>BSBM01000659.1:0-1327500 GCA_027924585.1 Larix kaempferi
GAAACCAAAAAACACCATTGAAACCAAAACAAAAACCATTTCAAAACATTTTTTTTTGTTTAAATTTATGTTCTATTTATTTTTTTAAATTATTAATATTTTTTTTATGTCAACCGGTAGCATTTCACCGCATAAATGCCACCTGTTTTATTTTAAAATGTGTTTTGACAAGTAGGAATGCTACCCGTTTTTTTTCAATCCTCTGAAAACGCCAAGAGGATTGAAAAAAAAATAATCATATTAGATTGTTGGTTTAACAAAAACCATTAACATTGAATATTTTTAATATTTATTGATATTTTTAAATTAAATATTTATAATATTTATAATATAAAACTTTATTAATTTAAAAATTAAAAGAATAATATTTTTTAATATTTAATTAATAATAATATTGATTCAAAAATATAAACATAAACCATAATAAAATATTAATCAATATAACTACAATAAATTAAGGAGATTAATAATATTAATGAAATAATAATATTTAATAAAATTAATAATTTTTTATATTTTTTATATTTATTAATTTTTGAAATTGAATATTTTTTAATATTTATAATATAAATATATATTAATCTAAAAATTAAAAGAATAATATTTTTTTAATATTTAATTAATAATAATATTGATTCAAAATATAAACATAAATCATAATAAAAATATTAATCAATATAACTACAATAAATTAATGAGATTAATAATAATAATGAAATTAATAATATTAATAAAATTAATAATTATTATTAATAACATTATATAAACACATATTTTGTTATTTATACATATAATATCATAAAATACTTATATGTAAAAAATATTATTGTAATGTTACTCTCACTTTTCAATAATATATACACATTTTCATTTTAAAAAACATGCTTAAATGTATAAAAATAGAATACACACTAAGTTTCCTTCTATTTCACTACACTAAATAATATTCAAAATATATAATTGTTTTTTAAAATTTAATAATATATATTATATAACATTTTAAAAATAAATTTAAATATTATGTAATTAAATTTAAATATGTTTGTTAAATTCAATATTTATTAATATAATTATATTTTAATATAAACTAATAATTTTATAAACTATTTTGCAATAACCTATATAATTAATAGTTATTGAAGCTTATCTTATAAAAACAACAATTTATAAATGAAAGAATGAATATAAATGATATATCAAATCTGTATAATCACCAGTGTTGAAATGTAAATATTTAATTTAAATTTGTTTCATTATGTGAAATGACATGTATAGTAACCCTTACATATGACATTCACCTCTAGATTCAAAGGTCTTTGCATGCACTATTTAGATTATACATACAAACGTAATAGCCTAAAATTCTCTATTAATTATCAATCCAAGTTCTTATGCGGTTTCCTCTATGCTATGTGTTATAATTTTGTAACTAAGAGTGATATTGTTTAATTGTTTTCATGTCATTATATCTAGTTTGGATTTGTAAAATGGGAAATAATCGTGTTGTGCAATTACAACCACATGAATAGTTAGTCATTGCCAAATGATAAAAGTATCTCAAGTTTGGTTGAATTTCTATTGTAGTATAATGTTAAATTTATTTCTCCTTAAAATTTGATTGTGTTTGTATATTTGTTTAGTCCTTGAGAGATTAGTATATTGTTTAGTCCTTAATTTCTTCCTGAACCATGGTCCAAAATCCATCCCTAGTGCACCAAACTGAATGTTTTCCATCCATATCCAACTTTAAATGTAAACCCATCACTAGTAATCAAAAACCTTAAAATGACATTAATTCCTACACATAGAGACTATGAATATTTTCAACAAGACATGTGTGTCGACCATATCTATTGGTTCTAGATTCCTAAAATTGTATTTTAGGGCCCAATGTAGAGGTCCATAGGTCCATGATTGCTCGACTAGTACTAACTTATGAGATTTATAGGTCCATGGTTGTTCATTCAAATTGGTCTCGATTACGAGAGGCATTTTCAGATAGTAAAACAATTCCTTTTGGTGGTAGATACATCATTCATTTGGGATACCTTTGTCAATTACCTCATGTGAGTGATAACCCTATATATGCATGGAACACAACTAAATTTTTTTTATCACATAGTCCAACCCTCTCCCAATGATAAACACATAGGATTACGATGTTGTTACTAACCATTCCATGCATAGACACATTAACACTTCACATTCACCAATCATGCCTTTACATAAGAAGAACTTGCATCATTATCTATAATCAAGTAGGACCACCATTACAATATCAAGCAATAGGTTAGTATGCATCATAACCTTTACATAGGTTAGTATGGCTCAATTTAAAAGGTAGATTATCGAGACTCAAACATGTAGCGAGCCCCAGTTGACTTACACTTGATTCCATTTCCCCTCCATCCCATACCTGTATGTTGTCGCAACAAGTGTTGAACAACTAAATTTGATGCCTAGGCCCCTATGATGCTAGCGTTGCTAATAAGAATGATATCGAAATTGAAATTGGAAATTGAAACTGGAATTGAAATGTAAATTTGAAATTGAAATTGAAATGTAAATTTGAAATTGAAATTGAAAATGATACTCATATTGGAAATTGATATTTAAATTGAATATGAATTTTGAAATGAAATTCAAATTGAAAATCGAAAAATTGAAATTGAAATGAGAAATGAAAATTGAGAATTGGAAATGTAATTAGAATTCAAATCGAAATTGAAACCTGGAATTTGAAATAGAAATTTGAATTTGAATTGTGAAATTTGAAATAGAGTTTGAAATTTGAATTGAATTTAAAATTTGAATTTGGATTTGAAATGAGAAATTTGAAATAGAATTTGAAATTTGAATTTGAATTTTAAATGTGAAATTTGAAAGAGAATTAGAATTAGAAATTGAAATGTGATGCATAAGGTTCTGAAGAGAGACCTTCATTGCTTCGTGCTTCATGACGCACGAGAGGATCTGGCGTCGCCCAAGAGGGCAGCCATCGGCAGTGCTACCATTCGCTGAATGCGGGAACACTGGGGTCGGCAGTCGCTGGTGGCAGCAGCAGGAGAGTTAGTGTGTCCGTTCATCTTGACGACATACATGGTGATCCCCAAGTGGGGGATGGGAAGCCATAATCAAGTGCATCAGGTGCATATTTTGGGTTAGATACATTTTCAGTAAATTTTTAGTATATAATGCAATTTCAGTTGCAAGTTATAATATATATTTTTAGTAACATTTGTGTTTTGGTTTGGATCGTAGGTGCCCCATCAGGGGGATCGTATGACGATCAGGTCACATGGATCACTCTCGCTGATATCATTTCCTAGTGAGAGTGGGTGAACTCGTGTGTGTGTAAATTGAGGGAGGATTCTACCACACGACGATCTTTATCCATGATGTTATCAGCAGTTGATGAGATGTTGGCCCTCTACAAGAGGGTGGGACCTCTCAGTGACATTTGGTGTCATTCATGCCATAGGAGGAGATAGGGTGTCATTGGGATCCACAAATGGGAGGACGTCAAAGTCGCCATAAGAGGGCATGACGTCAGTGGTACTTTGTTCGACATCCCACCTGACCGCACTTCCGGTCAACCACTTAGAATCAAGGAATTTAAGTTGGAGGCCGCTGCACCACATCTATATGATAGATTTGTGGGAGCATGGGGCATGTTCCCCCACCATGACTAGGTCCCGTTGTACTTTGCAAAACATGTTTATTCAGAGTTTTTTTTGGACATGCACCCAGATTACACCAGCACAAGGTCCATGTTCTATGGGGCGGGAAGGGGATGCTCCTACCAACGTCCTGGAGCTCGGAGAGACCCTGCCTTCATGCCACCCGCTTCGATGTTGGTACTGCTTCCAGACAGGGCAGTTATCAGGTTGGGGGATGTGGAACAATCATCTCAGCTTGCTGCAGAGGCTAGAGCTGACCTTGCAGACTCCTTGTTCACTGCCATGGGCAGTGTTTTTGTTGCTGTGCATGGAGAGGCATCTAGACCACGCCCTCCACCTGCAAATCCAAAGATAGAGTATGTCCCTAGTGACATGCTCATGATTATCGATGGTGAAGCCTTACTGAGTTATGCTGAGTTAGCCCAAGATGCATACTTTCGGTCATATCGTAGATCCATCGCTATTGGACAAGTATACTTTTGTACAATTATGTATATATGTTCTTCATGTTACATCATATTATATGTTGTAAATTGAATGGTTAATAATACTTAAGGGAGTTGTATTCTATTGCTCCATGCAAGGAAGCACATTCATGGATCAGCTCTTTGCCAGTGAACCATCGGTTGGTCCATTCGCTCGTCCCAACCCGCGGGCGACAGTAGTCGAGGTAAGTTATAATTTAATTTGATTTTATTATTTCCCAGTTTTAATCGTTTATGTTTTATTTTTTAATTTTTGAGATTTTATGTTTTAGATCTTAACTTCAAATGAATTTCGGATTGTACAGGGCAAAAGAAAGGGGGTAGATCCTGATGATGGACATGAGGATAGCAATAGTCCTCACGAGCTGGGTCGAGACACAGATGTGAGTTTTAATTTATGTTCCAATTCATGTTATTTAGTCACATTTAGTAATTGATTTTTGTACTTTGTGTTTCAATTTTTGAATTATAACTTAAATTATGTTAAGTAGTTTTAATTTTTAATAAATCTAAGTTATTACATGAAATGGCATATTACACAGGCATCGTTATAGGTGGGTGTCAATGCTGTAATGGATTTCACATATGATTGGGATGCAGCTCGAGTACATGTTTCTGATGAAGGGCCATCTACCCGTATTCCTACCCAGATCTTGGATATCACCATTGACTCGAAAGATATGGATGTATTCATTCATGGTTTACCATTTTAGAGACAGCATCGGACTACTACACATGAGGGCGGTCATAGGGATGATCAAGGGCCTCGTGGGTGTAGTGGCCAATGAGTTGATGACCTATACATTTCCATGTTTTGGATATTTTCATATTTTATATATTTTCATGTTTTGGATGATCTATATATACATTATCAAGTTTTGGATATGGATTTCTATCATTTATACATGTACTATTATCATATATGGACTTTTGGATATTTTGTATATTTTATCATATTGATGTCTTCATGTGTATTTTGTATATGATTTGAAATCGATTGTTTTTTATATTAGATCTGGATATAGTTATTACAACTTTACAAATTTATGTTTTGTCATTTCAAATGCAAATTTAATGTATAGTTACAATTTAGTTCAATTTAAATGCAAATTTCATCTACATTAGAGAACATCTTCCAAAATTTAGAATTGAATACATACATTACGTTTTAAAATTGAAATTACAATTCCAATTCAATTACAATGTAAAATTTCAAATTTAATGTGTAATTTGAATTCCAATTCAATTACAATTTAAAAGCTCGTTTTCAACTACATTACAATTGCATAAATGAAATCAACATATAAAATTATAATACATTTGAAATTAATAATTGAAATTACAATTACATTATGTTGTCTATACATTACAATTCAATTACAATTTACACATTCCAATTCAATTACAATTTAAAATTAAAATCTCAAATTTAATGTGTAATTTCAATTGAAAATTCAATGTGTTGTTCCAATTTACAAGTTCAATTTCAATTACATTACAATTGCATTTGAAATAGCAGATTTTAAATTAAAATACATTGTAAAATCTAAAATTTAAATTTTACGATTTTACATTGTATATAGGTGTATTTTAAATTCTCATGATTGTATTTGAAATCAAAATTTAAAATTAGAATACATTTGAAATTGAAAATTGAAATTGACATTTTGCATTATGTTGTCTACACATTACAATTCACTTACAATTTCCGCATTCCAATTCACTTACATGGAAAATTTAATGTGTAATTTCAATTGAAAATTCAATGTGTTGTTGTATATAAGAATGTTTTTGAAAATTTAATGCGTAATTTCATTATGTTTTTGTATATAAGATTGTTCTTGGCAATGGGCATAACCACCTAGTTAATATAAGAAATGAAAATATGTTGATAGCAAATGCTTGTACAACTATGGTAGAAACTATGCTTGTACAACTATTTCATATGGTTTGTGTTTTGATGACAAATGGAGATAATGGCACCATTTGATCCAACTAGGTAAGTTGCATATATGAAGGCATGTACAAGTTATTACGTTTATGTTTCAACTTTCATTATTACATTCAATCCATGTCTATCAAAGAGATTCCATGCCTATGTGTGCAAAACTGCATGATAAAGATGGTTTTTTATGCATGTAATCCAAAAATTGAAATTGTTTGATGGTTAGAAATTATAGTGAATGTTTGTGAGTTGTGCCAACAAAGAGTATTGTTTCCATGAAAATATGTTCAAAGATTATGTGTAAGTGCCCTTTAGTTGAATTGTACCCTCTATCTCCTATGTTATATTCCATGTAGCACCAAGTGCCAATATTTTTATTAAATGGAATGAGAAGAGGCAAAAAAAATGGTCCTAACTTTGATATGTTCTTGATAACAAAACAAATTGATTATTGTTGAATGAAACATTTTTTTCAATACATTGGTATTTGATAATATTTTTATATAATTGATAATGAAATACAATGTAATTGATGATGAAATACAATGAATGGATTATAATGTATAAAATTTTTGCAAATTTGAAATCAAAGTTAAAATTAGAATGTACATTGTACAATTCAAAATTTAAATTTTACAATTCCACATTGTATATAGATGTGTTTTAAATTCTCAATTACATTACAATTGTATTTGAAATCAAAATTTAAAATTAGAATGTACATTACAATTTAAAATTGAAATTTTACAATTACATTATCTTGTCTACACATTACAATTCAATTACATTACAATTCAACTATCTATTAGATCTTTAATATTGTTTTTAAAGCATCTAAAAAAATATCTATACAACTATTATTGATGAAGTTCATGGAGAATTGACCATACATTCAAGTGTATTCACATTGGATCACCATGGCCCAAATTTCACAAAAGCCTCCCATCTAATATTTGTATTCTTGGCATTAAAGCATCTACAAATATACATTTATAAAATAACCTCCACAAAAATTTTCAAAAAAATATTACACAAGACAACATGAAAACTATGCCAATGATGCAAGTGGCATACATGTAACTCATTCATCTAGCCAATGGGTTATAGGAATGCAAGTCTCCATAATACGATCATGGTCAACTTCTATCATCTTCCATCTCTTTGGATCACCTCTCTTCACCTTGATTTCTTTTAGCTGTATCCGAGCTACCACCACCAAATGACTGTATTGACATGATATATATCTAGGCATAAAATATCTATAAATAATATGATCACCCTGTTTTTTAACTTTTTCAAAAAAGTGTCCCATTAGAACCATGTCTCTTGTTTGGTATGTGAACTTCCCATCTTGGTAGGCTCGCACCAACCTACTTTTTCTTTGCGTGCACCACATCAAATAGTATGCCACATTTTCTTGGTTGTGGGGGGGTGCAATGACAATGAACACATCACCTGCAAGATACATTACAAATATTATTCAAATGTCCTACGTGCATTTCTACAACATTTGTATATGTGTAATATATAATGAACTAATTAACTTGATGAAGACTCTTGTACCTTCCCTAACCATATCAGAAACTCGATCATGATCTAATGAGACCATTGCCTCTTCAGTGTGCATCTCTTGCCATGTTGGAATTGGATGTGGGCCCTTTGGATAAAGAGAGATATATTTCCATGGTTTCACATATACATCATTTTCACAGTGATCAAGCCCGCATCCATTTGCATCAGTGCAAAAATCGCAAAAACAGGCATAGTTCCTCGTTTCAATGGAAAATATGTCACCCATGTCTTTACTTCAAACAGAATGTAATTCCCTCATACCAGGGATGGTCTCACAATACTATGGAATGGATTTATTAACATCTCCAAGGGAAGCATCCCAAAAGAACCTGCATGGAATTCAGTTTGTCATATGTAAATTCCTATCAAGTATGTGTTCTTTTGGAAATGATGATATTGAATGTTATTAGCTTATTAATTGAGTTTGGAGTTTATTACCTGCACACCGGCCTTGCTTTTTTGTGAACTTGATGTCCCAAATGACGTGTGCACCAATCAACTACTTCAGTGGAGCATTTGAGTTGGGTTGCACCATGACTCATCTAGTACCTCTGAAGTGCTCATTTCACACATGCACCTGCGCCATCATGTTCACCCTTTCCATGCCCTATCTCAAAAGAGCTCCAGGTGTGTCGGATTCCTGTCTCTTTGTGAAGGCGACTCAACCAATAAAATGAGCGTGTCGATTTGAATTGCCCTGCACACCCATCTAACCAAATCCAGTGTTCAATAAATGATACGCCTCTCTACCTGAATGAATCATAAATCAACCCAAAGCAGTGTTGAACGAACAATGTGTCATGCTCACGATCATCACTAACATAAAAATGGTACTCCTTGGTCACTTCACGTGACTGAGGAGTGCTATCCCTACCATCAATGTTTTCCTGAGCATGTCTGTACAATACATGTACGAAGATAGACACCTAGTCAGAGTGATAGTATTCACTCTGTATCTCTCGCTAAGGAGAAAAGGTGTAGTTCTTCGCAAAGTCTACCACAGATAAGATTGTGCCTGACTCAAATACCTCACGGGAATGTTTGAATTCTGAAGCTTGCCACCTGGACCTATGGGAGTGCTTTATGTATTTATAAATATGACTTTGAAACTTCTCCATGAAATCTGAAATAGGAATCTCATCGTCGAGCAAGTCGATCCTCTTGGATGGCACAGATGAAGAAGATGTTGGATTCATGGTGACATACTCGTACCTCTTCCACCTAATGGTGATATCTGATAATCCATGGTGTGTTGGATCGATAGGAAAGTTCCTATGGAACAATGTCAAATCACTGCATTCATGGCATTTTCTCCCACCTACACACCTCTTATTGAAAAACACGTGTTCAGGATTCCTGTTACATAGTATCATACAAATAAAATCTCGCACTATGTGAGGAGCTAGTACACCGTTCCAATGCCTTTTGCAAAAATCTAGAAATGTGTCATAGTATAGTTGAAATTCAACGTGGTACCGACAGCAACAAGTGTCATGAATCGTATTCAGCCTAATATCCCACAGTTTCAATTTGTTGAACATGCTAAATGATATTTGAACACCAGGATTGGTTTCTTGGAATTTCTCGTAAAGTGCAACTCCCGTCATCTCCATCACATGCTTACAGTGCTCCTGATAAATGCCTCTGGATAAACGTTGTCACATGACATGCTTTTGATCTGGAATAGCATGAGAATGGCTATCCCAAAACTCTATCACCTTCTCTCTAATTCCTACTGCCATCCTGCCTCGATAGGGTTCCCTACAAATAAGAGTCCAACAAGCAGCTTCATCATTTTCATCTATCCGGACACTGAATTTAGTATATTTGAGAAATGATGCCATTATTGATACCATATATTCAATTTCTTGAGGTGCTTTATGCCACAACAACCGTTGTAATTGCCCTACGAGCAACTCGGGTATCATTGTTTCTTGATTTTCCAAACGAAGATAATGCAGTTCTTACATTTTCTATTGCATTCTCACATGTCTTTTTTGTTTTAACATCTTGAAAACCCAACAACTTTGTGGCACGTTTCAATTTTTTGTGTTTTATCAACCCATGTAGGATTTGAGCTTGTGCTATCATTGAATGTTGTTCAAAGTATGACTTGATTATGTTATTGACATGCTCTCTAACTCTCCGACAAAGGATCGAGTTCCCAATCTCTTCTTGTGCAGAAACAATTGCACAATCCTCTAGAAAATTTCCACCCCTTCCAACCCCACTGCAACTCCCAATTATACTTTCAATGTGAGAGGGAAAGGTGTCATGTGATGGCTAATCAGGATCATGAGGGGGCACAGGGTCATGTGATTCTTAATCACCATGATGTGATGTCTGACCATAATCTCTCCCTACATAACATGTAAATTAACAAATTGAAAATTGGTTACTTTATAGTTGTGCATTGAACTTTAAAATTGCTAGTAACTTGGAATTTGATGTGGAAATTAAAAAATTGAAAAATTGAAAATTGCATGTGAATTGAATTTTCCAACTAATACATTTAGCTTGAGAATTGTTCTAAGTAAAAATTGAAATTGCTAGTAACCTGAAATTTGAAGTTGCTCAAGTAACTTGAAATTGCTAACTTAATTAAACTTGAGAATTGTTCTAGAAGTAAAGTTTGAAATTGCTTGTAACTTGAATTGGTAGTAACTTGTACATTTAACTTTAAAATTGTTAGTAACTTGAAATTTGTTGTACATGTAAATTAACAAATTGAAAATTGCTAGTGACTTGAGAAAAATGTACAAGTATTGAAAATACATTAAACCAAGAAAATTGTTTGTAACTTCATTTCAAAATAACTAAATATGTACATGCAACTTGAAATTGTACATTTAGTTTGATAATTGCTAGTAAAGTTTGAAAATCAAGTATATATATATTTAATTCAAGATAATTATTAATAACTTGATAAAAATTATTGTAGGCATAAAAATTAATATTATTTATAATCATCACATTATATAATTGTGAGAAATTTTTCTTTATGCAATTTATATCCATTTTACTTTTACATTAAAAGAATTTAATGTTATTTTAACTTTATAGTATAAAATAAACAAATAAATATTTAAAATTCAAACTGCAATTTCAACTTAAATTCCAATTTTGACATTCCAACAATTACATGACAATTAAAAATTTGGCAATTCCAACAAATATATGATTGAGGAGAAATTCATAATTTTTAATGCAAAATAACATTTTCAATAGTTGATGATTTTGCAATTTCAACAATAAACAATTATGAAAATTCTAATTTTTATTATAAGTTGCAATTTAAGAATTTTTTTTATCAATAATGATTCACATATCAATGCAAGGTTGCAAACATTGCAAATAATTATTTCCATTTGTCCTAACAAAATATATGATTATAATCATTAATCTTATCATGATGATATGCCATGTTATGTAAATAAAAGTACATGTGATAGATGTAATTTTTTTAAAGTAAACATTATAATTAAATAGCTCTTTGAACATTCATTTGTATTCAAATATTCATTACTATGAAAACATTGCTAACCACCATAACTATGAAAATATTCATTCATTTGTTTTTAAATTGAATAAATTCTAACTAATACATAACTATATCACAACATGTTCATTTCAAAATATTCATTCATTTGTTTTGAAATTGAATTTTCTAACAAAACAAGAATTGAAATTACATTTAACTTGAAATTGTTAGTAACTTAAAAAATTGCAATTAGTTAAATATGTAGAATTTAACTTGAAAATAGTGTCCAAGTGTACATTTAATTTGAAAATTATTCTAATAACATTGAAAATATTTAGTAAAGTTTAGAAATTTGAAAATAGTTAATATGTACATACATTTTAACTTGAAAATAAAATCTAAGTCTACATTTCATTTGAAAATTGTTGGACAATAAACATTGAAAATTGTTAGCAAGTATGAAACAATTTAAAAATTGTTAAAGCAACTTTGAAACATAATTTGAAAATTGTTAGTAACTTTGAAATAATTTGAAAATAGTTAAAAATATGTACATGTATTAACATGAAAATATAATCTAAATTTATATGTTTCATTTTAAAATTGTTCCAATTTAACATTTGTTAGCCACTTGAAAATTGTTCATTTAACATAAAAATTGTTGAAAACTTTGAAATTTAAAAAACAAATGGATGAAATAAACAAGAATATCATTACAGATCAATATGAAACAAATTAAATTGTGAAATTTAGTTAAATTTATTGGAAAATTGTTACTAATTTTGTAAATTATGTAGCATGATATTTAAATTATGATAACATGTAATTCAATAATTTATCTTGGTTGTCCTCCATTGGAATTTGTTGCACCAAATGTGCATATTCTTCTTCTCTCAACCTTGCTCTTTGTTGTCTCATTCGTTCTCCATTCTTGTCATGCTCTTCATTATCATTTTGGTGTCTAACATGTTTTCTTTGTTTTTTTTTTAATTCCCCATCAATCTACAATGAAAACAAACAAAAAAAATTTCAAATTGTTATAGCAAACAACAATATGTTAGTATGAAATCTTGAAATATGCCTACAAATAAATCTTACATGTCTAATGAGTTCTAATTCAACAACAAGAAAATGCCAAAGCTTTAGTTCAACAAGATCAAAATGACAGCTCTAATGAGAAAAAAACTTGCAATGAGTAAAATTATTGTTTTTGAATAATTGTTTGTTGCTTATATACAGGTTGGTCGATATTTTTACGAGGGAAGGGTAGTTGGAAACATTAATTGTTGCCAACTCTTTTTCCGAGTTCGCCCAGGTTTGTTTTTATATTTTTTTTACACATACAAGCCCTCGATCGAGCTTATTTTAACAACCCTCGATCGAGCAAATACCTCAATCGAGGGCTTGAACATACCTCGATCTAGGTCTTCTTAAACCCTCGATCAAGGGCTTAAAAAATAGGCCGAGAACCCTTTTCACTACAAAATGAGATTTTTGTCTTCCTTCCATAGAATTAAACCATGTCATTAAATGCTCATTAATGAGCGGACTTGATACCATTGGATTCATCAACAAATTCTCTATCCAGATACATAAAATTTATGAATTTTTATCTTCATATATCTTTTGTTTTTAAATTTCTATTAACACTTGCCCTAAGAAACCCTGCCGACAACTTCAATTGAGCTCAAAGATAAATACACAACATTCAAAATACACATCCAAAATTTTTGAAAAAATACACAAGCCCTAGATAAACGCGTCCTCTTTAAAAGGGTATTTTTAGTTTTGCAAATTATGTAAAAAATCAAAATATTTCGTGCACACACACATGTGTGCAAAATGCGACTTAAATATTCATTGGTAAGTTTTGAAAAATAATAATAAATATAATTTTTAGAGAAATTTTTTTAAAAAATATGTAAGCCCTAGTGTATTCTGTCTAGATGATGTTCACATATTTCATTTTTTAATATTATTACTTTAACATTAAATTATTGTGCACACACACAAACTACTTGTTAATTGCTCTTTAAATTTTTAAGTACACACGTTTCATTAAATGAAAATTCAACATGATATATGGCATTGGTATATTTCAAAAAAAATATCATTGGAAAGCCAACATAATTCTCTACATTTCATTTTTCAACCGCATGTCAAAATTCATGTGGCAAGTATGAGTTTCGAGGGCTTCAATTTAATACATGGGTAAAATTTCTGTTTTTCACCGTCATATTTGGCCAAAAAGAGTTACCCATCTTCATGGAATCACCCAGCTAGGGCATCGAATAATAAATGTTAATGCATTATGTATGAGATGGTCAACAACTATACTAGATTGCAAGGAGCAAGGACATTTTTCTTACCCTTTTCTGTCCTTCTTTTAACATAGCGCTTGGCTTTGTATTTGGACTTACGATAGGGTTTTTCATACCGATGTTTATACTTGTGCTTGTGCTTGGACTTATGGTGATAGGGTTTATCTGGATGATATCTAGGCTCAGACGTGTAAAACCCCTTTTTCTTTTTCTTGCATTTGCAAGAATCTTGACCAAAGTGTCCTCTGTTGTGTGCACAACACCCCCAATCAGGCATACCAGCAACATCTTTACAAAAAGACGCATAATACATTTGCTGGTGTCTCTTGAAATCTTTACTTACCTATTTTTCTAGGCAGTGTTCTTGCCATGTTTCCATTATGTGGTAAATCAGACCATTGGGCTGCTAAATGTCCGGAAAGAAAATCTAGACCCCGTCTTGCTGCTTTATGTCAAGGATTGGATCCTGCATGGTGGGATTTACTTGAAGTATCTGTACATTCTCTTGCTCCTTCCAGTGAAGTGGTCTACCTTCCCGATGATGATTATTCTTTTGATTCCAGTTCTGATTCTGAACCTCCTGCTTTAGCTAAATTTGCTCCTAACTCTTCCTCCTCCTCTTCCTCTGAGTTTGATCTAGATGCAAATTTAGGGGGGTGTAGCCTGCCCGAGTTTGATTTCTCTTTGTATATGTTTTCCCGTTCTTCTTCCAAATCCTCTTCACGCTACCACTTGGAAAAGCAATTAGCTGATTTAGACCTTCAACTTTCCCTTATTCCGGTCTACCGCCATTTTGAGAGAACTGAACTTAGAACAGAAAAAGATAGGCTGAACTAACCACAATTAACGAAAAGATTATCGCCTCTTATACACATGAATCAAGAAGAAACTTATACACATGAATCAAGAAGAAACATAAATGTATAGCATAACAATCAACACAAGTTTCTAAGCATTCAAGTTGTTGAACTAAAAATGACAATGACATAGAAAATAAACTTTAATAAATTCAAAATAAATATTTAAGTAAACTCATAAAAAAATACATATGGTATTTCTACATGGTTATCGTTCCAATATTTGTTTTTTCTCTCCAATCCATGCTATTAAAATTATTAATAGCAATGATATGATCTTTCAATGTTTTCCTAAAACAATTAACACACGATTAATGAAAGCATCATTGTTATGCTAAATTTTGCAATCCACATAATACAATCAAGTCAATAATATAATTATATTTAATTAAACCATCTAAAATATGCAAAAATAAATTGCTTAACATTAGCAAGAAAATCTTCCATTACAAACCATATTTCTTAACATTAACAAGAAATTGCTTAAACCATCTTTGTTATTGTGCATGTTCAACACTTGTGGAATCCTTTCTTCTAGTTACAAAAGTATAGTTGTCGTGGGTTTCATGTGGTTTATGGATGATTAATATTAGGGTTTTCATGTAGTAAAATGTTGGAAATGAGAAAGTGACAACAAATGGCATAACCTCGGAAGGTGATCTGTGATCTTCCCTCCATGGATAGGTAACATCAACATCATGGAGATGATATCAGTGCATGAACTTGTAACTGAAGGGAATTTTTTCAAGATCCAGATCTAGAATATTGGAATGGATGGATGATTGATCTCTTTAATTCAATATCTAGATCCATATTATGAGCTAAAGCTGGTTGTTTTTATAGATCTACTTTAAGGTGGAACCATGAGAATTATTGGTGGAACCATGAGCATTATTGGTGGAACCATGAGCACTATTGGTGGAACTAAGAGATTTGTTTATGGAATCATAAGCTCTTTTCAAATCTGTTGTCCATGTTGCTTTCCTTGTGTTTCCATATAACCTCCTATAGCAGCTCCCCCACGTGTAACTACTGCTATAGTAGGTTGATCTTCTCTCTTTTCTACAAAGATCTTTTAGATGTTCTGATTCAGGTTTTGATTTCTTTTAGCCTGCCACTTAGATGTGGAAAATATTCAATAGTGTGGTTCAATACTTTGCAATATGTGCATTTCGAACAAGGGTTTGTACAATCTATTTCCAAGTGTCCCTGTTGGCACAATTATAACAATTTATTTGGCCTCTTCCTCTTCCAAATCCACCTCTTTTGAAACCTTTGAATCCACTTGGTACTTGGTTATAGCCTCCTCTCTGGGCATTGAACTATGCATTTCCCCCTCCACCTTGCTCTCCCCCTTTCATTATGTAGGAATCAACTATACGCTCCTTCAACAAGTCATATGCTTAATATTTTGCTTCATCATTTCCTATAGATCTATAGAATTTATAGCATAATTTATTACATGAGTATTCACATATTTCTATATAAAGTAACATTCCTTTGGTTGATGTCCTCTAGTCCTGCACACTTCACACCAAACTCAATCTCCATGATTCAAGGGATTAGGAACCCCTTGTGGTGAGGTACTCTTGAAACGTCGTACAATGGTCTTTACAGTGACCCTCTACCTTGCACTTAATACAACAGACTTCCTCTCTTATCTCTTTTCCTTTCTTAATATCTTTGACCTAAAGTGACAAATTTTCTAACTACGTCTAGATCTAACCCATCCCTATGCTAGTTTCTCCTACTAGGGATGCCTCTAACTTCATTGCAATATCAAGAGCCTCAGACTGTGACACAACCTTCTGGTGCATCCATGGTAACCTTATATGTGGTAACAGTGCAACTATAAACCATTCTTTATGTTGAGCATCCAAAATTTGAAAACTTGCTAGATCCATTAAAGTTTTAAACCATTGGTCGAAGTCCCATACTAACTCAGTAGGTGATTGCTTAATCTCTTTGAGATTAGGGATACATTGTGATTCAGAATAGGGCTTATTGAACTCATCTTCCAATGCAGATTTAATTTTTTCCAAGGTTTTATGTTCCCCTCTTTGTTGTTCAACAAAAAATTTCATAAACCAATTTAAAGCACGATCCCAAAAGGTCATGATCAACCACACTCTTTTTACATTATCATCCTGCACTTGCTTAACACTCCAAACAAATTCAAAAAATAAACCAATGTTTCTTTGGATCTTCCGATCCATTCACCTGAAACAATGATAATTTCATGTCATCTTCTGCCATTTCCCTTCTCGGTGGTACCCGTTGACTTTGAACTATAGGACCAACACTTCCACTATTCCTACAAGTTGAACTATGACCTTGACTAGTTCAACTACTATTCTGGTGACTTCTACTATTATGACTTGCTTCCACAAGATGCAATGGGCTATAAGTACTTACCTCAATTTCAGGAGATGGACATGGGGTCATGGGTATGTCACAAAGTTTGTCCTAAGATGATTCAACTAGATCTACCTCTTGTCTGAGCTGATGATCTTCCTCTTCTTCTTCTGCACTAACTGATTCTTCCCTGAGTTGCGGTATGGCCATGTAGTCGTATCATTCGGTCACACTGCGAATCTCTGTTCTTCCTGTCCCAGTCTTCCTCCACTTACAATGTTGAAATATCATCCCACTTCACAGAAATCCACACTCTTCATCTGTCTCACTTTCTTCTCCCCTTATCATTTCAGCTCACTCTTCTCCCACATACTTCCCAGAGCTTCCCCCAGTCAATACCCAGTTCCCGATGTGCAAAGCTACTTACTCTTCAGATTCAATTCTCATGACACCATTTTCACAGATTAACATCTTAATCCACAAGTACATATATTTCAAGTATTTGCCTCACAACCCTTTGAAGGATTATCTTTCAGTTGAATTATAATATTTTAAAGTTTCTACAACAAACTTAGTAACATACCCTACAAGTATAATATCAAGTCAGTAATCAACAACACGAGAAATCTTATTATTGATACCTTTAAGCATTTAAACTAACTCATGAGTCAAAACCGTTGGTTCACCTCCATGGAAGCATCTCTTTTGTTATGCTAACTTCAATAACCATTATGCTAACAAATTAGGAAACTCAACAAAGAATATTTCATACAGATCTGGGAAAACATACCTTTCCAACAATTCACGTGACCTGAGCCATGGATTTATGTTCTATTCTTCAACAAACTCTAGTTGCTTCTAGTCTATCCACTCCAAGCTATCTTGTTTACTTGGATACCAAATTTACATGTCCCCTGAAATTGCAAATCCCAGTCCTGACAATGGAACCATTTGTTGGCTCACTTGTAGGTAGACCCTAGTTCACTATGACACAAACCTACAAATCCCAAGATACTGACCCTTTTGGAATCATGTGTGAACATGCGAAGACTCAGCGGACGTAGCCATGTGTACTGTTGGAAGCGTGTTTCTACATCGACAAAGAGAATGTAACTTTGTTTTACAATCATACTCATTAATAGAAATTTGACCGAAACTAGTTTAAATCATTGGAATATATGTATAACATGCATCTATTGCACAATACATTCTAACTAAAATATTCATATAATATTGTTGTGTCATTGCATATTTGCCATTTTATTAGAAACATATATAAGCAAAACAACAACACACTCACATAATCATTCACATACATAAGACACCAGATATTTTTACGTGGAAACCCAACTAGGAGAAAAACACAGAAATGCTTTGTTTATTCATTGATCCCATTACAAAAGCATTTCATCTTCTTCAAAATTGCGCACAAAGCTTGCAGATCACAATCTTTCAATCTTACAATACACAAAATAATACATGGGATCACTCAACTCTTCATCACAGTCTCTCTTCTGTTACATTACATCCAAAAATTATGAGTATTATCCAAAATTATCAGCATCCTAATCCACCCAATCCATTACATATTTATAGTATTGGCATAGTCCCTATGGCCACTAAGTGGACCGAAAATCCTAACTTACTCTCCAACTTACTCTACTCAATTTCTTGGTTGATGTAATCAACCACTACCTTTCCATTTTTTAAGTCACTATGCTGGAGGTCTTCCTTCTTTTGCAGGTGCGCTTCCTTTTGACCACTTCGTTGTGCAACCCCTATTCACATCAACACAAAACTGGTTCAAAAATATCCTAGGTACAACAACACTATGTGAATGTGATAAATCCCATATCACTCAATTAAATTGATTGATGCAATACTTACCAAATCTCAAATAAACACAACAATATTCACTGTACTTTTCTGCAACTGGGTAAGGCAGTTTAAAGACCAATATTAATGAGATACCTTCATTCCATGATGTCTCAATTTTTCATTTCCAACTGTCACTTGTAGTCTATTCCATTAAATTTACTTTTAATTTTAGAGTTGTGTTTCCTTAAAAAAAATGAAATTTTCTTTCATTTTGCCATGCCTTCAATTGAAAAATAGTCTTCAGACTTAGCTATGAATTGTCTCTGTGACATTTACATTGTTATGTATGAAATTTCCCATTAGACTTTGAACATCAATATAATTGCAAACTTCTCAAAATTATTTCTCTCATCTACATTGTAATGTGCATGTGAAAAATTTGGAACTCGATAATATGTCAGAACCTATGCTCATAATTAGATAATTCTCATTTTCTACTAGAACTGACTATTATCTTACATCACTTGCTTTAGTGTTCCCTAGAAACTAACCATTGGTATATCACAACCTCTTAGCACCCTCACAACATGCCTTTGGATTTGCTTTGAATCCCATCATTGTATGATAAATTTGTATGTACTTTTGCACCAACTAACACTCTTCATATGCATCTTCTTCTAGGCAATAAATTATTGTATGTGGATTTTACAAACTGGCTTGTATTTGTCAACATAGTTTGTCTTTATGAACAACATGATCATCAAATAGATCTCATTTTATTCAAACAAGAGGGTCTTTGACTACCATTTTTGACTGTAACACATCTATGTTAGCTTCTCATTTATCCAATTCTGTGATTTCAAGAGAACAAAAATAGGTGCATCCACATAGATGTTATGAAATATATATATATATAACAAAGCATATTTAACAAATAATTAGCATGCTTAACCATTCGAAATTCACATAAATTTTTCCCTCAAGACGTTAGAGAGAAGTCAGTCGAATTTCGTTCGGCTTAGCCGAGAAACTAACACATAAATTGTAATAAAAAACCATATATTTGGCATGTCCATATGAGAGGCTCGACATATCCTCCTCCGCACAAAATACAAATTGCCTCACAAACCTTGTATGTGGATTGGCTAAACGTTGTCTTCTTCCTCAATGCCGATTGGACCATGCATTGAGTTCATCCAAAATGCAACCATTCTAACACACATCATATCACAACATATTACACTAGATTTGACTCATTCAAATTTTGGTTCCCATTAGAAACATGGATAATTTTAGGGGCTAAATTTAGCCCATGGGTTAAATTAAGGGGGTTACAAAAATTTAGTGGACTATTTTCTTATATGGAAAGGGGTTTTTCAACTAAAATATATTCATCCAATATTTATTAGAAAAAAATAAATCCAAAACAAATAGACTCTTGTATATTAATCAGGAAAATGAAAAAAAAATTCAGCCTAGCAAAATCTCCCTCCAATCTATCATTTGCCCCCAATTTCTATAGAAATTCTAGTGAAATCATGCCTTCATCCCTAATTTCCAATAATGGAGGCTCTAAGGGGTTATTTCGCCCTCCATTTTCCTTGTAATTCAGGCATATGGTTTCATTTTCCCATATTTTTAGTCAATTTCATGTTGATACCTTCTTTGAGCCCTCGATTCCAGTATCAAAGGGAAAATCAAAGGTGATTTTATCCTATATAAAGGATGTAGTGATTCATGGTTCACCCACATCGGATTGCACTTGCAAGGTGAAGGTTATGGTTTATGCATTTCTATTTTGCATTCTTATATTTATTCACATTTTAATCTTCGTGCAACATCTCCATTACCGAAGGATCGAGTCTTGAAGGGCTACTCCACATATGGAATTTATCAAATAATACATACTCGCATCATGCTTTTTATCCAATAATTAATGCAGTATGATTTTTATCATGCTTTTATCTAGAGCTACAATAGATTATTATACTGTAAATTTGCCTTTATGATGCTTTTTATCATGGATGCTTTTTAAGGACTATTGAATTTTACGGTGCTCTTGATTCTTAGGGCTCAATCCGTGTTGTTAGGGTTTTAATCTATCCTAGGAGTATTGGTTTGTGAATGAATTATAGAGCTCACAATATATGACTTATTTTATTCCTTTTCATGTTTAAACCATCAACTGACATTGTCTTGATGGAGAGATCCCACGTGGTTTTTATATATTCAAACTAAATTTGAATCAGTTGTTTAAAATGTGCTTTTATTAGGATCTTGATCTACAATTATTATTAGATCTTAGGTGTTCACGAGAGTGTGTATGCTCATATTTTTTCTGTTATTGTTGATGTTTGGGACGTTTGTAATATAAAACAATGCACACCGATTATAATGTTGGGTCTCTAGTGGAATAGTCATTATTTTGGCATTGTCTTCCTGTAGAGTTGTCCAAAGCATTATGGTAGATTCTTTTATTGTATTAAGAAGTTTGTGACTGGTAGGAATTTTTAATCGTATTGTCAAGTTCATTAATGTTATCTACAACCTAAATTTGTTGGGCTCAGTATTTGTTTTACAATATTTTGTTTTTTGTAAGGGCCATTCAGAAGTAGAAAAAAAATTGGTGATTTGTTTGATGTGCAATTGTTATCATCATCTAGAAATGAATCTAGTTATGTATGATTATTATATGATTTAGTTGGAACACGACACTTCATTTCTATCATGATTATATATAATATGTACAAGGCATGTTTGACCTGAGATGTAGACATTCTCCTATTTGATATCTTGTCTGTGCATTCAATGAGGGTGGTAAAACAATTTTATCTCATTTTGCATGCTTTTTGAACATTTCAAGGACATGGATATATCAACCACCTCAGTTTATTAGAGAAAAAGTAGTCTTTAACGGAGTAGTTCTAATGATATGCATGATGATGCATTAATGTGCTTTCTATTCCTGTTAGTGTACGTTCTTATTTCTAATGACCATTGCAAGTTTCTATCTAACTCAAAAAATTCTAAATCAAATGACAAATTCATATTTTGATTGTCAACAAAAGAAAGGAAAAAGTGGTATTCGTATCTATAAACAAATAAGTGGGCTATTTGTTTTCTTAGAGGGTAGCTTAAAAATGGGAGATTTGGAAAATAATCTAATTGGGAATCCATACACTTATTAAGTTTATGGTTATCAATAAGATTCCATGTTGTAATAATGGTTTGTGGGTGCCATAATCATTCCACAGTGTAAAGTGTTTGATTATATCAATGTGTCTATCTGTCAATATTTGGGTCCCCACATGTTCATTGGACCTTTAATGGACGAGATAACAATTGGATTCCCCACTTGCCTTGAATCTAGTTAGTGCAGTTGTGTTTCAGTGACACCTTCAGTTGTGAGTGACCAAATAATTCTTGTGAAATGTATAAATAAAGCCCTCCTCTCCTCATTCATGCACTTGTCCATTCTAGATTCTAGGAGTCGAGAGAGTCTTGAGTTGAGCTATGGTATATGCTATAATATTTCGCTGCCTTAGTAATCTACATAATAAAAAACTGAGTCTTCCTAGAAAAAGAATCACCAAGACGTTACAAGGTTTTATAATTTGATGAAAGATTTGCCAATTTTTTACAATATTTTATAATTCATTGAAATATTCACCAAGATTCTACAATATCTTATAATTTAGTGAAAGGTTCACTAAGATTTTATAGGATTCTATAATGCAATGAAAGATTAACCAAAAAATTATATATATATATTATATTATTTATAAAATAGCCTTCAAATTTTCCTATGTATCAAGGAGATTCGCCCATTTATTATATATATAAATTGTGGGGGGTTCTTAAAATTATCTTTGAAATTTAGAAACCTGGCTCTAATACCACATATTGGGAAACTAGGCATCCAAATCATGAAAACATTCACACATAAAAGAACACAAATAGTTTGAAAACTCACATTGTATAAATCTAGCATTTCTCTCATGATATATGATACACTAGATTACAATGAGGTCCCTTATATAGGAATAGGTGACCATAACAAACTTCCTTCTTGTTCAACCATCTTCACATTTATCTCCAAGAATATGTCCTTGAATCTCTCAAGTGATCTCCATGATATCATCATCGTTAACTTACC
This sequence comes from Larix kaempferi, assembly GCA_027924585.1. Taxonomy (NCBI): domain Eukaryota; kingdom Viridiplantae; phylum Streptophyta; class Pinopsida; order Pinales; family Pinaceae; genus Larix; species Larix kaempferi. Next base: position 22,671 of record BSBM01000659.1, read on the forward strand.
TCTTTGTCTTCATCTTCAATTCATATGTAGACTTTTTGAATTATATTCATTTTCACATATTATAATGTCACCATTATATATCATGGGTATGAATTTTTCCTTCACCTCAATTGGAGCATAGTTATTTTCATTATTTTCTTGGAGTCCCTTTGACATTATGGCTGGGAACATTTGGGTTTCCCGCGCTCCTTCAAGAAATCCTTGGCTAATCACAATCATACCCAATTGTTGATGATGTTCTACTTCTATTACTATTGTTCATCTCTATTTCCTTCCCCCTTCTCATAGGATACAATATGAAACTATGCCCATTCTTCAAAAAAACATATGTATTCTTCACAACATAATAGAAAATTTTCCTATCAAACAAACCCTACCTTCCTAGAATGGTCTAACAAGCATTCATCTTAAAAACACTACATAGTACTTGACCATTATAATTATGAAAATAATAGCATTCGTTGCACCATCATGATTGTTTGTGACCCTTTAGTAGCCATGAAATCTAATATGTGGTAGGATGAGGACTGCACTTTGTCTTCATCTTTTCAATCATCTCCATGGAAACTAAATTTTACATACTTCTTCCATTTATGATTAAGATACAATATTTTCCCCAAATCTTACATTTAGGATTGAAACACTACTATTTTGTTCAAGTTCATCTAGTGTTCTTCTTCTTAGGCTTGAGAAAACCCTCCTAAACATAAGATTCTCTCAATATTCATGATGAGTTATGACAACATTCTCTCCAACAATTATGTTGTTTCATCTGCTTGCATGACATGAGTCATGTCATTATCTTTTTTTCCATCGTTGTTATTTTTCAAAAACTTTGATTCCTTTTGTAATTCTACTTCACATGTGTAGAGAATGATGACATACTTACCCCCTTCTCCTCTTCTAAAATGTCTACCTCTTCAATTGGTGTTACCTACTCTAATAATTTGGAAAATGGTCACTTCATCCTCTTTACTATTGTTGGGCTATTATTTTGTAAAATTCATCATTCCTCTTCCTTTCAAGGTGTGCTACTAGACCCTATTAAAATTTAAATCATATATAATATGAAATGATGGTACTTTTCTCAACTTAAATCTACAAATTCAACCCATTAAAATACTTCCATACCCTCTAATACCCTAGATATTCAAGTTTTAATCTATGTGATAACTTGAAGAATTCTTTAGTATACTCTTGGATGAATATATCATCCGATCTTAAATTTCATGCTTGTCTACACAAACTCTATTAGTAATCAATAAGTAATAATTTATCCTTATCTTACTCATGATTTTCTTCCAAGTCTTGATATTTGTGTACAATGTCCAACCAGATTGCAGTGTGACCCTTCATCTTACTCTCAACCAACCAACATATATTGGGTCTTGGACATTTTCATAGAAAATTACCTTTCAAGCTACGCTAACTAGTCAATCAGGGACCCAACATTTAATCCACCATCATGGCAAGAAAGTTTTTGTCCAAAATTACCCCTTTCCTTCCTAATCTTGATCAATTCAATTTTTTAGTCTCTTTCATTAGCATTAATCTCTTAGATATCTTAGGATTGGATTATGTATATTCTTTTCCATTTCTAGTGCTTAATCCCCTTTTCCTTAATTCTCCCCCTCAAATTCTCTAGTTCTTGGTTCCTCACACCTCCTTCGGCTACTTCTCTTCATGGTGGAATCCTTGTATATTATTTGATAGTCTACCACTTGACCACCATTCAAATGCATCCACTCATGGCATTTTCTATCATAGGCTTGATAGCTTAACTTCTAGCAGTCACACTTATTGAAATTACCTTCTATTCAATTTTAGTGTACTAATAAATCATTAACACTAAAACACATATAAACATAAAAAAACACACATTCAAACACATAAATAATTCTCTAATGTCACTTTGTACAAGACATGGCAATGCATACTCAAACAACAATTGGTTTAGAACCAAGTTTGTTGTTTTAAAGTGTTAAAACTATATATTTGTACATACACATAAGATTAATGAAAGATGCAGAATAGATGGTAGTTAATTTGAAATAAATCATGATAAGAAATGGGAATAGAATCACACTTATGTAGCTGAAGGAAATCATGGTTTCCTAGGTGAAAGATGATAGAATCCATGAAGACAAACGCAATTTCATAGTGAATATGAATGATGATGACAATAAAGAAGACAAATGATGATCACACATGTGGTGCTGGAGTTAATCACACTTGTAAAGGTGAAGGCTAATGGAATTTGTAGAGATGAATCTTAGCATAGTCATGGAAGGGTGATTTAACTTGTGGAGATGAAGGTGACCACACTCGTGGAGGAAAAGGGTGATCAGTCTAGCAATGATGAAGGCGATCATTTTGTTAAAGATAAAGGTAATCATTTTCATTAAGGGGAAGGCAAACAATCACCATTTTTAATAGATGAAACATTTAGGAATGTGCAAGGACAAACATTTATGTATTTGAAGAGTTTTAAAGGGAGTTTGAAGAGCCAAAAATTGGCCTATAAATTTCCCTTCATTAGACCAAAAAGGCGTTTTCGAGGTTAATTCAAAAGCAAAGGAATAATATATTTTGAGCTAGAGTTTCCTATTGAATCCTGGACATGTTTTGAATGAGTCTTCAATATAGTGAAAGCAATTGGAGATAAAACAGGAAAGATAATGGAGGTGGCTTGGAGTTCCATAGCTCATTTTGATTCTTAATGAAGATTAAAGTCCAAGGTAGAGTAAGGAATATGATGTATCATCTTGGAATCTAATTAACAATATTCATAGTTCCTCGCACCTCCTTGGGTTTTTTCTCTTCAAGGTGGCATCCTTATATCTTATATGATAGTCCACCACCCGACCACCATTCATAGGCTTCCCCTCATGGCATTGTCCCTCACAAGCTTGACTTAACCTTCTATTAAATATTAATGGCATTGTCTCTCACAAGCTTGAATTAACCTTCTATTAAATTTTAGTGCACTAGCAAATTTTGACACTAAAAGAAATATAAGCATAAAAAAGCTCATATTCAAATAAATATTTCCCTAATGTTACTTTGTACCAAGCTTGGTAATGCTTACTCAAACAACAATTGCTTTAGAACCAAGTTTGTTATCTTAAAGTACTACAACTATAGATTTGTACCTACACATAAGATTAATGAAAGTTGCATAATAGATGGTAGCTAATATGAAATAAATCATGATAAGAAATGGGAATGGAATAACATATGTGTACACGAAGGAAATCGTGGTTACCTGGGAGAAAGTTGATAGGACCCATGATGATAAATGCAATTTCGTAGTGAAGATGAGGGATGATCACATTCACGAATACAAAAGGTGATAACAAATGTGGTGCTTAAGTTAATCACACTTGTAAAGGTGAAAGGGTAATTGCATTTATACAGATGAAGCTCAACATAGTCATAAAGATGAAGGGTGATTTCACTTGTGGAGCTGCAGGTTGACCTGTGGGGGGCAAAGGGTGATCACTCGTGTGAAGATGAAGGTGATCGTTCTCTTAAAGATGAAGGTAATCACATTCACTAAGGAGAAGGAATACAGTCATTATTACTTATAAATTTCTCTTCATTAAACCAAAAGAAAGATTTTTGGAGGTTTATTCAAAAGTGAAGGAATAATATACTTTGAATTGAAGTTTCCTAATGAAGATGGGGCATGTTTTGAATGAGCATTCAAAATAATGACACTAATTGGAGTAAAAAAATAATGGAAATGGAGGTGCCTTGGATTTCAATACCTCATATTGGAGTTTCATAAGGAAAATAAGGAAAATAATGTGTCATATTGGAGTTTCATGAACAATATTCTATGCATATCCGAACCTATAAAATTTTATGTTTATCCTAGCATATAAAATCCCTTGTGTTGAAAGAATCAATAAAGCACAACCGAAGCTATTCCACTAGTTGGAGTTTTCCAGAAGTGGGTCTCTCCATGGTAAATGTTTGTGTAATTTTTGGTAGAATGGGTTGTGCATTATTGTTAATTATGTTTATGCAACTAGAGGGCAAAGACACAATTACCAATTTCACTTGAACAATAATAAAATTAAAATTCATTTAAAGATTCAATATTTGTGGAGGTATGTTTAGTGGAATACATACAACAGTCTATGAATCATCAGCGAAAAACCACAAAAAGATTGTAGCCAAACACTAAACAAGGAAGGATAATGAGCTAAGATTGAACCTTATTCAAATAGTAAGGTCGAAACCAGTTGGACACATTTAGGTTTAAGGGTCTTAGTCAGTTTTAAGACATGTACAGTGCAACCCACAAACTCTATGGGTGCAATTGGGTGTTTAACTCCTTAATGTCAAACTTCACACATATCGCACAACCTATCTAACTACAATTCTCAAGAGTCAAATCCCTTTCTGACATAAGTCTTTAAGTCCTTTTGTTCTTTAGCTTGTTTGTTTCTAATTTTCCCCTCTCTCGGTTCCACATCCTTATCTTGGGAATTTTTATCCAATAAAAGAAAAGATTTCACTTGATTTGTAGCACAAGGTTTCAATGTCAACATCTCGCTTCTACAACTACAGTTCTTGGTTTTGTGTATTCTGTTGCGCACTGACTCGCCTTGAGTTGTAGACTTCAATAGCTATGGCATTGATTAACACAATCTTTTTTAATGATGCATATTGCTCAAAACTTATGATGCTCTTACGTTACATCACTATTCAAGAGTGATTTTTCATTACGAAAATTATTTTCCTTCTTATAAAAAAACACTCAAGTAGGTGACCTTGCAAAAAGTTTCCAATGCCAAAAGAAGGTTATTATTTTAGTTTTTATTAATAATCCAGACGTTGACAATCTCTTAATTAATTAAATTCCATTTGCTAAGACAATCTCTTAATTAATTAAACTCCAATTGGTAAGCAAACCAGTATATATGATTGATTATCATTATCAAAACTACTTTTCACAAAGTCATATAGTAACATCTAAATTAACTGATAAGTGAAGCCAAATATTATTCTCAATAATAATGGGGGGAGAATGCATAATAGTAATGGGGGAGAATGCATATCTTGTCATTATCACCATTGAAAAAAATATTATTCTCCATAATAATGGAAGAGAACGTTTGTCATTGTTATCATAAAATTTAAATGACGTTACTTTCTTAGTCAATCAAACTTCATTTTAAACCATATTCGAAACCCAAAGAATTAATCATTTCAACCCAAAGAAATGATCGTTTCAACCCAAATAGTATCATCAAGCAAGCAAACCAACATATGTCACTGTCATATCAAAACTACCTTCCATAGAATTATTTACTAACATCTAACTTAACTCCATAAGTAAAGCCAAATGTTATCCCCAATGGTAATGGAGGAAAATGCTTATCTTATAACAAAGGTTCCTCAAATTCAAGAAATGGGTAAAAGCCCTTTTTCGACATGCTAAAAAATAAGAGTGACAATGAAGCCAAATATTATTCCTATAGGTAATGGAGGAGAATGCTCATCTTACAGTTGCCATTATCATCATAAAACTATTTTATGGCAAAGGTTCTTCACATTCATGAAATGGGTAAACCTTTTTCGACATGCTCGAGAATAAAGAAGTGACTTGTTCATACAATCCTTGCCATAATAGGGTTTAACACGTCAATTAAGTGCGTGAATGTGATTCAATAGTATTGGGTGGTAGTTGAGGTTTTATAAGTGTTATGATCTTCTGTTTGTGTTGTTGCATCAAGGATAGCGAAGTGCTCTATAATTTAATATGGTAGAGATGTTGTTACATTTCTAGCAAAATAGACTCTCGGTGCTCTACAACCCAGTATGGTAGAGATGTTGTCACGTTCCTGGCAAAATAGAAAATAATTAAAAAAGTTCATGTTGACTTATTGCACCGAGAGTAATGAGGTGCTCTACAACCCAGTATGGTAAAGATGTTGTCATGTTCCTAACAAAATAAAAAATAATTAAAAAAATTCATGTTGACTTATAAAATAAAAAAATAAAAAACCAAATAAAAAGTAGACTCATAAAATAAAAAATTAAAACCAAATAAAAAGTTATTAAAAAAAACCATTTGACTTTTAAAATAAAAATAAAAAATAAAAAGTATAGATCAATATTAAACATGGATGTATCAATCAATTACATTTCAAGAAATTGGATCCTTCTTGGTGTTTGATAGATCTGGTTTTGAGATAGATCTATACTGGTTTGTAATAGATAGATCACTTGCTCTTCATGTTTTCAAGATGGAATGGAAAAGTCTATTATACTATTTTAATATAAAGTATAAATATTTTTCGTTGAAAAAAAAGTATCGAGATCCATTCTAAGGGTGCTGATAAACCGCTCTTCATTCCTAGGATGGAATAACAAAGCTTGCTATATATAAAAAATAAATTGACATGTCAATTAACCCAGTAAAGCCCACAGAATTGGACAGATGAATTGATCAATGTTTATAAGACCCAGTAAAGCCCACAGAATTGGACAGATGAATTGATCAATGTTTTTAAATGCCTATAGAGATGTTTTTAAAGGTGTAGGCCCCACCAAAATAAAAGAGAATTTGCTCGGTTCAAGGATGGAATAGCAAAGCTTGCTATATATAAAAAATAAATTGACATGTCAATTAACCTAGAAAAGCCCACAGAATTGGACAGATTACTTGAACAATGTTTATAAATGCCTATAGAGATGTTTCTAAAGTTGTAGGCCCCACCAAAATAAAAGACAATTTGCTCGGTTCAAGAGATTCTCGTCCATGACCAATTTTATATATGACTGATATCAAACGAAAAATTGTTTGCATCGGTAAAATTTCCAGCTAGGATTACAGTTTCTTTGTGCCTCGATGTGTCTTTCTTCTTCTAGGATTACAGTTTCTTTGTGCCTCGATGTGTTGTATCTCATTTGTTGTTTTGCGATTTAAGTCTTATCTTGTTTTTTTTTATTATAGAATTAGGAAATATCTTTTGATTATATGATTAAAAGTCTTTTGATTTGATTTTAAATAATTATTTTCAAATTTTTAAAGTCTTTTATATTCTTCCTTTTTGGGAATAGAAGACAAATTAATTATAACAATACTGTAGTTCCACAAAGAATCTCCTTGGACATTACACCATAACCTATTCCATAGAAAAAAACAAGGCTCTTCAAATATTCCCTGGATTTTTGAATTAGAGGATGGTATTAACGACAAGTCACGATTGTGACTACCCTCTCTCCAATTTCACCTTAACTACTTTGAAGACGATACATTTTACTGAGGAAGGGGAAAACCAAATCCCTACATATTGATTGTCTGGATGGAAGAGGGTATTTCTCTTATAACTCTACTAGGAACCTCTCTAAACATCACTTCTTAGTTTTTGCTTGGGGATGTACATATGAGTGAAGAAAAGAAAAATATTGTTGTAGATTTTCCTTTTCAATTTTTTGAAAAAGGATAATATTAATTGTTAACAACGATTGGAGATTTACTTTTGAGTGTTGAAGGAAAAAAGGAGGTCTCACAGATTTTTCCTCTACGATTTTCCATGTTCGACTTTTAGCTTTTACACACGAGGTTTAAATTAGTAAACCCACAACAAAACTTAGGAGCAGTATAAGGAACAACCAAAACGTCCACATTTGTTGGAATCCGACAGATTAAGAATTGCCCAAATCGCAATTTCTGTTGCTCAAATTGCGACAATCAACGATTTGGATAGTTTTAAAAATCACCACATTTAGTCTAGGATCGATCATCGTGATCGCTGAAATCACAACATTGCAGAAATTGCAATTTTTCAGACCAAATTTAAACAGAAATTGTTTAAAAAAACCACTGGAAAAACGGAGCATTTTAGTTTGTTTTTATCATACGTACAAAAATTGTGGTTTACTTTTCTCATATTTACATATATAAGCATTACGCTTATTACTCATTTTAATTTATTAATATAGAACCAATAATATCATTAATGTAATGATGTAATTAACTTCACTAAATACAATAACATATTTATACGCATTAAACACCTACGATGACAAGAAATATGTTCAATGTAAGTCTAATATTGGAAATATTCATAGAAAATCCTTAAAATAAAATTTTCCATTCCACCTAATCTTCGAAACATTTGATGTGTTCATAGAAATGGAAATTATTATACTGCACATGCTCTTTAAAGACTAAGGGTCGAGGGCTATATTTATAAAATATTCAATGAGTGATATAATAATAGGGATTGCAACATTAAGGTTTTCTTTAATCAAACATTTCTCAGACTAAACTTGACGTGGTCAACTACGAGGCATATGTACCATATGAATAAATGAATAATAAACATTAGTAATTTAAATTTGTTAATAATTAAATTAAACTACATTAACCGCACATAATGACTAGTTAGTTAGCCATGTGTCGTGTATGCTCAAGATTGGTATGAGGGTACATGTTCTCAATACTTTAAAATAACAAATTTATTGAATAATTAACATAATAATAACAAACATCAAAGTATCGCTCTTTTCGTTCTCATTCTTATTACTAATTTATATAAAAATTTAAATTAGAGATATGGTAGATTGATATTAAGAATCTTCGAGTTAAAAATGCGTACATAAATAACTTATTATTTAATTCATTTAATTATTAAAATAATTAGTGTAGATTTATTTTAGTTTCGTGTTTATCAAGTATCTAGAGGGATCATTATTTGAGGGGTAAATATTTTTAAATTAAAATACAAAATTTGAGGAAAAGTATGCTCCTGAAGGGATTTGGGCTCTTGATAAATTTGAAGTTGAGATGGATCTATACTGATTTATATTTCAATTAAAAAACAAAGAAAACATTAAGAAATTTACATGATTATAAAGTTGAATAAAAATAAAGCAACAATATTAATTGGTGAAAAATATGAATAAAAACAAAGTAAATTTTCAGGACATGCAAATCATATACTTCATTTTTTTTTCATTTTAATTAATTCATATATATATTGTAACTTGCACATATATCAATAGAAAATTTAAATAACTAAATGAGACCTCTAAGTGTTACTTTATTGACTTGTTGATTAGGAAGATGCCATCATGCCTCCACACCATTGTTGAAATTTGATATATAAATTACTCATCAAGAGGCAATTTGATCATCAAATACACTTGTAAAATTTCTTGAACCACTATGAATGCTCATTAAAATTGTTGGTATGGGTAGTATGATTTCCAAAACCATCAACTTTATGGGCAGCAATTGTTTTCAAATTTCCAACTTGCTCCACATTGTCTTATTGATAAAATGACTATGTCTAGTTAATTGGCCCTCCATGTTCATACCAATTATTTTGTGTAGGTAGGAAACATCCTCTCTTTCTCATGAAGGTGGGTCTTGGCACGGGATTAGTCCGCATGAAGTGCGGAAGCTGACAACTGTGAAAAAGGACCATCTGCGGAAGGAAGGGTCATTCGCGGAGAACAAGGAAGTGCAAGACTAGTTAGGTTGTTAGAAATGGGTCATTTGGACTATTTTTGTAACCGCCATAGTTGGCTATAAATGAGAATATGAATGTAAGCCTAAGGGAATCCTAGATCCAATTGTAGAATCATTGTCATTGTGATTATGCAGTTCGGTTGTGTTTTGCTCTGTTTTCGCAGTCTAGTATGGATCCGCGATAAGATGTTCTGAATTGTTTTTGTGAAGGTTATACCACAGGGTTTTTATGAGTTAATGCATGAAGATGTTTGGATCTACTCTTTTGTCTTTGTTTATGTTGAATGTTGAATGTTGCGTTATGATTTCTATTTTTGTAAGGTTTCATTGATGTGATCTCCAGTATTTCCCAGTTAATGCGAATGCCCATTATATATTGAATATGCGAATGGTGAATACATGGCTAATGTTCGAATGATGAATTTATGAATGTGTGCGAATGTGAATCTATGGTTTCTGTTGCGATAGACTTGCAGTAGTTGCAGGTCCTTTCCCCACTACAGAAACTTGGTTCTTGCAACCCCCTTAACCATCTTGGGTGAGACTTCACTCGCTTTGCGGGTGTTGCTGGAAAGGGTAAGACCTTTCTGGGCCAGTGTTTAAGGGAGTTTTGTTGGTGTTTTGTTGATGACAGTGCGAAGTGAACCCCTGTCAACATAACTGTGTCAACAATGGGGAAAGTTTTGTTCAATATTTGAGTGGGAGATTCAATTCACCTGAGTTGGTAGCTTTCCTCTCTTGGCTACTGAATACGTTGGGATGTTGGAGTTTTGGGATGGACCAAACATACACATCTAGAATTGTATCTTGGTCCAATGGAGCATTAAAATATACAATAAAATTATGAGGCATGGTATATGGGGCCATTAAATTGCCCCCATTTTTTCGATGGTATTTGCACCTCTTGTGTTAGATTTTAAGCATTAATTCAATATGCTATAGGATCTTCACTGAGAGAATAACATGTATAGTATACCAATGCATAACAATCATATCAATCATGTCAATCATCACAAGAATCAAAAGCATGAGACAATGGACACACAGATTTTTTCGTGGGGAAAACCCTAAGGTGAAAAATCCCCACAACTTCCTCAAAGATAGATAGAGCAATGGCTCAACCAAAGTACAACCAAATACAATAGATAGTCTCCTACTATGCAGCTGATCCTCCTCCTCCAATGTGCGCCACTTTCTGAGTGAGAGAAGAGTGAATTTTGAGATTATCAAAATAGAGAATCCCGACTCTCTATTTATGCTTGTCCTGACCTGCCTAAATACTTATGGGGCCAACTTGTCTAACTCAGCCTAATAACCCCAGTTACATATATTTTGGGCCGACACCCACATCAGGTAGTATAATAACCCATCAGCAAGTTATCTACTTGCGACACTTGTCAATACAAATGACGACACTCCTTATAGAGGAATAACACATCTCATATAAGGGTACAATAAATATATATATGAAATACATTCCGAAGTTATATACATCAACACTCCCTCTTAACTAGGAAGGTATTTCTCGACACAGATCATCGGGCACAAGTCTTCTTCTCTGGATCATCGTCATCATCACAGCTGTTGCTATCTCGTCCAATCTCTGAATCTACTCATCATAGGAAGATCTACAGAGCCAGTCCTTTTTCATACTCGATGTAGGCCCACCACCTATAGGTTTTCATCATCACTGGTCATACTATGGATTCCTCGGGACTCATCACGTGCGTCTGCAAAACCTCGCAAGAGCATCCTAGGCCTTTTATGAGCACACAGCTCAACCTCTCGAATCTCTTAAGATCTTTTACATGCCACTGCATAACCTTCCCATGACCACAGAGTATCAAACTGATACTTCACCATACATCCAATTGATGTATATCATCACATGATCAACCTGAGCATCATCATCATCTGCGAGCAAGCCATCAAGTCAATACACCTCAGGACTGATTACACTACCTCTGCAAAAACCTGCAAGATCTCTCAGGACTGATTACACTGCCTCGGCAAAACCTGCAAGAGCATCTCAGGACTGATTATATGCCTTTGCAAAACTTGTGTACCAAACTGTCACATCAATGTCTTCAGATCACCATGTAGTCCACGGAGCACAACCCAGATGCACACACACAGCACTTACACTCACCATGGGAGGACTAACCTGCTACCATGTGAAAGGCTCACAATCACTTACACTCACCAGCATGGGAGGACCAACCTACTACCATCTAGGAAAGGCTAAAAGCACTTACATCAACGACCATGGGAGGACCAACCTACCACCATGTCGGAATGGCACAGCACTTACATCAACAACCATGGGAGGACCAACCTACCACCATGTCGGAAAGGCCCAGCACTTACATCAATGGACCATGAGAGGACCAACCTACTATCATGTTGGAAAGCCTCCAACACTTATATCTCACCATAGGAGGACCAACCTACCACTATGTTAGAATGGCCCAGCACTTACATCTCACCATGGGAGGACTAAACCTGCCACCATGTGAGAATGGCCCAGCACTTACATCTTACCATGGGAGGACCAACCTACCACCATGTAAGAATGGCTCAGCCCTTACATCCTGCCATGGGAAGACTAACCTACCACCATGCAAGAATGGCTCGGCCCTTACATCCTACCATGGGAGGACCAACCTACCACATTGCAAAGAATGGCCCAGTGTGCATCTGTGTCTCTGGACTTCATCACTTCTCTCTGGAAGGCATCTCGATCTGAAGTACACCAAGTCTCCCTCTGAAGTATTCAAACTTCACTCTGGAAAGTGGCTTGGTCAACACATCGGCTATCTGCTTGTCTTTCGCAACATACAAGAGCTTCACAACTCCCCTCTGCACCATATCCCTGATATAGTGGAAACTTGATCTCAATGTGATTCGACCTATCTCTCTGCATCTTGGATGAGCTCTCTAGCCCATGTAGGTTTCCTCTTGTGAGGATTCTTCTCACAGACGGATCCATAGGTTCTTGTGGATCTTCCATTTCTCAATCTTCTTCAAGAACTGCTTCATTCATTGTGGTGTCTTGAGTTCTTGATATTCTGGGTTCTTCATTGTCTTCAACAAGTGTCTTTCTCGATTTGTGATAAGCTGAACTTTCATCAAATGTTACATCTCTGTTGATGTCAATCTTCTTGAATCCAGGGAAGTAGATTCTGTAAGCTTTCGAGCTTTCACTATAACCCACGAATATACCCCTTCTTTCCTAAAGGATCCAACTTTGTCCTTTTCTCTTTTGGGATGTGAGTGTATACTAGACAACCAAATATTCTGAGATGGATCACTTCTGGTTTCTTACCAGTAAACACTTCTTCTGGTGTTTTGTTGTCAAGTATCTTATGGGGTGTTCTGTTCTGCACATATACAGTTGTCCTTGCTGTTTCAGCCCATAAGTGCATAGGTAAGTCTTGGTCATGAAGCATTGCCCTTGCTGCTTCCATGATTGTTTCTATTCTTTCTTTCGACAACCCCATTCTGCTGTGGATTGTAAGGAGTAGTCAACTCCCTCTTAATCCCTGAATCCACTGCATAACTTCTTGAAGTCTCCTGAAGTAAATTCTCCGCCATTGTCAGATCTAAAGATCTTGATCTTCAAGTCAGTCTGGTTTTCTATCAAGGCTTTGAATTCCTTGAAGTTGTTAAACACTTCATCTTTGTTCTTCAAGAAGTAGATCAAAGTCTTCCTAGAGAAATCATTCAATAAAGGAGACATAGTATACATACCCACTAAGAGAACTGGATGACATGGGACCGCATACATTAGAGTGGATAATCTCCAAGATTCCTTTTGCCTTGCTTTCACTGCTTGGAAATGTCTTCTTTGTATTCTTTCCCTTTGCACAACCTTTGCAAATTCCTTCATGCTTTGTCTGGATTTCAGGAAGACCTTCTACCGCATTGCTTGCAATTGGTAATGCCCTGTAATGCATGTGCGCAAGCCTTCTATGCCAAAGTTCACTTGGCTCTACAGAATCATGGACCATGGCTTGTTCTGGATGGCCCTTCAATTTGTACAATCCTCCCTCTTGCTCTCCAATCACAACTGCATCATCTATAGTCTTACCCTTAGGCCACATTAGGACTTGGCCATCTATAAATGCAACCCTCATGCCTTTTGCATCTAATGCAGATATTGAGAGTAGATTCTGCTTGAGACCTGGAACATAGAGTACATCTTTCATCTTCATAGACTTTCCAGAGTCTAGTTGATATGAGGCTTCACCACTCCCTTTTATGGGATACTGGTAGTCATCTCCAAGCTTCACCTTGTGGGGTGAATCATGTTCAGATAGATTCACAAAGGATTCTTTGAATCCTGTCATATGTTTGGAAGCCCCACTATCTATGAGACAATCATAACTTCCATGAGTAATGGTTCCTATGAGAGTAGAAATCAAAACATATTCTTCATCACTTGAAGAATCTTCACTATCTTCTCTAGCCCTCTTCCTGGGAGGTTCATCATCCTCTGCAGCATGAGCATGATGTCTTCTTTTGAAGTTCTTCTTCTTGTGAGTACCCTCTTTCTTATTCTTAGGGAAATCTCTGGCATAATGTCCCTTATCATCACATGTATAGCAACGGACATGGGTCATGTCCCTTCGATGTCTGGGACTACCTCTTTGATTCTAATATTTTCCTTTCTTGCCATGATGGTGAGCTTTCTTGTTACCATGTCTTTTGGAGTGAACTATGAGTGCTTGGTATTCACTCCCCATCTTCTCCTCTCTGGCTACAATTCGAGCTTCTTCCTATGAGCATTCTTCCCATAGTCTACTGAAAGAGATAAGTTTCTTTCTAGCACAAATTCCTTGGATGAAGGAATCCCATGACCTTGGGAGGCCATTAAGAGTGGTCATCACCACTTCTCCATTTTCTATATCTTCACCCATAGCTTCAAGTTGTTCTTTTATCTGGGAGACCCTTGAGAAATATGACTGCATAGTCTTTGCATTCTGGATCTTGATATTCTTCAATTGATTCCTCGGGGTCATCTTCCGATTTATGTTTTTGCCTTCAAATAATTTGGTCAAGGAATCAAACATCTCTTTTGGTGTCTTTAGGGATGACACATGGGGGATGAGATGATCTTTAATAGAATCAGCAATGATCCTCTTTTCCTTAACCAAATTCCTCTTGTGAAGAGCCTTAGCCTCTTCTCCCTCCGGGACAGGGACCTCTTCACTTATATAAGTATCCAACTCATTCTCTTCAAGGATTAACCCAATTGTGAAGAACCTGCAATAATTAATTGATGCAAATACACGAGATATCAGAAATAATAGAACTCAGAATCACTTTTATACCGATCATGGGCCACTTCGAGGGGGCAACCTCCTTTGAGCAAGCTCAATACAATTAACTTCACGGTGCCTTCAATGACCTCAACACACACTTATATACTAAGTCTATGCCCAATACTATGAGTCAAAACCATGGGACATATAATACTACGAGACGATTTACAAAGCATATGCATCCAATACTATGGGTCAATACTATGGGCTAATATAAACTATGGATCAACAAATACTACGGGATGACTTACAAAGCATATGCATCCAACACAATATACTAACATAGTAAAGAGAAGGGTTGACACGGGTTCCTAACATACCCTCTCCCTTAGAAAATTCTTTGTCCTCAAAGGAAAATGTTGCAGAATCTGAAGGAGTGGTTCCCTGGTAGCATCCTCAGGTTGCATTTCGGGCCACTGACGCCTTTGTAGTGTCAGGGAGGATTGCTTGGAAGGCTGTAGATGAAGAAGAACCCTATCAGTTGCGTGAAAAGTGCACTTAGAATGGTGTTGATTGGCTTGTTGTTGCAATCGAATTCTGGCCATGTGAAGATTGTCCTGTAGAATGAGAAGAATCTGATCACGGTTTCGAAGAACCGAGTCAATTGCCTGAACTGGGGAGCTTCTTAGGGTGTATGGAAGAAGAACTGGCGGTGTTTGTCCATAGACTACTTCATATGGTGTCCTTGTAGATGTGGTATTGTACCACCAGAGCGCTTCTAAGAAATCCATAGAAATAGTTGGCCAAATCTGTGTAGGGATGGGAAAGGGTTTGAGCAGTCCCGAAAGGAGTGTCATTTCACCCTTGTTGACCTGGAAAGTATCACAGTCAGCCACCATCTGTTGAATTGTCATTTTCAGTCCCTTCCAAAAGAAGTTACATTATTCTTGATCATACATTTTGAAGAACCCAGAGTGCCCTGCTGATGAAGAAGCATGGAGTTCATAGAAGAGATAGCCCTATTGAACATATTGCAACCAATTTGGAACAAGCAGAGAAAGAGCTGTAAGAGAAACTGGGTCATCAATTGTGCGAGAAGGAGAAATTGCCACCATATTATCCTTACCCTTCTTGTAAGTGGTCGCATAGGGATAACCCATTTCAGGTGTGTTGGGGAGGAGACCCATTGTTCCAGGAAATTTTCCAGACCCTGGAGATTAGTCTTGATGTTGAAATAATTCCCTAATAGGTATGGCTGCCACTTCTGTACTGCATGCAAAATAGCCATCATTTCCTACTGAGAGGTAGATGCGGCTAAATTCTTACTGGAAAGGTCTCTTGAAGGAAACAAGCTCATTGGTTCAGCAAAGACACCTGCATATCTATCGAAGGAAGTAGTGGAGACTGTTGATGGGTGCATCTGAATGGAATGAAGCTGAGCGATTACACCATGTGAATTCTTCTTAAGGATTTTTTTCTAGGCGATGTGAACTGATGATGCAGAGAGACCCTGGTTGTAATCCCATTAATTTGTGTTGTGCCCCAATGAATGAAAACTGCATCCAAAGTTCAGCAAAATGCCATAAGATGGGGCCAAGTGTGCGTAACCATTGAACGCCCAAAACCACATCACATTCGCCTAAGGACAAGGCAAACATGTCAGAGCGCAAGTTATAATCTTCCAAAGAGATACGCACATTGTGAAACTTCCATTTGCAAGGTAAGGTGCCCCCATTGGCAACCATGACTTCAAAGTTGGAGCAAGGGTGGATAAAACAATCAGCCTGTTTGGCGATCCGAGGGTCAATGATGTTATGTGTGCTGCTAAAATCAATGAGTATTGTAAGAGGGAACTTCTTGAAGTATCCCTTGACCCGCATTGTTTGGGGGGTGGTGACGCCGGATAAAGCATTGAGAGATATCTCTGGTTGGTCTTCCTGAGATGGGGGGGTCAATAAGAAACTCTTGAATGTCGACCTGATCATCCATTGTATTTGGAGCTTCTTCACCAATTTTAGAGGCTAGCGGAGAATCCATATCCAAGAGATAGAGCTTTTGTTGAACACATTTATGTCCTTGAGTAAATTTCTCATCACAATTATAACAGATCCCTTTTTCTCTGCGTGCCTGCATCTCTGTTTCAGACAAATGCTTGATAGGAGTTGGTCGAGGAGCTGGCGGGATGGGAGGTCGTTGAGAACCCATATTTTGGAAGGGAACAAAAGAGGGTTTGGAGCGTTGTTGGGCTGCAAGCTTGTGTTCTGCCAACTTAGCCAACCCTAGAACTTCCATCATTGTGTTGGGACAGAACATTTTAACCTCTGACCGGATTTCATCCTTAAGACCATTGATAAAACAACTCCTATAGAATTCATCAGACAATCCTTCTGTGTGATTGGCTAGTTTCTCAAATTCTGTCTGATACTCTCTCATAGTGCCACTTTGACAAAGTTTAGTGAGTGCTCCTGTGAAGTCGTCAAAAGCACTAGGACCAAATCGTGACAAAAGCAGTTGGCAAAAATCTGTCCAGTTTGGCTCGGGATGAGCTTTGATGTACCAACGGTACCATTGAAGGGCTTCCTGTTCCAAATGAAAGGATGCAAGTGGAACTTTCTAGACATCAAAAGTATCATGTAGACTGAAATAGTGTTCTGCTCAGTATATCCATCCAGTCGGATCAGTACCATTGAAGCGAGGAAAATCAAGCTTCGGCCCACGAAAATTGCTGGAAGAAGAGAACCCATTGGCTGTAGAAGATTCTTGATGTCGATTATTGTTCATGGCTAAATGCTGAAGATGGAGGCTGAAAATTTTTTCATCCAGATCTTGGAGTTTGGTTTGGATGGCTACAAGTGCTTCCTCCATGGTTTTTACTCCTGCGCGGGTGACAACCATAACCAGGATTTTTTTTTTTGGGGGGGGGGGAATGGATAGAAAAAGACAAACAAAAGCTACTTTAGTAAAGGAAAATTTGGATTTGGGAAAAACTTGGAGTGGTAATTGGTGTTTGAGTAGGTTTTAGACACTTTCTGACGGACAGGGAGGCAAAAAAATGGGGATTTCAGAAGCGGGGTGAAAGAATGAGAAAATTTGGTAAAGAGGGACAAAGAAGCAGAATTAAGAAAGGAACATGGTGGCAAAAGTTGAAGGCGTTTGGGTGAAAATTGAAGGAGTTATGGCAAACCCTAAAAATAGACAAATGTGGGATTTCTGGTCTTGGGAAGTGGAATTTGGGATAGGGTCTTCAGGAATGAAATATGCAGAATGGGATTGCAGGGATGTCAGTGAAGTTTAAGGGAAAATAGAGTTGAAATAAGGGAGATATAGCCGAAAAACAGAATTTTATACTCGTCTTTTTTTTTTCTTTTTTTTTTTCCAAAAATGGATCGGCAACAGCGGCGCGGAAGGGATCCGCAATAGCTGGATCTGCAATGACGCGGAATGGATCGAAAATGGCAGGATCTGAAACGGCAACTGGATCTAGAACGACTTTCAGAATAGACCTGAAACAGCTGAATCTCGAGCGGAAGTGATCGGCAACAGTTTAGCTGAAAATAGATATGGACCCCAGGTATGTGCAGCTTCCTATCGATTCAAGGGATTCACTCGGCCACCAATGCTGTCTAACGGCTTGCGTATTGGGGGGGTACCCCTCACTCCACGACTCAGGTAAAATTGATAACCGCTTTGCCACAAACGACAGCTCTTGGTTTACCTCACGGATGGGAACTAGTCAATCAGGTAGGGGTCATTGCCCTTTTCGCTGGCAGGGTCCTCTCAATGGGCCAGCTACTTTGGGGGTTCCTGTGGTACTCCTCACAATGAGTTTTAGGGCTTATGCCCAAGTACTTCCCACAGTTAAGCAGATAGGGGTTATTTCCAGATCCGAACTTGCAACAGATGCGAAAAAAAAAAAAAAAATTGGCAGAAATTCCACCCAACGAGCCCAAGAAAGTGCTCTGATACCAGATGTGAAGAACTTGCAATAATTAATTTAATGCAAATACACGAGATATCAGAAATAATAGAACTCAGAATCACTTTTATATTGATCACAGGCCACTTCGAGGGGGCAACCTCCTTTGAGCAAGCTCAATACAATTAGCTTCACGATGCCTTCAATGACCTCAACACACACTTATATACTAAGTCTATGCCCAATACTATGAGTCAAAACCATGGGACATATAATACTACGGGGACGACTTACAAAGCATATGCGTCCAATACTATGGGTTAATACTATGGGCTTAATATAAACTATGGATCAACAAATACTACGGGACGACTTACAAAGCATATGCATCCCAACAACAATATACTAACATAGTAAAGAGAAAGGGTTGACACAGGTTCCTAACACCAATCCTATACTTCCATGCTCGGAAGTTATCAGCTCCTTCAAGCTTGTCCTCAAGCTTGGTGTGGTGAGACATCTTAAAGAGTACTTCAAATGGAGATAGAAAAGATTTGAGTCTTACCACTTGATTGTTGAAAACTGGATCTAGTGCCGGATTAGGGTTTGCATTTCCCGGAGATCTACACAACCAAAAATCTTGAACCAAAGCTCCAAACTTCTGATTTTCCAAGGAGCTTCCAGCTGTGTCTTCAGATTTCAGAAATTCCTATTTTTGAGGAAACCCTAATTTTTAGGGCCAAAACTAAAAGTGCTCAAAATTAAATTATGATTGGATAGATAGATTCACCTTGCTGAGGAGAGTCAATCCATCATATTACTTTTCCAAAATCTATGGAGAGAAACCCAAAAACAAGAAGCCCTAGTTTCCGCAACTACATGACTTCCAACTATTGATGAATCCCATGAATATGACTTCCACTAGTAGAGGTTGATAAAGTCCAAGTTTCTCATACTCTTGGAAACAAGTCTCCATATGAAATGTGGTATGGTCGCATTCCTTCAATTAGGCATCTCAAGGTCTTTAGTTCCCCATGTTATGCCTTAATTCCAAAGGAACAAAGAAACAAGATTAGAGTAAGGAGTGAAAGTACATCTTCTTGGGATAATCAAACACCATCAAGGAATATCATCTCTATGATGAGGTAAAAAAAAAGTTTATACTTTCTAGAGATGTCATTTTTCTTGAAATGAATAAAAATGACAACTCTTTTGAGAGGATACATGATCATTTGGATAAGTTTACTAATGTAGAGACATTTCATGAATTTGACAATCAGGTTCCACATCTTGAAGGGGGCCCTATCTTGGATCAATATTTGGAATCTCCTTTTGTTGCACCATCTCCTCCTCATGAATAATTTCCTACCACTTCATAGGTATAGGAGGTTCAAATGGATCATGTGATTGAGAGGATTTGAAGATTGAATCTTTAAAAGAATGATGCACCATTAGCTAAAAAACTTGGACCCTCACGGAAAGTTCCAAAGTGGTTCATGAATACACTTGAAAGTGTGAGATGCACTGATGCAATTTATAGATATAAATGCACCGTTAAAGAATATAAAAAAATTTAAAAAATTCCACCCGACAATTGTTTTAATTTCACCCTTCTTCGATGCCCTTAAGTAAAGAACACATTGGTGTCGTGTAAACAAAATAACACACCATCAAGGGATTTATTAATATAAAAAAATAAATTGTTGGAGCTCTAATACAAGAAACGCACCAGTGCATGCAGTATATAGAATGCACCATATTTGATGTTATTTTTGTTTTTTTCGAAAACATATATAATTTGCCAAAAAAAAAAATTGAGATAATAATAATTTGTTAAGTTTTGGTATGCAGCGGTGCATATGTATGTATCGAACGGACTAATTTCTATTTTGGGAACACCGGTGAGTTTGAAATTTATAAATGCACTGTACAAAATCATCTTGTAAAACTTCCGCCCACTTGCCTCCCCTAGAGACCTCCATTATAAACGAATATTTGGGATATTTTTATAGGAGCTTCAAAAAAAAACTTTGCTAGAGGGTTTTTTCCTTGCAGTGTGTGTAAGAAAGCCTTGGTGGATGATCATACATCAGATTTATCAGCCTCTACATATGGAGTCTTGTTTCCAAGAGTATGAGAAACTTGGACTTTATCAGCCTCTACTAGTGGAAGTCATGTTCATGGTATTCATCAATGACTTTCCCATGAAAATGTGTAAGCATGATTACGTATTTCTGATTATGCGCAAATTCTCTAAAATGGTGATTTTTATACCATGCAAACTAAATCATCATTGTCTAAGTAGTAGCATACATATTCTTGAAGGATGTAAGGACACCTTTTGGTTTCCCTCTAATCATTTTCTTAGATATATAATTTGTATTTCAAAGTCACATTTGGAAGAACCTCTAGACACTTCTTGGCTATAAATTAACTATACTACTCTACAACCATCGACCAACAAATAGATAGCTAGACTCAAGTGGTAAATTAGACTCTTGTCCATGCACTTCACATTGTACAATAGTTACATCTACAAAAAGAAATGGGATTCATCATTGTATATTACGAATTAGTTACATTTGCACCATCTAGACATCGATAAGTCTATCACTATTTGAAGATTGATATGGGTATAAACCTTTATCAGCATATGAATCTCAAATGGAATTTCCTCTTCTAGATTCTTACATGAAATAAAAAGATCGACAACAAGCTTCTACATTTGTCAATACAGTTGCCTAGAACCATGTATAGTTAAGGACAATTCTACTATGTGCTAAGAAAAAATAAAAACAACAATAAGACCAACATTGGATTCCATAAAAAAATACAAACAAGAAGAATACCACCATTTGATTCCATCAAATTTCCAAATAGGAGACAAGGTTTGTTTATGTAAGCACAAAGAAAGTTTCAAGGGACAACATCACCACATGTTGAAGCCAATTCAATATGCACCCTATGCAATTCTAAAACAAATTGGTGAGAACACCTACATACTTGAGCTATCTTGTAACTTGTATACATAAAGTCATTAATGTTAGCAATTGAAGCTATACGAACCTACCATATTGGAAGATGAAATACAACCCTCTCACCCTCATAATATGTTGTCGGCTATAAGGCACTCAGATCACCTTGTATCCATTGAAATCAAACAGATGTAGAGTGGTTGAAATGACATATTTCATTTATCAAATTGTGATTTTGAGTATTTTAGTGGATTCGGAGCAGGAAAATTAGTTAGGATTGATGTTTAGATATGTTGATATCGTAGTTTTACATTAGCTTGATTTTTTTAGTGTGGATTTTTTATTACAACATGTTGATGTATATAAATTCGGAATGTATTTCATATATATATTTATTGTACCCTTATAAGAGATGTGTTATTCCTATATAAGGAAGTGTCGTCATTTGTATTGACAAGTGTCGCAAGTACATTAACTTGTCGATGGGTTATTAGACTACTTGATGTGGGTGTCGGCCTGAAATATATGTAACTGGGGTTATTAGGCTAAGTTAGACAAGTTGGCCCCATAAGTATTTAGGTAGGCCAGGACAAGTATAAATAGAGAGTCAGGATTCTCTATTTTGATAATCTCATAATTCACTCTTCTCTCACTCAGAAAGTGGTGCACATTGGAGGAGGAGGATCAGCTGCATAGTAGGAGACTATCTATTGTATTTGGTTGTACTTTGGTTGATCCATTTCTCTATCTATCTCTGAGGAAGTTGTGGGGATTTTTCACCTTAGGGTTTTCCCCACGAAAAAATCTATGTGTCCATTGTCTCATGCTTTTGATTCTTGTGATGCTTGACATGCTTGATATGATTGTTATGCATTGATATACTGTACATGTTATTCTCTCAGTGAAGATATTATAGCATATTTAATGAATGCTTAAAATCTAACATGGTATCAAAGCTAACCTGAGAAGAATCCCATGAACATGACTTCCACTAGTAGAGGCTGATAAAGTCCAAGTTTTTCATACTCTTGGAAACAAGACTCCATATGAAATGTGGTATGGTCGCATTCCTTCAATTAGGCATCTCAAGGTCTTTAGTTCCCCATGTTATGCCTTAATTCCAAAGGAACAAAGAAACAAGATTAGCGTAAGGAGTGAAAGTACATCTTCTTGGGATAATCAAACACCATCAAGGCATATCATCTCTATGATGAGGTAAAAAAAAGTTTATACTTTCTAGAGATGTCATTTTTCTTGAAATGAATAAAAATGACAACTCTTTTGAGAGGATACATGATCATTTGGATAAGTTTACTAATGTAGAGACATTTCATGAATTTGACAATCAGGTTCCACATCTTGAAGGGGGCCCTATCTTGGATCAATATTTGGAATCTCCTTTTGTTATACCATCTCCTCCTCATGAATAATATCCTACCACTTCATAGGTATAGGAGGTTCAAATGGATCACGTGATTGAGAGGATTTGAAGATTGAATCTTTAAAAGAATGATGCACCATTAGCTAAAAAACTTGGACCCTCGCGGAAAGTTGCAAAGTGGTTCATGAATACACTTGAAAGTGTGAGATGCATTGATGCAGTTTATAGATATAAATGCACCATTAAAGAATATAAAAAAATTTAAAAAATTCCACCTGACAATTGTTTTAATTTCACCCTTCTTCAATGCCCTTAAGTAAAGAACACACTGGTGTCGTGTAAACAAAATAACACACCATCAAGGGATTTATTAATATAAAAAAAATAAAAATTGTTGGACCTCTAATACAAGAAACGCACCAATGCATGCAGTATATAGAATGCACCATATTTGATGTTATTTTTGTTTTTTCGAAAACATATATAATTTGCCAAAAAAAAAAAAATTGACATAATATTAATTTGTTAATTTTTGGTACGCAGCAGTGCATATGTATGTATCGAGCAGACTAATTTCTGTTTTGGGGTTAAATATAAAAAACATTTTCCTTTGCATTGAACGAGGATCTTTGGCATCAATGTGTTTTTTTCCTAGATGCATCAATGCATATATAGTGAAGGAACACCGGTGAGTTTGAAATGTATAAATGCACTGTACAAAATCATCTTCTAAAACTTCCGCCCACTTGCCTCCCCTAGAGACCTTCATTATGAATGAATATTTGGGATATTTTTATAGGAGCTTCAAAAAAAAACTTCGCTAGAGGGTTTTTTCCTTGCAGTGTGTATAAGAAAGCCTTGGTGGATGATGGATTTACTAAGGGATTATTAACCAGAGAAGGGGATGCTTGAGCCTAGAGGTTGAATGACTGCAAAGAAGAAAAAACTTGAATGAATCTTGTATGAGTGATTCATGATGTCCTTAGAGTTCCAACACAGTGATTCCTTGGTCGGCCAGTACTAGAGCACTATAATGGATTTGGTAAAGCACGAGGTATTACATGCAGAGAAAGGATCCCATTCCTTATGTTGTGTTGGTTGATGGGGGAGCAATGTTGTGGATTGCTATACCTGTAGAGGGTGTGTCAAGAGGAGCAGTGAGATAAATTGTTTCCATGGAAACCTTGTGAAGAAAATAAATATGCATGTAGATAATTATTGTATAGAGATTTCATATTTATCAATGAAATAAATATATGTTCTTACTTTGTGGTATTAAAAAATTCCTATGGATATCACGATTATTGCATAATAATGGTTATAACAGGCATATTTCGTAATGATTGATATAAGTACATGTGGATGTGCCAAGTTTAGGAAGGTAACTCGGTGATTCCACGAAGGTGGTTCACCATTTTTGGTGCGCGAGAGCGAAAAAAATTGTTTTTCACACCCTCGATCGAGGTTTTAAACACTCGATCGAGGGTTTGAAAATACCTCGATCGAGGGCTTCAAAATACCTCGATCGAGGGTATTTAAATAGCTTGATCGACAGCTAGTTTAAACCCTCGATCGACCTATTTACTCGATCGAGGGTTTGAGACTAAAAAAAAAAAAAAAAACAGGGCTCGGCCTGTCGGCCGACTCTGTTCGATAGTGAAAGCGCAGGCCTTGCCAACTACGACGGCTCAAAGCCCCTTGACCGAGCATCCGTAGCCAGCACAACACGCCCATGTGTCCACCTCCATCCGCCATGGCTTCAAATCCACAAGGTAGGTGGATTTCAACCACATTTTGTTTGTTTTTCAAAAAAACTTAAATTTGTTATTTGTTTTCAAAAAATCCCAATTTTTTTTTTGTTTTGTTCTTTGTTTTGTTCTTTGTTTTGAAAAAACCATAATTTTGATTTGTTTTGTATGTAGAAATGAGTGTTTAAAACATAGATTTAATTTAGTTTTTATGAATTTCTGAATGTAACCATTGAAAACGAAAACGAACATCGAAACCAAAAACCATTGAAAGTAAAACCACCATTGAAACCAAACCAAAAACCATTGAAACTAAAAAACACCTTTGAAACCAAAACAAAAACCATTTCAAAACATTTTTTTTGTTTTAAATTTATGTTCTATTTATTTTTTTAAATTATTAATATTTTTTTTTATGTCAACCAGTAGCATTTCACCGCATAAATGCCACCCGTTTTATTTTAAAATGTGTTTTGACAAGTAGGAATGCTACCGGTTTTTTTTCAATCCTTTGAAAACGCTAAGAGGATTGAAAAAAAATAGTCATATTAGATTGTCAGTTTAACAAAAACCATTAACATTGATTATTTTTAATATTTATTGATATTTTTAAATTGAATATTTTTAATATTTATAATATAAAACTTTATTAATTTAAAAATTAAAAGAATAATATTTTTTAATATTTAATTAATAATAATATTGATTCAAAAATATAAACATAAACCATAATAAAATCTTAATCAATATAACTACAATAAATTAAGGAGATTAATGGAAATTAATAATATTAATGAAATTAATAATTTATTATATTTTTGATATTTATTAATTTTTTGAAATTGAATATTTTTAATATTTTTAATATAAAACTTTATTAATCTAAAAATTAGAAGAATAATATTTTTTTAATATTTAATTAATAATAATATTGATTCAAAATATAAACATAAATCATAATAAAATATTAATCAATATAACTACAATAAATAAATGAGATTAATAATATTAATGAAATTAATAATTTATTATTAATAACATTATGTAAACACATATTTTTATATTTATACATATAATATCATAAAATATTTATATATAAAAAATATTATTGTAATGTTACTCTCACTTTTTAATAATATATACACATTTTCATTTTAAAAAACATGTTTAAGTGTATAAAAATAGAATACACACTAAGTTTCCTTCCATTTCACTACACTAAATAATATTCAAAATATATAATTTTTTTTTTTAAATTTAATAATATATATTATATAACATTTTAAAAATAAATTTAAATATTATGTAATTAAATTTAAATATGTTTATTAAATTCAATATTTATTAATATAATTATATTTTAATATAAACTAATAATTTTATAAACTATTTTGCAATAACCTATATAATTAATAGTTATTGAAGCTTATCTTATAAAAACAACAATTTATAAATGAAAGAATGAATATAAATGATATATCAAATATGTACAATCACTAGTGTTGAAATGTAAATATTTAATTTCAAATTTGTTTCATTATGTGAAATGACATGTATAGTAACCCTTACATATGACATTCACCTCTAGATTCAAAGGTCTTTGCATGCACTATTTAGATTATACATACAAATGTAATAGCCTAAAATTCTCTATTAATTATCAATCCAAGTTCTTATGCAGTTTCCTCTATGCTATGTGTTATAATTTTGTAACTAAGAGTGATATTGTTTAATTGTTTTCATGTCATTATATCTAGTTTGGATTTGTAAAATGGGAAATAATCGTGTTGTGCAATTACAACCACATGAATAGGTAGTCATTGCCAAATGATAAAAATATCTCAAGTTTGGTTGAATTTCTATTATAGTATAATGTTAAATTTATTTCTCCTTAAAATTTGATTGTGTTTGTATATTTGTTTAGTCCTTGAGAGATTAGTATATTTGTTTAGTCCTTAATTTCTTCCTGAACCATGGTCCAAAACCCATCCTTAGTGCACAAAACTGAATGTTTCCATCCATATCCAACTTTAAATGTAAACCCATCACTAGTAATCAAAACCTTAAAATGACATTAATTCCTACACATAGAGACTATGAATATTTTCAACAAGACATGTGTGTCGACCATATCTATTGGTTCTAGATTCCTAAAATCGTATTTTAGGGCCCAATGTAGAGGTCCATAGGTCCATGATTGCTTGACTAGTACTAACTTATGAGATTTATAGGTCCATGGTTGTTCATTCAAATACGAGAAGCATTTCCAGATAATAAAACAATTCCTTTTGGTGGTAGATACATCATTCATTTGGGATACCTTTGTCAATTACCTCATGTGAGTGATAACCCTATATATGCATGGAACACAACTGAATTTTTTTATCACATAGTCCAACCCTCTCCCAATGATAAACACATAAGATTACGATGTTGTTACTAACCATTCCATGTATAGACACATTAACACTTCACATTCACCAATCATGCCTTTACATAAGAAGAACTTGCATCATTATCTATAATCAAGTAGGACCACCATTACAATATCAAGCAATAGGTTAGTATGCATCATACCTTTACATAGGTTAATATGGTTCAATTTAAAAGGTAGATTATCAAGACTCAAACATGTAGCAAGCCCCAGTTGACTTACACTTGATTCCATTTCCCCTCCATCACATACCTGTATGTTGTCGCAACAAGTGTTGAACAACTAAATTTGATGCCTAGGCCCCTATGATGCTAGCGTTGCTAATAAGAATAATATCGAAATTGAAATTGGAAATTGAAACTGGAATTGAAATGTAAATTTGAAATTGAAATTGAAATGTAAATTTGAAATTGAAATGTAAATTTGAAATTGAAATTGAAAATGATATTGATATTGGAAATTGATATTTAAATTGAATATGAATTTTGAAATGAAATTCGAATTGAAAATTGAAAATTGAAATTGAAATGAGAAATGAAAATTGAGAATTGGAAATGTAATTAGAATTCAAATCGAAATTGAAACTTGGAATTTGAAATAGAAATTTGAATTTGAATTGTGAAATTTGAAATAGAGTTTGAAATTTGAATTGAATTTGATATTTGAATTTGGATTTGAAATGAGAAATTTGAAATAGAATTTGAAATTTGAATTTGAATTTTAAATGTGATATTTGAAAGAGAATTAGAATTAGAAATTAAAATGTGATGCACAAGGTTATGAAGAGAGACCTTCATTGCTTCGTGCTCCATGACGCACAAGAGGATCTAGCATCGCCCAAGAGGGCAGCCATCGGCATTGCTCCCATTCGCTGAGTGCGGGCACACTGGGGTCGGCGGTCGCTGGTGGCAGTAGCAGGAGAGCTAGTGTGTCTGTTCATCTTGACGACATACATGGTGATCCCCAGGTGGGGGATGGGCGGCCAGAATCGAGTGCATCAGGGGCATCAGGTGCATATTTTGGGTTAGATACATTTTCAGTAAATTTTTAGTATATAATGCATTGAATTTTAGTTGCAAGTTATAATATATATTTTTAGTAACATTTTTGTTTTGGTTTGGATCGCAGCTGCCCCATCAGGGGGATCGTACGACAATGAGGTCACATGGATCACTCTCGCTGATATCATTTCCTAGTGAGAGTGGGTGAACTCGTGTGTGTGTACATGGAGGGAGGATTCTCCCACACGACGATCTTTATCCATGATGTTATCAACAGTTGATGAGATGTTGGCCCTCTACAAGAGGGTGGGACCTCTCAGTGACATTTGGCGTCATTCATGCCATAGGAGGAGACAGGGTGTCATTGGGATCCACAAATGGGAGGACGTCAAAGTCGCCATAAGAGGGCATGACGTCAATGGTACTTTGTTCGACATCCCACCTGACCGCCCTTCCGGTCAACCGCTTAGACTCAAAGAGTTTAAGTTGGAGGCCGCTGCACCACATCTATATGATAGATTTGTGGGAGCATGGGGCATGTTCCCCCACCATGACCAGGTCCCGTTGTACTTTGCAAAACATGTTTATGCAGAGTGTTTTTTGGACATGCACCCAGATTACACCAGCACAGGGTCCATGTTCTATGGGGCGGGTAGGGGATGCTCCTACCAACGTCCTGGAGCTTGGAGAGACCCTGCCTTCATGCCACCCGCTCCGATGTTGGTACTGCTTCCAGATAGGGCGATTATCAGGTTGGGGGATGTGGCACAATCATCTCAGCTTGCTGCAGAGGCTAGAGCTGACCTTGCAGACTCGTTGTTCACTGCCATGGGCAGTGTTGCTGTTGCTGCGCATGGAGAGGCATCTAGACCACCCCCTCCACCTGCAAATCCAAAGATAGAGTATGTCCCTAGTGACATGCTCATGATTATCGATGGCGAGGCCCTACTAAGGTATGCTGAGTTAGCCCAAGATGCATACTTTCGATCATATCGTAGATCCATCACTACAGGACAAGTATACTTTTGTACAATTATGTATATATGTTCTTCATGTTACATCATATTATATGTTGTAAATTAAATGGTTAATAATACTTAAGGGAGTTGTATTCTATTGCTCCATGCAGGGAAGCACATTCATGGATCAGCTCTTTGCCAGTGAACCATTGGTTGGTCCATCCGCTCGTCCCAACCCGCGGGCGACAGTAGTCGAGGTAAGTTATAATTTATGTTATAATTTAATTTGAGTTTATTATTTCCTAGTTTAAATCATTTATGTTTTATTTTTTATTTTTGAGATTTTATGTTTTAGATCTTAACTTCAAATGAATTTCAGATTGTACAGGGCAAAAGAAAGGGGGTAGATCCTGATGATGGACACGAGGACAACAATGGTCCTCACAAGTTGGGTCGAGACATAGATGTGAGTTTTAATTTATGTTCCAATTCATGTTATTTAGTCACATTTAGTAATTGATTTTTGTACTTTGTGTTTCAATTTTTGAATTACAACTTAAATTATGTTAAGTAGTTTTAATTTTTAATAAATCTAACTTATTACATGCAATGGCATATTACACAGGCATCGCTATAGGTGGGTGTCCATGCTGCAATGGATTTCACATATGATTGGGATGCAGCTCCAGTACATGTTCCTGATGAAGGGCCATCTACCCATATTCCTACCCAGATCCTGGATATCACCATTGACTCGAAAGATATGGATGTATTCATTCATGGTTTACCATTTCAGAGACAACATCGGTCTACTACACATGAGGGCGGTCATAGGGATGATCAAGGGCCTCGTGGGTGTACTGGCCAATGAGTTGATGACCTATACATTTCCATGTTTTGGATATTTTCATATTTTATATATTTTCATGTTTTGGATGATCTATATATACATTATCATGTTTTGGATATGGATTTCTATCATTTATACATGGTCTATTATCATATATGGACTTTGGATATGGACTTTTGGATATTTTGTATATTTTATCATATTGATGTCTTCATGTGTATTTTGTATATGATTTGAAATCGATTGTTTTTTATATTAGATCTGGATATAGTTATTACAACTTTACAAATTTATGTTTTGTCATTTCAAATGCAAATTTAATGTATAGTTACAATTTAGTTCAATTTAAATGCAAATTTCGTCTACATTAGAGAACATCTTCCAAAATTTAGAATTGAATACATACATTACGTTTTAAAATTGAAATTACAATTCCAATTCAATTACAATGTAAAATTTCAAATTTAATGTGTAATTCCAATTCCAATTCAATTACAATTTAAAAGCTCATTTTCAACTACATTACAATTGCATAAATGAAATCAACATATAAAATTATAATACATTCGAAATTAATAATTGAAATTACAATTACATTATGTTGTCTACACATTACAATTCAATTACAATTTACACAATCCAATTCAATTACAATTTAAAATTAAAATCTCAAATTTAATGTGTAATTTCAATTGAAAATTCAATGTGCTGTCCCAATTTACAAGTTCAATTTCAATTACATTACAATTGCATTTGAAATAGCAGATTTTAAATTAGAATACATTGTAAAATCTAAAATTTAAATTTTACGATTTTACATTGTATATAGGTTTATTTAAAATTCTCATGATTGTATTTGAAATCAAAATTTAAAATTAGAATACATTTGAAATTGAAAATTGAAATTGACATTTTGCATTATGTTGTCTACACATTACAATTCACTTACAATTTCCGCATTCCAATTCAATTACATGGAAAATTTAATGTGTAATTTCAATGTGTTGTTGTATATAAGAATGTTTTTGAAAATTTAATGTGTAATTTCATTATGTTTTTGTATATAAGAATGTTCTTGGCAATGGGCATAACCACCTAGTTAATATAAGAAATGAAAATATGTTGATAGCTGACGCTTGTACAACTATGGTAGAAACTATGCTTGTACAACTATTTCATATGGTTTGTGTTTTGATGACAAATGGAGATAATGGCACCATTTGATCCAACTAGGTAAGTTGCATATATGAAGGCATGTACAAGTTATTACGTTTCCATGTTATTATTACGTTTATGTTTCAACTTTCATTATTACATTCAATCCATGTCTATCAAAGAGATTCCATGCCTATGTGTGCAAAACTGCATGATAAAGATGGTTTTTTATGAATGTAATCCAAAAATTGAGAATGTTTGATGGTTAGAAATTATAGTGAATGTTTGTGAGTTGTGCCAACAAAGGGTATTGTTTCCATGAAAATATATTCAAAGATTATGTGTAAGTGCCCTTTAGTTGAATTGTACCCTCTATCTCCTATGTTATATTCCATGTAGCACCAAGTGCCAATATTTTTATTAAATGGAATGAGAAGAGGCAAAAAAAATGGTCCTAACTTTGATATGTTCTTGATAACAAAACAAATTGATTATTGTTGAATGAAACATTTTTTTCAATACATTGGTATTTGATAATACTTTTATATAATTGATAATGAAATACAATTTAATTGATGATAAAATACAATGAATGGATTATAATGTATAAAATTTTGCAAATTTGAAATCAAAATTTAAAATTAGAATGTACATTGTACAATTCAAAATTTAAATTTTACAATTCCACATTGTATATAGATGTGTTTTAAATTCTCAATTACATTACAATTGTATTTGAAATCAAAATTTAAAATTAGAATGTACATTACAATTTAAAATTGAAATTTTACAATTACATTATCTTGTCTACACATTACAATTCAATTACATTACAATTCAACTATCTATTAGATATTTAATATTGTTTTTAAAGCATCTAAACAAATATCTATAAAACTATTATTGATGAAGTTCATGGAGAATTGACCATACATTCAAGTGTATTCACATTGGAGCACCATGACCCAAATTTCACAAAAGCCTCCCATCTAATATTTGTATTCTTGGCATTAAAGCATCTACAAATATACATTTATAAAATAACCTCCACAAAAATTTCCAAAAAAATATTACACAAGACAACATGAAAACTATGCCAATGATGCAAGTGGCATACATGTAACTCATTCATCTATCCAATGGGTTATAGGAATGCAAGTCTCCATAATACGATCATGGTTAGCTTCTGTCATCTTCCAACTCTTTGGATCACCTCTCTTCACCTTGATTTTTGTTAGCTGTATCCGAGCTGCCACCACCAAATGACTGTATTGACATGATATATATCTAGGCATAAAATATCTGTAAATAATATGATCACCCTGTTTTTTCACTTTTTCAAAAAGTTTTCCCATTAGAACCATGTCTCCTGTTTGGTATGTGAACTTCCCATCTTGGTAGGCTCGCACCAACCTACTTTTTCTTTGCGTGCACCACATCAAATAGTATGCCACATTTTCTTGGTTGTGGGGGGGTGCAATGACAATGAACACATCACCTGCAAGATACATTACAAATATTATTCAAATGTCCTACGTGCATTTCTACAACATTTGTATATGTGTAATATATAATGAACTAATTAACTTAATGAAGACTCTTGTACCTTCCCTAACCATATCAAAAACTCGATCATGATCTAATGAGACCATTGCCTCTTCAGTGTGCATCTCTTGCCATGTTGGAATTGGATATGGGGCCCTTTGGATTAAGAGAGACATATTTACATGGTTTCACATATACATCATTTTCATAGTGATCAAGCCCACATCCATTTGCATCAATGCAAAAATTGCAAAAACAGGCATACTTCCTCGTTTCAATGGAAAATATGTCACCCATGTCTTTACTTCAAACAGAATGTAATTCAATCGTACCAGGGATGGTCTCACAATACTATGGAATGGATTTATTAACATCTCCAAGGGAAACATCCCAAAAGAACCTGCATGGAATTCAGTTTGTCATATGTAAATTCCTATCAAGTATGTGTTCTTTTGGAAATGATGATATTGAATGTTATTAGCTTATTAATTGAGTTTGGAGTTTATTACCTGCACACCGGCCTTGCTTTTTTGTGACCTCGATGTCCCAAATGATGTGTGCACCAATCAACTACTTCAGTGGAGCATTTGAGTTGGTTTGCACCATGACTCATCTGGTACCTCTGAAGTGCTCGTTTCACACATGCACCTGCGCCATCAAGTTCACCCTTTCCATGCCCTGTCTCAAAAAAGCTCCAGGTGTGTCGGATTCCTGTCTCTTTGTGAAGGCGACTCAACCAATAAAATGAGCGTGTCGATTTGAATTGCCCTGCACACCCATCTGACCAAATCCATTGTTCAGTAAATGATATGCCTCTCTACCTGAATGAATCATAAATCAACCCAAAGAAATGTTGAACGAACAATGTGTCATGCTCACGATCATCACTAACATAAAAATGGTACTCCTTGATCACTTCACGTGACTGAGGAGTGTTATCCCTACCATCAATGTTTTCCTGAGCATGTCTGTACAATACATGTATGAAGATAGACACCTAGTCAGAGTGATAGTACTCACTCTGTATCTCTCTCTGAGGAGCAAAGGTGTAGTTCTTCGCAAAGTCTACCACAGATAAGATTGTGCCCGGCTCAAATACCTCACAGGAATGTTTGAATTCCAAAGCTTGCCACCGGGACCTATGGGAGTGCTTTATATATTTATAAATATGACTTTGAAACTTCTCCATGAAATCTAAAACAGGAATCTCATCGTCGAGCAAGTCGATCCTCTTGGATGGCACAAATGAAGAAGATGTTGGATTCATGGTGATGTACTCATACCTCTTCCACCTAACGGTGATATCTGATAATCCATGGTATGTTGGATCGATAGGAAAGTTCCTATGGAACAATGTCAAATCACTGCATTCATGGCATTTTCTCCCACCTACACACCTCTTATTGAAAAACACGTGTTCAGGATTCCTGTTACATAGTATCATACAAATAAAATCTCGCACTGTGTGAGGAGATAGTACACCGTTCTAATGCCTTTTGCAAAAATCTAGAAATGTGTCATAGTATAGTTGAAATTCAACGTGGTACCGACAGCAACAAGTGTCATGAATCATATTCGGCCTAATATCCCACAGTTTCAATTTGTTGAACATGCTAAATGATATTTGAACACCAGGATTGGTTTCTTGGAATTCCTCGTAAAGTGCAACTCCCGTCATCTCCATCACATGCTTACAGTGCTCCTGATAAATGCCTATGGATAAACGTTGTCGCAGGACATGCTTTTGATCTGGAATAGCATGAGAATGGCTATCCCAAAACTCTATCACCTTCTCTCTAATGCCTACTGCCATCCTGCCTCGATAGGGTTCCCTATAAATAAGAGTCCAACAAGTAGCTTCATCATTTTCATCTATCTGGACCCTGAATTTACTATATTTGAGAAATGATGCCATTATTAATACCATATATTCAATTTCTTGACGTGCTTTGTGCCACAACAGCCGTTGTAATTGCCCTATGAGCAGCTCAGGTATCATTGTTTCTTGATTTTCCAAACGAAGATAATGCAGTTCTTACATTTTCTATTGCATTCTCACATGTCTTTTTTGTTTTAACATCTTGAAAACCCAACAACTTTGTGGCATGTTTCAATTTTTTGTGTTTTATCAACCCATGTAGGATTTGAGCTTGTGCCATCATTGAATGTTGTTCAAAATATGACTTGATTATATTATTGACATGCTCTCTAACTCTCCTACAAAGGATCGAGTTCCCAATCTCTTCTTGTGCAGAAACAATTGCACAATCCTCTAGAAAATTTCTACCCCTTCCAACCCCACTGCAACTCCCAATTATACTTTCAATGTGAGAGGGAAAGGTGTCATGTGATGGCTGATCAAGATCATGAGGGGGCACAAGGTCATGTGATTCTTAATCACCATGATGTGATGTCTGACCATAATCTCTCCCTACATAACATGTAAATTAACAAATTGAAAATTGGTTACTTGATAGTTGTGCATTGAACTTTAAAATTGCTAGTAACTTGGAATTTGATGTGGAAATTAAAAATTTGAAAAATTGAAAATTGCATGTGAATTGAATTTTCCAACTAATACATTTAGCTTGAGAATTGTTCTAAGTAAAAATTGAAATTGCTAGTAACCTGAAATTTGAAGTTGCTCAAGTAACTTGAAATTGCTAACTTAATTAAACTTGAGAATTGTTCTAGAAGTAAAGTTTGAAATTGCTAGTAAAATTTGAAATTGCTTGTAACTTGAATTGGTAGTAACTTGTACATTTAACTTTAAAATTGTTAGTAACTTGAAATTTGTTGTACATGTAAATTAACAAATTGAAAATTGCTAGTGACTTGAGAAAAATGTACAAGTATTGAAAATACATTAAAACAATAAAATTGTTTGTAACTTCATTTCAAAATAACTAAATATGTACATGCAACTTGAAATTGTACATTTAGTTTGATAATTGCTAGTAAAGTTTGAAAATCAAGTATATATATATTTAACTCAAGATAATTATTAATAACTTGATAAAAATTATTGTAGGTATAAAAATTAATTTTATTTATAATCATCACATTATATAATTGTGAGAAATTTTTCTTTATGCAATTTATGTCCATTTTACTTTTACATTACAAGAATTTAATGTTATTTTAACTTTATAGTATAAAATAAACAAATAAATATTTAAAATTCAAACTGCAATTTCAACTTAAATTCCAATTTTGACATTCCAACAATTACATGACAATTAAAAATTTGGCAATTCGAACAAATATATGATTGAGGAGAAATTCATAATTTTTAATACAAAATAACATTTTCAATAGTTGATGATTTTGCAATTTCAACAATAAACAATTATGGAAATTCTAATTTTTATCATAAGTTGCAATTTAAGGATTTTTTTATTAATAATGATTCACATATCAATGCAAGGTTGCAAACATTGCAAATAATTATTTCCAATTTGTCCTAACAAAATATATGATTATAATCATTAATCTTATCATGGTGATATGCCATGTTATGTAAATAAAAGTACATGTGATAGATGTAATTTTTTTAAAGTAAACATTATAATTAAATAGCTCTTTGAATATTCATTTGTATTCAAATATTCATTACTATGAAAACATTTCCAACCACCATAACTATGAAAATATTCATTCATTTGTTTTTAAATTGAATAAATTCTAACTAATACATAACTATATCACAACATGTTCATTTCAAAATATTCATTCATTTGTTTTGAAATTGAATTTTCTAACAAAACAAGAATTGAAATTACATTTAACTTGAAATTGTTAGTAACTTAACAAATTGCAATTAGTTAAACATGTATAATTTAACTTGAAAATAGTGTCCAAGTGTACATTTAATTTGAAAATTATTCTAATAACATTGAAAATTGTTAGTAAAGTTTAGAAATTTGAAAATAGTTAATATGTACATACATTTTAACTTGAAAATAAAATCTAAGTGTACATTTCATTTAAAAATTGTTGGACAATAAACATTGAAAATTGTTAGCAACTTTGAAACAATTTGAAAATTGTTAAAGCAACTTTGAAACATAATTTGAAAATTGTTAGTAACTTTGAAATAATTTGAAAATAGTTAAAAATATGTACATGTATTAACATGAAAATATAATCTAAATTTATATGTTTCATTTTAAAATTGTTCCAATTTAACATTTGTTAGCCACTTGAAAATTGTTCATTTAACATAAAAATTGTTGAAAACTTTGAAATTTAAAAAAACAAATGGATGAAATAAACAAGAATATCATTACAAATAAATATGAAACAAATTAAATTGTGAAATTTAGTTAAATTTATTGGAAAATTGTTACTAATTTTGTAAATTATGTAGCATGATATTTAAATTATGATAGCATGTAATTCAATAATTTACTTTGGTTGTCCTCCATTGGAATTTGTTGCACCAAATGTGCATATTCTTCTTCTCTCAAACTTGCTCTTTGTTGTCTCATTCGTTCTCTATTCTTCTCACGCTCTTCATTATCATTTTGTTGTCTAGCATATTTTCTTTGTCTTTTTTTTTAATTCCCCATCAATCTACAATGAAAACAAACAAACAAAATTTTAAATTGTTATAGCAAACAACAATATGTTAGTATGAAATCTTGAAATATGCCTACAAATAAATCTTACATGTCTAATGAGCTCTAATTCAACAACAAGAAAATGCCAAAGCTCTAATTCAACAAGATCAAAATGACAAAGCTCTAATGAGAAAAAAACTTACAATGAGTAAAATTATTGTTTTTGAATAATTTTTTGTTGCTTATATACAGGTTGGTCGATATTTTTACGAGGGAAGGGTAGTTGGAAACATTAATTGTTGCCAACTCTTTTCCCGGGTTCCCCAGGTTTGTTTTTATACTTTTTTTACACAGACAAACCCTCGATCGAGCTTATTTTAACAACCCTCGATCGAGCAAATACCTCGATCGAGGGCTTGAACATACCTCGATCGAGGTCTTCTTAAACCCTCGATCAAGGGCTTAAAAAATAGGCCGAGAACCCTTTTCACTACAGAATGAGATTTTTGTCTGCCTTCCACAGAGTTAAACCATGTCATTAAATGCTCATTAATGAGCAGACTTGATACCATTGGAGAGGACTTGATACCATTGGATTCCTCAACAAATCCTCTATCCAGATACATAAAATTTATGAACTTTTATCTTCATATATCTTTTGTTTTTAAATTTCTATTAACACTTGCCCTAAAAAACCCTGCCGACAACTTCGATTGAGCTCAAAGATAAATACACAACATTCAAAATACACATCCAAATTTTTTGAAAAAATACACAAGCCCTAGATAAACGCGTCCTCTTTAAAAGGGTATTTTTAGTTTTGCAAATTATATAAAAAATCAAAATATTTCGTGCACACACACATGTGTGCAAAATGTGACTTAAATATTCATTGGTAAGTTTTGAAAAATAATAATAAATATAATTTTTAGAGAAAAATTAAAAAAAATATATGTAGGCCCTAGTGCATTCTGTCTAGATCATGTTCACATATTTCATTTTCTAATATTATTACTTTAACATTAAATTATTGTGCACACACACAAACTACTTGTTAATTGCTCTTTAAATTTTTAAGTACACATGTTTCATTAAATGAAAATTAGACATGATATATGGCATTGGTATATTTCAAAAAAAATATCATTGGAAAGCCAACATAATTCTCTACATTTCGTTTTTCAACCGCATGTCAAAATTCATGTGGCAAGTATGAGTTTTGAGGGCTTCAATTTAATACATGGGTAAAATTTATGTTTTTCACTGTCATATTTGGCCAAAAAGAGTTACCCATCTTCATGGAATCACCCAACTAGGGCATCGAATAATAAATGTTAATGGATTATGTATGAGATGGTCAACAACTATACTAGATTGCAAGGAGCAAGGACATTTTTCTTACCCTTTTCTGTCCTTCTTTTAACATAGCGCTTGGCTTTGTATTTGGAATTACGATAGGGTTTTTCATATCGATGTTTATACTTGTGCTTGTGCTTGGACTTAAGGTGATAGGGTTTATCTGGATGATATCTAGGCTCAGACGTGTAAAACCCCTTTTTCTTTTTCTTGCATTTGCAAGAATC
Source organism: Larix kaempferi (assembly GCA_027924585.1). Taxonomy (NCBI): domain Eukaryota; kingdom Viridiplantae; phylum Streptophyta; class Pinopsida; order Pinales; family Pinaceae; genus Larix; species Larix kaempferi. The sequence goes on from BSBM01000659.1 coordinate 61,540, forward strand.
TTGACCAAAGTGTCCTATGTTGTGTGCATCGCACCCCCAATCAGGCATACCAGCAACATCTTTACAAAAAGATGCATAATACATTTGCTGGTGTCTCTTGAAATCTTTACTTACCTGTATTTCTAGGCAGTGTTCTTGCCATGTTTCCATTATGTGGTAAATCAGACCATTGGGCTGCTACATGTCCGGAAATAAAATCTAGACCCCATCTTGCTGCTTTATGTCAAGGATTGGATCCTGCATGGTGGGATTTACTTGAAGTATCTGTACATTCTCTTGCTCCTTCCGACGAAGTGGTCTACCTTCCCGATGATGATTATTCTTTTGATTCCAGTTCTGATTCTGAACCTCCTGCTTTAGCTAAATTTTCTCCTGACTCTTCCTCCTCCCCTTCCTTTGAGTTTGATCCAGATACAAATTTAGGGGGGTGTGGCCTACCCGAGTTTGATTTCTCTTTGTATATGTTTTCCCGCTCTTCTTCCAAATCCTCTTCACGCTGCCACTTGGAAAAGCAATTAGCTGATTTAGACCTTCAACTTTCCCTTATTCCGGTCTATCACCATTTTGAGAGAACTGAACATAGAACAAAAAAAAGATAGGCTTCAGCAACAACTAGAAAAACTAAAGTCATATATAGATAAAGGAAAAGAAAAAGTCCAGTCTCTGTCTGTCAGTTACAACCCTGCTGAATTCTATAAAGAATACCCCGATGGCCATGAAAATAGACAGTCTCATAGGAAAGATAAAGAAAAACTTTTGAGACTACAACTAAAAGAAAAACAGGATAAACTTAAGCTCCTTGTCAAAGAAATTAAAAACATCAAAAGTATGATTTATGTTTTGGTCACTGAAAGAGATCAATCTTCTGATGAAAAATTATCCAAACAGATAGAAAGAGCTTGTTTCAATCCTGATCATAAAGAAGAGTCTCCTACATCCACTCCTCCATAGTCACCTCAATCTCAAGTCCTGAGTCTTTTGGGTGCCTTGTTTGGTCCCAAGTTATTTGTGTCCTTACAGTTTTGTCCTCCAGAATTCAAATCTTATTAGGTACATTGTTTAATTGATTCTGGTTGTTAGTTTAACCTTGCTAAAGGAAATGCAATACCTCAGTTTTACTGGGAAAAGAGTCATGAGTTTGGGTCAACTATTGAAGGTTCTCCAGTATCTTTGTTTGGTAAAGTGAAGGAAGTTCCAGTACAAATCTCAGGTGTTTTGAGTAATTTGTCTCTTTTCATATTAGATGTGTTGAAAGAAGACTATGTCTTAGGTTCTGAGTTCCTTCAGAAAGTAAGTCCGTTTTCTATTGATACTAGTAAAATGGTATTCTCCTGTACTGTTGTAGGTCGGTCTGTCTCTATTCCTTTAAGTTTTAGTCCTGTCAATAAATGTAAGTCTCTTCCTGTACAGTCAGTTGAGTTAGTCAAGTCAGTCAAGTCTGTTGATTTAAATAAGATGGATCGATGCATAGCATATGCAGATATTCATGGTGAGAAAGCTCTGGCTTAAATCAAAGAGAAGCTTGTAAAAAACTAAGAAGATGCAGAGAACTTTGGGTGGATTGCAATGAGGAAAGAGAAGGGTCCGGTTTGGTATGTTGACATTGGTGAAGGTAATTTAACCTATAATAGCTACAACCTTATTTTTCAATTCTGTCATGAGGAAAAGTCCATTGTAATATGTGCAGACCCTGGTAATATGAGAAACAAGTCCTGGTCTGGGTGGACTGAAATTCTTTTGGATAATTTATGTCCAAGAATAGATTGGACAAATCAGTGAGCAAACTTTATACTCCATATGCAAGCTGATATGCAGGTGGCGGACCAAAATAACCTCTGGTTCAAATTTTTGTTAAGACATCATGGTGGCCAGTACACCAAGTTAGAGCACACTGTGCACGTTACCCAAAAATACATCAAGTGTGACTACAAGGGTAACCGTATTGATATGCGAACCCTCCCTTTGCACTAAGAGAAACAAATCATGGAGAACTATTGCTTTGAGCACCCCTTTTAACATATATTTCTTCCCTTGTTTAATTTATCTTCTAGATTTTCTTTGGGTTAGGGATAAATGATATTTCCTTCCCTTTCCTATGTTTGATCTCTTATTTTTAAAGTCTAAACCATGTCTAAACAAATCCCTCATTTAATTCCATTTTCATTTAGATCCATTGTAATTTTCCTAGACCTTAGTGTGCATCTAGAATGGTCAAGTATTATATAGGGATTTCCACTACATAAGGAAAGCTATGATAATTTACCCTAGGTTTTTCTTTGTTGTCCTTGAATTTGGGTATCTCCCTACCCAAAGGAACCAACCCCTAGAATATTATAAGGTGGGAGTAGGTTATCATATGATTTCAATGCTTACAATCCTTGGAAGACTCAACTTTATACACTTCCAAGCCTATTCAGTGTTTATAAAATTTATTATTGGATTCCTTATCAAATTTTATAGAATAAGAATTATTAAAAGGTTATATAATTAATATAATATTTTAGAGGTTGTACATTTGGTGATGCCTCCATCATTGTTTACCATTCTATTTCAATTTAGAACCTCTATTGCTAGAGGAGTTTTTATATTCTTTGAATTGAACTCAACAACTTCATGTATTTCAAAGATGTTTTAACCTTTATTTCCTCCTCCAAAATTTTGTACACATATGAATGTAATTTTTTATTTTTGTTTACAACATTGTTTCCATTTACATTTATTATTATTATGTTTATTGTGCACAATACAATATTTGAACCTATAATAACATTTTGTTTCTAAAATACAACAAAAAAACTTAGGCGTACTTTTAATAAGGTTTTAACTATTTATTTGGAAAATGTCAAGATAATTTATAACATTTACACTTTATTCTTCTCTCTTCCCTTTGTTTTTACTACAATATCTCATATAAACCTCTAGTAATAATTGTAAACCCTCATGTCCATTCTATTTACATTTCCCCTCAACTTTGGTAGTTCTACACTAATTAATAAAACTTGTGTGCTCTTTTCATGAACCCTTCTTGAGAGTACCTATTAAGAGTCCTTAAGTCTTAAGTAGGAATTCTAAGCTAATGACATCTGGCTCCCTCCATTATCTCTCCCTTGATCACAAATTCCCTTCATAAAGAGTCATACTCTGTAGAGGTATACTCACCTCCATTCACTACAACAAATCCTGGAATTAGCATCCCATTTAGCGTCCCTTTTTAATGTAATTTTTTTTTCATTGAGTGGTCGAAGTAGACGCTAAATGGGACACGTCATGTACAAAACGTAAAGAGTCTAAAATAGCGTATTTTTTTTCTTCCTAGATAGCATCCTTTTTTATGTCTAAAATAACGCCCATTTTTTTGCTTCCAGAATAACATCCAATTTTGCTTCCTAAACGACGTCTAGGTTTGCTTCCTAAATAACATCCTATTTTTATTCCTAGAGATCAGCCTCTTTTACTTCCTAAATGACATCCCCATTAGCACCCTATTTGCATCCTTAAAAGCACCATGTTAGCATTTATGTTTGCATCTACATTCATGCCATATTTTCATCCAAATTAGCATCCAATATTGCATCCATATGTGCTACCACTTTAGCATCCCATTTTGCACCACATTTTATTTCCAATATGCACCAATTTTTGCTTCTCATTTTGCACCAATTTCCGCTTCTAATTTTGCAGCAATTTTTTCTTCATTTTTTGCATCGTGTTTTTCTACCAAAATGGCACCAAATTTTTGTTCTATTGTTGGACCATATTTTGCTTCCTATGTAGCACCATGTTCTGCATCCAAAGTAACATCTTATTTTTCTACCATATCAACGCCATGTTTGGCTTCCTCATTAATGTCAAGTGTTGCATCATTTTTAACTCATAGTTTTGCATATCTATTGATGTCAACATTAGCACCATGTTTTGCTACCACTTTAGCTCCCAATTTAGCATCCATTTTTACTCCCACGCTGTCGCCACATTTTGCTTCCCATTTAGCTCCTTGAATTTCTTCTTGTTTTGCTTCCTCATGAACACCGCATTTAGCTTCCCATTAAGCATCTAATTTTGCTTCTTTGTTGGCCAGTAGTTTAGATTCTAGTTTGGCTTCTACTTTGGAATCCAAAATTGCCTCAGAATTGACTTCCAACTTAGCACTATGTATTGCATCCAATGTTGCTTCTAGATCTATGACATAGTGGGCTTCCATTTTAGCTCCTAGTTTTGATTGCTATTTTGCTTCCTTATTAGCACCACTTTAGGATTGCTATTTAACACTTACAATTATATCCAATTGTGTGCTAATATATTTATTATATCAAATTATTATAATTATTTCATTAATTTCAATAATTCTCATATATCATTTACTTCATAGTTCTGAAATAACATAATGAAACATTCAAATTAATTGTAGATACCATTATTGAAATCAATTGCATAGCATTTATGAACAAAATTTAACACAAACAGACAACATTTATCCAAAGTAGTAACATCATCATATATATTAATTTTCTTTGAAAAGATCATCGACAACATCCAATATAGATAAATTTACAATATAATAATGATAACATCACCATTATCTTTCATCAAAAGAAGTGAAATTATAAAACATCATCACATCAATAACCTATCATACAGATCATCATATTAAGGTTAAAAGAACAAGTGAAAGATATATATTATAGTGAAAATACCAATATCACAAGAAATATATTTTTTAATATCCATATATAGAAATGTCAAAATGATCAAGGGTAATCAAAGTTTATATGTCAGCATAAATCCACCATACAAATCAAAATCACCTAGAATTTAATATGAACTTGGATCATCGCAAAAATACATCTAGTAGCATTAAGAAAGCAATAAACATCCATAATATCAATAGTAGCACCAATGGCTACCATCATCATAATCATCACCACCATTATCATCCTCATCCTCATCCTCATCCTCATATATCCCAACATCATATTCATAATCATTTTCACCTAATCCATTTGCATCATTATCAACATTATCTTTCTCTGGTACATTGGTGACAACATAATCTAGATCATCTAAGGAGTCATCTTCACCATTTTTCTGCAAACACGAAGAAATAATCAATTTAAAACATTACTATTAATTTCATTACGTAATGCATATTTTGTGTTATATTGCAAATATTAATGGGATAATTTATGCATTCTCACGAGTTTTCCAACCATGAATATAAACATCACCTCATCAACAGATAGTAACAACACATATAAAGTGTATCCACAACCATGCACACACTTACACATACACACACATGTACACCATAAATTTTCATATCACAACAAGACATAGAGGCAAGGAAAAATAAACATCCCAGTTATTATATATAAAGTGAAGAAAAATATGATATCACATATAGTATTCGCTTCGAACCATTTTTTTTCCTAAAGTTGTTATATCATTAAATCTCTCTATATAACATGTTATTCAATCTATATATTTAAAAACATATTAACCATGGTTTTCATCTCTCAATCAAGTTCATGAATTGTTTACATTTTTAATCTAAAAGTAAATTTAATATAACATGCTTGATAGTATCCCCTGATAAACATGGCTAAAAGGATAATATCCTGAATATAGTTTTTAACATATTAATCATATCATTGGTATAATAATCGCAAAGCTTACAAAACTTCGTTGGATTCATGTTATCCAAGTACCTGCAGGAGGCAACAAAACTCAATTTTGTTACTTGGATTGGTTTTTATGCCCCTAGTTGAATTTTTTCCTGGTATCCCTAAATGGCCTTGGAAAGAGAGTTGAAATTTGCAATAAATCAAAAAATGAGGCTTAGATGGGAAAATCGTCAGTTTCGATGGATTCTTGACATCCAAACACCTCTAGGGACACCGTTGTCCGGTGATTTCATGGACCAAACATTATTTATTTTGATGGTTTTCTACACTAGGGTTTTGATCAGAGATGTGCAGTGCAATTTTTTCACAATGGGATAAGATGTTCTAAATGTGCGAAGTTGTTGAGATATTGTAACTTCAAAGAATATTATATTTGTACTTTATTATTCCGGAGATGTTTCATTACTCCGTGAAGATCTTATTGTATATCCGGAGATGTTTATTCCTCCGTCGGAATGTGGTAACTTGGGTTATTAGACCACCCTAGAGGGGTCGGCCCAGTCAGTTGTAGTGGGGTATTTAACCCATTGGTTAAATACAAGCCTACATGTTTTGTGTAAAAGACAAGTCGGAGTAGTGTATAAATAGAGTAGGTGTATTCCTCATTTTACACACACACTCACTCACTTGAGAGTGGCGAACTTGTGGAGGAGAGGTATGCTATGGAGAAGGAGGAGCTTATGCTCAGGGTTACATCTTTGTATATTGCTGGTCATCTATATTGAGGAAGCTTTACTGGGTTTTCTACCCCATGAGGGTTTCCCAGGATAAATTTGTGTCTCTTGTGTTTATCCCATGCTTGTTGTTTCTTCAGTGATCCTGTATATGCTATTATTGTGAAATGGAATGCAATGCTGCTATTTTCTATCTTAGCATATTAAATATTAACATGGTATCAGACCTAACCTGAAGGAAGGCAATGTATGGCACTTACGACACTTGCTTTACTTACGACAATTTGAAGGTTAGGGTTTTATATAGCAAAAACCAGTCATCGTGGAACTTTCACCATAAATATATTTTGGCAAAGGTTCAGGATCGAAAACCTTTACAAGTCGTAGATAACATCTCCAGGTATCTTGTGTCCAAAGGGCACCCTCAGATTCATTGTACTTTGTAAGTTATGATCAGTACCAGTTAGGGTTTCTGCCTCTTCCAGATCTCAGTCAAAATCAGGTGACCTAGGAAAAAAGGTCATAACTTGGGATAGGAAGCTCCAAATGAAATTTCATAAAAAGTGACAGGTATTACACAAACTGTACTATCTCAAGAAACCTTTTCAGAGGCCGAAGTTGAACCAGTGACATGTGGCACGCCGTACAAGATTTTATCCCATAAACAGGTCACGTTGCGACACTTGACATAACTCTCTCTCAGAAAATCCAATTGAGGTTAGAACTATTTCGTTGGAAAGATGACAGGTTAGGCTACCAAAGAAAAAGTATTCAAACCCTGTGGAGTGAAAATTTCAGAGTTACAGCAGAAACAATCAGGTACATATTTCTGTCAAAACAGAATTATTTTTGGAGCACCTTCATTCATGGCTTCCGGAATTTAGGGTTTCGGAGAAAGTTAGAATCTTTGGAATCGGAACCCACGGCTGAATGCTACTCAGGAAAATCAAAATTTAGAGACCAAGATCGAATTTTTTGGTTGGGTAGAAGACCAAGCTTGATCAAACCCCAGTTCAGGATTTTGATCAGAAAGATGGAAAATTAGGGCTTCAGCAAAAGTTGGAATTTTTTAAGTCTGTAACCACGACTGGAATCTGTAACCACGACTGGAATATCCTCAGAAAAATAAGAGTTTAGAGCCTTGGATCGAACCTTTTGATTGGACAGAAGGGTGGGCTTCATCAAACCCTAGTTCGGGTTCCTGTCCAGAAGATCCAGAAGTTTCGAAGGCAATTTTGAGGGGTCAAATTTTGGAGATTTCAAAATCGAAGTATGCTAGTTTGATTAGCTCAGCAAGACACATCCTTCCATCCATTCAGAAGTGTGAAAGTCAAAGATTGAATTTTTAGGGTTTCTCTAGCAAACACTAATCAAGCTCCAAATCAAGTTTCAGGGGGAGTTGAGGCTAAGGCCTTACATAACAAGACTACAAGAAGTCTCGACAAGTATGACTTAAGGAGGTTCAGGTATGTCTTGAAATGTGATTCTTGATTAAGTTCATAATGTGTTTGTCTTCATGCTATTTATTAGTACAATCTTGATTAATGTTAGAATTGTCTTATCACCCTAGTAACAGTATGAATGCATGTGAATGATCGAAGACATCCATTGATTAGGGCTATATGATTGTACTAATGCATTATGGTGTTGTATGAGGTTGATGTTGTCTGCTAACAAGATACAGGTACATCACAAAAGACAAATCAAGTTCCATGACCATGACAAGATGAAGACAAAGACTCATCCATAATCTTTGTTCTACTTACGAGGTATGTATGACTTTGTTATATTATGCTTAACCTATGAGACATGCAGGTTCTAGCTCAGGATCTCTAAATCATTGAAGAGATCGTTTAGGTATGTTGTAGATAGCTAAGCAGGTATACTAATCCAGGCATGTTTTCCTATGTCAAGTTAGAATCTTACCTTGTGTTAGGATCCCTTATATAAGTATACTTGGTATGATTGGTTATGCTTATTCATAAAGTTAGTAATCAAGGGTTTATGCATATTATGTCTCTTATCTTGATGATTTAATTAACCAGAAGAGTACTATGATCAAACAAGAATATGCATGAGTAAAAGAAGACTTCCTTGAAACTATGAATACTAATGATCATGACTATACATATTCAAGATTATTTAGAATTAGAATGTTTTGAGAATATACCAATGAATGTATGTTTGTGTATGATATCATGAGGATGACACTAGAGCATGCACAGTGGTACAGAACGAATAGAAGTTCAAAAGACATATAGAAGATCAAGTGGGAGGCGACCACAAAAACATAAAAGATAAGTATTTGAGTTGTTATTTGAAATAGTAAATGATATTGCTTGTATGCATATTTGTATTCCTAGAATATATCATGCTGAGTGTAAACATTCATAGACCATTGAACACTATACTACTAATATGCATATGATTGGTAAGTTGGACAAACATTCCATTGTTGCTTGTCTAGAATGAAACCTCTTTGCTGACATACTGAGAGTTGTGCACACTCTCGATAGTATGTTCTGGTAGAGATGGAAGGCATCTAGATAGCCACTGTATGCATACAGGGTATGGGAAAGTGTTGTTCCAAAGTATTGGTCAAAATAGTTGCATAACTATGTAAATGATATCTGTATGCATAATAGGTTATCATGTCGATATGATTTGATGATTATGAAGTATTACTAATCATGTACTTAATTTTGATTTGTAGGAAAGATCATGATGAATGATGAACACTGAACAAGCGATGGATGTTCAACAAAAAGATTTACAAATCAAAAACACTATAGAAGGATTATGGCTAGAAGATTCTCTTAGAAAGAGGAAGAGAATCATGATGAGATGTTTGCTCCAAGTGGCTAGATAAGACCATTCTCTTAATGGTGTAATTAAAGAAGAAGTGTGAATCAGGTTCTGTATGGGTTCTCAGGATCGATAATCAATTGATGAGCTTAATGATCACCATGGGTGATGTGGATCTCAACCTTTGCTACAAGGTTGAATATGGCTTCTATACACATATGACATGGATGCAAGAAGGAAATCACCACAGAGTTTGAATGATTTTGAGGCTCATATCAGTAGACTCATCTGACAAGAGATAGCACAGATAGATATGCAGAAGATCACTCAATGCAGAGTGTGAGTGATGAACAATTGACAGCTTCTTGACAAAGCTTGGGCTTTACCAGAAGTAAAGCTAATCCTAACCTTTACCTTAAGGTTGTAGATGATGAACCTATCATACCATTACTGTATGATGATGATCTCTTTCTAACAAGAAATAAGAAACAGATCATGAAAAGAAAGAAGAAGATGGCTGCAAAAATGAAAATGAAAGATCTCAGATTGATGCATTACTTCCTAGGTCTGGAAGTATGGCAAGGCTCAGAAGGAATCTTTCTCAACCAGGGAAAGTATGCTGAGAAATATTAAAAGGACTTGATGTGTTGGAAAGGCCACTCTTGAAGTTGTTAGCAGATGGCTCATCAGAGTTAGTGGATAGAACTCTGTACAGACAAAATATGGAGTCATTGATGTGTCTAACAAATACTAGGTCAGATATATGCTTTGCTGTGAACACCTTCTGTCAGTATCTAGTGGAAACCAGATGTGTTCACCTGTTAGTTGCAAAGCATGTGATGAGGTACCTAAAAGATACGATAGACTTTGATCTATGTTATCTTAGAGATCATGACTTCAGATGGATACACTGATGTTGATTGGGCAGAAATTGTATCAGACAGGAAGAGCACATCGAGAGGATGTTACTGTCTGGGATCAGCCATGATCTCATGGTTTAGCAGGAAGCAGTCTAGTGTGGCTCTCAGCACAAGCGGAATATATGGCTGCTTGGTCTGCTAGTTGTGAAGAATTATGGCTTCAGGATTGTTTGACTTAGAGATAGACCCAACTATGATCCTATGTGACAAATAGAGTTGTACCAAAATGGCAGAGAATCCAGCGTTCCATGATAAGTCAAAGCACATAGAGATCTGACATTTCTATATACAAGATTTGGTGCAGAAAGGAATTAAAGTTCGAATTTGTAATAAGTTACCAATGTACTAACCAAACCTCTACCTCAAGTAAAGATTTCCGAGACAAACTTAATGTAGTTTAGAAGGACCCTCCTCGAAAGGGGGAGTGATGTGGTCACTCATGATGAGATTGCCTACATCGACAGAGAGGTCGATGATGTGGATACATATATTGGTGATGCCGATAGAGAGGTTGGTGGATGGTCCTTAGACAGGGTCTAAGTTGACAAGGGGATTGTATCATCCTTGAACACATGTTCTAAAGAGAGCCGTAGACAGATGTCTTTGAGAATGAAGTCCTTCGTGGACATGTGAGGATTGAATCATCCTTGGATTTCAGTCCTAAAGTGAGCCGTAGAGAGATGTCTCCGAGAAAGAAGAGGGATTGTATCATCCTTGAACACATGTTCTAAAGAGAGCCGTAGACGTATGTCTTCGAGAATGAAGTCCTTGGTGGACATGTGAGGATTGAATCATCCTTGGATTTCAGTCCTAAAGTGAGCCATAGACAGATGTCTCTGAGAAAGAAGAGGGATTGTATCATCCTTGAACACATGTTCTAAAGAGAGCCGTAGACGTATGTCTTCGAGAATGAAGTCCTTGGTGGACATGTGAGGATTGGATCATCCCTGGACTTTAGTCCTAAAGAGAGCCATAGACATGATGTCTCCGAGAATAAAGTCCTGAATGAACAGGTGGGGGATTGTATCGTCCCCGGACTTCGGTCCCAGAATTGAGCCGTAGACTGGGTCTCCGATAATGAAGTCCTGAATGAACAGGTAGGGGATTGTATCTTCCCCGGACTTAGGTCCCAGAATTGATCCGTAGACTGATGTCTCCGAGAATTGAAGATAGGACTGCATCGTCCCTGGACCTCGGTTCAAAATGTACGTGAGGACTGCATCGTCCATGAACTGGGTTCAAAATGTACGTGAGAGGACTGCATCGTCCGTGAACTGGGTTCAAAATGTACGTGAGGACTGCATCGTCCATGAACTGGGTTCAAAATGTACGTGAGGACTGCATCGTCCATGAACTGGGTTCAAAATGTACGTGAGAGGACTGCATCGTCCGTGAACTGGGTTCAAAATGTACGTGAGGACTGCATCGTCCATGAACTGGGTTCAAAATGTACGTGAGGACTGCATCGTCCATGAACTGGGTTCAAAATGTACGTGAGAGGAATGCATCATCCGTGAACTGGGTTCAAAATGTACATGAGGACTGCATCGTCCATGAACTGGGTTCAAAATGTATGTGAGAGGACTGCATCGTCCGTGAACTGGGTTCAAAATGTATGTGAGGACTGCATCGTCCATGAACTGGGTTCAAAATGTATGTGAGAGGACTGCATCGTCCGTGAACTGGGTTCAAAATGTACGTTGATGGGATTGCATCGTCCCTAGACATGAGACTTGTCTTAAAGTGATAAGGATTGATCATCCTGGAACCTGATCTGGATTGTATCATCCATGGACCTATGTCCTAAAGAGAGCGGGATTGATCATCCTGTAATATGATCGTGTGTGTTGCAGAGTATGCTGCTATGTATTGATGATATATGTATTAGTGAGAATACATGCTTTTGATGATAGATGTATTAGTGAGAATACATGCTGTTGATGATATATGTATTAGTAAGAATACATGTTTTGATGATAGATGTATTGGTGTGGATACTAATACAGATGATCCAGATGCTGTAGATCGAGATGATCTAGTTGCCGTGGATCAAGATGATCCAGATGCTGTAGATCGAGATGATCCAGATGCTGTAGATCGAGATGATCCAGATGCTGTAGATCGAGATGATCCCAATGCTGATGATCCTAAGATGACGATGCTGATGATTGTGAGAATCCAGATGTTGATGTTGTTGTAGCTATTCGAGTGCTGCAGAAGATAAAGACTCAGTACTGAAGATGTTGATGTTCCAGTACTGAAGATGTTCCAGTAACTGCTTGAGTTACTGATGATGTTGAGAAAGCTTCCAATGATTTATAGATGTATCATGTATGATGTTGATGACTCCTTGCTCGTGCAGATGCTGTTATAATATCCTTCTCATTAAGGGGGAGTGTTGAGATATTGTAAGTTCAAAGAATATTATATTTGTAGTTTATTATTTCGGAAATGTTTCATTCCTCCATGAAGATCTTATTGTATATCCGGAGATGTTTATTCCTCCGTCGGAATGTGGTAACTTGGGTTATTAGACCACCCTAGAGGGGTCGGCCCAGTCAGTTGTAGTGGGGTATTTAACCCATTGGTTAAATACGAGCCTACATGTTTTGTGTAAAAGACAAGTCAGAGTAGTGTATAAATAGAGGAGGTGTATTGCTCATTTTACACACACACTCACTCACTTGAGAGTGGCGCACTTGTGGAGGAGAGGTCTGCTATGGAGAAGGAGGAGCTTATGCTCAGGGTTACATCTTTGTATATTTCTGGTCATCTATATTGAGGAAGCTTTACTGGGTTTTCTACCCCATGAGGGTTTCCCAGGATAAATTTGTGTCTCTTGTGTTTATGATGTGCTTGTTATTTCTTCAGAGATCCTGTATATGCTATTATTGTGAAATGGAATGCAATGCTGCTATTTTCTATCTTAGCATATTAAATCTTAACAGAAGTGAGTGCGTGGGAATTGTGGTCCTCTAACCATTTCCCAAATACACCTGCAAGATGTAACATAGCACAATTCCATTGCTCAGTTTGGTTTTTATGCTACTGGTTGAAATTTGTCTTGTTTCCCTGAATGGCCATGGGAAGCAAGAAGAAACTCGCAATAACTCAAAAACCATGGATTCAATGGGAAAACTGTCAATTCCGTTGGATTCGTGACATCTGGGTATCACTAAGGACACCCATGTCATGTGGTTTCATTGACCAAAAGTTGTCTATTTTGATGGTGTTCTAAACTAGGGTTTTTTTAAGTGACATGCAATGCAATTTTTGCACCATAGGATAAGATTTTGAAAAATGTGAGCAGCAAATGTGTGGGAATCGTGGTCATCTCGCCCTTTCCAACAAAAACCTGCAAGAGGAAACATAACTCAATTTGTTTTGCTCGGTTTGGTTTTTATGCCCCCAATTGAAATTTTCCCGGTGTCCATGAATGGCCTTCAGAAGCAAGATGAAACTCACCATAACTTGAAAACTGTGGCTCTAATGGACAAACCATCAATTACATTGGATTCATGACATCCAAGTACCACAAGGGACACACATGTCTAGTGGCTTCATGGACCGAAAGTTATCTATTTTGATGGTTTTCTAAACTAGGGTTTTGCTCAGTGAGATGTAGTGCATTTCTACATGATAGGCTAAGATTTGAAAAATGTGTCGAGCAAGTTAATGGGAATCACGGTCATCTTTCCCTTTCCCAAACACACTTGTAGGAGACAACATAACTCAATTTCATTTTTCGGTTTGGTTTTTATGCCCTTGGTTGGAATTGGTTTGTTGTCCTTGAATGGACTTGTGAAGCGAGATGAAACTTTCTATAACTCAAAAAATGTGGCTCTAATGGGAAAGAATTCAGTTTTGTTGGATTTGTGACATTCGAGTACCACTAGGGACACCCCTATCTAGTGGCTTTGTGGACTGAAAGTTGTCTATTTTGACAGTTTTCTAAATTAGGTTTTTGCAAAGTGAAATGCAGTGCAATTTCTACATGATAGGATAAGATTTTGAAAAATGTGTCTAGAAAGTGCATGGGCATCATATTCATCTCTCCATTTCCCAAACACACATGCAGGAGGCAATGAAACTCAATTCTGTTGCTCAGTTTGGTTTTTATGCCACCAGTTGAAATTTGCCTGGTGCCCCTGAATGGCCTCGGTAAGCGAGATAAATCTCTCCATAAATCGAAAACCATGGATCCGATGGAAAAACCATCGATTCCATTGGATTCATGACATCCAAGTACCACTAGGGACACCCCTTTCAAGTGGTCTCATGGACTAAAAGTTGTCTATTTTGACGGTTTTATAAACTAAGGTTTTGCTAAGTGACGTGCAGTGCAATTTCTGCACGGTAGGCTAATATTTTAAAAACTATTTCAAGCGAGTGCATGGGCATCACAGTCATCTCTCCCTTCCCCAAACACAATTGTAGGAGGTAATGGAACTCAATTCCGTTGCTCGGCTTCGGTTTTATGCCCCCAGGTGAAATTTCCCCTATGTCCTTGAATGACCTTGGGAAGCGAGATGAAACTCACCATAACTTGAAAATCGAGGCTTCAATGGACAAACCATTAGTTTCATTGGATTCCCGACATCCAACTACCGCTAGGGACACCCCTCTCTAGTGGGTCCATTGACCGAACGTTGTCTATTTTTACGCTTTTCTAAAATAGGGTTTTGAGTAGTGATAAGCAATGCAATTTTTGCACCATAGGCTAAAATTTTGAAAAATGTGGGGAGCGACTGTGTGGAGAATTTGGTCATCTTTTCCTTGCCCAAATACACTTGCAAGTGGAAGTGAAACTCAGTTTCGTTGCTTGGTTTGGTTTTTATGCCCCTGATTGAAATTTGCATGGTGTCCCTGAATAGCCTTGGGAAGCGAGATGAAACTTTCTGTAACTCGAAAAACCTGACTTCGGTGGAAAAAAAATTATTTTCAATGGATTAGTGACATCCGAGTACCACTATGGACACCCCTGTCCGATGACTTCATGGACTGAAAGTTGTCTATTTTTATGGTTTTCTAAACTAGGGTTTTGCTAAGTGATGTGCAATGCAATTTCTGCATGATATGCTAATATATTTAAAAATGTGCCGAGTGAGTGGGTGGGCATCGCAATCATCTCTTCCTTTCCCAAACACACTTGCAAGAGGCAATGAAACTAAATTTCGTTGCTCGGTTTGGTTTTTATGCCCCCGGTTGAAATTTGTCTAGTGTCCCTGAATGGCCCTGGGAAGCGAGATGAAACTCACAATAAATCCAAAACCGTGGCTCCAATGGACAAACCATAAGCTTCATTGAATTCAAGACACCCAAGTATCGCTAGGGACACCCCTTTCCAGTTGCTTTGTGGACCAAAGGTTGTCTATTTTGACGGTTTTCTAAACTAGGGTTTTGCTAAGTTAAGTGCAGTGCATTTTCTGCATGATAGGCTAAGATTTTGAAAACTGTGTCAAGAAATTGCATGGGAATCGTATTCATCTCTCCCTTTCCCAAACACACTTGGAGGAGGCAACGAAACTCAATTATGTTGCTCGGTTTGTGTTTTTTTCCACCAGTTGAAATTCACCTGGTGCCCCTGAATGACCTTGGGAAGTGAGATGAATCTCTCCATAACTCGAAAACCATGGATCCGACGGGAAAACCGTCGATTCCATTGGATTCATGATATCTGAGTACCACTAGGGACACCCCTTTTCCAGTGGCTTATTGGACCGAAAGTTGTCTATTTTTACGGTTTTCTAAACGAGGGTTTTGCTAAGTGACATGAAGTACAATTTCTCCATGATAGGCTAATATTTTTAAAAATTTGTCGAGTGAGTGCATGGGAATCCATATCTCCTTTTCCCATACACAATTGTAGGAGGAAATGGTACTCAATTTCGTTGCTCGGCTCGGTTTTTATGCCCTGAGTTGAAATTTTCCCTGTGTCCTTGAATGGCCTTGGGAAGCGAGAGGAAACTCGCCATAACTTGAAACCAAGGCTCCAATCAACAAACCATCAGTTTCATTGGATTCCTGACACCCAAGTACCACTAGGGACACCCTTTTCCAATGGCTCAATTGAATGAACGCTGTCTTTTTTGACGCTTTTCTAAAATAGGGTTTTGCGTAGTGATATGCAATGCAATTTTTGCACCATAGGCTAAGATTTTGAAAAATGTGGGGAGTGACTATGTGGGAATCATGGTCATCTTGTCCTTTCCCAAGCACACTTGCAGGAGGCAATGGAACTCAATTTTGTTGCTCTATTTTGTTTTTATGCCCCCCATTTAAATTTGCACGGTGTCCCTAAATAGCCTTGGGAAGAGAGATGAAACTCGTCATAACTCGAAAACTGTGACTCCGGTGGACAAACTGTCAGTTCCAATGGATTAGTGACATCCTAGTACCGCTATGGACACCCCTGTCTAGTGGCTTCATGGACCGAAAGTTGCTTCTCATGGCCTTTGAATGAATTACCTGAAACATGCTTCCACTCACCACTGAGAATAGTGATTAGTAATCATCTTCTCAAATCAATAATGTGACATAAAATTCCTTCTGAATCATAACATATTCCATTGAATACTATCTATTGTGTTTTATTCTCATAAAATAGCAAGTCATGATGCAATAATAAATCATGCTATTGATATGCCGTTAAAGCCCATCATAATTTTCACAATTATGATTTTCATAATTAAATCCCATCATGAATTATCATTATTACAAACAAAGTTTCATCCTAAAGGTCAACATAACATGATATCATAACCATATGAGCATTAAACAACATCTCAATATTGCATGTCATATATCATGATGAAGTATATAAGTATCCTTCTTACTATCTACACGAAAAAAATATGATGATTTATCTAGTGCTCACAACATATATACCTAGACTACAATCCACAAGACTATGTAGGAGCTTCACAATGAAAATATTTCACATTATATCTCTAAAATGTTGTTGGAAATAAGGAATCCTCTGCATTTGCTACTAACTGTTAGCTTCCATATGCATAAATGTTTTCAAGATGAGCCATGGGTAATTTGGACCAGTTGGACTTGTAATGTGAAATTTATGGATCAAGACATTGAAAATAGTAAATACATTCTAATAGTAAATACATTCTAGAGGAGATAAAAAGTATTAAGATGTGACAGTATAAGATGTTATAAAATTAAGAAACGGTGGGGATACATATATTCGATAAGGGAGAATGGTCAATGGCTTTCTTCTCCTCATTCATATTTCCTTTGCATTGGGCCCTCGCGCGAAGTTGAGGGACCTTTTAGATGCAATTGTGCATTTGCAAAACACGCTAAAGTTTAGCAAATTGAAAACGTGTCCGCGTTTCTTAGAACTAGGCATGGGTGGGCTCTGACCCTTCCATGTCAATTAACATGTAGGATAGGATTCCATAACGCGCACACGTTATGTATCACTATAACACATGCGCGTTTTGGACACACAAAACACATTAGCATTATAGACACACAAAACGTGTGCACATTCTTGAATGTTAAGAAAACCCCTGGCATTTAATATGTTTGGTGCACGACTAAATAATGCCCAGTGGCAAAAAACGCACAAGCGTTATGGTAATCTACACAATTTGCATTTTCATCAAAATCTTATTTAATAGTTTCTATGCGTTAGGAGGTTAAATAGGGATTTGGTGTTAGGGGCTTAGGGGTTAGAGATGGGGGGTGGTTAGTGGTAGGGGAAGGGGGATTAGGAGAGAGAGAGAGGGGGGGAGTAGGAGAGAGAGAGAGAGAGAGAAGGGGTTATTTAGGGGTAAGGGGATAGGAGGGGGGGTTAGCGAGGGGGAGAGAGAGAGAGACGGGGGGGTGTATTTAGTAATGGTTAGGGGAGAGAGAGAGAGGGGTTGTTAATTGTAGGGAGTGAGAAAGAGAGATGGGAGGGAGTGAGAAAGAGAGATCGGAGGTGTGGTTATAGGTAGGTGGAGGTGTAGGAAGAGAGAGAGACTGAGAGAGGGGGTTAGTAAGGGCTAGGGAGAGGAGGGTAGAGATATAGAGAGGAGGGGGTTTTGGGCTAAGGGGAGTAGCAGAGAGATAGAAAGAGTAGGATGGTTGGGGATGGGGGAGAGGTTAGGGAGAGGGAGAGGGGGTTTAGAGAGAGAGAGAGAGAGAGAGAGAGAGAGAGAGAGAGAGAGAGCGGTGTAGAAGCAAGGAAGAGAGAGTGAGACAGGGGGGGTTAGTTAGGGGTAAGGGGCTAGGGGGGGGGGTTAGCGAGGGGGGAGAGAGAGAGAGAGAGAGTGAGTGAGAGAGGGGGTTAGTAATGGTTGGGGGGGTAGAGGAGGGACAGAGAGAGAGGAGATAGGGTTTTAGTTGTAGGGAGTGATAAAGAGAGATGGGAGGTGTGGTTAGAGGTAGGTGGAGGTGTAATGAAGAGAGAGAGACTGAGAGAGAGCGGGTTAGTAAGGGATAGGGAGAGGAGGGGAGAGAGATAGAGGGGAGGCGATTTTGGGCTAGGGGGAGTAGCAGAGAGATAGAAAGAGTAGGATGGTTAGGGATGGGGAAGAGGCTAAGAAGATGGAGAGGGGGTTTAAAGAGAGAGAGAGAGAGAGAGAGAGAGGTGTAGAAGTAGGGAAGAGAGAGGGCGGGTTAGTTAGGGGTAAGGGGCTAGGAGGGAGGTTAGCGAGGTGGAGAGAGAGAGAGAGATTGATAGACAGGGTTAGTAATGGTTAGGTGGGGAGAGGAGGGATGGAGAGAGAGAGAGAGAGAGAGGAGAGGAGAGGCTGTTAGTTGTAGGGAGTGAGAAAGAGAGATTGTGATATCCCTCCTTTATGACCTATTTTGATCGTTATTAATATTATTTTTTTATAGTAAATTTAATTGTGTAAAAGGCACAGGTGAGGAGATCAAGGCCAAGGCCCCACCCATGGACCTTGAAAATGATTGTTGTAATTTATTCTTAAGTTCTAAATTTGTGACGGACACAACTAAGCGACATACAAGTGAAGCCACTAGCGAAAAAGGTGTGGTAACCTAAGCATGAGTAGGTGGCAGGTGTCATCTTAGTATCTCAAACATCTACTTAATAACCTTAAGCTATTCGTGTTATCATCTTAAGTAGACGATCGATGATAGTGAATATTTAGTCACACCACTATACTTTCTAGTTCCTATTTCCTTTTAGTATCAAAAGGTCAACTATTATCCTCATGGAGTATACTAATCATACCTCTACGAGAGGATGTTGGAGAAAACTCTTAGAGTTAAAGGAAGGGTAGCCTATTAAATAAGTTATCCAGTAAAGCTGTGGATATTGAGCTTAGAGGGCTTAGCTTACTTTTTATTTTATTTTATGGGAGGACATAGTATAAATCTATGTTAAGTATACTGGTTGGTAAGATTGTTATAATAGGGTGATTATAACAATAATAAAGGATATACTTGTAGAGGATATTATTTATGTTTATATATATACAAATAATTATGGGCATTATATATAGATATTTTTGCAAAAAGATTAATAACTAGTGGCGAGAACCATTAAAAAGCTATTATATAAAGTTATAAATATATTTGACAAAGTTCATAACTACAAGTTATGAATTATATCTATATTCTTGATACCTTTTGTTGAAACAAGAATTTAGTATTTCACGACAACCATCTCAGCGTACACATTGTTTAATTTCGATTTGAGATTTTTATGGAGAATCTTGAGGAAGTCTGTCTCTTCAATTAGAGCACCAAATCACCACGATCTACCACCACCGTCAAGCTGGAAGGGAGATTTAATTATTGGTTAATGGGAAGCCAAGACCAAATCGAGAATAGAGTGGAGGTTAAATGCTACTAAAACTCGTTGTTAAGAGCTTAACCACTCCACCTTCCCACGTCTTTTTATTCAACTCCAAAGCTTGATGGGAGATGCCATCTGTCAGAGATTAAAACGCCATTTGTCAAGTAATTTCTTAACCACCGTCGAGTAAGAAATATTTTTGAAGAGTAATTTTTTTGTGTGGAGAAACTCGTGGAGAGCTTTAAGCAAGTTGTCTCCTTAAGTAGAAGCTTGTCCAACTTCCCACTCCCGCTATTTTTATGATAGTAGAAATAGTGTGCTCCTCGATACCTTACAAGCCAGAATAACTCCACGATGTGGCAGCGAGTGGAGATTTTGGTGGGATCATGTCTCCTGAATGGTGCTTTGAGACTTAGTTGGTACCACTTGTTACTCGGGGGGAGGGTTTAGGTTTGAAAATTTACCTGCTGTTTTTTTAGAAGGGGGGAGGTGGCATGCGAGGGGGGAAGCTCTGTGACAATTACATTTATCTTGGTGATACATTAATGAGAGGGACCTATGTGAAAGGGATCGGGAAAGATCCTGGTGTACAGTATGGGGCCGAGTTAAGATTTAACTGATGCCTGGAATAAGTGTCCTGGTTGGAATCACATTGTACTCGGCTTTGAGCTTCCGTTTTGTGATAGCCCTATCTCTCTCTATATATATGTTATCTCGCCTTTGATCTGGGGGCAGATACTACTACTATGAATCTTGATCTCAGTCCAGATCATTTGCTTATAAAGTATTTGCTTAATAGAGCAGAAGCTCAGGTAACAAGCTCTGCGTTTCCTTTTGGTTTGATAGATCTTCGATCTAAATATATTCTAAAATGCATGGGATGGATTTATGCATTGAGCGTCAAAGAATGTAATGCTCGGTGCAACCTATACCCCCATACATTTTGGCAGAGTTTGTATTAGATATACGACCTGCATTCAATATATTCTGCACACATGGAGTGACAAAGTTGTAATTCTCTGAGCGAGCTATGCCACATCCATTCGGTTGACAGAGTTTTATTATATAAACACGGTTAGCCCTGCGATAGGGTAAAGGAACTCTGCAAAAGAGCCATCAGGGCATTAAGTATTTTTCTATCTCTGCATTAGAGTGAAGTAGTTCGGCGACTGGGTTGATACTTGATACCTTCTTGTACACGCACCAACGAATCAAATACACTCTAAATCCTAGTGGGATCACAAGCAACATTGTATACAATAGAAGGAACCATGGCCAGAACTTCTTCCCAGGTGAAGAAGTTCCGAAGTAATGTTCCTTACGTGTGGTTGAACTCGGGTAAGAGTATTTATTTGTTGTTTATTGCATAGATTCTATGGTAATGTGTTGAGTTTAAGAATAATATTTATGTGATGAACTATGTTTTAGAATTCCGAAAAAAAACTACTCCCTGACGATTTCATGGTTACTACTACCCTAGTTGTTGAATGCGTGGTTGTATTAAAAAGTTTCATGAACCTCTAAATTATGTACAATGAATAGGTTCAGTTTCCTTTCATACTGTTGACTTTGGTGGGATAGATGTACTGTCTATTTTAGAATAGCGTGAAGCTGGGATGCTCTGCCCAAATGGATATATAGAATTAAGCTTTGGTTCTTAGATAAGCTAGAATTCAAGCGTGAATACGGTGTTGAGAATAGTATTATATTTTAGATCTGATTATCGATCATCATATAGTTTTTAAAGGATCGTTTTGATAGTCCTACATCTATACTTGCTATTTGTTTTCTTCATGTAATGATAACCGTGATCCCTGCGTCTTGCATTAACCCCGTTAGCTCAAATCTTATTTACGGTAGGATCGCTGTGAATAAAATGAGTGTATTGTTATATTTTTATGCCTCTATATTGAAGGTAATTGCTCGCTTGCTAAAGTGATTTAAGCTATCACTGTAGTTACATTTTGGGCGATATCCCCAAAGTGAGGCTCGATTCCAAAATTTGCTTTGTGTTGGTTAAACGTGTTACACATAAGATCTTTGGCTATTATAGGTATTGAGTTCCTGTACACTTAACAATTTCTTATGATAGCTAATCCTATCAAGAAACACCTTTTGTCCACCTCCGTATATTCAATGCTAGACAGAGTTGCTCGACAATCTCTAAAAACGTAGATATTGTTGTCCCTTACTTATGGTAGTAAACCCTCACGCATGACATTTGATTACAGAATTAATTACTGTCCGGTCTGGTTGTGATTGAGTAAGGTGTCTTCCCCTTTATACCTCTATGACTGGTAAGGAACCGTGGTATTTTGTTACATATGTGAAATGTGAACTTTAATATATGAAGCGGATTGCTGCTAATAGCTTACGTTGTCGGAGTTGAACTCTACTAAAATAGTTTTTATTAGAACAGAGTATCTGACTAAAACGTGAGCATTAGATCTTTGTGATTACTTCTTTTAGTGTTAAAAGAATTGTTGGCCACTCAAGCTAGAATTTTGTATCCATAGGGATGGAATGTTTTTGATTATCATGTAAAAAGTTCCCTCGATGAGAGGAGCTGCGAGAAAAGAAACTATAGAAGCAACTAAGTTGCAACTTGTAAACACTATGTTTCAGAATAAATAAAAGATGCACACACCTTTTGTGGACTAGCCCGTGTACGGGTGAACCACGTTATCCTTGGTCTCTTGTGTTTGCTTATGGTGTTCCTCAAATGTGTCTTTATGAAGGAAAACTTGATTAATTGATGTACATTTCCTATATAAGGATGGTTGATTTCGTGATGTATCATGCTAATATATTCGCCTTATGATATTGTTAATGTTGTTATCAATTAAGTTGTTTTCTTATTGACTATGTTATCCATGAGATAAAGATGTGCTAAAAGGTTTCAACGGGTACAATTGCATTCATTGTTATTTAATAAGAGTTCTATGAATTGTTAAAAACAAGTTAATGTGTCTTTTACATGTTGTTTTAAAATAAGGTTATAAGAGTTTAGTAGCTAAACCTATGTATATTCTATATATTGTAATGAGTAATTAACCTATGTGGTGTTTCAAAGAGGGATTAGTATGTTACATATTTTTGTTATCATCCATGTTTGAAAAATTTTAAATTTTTACTGATTTTACTAATTCGGAAAAATTGGGTACGTGATAGAGATGGGAGGTGTGGTTAGAGGTAGGTGGAGGTGTAGGGAAGAGAGAGAGACTGAGAGAGACCGGGTTAGTAATGGCTAGGGAGAGGATGGGAGAGAGATAGAGAGGAGGGGGTTTAGGGATAGGGGGAGTAGGAGAGAGACAGAAAGAGTAGGATGGTTAGGGATGGGGGAGAGGTTAGGGAGAGGGAGAGGGGGTTTAGAGAGAGAGAGAGAGGTGTAGAAGCAGGGAAGAGAGAGTGAGAGAGGGGGAGTTAGTTAAGGGTAAGGGGCTAGGAGGGGGGTTAGCGAGAGAGAGAGAGAGAGAGAGAGAGAGACCAAGAGAGGGGGTTAGTAATGGTTAGGGGGGGAGAGGAGGGAGAGAGAGAGAGAGGAGAGGGCTTTAGTTTTAGGGAGTGAGAAAGATAGAAGGGAGGTGTGGTTAGAGGTAGGTTTAGGTGTAGGGAAGAGAGAGAGACCGAGAGAGGGGGTTAGTAAGGGCTAGGGAGAGGAGGGGGTTTAGGGCTAGGGGGATTAGGAGAGAGATAGAAAGAGTAGGATGGTTAGGAATGGGGGAGAGGTTAGGGAGAGGGAGAGGGGGTTTAGAGGGAGAGAGAGGTGTAGAAGTAGGAAAGAGAGAGTGAGAGAGGGGTTTTGTAAGGGTTACGAGGAGGAGGGGATAGAGAGGGGGGTTAGGGCTATGGAGAGTAGGAGAGACAATAAGAGAAGGGAGGGGGTGGGGTGGGGTAGAGAGATAGAGATGGAGGAGGATGTTAGGGGGTTAGAAGAGAGAGAGGGGTGGGGGATAGGGGTTGGTGGAGGAGTACAAAATAAATAGAGAGAGAGGGGGTTAGTAAGGGTTAGGTGTAGGAGGGGAGAGAGTGAGAAAGGGTTAGCAGTGACAAGATTATGAGAGATATAGAGGGAGGGGGGTTTAAGAGTGGTGGGGATTAGGGAGATGGAGAGGATGGGTTGGGGAGTGGTAGGTATATAAATTTATTCAACACTTAAAAACATAAATTCGTTAATTTAATAACATGCGCGCGTTATGTACATACAAAACATGCGCTCGTTTTGTATGTAAATAACATGCCCGCATTTTGTATGTACAAAAAGCGCGGCCCGCGTGTTAGCCACAGTCCTATGTGGTTGGTTCGGATTTACCAAACCTGTGCTATGGAATTTACTGAATCATAGCTAATTAGGCATTTCCACCATTTTTCTCAATATGCCTGTTTTTCATCGCTCTCTACAACATGATATAAATGACCATTATTGACGAAATTTTAGGCATAGATAGCATTTTTTATGCATATTCGAAATATGTAACTTAAAAAAATATATATTGAGAGTTTCTATTTTTTTCCTAATTTTCTTGTGTCGTCACTCAAGTCAAAAAACATGTTGTTAGTGTTTATTCCATAACTTTTTCATTTCACAACCATTTAAAAAAAAATTGTATGCTGCACTAGTAGACACCAACCTCTACATGCTATATAAAATCCAAGTCGAAATATGTAACGCCCCATTTTGACATTACTACCTGAACTACTATTATATGTTGTATTTGTTTGATTGTGAGACTTTGTCGGTTTGACGACACTGTGGACATATGGTTCTAATTTTTTGCCGATATATATGTGTGTGTGTGTGTGTGTGTGTGATGTTAGTATTATGATCAGTAGTCATGTTTAGATATGTATCATGTGTTAATTATGTCTCATATATGCAAATTACTGAATGTTGGGTACGTGGATACCGTTATAGTTACATGTTGAGTAAATGAATGTTATGTCAGATGCATGGAGAATAAATGAGTTTATTGTTTATATGATGAAAAGCACGTGTACATGTTGAGAATTTATGCACGGTATTTTGGACTGTATGTCAGAGACTAACTTACAGGTTAAAAAGCTAAGTAATAGCTGGATCCTACAAGGTGGGAGAGCCTTGGGGACATGGAATTCGAAAGATAAATGGTATGCGAGTAATGCATTATTTACTTTCACATGATTGTTATTATGATGTTTACTATGATGTATGGGTAGGGTAGCGTTTCAGGAAACTCAACTGCCCATATTGGTTATACGATGATAGATCGAATACAGGTGTGACGCAGTTATTATGTCGGGTAGACATAGACCTTTGTTCCATTAGGGGGGTGGAGGCTTTACCCACTGTTTATCCCCGAAACCTAGAGTCATGGGAGGATTGTGCTACGACGCGCTCCCCAAGGTGTGTGATGATGACTAGTGGTTGACTATTGGGGAAGCTTGGTCGATTTAGTCGACACTTCTGCTTACAGGTTCTAGCTGGAGCTGGTCATGGCTTGATACTTTAGGGTAGTCTAGCAGAGAAAAGGATAGGATGTGGAAGTTAGTTGTCATGTAGGTAAATAGGTGTAGCTTGAAGTCGGGATGAAAACAAGGTCTAACTATATGTGTGTAAAACCCTTGATTGATTATGTGTCGTAACATAGTAATTTATGAATTGTCGTAACTTAATAAGATGCAGTTAGGTAAAGGATTGTACCTTGCAAACTATGTTAAACATGTGCCAGTGAACAATAAGTTTCGTGAATTATTACTGTTATTGTACTTACGCGAGGTATGTAAGTAGTAGCTACGTTTACATAACTTGCCTACATATTTATAAATTTCGTGAAATAATGCTGAATAAAAATGTAATTATTGTCGATTAATAATTAATTAGTGTTGATTAATAAACAAACTATGGTTAACCTAGGTGGTAACTAATGCAATTAATTAGAATGCTTGATTGATTGTTATTAAATTTATTTAGTCAAAACTAAGGGTTAAAAATTTAAAAGTAATTATCATGTCTAGTAGGTTAATATTAAATTGTTCGGGTAATATTAATTATATGTTAATAATGTTAATTGATGACAATAAAACTATCATTTTCATTAGCAAAGGTTGTTAATTAGTTTAATTATAAACTAGGGTGCGATTAATATGGAACTAGGAGTTGATTAAGTCTTAGTTAATTTAATTAATTAATGTAAATGTGTATTCATAATATTAACTTGCAAGGGTAAGATTAATTATGTACCAAACAATATTAATTAATTAATTAAAATATAGCGATAAGGTTTAAATGATACATTACTAATTAATTATAATGTTATCATAGTCGTTTAAAAACCATGGTGTAAATTATAAATAATACCATGTGCCTTTATTAAACAAATGTTGAATTATATTGAGTTAATTAAATTAAAAATGATTTATTAGTTATAATTGAGAAACTTGAATTACAAAGCCGGGAATGTAAATTAGAAATTTAATGTGGTTGAATGTGTAAAGTGAAACAATTGTGGTGGGTAGTTGAACCCACCCAAACATTTATTTACACAATAAAATAATGTTTGAGTTAATGTTTTAAGTCAAAATGAGGGACTCAAGGAGGACTTGGGATTGGGGAAACATTTATGTTAGAGATAGGGGTATTAATGGCATCGAGAAAGAGTCGGCAAGGGTGATGGGAATAAGGTCAAGAGGAGAAGGGGGAGAAGGGGCATCTTCTACTTGGGTTATTTTGAGGAAATTTACGTAAGGGAGATAAAATTTTACAGAGCATAGGAGAAAGGGGGTTCTTGTTGGAGAATTCACAAAGGAATCTAGCTGGTTCACTTTTGCTCGATTTTGGCTCGGGGGTCCAAAGGGTTACCTTTGGAGCTGGGTGGTCGGCGAAACCTCGTACACTGTGACAATGCTTGTTGAAATGAGTTATGAGGTAAAAGACTTGTCTAGCTTTATGGGATTATTATATATTAATATGTATGCCCACTAGCATTACCACTTACTCACTCATTTATAAAGTTGTGGCCATCCTCTGAGTTGGCAGGATGGCATACTTGTTTGGGTTGGTTGAGTTTCATAAGGTTTGGGGAAAATCTTTTGGTTGCAGGATACTGCAGGACATACAGCAAGAAGGGAACAAAAAGGAGCAGCAACAAAACTAAAAGGGAAATCTACTAGCTATTTAGAGGTATTTTCCTACAGGTATAAATGTTAGAAATAGATAATTAGAAAATATATATTTGTTTCAAGCTGTAAATGTTATGTTTTTTTTTTATAGCCAAAATTTAAACAAAACTAGAAATGAAAACATAAACAAAACAGAAATATGAAACATTGTGAAAACGAAGTAAACATGGATTTAATATTAAAAACTTAGTAATTTTAGACTTGGGTCCTACAAAATAACTGCATTAAGACCTTCAAAGGCTGCACCCACATTTGACATACCATTCTCGAGGTTTCATCACTTACATAATTAAAAAATAAATAAAAAAATTAAACATTTAATTTTGGAAACTTAGTGTTGCACTAGTGCTACGGGTTCTATACATGTCTACCAATTTTTATAGCCCGAAACCATCATTTAGGCACTGAAAGACTGCACCAACAAAAACATATACTTTATCATTTGCCAAAAAAATAAAAAGTGACTGTTAGAAAAAAAATGAAATTTGACATAGTTATGTAAATTTTCAATACTTAAAAATTATATATTCGGAAACGTGACTCAATTTCCTATGTTTCATATTTTTTACTCATGCAAGATATCTTGTGTAAGCATCTCAAAAAATCCAAGTAAGTTGAGGGACACCTGATTTTTCAGTTTTTTATTGCATCTAACGCGTCAAAAGTGACCCTTATTAGCTTGCACATACCCACTATCAATTCCTATGAAGAGTACTTGGAAAAGGAGGAAATTAGAAAAATGAAAAGTGTTTCCCTTACAATATAACCACCTCCCACAAGCTGTCAGTGTGTCACAATCAACAGTTAGCCAAAATGATCTAATATTTCTCTGAGAAAGAATTAATAACACAACCTCCAATGGGGCAGAAAAGATGTTTATCACTTCAAAGAAAATCTATTTTGTCTTGCAAAGCACTAATATAAAGAAACTCTATAAAGTGGTTTTGGTTTCATTTCATAGACAATTTCTTAAAGTTGCTTCTAAACAAGGTGGGTTTCAAGATGGCATCCTCTTCAACGCTAGAAGATGATAGAATTTGAATGCACTAGACAAAGAGCTTAAGGACGACATCATATATAAGCTAAGAAGTGTGGCAAAGGATATGAAAGAACTGAAGAAATAATATAATGTTAGACATTATATAGCATTTTGTCCTCAAGGATTGAAATAAAGGGACCAAAAGACTTCGTGCACAAAGACAAAGAGAGAACCACACAAGTGCCCAATTGGAAAATCACCAAAATGTACCAAGCCATACGAATTAATATTAGTGCAATCGAGAATTTGCAGATGGAGTTTGATGTCAAAATGGAGCAGACCTAGATAAAGAAATGTGAGGAAATACGGACTCAAAAAGACATGGATATAAGTGATAAGAATCTAGACACATTCTTCCCATAACCTTCAGTTCTGTAGTGGGTTTTGCTCCTTGAGTTAGATGTTTCAGTTTTTTATCACTTTTGATTCATTTGTAATGGTTATGGAAATTGCATAATTTGGATGTTATGAGATAGTCTCTATTGTTTAGTTTATCTATGAATTCAAAAACATAATTTAAACACTTCCAAATTTAGATTTTTCCAAAAAATAATTACCAAATTCCCACTAAAATCAACAATAAAATCTAAAATTTAAAATAAATAAACTACTAAAAAAATTAATGTTAAAATAAAAACTTCTACCGAACTAAATTTTGTATTTGTGTAGATTAAGTTTATCTCAATGCTTTTCAATATGTATATTGGACATGTATATACATTTCATGGAGCAGGTATTAAGATAAACATATTTAAATACATCGAGATAAGCTCAAGCCTGTACATGATGATGCTTATCTCTTGTTATTGTTGTTGGAACGTAATATATTGAAAAGACTCAGACTGAAATGCATGACATGTCACGTCATAGTACCAGACTGAGTAACATAATAATTGGACAAACCGTCCACGACCAATATCGTCATGATCCGTGGGGAGTAGCTTAATGAAAAAATATTTAAAAAAGAAACTGAAAAGAGATTTATTAAAAAACAGAAAAAAAGCTATGCACTAATAGCAACGATACATGCTTATCCCAAAAAGATTGATATACCCAATTGACCTGGCAACATGCGAAACAGCACTGGAGCAGGCGTAATATCGTCGAATGATACCATGGGCAAAACAAATAAGAAAGAAAAGAGTGTCTGCTTTAGACCTGTCCTGTTTCTTTCGGTAATTCATTTGGTTAGTAATTAGTATAGTCATTTAATTTGTGATTTGTAAAAGTTATTAGAATGTTTAAAATTATAAATATTTTTTTATTTAATATAAAGTAAAATGTAAATGGCTACCATCTTAATAAAAAATTAAAATAAATTATATATTTATAATCTTTCAAATATAATGAAATTTTTAATATTAATAATATGATTAAAATAAATTAAATAAAATTATGTTTAAAAAATTACATATTTCTAAGTGTGAAAAGATACTGTACCAAATCATTCTACTTCTTATTGCTAATTGAATTGGACCTGGAGATTGAAATGATTTTTTATCAAATGAAAAGCACTTGCCTTGTTCTTTGTTTCCATGGTAGGTGCTAAAGACTTAATTAAGATACTGTACCAAATCATTTTACTTCTTATTGCTAATTGAATACAAAGCATTTATATATGAAATTCACAACAAAATGATTTCATAACAAAATCATAATTAAGAGTAAATAATAATGTTAATTGAATGCCTACCTCAAGTGATAAACACTCAACATGGAAATTGGACCTGGAGATTGAAATGATTTTTTATCAAATGAAAAGCACTTGCCTTGTTCTTTGTTTCCATGGTAGGTGCTAAAGACTTATATGTAAAGTTGTAAGGCATTATTGTCATTGTACTAGAGGACGCCTTGAATTGTTGTATGTGCTCCAGCCCATAGAAGACTAGTATCCCAGTCTCCTCAATAGGCATGTATCTTGGTAGTGAAGGTGGCAGTGAAGGTAGTGCAGTGAAGCGGTGTAGGAGGCTGCACTGGATGATTGATGCTCTTTATCCTGGTGGTGAAGGCAATGTCAATGTGGTGAAGGCTATGGCAGTGAAGGTGGTTGAGTAGGTTGCAATGCATCGATGCTCTCATTCAATGTCCAGGGTAGCACTTCACCATTGACTCGACAATAAGACCCCAATATTTCAATCATGTCCCCCTCACCCAATCCGACCATCGAGAGGGGACGTTGGCAATTCTTGGGCTCTAAAAATTCACCCTAATGCATAATATGATTTTCAATAATAAACAATGTGTGCAGAAACTTAATAAACATGCACAGTGGAATTTAAAATCTGTCCACACACATCTAGCAAGCAAATGCAACCATAAACATTATATGCATCAATTAAAACAATTCATATTCAAATACATGAGAGTACTTATCTTTATTCAATGCAGATCCAAACAATTGGTTGTGTAAGAGTGCTTTTCCACCCAACCATAGGCACTCCGTCCAGTATATACTCTTTCTGCTAGGAGGCCACCCCCAAGTTGGGCTATGAGTCCACCAGGGCGAAGGAAGCACCTACAGGATTCTATCTCTCAACCCACAATCCGTTATGTTCTCTGTCTTCTAATTCGAATTCCTGGGTTTAATACACAATCTGGTAAAAATGGACATCAACAACAATGGAATAACTCTAAGTGGAGTAGCATCTTGCATGAGAGAATGAGAATGGAATCATGATAATCAAAAGAGTGTTGCTTCTAAGGATATGTGGTAAGGGTGAAATGACAGTTGACATGGCTTCTGACCATAGAAGAAATAGGACTGCTGACAGTTTACATAACTGTCACAAAAGTGCAGTCAGTCCC
This sequence comes from Larix kaempferi, assembly GCA_027924585.1. Classification (NCBI taxonomy): domain Eukaryota; kingdom Viridiplantae; phylum Streptophyta; class Pinopsida; order Pinales; family Pinaceae; genus Larix; species Larix kaempferi. The sequence continues at coordinate 92,391 of BSBM01000659.1, forward strand.
ATGCTTCAATAACTACATGAGCTAACTTTTCCCACCAACCACACACATGCAATAATGATTGGAAAAATGGTAAAAAAATGAGATAATTGGATTATTCCCATCACATGACAGAATTTTGGGTGAGTTCTAAGGTTGACACTTGGAAGCATAAGATTTGGTTTCCCATAGGCTCCCTTCCTCTTCCCCTTTGGTGGAATCATAGCCCCTTTGGTGTTAAATTTCATACATTTATAGCATAAAACATAAATGCATTACCAAGATCACTAGAAGTAAGACAAAGCACAAAACAACAACACAGAGTTTTACCCTAGGAAACCCAATAGGGATAAAACCCAGCAACCTTTGCAGAGAGATGATAATTTTGAGATCAGAGTACAAATGAAGAAATAGAGAGAAAGTGAAAGTATCTTTCACAAGTAACCAACCCAAATAAACCTCCTTCTTCTAGTGATGCGAAAATTTGCTCCTCCAAGTGATGCGCACTTCACAAGTGTGAGAATAAGATAATGAGGTGCACAAGCCTCATATTTATACATGTGCGAAACTGGAAAATTCCCTTATGGGGCCGACTTGTCTTTGGGGGCAATAAATATTTTATTTTTAATATTTTATTAATTACTTTTGCACCCAGAGACTTACATTGATTCTTTCATGTGTTTACATAATCTTCTTCTCCCTTAGGAGGTATAACCAAGTACAATGATGGTACAATAAAATATAATAAATAATATCTTCCGAAGTTGTACAAAATCCATCATTTGGTGCTCTTTACACAACCTTTGTTGGACCATTTTATTATTTATGTACATAATATTTGCATATACTCTAAATCGGCATAAAATCCAACCAAACAGTCCAAATAACATCATACATGACTATCCATTCACTAGTCAGACCTTGGCCTTGAGCTCCGCACTAGGAACTCATACTAGCTTATTTACATCATTTACGTTTTTAATGCAATGGGGTCAAAATCGAGATATGACAATTTGAGCCAATATCATTGAAGCTAAATTTTTGAAAAATTACAATAATTGCACCACATAAAATCATGAATTTGGAAACTTTCTCCCGAGTTTGATTAAAATGTAAATGATGCAATCAAATTAAGAGGTGGTCAATGCTATTAATAGATGATCAACACTGAACAAACACAATATACATTGCACGTGGATAATTTTTCTTCAAATGAATGCAGAAAGGGTGTGGATTTCTAGAGTGGGAAGGATTTGCTTTCACTAGAGATGAGAGTGTCGATTTTTTCCGCGATTCTATAGCTTTAAGTTGTTCCAATATGATATTTCTTAATATTTGTTGTGGAGATTCGCGAGACCATAGTTTTAAATGGTTCCACAATGATATTTTGTTATGGAGATTCGCGACACTATAGTTTTAAATTGTTCCAACACGATATTTCTTAACATGGGAAAAAATTTATTTAATTTGACATGTTTTGATTATATACATATATATAAAGTCTAACATGTTTATGTTATTTAACAATTTTTTTTAGCAAATTTATATTTAACAATTTTTTTTAGCAAATTTATAATAGTTAACCATTAGTTCAATACTATTTTCATTTAATTTTCTTTACTTTGCATTAATATTAGTTTAAGATGTATATAAACAAAAAATAATTGTAAATTTTTTAAAATGAAAAATTATATATATTATTTTAAAAAAATATAAATAATAATAATTAATTTTTTTTAATATTAAAATGAAATAAATAATTTTAATATTAGATGGTTTGAATCTTTTTATTATGACCTTTTTGATTTTTTTTCCTAAAATCTTGTCATAAAGAATGGTTGAAATAGATATAAAGTGTTGAGATTATACCATTGAAATAAAAAATTATCAAATAAATAAATTTGATATGTTTGTTTTTTAATAAACGTCGTTTTAATTAAAAGGATCACATAACCATAAATCTTCAATGACGACATTAATCGTTAATAACAATCACCTCCACTTGAAAATTAAACAAATAGAAGGATATTTTACTTTCTATTTATATCAGCTTAAATGCATTAACTTTCTATTTACAACACAGAAAGATTCTCGTTCTCGAAGTGATCAAATAATGGAATCCTATGTATAAAGATGGAAGCGAGAATAGTCTGAACTCGTTTTCCAAAGGTGGTCACTTCAATCTCTAAATGCAAATTTTGTCGCATGCACCACTTACAATGTTTCCTAAGTTTTTGAGATGCAAACAATCTTTGCTTTGGGGTCACTCTGCTACCATTCTAATTAGTACGTTGTTATCATGGATCATAATTTCCTGAACAATCCGGTCTGTATTTCATTTCGGGAGGGCCTACAATTTTAAAAACATGGACAACAAGCATTTTGAGAGTGAAATAAACGTCACATTCTATTCACATGTCAATTTTAAGTTGGACATGGCCACAAGCAACGTCAAGGTGTTAATGGTAGAAGACTGGAAGTGCATTCTACGTCAACAGTCAAAGATGGGCGCCCGCCCTGTTTTAGATTCTGCGATACAAATAAAATAAAGTTTGGTATTAGTGTACGCACGTCCCTTCACCTTGATAGTGCAAGATAAACTTGTCCCATTCCTTTTCCCCGAAAAAAGCTATTCCCCTGGGTATATCAGCTAATGTTCATGGTCATCCTGCACCAGTCCAGTCCAGTCCTGCTACCCCTTACTTTCTACAACTATCAAATGCTCCCAGTCATTACCAAACGGATCGCTATACAACTGTAAAGGGAGGTGTCAAGTAAGGCAAAGAGTTCCTTCCAAATATCTATTTTACAATATACCGTTCGAGCACAAAGAAGGTCCATTTTACATTATAATTCGTTGAGTACTCTTTAGTATTTATTATGTACCTGTATGCTCTGCTCCGAACAGATGTAGAATGGGAATCCTGAATATTCTTATGCATAATATTAAACAAAGATAACGAAAATTGTAGTGAAATAATTTTTTTTGTACAAGTGTAGATATGCTTTTCAATATGTATATTTAACATGTTTATACATTTCATGAAGCAAGTATTAAGATAAAAACATTTAAATACAGTGAGATAAGCTCAGCCTGTGCATCATGCTTATCTCGTGCTGTTCCTGTTCGAAAAAGTTGTAAAGTAATTCTGAAAAGACTGATATTGAAATGTATGAGGCGAGCCTTATGCACCAGTCTGTCCGGTATGAAAGTGGTCTCGCATCCATCGCATAGCATAAGATATCAGGGTCATGGCCATCTACCCCTCCGCGGAATAAGGCATGCATAAGGTATGGGCATCCATGGAATGTTACCAGCTCACTCGGGCTTGCCACTGTTCACTGCTCGTACCGACCCGAACTCTACTGGAGTTTGTTGCAGTGATGACAGATTTGCCATCAAATCACGAGGAGCGGCTGAGTTGGCAAATAAGTGCAAATGGTAAATGCGACGGCGTTGTCCCTTCAGGTTCAAATTCAAAATTCAAAGTTTGCCTCCAGAGCTATTTCTAACTGACAAGTTCACCTCGATTTAGTGCCTTCAGGTTCAAATTTAAAATTCAAAGTTTGCCTCCACAGCTATTTCTAAACAACAAGTTCACTTTGAATTAGTGATGCAGGGCGATGGCGGAAAATAGGCATTAGCATTCCACTTGCCCAGTTTGCAGAACCGGCGCCCAGCCCGAACAATCAGTTTTGGAATCCGATAGCAGAAAATAGGCATTCACATTCCACTTGCCCCGTTTGCAGAACCGACGGCTGCCCGAACAGCCAGTTTCTTAGAGTTTAGCAACCATATTCTATATTGAACAGATATGTTACTGAGATTAGCACAAGGTGTAGTGAACAATGAATTCATAAATTTGTCTTTATGTTAGAAACGGGTGACAACCGGCTATGACGGTAACTATGTAACTGACTAACCAAATATGCTGTTATTAGTAACCGTGTAAGAAATGTATATGTTTCTTGTATTCTCGTAAGAGAAGATATTGGAGAGTTGTGAGTTGTTGTAAATCTTCAGATTCTGAATAATAAGAAACCGATACCATTGCTCCGTGGATGTTTCCCTAAGAGAAGGTTTTACCACGTAAATCTCTACGCATATCTCATGTGTGTGTAATTATTGTCTTTCTTGTTTTATTTGCTTCCACTGCATATTGTGATCTATGGCTGTTAGATCCAACAAGTGGTATCAGAGCTTGGTAGGAGGCCACAAAGAACTAGAAAGCTGAGTGATCATTGTTTCGAGAAATATAAATTCATTTTTCGGATCAAGAGTTACCAGAAGAGAAAAACCTGAAGCCGAAGCGGTAATCTTAAACTACCGCGGGTTTAAAGCTTGGTGAGGCACGATAATTTTAAATCTTGCGTATGAAAGAAGGTACAAAGATTTCTGAACACTTGAATGCGTTCAATACTCTTATTTGTCAGTTGACTAGTATGGAAGATATTATTAAATCTGAAGACAAGGCGATTTTACTGTTGTGCTCTATGTCTAAGTCGTGGTCACATTTTGTAACCTCTATTAGTTTTAGTTCTACTGAGTCTATTACCTTTGATGAAGTTGTGGGAGCCTTACTTTCTGAGGAAACTCGAAAGAAATCTAGTCTTGAAACCTCGACATCAGAAGTAATGGTGGCCAGAGGAAGAACCAGTGAAAGAGGACAACATTCAAAGGGTACATCAAGGTCAAAGTCGAAGGAAAAAAAGAGTAAATTGAAGTGCTGGTACTGCAATAAAGCAGGACATCTTAATAAAGATTGCTGGAAATGCAAGCGAGCTTCTGAGGAGGAGGACTCTACAAAGGAGGCGAACATAGCCGAGAATGATTTAGGTATGATCGATGAGGTATTATTTACATCTATTGTTTCGCAATACCATTCTGACTGGTTAATTGATTCTGGAGCATCTCACCACATGTGTCTTCATAGAAATTGGTATTCCTCATACAAATCTATAGATCAAAAACGCAGAGTGTTAAGTTTGAAATTGAGAAGTTCAATGGGAGCAATAAGTTCGAGTTGTGGAAGGTCAAGATGCGGGATATGCTCATGCAGCAAGGAGTGGCGAAGGCACTGGCAGGGAAAACAAAGAAACCCGCAGATATTTCAAATGGAGACTGGAGCGAGATGGATGAAAGAGCCCTCAGTGCTATTCATCTGTGCTTTGCCGACGATGTTTTATTTAACATCGTGTCTGAAACTACAGCAGCAGGTCAATAGACAAAGTTGGAAAGTTTGTACATGACTAAATCCTTGACGAATAAAATCCTCTTGAAGCGGCAGTTGTTTACCTTGCGTATGAAAGAAGGTACAAAGATTTCTGAACACTTGAATGCGTTCAATACTCTTATTTGTCAGTTGACTAGTATGGAAGATATTATTAAATCTGAAGACAAGGCGATTTTACTGTTGTGCTCTCTGCTTGAGTCGTGGGCACATTTTGTAACCTCTATCAGTTTTAGTTCTACTGAGTCTATTACCTTCGATGAAGTTGTGGGAGCCTTACTTTCTGAGCAAACTCGAAAGAAATCTAGTGTTGAAACCTCGACATCAGAAGTAATGGTGGCTAGAGGAAGAACCAGTGAAAGAGGACAACATTCAAAGGGTACATCAAGGTCAAAGTCGAAGGGCAAAAAGAGTAAATTGAAGTGCTGGTACTGCAATAAAGCAAGACATCTTACGAAAGATTGCTGAAAACGCAAGCGAGCTTCTGAGGAGGAGGACTCTACAAAGGAGGCGAACATAGCCGAGAATGATTCAGGTATGATCGATGAGGTATTATCTACATCTACTATTTCGCAATACCATTCTGACTAGTTAATTGATTATGGAGCATCTCACCACATGTGTCTTCATAGAAATTGGTATTCCTCATACCAATCTATAGATCAAAAACGCAGAGTGTTAAGTTTGAAATTGAGAAGTTCAATGGGAGCAATAATTTCGAGTTGTGGAAGGTCAAGATGCAGGATATGCTCGTGCAGCAAGGAGTGGCGAAGGCACTGGCAGGGAAAACAAAGAAACCCGCAGATATTTCAGATGGAGACTTGAGCGAGATGGATGAAAGAGCTCTCAGTGCTATTTGTCTGTGCTTTGCCGACGATGTTTTATTTAACATCGTGTCTGAAACTATAGCAGCAGGTCTCTGGACAAAGTTGGAAAGTTTGTACATGACTAAATCCTTGACGAATAAAATCCTCCTGAGCAGCAATTGTTTACCTTGCGTATGAAAGAAGGTACAAAGATTTCTGAACACTTGAATGCATTCAATACTCTTATTTGTCAGTTGACTAGTATGGAAGATATTATTAAATCTGAAGACAAGGCGATTTTACTGTTGTGCTCTCTGCTTGAGTCGTGGGCACATTTTGTAACCTCTATCAGTTTTAGTTCTACTGAGTCTATTACCTTCGATGAAGTTGTGGGAGCCTTACTTTCTGAGGAAACTCGAAAGAAATCTAGTCTTGAAACCTCGACATCAGAAGTAATGGTGTCTAGAGGAAGAACCAGTGAAAGAGGACAACATTCAAAGGGTACATCAAGGTCAAAGTCGAAGGGCAAAAAGAGTAAATTGAAGTGCTGGTACTGCAATAAAGCAGGACATCTTAAGAAAGATTGCTGGAAATGCAAGCGAGCTTCTGAGGAGGAGGACTCTACAAAGGAGGCGAACATAGCCGAGAATGATTCAGGTATGATCAATGAGGTATTAGCTACATCTACTATTTCGCAATACCATTCTAACTGGTTAATTGATTCTGGAGCATCTCACCACATGTGTCTTCATAGAAATTGGTATTCCTCATACCAATCTATAGATCAAAAACGAAAAGTGTTAAGTTTGAAATTGAGAAGTTCAATGGGAGCAATAATTTCGAGTTGTGGAAGGTCAAGATGCGGGATATGCTCGTGCAGCAAGGAGTGGCGAAGGCACTGGCAGAGAAAACAAAGAAACCTGCAGATATTTCAGATGGAGACTGGAGCGAGATGGATGAAAGAGCTCTCAGTGTTATTCGTCTGTGATTGGCCGACGATGTTTTATTTAACATCGTGTCTGAAACTACAGCAGCAGGTCTATGGACAAAGTTGGAAAGTTTTTACATGACTAAATCCTTGACGAATAAAATCCTCCTGAAGCGGTAGTTGTTTACCTTGCGTATGAAAGAAGGTACAAAGATTTATGAACACTTGAATGCGTTCAATACTCTTATTTATCAGTTGACTAGTATGGAAGATATTATTAAATCTGAAGACAAGGCGATTTTACTGTTGTGCTCTCTGCCTGAGTCGTGGGCACATTTTGTAACCTCTATCAGTTTTAGTTCTACTGAGTCTATTACCTTCGATGAAGTTGTGGGAGCCTTACTTTCTGAGCAAACTCGAAAGAAATCTAGTCTTGAAACCTTGACATCAGAAGTAATGGTGGCCAGAGGAAGAACCAGTGAAAGAGGACAACATTCAAAGGGTACATCAAGGTCAAAGTTGAAGGGCAAAAAGAGTAAATTGAAGTTCCGGTACTGCAATAAAGCAGGACATCTTAAGAAAGATTGCTGGAAACGCAAGCGAGCTTCTGAGGAGGAGGACTCTACAAAGGAGGCGAACATATCCGAGAATGATTCAGGTATGATCGATGAGGTATTATCTACATCTACTGTTTCGCAATACCATTCTTACTGGTTAATTGATTATGGAGCATCTCACCACATTTGTCTTCATAGAAATTGGTATTCCTCATACCAATCTATAGATCAAAAACGCAGAGTGTTAAGTTTGAAATTGAGAAGTTCAATGGGAGCAATAATTTCGAGTTGTGGAAGGTCAAGATGCGGGATATGCTCGTGCAGCAAGGAGTGGTGAAGGCACTGGCAGGGAAAACAAAGAAACCCGCAGATATTTCAGATGGAGACTGGAGCGAGATGGATGAAAGAGCTCTCAGTGCTATTCATCTGTGCTTGGCCGACAATGTTTTATTTAACATCGTGTCTGAAACTACAGCAGCAGGTCTCTGGACAAAGTTGAAAAGTTTGTACATGACTAAATCCTTGAGGAATAAAATCCTCCTGAAGCGGCAGTTGTTTACCTTGCGTATGAAAGAAGGTACAAAGATTTCTGAACACTTGAATGCGTTCAATACTCTTATTTGTCAGTTGACTAGTATGGAAGATATTATTAAATCTGAAGACAAGGTGATTTTACTATTGTGCTCTCTTCCTGAGTCGTGGGCACATTTTGTAACCTCTATCAGTTTTAGTTCTACTGAGTCTATTACCTTCGATGAAGTTGTGGGAGCCTTACTTTGTAAGGAAACTTGAAATAAATCTAGTCTTGAAACCTCGACATCAAAAGTAATGGTGGCTAGAGGAAGAACCAATGAAAGAGGACAACATTCAAAGGGTATATCAAGGTCAAAGTCGAAGGGCAAAAAGAGTAAATTGAAGTGCTGGTACTGCAATAAAGCAAGACATCTTAAGAAAGATTGCTGGAAACGCAAGCGAGCTTCTGAGGAGGAGGACTCTACAAAGGAGGTGAACATAGCCGAGAATGATTCAGGTATGATCGATGAGGTATTATCTACATCTACTATTTCGCAATACCATTCTGACTGGTTAATTGATTCTGGAGCATCTCACGACATGTGTCTTCATAGAAATTGGTATTCCTCATACCAATCTATAGATCAAAAACGCAGAGTGTTAAGTTTGAAATTGAGAAGTTCAATGGGAGCAATAATTTCGAGTTGTGGAAGGTCAATATGCGGGATATGCTCGTGCATCAAGGAGTGGCGAAGGCATTGGCAGGGAAAACAAAGAAACCCGCAGATATTTCAGATGGAGACTGGAGCGAGATGGATGAAAGAGCTCTCAGTGCTATTCATCTGTGCTTGGCCGACGATGTTTTATTTAACATCGTGTCTGAAACTACAGCAGCAGGTCTCTGGACAAAGTTGGAAAGTTTGTACATGACTAAATCTTTGAGGAATAAAACCCTCATGAAGCGGCAGTTGTTTACCTTGCGTATGAAAGAAGGTACAAAGATTTCTGAACACTTGAATGCGTTCAATACTCTTATTTGTCAGTTGACTAGTATGGAAGATATTATTAAATCTGAAGACAAGGCGATTTTACTGTTGTGCTCTCTTCCTGAGTCGTGGGCACATTTTGTAACCTCTATCAGTTTTAGTTCTACTGAGTCTATTACCTTCGATGAAGTTGTGGGAGCCTTACTTTGTAAGGAAACTTGAAATAAATCTAGTCTTGAAACCTCGACATCAAAAGTAATGGTGGCCAGAGGAAGAACCAGTGAAAGAGGACAACATTCAAAGGGTACATCAACATCAAATTCGAAGGGAAAAAAGAGTAAATTGAAGTGCTGGTACTGCAATAAAGCAGGACATCTTAAGAAAGATTGCTGGAAACGCAAGCGAGCTTCTGAGGAGGAGGACTCTACAAAGGAGGCGAACATAGCCGAGAATGATTCAGGTATGATCGATGAGGTATTATCTACATCTACTGTTTCACAATACCATTCTGACTGGTTAATTGATTTTGGAGCATCTCACCACATGTGTCTTCAAAGAAATTGGTATTCCTCATACCAATCTATAGATGACGGGGTAGTTTATATGGGAAATAATGTTACATGTAAAACTGTTGGGGTAGGGAGTATCATAATTAAAATGTATGATTAGACTGTTAGGACTCTAACAGATGTGAGACGTGTACTTGAACTAAGGAAGAACTTGATATCAATGGGAGTTCTTGATGATGTTGGTTACAAGTTTACAGTTCAAGGTGGAGTTATGAAGGTATCGAAAGGTATCTTGGTTGTTATGAAAGAAAACATAGTTGGGAACTTGTATAGACTTGAAGGGAGGACGGAAGTTGATCATGCAACAGTAGCATCTGTTGGTGCAGCAGCAGACATCACTCGTCTATGGCATCAGCGATTAGGTCATATCAGCGAAAGAGGTATGAAGGTACTTGTTGATCGAAAGTTGCTTCCTATTTTAAAATTTGTAGATTTGAAGTTTTGTGAGCACTGTATTTATGGTAAACAGGCTAGAAAAAAGTGTAAATCTGGAAAACACACTAGTAAAGGTATCCTAGACTACATACATTCTGATCTTTGGGGTCCATCTCCAAAAATTTCTTATGGGGGATCATCATATTTAGTCAGTTTTATAGATGATTACTCGAGGAAAGTTTGGATCTATTTATTAAAGAGAAAAGCTGATGTTTTTGATATATTTAAGTAGTTTAGAGCTTTGGTTGAAAAGAGCACTGGCAGGTTCATTAAATGTCTTAGAACAGATAATGGAACCGAATTTACTTCGAAGGAATTTGATAATTATTGCAAGCAGGATGGGATTGAGAGGCATAAGACCACTGTTTACACTCCGCAGCAGAATGACATTGCTGAACGCATGAACATGACTCTTCTTGAAAGAGCAAGGAGTATGCTCAGTAATGCAAAGTTGCAGCAGGAATTGTGGGGAGAGGCATTGCTTATAGCTTATTACCTGGTCAATCAATCACCATCAACAACAATTGACTACAAAATTCCAGAAGATGTATGGACAGGTCAATCATGCGATTATTCTAATCTTAAAGTATTTGGTTGTGAAGCCTATGCACTTATTCCGAAAAATCAGCGTTCCAAACTAGATCCTAAGTCAAGAAAATTGATCTTTGTTGGATATGGTGATGGTGTTAAGGGATATAGGTTGTGGAATCCTACTGTCCACAAAATCATCATAAACAGAGATGTAAAATTCGATGAACTTTCTCTGACAAATTTAGATGTAAGTAATGATTTGAAATAGGCTAATGTACCACAGTTTTAGCAAATTCAGTTTGATACTCAGTCATCTGCGAGGGGGACTCATGAGGATGTCCAGGAAGAGGATATTCATGAGGACACTCCTCAGGAAGAGGATGAGCAGACAGAAATAGAGAAAATACCATAGCAAACTCTACGAAGATCTACGCGGAACAGAACTTTTCCAAAGAGGTATGATGATTTTGTTTTCATTTCTAATGAAGGAGAACCTGACAGTTATAAGGAAGCATTAGAAGTGTCTGACAGTGACAAATGGAAACATGCAATGAAAGAAGAAATGGATTCTTTGGCAAAGAACAAAACGTGGGATATTGTGCAACTTCCAGAGAGTAGGAAAGTGGTTGGCTGCAAATGGGTGTACAAACTGAAGAAAGGAGCTGATGAAACTGTTCCGAAGTACAAAGCAAGACTGGTTGCAAAAGGATTTTCTTATAAAGCAGGTATTGACTTTCATGAGATTTTTTCACCAATTGTAAAACTTGTTTCTATCAGAATTTTGTTAGCACTAGTTGCTTTATATGATTTGGAGTTAGAGCAGCTAGATGTCAAAACAGCTTTCTTACATGGATATTTAGATGAAGAAATTTTCATGGAACAACCAGAAGTGTTCGTTCAAAATCGCAACAAGAAGTTTGTTTGCAAGCTCAAAAAATCATTGTATGGCCTGAGGTAGTCTCCCAGGCAATGGTACAAGAAGTTTGATTCTTTCATGGCGAGTCAGAATTTTACCAGGAGTGAGTATGATCATTGTGTGTACTTTAAAAAGTTGGAAAATGAAATGTTCATTATTTTGGTATTGTATGTTGATGATATGCTTGTCGCAAGTAAGAGCATGTTTGAAATCAGCAGGTTAAAGGCTCAGTTGGCTAGGACGTTTGATATGAAGGATCTAGGAGCAACAAATCAGATCTTGGGCATGCAGATACACAGAGATAGGAAAAATGGCAAGCTATGGTTATCACAAAAGAAGTATGTAGAGAAAATACTTCAGAAATTCGGTATGGATAAGGTGAAACCTTCTAGTATCCCTTTAGCTTCTCATTTTAAGCTTTCTTCAGGTTTGAGTCCTTAAAATGATGAAGAAAAGCAGTATATGTCTCGTGTACCATATTCTAATGTAGTAGGAAGTTTGATGTATGCGATGATAAGTACAAGACCAGATATTTCACATGCAGTTGGTGTTGTCAGTAGATACATGGCAAATCCAGGAAAATAGAATTGGGTAGCAGTGAAATGGGTGCTTCGGTATCTTAGAGGCACAAGTGACTATTGTATCACTTTTGATGGTTGCAGTGATAAAGTCTGTGGTTATGTTGATTCTGATTTTGCAAGTGATTTGGACAAGAGGAGGTCCACTTCAGGTTATGTTTTTACTCTTGCAGGTGGAGCTATTAGTTCGATGCCAAAGCTTCATAATATTGTTGCTTTATCTACTACAGAGGCAGAATATATAGCTGCTTCACATGCTTGCAAAGAGGCAATCTGGTTAAAAGGTTTGCTGGGTGAGTTATGAAAGGTTGAGAACTCTATAAAGATTTTATGTGATAGTCAAAGTGCTATTCATTTGGCTAAAAATCTAGCTTATCACAGTAAGACAAAACATATTCCTGTAAAATATCATTTTGTAAGACATGTTATTGATGAAGGTGGAGTGGTTCTTGAAAAGGTCCACACTCAAAAGAATAGTGCAGACATGTTCACAAAGCCAGTTACTTCAGAGAAGCTATGGTGGTGCTTAGCTTCTCTAGGCTTGCAGGAAAAGTGATCAATAGAGCAATGAGAAATGGTATCAGGTAAATTTTTGTCAAGGTGGAGATTGTTAGAAACGGGTGACAACCGGCTATGACGGTAACTATGTAACTAACTAACCAAATATGCAGTTATTAGTAATCGTGTAAGAAATGTATATGTTTCTTGTATTCTCGTAAGAGAAGATATTGGAGAGTTGTGAGTTGTTGTAAATCTTCAGATTCTGAATAATAAGAAACCGATACCATTGCTCCGTGGATGTTTCCCTAAGAGAGGGTTTTACCACGTAAATCTCTGCATATATCTCATGTGTTTGTATTTATTTTCTTTCTTGTTTTATTTGCTTCCGCTGCATATTGTGTTCAGTGGCTGTTAGATCCAACACTTTAGAATGTATAAGAAAATAAACACTGATTGTTTTTTTTGGATTGAAATCATACTTCACTAATCAATTTTAGCCAATAGGAACGAAGTGATCCATATTGAGACCGTCAGGTACACCCCTTTCGGATTGAGACCGTCTTCACACTGGTAGAGTTGTTGCAGATGAGGTTAGGGATTTTTTCATTCAGCGGAATCAAGCATGAATGGAGAGAGGGCATGAGAAAAGAGATGGTTTGGGCCATTGTCTACCCTACTTGCTATATTGGTCATGAAGTCTTGGATGTTGGCTTCTAATGCTATGACCCTTCAGCTTTTGGTCATGAAGTCATGGATGTATACACTCCTTTTGGACTTGGCTCGTACAGCATCTGTACTCTAAGACATGTGAGACTCTATACTTGTATATAAGACAGAAATGTTTAGTATTTAACAGAATGAAAATTGGTTGTCGAAAACTTTTACCTGTATGCTTGTGCAGTTTGCCTTACAACTCTAAATCACTTTCCAACGCAAATGTGGTTTTTTTTGTAAGGGGCATGAAATGAACGAGGGGCATTTAAGGACTTTCCAGGTCTGCATATGGATTTATTCTTCTTATGGACTTATTTCCCTTGCTAGTGACTATATATGAGCTTATAATAAAAACTTCGCCTTTTAACAGGGGCATTAAATTATGTCCCTGGACTTAATTATTTAATAAAACTACTTTTTATTTAAAATAAAAATATAATGTCCAAATGCACTTGAGAGGGCACCCTTCTCACCCTTACTTTAGAGGGTAGTTTTATGATCAAACAACCTAATAACATTATTTTTCATCTTAATGGTTATGAGAGAAAATCTATTGTGTTGGTGGGAGAAAGTACATGAAAGTGAGGATTAAGACATGCATTTTCAAATCGTAGCAGTGTCTATATTCCATTCTTATAACATCATCAAATAAGGCATGAAAGTATCAAGACTTATTCTAACATATGTTTGGATTATGTTTTAAGGTATCTTTACATGACATACTTTCAAGAGTCTTTGAATCATAAAAAAAATACCAACACGTTGAATATGCATTATAGAGGATTTGTTAAGTGTTGTTGCAATAAATGTATTCATGGATGCTCAAAGTTATGATTATCTCAATTAAATACTTAATATAGAATATGCTAAAAATTGGTTTGTATGTTACTTGTGATGTTGCACACTTGCAAACATATCATTATCATAATAAAATGTGATGTATTAAGTGATAAGTGGAACTAGCTAAGGCCATGTAACATGTTCCTTATCATTTATAATTTTAAGAACAAGGCCTTCAGAGGTTGCAACCACATAATATAGATTTTCATTGGCTTAGATGCAAGGTTTTGAGGGGTATACAAATTTCCAATTTCACTAGGGACTTGCACTTGACCTTAATGCTTTATGGAACAATGTGACCTTCAGAGAGTTGGTTGGGATATGTGTTGGCATATGTAACTGATCTAGAGGTTTCTAATGTAGACCCAGGTACTTCGCGGTTTAAGGAACCAACAAAACCCCTATTCACCAGCCCTTTCGGCAATAGACTGCGAGCAGCTTGAGGTCTCACCCGAGGCAAAGCTGAGGGGGTGGTTGCAGAATTAAGTTTCCACAACCTGGTGATGGAAGTGTGATCAAGATTGATGGGAAACGCGATAAGGACCATTGCACACTACGGAAAAAAGACTGCGTGAAGTCTCTAATTCGTGCCGAATACTTAGCAAGCTGAGGCACTTGCGCAACCAGCGCATCCCAGGACTATGCGGTAGGGGATACTTCTAGCGTTACGACGGTAAGTTATCAATAGCTTACCTTGCAGCACTTTCGATGGTTCAGCGCGTCAACTAGACCGCACGTCCAATTCAGGACTTGATCAATTCTAATCAACCTTACTTAACAATCTTTATTCATTCATCAACACTTAGGTTACTATCTTTCTGGTATATGTAAATGAATGAAACATACAATACTGCACGCTCCAACGTTACGACCAAATCCAGTGCTTAACTATGTGATTATCCGACAAATTCATGCATTCAAAGATTTAGAAGTGCCGAATACTTAACATTCATCCACACATGTATTACTTAATATATTATTCCCATCATTCCTGCATGGAATACATATAAAAGTAATCACATAATAGATAATTGCGGTATTAAACATCCATACTAAGCAAATGAATAGTTGCAAAACACAAACAATCACACTACACAGAATTTAACGTGGTTCACCCCCTGGATGGAGGCTACGTCCACAATAACTGTTGTTAAATTAGTCTTTGGGAAGGGTACAACAGTTCTTAATCTGCGCACTCAACTGCAGACTCTCTCCTCTCTCAGATAGGTCTCTGCGCACTCAATTGCAGAGCCTTTACAATAGCTTCAAACTTCAAAGATTCTAACAATATTCAATAATGACCAAAATGAAGAGTAACCTTTCCCTTACAAAATCATGCCTTATTTATAGATCATGTCCATAGGTCATGTCTTTACAATATGCAGGGAAAAACCCTTAGGTTTACAAAACTGTCACGGTTTCCTCAAAACTGGAAACTTTACAGGTCGCTTTCACCAAGTCATTCTTCCTCTAACGGTCTCCTGCGGCTGGTTCAAGTAGTGGCATCTTCTGCGTGTGCAACCAATCACTTCCTTCCCGATTTGCTCCTACTCGCCGCTTAGCACTCCTGGAGCATATTTACCAAAATTAGACTGCTGACGGTCTAGCCGGAACACGTGCCATCTTCTGTCCAACACTCTGCCCTGCTGGATCTCCGTAGACTGGACACTTCGTAGCATTGTCTCCTTGCAGCACTGTACTTCGCAACTCTTCTGACGCTGCACTGCGCAAAACTTCGCAGCATCCAAAACTTATACAAAAAAGTACTTCAACAGAACTGCGCTCAGCTCCGCAATTCCAAAATCCTCCTTGCACAAAATTGCCCCACTTGGGCCAGGCCCAACAGGCCCCTAACACTTACATGTGGCTCACCCCCTATCCACCTGCAACTTCGGCTTCCCTGAGCTGTTCCATCTCCTGTGGAGCTAGCTTCGCAGCAAACTCATTGTATGCAGTGATCAGCTTCTGGACTATTTGCTTCGTGTCTTGCTCGATTTGGTTGATTGTATCCAGCACCTAAGGAGTGATTTCATTGCCTATCTGTCCTGCAACCTATTCCTGATTCTCACGAAGCTCCTTTAATTTCTCCTCGATCTCCTACGAGATCGTGCTTGCATCCTCCAGCCATGGTTGCGACTTGTTGCCCATTTCGGTCTCTCTTTCATGTAGGGCCTGCACTTCCTTCTTAAGCACATTGATTTCTTGGTACTTTGTGAGCCTTTCTCTTGGAAACAGGGCTTTCACTTCTATATCCAACTATTCCAATGCTTCTTGCTTCTCTTTGACAACATTTTTCACTTGCAACAATCCTGGGTCTTCTTCGAGGGCTGTGAATGCCTTCGACGCGTCATCTAATAGGCTTTGGCACTTAGCCACTTCGGTAACAATATTCTCTGCTGCGGCCTTCACTGCTTCTGCTTTCAGCTGCTGCTCATTCGGTGGGGTCTGTGGGTTTATCTGCTCCTTCAAAGCAACAATTTTAGCCTTATGTATAATCTCCATGTCCTGCATCTCTACTTTAAGACTGGTGACCAGCTCGCCAATGTTAAGAACTGTATCTGTAGGGTCTACCTGGACTTCAAATTCATCAATCTCGTCTGCGACCGCAGTGATCGTAGATTCCGGCCTCTAGTGGCAATCGAACTCATCCTACAGTTCCATAGCTCTCCACGAGCTAGCTTCCTCCAACTGCCGATTAATTGCTTGCAGCTCAGCTTGCCCCTTCATCGCGTCAGTGGTTCACTCATGCATCTCTTCTACACATTGCAGATGTAAATAGTGTAGGCCCGGTAGTGGTATTTTCGCTAAGTCAAGCTCCACGTGCTCGAAATCCTTCGTGTCCAACATTTGTTGCTCTGACATTGGCAAGCTTACCGTTATCAGATCTAGGTGGATGATACGGGACTTCACGGGAACGATCATGGTTAACTGCGGTGTTCTCTACTGCGAAGTTCCTCCTGACTTCCCTTCGGACTTTGAGTCGCGCGGCGGAGGTAATCTCTTATGTACTTCTTCAATTTTTAGCGTAATCCCCTACAGCACAATTAGATTCTTTTGTAGACTATCCTATATTTCCCTATCCTTTTTTTCTTTTTCAGACATGAGATCTTCCATCTGCTCGGTGACCTTTACCCTAATTAGTTCATAATCATCACTCTTGAGTACTGTGTCCAACTTGTCCTTATCAGCTTTCTGCTTCTTCCTTGCTCCCTTTTTCTATCCCGGGCTCTCAACTTCCTTTCTTTTTCCGGTCTCCTTCTCTTTGGTGATAGGACATGGGATGGGTTTGCCCTCAGTGGAGTCGCTCTCAACATCCACTATTTCCACTGGAAACTCGGCAGGCCATTCCTTCATGATAGTGTCAATATCATCTTCGTACATATGATAGTTTCCTATGAACCAGTCCACTTTCCTCTTCCGCGTTTTGGCTGAAATCTGAATACTATCCATGTCATCATAAAAATTAACAATGCGAATATATTTACTTGTTACCTGCTTGGTTACCCGGGGCATGGCCACGATTGCGTCACGTAGCTGGATATAATATTGGTAGAACACCTTAGCTCTCGCGTGTTTCCTTTCTGAGTTCAGATTTTCCCAGAGGTTTACATACCGGGATCCTCTGCAATCGTTTGTATCAGTGATTAAACCAACGTAATTCTTCGGCTCCTTCCAGCCGGCAAAGGAGATAAACACTATGATCCAAGTGTAATGGAAATTTCCTTCATTGATTTGTGTGTCATTGAGTTCTTTCATGAACTCATTCAGTAGGCGCCAAGAAGTACTGCGCCCGCACTAACCTCCAGAGGCCTACATTTTCTTAAGATTTTGCCCGCTAACACCTGCGTGACAAACTTTGTTGCTTTATCATCAATTTCGTCTGTCTGAAAGCCCTGCTTTCCTTTGACGACCATTTGATTTTTCTTCATCTTCGCCACAGCTTATTTGCCCTTGCTCTTTCCTTAGAAAAATTGCATGGGATCTTTACCCTTTTTGCTCAATCCAGTAATGCGGTGGATGATGTCAACAGTTAGGTCGATGTTGTAGTCGAGCCACAAATAACCTTGGTGCATGCGTTCCATCAGTGTTCGTACCACCACATTCAGCTCTGGTGACCTATCAAAATGTGGAAGTCTGATCAGATTGTACAGCCCTGACTAGACTACCTTGGATAGCCAACTTTGGGCAACTAGGATAAGCTCACCCTTTGCATCCTTCTTCCAACACATGTACTGGTCAGGTTGAAATTGTGGGAACTTTCGTTCACTGAGATCCTCCTTCTGCACTGCAAGCAGATCATAATCCTCCCATCTGCATTCTGGGATTTTACCCAACAAGTTTGTATCGACCTCGACATGTTTTGAGATTGGTGACAGCGGGATGTCGTATCTGGCATTCTTCATCAATTTGAAGACTGGTACATCCAGTGCACGCGATGAAATATAGTCTGGGGTTAATGTTAAAGGTATCTTTTTATCCGCTAGCGGCGGTTTCTGCACTATCGATTCCATCTTGGGTACCTTCGTTCTTGGTGCTACTAGATTTTTTCCTTCATCTTGCATTATGGGACTGTGTCTAGGTGATCGTTTTGATGCATGACTTGGTTCTAAGACGTCCTTCTTGGATGGGGTTCTCATTAACCCTTCGATTCGTCCGTAGTGAAATACCTTCACAATTTCTTGGATTGTGAACTCTTCTTCTATAGAAGACCACTCAAACATTCACTAGCTAATCTTCACAGTGTTTCAGATAACTTGCGACTCGGACAGAACTGTTCGCAAGAAAATTCTAAGTGTTTGGTAACGCCCGCGAGTCTAGGTGCGGTGTTACTTATAGGCGCAACAGACCCTCCTCCACGTCCCTCAACGACTAGATCCGCATTAATTGTTGTATCCGTTAGCCAAATCCGGCGGATTCCTCAGTCCTTTCCGTCATAAACTCGCTCAGAACGACTATCTGTGTGTTAAATGTCCAAGCGGTTGCTGGCAATGGTTATATTTTTTGACCGACATTTTAACGGCTATTTTCCTGAGTGTTTTGTCGATCTGCGCGGCAGGTCCTAATAGCTCTCGTGCGGTCTCTTCGTGGTGCCTGATTTCTTGCTTCTGAACTAAGTCCTTTTCTCATTTAACTTGGTCTTTACAATTTCCCTATGGAGTTCGCAACTACATAGTTCCTCTTTTCTTCATTATCTTTTTTTTTTTTTTTGTGCAATGTCAGCAGTGCTGCGCGGTGTGCTTCCCTTTATCATACAGGATTCTACAAATTTGGACTATCGTGGTAAAGCTTTAGTCTGATTCCATTTATCAAATTTGGTAAAGTATCTCCGGTTAAGGTAGCTAGCTGGACTGTCCCACTATTAGTAACATGCATTACAATATATCGGCCAAGCCAATGCATCTTAAACTTCCCAGGGAATTTCATGAATTTGCTATGATACAGGAGGAATAGATCACCTACCTGGAAAGACTTGTTCTTGATATGGCGATCGTGCCATGCTTTTTCATGCTCTTTCTGTACTTGTTGGTGGAAACCCGCAACAAAGCAATCTTCCTCCAAACCAACCAAGTGTAGCAGCCTTTCTTTTAGCGCTGCGTGGTCTTCCATCCTTGTAAATGCAGCTATTCTCAAACTGGGAACAATGTACTCCATGGGCATTATTGCCTCTTGCCCATAAGCCAATCTAAAAGGTGTATGGCTTGTTAGTTTCTTGCATGTAGTCCTATATGCCCATAATACAGATGGAATGCCCAGGTCCCAATCGCCCCGATTGACGTTGCATATCTTGGTTAGTGCATTCTCCATCACCTTGTTGAATGCTTCAACAGTTCTATTCGCCTGCGGATGATAAGGCATGCTGCGATGATGATGAACGTGGAACTCTTAAGTCAAAGATTTTATGGTTCTGTTCAAAAAATGAGTGCCTTGATCACTCATCAAAATCTTCGGGCATCCAAACCTTGTAAGGATATTTTCAAAAATGAACTCCACAGCTGTCGCTGTGCTACAGTCTTTCACTGACTTCGCTTCTGCCTATCTGGTGAGGTAATCAGTTGCAATAATAATGTACCTCACACCAGTTCTCTTTCCTGGTGGGTTAATAGGTCCCACAAAATCAATGGCCCATTTCTCAAAGGCCTACAATGTCAGCTATGGATTTAATGGCATTTCATCTCTTCGAGATGCCTTTCCGGTCCTCTGACACACAGCGCAGCTCTGGCAATGTTCCTTCGCATCTTTATGGATTGTAGGCCACCATAGACCCGCGCACAATATCTTCTGTGTAGTATCTATCCCTACATAGTGGCCTTCTGCGAATCCTTAATGTGCATCAGCCAATATGAATAATTTCTCATGCTCTAATACACATTGACGCAGTACTTCGTCGGATCCCAACTTGTATAGCTGGCCTGCAATAATGGTGAAGTCCTTAGCTCGCAGTATTAGCTGCTTCTTTTGCTGCGTAGTGAACTCTATAGGTGTGAACCCAGTAGTCAAAAATTCAATGATGTCCTTATAATAATCATCGGCAACTTGAATAACAAACAACTCCACATCAGGCAGATTGTCTTCCAAGTTTGTAGGTTCCTCTCCTGACTCAATCCTGAACAGATGATCAGGTCCTAAATTCAACTAGCCTGGCTTAACAACAATTTCAAAGTCATACTCCTGAAAGAGTAGTAACCATCTGCAAATTCGCCCCCCTAACACTGGCTTATTGACCAGGTATTTCAAAGCAGAATGGTCAATGAACATAGAGAAGTGTGCACCGAGCAAATAATGTCGGAATTTTTGCAGCGCATAGACCATAGCGAGTCCTTCTCGCTCAGCAGTGGTATAATTCTTCTCAGTGGATGACAACTTTCTGTTGGAAAATGAAATGGGATGATCAACACCTCCCTCTCCTGGCTGAGCAAGAACAACTCCCGGCGCGATACATGATGCATTAACGTGAACATGAAATGGCTTCTCCTAGTCTGGAAAAACTAGGATCGGTGCAGTGACCATCTTTTCTTTCAACCTATCGAAACCTTATTCGCATTCTGCATTCCAGATGAACGAGACATCTTTCTTTAACAGATTATCCATAGCTGCGGTTATCTGCGCATATCCCTTTATGAACTTACTGTAATAACCAGTATGCCCCAATGTAGTGCGCAACTGCTTGACTTAGTTTGGTATGGGCAAGTTTACAATGACTGCGATCTTCACAAGATCAACCATCAAGCCTTGTTTACACACAATGTGTGCCAACAAAGTTCCATAGGGAACACAAAAAACACATTTCTTCAGATTTAATGAAATTTGATGTGTCTGCATTTTTCCAGCATCATCCTGAGGTTCACAGCATGGTTCTTCAATAAGCCGAAAATAGTCCAATCATCAAAATAAAACTCTAAGAACTTATGTATAAAATATTTAAATGATGCGACTACCACTCTAGAAAATATGGAAGGTGCATTCTTCAAACCAAAAGGCATCACAGTGTACTGGAACAAACCCCATTCTATAGCAAAAGTAGTCTTGTGCCTATCTGCGAGATCAATCCTGATCTGATGGTATCCAGAGAATCCATCAGTAAAATAATATGCCTCATTCCCTCCAACATTATCAAGCACTTCATCTGTAAAAGGGGTAGGAAATGGATCATGCATTGAAGCGTCATTCAGCTTTCTCAGATCCACATAGATCCTGATTTCACCCTTTGTTTTCTTATCCTAGATAACCATCGGGCTTATCCATTCAGATTCTTCAACTGGCTCAATGATCCCTGTATCGAGCATCTTATCGAGTTTTTCCTTAACTCGTTCCTTATAGCGCGGGTTCAGTCTATACGGTCTTTGCTTCAGAGGCTTCGTGCTAGGCTTAAGAGGAATTTTCATCACTCCTAAGTCTCCCAGAATACCTTTCATCTCTATGAATTTGGTCGGGAATAATTCGCGATATTCCTGTAATATGCCCGCGACCTCTTCAACTATGTCTTCATCCCAATAGTCTGCGATAGCTGCGAAATTTGGCTCTTCACTGGTGCCAATGTTCACTTTTCTTGTTTTCAGAGGTTCAATCATACTTGGAATCTCCAGTGGAGGTCCTTCTACCTCGCGTGCTCCCTCTGATTCAGGTATCATTATGTTGCACGGGTCCTCCTCATCACTGTCTTCTTTATCCTCGGATTCTTCAACGAGGTTATAACAATCAAGAACATGTTCTAGTTGCTCCTCCCATTCTGGTTGTAGGTGCACAAGTACGCTATCTCCTCCAAAGAATTCTTCTAATATTATGTTTCCCTGCGTGCAGTCTGGTCTGAATATTATTTCCTTAATAACCTGCAGAGCGTCATTGATACTCGGATGTTTGTCTTCGAAACTGAAATCTTGTTGGAAGCTCGCAGTTAGGACAGACCATTTCGTTGTGCCCCTGCACAACTCCAGGTCTAGGTACCACTTCTTTGGGATCGGTTCCTCCAGCATATGCACAAATAGATGCACCCATTCTGTCCGCGGCCTTTCCACCCAAGCTTGTGAACAGGCTTCAATATGGTCCCTTGGATCCGTCTGTCCATTATATTTTTCAAAAGGTAGTGTAACTTTCTCAACAAACCTGATTTGCATCTTAATTCGGCACTGATCCCATGTTGTTAGTGTCTGCTTATGTGAAGCCCACCATTTGGCAGGTGTCTAGCACAATGCCATATCTATTGCTGATATGCGGTATTCATCTGCAATTGCTGTAGTATATTCTTTGATAAAGTAATAAACATTAGATAAACAATCATAGGTAGGGATTGGAGTTACCTTTTTACCAATCCAGCGGAGTGACTTTGTGATCTGTGTGCATCTCCTAGAAGATACTTCATGCAATCTACTTTGCCAGTTTTCCAATCCTGCATCAAAGTCTGAGATGCAAGAACTGTCATAGCACCAGCTGAGCGTTCCATCCATATTTGGATTAGTATAATCAGCAACATTCGTTGTCATGTTGTACATATGGTCCAAGTCTTGGGCTCTGGATTCCTCTTGAATCGGTTCAACATATCGTGCACCCTGCGAGGGGTCCAATGGCATGATGACCCTTATATCATTTCCTTCAAATATCATTTTCATGGTTTCCAAGTTGATAATGGTGGAGTTAGTCATTGCCCAATCGATACCCAGTAGTGTTGGATAAGGATGGCTGTCATCCACAATTTCAATTACTTCGAAATCTTCATAGCTTCTCACTCCGTCAATGTCAACAACGGTGTTGGGTAACCTACCCAAAGGTATAACTATCCCTTGGTTGGCCATTCTTAGCTGTATAGGTGACCACTATAAATTTGGTTTGCCTATCTACTACCATGTATGCTTGGTCAAGACATTTACTTCAGATCCAAGATCAAGGATGATGTCATCCATCTCATAGTCCCCAATCTATGCAGTGAACCTCATTTCCCTTCCTTTTCTTTTGGGACTCCTAATGTTATGGACTGCTTCATGGGCAGCCCCCTTCTCACTTCGTGGCTCATACTGATTAAGTATTTTTTCAAATTCCACGACAGCATCTACGCTCTTCAATAACTTCATGCGGCTCCATAGGAACTGCGCAATAGAGGTACCTGTATTTGTTGCAGTGCTCATGTGATCATATGCCGCTAAAATATCCTCTATTTGCGGTACTTCGCTGCGCAGCGGGATTCTCATCGACTTAGGTGCTGACTCTCTTAAGATATCCCGTGCTTCTGTAAATGCTCCTTTATTTTTCTGAAGGTCCAGACTCCGTGTTCTCCCAGGAGCTTTTCTAATCTACACTAGTTCACCAGGAGTCTGCTTAGGATTGCGTGTTCCCAAAGTTGAAGCTTCGGTGCCTCCATCTCTTCCCGTATCAGTGCCACTATGCATTACCACATTTACACTTGGATCCGAAATTCTTCTCTCTGCTGCAATCAACTAAATGTTGGGAGTCGGAAGTTCTGTCCTTCGTCGTTTTTTCATTTTGACCTCTAGCACGGGGCAGTCTTCAATAACATGATCGAATGATTTAGAATAGCTGCACGTAGTGCATGGGTTGGTACAATTTCTAGATACATGACCTGGCTGGCTACAGTTATAGCAAATTACCTGGTCGCGGCCTCTTCCTTGGGTTGGGCTGGCATTCCTTCCTCTCTTGCGGTATCCACCACCACGGCCTCTATATACACCCTGATCATAGTGAGCATTCTCTTGTTTTGGATGATTTTATTCTTGGACGCGGTACATTCCAACACCTCGCATCGCTTCCATATCTTGCTTTCTTTCGTTGATAAGCTCATATGCACGACAGTTGGATTCATCATGTCCAACTGACTTACAAAAGTTGCAATATAAGTTTTTAGGTGTCTTTACGTATTTATGTATTAGATAACAGTCCTCAGGTCGGTGTCCTATGGTTCTACAGATTTCACACCACGGTGCCTGGTTTTGATTCATTGGGTTCGGCGCACCATTGTTGAGATAATCTTGAAATAAGGGGCAATGTTCTTTGGTGTGACATTCTCCCTTAGATCTTGTGCACCAGACCTCATGCCTCTATTCGTATCTTTGTTCCTTTCCATTCTTCCTACCTTGCAATTCTAATTTTAAGGGGGTCAACTGGTTTTGGATCTGAGACATCCTACAGCTAGTCTCACATACCGATCAACGAAGCCTCTAGCTTCATCGCGATTTCTAAGGCCTCTGCCTGCGATGCAACCTTCTGCTGCATCAATGGTTGTCTGATATGGGGCAACAGTGCAATGATGAACCATTCCTGATGCTGTTGCGGAGCTATAAAAAATCTCACTTGGTCTAGCAATGTTTTAAATTTTTGGTCAAATTCCCAAATCGTTTCGGTAGGTTTTTGCTTAATTTCTTTTAAATCTGTTATGCACTGCGACTCTGATTTCGGTTTCTTAAACTCTGCTACGAGTGCAGCCTTGATTTCTTCTAGGGTTCTCGGCTGTGCTTTGGAATATTTCATAAACCAATGCAAGGCTTTGTCTCTAAAAGTAGTGATGAGCTGCACTCTCTTCACAACATCATCCTGAACTTGCTTTACACTCCATATAGCTTCACATAGAAACCAATGCTGATTAGGGTCTTCTAGACCCATTCCTTTGAATATCAACAGTTTTATGTCATTGTTTGTTATTCTCCTTCCTGATTGGGCAGCACGCTGAGTAGTGCTATGATTCCGCGTGTGGTTCTAAGCGAAAAAAGTAAAGGTGGTACTCGGAATAGTGCTAGGGATATTACTCTGCTGAATATTCTGAGACTGGGTATTCTAAATTGGACTAGTATGAGTCGGAATGGTCTGAGCACCCACTCCTGTGGTGCTACCAGTATTGATGTTATGTGAGGTGGGCTATGCGACGCTTGCAGTGGGTGGGTTCTGAGATAGGGGAGGCACGGTATTTGCAACCGGTGGGTTCTGGGGTGTAATAGGGTGAATGGTATCTGATGACGGTCCAGTCTGATTAGTAAGGTCACATGGGATTTCGGTATTCACGCGGAGTCCAGGTCCTCCGAGATTCTTTTATTTATTAAACTTATATCTCTTCCCACTTCTCAGATTATGGGTTTCTTCGTCTGAGCACCCGCTCCTGCGGTGCTACAAGTATTGATGTTATGTGAGGTGGGCTGTGCGATGCTTGCAGCGGGTGGGTTCTGAGATAGGGGAGGCGCGGTATTTGCAACCGGTGGGTTCTGGGGTGTAAAAGGGTGAATGGTAGCTGATGACGGTCCAGTCTAATTAGTAAGGTCACATGGGATTTCGGTATTCACGCGGAGTCCAGGGCCTCCGAGATTCTTTTATTTATTAAACTTATATCTCTTCCCACTTCTCAGATTATGGGTTTCTTCGTCAGAGTCACTATATATACTTTCTACCATGACAAAGTCAAAAATATTACTGCATTCTTAAAATTCCTTTATCAGCTAAAATCATTTTAATGTATAGACTAAGATTGTTCAGGTACTTACCTCTGAATCCTTCGAAAAAGTATGCTTCAGCTTGGCTATAGGATTTCAGCGTGTCTACAACAAATTATGTTACAAATCCTTCAAGTATGCTATCAACCCAAAAGTCGACTTCTCGTGACAGTGGACTATCTATTGCTTTGAGCTGCGCAGTGAGCTGTCTGTTGCTTTGAGCTGCGCAGTGAGCTCTGGAGTCCACTATGTAAGTACTCCCCCTTGAAAACAGTTTTTCCTCTCTGCGAGTTGTGATATCCACTCGTGCAGCTCATTTCCAAACGAAGCCTAGAATATCTCATGAATATCTTTCCACGAATATTTGTTTAACCACTCTACGTTAGATAGACATGGGTGTCTGTTCTATCTCTTTGAAAATCTCTTTCGGTCTTATCACACCAGTCCTAGCTCTCTTTCTTTTCGGGATGCCAATTGTTTGAACCCAACGGGAATTGGTATTCTGATCCGGATTTATGCAGGTGTTAACACCCAAACAGTGCTCACTACCTCATCTACCCATTACATGACTCATCTGTCCATATTTCCTACCGTATATGCCTCCAAAACCTTAAGAAACCCATTAAAAAGCCTCCAAAAGGCCAAAAAACCCATTTTCCCCCAAAAATAATCCAAAATTCCTCCAAAATAGCAAAAACCCTCTAAAAAGGGAATAAAAAATACAAAAAAGAGGAAAAAGAGAAAAAAAGGAAGCAAAAACCCTATATAGCTGACCTAAACCATATGGTGCCCAAAACCATGGGCCAGCACTCCACCACTAAAAACCTATAAATAGGTGATGGAGACCCCTCATTTCATATCCACAGTCAACCACACCCTTACTCTGCCAAAATCACTCCTGAAACCCTAGCTCACCCTTGAGCTAATTTCACATTTGAGTGCCCCTTTGGCCCATTTCCAAATCCCTTTGGAGAAAGAGAAAGGAGCAAAACTGGAAGCTTGGAAGCAATCCTCTTGGACTGCTGCAAAGGGTTCACCAACCTTCACATTGGAGGTATAATCAATACAAAAACCATTTTTATTATCTTGTCTTTTCTGTATTATGCACATGCTAGTTTAAAATTACTGTTTTCATTTACTGTATTGCTTTTACTATTTTTTTCTGAACTGCTACTAAGGAGTCCCTTCTCCTTAGTAGGTGCTCATTTGCACCAGCTAGGGTGAAAACCCTAGCTACAGTTTTGGCGACTCCCCTTGTGTTTCTTTGAATTTCTGGTTATAGTTTTCAAGTTTTAAACGTTTTCAATTTTCTGCAATATTTTTCTATTTTTTCCTTTTGGCTGCCGTAAACCATATATTCCCCCCCCCACAGTTGCGTTCCGACCGCATCTTTCAGGCATTTACTTGCAATCCGACCGCGGCTCTTAGACTGTTTCCGGTGACCTACCTGCGGTTTCCAGTCTGTTACCTGCGATATGACCACAACTATTTGCTAGTTTCATGTAGTCTGACCGCGGCTATTAACCCATTTTTCCGCGGGCCGCTTGTGGCTTTCAGCCATTTTACTGCAACCCATTTGCGTCTTTCGACCTTTTTCCCACGTCCCGCTTGCGGCTTTCAGCCATTTTCCTGCAACCCGTCTGCGTCTTTCGGCCTTTTTCCTGCGTCCCACTTGCGGCTTTCAGCCATTTTCCTGCAACCCATTTGCGTCTTTGGGCCTTTTTCCCGCATCCCGCTTGCGGCTTTCAGCCATTTTTCTATAACCTGCCTGCGTCTTTCGGCCATTTTCTCGTGTCCCGGTTGCGGCTTTCAGCCATTTTCCTGCAACCCGTCTGCGAGTTTCGACTTTTTTCCCGCAGTCCGCCTGCGTCTTCCTGCCAAAATCTCGCAACTCGCCTGCGACTGTTGCACTGTTTCCCGCGATCTAACCGCTCAGATTTGCCATAGACCCGCGATCTATTTTCTGCACTTTTTTCACTGTTTTGAACCCAGCACTTTGCTACAATATTTTCTACACCTGCACAGCCATCTGTCCTATATGCAGCCATACTTCCCTACAACATTTTTTCTGCAGTATTACTTTTGTTCCATTTACAGAATATTTTTTAAAATTTCAGCATTTTAATTGAAAAGAGAAAATTTTGCATTTCAAAGTTTAAATTCTGTAATGTTATTTTTAGTTAGAAAGTTGCCCACCCTGTGGCACTTTTACGTGGGTTCATCATCTCACACGCACACACTCTGTCACCTAATTCAAGTGAGCCCTAAAATACTACTTAACACAAGCAACTTTCTAACCCCACTTGGGGAACACATAAAAAATTTTGTAGTTAGGTAGGATCGGGGGGATAGGCATCCAAATAACACCCCTCGGTTACTTACACTTGAAACATAGCTGTTGTCCATCAAGGAACCAAAATCCCCTAGTATTTTTTGACACGATCTAAAACCAATTTATCGCGAAGGCCTCTCCCCTAGGAGGGTTGAAGTTGCCAGATTGGTTCTGGAGGCCTGAGTGGAATACCGCAATCCATTCAGTAACTGAAGGATACCATTCGTAGTTCTCGGTGTATCACCCGTATGGGGATATAGCGGCGATAGAACCAAACGACAGATTCACCCAACAGAACGTGTCATGAAAGGGGTATCTTAGTTGCTTTTCTTCTAGGATTGACTACCCGGTGTCCCTCCCGGTAGGGAGATATCTTTAGCCACTTGGCTCTACTATCCATATTGTTTGACTTGGATTTCATCACCTTGCAGAGGATATGTCTAGTTGAGTCAGAATACTATTTAGCTAGGTGTTTGCATTCTCCCTTACCTCCTTTTGGTCTAGCGAGTCCACTATTTTTATTTTTTAGGAAACCTGCTGCTTGTTGGTATTCTGACCATTTCTATTGATACTCCACTTATTGTAGCACAGTTGTTACAGTAAGTGTTTTGAGTTGGTTGTTGGCCTGAGTGCCATATTTTTTGTGCTTTCCTTCTGCACACTCGATTGCATTAGGGTTTTTGAGCTGTTTTTCACTCAACACAACCCCCAGATACTTGACACCATTTGTCACCATTGAGTCCCCGAGACATTCTCGGTGCCTCCAGGGCGAGCCCCCACAGCATGGTTCACTTTACATCACCCGTCATAGACATAGATCTTCATCACTTGATACCACTCATCATAGATTGCGAGCCTTGTCACTTGACTCCACTCGTCAATGGCATAGAACTCCGTCACCCGATCTTGACGCCCCCTATTTTACCTCTGATTCTGAGGCAGAGTCCAAGAACCCCACTTACACTGCACCAACCAGCCCCATGGATGGCATGAATTCCACCCCTTTCTTTGTAGGGACCATTGGTGGAGCATCCACCACCACACCAGCTACCACACCTGCTTTGGGTATGCCCTCAATGGGGCCCACATCTACCATTCCAATCACTACACCCATTCCCGTAGCTAGCATACCTATTCCCACTCCATTAGTGACTTACACTACCCTTGGCGGTGCAGGACCGTCCCATACAACTTTCGTTCCTCCACTTGGGGACAACATCCCCAACCTAGCCCCTCCACTTGGGGGCATTGGCCCCAACATGGTCACAACCACTAGTGTGTCACATCGTTCTACTAGTGTGCCATTCATGGCTAGTCTCAACCTTCCTGACCTAGCTAGACTGACTAACGATCCCATCAGACACGACCCTGCGTGGCCTCGCATTCCCACCAAGCTCCCCTCTGACATCCCTAAGTTT
Organism: Larix kaempferi; assembly: GCA_027924585.1. NCBI lineage: Eukaryota > Viridiplantae > Streptophyta > Pinopsida > Pinales > Pinaceae > Larix > Larix kaempferi. The sequence goes on from BSBM01000659.1 coordinate 122,146, forward strand.
GAGGGAAAGGCAGGTGAAGACCCCCAGAACCATATTATGTCCTTCCATTTATGGTGTTCCTCCAACTCCATAGTGGATGACTCTGTCCGCCTCCGTCTGTTACAGTGCACCCTCACTGGCTCTGCATCTAAGTGGTACATCGAGCATCCCCATGGGACCCATGCCACCTTTACCTCCCTTGCCTCGAATTTCCTGCAGTTCTTTCAGTTACCTGTCTTCTATGATGCGGGAGTTGAGATCCTACTGTCTTGCAGACAAAACACGGCTACCCACATCACTGACCACATTCATGAGTGGCGTCGATGCTGCAGCCTCTACAAAATCAAGTTAGACGACCGTATCTTCTTAGATTGGTTTCTAAAATCCCTCCTTCCTGTCATTGCCAAGGATGTGGCATTCGAATGACCCTAGTCCGAATAAGAGGCCATCCTCAAAGCCCAGCAATTTGACCTCATTTACGCCCAATCGGTTTATCTGTATTCCATCATACTTGACGCCCCTCGCGGTGATTCCTCCCGACACGATGCGCCGGGGGCATCCCATACCGTAGATGGCATCATTGGCCATGTTTCCTCTCATCCCCAACCCTTTTCCACAGCACGTCCTTTCCATGGCCCCGACCTTTCATAGGCTACATTTCAATCCAGAGCAACCAATTCGTATGCTCCCATGGCACATCACCACCATTCCCACGGACCCTCCTTTCCACCTCAGTGCTTTGGTCATGCATCCCTCGCTTACGCCCCCCCGGTCGCCCCTCATCCATATTACCACCCACAGGCTGCACCAACTCCTGTGTCCTCTCAAGCCCAACCTGCTTATTACCCACCACAGGAAGCCCCTACGGAAAACCCACAACCCATTCTGTAGACTTATTAGCAACCCCCACAAGGTTCATCACCTGCGCAGCCTCCACCTACTTATTATCCACCGCAGCCTGCTCCCGCACCTGCACAACCCCAGAACCCACCTGCTGCCCAAGGGAAAGTGTACGCCCAACAGAATCCGCAGCAGAACCAAAATAACCAGTGCCAAAAGGGCTAGCAAAACCATGGCAAAGGCCGTAACCGTGGGAACAACCCCCCTCCAGACCAAGGCGGTCAACCTCCCAATCCCCCAAACAACAATAACGCGGCACCTGCCAACCAGAACCCTGATCGGCCGCCCAAGCAGGCCAAAAATCCTAATTTGTGAACAAACCATCCTTGTTCTATTTGCGGGGTCTATGGCCACTATACACATGCCTGCCCACATTTGGAGCGAGCTCGGCAATTCTGGACTGATGATGCCCATCTCCAAGGGCACACGGCTCCTCAGGCACCACCCAACCCCCCACCACCTCAACATCAACCTTTGGTGCTGCAAAACCCCTTACCAACCCAAGGAATAGTGAACACTCAGCCGTTGGCTCCCCCTCAAGGAAATGCACCACCACAACAAAAGATCACTTATGTCGCTCCTGATCAACCCATGTTAGACTCAGGTACCCACCACTTGGTAATGATGTCATCCACCGATGTCAACCTCCAAACCCGTCGAAACCAATATGGCTCCACCCATGAATCCTCTCCCGCCGACAAAAACACTGACGCTCATCCCATTGATCAGATGTTACGTATACCTCCGGCTCCACTAGATGGCACCTCCAAAGCACCTCGCTTCCCACTTCATCGCATCAACAATAATCCCAATGCTCGCGCTACGTCAAATTACAACATTGTAGATGACTTAGCCCAGTCTCCCACAGCCATGTCTGCGTTAGAAGTCTTAAAAAACTGTCCTTCACAGTGCAATACTTTGCTCTCCACCATTGGTGCTATTGACCCAAATGATTCACGACTGATGGCCTTCAATTTGGACCAGTCCGAACCATGCCTTCCTTCCACTTTAGCGTTCCAAGTTTTTGTTTCCGTTCGGAATCTTGTCATCAATCGGTGCATTATCGATGAAGGTGCCTCTACATGCGTTATGTCCACATTCATTTGGAAGAATTTGGGACCCCCTACCCTCCAGCAGTCCACCACTGCGTTGCTAGCCTACGACGGCCGTTCGGCTCAACCCCAAGGTCTCTTAGCTAATGTCCCCATCCAATTGGCTAGAAAAACCGTGCTCATTGGCATAGAGGTCATCAATGCCCAACTTGATTATAACCTCTTACTTGGCCGCAGCTACATGTATGCCATGTGGGCGGTTGCCTCATCCATTTTTCATACCATGATGTTCCCCCATGATGGACGCGTGGTCAAGGTCGATCAACTCACCTATTATGATCCCAATGCCCCCGCTGCACCCGAAAATGTTCTCCCCAGGGTTGAACAACCTGTTTGTGGTGCAACTACCTCATTTGTTTCCTCTGTGGGACCCGGAGTTTACTCAGATACACCGATGACCTCAACATTCCAATCCATTCCACCCCCGTCACCCACGCCCGAAGTATCTAACCTATGTACCCTTTCCCACAATACACAAAAACCCAACAATCAACCGCCCTTGTTACCCAAACCACCATTGGTACCTAGTCACATTGGTGTTACACCCATCCACACAATCCCTTTTCTATTCCCTCCCTCAGGCGTAGTACGTGCCCCGGTTATGGCTACTCTCAGCCTCCCCGGGTTAGCCTTAGGATTACCCGTGTGGTATATTTCGCCTCCCGTTCCCCCGCCGACACCAAATGTCGTCCTACAACCGCTGCAACCCATCGCCACTACTAGTCAACCACCTCCCGGTGTCACTACCAATTTTTCATCTACGAATCCCTCCCCTCTTAACAAGCACACTGGGGGCATAATACCACAACCATAAACTGTTATACCCCCCGCCCAAAATAGTTAAAAACCCCCCCGTGTTTCATGATCCTCCCAAATTTTTGTTGTGTGATGAGTTAGGCCATCTGATTCATCAATGTCCACAATTACTTGCATTACAGGAACACATGCAAATGCTTGACGATGACCCCAACATCCCGGTTGTCGAACTCGATCCAACCCCTAAGCCTCGTGATAAATCACTGCGTACCAACCACCCTTGTGCAATATGCGGTATTTAGGGTCGTTACTCACATCACTGTCCTGATCTCCCAGATTACAAAGCAGCTCTCTATGAGATGAATAATTTAGACCTTGAGACAACACCCCCACAATTGAGGAGATCCACCCCCCAGTATCACCCTCATCCAGAGAGATTAACACCATCTATATGATCTCTTCGACTACCACTCCCTCGTCAACCGATTTGACAACTCCAATTTTTCGCAATGATGAGGAGATTCTAGAGGCTCTCATTGCCCCGGATTATCCCTGGCAAGACATGCACCATCATTCCTATTTCCTCCTAGAAGAGTCCTCCTCCACCACAACTACCCAATTTGTGGTTGATTCCAAAGATTTCCTTCCCACCAAAGTCGACTGGTTTAAGGATCACATTCCCGCTCCTGATGCCTTTGAGGAAGGTAACATGGCCAACATCTCACCCACACTCCAAATTGATATTGCTGCCCCAGGAGGTGCCCCTGAACTCATCACTTCAGGAGCCTCCTGCAGTGAATATGAGATCAGAGAATACAAGAAACTTTTCCAAGAGTTCCGTGATGTCTTTGCCTGGTCCTACACCGAAATGCCTGGTCTTGATCCCGCTATCATCGAGCACCACATTGACACCTCTGAGTTAAGGGGCATAATAGATTACCTCGACCCTGGGATAGGGGCCATGCTCAATCATTCTGAACCTTCCCCATCACATCTATCTCAGCACGTCAATGATCCTATTGTTCAAACCAACACATATGTGATCCACAATCACAAACCCCCTGCACATAGCATGGGGGCAGGTCATTAACCTTGCTCACTTTTTCACATACGTGATCTCAACCATTTTTGAGGTGACATGTCACTTGTATATTTGATTTGATTTGATACACCTAGTATTCTTCCCGCGCGGGTAATCATTTCTCCCCACCACTACATCCTTGGCTTGGTGGGCTCACCTTTATTTGCAACCATTTTTAACCTAGTTATTTTCTTTGACCATTCTGGAGTCCTTATGACCTTCGTTTTTCGCACCATTTGCACTGTCAGATTCATATTTCCGTGCCCGTGATGATGCTTGAGATCATTTCTCACTCTCACCAGGACGAATATCAACATTGTGTCCCGACACCTTGTCGCCCCGGTTTGCGTGCCACATCGGCCGTAGCCCATTTTTTATATACTTTATATCATCAGATTCATTTTTTTCGAGTCTGTGATGATGCTTGAGATCATTTATCGCTCTCACCCCCACATTTTTTGGGTGTATTTTCCAAAACACCCCCCGTCACCTCGGTTTGCATGCCACATCGACCGTTATCTATTTTTGACACTTTTTATATCGCCCGATCTAGTTTTCTGAGCTCGTGATGATGCTTGAGATCATTTCTCCCTCTCACCAGGTACAATTTCAACATTTTGTCCCGACACCTTGCTGCCTCGATTTACGCGCCACATCGGTCGCCATCGAATTGTTCCACAGTTTTACATGAGCCATTCACTCCTTTCATACTGCAATTATTTCGTCATTTTGCCACCATTCATTATCCCACAAGGAGGCCCACCAATGTTCCCCCCTACCCTCGTTCTTGGTTATCATCAATGTTCCTTGATTGAACACTTCCTCCTTGCTTGGCCATTCCTTTTGTTCGGTATAATCTTATCCCTTTTTCGGGCCGGACAAGTCCTTTACGAAAAAGGCACTTAGGGAGTTTCTGTTAAACTCTTTTCTGACTCCTAAAACAATGAAAAAATCATCGATCAATCTTGCTTCCTTTCATGCTCGTTAAAGTACCTGAAAGGGCATCTATCTGGTATAAGTTTACCCCTTTTCTAGACTTGGTAGACTAATTACGAAAAATGAATACTCTAGTCACACCGGCTAGAAGAGTTCTTCATTGCATTCTTTTATGCTTCTTCGGGCCTTGGAGACTAACACATGAAAAAGCAACCCCATGGAGTCTTCTTGTCTCTTTCAGACTCTCTAAAATTGAAAGCAACCACGAGCATGCACTGTCCGGGGCTCATACAAATCCACACGACAGTACCATTCCATTATTTCAAAGTCTTCTTATCGCTTTCAGACTCCTTAAAATTGAAAGCAACCACGAGCATGAACTGTCCTGGGCTCATATAAATCCACACGATAGTACCATTTTAAACACACTTCTTCTAGTTCCTTAACCCATGAAGAAGTCCCCCATGCCTCTTGGCACTATGATCGATCATCTCGGTAGCACCCCCAATTAGGTCGCCTTTGTTCAGAGTATTCTGGAGTCTCCTGCCATTTTACACTAGCTTGAGTATCACTCATCCCAGTCACTATCCTTGATCCATTACAGCTGTGATCCCTTTCCTTCCAGTCAGTTTCATATGCTGCCCGATCATCTCCCATATTCATACTCTGAACAAAGGAAATTTGAGTCCACCCACTCTACTTGCCCAGTTATCCCCGACAGTATGACAGTCCTACTAGCAGTACTCTCACACTTCGGTTCTCCACCTCGTGCTCCTATCAAGGAAACATCATTGCCTTGCTCGTTGCAGGTCTCCCTCTGTCGACGACATCCCCTCTATTCCAAAGGATAGACCCAGAGGTCCTTGTGTCTTCGACCCATCACCATCTGTGGTGAGTGCTTATGGACCATTTTGAGAGGAGTCATCATTGCCTCTCCGAGTGGTTGTTTCTCACATGCTCGATTTCAACACCTTGATCGCATCGTTGAGAATCGCGTTGGGTTTATATCCCTTCTGTTATTGGTCGAAGACCCTGGATTTCCCTCGACTCTAGCACATTGGTGAGTCACTTCGGAACACCCAGTTATATGTTCTCGTGGATGTCCGGGTTACGTTGGCGATTGTATTCGGATGCCATCCAGTTCTATGCTTCCTTGAGTACCTAGTTCAGTTCCAGTTCAGTGTACCATTGAGGATATGACTCCCCGTCACTATGATCTAGCAGCTCATCAGTTCCTCTGGTACCCCACTCAGCAGCACTGTTGTTATTCTATTATATCAGTTCTTCAGCTCAGACATGGTCAACCCAGCAGTATGTCCCATATTTGTGTCCCCTCTGGCCCCTTATGATGTACACCATGGTTCTCTATGTATCTTACAGGTCCCTCTTTTCGGGCCTCACAGTTATTTTTTATGTATCTTGATACGAGCATGGGTATGCCCGCCTCGTCCATATATTGAGATTCATCCTCATTCATTATTTGAGGCCATGTATATTTCAGGTCCCCATATTATGGACCCCATTGTTATTATTGTTCTATATCTTGATACGAGCATGGGAATGCCCGCCTCGTCCATATGTTCATATTATTCCTCATTCATTATTGAGGTCATGTACTTTCAATTTTTGCAGTTTGTTCGGGACCGTTGTTCCGGGCTCTAGTTCGTTTCTTCTGCTCTCCACACCCCAGGAAAACCATAAAAGACTTATGATGTCTATCGGCCATACGATGAGCTCCTGCACTCACACATCAGGGGGCAATCTGTTAACACCCAAAAAGTGCTCACTACCTCATCTACCCATTACATGACTCATTTGTCCATATTTCCTACCGTATATGCCTCCAAAACCTTACGAAACCCATTAAAAAGCCTCCAAAACGCCAAAAAAGCCTCCAAAAGGCCAAAAGACCATTAAAAAAGCCTCCAAAAAGCCAAAAAAACCCATTTTCCCCCCCAAAATAATCCAAAATTCCTCCAAAATAGCAAAAACCCTCTAAAAGGGAATAAAAAATACAAAAAAGAGGAAAAAGAGGGAAAAAGAAAGCAAAAACCCTATACAGCTGACCTAAACCATATGGTGCCCAAAACCATGGGCCGACACTCCATCACTAAAAACCTATAAATAGGTGATGGAGGCCCCTCATTTCATATCCATAGTCAACCACACCCTTACTCTGCCAAAATCACTCCTGAAACCCTAGCTCACCCTTGAGCTACCTTCACATTTGAGTGCCCCTTTGGCCCATTTCCAAATCCCTTTGGAGAAAGAGAAAGGAGCAAAACTGGAAGCTTGGAAGCAACCCTCTTGGACTACTGCAAAGGCTTCACCAACCTTCACATTGGAGGTATATTCAATACAAAAACCATTTTTATTATCTTGTCTTTTCTGTTTTATGCACATGCTAGTTTAAAATTACTGTTTTCATTTACTGTATTGCTTTTACTGTTTTTCTGAACTGCTACTAAGGAGTCCCTTCTCCTTAGTAGGTGCTCATTTGCACAAGCTAGGGTGAAAACCCTAGCTACAGCAGGAACGCAACATAATACACAAATATCCATAAAAACACAAATGCAGCGGAAATAACACTTCGTTTCATTAATCAAAGAACTGAAACTTGTTTACATACTGGATGGAAATAAACTGGCTAGAGTGCTGGTAGCTTATCTCTGAGAAGAGATGTGGTGGATACATGCCTCTGTCAGCCTTACAATGAGGCTCGAAGGCCTATATATTATTGAGAAACAATGGAAACCCTACACATCCAAAAACCTAACCCTAGGAGGTGAAACGCCAGACTATGGGCCCCATTGGGTAACTTGGTACATCAATTTCCCGGGGTCGTAACTTTGGCATACTACCTCGGTTTGACGTGCATGACACATCATTAGAAAGATCTATTCAAGGACTACAAAAAGTATTAGAAAATCTCGAGTTCGGCATGCATCTAGGTTAAGCGCGCATTACTCATATTTGACCGACCATTTGATGTCGAAAAAACGTCGTTTAGGGACTCAAAACGGCTTCAAAAGTTTAAGACCCGAAAACTGCCAAAAATAGGAAATTGTGCTATTGTTAAGGAAACTGAAAAACTGAAAGAAACATTGGTGGGGGTCCAAGTGGAATAGGCGGGTGGCCACCAATATCCTCCTGGATCATATTCTTCGATGCACATTACTTTCCAAATACACTACCGCATCACTGAGTCTTAGCGCGGCAACGGAACCATTTGTTGGCGTATGTAACTAATATAGAGGTTTCCAATGTAGATCCAAGTACTTTGTAGTTCAAGGAACCAAAAAAACCCCTATTCACCGCTAGTTTCGGCAACAGACTGCGAGCAGCCTGAGGTCTCACCCGAGGAGAAGCTAAGGGGGTGGTTGCAGAATTAGGTTTCCACAACCTGGTGATGCGAGTGTGATCGGGACTAATGGGCAGCGCAATAAGGACCCTTGCACACTGTGGACAAAAGACTACGTGAAGTCTCTACTTCGCGCCGAATACTCGGCAAGCTGAGGCACTTGTGCAACCAATGCATCAGGACTGCGCAGTAGGGGATACTTCTAGCGTTACAATGGTAAGCTATCAACAGCTTACCTCACAACACTTTCAATGGGTTCGTGCGTCAATTAGACCACGCGTCCACTTCAGGACTTGATCAATTCTAATCAACTTTACTTAACAATATTTATTAATTCATCAACACTTAGGTTACTATCTTTCTAGTATATGTAAAGGAATGAAACATACAATACTACGCGCTCCAACGCTACGCCCAAATCCAGTGCTTAACTATGTGATTATCCGACAGATTCATGCATTCAAAGACTTAGAAGTGTCGAATACTTAACATTAATCCACACATGTATTACGTAACATATTATTCCCATCATTCTTGTGGCGAATACATATAAAAGTAATCACATAATAGATAACTGCGGTATTAAATATCCATACTAAGCAAATGAACAATTGCAAAACACAAACAATCACACAACATAGAATTTAACGTGGTTCACCCCTCAGATGGAGGCTACGTCCACAAGAACTATTGTTAAATTAGTCTTTGGGAAGGGTACAACAGTTCTTAATCTGCTCACTCAGTTGTAGACTCTCTTCTATCTCAGATAGGTCTCTGCACACTCAGCTGCAGAGCCTTTACAATAGCTTGAAACTTCAAAGATTCTAACAATATTCAATAATGACCAAAATGAAGAGTAACCCTTCCCTTACAAAATCATGCCTTATTTATAGATCATGCTCGTACGTCATTTCTTTACAATATGCAGGAAAAAACCCTTAGGTTTACAAAACTGTCACGGTTTCCCCAAAACTGGACTACTGGCTCCTGGTAGTGAATATTCCATCATGGCGGTCTTTCACACATGCTTCACATCTCTATCGGCCTTCCTATTGCACACATTCCAACAGATCACTTTCACCAAGCCGTTCTTCCTCTAACAGTCTCGTGCGACTGGTTCAAGTAGTGGAATCTTCCGCGTTTGCGACTAGTCGCTTTCTTCCCGATTTGTTCCTACTCGCCACTTAGCACTCCTGGAGCATCTTCACCAAAAATAGATCATCGATGGTCTAGACGGAACACGTGCCATCTTCCGTCCAACACTCTTCCCTACTGGATCTCCATAGACTGGACACTTTGCATCACTGTCTCCCTGCAGCACTGTACTTCACAAGAGAGAGAACGAATAGAAGATGGAACACAAGTGGGCATATTCATTGCCTTCTGATTATTAACCTCAATCTTATATAGGATTACATCCCACCAATACTACTGTCCAATACTATGGGACAACCAAGTGTCCTAGTCAAACTATAACCAACTAACAAAATCAACTAATTAATGCACTCATGACCATTGAGATTACAATTCTTAACACACCCCCTTAATCTAAAATGGGATAGTATTGTCAATACTATCAATGCCTAAGTGGTTCCTCTAAAACTCAAATGCAGATGTTACAAGAGATTTGGTGAACATATCAACCAATTGCTCCTTAGAGCCACAAAACAACAAAGTGATCTCTTCATTATTGACTAACTCACGAATAAAGTGGTAGCGAGTGTCAATGTGTTTACTCTTTCTATGAAACACATTATGTTTGGACAATTGTATGGTAGAACTATTGTCACAATAAATAGATGTTGGTTCTTTTTCGTGTCCCATATCCTTCAAAAGTCTTCTTAGCCAAACTGTGTGGCATGCTGTTGTAATTGCTGCTACATATTTTGCTTCTACATAAGACATGCTAACAATGGGTTGTTTCTGAGAGGCCCATGAAATCAGACTAGTACCAAAATGGAAAGCATAACCATATGTGTTTTTCCTATCATCAATACTGCCTGCAAAATCACTGTCAGTGTACCCTATAAGAGTACTATATGGTGAATGAGAGTACCAAATTCCATAACCAATTATGCCTGCAAGATATCTCATAATTCTTTTACCAACTTTCCAGTGAGAGTATTTGGGAGACTCCATAAATCTAGAGATTAAGCTCACAACATACATCAAATCAGGTCTAGTTGCAGTCAAATACATTAAAATGCCTACCAATATTTTGTAAATTGTAGAGTTCACTGCTGGTTCTTCCTCATTCTTGCTTAACTTGGTTCCTATAGAAATGGGGTTTATGTTGGTTTGCATTTATCCATTCTGAATCTTTGCAGAATGTCTATAGCATACTTATGATGATAGATGAAGATGCCATTTTCACTTTGGTCAACTTCCAGACCAAGGAAGTACTTCATGAGACCAAGATCAGTCATTTCAAACTCCTTTTTCATGACTATCTTAAATTTTTCTAGGATTAGATTTCTAGTATAAATCATATCATCAATATAAAGACATACAATCAAAATGTTACCTTTCTGATCTGTTTTGACATACAGAGTAGGTTCATTACTGCTCCTATTGAACCCATTTGTGATGAGATAAGAATTAATTATGTTGTACAAAGCTTGTGCAGCTTGTTTTAGACCATATAAGGCCTTTTTCAGCTTACATACCTTGTGTTCTTTACCTTTGACAGCATAATCGAGTGCATGGTCTAGATAGACTTCTTCTTCAAGTATGCTATTGAGAAAGGAAAATTTCACATCCATTTGATAAACATGCCACTGGTTTTGAGCTGCTATTGCAAGTACAACTCTGATGGTATCCATCCTTGATACTGGAGCAAAGTTTTCATCATAGTCTACACCATATTGTTGAGAAAATCCTTTTGCAACCAATCTTGCTTTGTGCTTCTCTATCTATCCTTTTTCATTGAGTTTGGTCTTGTAGAACCATTTTACGCCAATATTGTTTTTGTCTGATGGGAGATCAACAAGATCCCAAGTTTGATTATTTTCTATAGAATCAATTTCTCCATTCATTGCTTGTACCCACTGTGCATCTTTTGCTGATTCATTAAAACATGTTGGATGGCAGGAAAATAGAGCATACTGTAGTTTCTCATCAATAATAGGAGTCTACTCATATAAATCCCTTAAGCTTTTGGTCCTATGGTTCTGTAGTGGACTATATGCTATTGTAACACATATTTCATTAAATTTGGAATTAAACAGTGTATCTAAAATTCCAAAATAACCAAAAAACTCAATTTTGGCATTATTCTTGTAATAAAATATTTCCAATTTTACTGAAATATGTGCTTGTTGCTTCTTGCTATTTGTAACGTCCCCATTTTGACCCCCTTCGCATTAAATCGTAAATGATGTAAATATTGATATTTAATCATGGTGAGGAGCTCAAGGCCAAATCCCCACCATTGATTTAGAATTTTATGTATCGGCAATTAAAATAGATGCCTATGGTTCTTGTGCTAGATAGGCACAATGTAAATTAAGACATCATGTAAATATGAATTTTAATGAAAATACCCACAACTAGCTATGCAATGCAACAAAGAGATGGGGCATGATTCTACAAGGATTAGGGAGGAAAATTATTCAAACCCTTGAGCCAATGGTGTTAATCCATGTGTCAATGAGAAAACCCATAAACCACCAACTACCCATTTTGGGTTATGCACCCAATCATTTAATTCTTCCAGAAATTAATTGGGGCAGTTAATGCCTTGGGAATGAAGAGGTATGGAAGCCAATTTCGTGTATGGGCAAGCCATCAACCTGAGAAATCGTATTGTGTCTCCTTGGGCAAGAAAACACCCACGAAATGGTGCCCAAAGCCATTCTAAACGGACAGTCTTTCCTCTCTCACGCAGTCTGAACTACTGGGTCTTTCCTCATCACGTTTTTTTTACCAATTTCCTGCATTTTTCCATAGCTGGGAGCTTGTTTTTGTGTTGCACAGTGGCTGGGAGAAAGGGAGTCACATTTTGGGGGTTTATAGAGGTCGTTTTTGCCCCAAAATACCCATGGGCGTTTTTCTGAAAATAGTTTTTGCTCTCCAGGGTTGAACCCCCAATTGCCATTTCATTTTTGGGTCTTCCCACATTTTTTCTGGGTTGGTAGAAACCCCATCTTTGGGAATTTCACTGTAAAAACGTTTTTATCATACCTAATAATTGTGGTTCTACTGTTATGTGCATCCCTGTTTTGGTTTGAACCTGTGAGCAAAAGTTTTGGAGTGGTAGTGGACAGAGTTGGCTTGATAAACCTAGTGGGGAGAATAACCTCTCAAGAAGATCAAGACGGCTGGCTACTCTTCTATGCACACCTGGGACACTCTAGAATTGGAAGGTATGGCCTGAGGGACTGTGAATTGGTGAAGGGAATACTTCCTTCAGTGGGGTGTGTAGGCATTGTGGGTGCCAAGCTAAATAGATCTTGTAGAGGTATCCATAGCTCTGTGGTTAAGCTCACTAGCTTAGCAATTCTTCCTTTCCATTTCCTAGCAGCCTGATAAACCCAATTGTAGATTGGCTTGGATCATCTTGGTGTATTCTTGGCTATGTGTGAGTCTGTTGTTCCCTGGTTCCTTGTATAAATCATGCCCAGCTCAGGGGTGGCAGTTGTATCAAGAGGTTGATAAGCACAACTGGCATATGGTTGGGTGGAATGTTGCAGTTGCATAGCCAGTTCCTTGGGACTACTTGTTATAAGATAAGTACTCTCTTGTGTTAACTTTGCATTTATTTATTTGATGAATATCGTGAATGTATGATGGATGTGTTATTGATATTATTTCCGCTGTGTTTTTTCTTATAGTTATACATTCCATATGTCTTTTTATATTATGTGAATGCTTATTTAAAAGATCATGGGGCTAGATGCCCCGTTTAAGCATCACGATCCTCTCCATCGCACTGGTATGATGGGAGGGGACGTGACACTATTGCTGTTGTACCTCCAGTCTGGGAATTATGAGTGGTTCTGGTGGTACTGCATTTTCATTCTGTTGAATATCTGTCGTGTCTCTCCAGCATTTATCTTCAAGGAATTTAACATCTCTTCTCACCACAACCTTTTTGGTGACAAGATTATACGGTTTGTAAGCTTTGTGATGTTCACTATAACCAGTGAAGATACATTTTTCACTGTTCTTATCTAGTTTTCTTCTTAATTCATCAGGTGTGTGGGGAAATACTACACATCCAAATACTCTGAGATGTCAAACACTAATCTTAGTGCCACTCCATGCTTCTTCATGAATCTTATCTTTAACACTTACTATGGGAGATCTGTTTTGTAAGTAAACTAAACATGCAATAGCTTCATCCCAATAATCGTCTGACAACTTCTTATATGACAACATGCTTCGCGACATGTTCATGATGGTCCGGTTCTTCCGTTTTGCAACTCCATTCTACTGCGGAGTGTATCTGGTAGTGAACTGGTGCTCGATTCCATGTGGTTTACATAACTATGTAAAATCATGTGAGTCATACTCACCTCCACCATCTGATCTGAGTACTCTGATGGATTTATTTGACTGCTTTTTAGTCAATGCCTTGAAATATTTGAACTTGGAGAAGGCATCTGATTTGTGTCTAAAATCGTATATCCACACTTTCCTACTATAATCATCAATAAATGTTAGGAAATAAAGAGTACCTTCTATGGACTATTTTGCAAGGGTCCACATAGGTCTATGTGAACTAACTCAAGGTGTTCTTTGGCTCCATATGTGGAAGTGGGGAAATTGTCCCTTTGATGTTTCCCTAAGATACAGTCTTCACAAGACCTGGACCATTCATTCATAGCTGGTAACCCCTTGAACATGGACTATTTTTGTAGATGAATGAGACTCTGAAAGGGTAGCTGACCATACCTATAGTGCCACAACTAGGCTTCATCTAGAATGGAAACAATATGTGCATATGACTGTGACACGATATCACTTCTGAGACTGAGTGGAAATATTCTATTTTTGGCCATTTCTACTTTGGCTAAGAGTCTTCTACTGGGGGATTTATCATAGACAACACAATATGAATCAATGAACCTGATGTCATACTTATACTGAATCAGTTGACCCACAATTATCAAATTGACTTTCAGATTAGGAACATAGAATACATCATGTATAAAATTATTTTCATTATGTTTAGTAAGAATTGGAACAATGCATTTTCCTTGAGAAGGAACACGATAGTGATCTCCAATCTTGATTTTTGTATTGACAGATGAATCTAGATTAGAAAATAATGATTTGTTACCTGTCATATGATTGCTGCAGCCACTATCTAGCAACCATAAATCTGAATGATATTCTTCTTTAGTTGCTTGGCATGAGACAAACTATGACTTCTGATGAGCTTTCTTCAACATTGGAGACATGGGCTCTGCCACTATTCTGATATGCTTTCTTCTTTTCGCGGTATCGTTCATAGTGGCCATACTTATTACAATAGTTACATTGAATGTTGGACCTATTAGTCCATCTAATTCCTCTTCCTCTCTCATTCTGAGAGTTGTGAAAGTTCTCACCGTGATCAGAGTGTTCATGAGCAATTCTATCCATTGTAGAATGAGAAATTTTTCCTATTCTTCCTCGTTCTCTACATCCTCTGCCTCGACCTATGCTGAAGGAAGCTTGAGTGATGAATGCATTTGATAGAGACTCTTCTTCTTGACTGAGTCGAGCTTCGTGGGACAAAAGGGACCCTGTTAACTCTTCTAGGGTAAACTTGGATAGATATTTAGATTCTTCTATTGCAATAACAACCATAGAAAAATTCTTAGTGAGACATCTAAGAATATTTTGAACAACAACCTTTCATTCCAAGGCCTCACCATAGGTTTGGAATTGAGTCACAATACTCGAAACCCTAGTCATGAACTGATATACAGTTTCAGTTTCCTTCATTTAAAGACTTTCAAACTGAAGTTGAAGCGTTTGAATTCTTACTGTTTTGACTCTGTTGATACCTTTGTATGCAGTTGCAAGGAGATCCCATGCTTGATACGCGGTCCTAGCTCCTGATATCCACGGGAATATGGACTCCTCAATGCAGCTCCGGATCAACCATTTTGTCGTGAGATTTTGATCTCGACTTTCTTCAATAGATTTCTTGTTAGCATTAGGCATAATGGCCACAATAGTTGTTGTTGGTTCCGTGAACTCGTTTTCAACCATATCCCAACATTTCTTGAGTTGGAGAAACGTCTGCGTTTTGATTGACCAAAACTCATAGCTTGTGGCGGTTAACATCGGTCCGGAGATCTGCTTCATGTTGGTAATTGCCATATTGTATGATTGCCTTTAAACATAGTGACACTACTTGTTAAACTAACACAATGCGTTGGAGGGTGCATCAGATAAAATCCGTGCAAGTGAACAGTGTTCGCCGCGCTTTTCCTTCATTGCAAGTGTTCCAGCGATGCGCTTCGTCTATGTAGAGAGTGCGTCAACAACGTGTTTCTTCTATTCAACAGGTGTTTTGTGTCGCAGTTCCCGAAAGGGATAGGTGCGTCAATGTTTCTGAAGGAAAAATTAAAAAAGTTATATTTGACGTGGCCCCAAAGTTGTGAAGGATCGTCAAGGATTACACACACGATATGTGTTCTCATCTCATGTGTGTGTGCTTTCCACTATGTGAAAAGGATTACCCCAAATTAATAGGTATCGATATGGCCATACACTCTGATACCATGTTAAAGTTTACAAGACAAAGAACAAATAGAAGATGGAACACAAGTGGGCATCTTCATTGCCTTCAGATTATTAACCTCAAGCTTATATAGGATTACATCACACCAATACTACTGTCCAATACTATGGGACAACCAAGTGTCCTAGTCAAACTATAACCAACTAACAAACTCAACTAATTAATGCACTCATGACCATTTAGATTCCAATTCTTAACAAAAGTGAGATGAAGGGGAAGGTATAGCTAACTATACTAGTGGTTATTAACTAAGAGCTCCTGAAATTGCAATTTCTTGTGATTTGGGTATATTTATTTTAATATTTATAAATTTTATTTTTTTCTTTTGAAAACTGAATTTTCATAAATTATAGATTTGAGAATTGTTGAAAATGCAATTTCTTCTTGTTTATATTTTATATTTTATATTTTTTGGTTTGGATATTTGAATATGAAGTGATAAAATTATACTTTCTTCATTTGGAAAATGCAATTTCAAGAATTAGAATTAAGGATTGCAATTTAACATTTGCATATGATTCAAAATAAAATATTGCATTAAGAACTGTTCTTTTCATGGCACTTCTAACAAGGGCTACTAACAACAATGTTCTACCTTTAAAAAAACTGAAATGAAAATATGGAAAAAAGTTGGAAGCTCTTGTAAATTAGTTTTGAGAGTGAAAATAAAACAAAATGAGTTCAATGATTAATAAGTAATCTACCATTGTTAATTATACTAATTATATTTTTTAATATTTAACTTTTTTATTTACAAATTATATTTTTTAATTTAAATATTGAAATATAAATTAGTAAAATTATTATTTTTACTAAAAACGTAATTTCATAAAGTTGAAATTTAACATTTACATATGATTCACTATAAAATATTGTATAAGGAATTGTTCTTTCCATTGTAATTCTAACAAATGATCTTAATTTAAGTTAAGTATAAAGGCTAAAATTTTAATATGGGAAAATGAAATTTTATTTTCTAAAGGTTTAGGAACACGTGGTTTATTAGGAGTTCATGGAATTGTAATTTTTTGTAATTAAGGTATTGAATTTTAATATTTATAAGTTGTTTTTTTTCCTTCTTAAAATATGAGATTTAATCAATTATAGATGTAACAATGGTTAAAAATACAATTTTTTTGTTATTTAATTTTTTATATTTACAAATTATATAATTTTTAATTTAAATATTTAGATGTAAACTAGTAAAATTACATATTTTTCATTTAGAATTAAATTAAGTATTTCAATTTAACATTTACATATGGTTTATAATAAAATATTACATTATTAATTATATTCAAAATTACTTTTTTTCAATCCAATTTAATTTTAACACGCGACTATGCATTAGTGAGAAAATAAGTAATATAATTTTAGATCTATGCACTACTTTGATAAGAGGCAATATAATTTTGTATTATACTCAATATTACTAAGAGACCGTTAACTTAATTTGGTGTAGTTACAAATACCTAATTAATAAAATTATTTTAAAAATTAATATTGTATTGATATGATATTGGAAATTCTTATTTTTAAAGATAAGTCATATGTTCAAATTTAAAGGGGTAGGGTATGTAGGCCTCTAAATCATACTAACATTTTTTTGAAGAATTAAAATATACAAAAAACTTTAAAATTATTAGTGCCAATGCTATGATCTTTCAATGTTTTCCTAAAACAATAAGGCAAAACATGTTTATAGGGAAAATCCATAACCAATAATTTTCCAAAGTCATTAACACACCATTAATGAAAGCATCATTGTTATGCTAAATTATGCAATCCACATAATACATTCAAGTAAATAATATAATTCTATGTAATTAAACCATCTAACATATGAAAAAAATAATTTGCTTAACATTAACAACAAAATCTTCCATTACAAACCATCTTTCTTAACATTAGCAAGAAATTGCTTAAACCATCTTTGTTATTGTGCATGTTCTACACTTGTGGAATCCTTTCTTCTAGTTAAAAAAGTATAGTTGTCGTGGGTTTCATGTGGTTTATGGATGATTAAGATTAGGGTTTTCATGTAATAAAATGTTGGAAATGAAAAAGTGACAACAAATTGCATAACCTTAGAAGGTGATCTGTGATCTTCCCTCCATGGACGGGTAGCATCAACATCATAGAGATGATATCAGTGCATGAACTTGTAGTCGAAGGGAATTTTTTCAATATCCATATATAGAATATTGGAATGGATGGATGATTCATCTCTTTAATTCAAGATCTATATCCATATTATGAGAAAAAGGTGGTTGTTTTTCTAGATCTACTTTAAGGTGGAACCAAGAGCATTATTGGTGGAACCATGGGCACTGTTGGTGGAAATAAGAGTTTTTTTATGGAATCATAAGCTCTATTTATGGAACCATGAGCATTATTGGTGGAACCATGAGCATTGTTGGTGGAACCATGAGGTCTGTTTATGGAACCATGAGCATTGTTGGTGGAACCATGGGTGTTGATGGTGGAACTATGAGCTATATTTATGGAATTGTGAGCATCATGCTGAAACCATGAGTAATGGTCATGAGGTGGTGGAACCATGAGCATTTATGGTGGAACATGAGCTCTATTTATGGAACCATGAGCATTAGTGGTGGAACCATGTATGGAACCTTGAACAAAATTCAAGGTAAATGAGCATTTTAGGGGTGGAACCATGGACAATTTTGAAGGAACCGTGAACAATGTAGGTGGAACCATGTAAAATGCATATAAAACCATGTGTAATTAAGGAACCTTGAACAATGTTGGTGGAACCATGAATATCATAAGCATTTATTTATGGACCGTGATGAACCATGAACATTGTTGGTGGAACCATGAGCTCTATTTATGGAACCATGAGAATTGTTGGTGGAACCATGAGAGTTGGTGGTGGACAAAAAATCATTGAGAAAAAACGTTTCCCAGTTTAACTAGACACCTTTGACACATTGTTCGACCAATGTGATTATTGTTTCCAAAACCTAGTTGGGGTGATATTTCCTCATCAATTTACTAGCCAACACCTATGTCACAAATCTTACTGATGAATCATCAATAGAAGCTATGTCATAGCCTCAATTTCTCTTCTCCAGCCCATAATTATATTTCATTTTGTCAGCAAGCTCCTTGTCTTTTTTTTCCCCACAAAATATGTCGTTTGTTCCGTTCCTACGAATGGAAACCCCATAATCCTCGACACTAAGTGAGTATCTATTGAATTTTTTTGGTCCAACCAAAGAAATTCACCATGCACACACACTAACAACTACTTCACATATGTACTAAATTTTGCATTGTGACCAAAATGTGAAATTTCCAGAAGGGTCAATATGCCATGCTTCTCCAATCCTCGAGCGCATGGATGTGGTTCAACAATTGTAATACCCTCTGGTTTAGCCCCTGGACATATTATGATTGTTTGTGTGTTGGAAATAGTGGTACAAGGTGCCTGGACTATGGTTTGCACATTATTATTATTTTTATTATGTTGAACTTATAAAATAATTAATACAATAAAAACAATTGGATGATTGATGCCAAAAAAGAGAGTATGAGGAACCATGATGTTATGAGCAAGGGGTTGTGGAAAAGTGATTACCTATGTGTGTTGAGCCTATGCTGATGTTGTACACCCTTCTTATGTACTTGATGGAACCTATTGGTTATGCAATCTGATGTGTTATTTCACACCTTGGTTTTATTTACCTTGAGATTATTTTTTTATTTGAGGATTGGAGTCCCTATCTCACTTAGTGCGCCCTCATGAGTTGTATTAGTGTGTCTCTTGGTGTAGCCATCTGATGTGTAACTCCAGTTTACTATTATGGGAATGTAACTCTCATGCTTGTGTCCCTCTCATTCCCAATTCGAATTGCTTATGACAGAATTCGATTTCCTTGTGTTGGCTAGTCACACTTGTGTGTTGGTTCATGCTTTTTCTCTTGTGCTTGTATTTGTCACTTGTGGTTTGATTTTTTTTTATCTTGGTATGAGATATTTGTTTTTCATTGATCCATTATTGATCCTATTCCCAAGCTGAGTTACTCTAGAGCCACTCGTGTATGTCTTGGAATTGCCTCTGGAGATCCTGGATTGGCAGCAGGGGTGAGGTCCACTGCCATTGGTTTTGAGGTTGGATAGAGCTGTGTATTGCCTCTGGAGATACTGGTTTGGTAGTAGGGGTGAGGTACAATTCCTTGGATTTGAGTTTTTCCTCAAGCCACTAGAATTACTATGCATTGGAAGTGATACTTTCCATTGGGTTGTTGTTGGACTGTTGTCTTGGAGCCAGTGGAATTTCCCTGGAGTGGAAGTAGAGGCCACACTTTCCATTGGGTTGTAGATGGAATGATTTATTGAGAGAATTTGTGGTTGAGTGAACTCTTTCTTGTGGAATCATGGTTCTGGATCGGGGGTGACCATTGCAAAGTGATTTTTGGCTCGCATTATGTCTACGGTTGGGTGGAACGTGGCATGGTTGATTCTGGTTGCGTATTTGGAAAAGATAAGTCCTTTATATCATGTTTATTTAATTTATTTGGATCTAATATGATTTATTTATGGATGCAAATGAAATTTTTGATGAAATGTATGAGCTATTTTTGGAAGAAATTTCTCATGGAATTCGGTCTATTTATGCAAGTAAATTTTGAGAAGGATTTGGAAACTAGTTTTTGGGATTTTATGCACAAATTGTTTGAGGAAATGATTATTTGGAACCTCTGCTACATAAATGATATTTATTCCCATATTCATTATATAATGTTTATTTGATGGTACACTATCATCATAATGGTTTAATACACTTCTCTTTGATGCTTCTACCTTTTATTTGAAAACTAGTTCTTCGATTGGATTGTTTTGCATAGTTTGGAGACTTGGCACATGAAGTGTTTGTAAAAATGACTGAGTGTTATTTTTATTCTTATGTATAATAAATACACTTTAAATGTGTGTGATAATGTGATGGGAAATATTCTTGATAGTGTTTGGGTAATGTCTACCAAAATTCTAGATCAATTTCGAATTTCTAGCTCCTTCAATGGAATTGTTTTGAGTAGATTTGTGACTTTGAATATGAAGTGTTTGATGAAATTTTTGAATGATATATACCTATATTATGACTAATAAAAAAATTTATTTATATTTTCAATGGAATTTGAATGATTCTATGAGTTGTGTATTTAATTATTCTAGTGATTCCTAGAATTACTAGTCAATTCAGATGAGTAGAATTAGCTAGTTTTGTGAATTATTTAATGGACTATATCTGGGTGGAAAGATACAGGAATATGAACGTAGGTGAACCATTCTATGCTTTCCATGAGATACATTAGTAATATATTTCTCTTTATTTTTTATTTGGAAAGTTAAATTGGAAACTAGGTACATTGCAGTGAAAATTGATAACTAGTTGTGAATTGAAATATATTTTTTTCATAAAAACAGCATGCTACAGCCATGTGCTCTATTTCTAACATGATACTGTGTTTTAGGTGGATACTTATAATGTGTGATCCTTTACTTATGGATGCATTTCATTTTGGTTCAGTTATTTAGACTCAATTCCTTGCGGTGAATGTTAATTAGTTTCATTGGAATTGATGGAAAAGATCACCTTAGGTGCAATTGAAATGTTCTGCAAATAAACCTTTAATTTGATGTAGGTGGATGATTAAATATGTTTTTAATGTTTGTAGTATTTATTCTAGGTTTAATGGCATGGTTACAAGTTTATTTTTTGCAAGACTAGCTTCTTATATTGGAAAACTAGTTAACTAATCTTGTGGTCTCTCTTTCGTAATTACCATGATTAATTATTGTAATTTTGGTAATTAGGCATTATTTACATGTAATTATATGTTATTAATCCATTTGTCTTGATAATCGATGGTTATTTTTTAAACAATTGGATTTGTGATAAGTGTCGTCATTTACGCACTAAGTGTCGTTAAGTGACATAATTAACACCTTAATTACTAGTTAACTGTGATTAAGAATAATTAGCCTTTAGAAGTGGTTATCATCTTTGATATGGCTTGGATTGAAGGTTTGATGATGTTAGATGATGTTAAGAATATTTATGAACCCTTATATGAGATCTTGTTTGTGTTAATGAATTTATATTAAATTATTGTTAATTATTGGATTTTGTGTCGCAATTAATTTTGGAAAAATAGAATTTAAATGTTTATGGTTTATCGGCTACACTAAAAATCAAGTAATTTTCCTTAGAGAGCTAATTATATGTCCCTTATATGATATAATATCCCATGGATACATTACAACAGTTTAAGTAGTCGTGTCTTCATGACACACTTCCGATAAGTACTTCTTTGGAGAGTCTAACTCAGGGAACTTCTTTCTATCAAGCAAGTCGTGATATGCACATTTAAGGTCTGAAATTTTTCTTAGCATATCACCTTCCTTATTCAATCCTTTTGGGATTTACAGTGTCTACAAAGTATACTTTGAACTCTTAATCAAGCTCGTTGGTTTGGAATTCTGCTTCCTCGGCGGCACATAGGAGGAAACATAGATGGAAATATGGACGTCGAGGCCTCTACATCATGTATACCTTTGGTATGGGATTCCATTTTATTTGTCCAATATGGATTCTTCCTGGCGTGGGATACCTTCTTGTCATTGTTGGTGTCACTAATCACACAACCATTTCTACAACCTCAAGTTATGTCCGCTCTATGGGATTCCTAACTCCGTGAATTCTATGACAATGTAATCCATTTATTTCTAAGGAATAATTAAGCACAATTTCTCACAACACACCGGTTTCTCAACTTCATTCTTAGATCAACTCATAAAAACACTTGGAATATAATGAATTTGATCCTTATGCATTTATTGTTTTAAACTCGGCCATAATGTCTCATTGCTGCATTAACTCCAAATTTAGCGTATCTGACCAAATATTCTGTCGGGATTTAACCAATCCGAAATTTATTTTCCTTAATCATCATGAGATCCGTTCACATGCTCCCACCATGTCTCGCATTAAATTTGACCATTTCTTAATCGATCGATAACTTTTTGTAATTAATGCACCACTTGATTTCTTCTGACCATTTTGTTGTTTTTTTATTTTTATTTTTCATCTATCACATATCTACATTTGTACAGTCATTCCTAAATAACTACAACATTTTCCTATTCCTATGTGCATACTTCTTTAATGTCCAGTTCCCGTTTCAGCTACACTCAACACCTAAATGTTGAAGTTCTATTCATCCTTAATGGAGGAAAGTTCGACTATCCTTGTGCAATTTTAGTTGACTCCCACTGACTAATCCATCCATCATTTCCCCCTTCAGGTTTTGTAAGTGCACAACACTCGCTTATGTTACATACTTAATTTCAGAAGGTCTTAACTAGTGCATTTTGAACTTACTAGGGTATTTGAAGAACTTACTGTCATAGAGGAGAACTAGGTATCCCACCTGGAACTTCGTTTATTTGATATGTCAATATTTCCATGCCTTCTCCCTTGTTTTCTGCACTTGTTGATTAAAACATACAATAAATCTTCCTTCTTCTTGCTGCAATAGATGTGACAACCTTTCTTATAATTCTCCAGTATCTTTCATCTATGTAAACACAACAATCCTTAAACTTGGCAAAATGTACTCCATAGGAATCACTGCTTCTTTCCCATATACTAGTCTAAAAGGAATTACTACTTCTTAATACTTAATGTGTTGAAGCCTTAGCTGCATAGTGTCCCCCTGCAACACCATCATGAACCTCTACTAAAATCATAAGTCATTCATGCTCTAACACGCATCTCCACAAAATTTCATTTGGACCCAATTTATACAATTGTCCCGCTATAAGTTGGTAATCTATTGCCTTTACAACCAGTTGTTTCTTTCGTTCGAAAATATATTCCTTATTTAAGCAATACCTTTACTTAAAAATTGAACAATATATTCATAGTAGTTTTCCACCATACGAATTAAAAATAGTTGTGCATTAGGAAAATTATCATCTAAACCTGTTGTTTCTTCTCCTTCTGCAACCTTGACAAATGATTAGGACACACATTTAACTTACCTAGTTTGAATACAACAAAATCATATTCTTGAAATAATAACAACCACCTTCAATTTTTACCCCTAACATTGGTTTATTCACCAGGTATCTTAAATCATAATGGTCAATATACATTTTAAAATGAGACCCCAACAAATAATTTCTAAATTTATGTAGTGCATATACCATTTCCAAACCTTCTCTTATGTCGTAGTGTAATTCCTTTCAACTATTGATAACTTCCTACTGGAAAAATAAATTGGTAATCTATGTCTCCTTCTCCTAACTATGCCAAAACTACACCCAAGGGTATGGATGAAGCATCGACATGTACATGAAATTATTTTCTCCAATGTAGAAATTCCAGGATTGGTGCAGTCACCATCTTCTCTTCCAATGTGTCCAAACTCTTCTAGGATTCCTCATTCTGTTAGAATTTAACATACTTCTTCGACCGTTTCTCCATGGGAGCAGTAACTTGTGCATATCCTTTAATATTCTTTGGTAATAATGTGTATGGACCAATGTTGTTCTAAGTTATCGCACTAATGGATCTCTATACAACTGTAAAAGGAGGTCTTGGGTTAACAACTGCCCTGAAGAATTCCATGTTCAAATCTCTGTGGGAAAGTACTCTCATAACTAAAAGGATAAGGTGAGTATATTTTCCATTGTTGGGAGTATATTTTTCGTTTTATTTTGTTGGAAGTTTTATTGGAAATTTTTAAAAATCTTAGAATCATATATAATAGATATGAAAATTGCATAATTAGGGTGTTATGGGATATTCTAGGGTGCTTAATTTATTTATGAATTCAAAAACACAATTTAAACACTTGGGTACCCGCACGAAGCTGGTACCCAAAAAGGCCGCACTAGAAGCGCGCAAGCGTAAAAAAAATAGGGGCGCGCATGCACACGCATCCCTGCTTCGGCAATGGCAAACATCCACGTTGCTGAGTCGACATGGACAAAAGGTGCGCACACACATTATTAATGCATGTGCAAACATATGCGCGCATGCATTATTAACGAGTGCGTGCCCCTGTTTTTTTTATAAAAAAAACAAAGCACGAGTTTGTCATTGTTCAACAAACCCACGAGCGTAGAGCTACCAAACAACCACCATGTGAGCGTGTTTTGGAGCATCCAAAGCCTCCTCAATGGCATCAATTTGAACCTCCACCATGTTTCCGACGTTGCCTCCATGTAGGTTCTCAACGAACCATGTTTTTGTTGTTTTTTTTTGTTTTCCATTTCAATTTTAATTTAAAAAAAAATACAATCAATTCAAAAACCCAAAAATTGTCATTGCAGATTAACTACACCTAACAAGATGACAAACACACCCAAACCATCAGAAGACAACATCAACATTGGAACGAATAATGAACCATCTCAAAACCCTGAAGATCAATTACACCAAGATTTAAATGAATTAAGGGTATTAAGTGATGAATTGAATAGCACCAAGGAACCCTCTCAGGTTTCCTTGGCTTCATCATTGCAAAACATCAATGAATCCATCAACATTTCCCACAGTGAGATCACAAATCTGATCCAATACAGGGCTCGAATGAGGGAGCACTACTCCACTGGGATATCCAAAGAAGATATTAAAGACCTCAACATCACCAAAGCCAAGTTGTACAACAAATTCATAGATCCCAAGACAAGACAGCCTCTAGATGTGAGGAAGAGACGGGTTTGCATGGATTGGTGTATTTACCAACCATGGAGAGATAACTGGAGAAAGAGATGGTTTGTGGTGTTTGACAGGACCCCATGCAATAATTTGGAGGTCCCACAGTATTTCCTTCAGAAATTGTGGGTTGAGTTTTAGCTAGGCTACCATGTCAACTATTTTGACATCACTAAGTTTTAGGGTGTTGGTCTTGGCTTTGCCCAAGATTGACCTCAAGCTCGCTGCAACCCACTTAGAGGACCTCCTGCACCTAGGAGAGAGCAAAACCCCCCTCCTTAGCCACTCGGGTTTGGTAGCAGCCTAGATGAAATTGTTGACTCAGTTAGACGTGTCACACGTCATTTGCTTAGACATACCACATTTGTGGCTATGTCTTCACAAATCCGGGAGGACATCGATGAGACACACACAGCTTCACGATCTATGGGCGGTGACCGAAACATGCCAGGTACAGGTGGAACCTAGGTGGGGCCATCTAGTTCTACTGGAACAACAACACATCGTTGTTCTCACTGTGGTCATTCTTTCCATGGTCCTACATAATAGCATGCCACAGAGAGCTACATGGAGCAGGTTAGCTATTGTTTTATTTAATGTTCAAGTATTTATTGTATTTTATTTGATATCATATTGTTTAATATATTTAACTTTGAATTACACATTATTGACTTTGTTCGTTTTAATGTACAGTTATTTAGGGTCGAGTCTCCATCCTCCAGGTGGGAGGACATCGGTTCCTTTGACCTAGACCGAGCCATGGCAGCAGCAGAGGAGATTACGGCACTATACACACACGTAACTTCTTTACTTTGAATAATTAGATCCAGTTATGAGTAATTTGTGTTCAGTAATTACAAATTAATTAGCATTGATTAATTACCATATTATCATCAAATTTTATAGTTGTGTTTATCATATTGTCTAAATTATTTGATAGCTATAAATTCATATAATCCAACCAAACAAAAATGAAACTTTATAAAACATGGAAACCTAATAAAAATAGACACATGTGTTCATGTTCACTTTAGGCATCCTAGACCTCTAATGATTATAGAAATATGAGAGAAATTTCCAAAATCTGTCATTCTTACTTCACCAATGATGAGAAAAATTTCCATCATCAATTCGTTGTAGGTGACGTTGTCATCATTCTATCCATCATCAATCTGTCCAGAAGATGATCATCTTCATTCTTTTTAATAGCATGTCCTCATTCTATCCCCAAACATATCTTCACTTTTCCATGGTCATGTTGTCATTAATCTACCACTGTTGCTGCCTTAGTGAATCCCAAAAGATTAGAGATAAAAATTAGTTTATTGCTGCACCACTGCTGCTGCTACTTCACTGAACCTTCCTCAGTTATCCTGACCCCCGAAATTAGAGCTCTCCTCAATCTCCCGAAATATTCACACATTGCTTCCTTAAAAATGAAACTTGTCTTCTATTTATACTCTTGTCTTCTATGAAACTTATCTTCTATTTATAATTTTATCATTAAGATGATTAAATAAATCAAATATGATTTATTTAATTATGGCCATTCCATGTCACCTTATTTAATTTTAATTTCATGGAATGTCACCTTCTATCCTTTCAGAATATTAAATGTGAGACACACATATTGACTTAAGATGCCTGCAATTCACTCTTAAAAATGCTCGTAGTGGGATCCACTTTGATGCCCGCAAGGGCCATAAACACATGCCTGTATTGGTCTTGGATTATGCACACAATAGTCTCATGTAAATTCCCGCAGGCCCTTATCAATATGCCCTCAATACACCACAAATTCCTGCAGTGGGTGCTTCAAAGAATGCCCGCAGGATCCTTTTGATTATGCCCGCAATGGTGCTTTGAAATTCCCACAATGGGCCTTCCAAATGCCTGCACATCTTCCTTGTCCACCTCATCATCTTGTCTTTTTCCACTAATCTTATGTTTTCCAATTCATCTTCCTCCATGTCACCAAGTTATCAATCCTTCTTGTCATCAAGCATGTCCTCCTTGTCATGTTCCATGTCATCAAACACCATGCTTGACAAGTCATCAAGCTTGCTTGCTTGTCACTTGTCATTGTCTTGTCCTTATCTTGCCATGTCCTTCTTCCATGCTTGTCATAAACACTTGTCATGCTTGCCATGTTTGTCATACTTGTCACCTTTTCCATTCCTCAAGCCATGTCACCATCTCCATTATGCTTTCCATAATGTGTATGCTCCATGTTCTTAACTCTTCCATGTCTTTGTCATTAATGTATTGTCATCAATGTCATTATCAAGTGCTTGTCATCAATCCTTTGTCATGTCTCCACATTGTCAATTCTTCTACACTTGTAATGCTTTCTTGCCACTTTTCAAGTCTTCAAAGCTTGTCATGTTTACCATTTGTCCAGTCAAGTCTTTGCCATGTCATCACTTTTACCTTTTTCATCAATGTGTTGTCATCAATGACAACTTTGGCCATCAAACACTTCAAGCATAAATTGTCAACCTTCTTTTCCACATTATCTTCAATGAACGACCACAGAATGGGTCATTTGTTCCTATCATGGGCCCAATCCATTGTGGTTCAAAGGAAACGATCCCCACAACCATGTTCTTTACCAAGTCTTGAACAAATGGACTGCACCAATACAATAAAAACTTTATATAATATCCAAATCCCATCAAACCACTATCATCTAACTTGAATCTAAATTAATTGCAGTCATGTTTTTTAAGTACTATCATTTAATTCTCATTGGCATTGTGTTTAATATTGTTAATACTATTTTTATAAATTCAATCTAAAAATTGTAGTGTTCGCACAGGTATCCGCAGGCTCCATCGACCAGCCATCACCACCGAGAATCAATTAATCTCCACGTGTACAGGTATCGTGTGTATTAAAGCATAAATTTAATTTCAAATATGATGACTTGTCTGTGTATATTTATATTTTTCTATATTAATCTGTGAGGTTATAAATGTGTATGCAGGTGCAAGTACCTCAGCCTATCAGTGCGGTTATTCCTCCCTCGTCGGCCTTTAGGCCACCGTATATGCCAGTTGTATCCCCTGGAATACATGCACCATTCTATGCATCCCTCCCCACCCCCTTCCATCCACCCCCCCCTTCTATCCAACACCACAGTTCCATCTAGCTCCCCCTTCCGTTTCATATCCTGCGTCCCATCACCCCATCTCAACCTTTCCACCACCTCCGTATCAGTTTCCCATGTTCCCACCCTCCCCCATCTGACCACGACATACCACCCATACATAGTCACCCATCCCTCCAATGCAACACATACCTTTCCCCCCCCCCCCCAACATTCGCCCACCACACTCGCTTCCCCTTCCATGATTCCCCCATCCATACTATAGCTAGTTGGGGTTTATCTCCCTAGACATGCATCTCCACTTCGCCCACCCCAGTCCATGCCTCCTTCTTCCACCTCTCCTTCTTCCGCTGTGCCCCCCAGTGGTAAATCCACCGTTGATGTGGCTACATCCTCCCCTATACCATCCACCCTAGCATCGGAGCAGTTTGTCCAGTTGACTGCTCCATCCGCTAGCCCTGAAGACTAGTCAGTTGTGTTCACTGTGAGATTGACTAGTTTATGAAAATCTCGTTCAATTTTAACGAAAATTACTATATGCATCTAATTTCATCATTTATCTGATTGTTCTAAATGCTACAGGGTGGCATTACTGAGAGACTTGAAGCACTAAGGAGGGAAACCCGCTCACAACTTACAGTCTCGCATGCGGTGAGTTATCTAAGATTTGAAAAGTATTTTTATTTTTAAATTATGTTTTATACTTGTATAATTCCCAGAAAAAGTTGATAGATTATTGTTGTCATTTCAGATCTTAGGGGGACGTAGTCCAAGTCGCCCGAAGGACCTAGCTTCCTCTAGCATGAAGAAGAGGAAGATCGATTTTGGAGATGCACCTGGGAGCTCTGAGGGTGGGCAGGAGGATTGAGAGACCCTCCTATGTACACTAGCCACAATGTGGCATTTTGGGCATGAGTTGCCATATTTTGTATAGGGCACCATGGGCCATATTTTGTATAGGGAAGGAGTTTCCATATTTTGTACAGGGCACGGGTTGCCATTATATAGACATTGGGAACGATGTTCAATTTTTCCAAATAGTTTACATGATTGGATCATTTTTGCATATTAATAGATGGATCTGCACTTATCTATATGACTTTGTCTTTGATTACATTTTTGCATACATGATTTTTTCTTTGATTACATTTTTGCATACATGATTTTGTCTTCAATAACAATGTTATGTAAAAGTTTTCACATACATATAGATGTTATTTCTAGAAACCAAGTGACCTCAATATGAGTCCCTTGTATTTGAATGGGTCTTGCATCTTACACTTTTTCACACATCAAGCTCATGGATGTACATGTGAGTCCGCATTAAAAGTAAACTCAAACTATAGATAACCAAAGCTGATAACATGTACATGTGAGTCTACATTAACATGAATGCCTGTTAAGTTTAGCCTAAATTCACAAGCAAGATCATTGAGAAAAACACAATCACAAGATAGACAAAGATTTATCCTGGGAAACCCTCATGGGGTAGAAAACCTGGCAAAGATTTCCTCAATATAGATGATCAACAACTACAAATGTGTAATCCCAAACAAGAGCTCCTTCTCCTTCTATGCATATCTCTCTCTCTCCTATGTGCCAATCACAAGTGAGTGAATGAGTAAGTATAATAAGGAACACACCTCCTCTATTTATACTCATCTTCTAACTGACTTTTCACCCTAACTGGGTCGACTTCGCCTAAGAGATTCTAATAACCCCTCAATAGCTAACTCGAGGATGACCCCACAAGGGAGGTCTAATAACCCTAGTTACCACATTCTCTCAGAGGAATAAACATCTCCAGATACATGATAAATTCCTGACGGAGGAATGAAACATCTCTGGAATAATACAAATATAATATTCTTAGAAGTTACAATATTTCAACACTCCCCCTTAACGAGAAGGATATTATAACAACATCTACAGGAGAAAGGAGTCATCAACTACATGATACATGATACATCTATAAATCATTGGAATCTTTCTTTAACATCATCAGTAACTGAACCAGTTACTGGAACATCTTCAAATCTTCAATACTGGAATATCAATATCTTCAGTACTGAGTCTTCATCTTCTGCAGCATCTGAACAACTACAACAACATCATCATCTGGATCTCTCGATCAACAGCATCTTCATCTGGATCTCACGATCATCATCAAGATCTCTCGATCATCATCTGGATCTCCCGATCATCATCTGGATCTTTCGATCAACAACATCATCATCTGGATCTCTCGATCAACAACATCATCATAGCAGCATACTCTACAATACACATGATCCAATTACGGGATGATCAATCCCTCTCACTTTAGGAAATAGGTACAAGGATGATACAATCCTGATCCACTTACTGCATGATCAATCCCTCTTAATTTAAGACACCTCACATGTCTATGGATGATGCAATCCAGATCTACTTACAGGATGATCAATCCTTCTCGCTTTAAGAGACCTCTCATGTCTATGGACGATGCAATCCAGATATACTTACAGGATGATCAATCCTTATCAATTTAAGACACCTCTCATGTCTATGGATGATGCAATCCAGATCTACTTATAGGATGATCAATCCTTATCAATTTAAGACACCTCTCATGTCTATGGACGATGCAATCCAGATCTACTTACAGGATGATCAATCCTTATCAATTTAAGACACCTCTCATGTCTATGGATGATGAAATCCTATCACGTACATTTTGAACCAACTGTTCAGGGAAAATGCAGTCCTATCAGGTACATTTTGAACCAACCGTACAGGGATGATGCAGTCCTATCACATACATTTTGAACCAACCGTTCAGGGATGATGCAGTCCTATCACATACATTTTGAACCAACCGTTTAGGGATGATGCAGTCCTATCACATCTACTTAGACAAAATACTAAGGACCACATAATGAACTCATCGTTAATATCATCGACCTCATCATCAGTATCATTGACCTCATCGTCAATATCATTAACCTCATCATCAATTATTAGGTATCCTCATCATTGATACAAGTATCCTCTTCATCAATACAAGTATCCACATCATCAATACAAGTATACTCATCATCAATACAAGTATCCACATCATTGATACAAGTATCCACATCATCGATACAGGTATCCTCATCATCGACCTTACCGTCGATGCAGGAAATCTCATCATCAATGACCATATCACTCCCCCTTTTGAGGAGGGTCCTTCTGAACTACACCAAGCTTGTCTCGTTAATACTCAAACTTTACTCGAGACAAAGGTTTGGTCAATACATCAGTAACTTGTTCGTTAGTGCTCACATACTCGAGCTTTATAGCTCCTTTCTGCACCATATCGTGTATATAGAAATATTGGATCTCTATGTGCTTGGACTTATCATGGAACACTAGATTCTTTGTCATATTGATACAGCTTTGGTTGTCACACATGATCACAGTGGGGTCCATCTCTAAGTCAAACAATACTGATATAAACTTCGAAATCCATATCGCTTGACAACTAGCAGAGCAACAAGCTATATATTCTAATTCAGCTGTGCTGAGAGCCACACTAGACTGCTTCCTGCTAAACCACGAGATCATGGCAGATTCTAGACAATAATATCCACTCGATGTGCTCTTCCTGTCTTATACACTTCCTACCCAATCAACATCTGTGTAGCCATACAATCTGAAGTCATGATTTCCAAGATAATATAGACCAAAGTCTATCATACCCTTCAGGTACCTCATTACATGCTTTGCAGTTATCAACTAAACACGTCTAGGTTCCACTAGATACTGACTCAAATTTTTCACATCAAAGCATATATTTGGAGTAGTGTTCATTAGATACATCAATGACCCAATAATCTGTCTCTACAGAGTTACATCCACTAACTCTGATGAGTCATATGCAAACAGCTTTAAGTTCGAATCCATGGGAGTGGCCATGGCTTTACATTCCAACATATCAAATCTTTTCAATATTTCCACAACATACTTTCCCTGGTTGAGAAATATTCCTTCTGATCATTTCCATACTTCCAAACCTACAAAGTAATGCATCAATTTGAGATCGTTCATCTCAAACTCTGCAGAGAGATTCTTCTTGCACTCGACAATCTGTTTCTCATTTCCAGTCAGAAACAGATCATCCACATATAAAAACAATATGATAGGTTCATCATCCATAACCTTGATATAAAGGTTAGGATCAACTTTACTCTTAATAAAGCCCAAGCTTGTCAAGAAACTGTCAATTCTTCCATACCAAGCTCTGGGATCTTGCTTCAACCCAGACAAATCCTTCTTTAGTTTGCATACATGGGTTCTTCTATCCTCAACCTCAAATCCTTGTGGTTTTTCTATGTACACTTCTTCCTTAGGCACACCATTCAGGAAGGTTGTCTTCACATGCATCTGGTGTAATTTCCACTTCATCATGGATGCAAGTGCATTGATGGTTCTAATGGAGGTGTACCTTGCAACTGGTGCATATGTCTCTTCATAGTCAATTCCCTCTTTCTGAGACAACCCTTTGGCTACAAACCTTGACTTATACTTTTCAATACTACCATCCACAGCATGCTTTATCTTGTATATCCATTTGGAGGATACCACACTATTGTCCTTTGGTTTGGGAACTATATCCCAAACATCATTCCTCAGTATTGACTGGTACTCCTCTGTGATTTCCTCTACCCACTCTTTCTTATGAGATGCCTCTTCATAACTAGTGGGTTCTTGATCAACAAGATCACACATCGAAGCCATATAGTTGGAGAATGAATTTGGTTTCTTTCTCACTCTAGTGGAGCCTTCAGGAGCTCCATAATTTTCTGCTCCTTGTATAATGTCTCTTGCCCATGCTGGATTTCTCTTTATTGATATGTTTATGGTAGGGGGTTCTTGTGGTTCTATTATGTAATGGTCTTTAGGTGTTACATCTTCAGGAGTGGGTGCAACTTCTGCAATTCTAGGAGGTGCATCTTCCTCATATACTTCTTCATATTGGGACTTCCTAGATCTTTTCAGAGGTGCCTCCTCATCAAATGTCACATCCCTACTAATTTCCATATGATGGAATCCTGGGATGTATATTCTGAATGCTTTGGATGCTTCACAATATCCAACAAATATTCCCTTCTTTCCAGAAGGATCCAGCTTTGTTCTCTTTTCTTTTGGTATGTGAATATATACTGGCCATCCAAATATCTTGATATGGCTTACCTCATGCTTCTTTCCCTATGAACACTTCTTCTGGGGTCTTGAATTCAAGAGCACTATGAGATAGTCTATTCTTAACATAGACTTATGTCATGGCTGTTTCATCCCATAGATACATAGGTAGGTCTTGATCATGTATCATTGTCTTTACTGCTTCCATAATGGTTCTATTATTTCTTTCCGCAACACCATTCTGTTGAGTATTGTAGGGAGTGGTTAGTTCCCTCTTGATTCCATCCTCTTTACAAAAGAATTCAAAATACTTTGAAGTATATTCTCCACCATTATCTATCCTGAGTGTCTTGATCTTCTTTTCAGGATGATTTTCTATCAAGACTTTGAATTCCTTGAATTTCCCAAAGACTTGATCTTTTCCATTTAGGAAGTATATCCAAGTCTTTCTTGAATGGTCGTTAATAAATGTAAGGTAGTATTCATACCCACTTAAAGATTTGGAGGGCATTGGTCCACATACATTTGAATGTATCAATTCCAAAGTGCTTTTAGTGTTTGTCTCACTCTTTGGAAATGGGTTCTTGATATTCTTACCTTTTGCACATTCGTTGCAAGTGCCTTTATGTTCAATCTTCAAGTCTGGAAATCCTGTTACTACTTTGCTCACATAGGGTAATGCTTTGTAGTTGATGTGAGCAATCCTTCTATGCCATAGCTCTCTTGGGCTAGTGGCTTCATGAACAAGGTAAGCTTCTGGATGTCCCTTGAGTTTGTATAGACCTCCTTCCTCTTCACCAATAAGAATTGCATCCTTAATTGTTTTTCCTTTGGATCACATGAGTACTTGTCCATCTATGAATGCAACCCTATAACCTTTCTTATCTAACGTTTAGATAGAAAGTAAGTTCTTCTTCAAACCTGGTACATATAAGACTTCATTCATCTTCATGGGGGTTCCATAATCAAGCTTGTATCTTACTTCACCAATTCCCTTGATGGGATATTGATAGTCATCTCCTAAAGATACCTTTCGAGGAGAGGTCTTCTCTTCAATTCTTGAAAGAGTTTTCTTTTTTCCTTTCATGTGCTTTGAAGCACCACTATCAATGAGCCATGTATCTTCTCCAGGTGTTACAGACCCAGAGAGTGCAAAGAATAGAACATATTCTTCAGTTTCTTCTTCTTCTATTTTAGTTCTTTTCTTTTGAGGCCTTTCCTCTTCTTCTTCTTCACTATCATCTTCTCCTAAATGTACTTGATGTCTTTTGTGAAGATTCTTCTTCTTCTTTGAAGGACAATTTCTAGCAAAGTGTCCTACTTTGTGACAATTGTAACATTGAACTAAGGAGAGGTCTCTTTCTGAACTTACCCCTCCTTTCTTTTGAAATCTATGTGGAGGTTGACACTCCTTATGGCCATTCTTCTTGGAGTTGAGATGACTCCTTCTTATTTTGGTGTGAGTGGCCAAATCATGTTCATTTTCTTTGAGCAAGGCTTCTCTATTGAATACCCTAGCCTCTTCTTGAATGCAATCCTCCCATACCACATCAAACTTCATTCTTTCTTTTCTTGCACACATGGTTTGGATGAATGAATCCCAAGGTCTAGGGAAACCATTGAGAGCAGCCATGACTAGGTCATCTTCATCAAGGGTGTCTCCAATGTCTTCTAGTTGTTCCTTGAACTGGGAGACCCTTGTGAAGTAATCCTGAATAGATTCTCCTTTATTCATTTTGGTACTCTTCGATTGAGTTCTCAAATTCATCTTCATATTGATGTTCCTACCTTCATACATTCTGCCTAGGGAATCATACATTTCCTTTGGGGTCTTCTTGGATGCCACTTGGGGAATCAAGTGGTCCTTGATAGAATCAACAATGATTCTATTTTCCCTAATCAAGTCCTTCTTGTACTTCTCTTTAGATTCATCTTCCACAGGTTCTGCAAGCTCATCTTTGATATATCGAGTAAGATCATTCTCTTCAAGAGTGAGACCAATCCTATATTTCCATGCCAGGAAATTCTCTATACCCTCTAGCTTGTCTTAAAGCTTAGTGCTTGGAGCCATCTTATCCAGGAGGTCACAAAACTTGAAGTTTCTCATAAAGTAGAATAGATCTTACCAGAAGATGTGCTTGATTGAATTGAGATGACTGGTGTAGTTTGCTTCTAGAAAATTCAACTTTTCACCCTTCAAATCTAACCAGCAACTTTCGGATCTGCAACAGGTTTTCTGGTTTTCTGGTTTGCACTTTTTCTAGTTTACTGGTGCACAGGTTCGCAGCTTTTCTGGTTCACTGGTGCACAGTTGCGTAGTTTTTCTGGTTCACTAGTTTTCTAGTTTTTTTGGTTTTCTAGTCCAAAAGTCAAACTAGGGTTTTACAAAGCCCAGGGTTCTACCTGTTGAGATATTGTAACTTCTAAGAATATTATATTTGTACTTTATTATTCTAGAGATGTTTCATTCCTCCGTGGAGACCCTATTGTATATCCGGAGATGTTTTATTCCTCCGTGGAGAATGTGGTAACTTGGGTTATTAGACTTCCCGAGTGAGGCCGGCCTTGTATGAGTCATGTGGGTTAAAGGGTTATTAGACCAACATAGTGGGGTCGGCCCAATCAACATTACGTTAAGTGGTTAAGTTGGGCCCTACCTAGTTAGTGTAAAATTCAAGTCGGAGTTGTGTATAAATAGAGGAGGTGTGTTCTTCACTTAACACACACTCACTCAATTGTGATTGGTGCATGAGACAGAGAGAGATCTGCTATGGAGGAGAAGGAGCTCATGTTTGGGGATTACATATTTGTATTTGCTGGTCATCTATATTGAGGAGGCATTGCTGGGTTTTCTACCCCATGAGGGTTTCCCAGGATAAATCTGTGTCTCTTGTGTTTATGTTGTGCTTGTTGTTCTTTCAATGACCCTGTATATGCTATTGTTGTGAAATGGAATGTAATATTGATATTTTCTATCTTAGCATATTAAATCTTAACATGGTATCAGAGCTATCCTAAAGGAAGGTAATGCATGGCACTTACGACACTTGTCTCACTTGCGACAATTTTAAAGTTAGGGTTTTATATAGCAAAAACCAGTCATCATGGAACTTTCTCTATAAATCCATTTTGGCGAATTTTGAAGATTGGTAACCTTTACAGTTCATAGATAACATCCCCCTATACCTTGTGTGCAAAGGACAGCCTTAGATTCATTGTACTTTGTGAAATATGATCAGTACAAGTTAGGGTTTTTGCCTCTTCCATAATGTAGTCCTAAACAGGTGACCTAGGAAAAAAGGTCATATATTGGGATAGGAATATCCAAATTAAATTTTGTAAAAAGTGACAAGTAGGGCACAGGCTGTAGTTTCACAAGTCCTCTTTTCAGAGGCAGAAGTTGAAACAGTGACACGTGGCACTCCGTACAAGTTTGCTATGTTGTTTCATCCCATAAACAGGTCATGTTGCGACACTTTGCATAAGTCTCTCTCAGAGAATCCATTAAAGATCATACCTATGGGGTTGGAAATATGATAAGTTAGGATACCCCAAGCCGGAATTTCAGACCCTACAGATCTAATAATTGCAGAGATACACCATAAACAATATGGCACATCTAAATTGGCTCAAGGAGGAAATCTAAGAAGAGGATGATGAAGATCTCACTTACGGTTTTCAATTTTTAGGTCTGGAAGGACCTGATACAATGTTGGAGACACATGATACAAAATTGGAAGCTTTGATAATGTATTTGGAATCCATTCATCATAGATATTAATCCTCCATCAAGATGTTGTGGGACGAAGGAGATTGAAAATTAGTGTTTCCAAGTAAGAAGAAACCCTGGCAAAGTTGGGAGACTCATAGGGAAGCGATGAACAAGGTTTAAATGTCATTGATATCCTATAATCCTAGCACCATGAACATACATAATATGTTTACAAGTGATCTACCTTGGATGGTTAGGGTTTTACCGTTATAGAGAAGACTACTCGACAGGTATGACTTCAGAAGACACAGGTATGTTTTGAAATCTAATTCTTGATTAAGTTCATAATATGTTTGTCTTCATATTATTGAGGTAAGTAGAATCATGATTAATTCTATATTTTTGATCACCTTAGTAAAATTATGAATGCATGTGAAAGACATTCATTGATTAGGGTTTTCCCACTTATGATTGTACTAATGCACTTGTTGTGTTGTATGAGGATGATGTTGTCTGCTAACAAGATATAGGTACATCAAGAAAGACAAATCAAGTTCTATGACTACGATGACATGAAGACAAAGAATCATCCATAGTATTTGACCACATAGAAGCTCCACTTACGAGGTATGTATGACTTTGTTATATTATGCTTAACTTATGAGATATGCAGGTTCTAGCACAAGGTCTCTAAATCATTGAAGAGAACAAAGAAGATATTGTTTGGGTATGATAAGACATAACCAAGCATGATAATCCAGGTATGTTTTCCTATATCAAGTTAGAATCCTACTTTGTGTTAGGATATTAGGTAAGTATACCTATGTATGAAATAATCATGACCATACAAACTTAAGATTATTTAGAATCATAAAGTTTTGATAGTATTGAGATTATACTAATGAATGTATGATTATGTATGAGATAATGAGGATGACACTAGTGCACACTTAAGCATGTATAGTGGTATAGAATGGATAGAAGTTCAAAGACATATAATCATGATGCTATCATAAAGGAAAAATAGAGATCAAGCAGGAGGCAACCACACAAACATAAAAGATAAGTATTTGATTTTCTATTTGAATTACTTCTTAAATATATGAATAGTCAATGATATTGCTCGTAATAGTTGTATGCATATCTGTATTCCTAGAATTTATCATGCATAGCGTAAGCATTCATATAGCATTGAACAATATACTACTAATATGCATATGATGGGTAAGTTGGACAAACATTCCATTGCTGCTTGTCTAGAATGAAACCTCTTTGCTGACATGCTGAAAGGTGTGCACACTCTTGATCGTATGTTTTGGTAGAGATGGAAAGCATCGAGATAACCACTGTATGCATACATGATATGGAGAAGTGTTGTGCCAAAATATTGGTCAAGATAGTTGCATAACTATGTGAATCATATCAATATGCATAATAGGTTATCATGTCAACATGATTTGATGATTATTAAGTATTACTAATCATGTAATTAACTTTTATTTGTAGGAAATATCATGAAGAATGATGAACACCAAACAAGTGATGGATGTTCAACAAGAAGACTTACAAATCAAACATACTATAGAAGGCTCGTGGCTAGAAGATTCTCTTAGAAAGAGGAAGAGGATCATGACGAGATGTTTTCTCCAAGTGGCTAGATAAGACCATTCTCTTAATGGTGTAATTGAAGAAGAATTACGAATAAAGAAAACTCCCAGGATTTAATTGAAGAAAGCTTTGTACGGGTACCCAGGATCGATAGTCATTTGATGAGCTTGATGATCACCATGGGTGATTCAGATTTCAACCTTTGCTACAAGGTTGAAGATGGTGTCTATATACAGATGATATTATTCTCTTAGATGGATGCAAGAAGGAACTCACCACAGAGTTCGAATGATCTTGACGCTCATATCAGTAGACCCATTTGACGAGAAATGGCATGGATAGATATGCAGAAGATCACTCAATGAAGAGTGTGAATGATGTTCAGTCACAAAGGGAGAATTGATAACTTCTTGAAAAGATTGGGCTTTACAAAAAGTAAAGCTAATCCTAACCTTTATGTTAAAGTTATGGATGATGAACCTGTCATACTATTATCGTATGTGGATGATCTCTTTATGATACGGAATGAGAAACCTATCATGGAAAGCAAGAAGAAACTAGCTACAGAATTTGAGATGAAAGATCTCAGATTTATGCATTACTTCCTAGGATTGGAAGTATAGTTAGGCCCAAAAGGAATCTTTCTCAACCAGGGAAATTATTTGATATGTTGGAATTCAAAAGCCTTGGCCACTACCATGGATTCCAACTTGAAGTTGTTAGTTGATGAATCATAGGAGTTAGTGGATGTAACTCTGTACAGACAGAATATTGGTTCATTGATGTATCTGACGAATACAAGGCCAAATATATTCTTTGCTTTGAACACCTTGAGTCAGTATCTAATGGAACCTAGGTGTGTTCAACTGATAGCTGAAAAGCATGTGATGAGGTACCTAAAGGGTATGATAGACTTTGGTCTATGTTATATTGGAGATCATAACTTCAGATTGTATGGCTACACAGATGCTGATTGGGAAGGAAGTGTATCAGACAGGAAGAGCACATCGGGAAGATGTTATTGTCTGGGATCTGCCATGATCTCGTGGTTTAGCAGTAAGCATTCTAATGTGGCTCTAAGCACAGATGAAGCGGATTATATAGCTACTTGCTCTAATAGTTGTGAAGCGATATGGCTTCAGAAGTTGTTATCAGGATTGTTTGACTTAGAGATTGAACCCACTATGATCCTGTGTGACAACCAGAGTTGTATCAAGATGACAGAAAATCCAGTGTTCCATGATAAGTCAAATCATATAGAGATTCGATATTTTTATATACGGGATATGGTGCAGAAAGGAGCTATAAAGCTCGAGTGAGCACTGACGAACAAGTTGCTGATGTATTGACCAAACCTCTGTCTCGAGTAAAGTTTGAGTATTTTCGAGACAAGCTTGGTGTAGTTCAGAAGGATCTTCCTCAAAAGAGGGAGTGACATGGTCGATGATGATGCTTGGATACTAGTATTGATGTGGATACCTGTATCGATGATGAGATTGCCTATGTCAATGGTAATGTTGATGATGACGATACTTGTATAGATGATGTGGATACTTGTATCGATGATGAGCATACTTGTATCGATGATGAGGATACTTGTATCGATGATGTGGATACCTATATTGATTATGAGGATAGTTGTATCGATGATAAGGATACTTGGATGATGAGGTTACCTG
The DNA here is from genome assembly GCA_027924585.1 of Larix kaempferi. NCBI lineage: Eukaryota > Viridiplantae > Streptophyta > Pinopsida > Pinales > Pinaceae > Larix > Larix kaempferi. Next base: position 163,037 of record BSBM01000659.1, read on the forward strand.
TTCTGACGATGAGGTCAATGATGAGGTTACCTGTTCCGATGATGAGGTCGATGATGAGGTTACCGGTTACGATGATGAGGTCGATGCATGGTCCTTATACTTTGTCTAAGTGGATGAGAATGGATTGTATCATACCTGGAATTCAGTCCCTGAATTGATCCGTAGATAGATGTCTCCGAGAAGTGGTCCCTAGTGGACGAGAGGATTGTATCATCCCTAGACTTCAGTCCCTGAATTGATCTGTAGACAGATGTCTCCGAGAAGTGGTCCCTAGTGGATGAGAGGATTGTATCATCCCTAGACTTAAGTCCCTAAATAGATCCGTAGACATATGTCTCCGAAAAGTGGTCCCTAGTGGACGAGAGGATTGTATCATCCTTGGACTTCAGTCCCTAAATTGATCCATAGACAAATGTCTCTGAGAAGTGGTCCCTAGTGGACGAGAGGATTGTATCATCCCTGGACTTCAGTACCTGAATTGATCAATAGACATATGTCTCCGAGAAATGGTCCCTAGTGGATGAAAGGGATTGTATCATCCCCAGAGTTTGGTCCCTGAATTGATTCGTAGACATATGTATCCAAGAAGTGGTCCTTAGACTTTGTCTAAGTTGACGAGTGGACTACATCGTCCCTAGACATGATATGGTGTCTTAAATGGATAAGGATTGATCATCCCATAAATAAATCATGTGTGTTGCAGGGTATGTTGTTATGATTCTATTGATAGAGAGATCCAGAAGATGAGGCTGTTGATCTAGAGATCCAGATGATGTTGTTGATCGGGAGATCCAGATGATGATGTTGTTGATAGAGAGATCCAGTTGATGCTGTTGATCGAGAGGATCCAGATGTTGATGTTGTTGATCGAGAGGATCCATATGTTGATGTTGTTGATCAGGAGATCCAGATGTTGATGATGTTGATCGAGAGGATCCAGTTGTTGATGATGTTGATCAAGAGATCTAGATGATGATGTTACTGTAGTTGTTCGAGTGCTGCAGAAGATGAAGACTCAGTACTGAAGATGTTGATGTTCTAGTATTGAAGATCTTGAAGATGTTCCAGTAACTGTTTTAGTTATTGATGATGTATGAAGAAAGCTTCCAATGATTTATAGATGTATCATGTATCATGTAGTTGATGACTCCTTTCTCTTGCAGATGTTGTTATAATATCCTTGTCGTTAAGGGGGAGTGTTGAGATATTGTAACTTCTAAGAATATTATATTTGTACTTTATTATTCTGGAGATGTTTCATTCCTGCGTGGAGACCCTATTGTATATCTGGAGATGTTTTATTCCTTCGTGGAGAATGTGGTAACTTGGGTTATTAGACTTCCCTAGTGAGGTTGGCCCTGCATGAGTCATGTGGGTTAAAGGGTTATTAGACCACCCTAGTGGGGTCGGCCCAGTCAACATTATGTTACGTGGTTAAGTTGGGGCCAACCTGGTTAGTGTAAGAGTCAAGTCGAAGTTGTGTCCTCATTTAACATACACTCACTACTTGTGATTGGCGCATGAGAGAGAGAGAGATCTACTATGGAGGAGAAGGAGGTCATGTTTGGGGATTACATCTTTGTATTTGATGGTCATCTATATTGAGGAAGCTTTGCTGGGTTTTCTACCCCATGAGGGTTTCCCAGGATAAATCTGAGTCTCTTGTGTTTATGCTATGCTTTTTGTTCTTTCAGTGATCCTGTATATGCTATTGTTGTGAAATGGAATGTAATACTGATATTTTCTATCTTAGTATATTTAATTTTAACACAATCCAATCAAAAAGTTCGATCTAAGGCTCATAATTTTGATTTTGAGGAAGAGCATCCAGCTATGCTCTCAGAATCCAAAAATTCCAACTTTTGCAGAAACTCTAATTTTCACCGGAGGAGGAGAGAGAGGTATTTTTACCTTTTGAAAGATGTCCTATTCAGGATAGATCTGATACCATGTTAATTTTATCCTAAATTCACAAGCAAGATCAATGAAAGGAACACAATCACAAGATAGACAAAGATTTACCCTGGGAAACCCTCATGGGGTAGAAAACCCAACAAATCTTTCGTCAATATAAATGATCAACAATTACAAAGATGTAATCCCAAACAAGAGCTCCTTCTCCTTCTATGAAGATATCTGTCTCCCCTATGCACCAATAAAGAGTGAGTGAATGAGTGATTATAATGAGGAACACACCTCCTCTATTTATACTCATCTTCTAACTGAATTTTCACCCTAACTGGGCCGACCTCTCCTAAGAGAGTCTAATAATGTTGGTTTTGGAGCCAGATATTCCAATCTCATAGATGATATTGTCTCAGCCATGCACCTCATAGGACTGTACACTCATTTCCCAACCTTGGGATTCGGGGGCAGCGCCCCCGAGAAAATTTTTTGGGGCTGTTTTCACCAACTGTTTACGGGCCTATGTTTTTGGGTAACCCGTGGTATTTTCCCATTGTAATTCCCTTATAAATGAAAGACATTGTAACACGGCTAGGGATGATGCATTAGGTCTTATGCATTGTAAAGATCTCTGAGACAATGAAGAGCAAGTGCAAATACCATGCTGCAGGTTGTATCCCTTCACTTTGTTGGATGGTATAATAATAAGGACTGGCAACTTCAGTGTGGACGTAGCCCATCTTGGGTGAACCATGATATATCTGTGTCTCTCTTGTAATGTGTATGTATGATTATAATTTCATTTTTGTTTATTGTTATTGCTCTGCGATCCTGTTTTTCTAACAATTGGTATCAAAGTCGAAGGTCTATTTGGCAGATAAACCCGCAAGAAACTAGGGTTTCTGGTTCAAGTGGGAGCAATGGCAGAAGAAGTAAAGTTTAAGGTCGAGAAGTTTAATGGCCAAAACTTCCAGTTATGGAAGATGCAAATGGAGGACTATCTATACCAGAAGGATATATTCCTGCTGTTGGGAGGAAGAGAAAAGCAGTCGGCGGCAATGAAGGACAAAGAATGGGAGGTTTTTGACAGAAAGGCTCTGGGAACAATACGGCTGAGCCTGGCTTCGTTGGTGGTTTTCAATATCTCAAAAGAAACGACAACGGAGGGTTTGATGAGCGCACTAGGTAAGCTGTATGAAAAACTCTCGGCCTCCAACAAGGTATTTCTAATGAAGACTTTATTTAATATGAAGATATATGAAGGTGGATCTGTTACTAATCATTTAAATGAGTTTAATACGGTTACAAATCAACGAAGTTCTGTAAGTGCGAACTTTGATGATGAGGTTAGGGCTCTTCTAATATTGTGTTCATTGCCAGAAAGATGGAATAACTTGGTCATGGCTATAAGTAACTTTGTCTCTGGTTCAAACACCTTGAAATTTGATGATGTTATTGGTGTTATTCTTAGCGAGGAAATGCAAAGAAAAAGCACAGGTGAGACATCAGGTAATGCGTTGACCATGGAGAGCAAGGGAAGAAGAAAAAAAGAGAGTAAAGATCCAAGGTAATCGTGGCAAGTCTAAAACGGGCAGATCCAAGTCCAGACTAGGAAAGATAGAGTGCTGGAACTATGGAAAGAAAGGACATCTTAAGAAAGACTACATATCTCTAAAGAAGAAAGGAGATGCACAGCAGGAAACTACCCAGGAAGCAAATGTAGCAGGTGATGTGTTACAAGATGCTTTGATTCTTTCATTATATAACACTAGTGATTATTGGGTAGTATATTCAAGGGCTTCATGTCATGATACACCCCATAGGAAATACTATCATGATTATGTTCCAGGAAATTTTGGACATCTTTTATTGGTTGATGATGAGCCATGTAAAATTGTTGGAATGGGTAAGGTATGGATAAAATTTAAGAATGGAACTGATTGGCTACTAAAAGATGTTAGGTATATTCCTGCTATGAAAAGAAATATGATCTCAATAGGGAAGTTGGGAGATGGCGGCTGTCTATCTACGTTAGGAGAAACGTGGTGGAAGATCACCAAAGTATCAATGGTGATAGAAAAAGGAGACAGGGTATGTACGCTCTATTTATGTCCTCATAATACCGACCATTCTATCTCTTTAGCTTCCACATGAACAGATACATCATTGTGGCATCATAGGCTTGGCCACATGAGTGAGAAAGAGATGCAGATTCTCCACTCAAGGACGTTGCTGCCACATTTGAAGCAGGTAAGTTTGGAATTCTATGAGAACTGTGTTTATCGAAAATAGAAGAGAGTCATATTTCTCAGGGTTGGGAAACAGAAGAAGAATGAAAAGTTAGAGCTAGTGCATATAGATGTATGGGCACCGACTCAGGTACAATCTCTTGGTGGCTCTCATTATTATGTTACATTTATTGATTATTCAACTAGGAAAACTTGGTTTTATTGCATTAGATAGAAATGTGATGTGTTTGCTACTTTTAAGAAGTGGAAAGCTTTGGTTGAGAATGAGACAGGAAAAAGGTTGAATGTCTCATATATGATAATAGAGGTGAGTATTGCGGTAAGGAGTTTGATAGTTATTGTTCATACCATGGGATTCATAGAGAGAAGAAAGTCCCAGGAACACCAGAAGAAAATGGTGTGTCTGAAAGGATGAACAGAACGATCATGCAGCGTGCAAGGTGTATGAGATTGCATGCAAGGTTTCCCTTACAGTTTTGGGTGGATGCTATAAATACTATTGTTTATTTAATAAATAAAGGACCTTCGAGTGCTTTGGATGGTGGTATTCCAGAGGAGGCATGGACAGGTAAAAAGGTAAACTACTCATTTCTGAAAATGTTTGGTTGTGAAGCATTTGTCCATATTGATAAAGATAATAGAACAAAACTTGAAGCTAAATCCAAGAAATGTACCTTTATTGGATATGGGGTTGATGATTTTGGTTATCGCTTATGGGATTATGAAAATAACAAAATCATTAGGAGTAGAGATGTGATATTCAATGAAAAGTTCATGTACAAAGATTAGTTGCAGGGAAACAAACAAGAAAAGGAAAACACAGAGTACATAGTACTTGATGAAATTAAAGAAAATGAAGTTCCAAGGGTGCCAGAAAATCAAGAACAACCGCAAGTACCTGAAACTCCTACAACTGCAAGAAGATCTACCAGGTTAAGTAGACTCCCTGAATGATACTCTCCTTCAATGTATTATTTATTGATGACTGATGCTGGTGAACCAGAATGTTATGAAGAAGCAATGCAGGTGGAAACTAGAAAGAAGTGGGAGCAAGGCATGAATGAGGAGATGGACTCATTGGTAGGAAACCAGACTTGGGATTTGGTTCATTTTTTTGTTGGTAAAACAGCATTGCAGAACAAATGGATTTACAGGTTGAAGGAAGAAGAAGGAGGTAAGAAGTGGTACAAGGCCAGACTTGTTGTAAATAGGTTTGCACAGAAGAAAGGTATAGATTTTGATGAAATATTTTTTCCTGTTGTTAAGATGACTTCAATTAGGACTATTTTAAGTCTAGTGGCGGTAGGAGATTTGCACCTTGAACAGTTAGATGTAAAAACAACCTTTCTCCATGGGGATTTGGAGGAAGAGATATATATGTAGTAGCCACAAGAGTATGAGGTCAAAGGGAAGGAGGATTTGGTATGCAGGTTGAAGAAGAGCTTGTATGGCTTGAAGCAAGCTCCAAAGCAGTGGTATTTAAAATTTGACAGGTTTATGACATAACAAGATTATAGTAGATATCATTCTGACCATTGTGTTTATTTCAAGAAGCTAGACAATGAAAGATATATTATCTTGTTATTGTATGTGGATGACATGCTTGTTGCAGGGTCTAACATGCAGGATATAAATGTACTCAAAAGGAAGCTAGCTAATTCATTTTCAATGAAGGATTTGGGTGCTACAAAGCAAATCCTTGGTATGAGAATAACGAGAGACAAGAAAAATTGTAAATTGACATTGTCTCAGGGTGAGTACATACAAAAGGTGTTGGATAGGTTCATAATGCAAAATGCAAAACCATTTAGTACACCTTTGGCTAGCCATTTCAGTCTAAGTAAGGAAATGTGTCCCAAGACACACGAAGAGACAGATTACATGTCCAAGATTCCCTATCAATCAGCAGTTGGCAGCTTGATGTATTCCATAGTGTGCACACAACCAGATATTTCACATGCAGTGGGATTTGTGCGTAGATATATGAACAATCCAAGTAAAGAACATTGGAAGGCAGTATAGTGGATTCTCAGGTATTTGAGAGGTACTACCACTCAGGTATTATGTTTTAGAGGTTCATACACTATTCTACAGGGATATGTTAATGCATATATGGCAGGTGATAAGGATAGCAGGAGGAGCACTATAGGGTATGTATTTACTGTAGGTGGAACAACAGTAAGTTCGATTTAGAGACTGCAAAAGGTTGTTGCACTTTCAACAACAGAAGCAGAGTATGATGATGTTACAGAGGCTAGTAAAGAGATGTTTTGGTTGCAGAGATTTATAGAGGAAGTGGGTAAGAAGTAGAAGGATAGCATGTTGTATAGTGACAGCCAGAGTGCCATTCATCTTGCAAATAACTCAGCATTCCATTCCAGGACTAAACATATACAGCTCAAGTACCATTTCATATGCTATGTTCTGGAAGATGAACTGTCGAAGCTAGAAAAGATACATACTAGCCAGAGTCCTGCAAACATGTTCACAAAGGTAGTGACCAAAGAAAAACTGAGTTCCAGCTCAGTTTCAGTTGGCCTTCTAGCATGAAGGTGAAGATGAGAAAGTTTCCAAGTCCAAGGTCCAGCAAGTACTTCAATGGTGTAGTTGTTGTGATCAATCAACAAGTGGGATATTGTTGGTTGTGGAGCCAGATCTTCTAGTCTCATAAATGATATTGTCTCAGTTGTGCACCTCAGAGGACTGTACACTCATTCCCAAACCTTTGGGTTCGGGGGAAATGCCCCCGAGAAAATTTGTTGGGGATTTTTTCACCAATAGTTTATGGGCCCATGGTTTTGGGTAACCCGTGGTATTTTTCTATTGTATTTCCCTTATAAAAGAAAGACATTGTAACATGGCTAGGGATGATGTATTAGGTTTTATTCATTGTAAAGATCTCTGAGATCAAGAAGAGAGACTATGCGAGAGTGAAGAGGAAGTGCAACGACTGTGCTGCAAGTTGCATCCCTTCACTTTGCTAGACGGTATAATAATAAGGACTAGCAACTTCAGTGTGGACGTAGCCCATCTTGGGTGAACCACGATATATCTGTGTCTCTCTTATAATCTGTATGTGTGATTATATTTGCATTTATGTTTATTGTTATTGCTCCGTGATCCTGTTTTTCTAACTAATAACCCCTAAACAGCTAACTCAGGGCCGACCCCACAAGGGAGGTCTAATAAACCTAGTTACCATATTCTCTCGGAGGAATAAACATCTCCAGACACATGATAAAGTCCCAACAGAGGAATGAAACATCTCCGGAATAATACAAATATAATATTCTTGGAAGTTACAATATTTCAACACTCCCCCTTAATGAGAAGGATAGTATAAAAAAATCTACAGGAGCAAGGAGTCATCAACTACATGGTTCATGATACATCTATAAATCATTGGAAGCTTTCTTTAACATCATCAGTAACTCAACCAGTTACTGGAACATATTCAAATCTTCAATACTGGAATATCAATATCTTCAGTACCGAGTCTTCATCTTCTACAACATTTGAACAACTACAACAACATCATCATCTGGATCTCTCGATCAACAACATCATCATCTGGATCTCCCGATCACCATCTGGATCTTTCGATCAACAGCATCATCATCTGGATCTCTCGATCAACAGCATCATCATAGCAGCATACTCTACAATACACATGATCTAATTACGGGATGATCAATCCCTCTCACTTTAGGACATAGGTCCAAGGATGATACAATCCTGATTTACTTACGAGATGATCAATCCTTCTCAATTTAAGACACCTCACATGTCTATGGATGATGCAATCCAGATCTACTTATAGGATGAGCAATCCTTCTCACTTTAAGACACCTCTCATGTCTATGGACGATGCAATCTAGGCCTACTTACATGATGATCAATCCTTATCAATTTAAGACACCTCTCATGTCTATGGATGGTGCAATCCATATCTACTTATAGGATGATCAATCCTTATCAATTTAAGACACCTCTCATGTCTATGGACAGTGCAATCCAGATCTACTTACAGGATGATCAATCCTTATCAATTTAAGACACCTCTCATGTCTATGGACGATGCAATCCAGAACTACTTACACGATGATCAATCCTTATCAATTTAAGACACCTCTCATGTATATGGACGATGCAAACCTATCACGTACTTTTTGAACCAACTGTTCAGCGACGATGAAGTCTTATCATGGACATTTTGAACCAACCATTTAGGGACAATGTAGTCCTATCATGTACATTTTGAACCAACTGTTCAGGGATGATGCAGTCCTATCACGTCTACTTAGAAAAAATCCTAAGGACCACATAATGACCTCATCGTCAGTATCATCGACCTCATCGTCGGTATCATTGACCTCGTCGTCAATATCACTGACCCCATCGTCAATTATCAGGTATCCTCATCATCGATACAAGCACGGGGGCTTCACTAGAAGGAAATATAATATCACGTTCATTCATATTGCAGTATTAAATATTCATGAAAACCTAAAAATTATATTGCTTATATATTAAGGGGAAAAGTGTTTTTTTATTTAATGTAACAATACAAAAATACTTTGGGGTATTTTTTATATGGGTGGGATGACAAATATCCGCCAAATGGAGATGGTGGGATCACGATCGAATGAGAAATTGGGTTGAGGCAAGGCTCGAGCTTACCAGTATGCAGGGAAATCATGTCTTGAGGCATGCTTGAGGCCTGGGGTTTTGTGGTGAAGTGGGTTTATAGTCTATCATAGTCAAGAGATAGTGGTAACTGACAACCAATTGTTACCAATAGCACTCAGCCAGTTTTTACCAATAGCCTTGGGAGGCTCTAAGCCTTTAGGGCCTATTATAGGCCCTCGATAGGCCTTGGGGGCTTGAATACCCAACCAATCATGCCTATTACAGGCCTTGGGAGGTTTAGTCAGCCTCCTAGAGCTTGTTACAGGCCATGTGGGCTTGGATACCCATCCCACATCAGGCTTAGTCAGCGATTGGGGAACTGCAACATGCAATCTAAATGTTGTACTATGTGCATTAGCTCTAGTGACATACAAGAAGTGATCTCCTATCTCTTCATTAGACCATTAGATGTTGCAAATCATAATTATATGTGGTTGATTAATTGCATTGTGGGTGAAGTAATGTGCATCCACAATATACATCGAAAGAAGCAAGGTGCATTGTAGAATCAATGGCGGGTCATAAAAGGGGTATCATATCAATATACTAGGTAGAAATATAAAGGGGTATAAAAAATGTTAATGAAAAAATTAATACATACAATATCTAGTGAAAATAGGGGTTTTCTTAAATTGGGAAGGCATATTGGGAGGGGGTTAAAAAAAGATTTTGGAAGGTATTTTCCAATATTTACTGAAATTAGGGGTATTGTTTCATATGCCATGAACGAACGTGCTATGATAGCGTTTTATTAAGTGAATCCCCCGTGGATACAAGTATCCTCATCATCAATACAATTATGCTCATCATCGATACAAGTATCCTCATCATCAATAGAAGTATCCACATCATCGATACAAGTATCCACATCATCGATATAGGTATCCTCATCATCGACCTTACCGTCGATGCAGGCAATTTCATCATCAACGACCATATCACTCCCCCTTTTGAGGAGGGTCCCTCTGAACTACACCAAGCTTGTCTCGGAAATACTCAAACTTTACTCGAGACAAAGGTTTGGTCAATACATGAGCAACTTGTTCGTCAGTGCTCACATACTCAAGCTTTATAGCTCCTTTCTGCACCATATGCCATATATAGAAATATCGGATCTCTATGTGCTTTGACTTATCATGTAACACTAGATTCTTTGTCATCTTGATACAGCTCTGGTTGTCACACAGGATCACAGTGGGGTCCATCTCTAAGTCAAACAATCCTGATAACAACTTCCGAACCCATATCACTTCACAACTAGTGGATTAAGCAACTATATATTCCGCTTCAGCTGTGTTGAGAGCCACACTAGACTACTTCTTTCTAAACCATGAGATCATGGCAGATCCCAGACAATAACATCCACCCGATGTGCTCTTCCTATCTGATACACTTCCTTCACAGTCAACATCTGTGTAGACATACAATCTGAAGTCATGATCTCCAAGATAATATAGACCAAATTCTATCATACCCTTCAGGTACCTCTTCACATGCTTTGCAGCTATCACGTGAACATGTCTAGGTTCCACTAGATACTGACTCAAGGTGTTCACAACAAAGTATATATATGACCTAGTGTTCGTTAGATACATCAATGACCAAATAATCTGTCTGTACAGAGTTACATCCAAAAACTCTAATGAGTCATCTACTAACAACTTTAAGTTGGAATCCATGGGAGTGGCCATGGCTTTACATTCCAACATATCAAATATTTTCAATATTTCCATAGCATACTTTCCCTGGTTGAGAAAGATTCCTTCTAATCCTTGCCATACTTCCAAACCTAGGAAGTAATGCATCAATCTAAGATCTTTCATCTCAAACTCTGCAGAGAACTTCTTCTTGCACTCGACAATTTGTTTCTCATTTCCAGTTAGAAATAGATCATCCACATATACAAACAATATGAAAATTTCATCATCCATAACCTTGAGATAAAGGTTAGGATCAACTTTACTCTTAATAAATCCCAAGCTTGTCAAGAAACTGTCAATTCTTCCATACATAGATCTGGGAGCTTGCTTCAACCCATACAAATCCTTCTTTAGTTTGCATACATGGGTTCTTCTATCTTCAACCTAAAATCCTTGTGGTTTTTCTATGCACACTTCTTCCTCAATCACACCATTCAAGAAGACTGTCTTCACATCCATCTACTGTAATTTCCACTTCATCATGGATGCAATTGCCACGATGGTTCTAATGGAAGTGTACCTTGCAACTGGTGCACATGTCTCTTCATAGTCAATTCCTTCTTTATGAAATAACCCTCTGGATAAAAACCTTTCCTTATACTTTTCAATACTACCATCCTCAACATGCTTTATCTGGTATATCCATTTGGAGGATACCACACTCAACTATATCCCAAACATCATTCTTCATTATTGAATGGTACTCCTCTGTCATTTCCTCTACCCACTCTTTCTTATGAGATGCCTCGTCATAACTAGTGGGTTCTTGATCTACAAGATCACACATCAAATCCATATAGCTGGAGAATGACTTTGGTTTCTTGATCACTCTAGTGGATCCTTCAAGAGCTCCATACTTTTCTGCTCCTTGTATAATGTCTCTTTCCCATGCTGGCTTTCTCTTTATTGATATGTTTATGGTAGGGGATTCTTGTGGTTCTATCATGTCATGGTCTTCAGGTGTTACATCTTTTAGGAGTGGGTGCAGGTTCTGCAATTCTGGGAGGTGCATCTTCCTCATATACTTCTTCATACTGGCACTTCCTAGATCTCTTCATAGCTGCCTCCTCATCAAATGTCACATCCCTACTAATTTCCATATGATGGAATCCTTGGATGTATATTCTGAATGGTTTAGATGCTTCACAATATCCAACAAATATTCCCTTCTTTCCAGAAGGATCCATCTTAGTTCTCTTTTCTTTTGGTATGTGAATATATACTGGGCATCCAAATATATTGAGATGGCTTACCTCATGCTTCTTCCCTATGAGCATTTCTTCTGGGGTCTTGAATTCAAGAGCACTATGAGATAGTCTATTCTAAACATATACTATTTTCATGGCTGCTTCAGCCCATAGATACATAGGTAGGTCTTGATCATGTATCATTGTCTTTATTGCTTCTATAATGGTTCTAATCTTTCTTTCCGCAACACCATTCTGTTGAGGATTGTAGGGAGTGGTTATTTCCCTCTTGATTCCAGCCTCTTTACAAAAGAATTCAAAATACTTTGAAGTATATTCTCCACCATTATCTATCCTGAGTGTCTTGATCTTCTTTTCTGGATGATTTTCTATCAAGACTTTGAATTCCTTGAATTTCCCAAAGACTTGATCTTTTCCATTTAGGAAGTATATCCAAGTCTTTCTTGAATGGTCATTAATAAATGTAAGGTAGTATTCATACCCACTTAAGGATTTGGAGGGCATTGGTCCACATACATCTGAATGTATCAATTCCAAAGTGCTTTTAGTGTTTGTCTCACTCTTTGGAAATGGGTTCTTGATATTCTTACCTTTTGCACATCCGTTGCAAGTGCCTTTATGTTCAATATTCAAGTCTGGAAATCCTGTTACTACTTTTCTCACATAGGGTAATGCTTTGTAGTTGATGTGAGAAAGCCTTCTATGCCATAGCTCTCTTGGGCTAGTGGCTTCATGAACAAGGGAAGCTTCTAGATGTCCCTTGAGTTTGTATAGACCTCCTTCCTCTTCACCAATAAGAATTGCATCCTTAATTGTTTTTCCTTTGGACCACATGAGTACTTATCCATCTATGAATGCAACCCTATAACCTTTCTTATCTAATGTTTAGATATAAAGTAAGTTCTTCTTCAAACCTGGTACATATAAGACTTCATTCATCTTCATGGGGGTTCCAGAATCAAGCATGTAGCTTGCTTCACCAATTCCCTTGATGGGATATTGATAGTCATCTCCTAAAGATACCTTCCGAGGAGAGGTCTTCTCTTCAATTCTTGAAAGAGTTTTCTTTTGTCCTTTCATGTGCTTTGAAGCACCACTATCAATGAGCCATGTATCTTCTCCAGGTGTTACATACCTAGAGAGTGCAAAGAATAGAACATATTCTTCTGCATCTTCTTCTTCTATTTTAGTTCTTTTCTTTTGAGGCCTTTCCTCTTCTTCTTCTTCACTATCGTCTTCTCCTAAATGTACTTGATGTCTTTTGTGAAGATTCTTCTTCTTCTTTGAAGGACAATTTCTAGCAAAGTGTCCTACTTTGTGACAATTGTAACATTGAACTAAGGAGAGGTCTCTTTCTGAACTTACCCCTCCTTTCTTTTGAAATCTATGTGGAGGTTGACACTCCTTATGGCCATTCTTCTTGGAGTTGAGATGACTCTTTCTTATTTTGGTGTGAGTGGCCAAATCGTGGTCATTTTCTTTGAGCAAGGCTTCTCTATTGGATACCCTAGCCTCTTCTTGAATGCAATCCTCCCATACCACATCAAACTTCATTTTTCTTTTCTTGCACGCATGGTTTGGATGAATGAATCCCAAGGTCTAGTGAAACCATGGAGAGTAGCCATGACTAGGTCATCTTCATCAAGGGTGTCTCCAATGTCTTCTAGTTGTTCCTTGAACTGGGAGACCCTTGTGAAGTAATCTTGAATAGATTCTCCTTTATTCATTTTGGTACTCTTCAATTGAGTTCTCAAATTCATCTTCCTGTTGATGTTCCTACCTTCATACATTCTGCCTAGGGAATCATACATTTCCTTTGGGGTCTTCTTGGATGCCACTTGGGGAATCAAGTGGTCCTTGATATAATCAACAATGATTCTATTTTCCCTAATCAAGTCCTTCTTGTACTTCTCTTTAGATTCATCTTCCACAGGTTCTGCAACCTCATCTTTGATATATCGAGTAAGATCATTATCTTCAAGAGTGAGACCAATCCTATATTTCCATGCCAGGAAATTCTCTATACACTCTAGCTTGTCTTCAAGCTTAGTGCTTGGAGCCATCTTATCCAGTAGGTCACAAAACTTGAAGTTTCTCATAAAGTAGAATAGATCTTACCAGGAAATGTGCTTGATTGAATTGAGATGACTGGTGTAGTTTGCTTCTAGAAAATTCAACTTTTCACATTTCAAATCTAACCAGCAACTTTCGGATCTGCAACAGGTTTTTTGGTTTTATGGTTTGCACTTTTTCTAGTTTACTGGTGCACAGGTTCGCAGCTTTTCTGGTTCACTGGTGCACAGTTGCGTAGTTTTTCTAGTTCACTAGTTTTCTAGTTTTTCTGGTTTTCTAGTCCGAAAGTCAAACTAGGGTTTTACAAAGCCCAAGGTTCTACCTGTTGAGATATTGTAACTTCTAATAATATTATATTTGTACTTTATTATTCTGGAGATGTTTCATTCCTCCGTGTGAGTGGCCAAAGCTTGGTCATCTTCTTTGAGCAAGGCTTGTCTATTGGATACCCTAGCCTCTTCTTGAATACAATCCTCCCATACCACATCAAACTTCATACTTTATTTTCTAGCACACATGGTTTGGATGAATGAATCCTAAAATGTAGTGAGACCATTGAGAGCAGTCGTGACTAGTTCATCTTCATCAAGGGTGTCTCCAATGGCTTCTAGTTGTTCGTTGAACTGGGAGACCCTTGTGGAGCAATCTTGAATAGATTCTCCTTTATTCATTTTGGTACTCTTCAATTGAGTTCTCAAATTCATCTTCCTGTTGATGTTCCTCCCTTCATACATTCTGCCTAGGGAATCATACATTTCCTTTCGGGTCTTCTTGGATGCCACTTGGGGAATCAAGTGGTCCTTGATAGAATCAACAATTATTCTCTTTTCCCTAATCAAGTCCTTCTTGTACTTATCTTTAGCTTCATCTTCCGCAGGTTCTGCAACCTCATCTTTGATATATCGGGTAAGATCATTCTCTTCAAGAATGAGACCAATCTTATGTTTCCATGCTCGGAAATTCTTTATAAGCTCTACCTTGTCTTCAATCTTAGTTATTGGAGCCATCTTATCCAGGAGGTCACAAAACTTTTAGGTTCTCAAAAAGTAAAATAGATCTTACCAGGAGATGTGCTTTATTGAATTGAGATGACTGTTGTACTTTGCTTCTGGAAACTTCAACTTTTCACCCTTCAAATATGACTAGAAATTTCAGATCTGCAACAGGTTTTCTGGTTCACACTTTTTCTGGTTTACTTGTGCACATGTTCATAGCTTTTATGGTTCACTGGTGCATAGGTGCGCAATTTTTCTGGTTCACTGGTTTTCTGGTTTTTCTGGTTTTTTGGTCCAAAAGTCAAACTAGGGTTTGATAAAGCCCAGGGTTCTACCCACTCAAAAAGTTCGATCTAAGGCTCAGAATTTCGATTTTGAGGAGAAACATCCAGCCATACTCTTAGAATCCAAAAATTCCAACTTTTGTAGAAACCCTAATTTCACTAGAGGAGGAGAGAGAGGTATTTTTACCTTGTGAAAGATGTCCTATTCAGGATAGCTTTGATACCATTTTAATTTTAGCCTAAATTCACAAGAAATATCACTGAAAGAAACATAATCACAAGATAGACAAAGATTTACCCTGGGAAATCCTCATGAGGTAGAAAACCCGGCAGAGCTTTCCTCAATATAGATGATAAACAATTACAAGGATGTAATCCCAAACAAGAGCTCCTTCTCCTTCTATGTATATCTCTCTCTCCCCTATACGCCAATCATAAGTGAGTGAATGAGTGAGTATAATGAGGAACACACCTCCTCTATTTATACTCATCTTCTAACTGACTTTTCACCCTAACTGGGCCGACCTATCCTAAGAGAGTCTAATAACCCCTAAACAACTAACTCAAGTCCAACCCCACAAGGGAGGTCTAATAACCCTAGTTACCACATTCTTTCTGAGGAATAAACATCTACGGATACATGATAAAGTCCCGACGAAGGAATGGAACAACTTTGGAATAATACAAATACAATATTCATAGAAGTTACAATATTTCAACACTCCCCCTTAATGAGAAGGATATTATAACAATATCTACAGGATCAAGGAGTCATCAACTACATGATACATGATACATCTTTAAATCATTGGAAGCTTTCTTTAACATCATCAGTAACTCAACCAATTACTGGAACATCTTCAAATCTTCAATACTGGAATATCAATATCTTCAGTACTGAGTCTTCATCTTCTGCAGCATCCGAACAACAACAACAACATCATCATATCGATCTCTCGATCAACAACATCATCATCTGGATCTCCCGATTATCATCTGGATCTTTCGATCAACATCAACATCATCTGGATCTCTCAATCAACAGCATCATCATAGTAGCATACTCTGCAATACACATGATCCAATTATGGGATGATCAATCCCTCTCACTTTAGGACATAGGTCCAAGGATGATACAATCCTGATGCACTTACGGGATGATCAATCCCTCTCAATTTAAGACACCTCACATGTCTATGGATGATGCAATCCAGATCTACTTATAGGATGATCAATCCTTCTCACTTTAAGACACCTCTCATGTCTATGGACGATGCAATCCAGATCTACTTACAGGATGATCAATCCTTATCAATTTAAGACACCTCTCATATCTATGGACAATGCAATCCATATCTACTTACTAATAGTTTTCATCATTTAATTCAATATATCTAAGATCTTAACTGAAATAACAACATGTACAGCATATCAAGCATAAGAGACAAGAGACAAGAGACACAAAACATTTCACCGGGGAAAACCGAGAAGGTGAAAAACCCTGCAACTTCCTCATAGATAGAATAAGAATCAATACAAGGATCACTATGATCAAACCCAAGAGATAGATATCTTAAGCAACATGCTCCTCCTCCACTTTTGCACACTCCTCCTCTCTCTCACTAATGCGAAGTGAGTGAATAATAGAATGTGTAAAATGAGAGAGACACACTCTCTATTTATACACTGCTTCACTTGTCTTTTAACTTTATCTGGGTCGGCCCCAACTTAACCACTTAACATAATGCTGACAGGGATGACCCCACTAGGGTGGTCTAATAACCCTTTGACCCACATAACTCATATAGGGCCGACCCCATCAAGGTGGTCTAATAACCCAACAAGTATAAGTTACGACACTTAAAATATAACTTGCGACACTTGCAAGTACAACTGACGTCACTTCCAATCGGGGGAATAATACATCTCAGGTGAACACGTCTAGGAATAATACATCTCTGTTGGGATACAATAAAGTACAAATGTAATACATACAATATACAGGTGAATATCTTCCGAAGTTACAAATACATCAACACTCCCTCTTAAATAGGAAGGTATTCTCTTGACACAAGTCATCAAAACATATAGGCATAAGTATTCAATACTGGAGCTGGATCATCATCACTGGATAGGGGAGCATCATCTTCACTGCTACTGTACTTGTCATCTCGATCTCTGGGCTATCTCTGAATTCTTCTCGTCATAGGAAATTCTACAGAGCTAGCCCTTTTTCATGCTGGATGTAGGCCCACCTCCTGTAGGTCTTCATCAACACTGGCCATATTGTGGAATCCTCAAGACTTATTACGTGCGTCGCAATGCCTCGAAAGAGTATCCCAGGATCCTTTATGTGCTGAAGCATGACCAACAAGATCTCCCAAGTCAACTTACATGTGAGTGTCACAAAACCTTAAAAGAGTGTTTTTCCTAGCAAGATCTCTAAATAGCATCCGAGGGATTTTACGTGACGAGCACAACCTATCTGGATCTACAGGACGTATTACATGTGACCCACAACACAAAATCTTAAAAGAGTGTCTTGAATACCAATATCTCTAAAGAGCATCCGAGGCCTTTTACGTGACTAGCACAACCTATCTGGATCTCCAGGACATATTACATGTGGTCTCCACAAAACCTTAAAAGAGTGTCTTGCCCAGCAAGATCTCTAAAGAGCATCCGAGGCCTTTTACGTGACTAGCACAACCTATCCGGATCTCCACGACGTATTACATGTGGTCTAGCAAAACCTTAAAAGAGTGTCTTTCCCAACAATATCTCTAGAGAGCATCTAAGGCCTTTTACGTGACTAGAACAACCTGTTCAGATCTCCAGGACCTATTACATGCTACCCTCACACAACCTATCCACGGCCACAGAGTATCAACCCGATACTCACCATATATCATCCTGATGTATATCATCACATGATCATCCTGATCATCATCATTGCATCGTCCTGATGTATATCATCCAGAGCATTGTCCTGATACTCATCACACATGATCATCCTGATGCATATCATCCAGAGCATCGTCCTGATACTCATCACACATGATCATCCTGATCATTGTCACTGCATTGTACTGATGCATATCATCTAGAGCATCGTTCTGATACTCATCACACATGATCATCCTTATCATTGTCACTGCATCATCCTAATGCATATCATCCAGAGCATCGTCCTGATACTCATCACACATGATCATCCTGGTCATTGTCACTGCATCGTCCTGATGCATATCATCTAGAGCATCATCCTGATACTCATCACACATGATCATCCTGATCATTGTCACTGCATCGTCTTGATGCATGTCATCATACATGATGCAACTGATCATACAAAGCATCCAACTGATGCATATCCAAATTAGTAACTGGAGCATCATCCTGATGCTCATCACACAGTGCTTACATCCATAGCCATGGGAAGGATACTCCTACCACCATGATTGGAATGGCTCTTGAAAATGTGTCCCATCACTTCTTTCTCGAAGTATCTTCAATATGAAGAACACCAAGCCTCTCTCTGAAGTACTCAAACTTCACTCTGGCTAGTGGTTTCATCAACACATCTGCAACCTACTCATCCATCGCAACATACAGGAGCTTCAATGCTCCTCTCTGCACCATATCCTTGATATAGTGATATTTGATCTCGATGTGCTTCAACCTATCATGGAACATCAGGTTCTAAGACAGCTTCACACAACTCTGGTTGTCACAAAATATACTAGTAGCATCCAACGGGAGATCAAATAACTCAGACAGTAGCTTCCTAAGCCATACTGCCTCACAACTAGCCAAACAAGCTATGACATACTCTGCTTCGTCTGTACCTAGTGCTACGCATCACTGTTTCCTGCAAAACCAAGAGATCACACCTGATCCCATAATAAAGTAGCACCCAAAAGTGCTCTTCCTATCTACTGCATTGCTTTCCCAATCTGAATCAACATAACCCTCCAGGTTAAACTTTTGATTCGCATCATACTTGAGCCCATAATCAATTATACCCTTCAGGTATTTTAGAATATGCTTTACAGCAACTAGGTGAACACCTCTGGGATCCGTGAGGAACTGGCTCAATGTGTTCACCGCAAAGAAAATATCTAGTCTCGTGTTCGTCGGGTACATCAAGGACCTAATCATCTGACGATACACCATGACATCAACCGGATCAGATGAAGCATCACACAGAAGATTCAGGTTCGATGCCATAGGTGTGGCCATGGCCTTGCATTCCATCATCCCGAACTGCTTCAGGATCTCTACTACATACTTCCCTTGTCCAAGGTAGATTCCATCTGCACTCTGCCACACCTCCATGCCTAGAAAGTAATGCATCATCCCCAAGTCCTTTATCTCGAACTCGGTAGCAAGCTTCCTCTTCATGTTGGAAATCAATCTATCCTTACCTGTAACAAACAATTCATCCACATACAACAGTAGTATCACTGTATTTCCTTCCTCAACCTTGTAGAAAATGTTGGAATCCGCCTTACTCTTGGTAAATCCCAAACTGGATAGAAAGCTGTCTATCCTACCATACCAAGTTCTAGGATCTTGCTTCAAGCCATACAAGGATTTCTTCAATCTGTACACATATGAATCCCTGTCATGTGTCTCAAAACAGAGTGGCTAGTCAACATACACTTCCTCTTCGACTACACCATATCCATCTAGTGTATCTTCCACTTCATCATTGCAGCCAGGGAAAGTACTGATCTGATGGAAGTGTATCTGGCTATAGGTGCAAAAGTCTCTTCATAATCTATCCCTCTTTCTCAGAAAAGCCACGAGCCACAAACCGCGCCTTGTATTTCTCTATGCTGCCATCTACAGCATGATTGATCTTATAGATCCACATGGAAGTCACAAAAGACTTCCCTTCTCTTCTTGGGACCACATCCCAAACATGATCGATTGGTACTCCTCGATCATGGAATCCTTCCATTACTGCATCCCGGATCCTGGGAACTTTAGATTCTTCAATATCTTTAATAGATAGTTTTCTTGAACTTTGTTACTGGAACAAATGTTGTTGTCCTTTTTTAGGTGATTGTACACGATCTTTCCTACAAATCAAATTCAATTGCATGATTAGAAACTTCTCATAGTTTTTCAAAACAAATTCTTATGCATAAAGACATATGTCATACAGTCATGCAATTATCTTAGCCAATGCTTCAATACAACATTTACCCATATCCCGTAACTTTCTAGATGTCTTCCATCTCTACCAGAACATTTGTTAAGAGTGTGCACAACTCCCAACATGTTATCAAAGAGGTTTCATTCTAGATAAGTAGCAATGGAATGTTGTACAGTACCATAGGCCACTTACCCATTACTTGCATATTAGTAGTATCTTATTCATTAATGCAACTTTTCTAATATGCATAATACATATCCTAAATCTAGGAACATAAGTATGTACATGACTGGACAACATCATTTAAGTAATCAAATATACAAGAAATGACAATTCAAATACTTATCTTTGTTTGCTTGTTGGGTGGACTCCCTCTCAATCTTTGCTTCCTTGCAGGAGCTACTGGAGTGTGCTCCCTCTTGATCTTTGCTTCCTAGATTATATGTCCTTGAACTTAAATCCATCCTAGACCACTATGCATGCTTAATTGTGCTCTAGTGTCATCATTGTGTTATTCTCAAGATCTCATACATAACCATACATATATTAGTATAAACTCAATACTATCAAAACATTATGATCCTAAATACTCTTAACATCTATGGTCATGATCATTTCACACACAGGTAATTTATAGCAAGCATTAGTATTCAAGGTTTCAGGGAGGACTTCTATTACTCATGCATATTCTTATTGACCATAGGACTCTTCTGGTTAGTCATATCATCAATCAAAGTAAGAAACATAATATGCATAAACTGTTGATTACTTAAACTTCTAACTTCAAGAATAATCACTCATAGAAAAGTATAAGATCCTAACACAAGGTAGGATTCTAACTTGATATAGGAAAAAACATACATAGATTATCATGATTGCTAGTTATGTCTAACATACCCATATAATGTCTTTTTGTTCTTCTTCAAAGACTTGTGCTAGTAACCTGCATAACTCATAAGTTAACCATTGTAGAACCAAAATATACATACCTTGTAAGTAGAGCTTCTATGTGATCCATGAGTCTTTGTCTTCATGTCACCATGGTCATATGTTCTAGAACTTGATTCGTACCTTTCATGTTAGTGGAAAACATCATCCTCATACAATACCGCAGTGTATTAGTACAATCATATAACCCTAATCAATGAATGTCTTATATCATGCACATGCATTCATACTATTACAAGGGTGATAAGACAATTCTAAGATTAATCAAAATTGTACTAACCTCAATAATATGAAGACAAACATATCATAAACTTAATCATGAATAGATTTCAACACATACCTGTATCTCCTCGAGTCATACCTGTCGAGACTTCTTGTAGTATTCTTATGTAAGTCCTTAGCCTCATCTCCCTCTAAAGCTGGAACTTCTTCACTTATTTAGGTGTCCAATTCATTCTCTTCAATCCTCTTTGATTTGTTGAGACTGGATCTGGAGTTGGATTAGGGTTTGTCAGAGAAACCCTAAAAATCCAAAATTTGAATTTCAAACTTCTCATTGGATGAAAAAATGTGCCTTGCTGAGTTGATCAAGCTGGTATACTTCAATTTTGAAATCTCCAAAATTTGACCCCTCAAAATTGCCTTTGAAACTTCTGGATCTTCTGGACAGGATACTGAACTAGGGTTTGATAAAGCCTAGTCTTCTGCCCATCCAAAAAATTCAATCTTGCGTTCTAAGATTTGATTTTTATGAGGAGATTCCAGCCATGGTCACAGATTTAAAAAATTCCAACTTTTGCAAAAGCCCAAATTTTTCACCTTTCCGATCAAAATACCGAACTAGGGTTTGATCAAGCCCAGCCTTCTGCCCAACCAAAAAATTTGATCTTGGTCTCTAAATTTCGATGTTGATGAGGATCATTCAGACATGGAATCCGATTCCAAAAATTCCAACTTTCTCCGAAGTCCTAAATTCCCGTAGCAGTGACAAGCCAAGAATGAAGGTGCTCAGAATCCAATTCTGTTTTGACATAAATATGCACCTTATTGTTTCTGGTGCATCTCTTAAATTTCAGATCGACAGGGTCTGAAACTTCTACTTGTGGTAGCCTAACCTATCATCTTTCCAACCCCATAGGTCTGACCTAAAATGGACTCTCTGAGAGAGAGTTACGCCAAGTGTCGCAACGTGACCTGTTTATGGTATAAAATAGGAGAACAAACTTGTACGGAGTGCCATGGGTCATTGTTTCAACTTTGGCCTCTGAAAAGAGTACCTATGAAATTAAAGTTCGTGCCCTACCTATAAATTTTTACTAAATTTCATTTGGATCTTCCTAGCCCAAGTTGTGACCTTTTTTCCTAGGTCACCTGTTTATGACTAAGATCTGGAAGAGGCAGAAACCCTAGATTGTACGGATCATATCTCACAAGGTACAACGAATCAGATGCTTTTCTTCAGACACAAGGTACATGGTGATGTTACCTTCGACCAGTAAAATTTTTTGATCCTGAACCTTTTCCAAAATGGATTTATAGTGAAATTTCTACGATGACTGAATTTTTCTATATCAAGTCCTAGCTTCCGATTTGTCGCAAGTGCAACAAGTGTCATAAATGCCATATCATGCCTTCCTTTAGGCTAGCTCAGATACCATGTTAGTTTTCATCATTTAATTCAATATATATAAGATCTTAATTTAAAGAACAACATGTACAACATATCAAGCATAAGAGACAAGAGACAAGAGACACAAAACATTTCACCAGGGAAAACCAAGAAGGTGAAAAACCCTGCAACTTCCTCAGAGATAAAATAAGCATCAATACAAGGATCACCATGATCAAACAAAATAGATAGATATATTCAGCAGCATTCTCCTCCTCCACTTGTGCGCACTCCTCCTCTCTCTCACTAATGTGAAGTGAGTGAATAATAGAATGTGTAAAATGAGAGAGACACACTCTCTATTTATACACTACTTCACTTGTCTTTTAACTTTAGCTAGGTTGGCCCAAACTTAACCACTTAACATAATGCTAACAAGGCTGACCCCACTAAGGTGGTCTAATAACCATTTGACCCACATAACTCATACAAGTCCAAACCCATTAAGGCGGTCTAATAACCCATCGAGTATAAGTTACGACACTTACAATATAACTTGCGACACTTGCAAGTACAACTGACGACACTTCCAATCAGAGGAATAATACATCTCAGGTGAACACGTCTAGGTTCCACTAGATACTGACTCAAGGTGTTCACGACAAAGCATATATCTGGCCAAGTGTTCATCAGATACATCAATGACCCAATAATCTATTTGTAGAGAGTTACATCCACTAACTCTCATGAGTCATCTACTAACATCTTTAAGTTGGAATCCATGGGAGTGGCCATGGCTTTACATTCCAACATATCAAATCTTTTCAATATTTCCACAACATACTTTCCCTGGTTGAGAAAGATTCATTATGATCCTTTCCATACTTCCAAACCTAGGAAGTAATGCATCAATCCGAGATCTTTCATCTCAAACTCTGCAGAGAGCTTCTTCTTGCACTCGACCATCTGTTTCTCATTTCCATTCAAAAATAGACCATCCACATATAGAAAAAATATGACAGGTTCATCATCCATAACCTTGAGATAAAGGTTAGGATCAACTTTACTCTTAATAAAGCCCAAGCTTGTTAAGAAACCGTCAATTCTTCCATACCAAGCTCTGGGATATTGCTTACACCCATACAAATCCTTCTTTAGTTTTCATATGTGGGTTCTTCTATCTTCAACCTCTAATCCTTGTGGTTTTTCTATGTACACTCCTTCCTCAATCACACCATTCAGGAAGGTTGTTTTCACATCCATCTGGTGTAATTTCAACTTCATCATGGATGCAAGTGCCATGATGGTTCTAGTGGAAGTGTACCTTGCAACTGGTGCACATGTCTCTTCATAGTCAATTCCCTCTTTCTGAGAGAACCCTCTGGCTACAAACCTTGCCTTATACTTTTCAATACTACCATCCACAACATGCTTTACCTTGCATATCCATTTGGAGGATACCACACTCTTTTCTTTTTGTTTGGGAACTATATCCCAAACATCATTCTTCATTATTGACTGGTACTCCTATATCATTTCCTCTACCCACACTTTCTTATGAGATGCCTCTTCATAACTAGTGGGTTCTTGATCTATAAGAGCACACATCATAGACATATAGCTGGAGAATGACTTTGGTTTGTTGCTCACTCTAGTGGAGCCTTCAGGAGCTCCATACTTTTTTCCTCCTTGTATAATGTCTCTTTCCCATGTTGGCTTTCTCTTTATTGATATGTTTATGGTAGGGGGTTCTTGTGGTTCTATCATTTCATGTTCTTCAGGTGTTACATCTTCAGGAGGGGGTGCCTCTAAAATTATGGGAGGTGCATCTTTCTCATATACTTCTTCATACTGTAACATCCTAGATCTCTTGAGAGCTACCTCCTCATCAAATGTCACAACCCTACTAATTTCCATATGATGGAATCCTGGGATGTATATTCTGAATGCTTTGGATGCTTCACAATATCCAACAAATATTCCCTTCTTTCCAGACGGATCCAGCTTAGTTCTCTTTTCTTTTGGTATGTGAATATATACTGGGCATCCAAATATCTTGAGATGGCTTACCTCCTGCTTCTTCCCTGTAAACAATTTTTCTGGGGTCTTGAATTCAATAGCACTATGAGATAGTCTATTCTGAACATATATTGTTGTCCTGGCTTCTTCATCCCATAGATACATAGGTAGGTCTTGATCATGTATCATTGTATTTACTGCTTCCATAATGGTTCTATTCTTTCTTTCTGCAACACCATTCTGTTGAGGATTGTAGGGAGTGGTTAGTTCCCTCTTGATTACAGCCTCTTTACAAAAGACTTCAAAATCCTTTGAAGTATATTCTCCACCATTATCTGTCCTCAGTGTCTTGATCTTCTTTTCTGAATGATTTTCTATCAAGACTTTGAATTCCTTGAATTTCCAAATGACTTCATCTTTTCCCTTTAGGAAGTATATCCAAGTCTTTCTTGAATAGTCATCAATAGTTATGGCCCGATCCACCTTTCTTTTGGATTTTATGTCTTTTAAATGAGATGCAAATGCCTAGTAATATTTGATCTAGATGCAACTAAAACAGATCTAAGTCTAGCAAGTGAAATAAATCTACCTATCCTTGCAGGGAACACGCTTTAAGGATGAGCAATGGTCTGTAACAGATAAGAAAAGGAAAGAACAGGTAGCTGTCAATTCCTACAGGTAAAGCTACAGCCAGATAAAAAGATCTTAGAAGATAGCTTCTAGTTTAATGTAAAACGTATCTATTGCTCACGAAACAGAAAAGAAGCGAAAATATCTAATCTAAATAGTAAGAAACAGATCTAAATGTAAACAAACTGAAATTAAATTCAAAGATACCTGCAAGGAGAAAATTAAAGGTATGAACAATGAGCCATAAGAATTATCTTGAAGAAAGAACAGTTAGTCGTTCAATCAAAAAAGAATTCTACAGCAATGGTAAATATATCAGCAGGTAGCTCCTGATTCACTATGAAATGCATTCATTGTTCACAGAATAGAGAAAATCGCATGCACAGGAAGAAGCAAAATCATTGATACAAAGAAATAGTTCAGATGGTAAGAATGATCTCACATTACAGAACAGCAGTCATTAGAATAGTCCAACATGCATCCGTCCAAAATCCCATGCAAAACGTCCATCTCCCGTGGCTTTTATTAGAAAATTCAATTTTACAGAAACGATACAAGATAGTTCGTAAAGGTTTCAAAATATCCTTCCCTGCCAAAAGTCCTTCTCTATTCTTCCTAGCTTCTATTTATAATTACAAATATGCCCTTTGGGCTGCCACCTAGCACCTTCCACTTGTCATCTACAGAAAATTCTCTCCTAAAATAGACAAAAATGAGATTCCCTTTCATTTACAGAAATTATTTAAAGAAAATAGGGACAGCTGTCCCATAGTTTACCCACCTTACACATTTGAGAGTCAAATACAAAATAACAGAAATAATGCTTTGAAATCAGTGATTTCAATCCTGTGCGTGAGTTTCTGCTGGTAGAGGATCGCCCAAGTTAATTGCTACTGACGCTGCCTGGGAAGAGACACTCAAGCCTATTGCTGATGTTGCTTGAGTGGCTGCTGGGAGAGAAGATTCTGGATCTGCTGATGCCCCTGCTACTGCTCCAGCTTTCTTTTCCTCTTCCGCTATGTAGTTGTACCACATACCTGTGTCCCTTATGACTATGTTTGCTGCAGCAGGAAACAAGATTTTCTGAGAAGTTACATTCTTCCCGAGTTCTGTTCTAATGCTTTGAACTTCTGCTACTGCATCTTGATGCATTTCCTTCAGCAGATGGTTGTGGAGGGATGACAATCCAACATAATGTTGAAGGTCATCAATAGCCAGAACATCAATCCTTTTCACATACTCGGTTTGAACGACTAGCTCTTCCTTTAGCTGAGACAAACGCTGCTCCTTTTCCGGAAAGTCCTCCAGGGTCTGAGGGAAACTCAATGTGCATTTGTCATGTACCCCTTGGAGCCCTTGGTACAGATTGCTAATTTTATTTGTTGTTCTTTGCACGCTAGTTATCAGCTTACTGGCACAGTTCCTGCCAAACTCCAAAAGGGCTATGTCCTCATTAAAACTGTCCACAGATTTAAATGGGAGGTGTGTGGGGAAACCCCCTTTTCCTTCTCTCCGCGCCATCTGATTGATGATATTTTCCTTGACACGGGTATTCTTTGCTTTGAGCCTATGAGCTTCCGCATTAATTTATTTTAACCTGACCACCATGGCCTTGAGCTTGCAAACCTCATCAGCGATTAGCTCCTAAGTGTCATACACCTGCTTCAGGATGTTGCATGACAGCTCATGGAAAGGAGACATGTCCATTGTTCTACCCTCGGCTTGCTCTAACTGTTCGGCTAATGTCCATTTGTCTGCTTCTAGCTGAGATGCCTTTTCTTCTGCTCCGCTCTTCTTTGCTTCCACAATCATCATTTGGAGTGCTAGCTGGTCCTTTTCCTCCTCCAGCTGGCTGTACTTGTTTGACAGCTCCTTATGCTCAGCGTACAAGCAATTATACTTGTTCACTACCAGATCTCTTTAGGCTTGCTCATTATCCACAGTCTGTTGTAGCGAACGAGCTCTCTTCTTTGTCAAAATATTTTCTCTAACTATCACACCCACATTGTCCAGTGAGGCTCTTGATGTTTCCACAACCGCGGATGCCATAGCAAAGGGGTCCTTATCTGTATTTTTCATTACAGTGACCTCTCGGTGGGTAACAATGTCTTCATGGAAGGGACTTTTGACCCTCTCTTCTGATTTGAGGACCATTGCTTTCCTCTTCTTGTCGTAGACAAACTCATTCCACCTGGACACTGTACGCTTTCCCGATGGCGTGTACGGGACAATTGGTCGGTTTATGATGTCTATGTCTTCTTCAGCAGGTGGGGTCCGGACTTCCTAAGCTGGATCCATGCCCTTCTTTTGGGTACCAGAGCCTCCTGCTTGGGCTATGTCTATATCCATGTCTTGGACACCGGACCCACTGGCTTGAGCATCTTCCCTTGCTTTCAACTCTTCTTTTGCCTTCCTTTCTGCCTCCGCTTGCTCAGCTTCAGCCTCTTTCTGCTTTTGGGCTTCCTCAGCTTCCTTTCGCAGGCTTTCATTTTCAGCTTCTTGCTACATCCTTGCCACTTCAGCTTCCTGCTGCCTTCTTCCCATTTCAGTTTCCTGCTGCCACCTGGCTTCTTCTGCTTCCCGTTGTAGCTTGGCTTCCTCATCTTCCTGGAGTAACCTGGATTCTTCCCTTAATCTGAACTCTTCCTGAGCTCGGGCATCCTCAGCTTCTTTCTCCTTCTACTGGCTGGTCTTCTGGGCCTTAGTTGAGCTAGAGCTTGCCCCAGTGCTTTGGCGATAGACCCGTAGCTCAGCCATGTTGCTGATACCTTTGAATGCCTCTTCCTCGTCATCAGGATAGTGGGAGTACTCGAAGTGAGCATAGATCTCCTTACAGTGATCAGCAACTCTTCCCTTTCTGTCATTCCCGTGGAAGATCACCTCACCGAAGTGGAAGGCTTTCAGCTCTTGAATAAATTCATCGACCGAGGCAACCCTCGAGAACTTGTAAGCACCTATACGGAAAGGTAGAGGGGGAAAGGAGGCCTTATGCTGTTTGTTGAGCATTGCTCCAATTCCATCCAGGAAGAGTTGTCTTACTGCTTCTTTGAGGACCACATAATCCATGGCAAACTGCGGCAAGATGTATGGGGGCTTAGTACCTCCAAACATTCTGAGGTAAGTACCTTGCTCTGAAAAGTAAAAATCCCCGTAATCTTCAAGGACTTCCACAACGTTCTCTGACAGGCAGTTGGGCTCCTCCCTGAACAACTTCTCATATAGGGGCATGATGAACCCCTCACAGATGAGTTTGTAACTAGGCTTGTAATTATTAGCCCACAACATCCTGAAAGCGATATAGACCGGGATAGTGGCCTTATCCCATGTGCATCCCAATTTGGGGAATTCTATCTTGGCTAAAATACAATCGATCAGATATGAAGACACGAAAAATTCAGCCTTCTTCAAGGCTAGTCCTTCTTTAGCAGCAACTATCATCGAGGCCAAACTATCTGATAGAAGAGTGGCCCAGTCAAACATAGTTCCCTTGAATGCCACGTAGTGGATAATAGGGACCCACTGAATCTTATACACTGTGCCATCAGGCATGCCGAAGATTCTGCACAACATTAAAGCGATTAATCTGAAAGGAGATCTCAGATTATGCACGTCATATTCATCACTTCCTTTCTTCCTCAAATGTTTGCCTGCCACTAGCAGCTTCTTGGCCATCTCGACGTTGTTCATCTGGCTCAACCATTCATCAGTCAGAGCTTGTTGGACACAGGGAAATTTGTAGGCTGCCGCAAAATACGTGGGTTGAAATGAGGCAATAGCCACTTTCCCGCTATCATTTATCACTCTCCCTTCAGCATCGGCATGTTGGAGTATCCATCCGATCACTTCAGCACGGGGGAACAGCTCAGGGCGGGTAGCGGCTCTAGTTATGCCTGAGGCTCTGATATTGAGATAAATCGGCCCTTCCTCTAGCAACATATCTGGGATCTCTTGGTCCCGGATCATTCTGTAGATGTCACCCCATCTGATTTCAGGAGGGACACCGGTGGTGCACCTAGTATCCTAGAGTGAAGCTTCAGTTTTAACTGGCGCAGGCTTCTTTTCTGACATTTTAGCCTTCTTCTTACCAACTTTCGGCATTTTGATTCATCCCTGATAACACCCATATACAAGTCATCATGACATTGAGCAACATACTGTGAGGCTTCAACAGAGAGCACCATTGTTTTAATATGTCAAGGAGATAAGTACAATGAAGCTGCATATTTAGGAAGTAAAAACACTATTTCAATATGAAACATAAATTGAAATGTTTGAATCTTTTGAAGGGATGAGTTTTGAGATGCTCCTGAGAGGATAGGTATGTTGCGGAAACAATTTGCTCTCGAACCGATAGGCGTGTTGGGGAAACAATTTGCTCTTGGACCGGTAGGCGAGTTGCGGAATCAACCTGCTTTCGGTTTAGCCCTGGGGAAGAGGGTAACTTTCGTCATTGTGCTTTTAAAAGGCTAGTGGCGGGGAAGTCTAGGGTGAAATAACCCTGCGACAAAATGAGGAGCCACTTTCACCTTTACGGCCCAGTGAGGGCTTTGAACGCTATTGTCATTTACGGCACTTGCCGAGGTACCTATGGGGGGTTTGAACATGGGCAATGCGCCTATCGTAAGATTTAAATTGGGTAGTGGTCACGTTGGAACTAAGTTTTACGAAAAGGCCCGGGGATTTACGTCTTAGGCTTTCGGCTGGGGACATGAAAATTCCATGGGGATTCGGCACTTTTGTTTTACATAACGAGGCACGCGGCCCGGGGAGGAAAATAGAACAAGTCTAACCATCTGCACCAACTGTCTCTACCCAAAAGAAACGTTCTATCCTGCGTATGTTTTATTTGACACGAACTCAATTCAAACTGTATTTGACGGGCAAAATATAGCCCATGACGAGTGTTTTGCCCGTCAAAATCCCACCAAAACCCATCATTTTCAAACAAAAGACAACCCAATAGCAATTGGAAACGTAGAAGGGGTAAATTTCAAGGTTAAACTCCTACCTGGCACCGTGAGGATCGCTGAACGAGGTGGCCGCGAACGCGGATGAGCGAGATGAGCTGGAGCGATTTGCACGGCGTTCCACGTCGTTCGCCAATCGAAAACAATGATATCTTGGCTCGATCCCCCCACCGTATATTTAAATAGGACAGGCACGTGCGAGCATTTAGTTTGGTGGGTGGCACAATTAGTCGCGGTTTAAATACCGGTACGTCGGCGGTCACGTCAAAAATTTTGATCCGCGTGCGACCGCCATTCACGGGATCAACTTGCGAATTGCATCCGCCGTTGCGGAAGGATACCGGGAAAGTTTCCGCCGTTTTGGGGCGCGAAGGCGAATGGCTCCCGCAAAAGGCCTCGGCGACGCGGAAGAGACAACGTTCCGCAAAGTTCAATTCGTTCGGAAGTGCAATGCGGAAGCTTCTGCTGAATTTCTCCGGTGTTTCGGGAGATATTGGCCAAGCTCCCCGCCAAAAGGACGTGAAGGGTTGATTTTTTTTTTGGGTGGCCCATTTTCGGGGTGATATCGCTAAGGCTTCCGAAATTGTGGGGAACTCTCGCCAATGGATTCCGCCGTTTCGTAAGACTTCAGCCAACGCTTCCAAAATTGCGGGGAACTCTCGCCAATGGCTTCCGCCGTTTCGGAAGACTTCAGCCAACGCTTCAGGAAAAAAGGCCCTCGCGAAATCTAAGTTTTGGCTGCACTCGCTTCCGATGTTGCGGAAATCTCTCGCGATTCGCTTCCGCCGTTTTGGAAGGATAAAATGAACGGCTCCGCAGTTTTGGGATGGAAAGTCCAACAGCTCCGCAAAAGGAAAATTTCTAAGTCTCTTCGCAGTTTCGGAAGGAAATCGTGAATTTCTCCGCGGGGTTTTGGAAAGCTTTCGTGAAGGCCTCCGCAAATTTTCAAAGAAAGCTCCTAAGTTCTCTTCTGAGTTTCGGGAGGATTTTACAAATCGTTCTTGCCGTTTCGGAAAGAAAACCCCAATCTCTTCGCAAAAGGTTGAAAAAATTTTCTAAGTCTTCTTCGGGAGAGTTATGTAAAAGACTTCCGCCGTTTCGGGAGAAGAGACCGAAATGCTCCGAGGAGCTTCCCTTTTTTCGTCCCGCAAACGCTCAAGATTTTCTAAGTTATTTTCGAGAGGCTTATACGTTTGCCTTCCGCAACTGCGGGAAGATAGCCCGAAAGACTCCGAAATGTCGGGAGACTTTCCCAAATAGTTTCCGCAATTTTCAAAAGGGAAATCTAAGTTATTTGGGATCTTTATGCGAATGGTTCCCGACACTTTGGGAGCACAAAGCTGAATGCTTCCGCGGAATCTCTTCCCTATGTTCCGCAATTTTTTAAACAGTTTCTATGTTCTTCTTCAAAGGCTTAAACAAAGGCTTCCGCCTTTCGGGGTGAAAACTCAAAATAAAACGCAACTGCTGGGAATAGTCTGAGAAGCTCCGAAAAGTTCGGAAAATATTCTAGGTTCCTTTTCTGTCCTTTGGAGGAAAATCGGAAAGGTTTATGGCCAGCATTTTTCGTTGGGAAGCAAAGATAAAAGCTGGGAATGGCCCCTTGAGGCAACCTTTCTAAAAAACTAAAAGGAGGGGCCCCAATATGTACAAACTTTTTTGGGGGGGTGTTGCTGCAACAACAATGGCGAGTCGTTGGCGAACACATATCTCTGAAACATTCCTCTTCATGGTCCAAAGCCTCATCGAAGACATCCATCTTGGGTGCACTGCTCAGCTGAGCATTTTTAAACTCATGTGAGAGGAAGGAGGCACTTTACCTGCTATCCATTGGGGGAAAGGGGAGCTTTGCCCAAGACATCTTCACCACTCTCAAAGGGCCAATACATGAGGTTCATTTTTAGGAGGGTCATCTTTCAGATGGTCACTACTGCCGGACTCCACAGGATTCACAACACTTTCTCAGGGACATTATTGCTCTTGTTCCTCATTCCCATGCTGCTTGCATCCTTTTGGATGTTTGTACCTTGGACAGCTTAGCTGTTTGAGCCTTCCAGGGATATTTTCTTTTGGACATGATCTTTGATTTAGGCTCCTCAATCCATAGTGCCCTTTTGTGTGAGTTAGAAATTTTATTGATTTGATCAAACTTCACGGACGGAGAGGAGCCCATTTTGGGCTGAGCCTTTTGGACAACCTTCTTGATTTTACATGTCTTTTGCTTTTGTCTCAGCCGTGCTTTAATTGAGGCGAGAATCTCTGGAAAACAGACTCTGGATTACATGCCATTTTGGTTGTTAGATTTGCAGCATGGAGTCACTTCAATACCCTATGCCCTCGAGGTGTGCTACTTTCCATGGGTCCAACTCTAATAACCTTCTGGAGATGCCTTTAAAGTGTGAGAGTGGGTGGAGCCCAACGATAGTAACGAAGATGGTCATAGGCCTCTGCTATTAAACAGTATTAGTGTGACTAGCAGGGTAGGATTCCTTCCTTCTGAACATTTCAGTGAGAACACAACAGACAGAATTCATTCGAGCACAGTTCCGGACTCAGGGGTTGCAAGGTTTCTTTGAGAGAGCTATCCTCGACAGGGAACTCGACCAGAAGGGATTTCAACAAACAAAAACTTGTAGCAAAGGTTCAAACGATAATGAAATAAATAAAATGGCCAAAAAATAAAGCGACTAAAGGCTAAAGCAAAAGACAAAAGAAACTTTTATTTATGTACAGAAAGTCTCAGCGAGACTATGCGAAGTATTGCTTTAGGGCGAGGCTGTTGAGAGGAAGGGTTACTTCTTCTCCCTCGAGATTTGTCAATTTATAAGTGGATGGGCCTAATTTTGCGGAAATTTGGTACGGACCTACCCATAGATGTTGGAATTTCGTATGCATTCCTTTGCCTTCGTGATTATGGTCCCATTTCAGGACTAAATCCCCAACTTCAAAATCTCTTTTACCGGATTTCCTCTTATCGAACCATCTCTTAACTATGTCCTGGTGTTGATGGAATCGATCTTTAGCTTTGTGTCGGGCTTCTTCAAGTCGAAGCAGGGTGTTTATCCTGGATTGTAAGGCTTGGCTACCAGAACCCCGAGAGGCTTGGGACAATTGCAAGGATGGTAGTAAGATGTTTGGGGGAAGGATGGCTTCCTTGCCATAGACAAGATTGAAAGGGGAGACACCTAAAGCGTTCTTTGGGGTCACCCTATCTGCACATAAGGCGTTTGGGAGAGCTGCATGCCAACTTCTCTGGTTTTCTATCACAGTTTTCTTAAGGATTCGAATCAGATTCTTGTTTGAGGATTCAGCTAATCCGTTCCCCTGGGGATAATAATTGGCTGAATAATGCAACTTAATTCCCCATTCATAAACAAATTCATTTATCTTGCAAGATGAAAAATAAGTAGTATTATCAAAAACAAGGGAAATTGGAACCCCAAACTTGGTTATGATGTTCTCCTTCAAGAAGGTGATGACCGCATCTTCGTTGATCTTGCGCACAGGGATAGCCTCCGTCCACCTAGTGAAGTAGTCGGTAGCCGTCAGGATGTATCGATGTTGCAACGAAGAATTTGGATTTATTTCTCCGATAACATCTATACCCCATTGCTCAAAAGGCTCAGAGATGATGACCGGTTGCAATGGTCCTGCTGCCTTGGGTAACTTCCCAGCACTTCTCTGGCATACATCACAGTTTCGTGCATATGTGTGGGCATCTCGAAACAAAGTTGGCCAATAATAACCAGCTCTCAGTATCTTGTGTGCTGTGGTCTCTCCTGAATAATGTCCGCCTGCGGGGCCATCATGCAATTCTTTGACAACTTTGTTTGCATCTTCCCTCTCCAAACATCTAAGGAGAACTCCATCATAATTCTTCCTGAAAAGAATTCCATAAATGATTTGATAAGGTGTTGATTTCAAGCGTAGTGCCCTTCTTTGCTTGGAGTTCCAGTGTTCAGGTAGATATCCCTGCTGTAAATAGTCCACCAAATCCCTATATCATGACTGGGGAGCTGTGAAGATATGACACACTTCAACCGAATTTAACTCGGCTTCATTTTTCCAATGTTGTTCTTCATCAGTTGAGTTTCCCGCAAGTAATTTGCACAGGCCTTGCCCTTTGATGATTGTAGCTGGTTTAAATTCCAAATCATACTCCTGCAGAGCTGTGACCCAGTTCCCTCTCCTTTCTCCCAATTCCTTTTGAACGAAAATGGATCTAACAGCTGGGTGGGGAACTATGACCTTAGTTCTGTTCTTCAGAATGTATGGCCTAAATTGCTTGACTGCTTTGAAGACCGCATATGCATGCTTGTCAACCACGGGATAATTCATCTCAGCTCCCTGCAGACCAGTGCTCATAAACGAAATTGGGTATTCATCCGCCAACTCCACCTTTTGCGTGAGTACAACTGCGAGAGACTCATCCGAAGCAAAGGTATACAAGATGAAATCCTTATCAAAATCCGGGCTTCTTAAGGAAGGAGCCTTAGCTACAGCTGCCTTGATATCTCTAAATGCGTCCTTCTCCAAATCTGTCCACTTGAATTGTATGCTTTGTTTAACCATATGTTGCAATGGCTTAACTATTTGTGCGAAGTCTGGAACAAATCTGCAGACAAAATTGATGGTGCCCATAAAAGACTGCATAGATTTCTTGTTGTGAGGTATTGGAATCTTATTAATAGCTTGGACTCTTTCTTGATCAATTGACACTCCCCCTTTGGAAATGATATGACCCAACAGCTTACCTTCGGGAACAACAAACACGCTCTTCTTGGGATTCAAGGAAATACCATATTTTCGGCAGCGATCAAAAATATGCTTTAGATGCACGACATGATCTTTCCTTTTCTTTGAAAAGACTGTCACATCATCCAAGTATACAACCACGCATTGCCCACCCAATCCTTGGAAGGCAATATCCATCGCCCTTTGGAATGTAGCTCCTGCATTGATCAGACCAAATGGCATTCTTCTGTAGGCGAAAGTTCCCCACTTAGTTTTGAAAGTAGTCTTAAGGCGATATTCTTTGGCTACTAACACTTGATTGTAGCCAGAGAAACCGTCGAGGAGAGAAAACAGTTCGGAACCTGACACCATTTGTAGGATTTGATCCATTGAAGGTACGGGGTAGTTGTCTTTATCCGAGGCTTTGTTTAAATTTCTGAAATCTACACATAGCCTTATCTCTCCCGACTTCTTCCTTACGGGAACCAAGTTTGCAACCCACTCAGAATGCCGAACTTTGAAAATTATCTTAGCGTCCAGGAGCTTCTTTAATTCCTTTTGGATCAGCGGTTCTAGAGTGGGATGCATTCTTCTTAACTGCTGCTGAAATGGTTTGACGCCCGCTTTCATTGGTATAACATGCTGAATAATGCGGACGTCATATGTTTTCAGATCTTCATAGGTCCATGCAAAAACATCCTTGTATTGTTTGAACAATTTAATGAACCTGTCTCTTTCTCCTGGTGAACAACATTTGCCAAGATTGACAAATCTTGGTTCTGCCTCGGTACCCAAATTAACTAACTCATGTTGCATTGATGAGCTGTTAGTTTTGGTATTAGCTGGCCTTTTGAACTTATTTTGAAGATCGAACAGCATTTCGAGGGACCTTACCCCCTTGGGCATGAAATTTCCTTTCTCCCCATCCTTCTTCATCAAATCAGCATCGTGTTCTTCCTCATCTATTGTAGCTCCTTGAAAGCTACCTTCGTTTGTTAGGAAGCTGATAATTTGTTCATCATCATCGAAGACTCTGAAGTTCGTGATGTTATCGGGAACGGAAGGCCTGAAAATCAATTCGATTGAGCATTTATTATTTGATGGCACCAATCTAGAAGCAGATGTTGCTAACAAATCAGCAGCAGAATTTTGCAATCTAGGAATTGATTTTATATTGAAAGCGTCAAAATGCATAATTAAATCCCATACCTCAGCCTGATAACCCTTCAAATGAGGTGAGAGACAATGAATGGTGTCTCTTACCTGTCTTACAACTATCTCAGAGTCACCAAAGACCTTCAGGTACTTAACATTTAAGCCAGTGGCCTTCTTTAATCCATGCACCAAAGCTTCATATTCAGTGGTGTTATTAGTACAATCGAATTCTAATCTACAAGACAAAAAATACTTGTTTCTTTTTGGATCCATTAGAACACAAACGGCTCCGGATCCTTCCAGAGTTTTAGAACCGTCGAAGTATAATGTCCAAAAAGTATCTTTAGATTCAACTAAGTTAGTTTCTTTGTGATCTATGTCAGTAACTAAATTGACTTTGTTACAATTAACATCATCAGTCCGAGAGAAATGAAGGAGATCGGACTGTTTATCTGATTCATGGCTAATGGTTTCAGATTGATAATTACCCGGATCCATCTCTAAGAAGTAATTCCCCAGAACCAAGGATGAGAAAGCTACGGCCTCATTCTTTTCTTCTAACTGGGTTACGTTTTGTTTCATATGAGGTTCCCTAAGAACTTTAATCTGATTCTGTCTATTCTGATAAGGCAGCCATAGGTGTGACCAATCAGTAGCAAAATAGCCAATTAGCTTGGTAGACCAATCCCTACTTAAAATCAGCCCATAGGCTTTAGGGATATCGACCACCATTATGTCAATGAATTGACAGACTCTAGGGTTAGCTGATAGTCTAATTAAAACATCTTTCATCTCCCCAATAACCTTAACAGCAGTCCTATCTAATTGGATAATTTGGGCTGGAGATGGAACAGGATGCCCATTAATCCTTTTACAAATTGACAATGGCATAATGTTTGAGGATGCTCCAGAATCTACCAAACAGTTGTGAACATTATGGTTAAAAATTTCAAAAGTCAATAAGAATGGCAGTGTTTGAGATTTAGACTTTCCACCGATGCTAGCCTCATTAATTTTGGGACTATTTTGAGAATCTGTTAATGGAGTGCTGGTCTGAGGTTGCAAAACATGCAGCAGTTTGTCTCGTTGATGGGGCAGGCTGCACATGTCAAATATTGATACGTTTTCCTTGACCTTCTTGATATCTTCAATAATATCGTATCCTATATCAGATTCGTTCCCAATTCGACTTGGTTGATCTGTTTTGCTCATTGTGACCTTAGGTGGATGAACTATGTTGTCAGCGCTTGGCTGTTTGGTCGTTGTTTGGTTGATTTTGGGCTGTGGTGGGATGATTGGTATATGCCTCCTAGACGGATCTTTTGAAACTTTAGGCTTATGGGGAACGATGACTGGCACAGGATCTGCAATTGGGCCCTTGCTGCGAGTAGCAACATTTATGGTCGAGGGAGAGCTATCTATGTGATCTTCTTCTACTAATTCAGTCATAGGTACCCAATCCCACAACACCATAGTAGTGTCCGGGGTTGGTTCCTCTAACTCAGTGCTCGACTCTTCTGGAGGACCATCCTAGTCTGGGATCTGAGAATCTAACATTTGGTTCATGACTAAGCTCATGGAATTAATCCATTGCGGGCAGCTCTTTTCCGAATGCGGTTCTTGGTGAAAAGTGCAGAAATTTTCCATCCCAATCTCATTTAAGTTTAAAACAGGGGCAGTGTTCATTGGTGGATGAGTTTGCTCACCGTCTTCCCTCCTTTTATAAAATGGCTTGAAAGGTTTCCTAGATGTGCTAGCAGCCTTGTCTTTCTCGAGATCTACGATTTTGTTAGATAGTTTCTGCATCATCTTGACTACATTTTCCATGTATGTAGATGGCTCTACTTTCCCTCTAGTGAGCAGCAAAGGTTTTTTGCTAGCTGCTAGTTTTGGTTCTACATCTAAGGCATGTTTAGCAATGCTATCAGCCTCTTCCTCTACCTTTCTAGCTTCCTCAAAGTTCTCTATCAGGGTAGTTTTCTTGGATCGTTTTACAAACATTGCGATTGGTCCTTCAAGAGCTGTTGTGTAGTATTCAATCAGAGACTCTTCTGCTGGTTTATTAGCTTCGCTGAAGTTATTTAACAGCGTTGTGAATCTTTGATTAAATTCTTGAACCTTTTCCTTCTTTTCCATCCTCATGGATAAGAGTTATTTCATAAGTGTGGCCACAGTCTTTTGGTTTCCGTATTTCTTTAAGAAACACTTTTCGAATTCATCCCAACTAGAGATTGAGCTGGGTTGTAGGCTAAAGTACCAAGATGATACCTTTGGCTCGAATGTATATGGAAACAACCTGCAGACTACATCTTCATGTTGAACATTCAAAAGGTTCAGAGCTAAGTAAAAACTCTTGAGGTGATCTTCCGCTGAAATGGCTTTCCCTGGATCGTACTTAGGCAAGACCTTTTCTGGGTTTTTTGGAATATTATGGAATGGTCCAGCTAGGTTCAGCGCTCCCCTTGCCCTCCAAGCTGGTACAGCCATGTTTGGATGTGGAGATCCTGGTGGAGAATTGTAGGGTGAATTCTGAGGAGTACTTTTGGGAGTGGTAATTTCTTCAAGGTTTTCTTGGTCTGAAATTTTGTCTGAGTTTTCCAGATCTGCCTCGTTAAGAGTGTCTGAGATTTCTTCCAAAGTCAAATTTACAAGCTCTTCGAAACTTTGAACAAGAATTGAATCACGGGTGTATTGTGGCTCCTTTCTAGGGGTAGTTTTCTTAGGGAGGAAATTGACAGCGTTTAAACCACCTAGCTGTCTAACGTAGGATCTGGTATGTCTTCTCAAATCCTCTATTTCTATAAAAGGGACAGCGTACAAAGCTTCTTGAGGCTCAGGGTCAGAAATGAGGCATTCTTGATCTGTTAATCCAAGATCTGGGCTGTTTGAAATACTGTCTTTAAGCGGGTTTTCAGTGTCTTCTATGGTAGTGGGAGATTTTCCCCTATCAGCCATGCACTTTCAGGCCCTCCTTCTAGCGCCAAAAACTGTTGATGCCTCGGACATCGTAGCATCAATCAGAAAGGGATGCTCCCCGAGAGATGGTCCCAATTAGACTATCTCCTGTTTGGTGTAGGGGATCTGTCCGGTTAGCGGTTCCGGCAACCATGGGTTTGGAGTTTAAATCCGATTCTACCGGTTATGGCCCGATCCACCTTTCTTTTGGATTTTATGTCTTTTAAATGAGATGCAAATGCCTAGTAATATTTGATCTAGATGCAACTAAAACAGATCTAAGTCTAGCAAGTGAAATAAATCTACCTATCCTTGCAGGGAACACGCTTTAAGGATGAGCAATGGTCTGTAACAGATAACAAAAGGAAAGAACAGGTAGCTGTCAATTCCTACAGGTAAAGCTACAGCCAGATAAAAAGATCTTAGAAGATAGCTTCTAGTTTAATGTAAAACATATCTATTGCTCACGAAACAGAAAAGAAGCGAAAATATCTAATCTAAATAGTAAGAAACAGATCTAAATGTAAATAAACTGAAATTAAATTCAAAGATCTCTGCAAGGAGCAAATTAAAGGTATGAACAATGAGCCATACAAATTATCTTGAAGAAAGAACAGTTAGTCGTTCAATCAAAAAAGAATTCTACAGCAATGGTAAATATATCAACAAGTAGCTCCTGATTCACTATGAAATGCATTCATTGTTCACAGAATAGAGAAAATCGCATGCACGGGAAGAAGCAAAATCATTGATACAAAGAAATAGTTCAGATGGTAAGAATGATCTCACATTACGGAACAATAGTCATTAGAATAGTCCAACATACATCCGTCCAAAATCCCATGCAAAACGTCCATCTCCCGTGGCTTTTATTAGAAAATTCAATTTTACAGAAACGATACAAGATAGCTCGTAAAGGTTTCAAAATCTCCTTCCTTGCCAAAAGTCCTTCTCTATTCTTCCTAGCTTCTATTTATAATTACAAATCTGCCCTTTGGGCTGCCACCTAGCACCTTCCACTTGTCATCTACAGAAAATTCTCTCCTAAAATAGGCAAAAATGAGATTCCCTTTCATTTACAGAAATTATTTAAAGAAAATAGGGACAGCTGTCCCACAGTTTACCCGCCTTACACATTTGAGAGTCAAATACAAAATAACAGAAATAATCCTTTGAAATCAGCGATTTCAATCCTGTGCATGAGTTTCTGCTGGCAGAGGATCGCCCAAGTTAATTGCTGCTGACGCTGCCTGGGAAGAGACACTCGAGCCTATTGCTGATGTTGCTTGAGTGGCTGCTGGGAGAGAAGATTCTGGATCTGTTGATGCCCCTGCTACTACTGCAGCTTTCTTTTCCTCTTCCGCTATGTAGCTGTACCACATACCTGTGTCCCTTATGACTATGTTTGCTGCAGCAGGAAACAAGATTTTCTGAGAAGTTACATTCTTCTCGAGTTCTGTTCTAATGCTTTGAACTTCTGCTACTGCATCTTGATGCATTTCCTTCAGCAGATGGTTGTGGAGGGATGACAATCCAACATAATGTTGAAGGTCATCAATAGCCAGAACATCAATCCTTTTCACATACTCGGTTTGAATGACTAGCTCTTCCTTTAGCTGAGACAAACGTTGCTCCTTTTCCGGAAAGTCCTCCAGGGTCTGAGGGAAACTCAATGT
Source organism: Larix kaempferi (assembly GCA_027924585.1). Taxonomy (NCBI): domain Eukaryota; kingdom Viridiplantae; phylum Streptophyta; class Pinopsida; order Pinales; family Pinaceae; genus Larix; species Larix kaempferi. The sequence goes on from BSBM01000659.1 coordinate 203,997, forward strand.
GCATTTGTCATGTACCCCTTGAAGCCTTTGGTATAGATTGCTAATTTTATCTATTGTTCTTTGCACGCTGGTTATCAGCTTACTGGCACAGTTCCTGCCAAACTCCAAAAGGGCTATGTCCTCATTAAAACTGTCCACAGATTTAAATGGGAGGTGTGTGGGGAAACCCCCTTTTCCTTCTCTCCACGCCATCTGATTGATGATATTTGCCTTGACACAAGTATTCTTTGCTTTGAGCCTATGAGCTTCCGCATTAATTTCTTTTAACCTGACCACCATGGCCTTGAGCTTGCAAACCCCATCAGTGATTAGCTCCTGAGTGTCATACACCTACTTCAGGATGTTGCATGACAGCTCATGGAAAGGAGACATGTCCATTGTTCTACCCTTGGCTTGCTCTAACTGTTCGGCTAATGTCCGCTTGTTTGCTTCTAGCTGAGATGCCTTTTCTTCTGCTCCGCTCTTCTCTGCTTCCACAATCATCATTTGGAGTGCTAGCTGGTCCTTTTCCTCCTCCAGCTGGCTGTACTTGTTTGACAGCTCCTTATGCTCAGTGTACAAGCAATTATACTTGTTCACTACCAGATCTCTTTGGGCTTGCTCATTAGCCACAGTCTGTTGTAGCGAACGAGCTCTCTTCTTTGTCAAAATATTTTCTCTAACTATCACACCCACATTGTCCAGTGAGTCTCTTGCTATTTCCACAACCGCGGATGCCATAGCAAAGGGGTCCTTATCTGTATTTTTCATTACAGTGACCTCTCGGTGGGTAACGATGTCTTCATGGAAGGGACTTTTGACCCTCTCTTCTGATTTGAGGACCATTCCTTTCCTCTTCTTGTCGTAGACAAACTCATTCCACCTGGACACTATACGCTTTCCCGATGGCGTGTACGGGACAATTGGTCGGTTTATGATGTCTATGTCTTCTTCAGCAGGTGGGGTCCGGACTTCCTGAGCTGGATCCATGCCCTTCTTTTGGGTACCAGAGCCTCCTGCTTGGGCTGTGTCTATATCCATGTCTTGGACACCGGACCCACTGGCTTGAGCATCTTCCCTTGCTTTCAACTCTTCTTCTGCCTTCCTTTCTGCCTCCGCTTGCTCAGCTTCAGCCTCTTTCTGCTTTTGGGCTTCCTCAGCTTCCTTCCGCAGGCTTTCATTTTCAGCTTCTTGCTGCATCCTTGCCACTTCAGCTTCCTACTTCCTTCTTGCCATTTCAGCTTTCTGCTGCCACTTGGCTTCTTTTGCTTCCCGCTGTAGCTTGGATTCCTCAGCTTCCTGGAGTAACCTGGATTCTTCCCTTAATCTGAACTCTTCCTGAGCTCGGGCATCCTCAGCTTCTTTCTCCTTCTGTTGGCTGGTCTTCTGGGCCTTGGTTGAGCTAGAGCTTGCCCCAGTGCTTTGGCGACAGACCCGTAGCTCAGCCATGTTGATGATACCTCTGAATGCCTCTTCCTCGTCATCAGGATAGTGGGAGTACTCGAAGTGAGCATAGATCTCCTTACAGTGCTCAGCAACTCTTCCCTTTCTGTCATTCCTGTGGAAGATCACCTCACCGAAGTGGAAGGCTTTCAGCTCTTGAATAAATTCATCAGCCGAGGCAACCCCCGAGAACTTGTAAGCACCTATACAGAAAGGTAGAGTGGGAAAGGAAGCCTTATGTTGTTTGTGGAGCATTGCTCCAATTCCATCCAGGAAGAGTTGTCTTACTGCTTCTTTGAGGACCACATAATCCGTGGCATACTGCGGCAAGATGTATGGGGGCTTAGTACCTCCAAACATTCTGAGGTAAGTACCTTGCTCTGAAAAGTAAAAATCCTTGTAATCTTCAAGGACTTCCACAGCGTTCTCTGACAGGCAGTTGGGATCCTCCCTGAACAACTTCTCATATAGGGGCATGATGAACCCCTCACAGATGAGTTTGTAACTAGGCTTGTAATTCTGAGCCCACAACATCCTGAAAGCGATATAGACCAGGGTAGTGGCCTTATCCCATGTGCATACCAATTTGGGGAATTCTATCTTGGCTAAAATACAATCGATCAGATATGAAGACATGAAAAATTCAGCCTTCTTCAAGGCTAGTCCTTCTTTAGCAGCAACTATCATCGAGGCCAAACCATCTGATAGAAGAGTGGCCCAGTCAAACACAGTTCCATTGAATGCCACGTAGTGGATAATAGGGACCCACTGAATCTTATACACTGTGCCATCAGGCATGCCGAAGATTCTGCACAGCATTAAAGCGATTAATCTGAAAGGAGCTCTCAGATTCTGCACGTCATATTCATCACTTCCTTTCTTCCTCAAATGTTTGCCTGCCACTAGCAGCTTCTTGGCCATCTCGACGTTGTTCATTTGGCTCAACCATTCATCAGTCAGAGCTTGTTGGACACGGGGAAATTTGTAGGTTGCCGCAAGATACGCGGGTTGAAATGAGGCAATAGCCACTTTCCAGCTATCATTTATCACTCTCCCTTCAGCATCGGCATGTTGGAGTATCCATCCGATCACTTCAGCACAAGGGAACAGCTCAGGGCAGCTAGCGGCTCTAGTTATGCCTGAGGCTCTGATATTGAGATAAATCGGCCCTTCCTCTAGCAACATATCTGGGATCTCTTGGTCCCGGATCATTCTGTAGATGTCACCCCATCTGATTTCAGGAGGGACATCGGTGGTGCACCTAGTATCCTAGAGTGAAGCTTCAGTTTTAAGTGGCGCAGGCTTCTTTTCTGACATTTTAGCCTTCTTCTTACCAACTTTCGGCATTTTGATTTATCCCTGATAACACCCATATACAAGTCATCATGACATTGAGCAACATACTGTTAGGCTTCAACAGAGAGCACCATTGTTTTAATATGTCAAGGAGATAAGTATAATGAAGCTGCATATTTAGGAAGTAAAAACACTATTTCAATATGAAACATAAATTGAAACGTTTGAATCTTTTGAAGGGATGAGTTTTGAGATGCTCCTAAGAGGATAGGTATGTTGCGGAAACAATTTGCTCTCGGACCGATAGGCGTGTTGCGGAAACAATTTGCTCTCGGACCGGTAGGCGAGTTGCGGAAGCAACCTACTTTCGGTTTAGCCCTGGGGAAGAGGGTAACTTTCGTCATTGTGCTTTTAAAAGGCTAGTGGCGGGGAAGTCCGGGGTGAAATAACCCTGCGACAAAATGAGGAGCCACTTTCACCTTTACGGCCCAGCGAGGGCTTTGAACGCCGTTGTCATTTACGGCACTTGCCGAGGTACATATGGGGGGTTTGAACATGGGAAATGGCGCCTGTCGTAAGATTTAAATTGGGTAGTGGTCATGTTGGAACTAAGTTTTACGAAAAGGCCCGAGGATTTACGTCTTAGGATTTCGGCCGGGGACATGAAAAGTCCATGGGGCTTCGGCACTTTTGTTTTACATAACGAGGCACGCGTCCTGGGGAGGAAAATAGAACAAGTCTAACCGTCTGCACTAACTGTCTCTACCCAAAAGAAACGTTCTATCCTGCGTATGTTTTATATGACGTGAACTCAATTCAAACTGTATTTGACGGGCAAAATATAGCCCATGACGGGTGTTTTGCCCGTCAAAATCCCACCAAAACCCATCATTTTCAAACAAAAGACAACCCAATAGCAATTGGAAATGTAGAAGGGGCAAATTTCAAGATTAAACTCCTACCTGGCACCGCGAGGATCGCTGAACAAGGTGGCCGCGAACGCGGATGAGCGAGATGAGCTGGAGCGATTTGCACGGCGTTCCACGTCGTTTGCCAATCGAAAACAATGATATGTTGGCTCAAGCCCCCCACCGTATATTTAAATAGGACAGGAACGTGCAAGCATTTAGTTTGGTGGGTGGCGCAATTAGTCGCGGTTTAAATACAGGTACGTCGGCGGTCATGTCAAAAATTTCGATCCGTGTGCGACCGCCATTCGTGGGATCAACTTGTGAATTGCATCCGCCGTTGCGAAAGGATACAAGGAAAGTTTTCTCCGTTTCGGGGCGCGAAGGCGAATGGCTCCCGCAAAAGGCCTCGGCGACGCAGAAGAGACAACGTTCCGCAAAGTTCAATTCGTTCGGAAGTGCAACGCGGAAGCTTCCGCTGAATTTCTCCGGTGTTTCGGGAGATATTGGCCAAGCTCCTCGCCAAAAGGACGTGAAGGGTTGATTTTTTTTTTTTGGTGGCCCATTTTCAGGGTGATATCGCTAAGGCTTCCGAAATTGCGGGGAACTCTCGCCAATGGCTTCCGCCATTTCGGAAGACTTCAGCCAACGCTTCCAAAATTGCGGGGAATTCTCGCCAATGGCTTCCGCCGTTTCGGAAGACTTCAGCCAACGCTTCCGGTAAAAAGGCCCTCGCGAAATCTAAGTTTCGGCTGCACTCGCTTCCGATGTTGCGGAAAGCTCTCGCGATTTGCTTCCTCCGTTTCGGAAGGATAAAATGAATGGCTCCGCAGTTTCGGGATGGAAAGTCCAACAGCTCCGCAAAAGGAAAATTTCTAAGTCTCTTCGCCGTTTCGGAAGGAAATCGTGAATTTCTCCGCGGGGTTTTGGAAAGCTTTCGTGAAGGCCTCCGCAAATTTTCAAAGAAAGCTCCTAAGTTATCTTCCGAGTTTCGGGAGGATTTTACAAATCGTTCCTGCCGTTTCGGAAAGAAAACCCCAATCTCTCCGTAAAAGGTCGAAAATTTTTTCTAAGTCTTTTTCGGGAGAGTTATGTAAAAGGCTTCTGCCGTTTCGGGAGAAGAGACCGAAATGCTCCGAGGAGCTTCCCTTTTTTCGTCCCGCAAACGCTCAAGATTTTCTAAGTTATTTTCGAGAGGCTTATACGTTTGCCTTCCGCAACTGCGGGAAGATAGCCCGAAAGACTCCGAAATGTCGAGATACTTTCCCAAATAGTTTCCGCAATTTTCAAAAGGGAAATCTAAGCTGTTTGGAATCTTTATGCGAATGGTTCCCGACGCTTCGGGAGCACAAAGCTGAATGCTTCCGCGGAATCTCTTCCCTATGTTCCACAATTTTTTAAACAGTTTCTACGTTCTTCTTCGAAGGCTTAAACAAAGGCTTCCGCCTTTCGGGGTGAAGACTCAAAATAAAACGCAACTGCTGGGAATAGTCTGAGAAGCTCCGAAAAGTTTGGAAAATATTCTAGGTTCCTTTTCTGTCCTTTGGAGGAAAATCGGAAAGGCTTATGGCCAGTATTTTCCGTTGGGAAGCAAAGATAAAAGCTGGGAATGGCCTCTTGAGGCAGCCTTTCTTAAAAACTAAAAGGAGGGGCCCCAATATGTACAAACGTTTTGGTGGGGGTGTTGCTACAACAACACAAACCTTCTACATATAAGACTTCATCGTCATGGGGGTTCCAGAATCAAGCTTGTAGCTTGCTTCACCAATTCCCTTGATGGGATATTGATAGTCATCTCCTAAAGATACCTTCTGAGGAGAGGTATTCTCTTCAAGTCTTGAAAGAGTTTTCTTTTGTCTTGTCATGTGCTTTGAAGCACCATTATCAATGAGCCATGTATATTCTCCAGGTGTTACAGACCCAGAGAGTGCAGAGAATATAACATATTCTTCTGCATCTTCTTCTTCTATTTTAGTTCTTTTCTTTTGAGGCCTTTCTTCTTCTTCTTCTTCACTATCATCTTCTTCTAAATGTTCTTACTGTATTGTGTGAAGATTCTTCTTCTTCTTTGAAGGACAATTTCTAGCAAAGTGTCCTAGTTTCTGACAACTGTAACATTGAACTGAGGAGAGGTATCTTTCTGAACTTACTCCTCCTTTTTTTTAAATCTATGTGGAGGTTGAGACTCCTTATGGCCATTCTTCTTGGAGTTGATATGAATCCTTCTTATTTTCGTGTGAGTGGCCAAAGCTTGGTTATCTTCTTTGAGCAAGGCTTCTATATTAGATACCCTAGCCTCTTCTCGAATGCAATCCTCCCATACCACATAAAAATTCATACTTTCTTTTCTTGCACAAATGGTTTGGATGAATGAACCCCAAGGTCTAGTGAGACCATTGAGAGAAGTCATGAATAGTTCATCTTCATCAAGGGTGTCTCCAATGGCTTCTAGTTGTTCCTTGAACTAGGAGACCCTTGTGAAGTAATATTGAATAGATTCTCCTTTATTCATTTTGGTACTCTTCAATTGAGTTCTCAAATTCATCTTCCTTTTGATGTTTGTCCCTTCATACATTCTTCCTAGGGAATCATACATTTCCTTTTGGTTCTTCTTGGATGCCACTTGGGGAATCAAGTGGTCCTTGATAAAATAAAAAATTGATTCTCTTTTCCCTAATCAAGTCCTTCTTGTACTTCTCTTTAGCTTCATCTTCTGTAGGTTCTGCAACCTCATCTTTGATATATCGGGTAAGATCATTCTCTTCAATAATGAGACCAATCCTATATTTCCATGCCTGTAAATTCTCTATACCCTCTAGCTTAGTTCTAGGAGCCATCTTATCCAGGCAGTCACAAAACTTGAATTTTCTAAAAAAGTAGAATAGATCTTACCAGTAGATGTGCTTCATTGAATTGAGATGACTAGTGTACTTTGCTTCTGGAAATTTCAACTTTTCACCCTTCAAATCTTACCAGCAACTTTCGAATCTGCAATAGGTTTTTTGGTTCGAACGTTTTCTGGTTTATTGGTGCACAGGTTCGCAGGTTTTCTGGTTCACTGGTGCACAGTTGCACAATTTTTCTAGTTCACTGGTTTTTTGGTTTTTCTGGTCCAAAAGTCAATCTAGGGTTTGAAAAATACTGGGGTTCGACCCACTCAAAAAGTTCGATCTAAGGCTCAGAATTTTGATTTTTAGGAGCAGCATCCAGCCATGCTCTCGGAATCCAAAAATTCCAACTTTTGCAAAAACCCTAATTTTCACCGGAGGAGGAGAGAGAGGTATTTTTACCTTGTGAAAGATGTCCTATTTAGGCTAGCTATGATACCATGTTAAGTTTAGCCTAAATTCACAAGCAATATCAGTGAAAGAAACACAATCACAAGATAAACAAAGATTTACCCTGGGAAACCCCCATGGGGTAGAAAACCCAACAAAGCTTTTCTCAATATAGATGATCAACAATTACAAAGATGTAATCCCAAAAAAGAGATCCTTCTCCTTCTATGCATATATCTCTCTCCCCTATGCGCCAATCACAAGTGAGTGAATGAGTGAGTATAATGAGGAACACACCTCCTCTATTTATACTCATATTTTAACTAACTTTTCACCCTAACTGGGCCGACCTCTCCTAAGAGATTCTAATAACCCCTAAACAGCTAACTCAGGGCCGACCCCACGAGGGAGGTCTAATGACCCTAGTTACCACATTCTCTTAGAGGAATAAACATCTCCAGATACATGATAAAGTCCCGACGGAGGAATGAAACATCTCCAAAATAATACAAATATAATATTCTTAGAAGTTACAATATTTCAACACTCCCCCTGAACGAGAAGGATATTATAACAACATCTAGAGGAGCAAGGAGTCATCAACTACATGATAGATCATACATCTATAAATCATTGGAATCTTCCTTTAACATCATGAGTAACTCAACCAGTTACTAGAACATCTTCAATACTGTAATATCAATATCCTCAATACTGAGTCTTCATCTTCTGCAGCATCCTAACAACTACAACAACATCGTCATCTCGATCTCTCGATCAACAGCATCATCATAGCAGCATACTCTACAATACACATGATCCAATTACGGGATGATCAATCCCTCTCACTTTAGGACATAGGTCCAAGGATGATACAATCCTGATCCACTTACGAGATGGTCAATCCCTCTCAATTTAAGACACCTCACATGTCTATGGATGATGCAATATAGATCTACTTACAGGATGATCAATCCTTCTCACTTTAAGACACCTCTCATGTCTATGGATGATATAATCTAGAACTACTTACAGGATGATCAATCCTTATCAATTTAAGACACCTCTCATGTCTATGGACGATGAAATCTAGATCTACTTACAGGATGATCAATCCTTATCAATTTAAGACACCTCTCATGTCTATGGACGATGCAATCCAGATCTACTTACAGGATGATCATTCCTTATCAATTTAAGACACATGTCATGTCTATGGATGATGCAATCCTATCAAGTACATTTTGAACCAACTGTTATGGGACAATGCAGTCCTATCATGTACATTTTGAACCAACTATTTAGGGACGATGCAGTCCTATCACATACATTTTGAACCAATCGTTCAAGGACGATGCTGTCCTATCACGTCTACTTAGAAAAAATTCTAAGGACCACATAATGACCTCATTGTCAGTATCATCGACCTCATCGTCGGTATCATTGACCTCGTCGTCAATATAATTGATTTCATCGTCAAATATCAGGTATCCTCATCATCGATACAAGTATCCTCATAATCAATACAAGTATCCAAATCATCGATACAAGTATCCTCATCATTAATACAAGTATCCACATCATCGATACAATTATCCACATCATCGATACATATATCCTCATCATCGACCTTACCATCAATGCAAGCAATCTTATCATCAACGACCATATCATTCCCCCTTTCGAGGAGGGACCTTCTGAACTACACCAAGCTTGTCTCAAAAATACTCAAACTTTACTCGAGACAAAGGTTTGGTCAATACATTAGAAACTTGTTCGTCAGTGCTCACATACTCGAGCTTTATAGCTCCATTTTGCACCATATCCCATATATAGAAATATCAGATCTCTATGTGCTTTGACTTATCATCGAACACTAGATTCTCTGTCATCTTGATGCAGCCTTGGTTGTCACACAGGATCACAGTGGGGTGCATCTCTAAGTCAACCAAACCTAATAACAAATTCCAAATCCATATTGCTTCACAACTAGCAGAGCAAGCAGCTATATATTCTGCTTCAGCTGTGCTAAGGGCCACACTAGACTGCTTCCTGCTAAACCACGAGATCATGGTAGATCCCAGACAATAACATCCGCCCGATGTGCTCTTCCTGTCTGATACACTTCCTTCCCAATCAACATCTGTGTAGCCATACAATCTGAAGTCATGATCTCCAAGATAATATAGACCAAAGTGTATCGTACCCTTCAGGTACCTCATCACATGCTTTGCAGCTATCAGGTGAACACATCTAGGTTCCACTAGATACTGACTCAAGGTGTTCATAGCAAAGCATATATCTGGCCTAGTGTTCATCAGATACATCAATGACCCAATAATTTGTCTGTACAGAGTTACATCTACTAACTCTGATGAGTCAATAGCTTTAAGTTGGAATCCATGGGAGTGGCCATGGCTTTACATTCCAACATATCAAATCTTTTCAGGATTTCCACAGCATAATTTCCCTGGTTGAGAAAGATTCCTTATGATCCTTTCCACACTTCCAAACCTAGGAAGTAATGCATCAATCCAAGATCTTTCATCTCAAACTCTGCAGAGAGGTTCTTCTTGCACTCGACAATTTGTTTCTCATTTCTAGTCAGAAATAGATCATCCACATATAGAAACAATATGACAGGTTCATCATCCATAACCTTGAGATAAAGTTTAGGATCAACTTTTCTCTTAATAAAGCCCAAGCTTGTGTAGAAACTGTCAATTATTCCATACCAAGCTCTAGGAGCTTCCTTCAACCCATACAAATCCTTCTTTAATTTGCATACGTGGGTTCTTCTATCTTCAACGTCAAATCCTTATGGTTTTTCTATGTACACTTCTTCCTCAATCACACCATTCAGGAAGGTTGTCTTCACATCCATCTGGTGTAATTTCCACTTCATCATGGATGCAAGTGCCATGATGGTTCTAATGGAAGTGTACCTTGCAATGGGTGGACATGTCTCTTCATAGTCAATTCCCTCTTTCTGAGAGAACCCTCTAGCAACAAATATTGCCTTATACTTTTCAATACTACCATCCGTAGCATGCTTTATCTTGTATATCCATTTGGAGGATACCACACTCTTGTCCTTTGGTTTGGGAACTATATCTGAAACATCATTCTTCATTATTTACTGGTACTCCTCTGTCATTTCCTCTACCCACTCTTTCTTATGAGATGCCTCTTCATAACTAGTGGGTTCTTGATCTACAAGATCACACATCAAATCCATATAGCTGGAGAATGATATTGGTTTCTTGCTCACTCTAGTGGAACCTTCAGGAGATGCATACTTTTCTGCTCCTTGTATAATGTCTCTTGCCCATGCTAGCTTTCTCTTTATTGATATGTTTATGGTAGTGGGTTTTTGTGGTTCTATCATGTCATGGTCTTCATGTGTTACGTCTTCAGGAGTGGGTGCAGCTTCTGCAATTCCCGGAGGTGCATCTTCCTAATATACTTCTTCATACTGGCACTTCCTAGATCTCTTTAGAGCTACCTCCTCATCAAATGTCACATCCCTATTATTTTCCATATGATGGAATCCTGGGATGTATATTCTAAATGCTTTGGATGCTTCACAATATCCAACAAATATTCCCTTCTTTCCAGAAGGATCCAACTTAGTTCTCTTTTCGTTTGGTATGTGAATATATACTGGGCATCCAAATATCTTGAGATGGATTACCTCATGCTTCTTCCCTGTGAACACTTCTTCTGGGGTCCTGAATTCAAGAGCACTATGAGATAGTCTATTCTATACATTGAATGTTGTCTTGGATTCTTCAACCCATAGATACACAAGTAGGTCTTGATCATGTATCATTGTCTTTACTGCTTCCATAATGGTTCTATTCTTTCTTTCTGCAACACCATTCTGTTGAGGATTGTAGGGAGTGGTTAGTTCCTTCTTGATTCCAGCCTCTTTACAAAATACTTCAAAATCCTTTGAAGTATATTCTCCACCATTATCTATCCTGAGTGTCTTGATCTTCTTTTCTAAATGATTTTCTATCAAGACTTTGAATTCCTTGAATTTCCCAAAGAATTCATCTTTTCCCTTTAGGAAGTATATCCAAGTCTTTCTTGAATAGCCATCAATAAATGTAAGATAGTATTCATACCCACTTAAGGATGTGGAGGGAATTGGTCCACATACATTTGAATGTATCAATTCCAAACTGCTTTTAGTCTTTGTTTCACTCTTTGGAAATGGGTTCTTGATATTCTTACCTTTTGCACATCCTTTGCTGCAAGTGCCTTTATGTTCAATCTTCAAGTCTGGAAATCCTGTAACTACTTTGCTCACATAGGGTAATGCTTTGCAGTTGATTTGAGCAAGCCTTCTATGCCATAGCTCACTTGGGCTAGTGGCTTCATGAACAAAGGCAGCTTCTAGATGTCCCTTGAGTTTGTATAGACCTCCTTCCTCTTCACCAATAACAATTGAATCCTTAATTGTTTTTCCTTTGGACCAAATGAGTACTTGTCCATCTATGAATGCAACCCTATAACATTTCTTATCTAATGCTGAGATAGAAAGTAAGTTCTTCTTCAAACCTGGTACATATAAGAATTCCTTCATCTTCATGGGGGTTCCAAAATCAAGCTTGTAGCTTGCTTCACCAATTCCCTTGATGGGATTATTGATAGTCATCTCCTAAAGACACCTTATGAGGAGAGGTCTTCTCTTCAAGTCTTGAAAGAGTTTTCTTTTGTCCTGGCATGTGCTTTGAAGCACCACTATCAATGAACCATGTATCTTCTCCATGTGTTACAGACCCAGAGAGTGCAGAGAATAGAACTTATTCTTCTGCATCTTCTTCTTTTATTTTAGTTCTTTTCTTTTGAGGCCTTTCCTCTTCTTCTTCTTCACTATCATCTTCTACTAAATGTGCTTGATGTCTTTTATGAAGATTCTTTTTCTTCTTTGAAGGACAATTTCTAGCAAAGTGTCATAGTTTGTGACAACTGTAACAGTGAACTGAGGAGAGGTCTCTTTTTGAAATTACTCCTCCTTTCTTTTGAAATCTATGTGGAGGTTGAGACTCTTTATGGCCATTTTTCTTGGAGTTGAGATGACTCCTTCTTATTTTGGTGTGAGTGGCCAAATCTTGGTCATGTTATTTGAGCAAGGCTTCTCTATTGGATACTCTAGCCTCTTCTTGAATGCAATCCTCCCATACCACATCAAACTTCATACTTTCTTTTCTTGCACACATGGTTTGGATGAATGAATCCCAAGGTCTAGTGAAACCATTGAGAGCAATCATGACTAGTTCATCTTCATCAAGGGTGTCTCCAATGGCTTCTATTAGTTCCTTGAACTAGGAGACCCTTGTGAAGTAATATTGAATAAATTCTCCTTTATTCATTTTGGTACTCTTCAATTGAGTTGTCAAATTCATCTTCCTGTTGATGTTCCTCCCTTCATACATTATGCCTAGGCCATCATACATTTCATTTGGGGTCTTATTGGACGCCACTTGGGGAATCAAGTGGTCCTTCATAGAATCAACAATGATTCTCTTTGCCCTAATCAAGTCCTTCTCGTACTTCTCTTTAGCTTCATCTTTCACAGGTTCTGCAACCTCATATTTGATATATCGGGTAAGATCATTCTCTTCAAGAATGAGACCAATCCTATATTTCCATGCCCGGAAATTCTCTATACCCTCTAGCTTGTCTTCAAGCTTAGTGCTTGGAGCCATATTATCCAAGAGGCCACAAAACTTGAAGTTACTCAAAAAGTAGATTAGATCTTACTAGGAGATGTTCTTGATTGAATTGAGATGACTGGTGTACTTTGCTTATGGAAACTTCAACTTTTCACCCTTCAAATATGACCAACAACTTTCGGATTTGCAACAGGTTTTCTCGTTCGCACTTTTTCTGGTTTACTGGTGCACAGGTTCATAGCTTTTCTGGTTCACTGGTGCATAGGTGCGCAGTTTTTCTGGTTCACTGGTTTTCTGTTCCAAAATTCAAACTAGGGTTTGACAAAGCTCGGGGTTCTACCCACTCAAAAAGTTCAATCTAAGGCTTAGAATTTCGATTTTGAGGAGGATCATCCAGTCATGCTCTTAGAATCCAAAAATTCCAACTTTTGTAGAAAACCCTAATTTTCATCGAAGGAGGAGAGAGAGGTATTTTTACCTTGTGAAAGATTTCCTATTGAGTCTAGCTCTGATACTATGATAAGTTTAGCCTAAATTAACAAGCAAGATCACTGAAAGAAACACAATCACAAAATAGACAAAGATTTTTCTTGGGAAACCATCATGGGGTAGAAAACCCAACAAAGCTTTCCTCAATATAGATGATCAACAATTACAAATATGTAATCCCAAACAAGAGCTCCTTCTCCTTCTATGCAGATCTCTCTCTCCGTATGCACCAATCACAAGTGAGTGAATGAGTGAGTATAATGAGGAACACACCTCCTCTATTTATACTCATCTTCTAACTGACTTTTCACCCTAATTGGGCCGACCTCTCCTAAGAGAGTCTAATAACCCCTAAATAGCTAACTTAGGTCCGAACCCACAAGGGAGGTATAATAACCCTAGTTACCACATTCTCTCGGAGGAATAAACATCTCCAGATACATGATAAAGTCTCGACGAAGGAATGAAACATCTCTGGATACATGATAAAATCCCGATGGAAGAATGAAACATCTCTGGAATAATACAAATATAGTATTCTTAGAAGTTACAATATTTCAACAATGTCTTCCAAATGTTTTCCTAAATGAGCATAGAAACAAGAATGGTCGAAACAAAGAATTAAATAACAACAATTTTGAAATAATAAATAATAAATGATAAAGAAGCTTATGAAGAGAAGACGTCCTCAAAGAATTGCTCAAAATGCAAGACATACAACTTCAATCCAACCACAATATGTCTTGGTAATAGTTAGTATGGGTGCAAGGTTTTCCTTTTACAACTCTTCACTAGGTTTGTAGAAAACCTTGCTTGCACTTGTCTCGTCTCATGCCCAATTGAAGTGCTTATTTACAACGTATCTCAGAAAACAAATTGGAACCAACCTCTTTTGGAAGCTCACACCTTATGGACTTGATTAAAAGAAGACTCACAACTCCACACTATATGTTTTGATACACTTAATGCCCAGACCTTCAAATTGCATAGTTAGAAAGAGTATGCATTGCATTTGCCTCTCAATTTGTTTGATTGAATACACATGCGTTTTGTAATGGTATCATTACATAGCTAATCTGGATTGTTTATGTAGATGGAGACACCCAACAACCATTGATGCCTAGAGCTCTATACACAAGTTGAAGAAAAAAAAATAGCCAAAACCAACAATGCAACTAGAACACAATGACCAAGGGAACTTCAAAATGCAACACAACTCCACAAAAGAAGTTGCTTTCGACCTACCTCATTTGGTATGAGAGAAGCTTCTTTAGAGACCTAGATACCTACCTACCACTTCTCTCATTTGGTATGAGAGAAGTTGCTTTAGAACCTCACTCATGTCAATGCTTGAGTTTTTGGAGGCCGACCTCCCACCCCACATGTCCTCTTCAACATTTTTTGTTCTCTTGGTTTTGTGCCCACCCAAATTTTTTTCATGCTTTCGGTACCTTGAGGTATATCCCCAACCCCAAAAACTCTTATATTATGTTGATTATGTTGGTTATTGGCTTCACCCAATAAAAATATATTTAACAATACACATATTCATAGATTTGGTTCGCCGTGCTCAATGCTCACCCAAATCTAGCTATATTTTGGGTTTTTGGAGTCTACTCTCTCACCCAAAATCATCTCTTGTGTTGCGTCATCTTCTAAACCTCCTCTACGATGTGCCATTTTACTCCAACAACTTTTTCTCTTAGCAACTCAATCTTTTTGGAATTTACCCTACTTGAATCTATTTAGCATAAGGTTTACTTTTTAGATTTAGTGCCCTTATCAAAGAATCGTGTCATCAACCTAGTGTTTCCACTAATATATTCTAACTAGATACCAGAATCTCCTTGACCAAATTTGGTGGACAAATGCATAGAGATTTTCTAGACTCTTAGATATGTATCTTAACAATTTATTTTAAAAAATGCTCATTTATGGTTGAAGATTGATGCTTGATTCCTATAGATAACCACTTAGAGGGACTTGTCCAAGCCTATGCCAGTCCCACACTACAAATATCTACAACAAATTCAATGAGGAACAATTCACTAGTGATCTTCACCATGACACATTACATGGATGCATTGTGTTAGGCTTTGAAAAGACATTTTTTATCCTCTAGGTTATGAATCAAACTTAATAAATAGGTGGTTCCAATTGTGAGAGGATTATAGACAAAGTATACAACAATACATAGAGGTTTTTACTAATCTCTGACCAAATTTAGGATTCTAAAGAAATACTTATCTTAAATTCAATTCATGTCTTGTTAAACATTTCATAATGAAATAGCTATTTGAGAGCACCACCTTAGACCAAGCCATACCATTAATATAAAATGTAAATTAGAGAAATGACATAATTCAATTTCCTTCTATAACTCTAACCCTAACCCTCACCCAAACACTAGCACTAAACCATTTGTACCCTTTAGATACTTCCTCCAATATGTCCTAATCTCCCTACAAGTAACACTACCTCTTCACCCTCTCCACAATGGTGCCACTATCATGAAACTCAAAAGCTTGATAAATTTAAACATAAATAATAGATATTTTTTAATAAATTTTAAAATATGATTTAATATAATATTTACAACATATTACGATTTGAGGTGATTTAAAAGATATAATATCTACAATGGCCACGTGCACCTGTGGGAGCCGACGGAATCCAAGTCCGCTCGCCGGTTTGGGTTCCGTGGCCCCGGAGCAAATCCTCAAAGTGTCCTTGAATGGCCCCGGGATGCCCGACGAAATGCCTGTAGCACCAAAACCGTGGCTCCGTTTGTGATTCCTTTGATTCTGATGGATCCGGGATGCCAGGTTTCAGCTAGGGGACCCCCCACACTGTGCCTCGAAGTCCCGGAAATGGTGTTATTGTGCCATCTCCAGAGCTAGGGTTTTGCTCAGTGAGGGCCTTTCGAATATTTCTCAAGGGGGTCATTCTCATCCGAAGACTCTTGGGAATACATGGCCACCGTGGAAACGTCCACAATGGCAATACACACCCGTGGGAGCTGACAGAATCCAATTCCGCTTGTCGGTTTGGGTTTCGTGGCCCTAGAGCAAATCCTTAAAGTGTCTCTGAATGGCCCCAGGGTGCCCGACCAAAATGTGCGTAGCACCCAAACCGTGGCTCCGTTCGTGAATTCGTCGATTCCAATGGGTTCAGGATGCCGGGTTTCAGCTAGGGGACCCCCCACACCACGCCTCAAAGTCCTGAAAACTATGTCAATGTGCCATCTCTGGATCTAGGGTTTTGCGCAGTGAGGGCCATTCCAATTTCGCTGAAGGGGGCCATTTCTCATTTGGAGGCTCCCCGGTGTGCGTGGCCACTGTAGATGCTTCCACAATGACAATACGCACTTGTGGGAGCTGACAGAATCCAAGTCCGCTTGCTGGTTTGGGTTCCATGGCCCCAGAGCAAATCCTCAAAGTGTCCTTGAATGACCCCGGGGTGACTGACTAAAATGCTAGTAGCACCCAAACAATGGCTCCGTTCGTGAATACGTTGATTCCGATGGGTCTGGGGCATCGGGTTTCAGCCAGCCCCCCCCCCCCCCCCCATACTATGCCTAGAAGACTCGAAAACGGTGCCAATGCGCCATCTCCGGAGCTAGGGTTTTGCTCAATGAGGGCCATTCCAATTTCATTCAAGAGGGGCATTTCTCATCTGGAGGCTCCTTGGTGTGCATGGTGACCGTGGACGTGTCCAAAATGACTACTTGCACTTATGGGAGCTGACGAAATTTAAGTCCGCTTGTCGATTTGGGTTCCGTGGCCCCGGAGCAAATCCTCAAAGTGTCCCTTAATGGCCCCGAGGTGCCCGACTAAAATGTCAGTAGCGCCCAAACCATGGCTCCGTTCATGAATCCGTGAATTCCAATGGGTCTAGGACGCTGGGTTTAAGCTAGGGAACCCCCTACACCATGCCTCGAAGTCCTAGAAACGATGTCAATGTTTCATCTCCAAAGCTAGGATTTTTCTCAGTGAGGGACATTCCAATTTCTCTCAAGGGGGGCATTTCTCGTTCGCAGACTCCTGGGCGTGCATGGCCACTGTGGACACGTCCAAAATGCAAATTGGAACCTGTGGGAGCTGACAGAATCAAATTCTGCTCAACGCTTTGGGTTCTGTGGCCCCGAAGCAAATCCTCTAAATGTTCCTGAATGGCCCCAGGTTGCCCGACTAAAATGCCCGTAGCCCCCAAACTGTGGTTCCGTTCATGAATCCGTCAATTTTGATGGGTCCAGGACACCAGGTTTTAGCTAAAGGACCCCCCACACCGTGCCTCGAATTCCCGAAAACGGTGCCAATGTGCCATCTCCAGAGCTAGGGTTTTTCTTAGTGAGGGCCATTCCAATTTCGCTCAAGAGGGCCATTTCTCATCCAGAGGCTCCCATGCATGCATGGTCCCTGTGGACGCATCCATAATGACAATACGTACCTGTGGGAGCCGACGAAATCCAAGTCCGCTCACCGGTTTGGGTTCCATGGCCTCGGAGCAAATCCTCAAAGTGTCCTTGAATGGCCCAGGGGTGCCCGACTAAAATGCGCATAGCACCCAAACCGTGGCTCCGTTTGCGAATCCGTCGATTCCGATGGGTCCGGGACACCGGTTTTCAGCTATGGGACCCCCAAAACCGTGCTTTGAAGACTAGGAAACGGTGCCAATGTGCCATCTCTAGAGCTACGATTTTGCTTAGTGAGGGCCATTCCAATTTTGCTCAAGGAGGCCATTTCTCATCCGGAGGCTCCCGGGCGTGCGTGGCCACTGTGGACATGTCCACAGTGGCCGTGTCCATAGTGGCCACTTGCACCTATGGGAGCCGATGGAATCCAATTCCGCTCGCCGATTTGGGTTTCGTGGCCCCAAAGCAAATCGTCAAAGTGTCCTTGAATGGCCCTGGGGTGCCCAACTAAAATGCCCGTAGCCCCCAAACCGTGGCTCTGTTTGTGAATCCATCGATTCTGATGGGTTTGGTACGCTGGGTTTCAGCAAGGAGACTCCCCACACCGTGCCTCGAAGTCTTGAAAATGGTGCCAATGTGCCATCGCCGGAGTTAGGGTTTTGCTCAGTGAAGGCCATTCCAACTTCGCTCAAAGGGGCCATTTCACATCCGGAGGCTCCCGGGCATGCGTGGCCACCGTGGATGCATCCATATTGGCCACTTGAACCTATGGGAGCCCGACGGAATCCAATTCCGCTCGCCGGTTTGGGTTCCGTGGCCTCGGAGCAAATCCTCAAAGTGTCCCTGAATGGCCCTAGGGTGTTCGACTAAAATGCCCGTAGCACCCAAACCGTGGCTCTGTTCGCGAATTCGTCGATTTCGGTGTGTCTGGGATGCCGATTTCAGCTAGGGGACCCCCCACACCGTGCTTCGAAGTCTCGGAAACGGTGCGAATATGCCTCGAAGTCCCAGAAATGACCCCCTTGAGCGAAATTGAAATGACCCTCACTGAGCAAAACCCTAAGTCCAAAGATGACACATTGGCATCGTTTACGAGTCTTCGAGGCACGGTTTGGAGTTTCCCCAGCTGAAACCCCAAACCAACATCGGTGTTTTGGTAATTAGAATTAACCTGAGATTTGGTTATAAGCGCATTTGCAGCAACTCGAATTCCTCGATTGTCCACAATATAATCTTTGACGGCCCTTCTGGCTACCAGAGAGCTGGAGAAACCATCCACTCTCAACCAACCAGTTAGTATGACGTTGATTAGTATTTTTGTCAACCTTGGCACAATGAACGAGGCAGTTTCATATTCTTCCTCGTCATTGCATACTCCGATCTAAGAGATGTAGTTCCACAGGGCATCGGAAGCCACGTTTATGGCTCCTGTGGCTTCCTCATCCTGAGTATTGAAAGAACTGATCAGCATCTTTGTCCAGTTATCATTTTGTGCTGGACTCGTTGGAATGCATATGCATGTACCCTCTTCTAATTGGGTGATTCCCCAAACATCATCAATCATTTCACAGACTGCAGCAGCAGGCCATTTCCTGGGGTCATCCTCTATCAATGTCTTCTTCGTTTCAAATATATCAACCTGATCCACCTTCACATGCAACATTCATTGGTTGCAACCATGGCAGGAAGATGGAGTTCACACCATAGACATTGCCGATATACTTCATAAATTGTCGTATGGAACAATTGCAGGTCGTGCAGTTTGATAGCATTACTACATCAGCGGGGCTTAGATATTCCCTACACGTGGTCAGCCCAAACCCATTTATGTCCTTGAGTCCAAGACCTGTAATGGTGGCCAGAAGATCCCTGGTTCCCATCTCCACATCTAGTCTCCCTCTTAGTAAACATGTTAAGAAAACAGCCAAATTTCCGATGCAGGTGATTGCCACAGAAGGAAAACCGGCTGAACCGGTTACCGCTTCACTTACATCAAATTGTGCTAAAGCAATGTGACAGAAAAAAAGCTATGCACTTAGCCTGATATGTCATACCTGACCAATCTACGCATGTGAAGGACAATAGTACGCATGTGGGAAGGGACGTCAGGGACAATCATGCAAGTTCTCAATTTAACTTTGAAGTTAAAAACTTATGAAACAAAGTGAAAAAAAACAAAACCATGGGCGTAGTAAAAGTATAATTGTAATTGTAATATATATATTAATGTATGTATTAAATTTGTGGTTGGTGAATATTGTATGACTTATTTGGTTTTTATGTGTATCAGTTAGTTACTAGGTTTATATACATTAGCACATAGATAGTATACTTGTTCCATCCTCTAACAATTTAAGAAAAGCATAAATGGTAGTCCACTCGGAATTCTAAAATATAAACATCTATAATACTACCATTCCAAATTCTAAAATATAAACATCTATAATGTAATTATCCAAAAAATATCAAATCTAACACTAACATATATAAATAAATAAGCCAAATAAAAAAATACGCTCCAATTATAATAAATATTGGATAAACAATAAAATATGTGAATGAACCAAATAGAGAAAGACGCTCCGGAGACAAGTACGAAGCAGGTTTAGAAGAGAAGCTTACGGGAGGAACATCATGTAGCTGGATGACCACAACAAAGGAGGACATTCATGAAACATTGAAACATGGAGGAACCAGATTTGGAGGATAACGTTATGAGGAACCAGATTTGGAGGATAACGTTATGGGAATATAGCGCTTTTGGAGAGGAGTAAAGTGGGACACGCGAAACAGCATTGGAGCAGGCGGAACATCGTCGAATCTCATGCTCAAAACAAATAAGAAAGTAAAGAGTGTCTGTTTTTTATTTGCTCTATTTTTTTTGTAATTTATTTAGAGTATTTGAGTAGGTTTAATGGTTAAGAACATGTGTTATCTCCGTACATGTTTAAAACATATCGGAGTAAGGTTGCTCATTAACCCATTGTGACAAGGTTTGAAGGGTAAGGTTGCTCATTAACCCATTGTGACAAGGTTTGAAGGGTAGACGACTCCTAAAATAAAATAAAAATATGCATAAAATTATAAATATTTATTTATTTAATACAAAGTAAAAGTAAATGATCATCATCTTACTAAAAATTTTAAAAAAATTATATATTTATAACCTGAATCTCAATTATGATTTTGTTGATATTTTTTGGATAATTATATTATAGATGTTTACATGTCTACCTGGATACATGGTTTTCAATAAAAACTCAACATGGAAATCATAATTGAGAGTAAATAATAATGTCAATTGAATGTCTACCTGGATACATGGTTTTCAATAAACACTCAACATGGAAGTTGGAGGGGATGGCACTGAAGGTGGTTGAATTTTTTTATTATTACCTTTTTTATTTTCTTTTCTAAAATCTTGTCATAAAAAATGGTTGAAACGATAGATATAATATAATAAAAAGTTGTCAAATAAATAAGTTTTATATGTTTTTTTTTTAATAAGCGTCGTTTTTAATAAAGGGATCACATAAGCATAAACCTTTGATGACGACGTCAATCGTTATAACAATCACCTCCACTTGAAAATTGAACAAATAGAATGATATTTTACTTTCTATTTATATCAGCTTAAATGCATTAACTTTCCACCGAAAATATAAATTCCTCGAAGACTAAAACAGAGCTATTTACAGCACGGAAAGATTCTCGTTCTCGAAGTGATCAAATAATGGAATCCTATGTATAAAGATGGGGAGGAAGCAAGAATAGTCTGAAGTCGTTTTCCAAAGGTGGTCACTTCAATCTCTAAATGCAAATTTTGTCGCATGCACTACTTACAATGTTTCCTAAGTTTTTGAGATGCAAACAATCTTTGCTTTGGGGTCACTCTGCTACCATTCTAATTAGTACGTTGTTATCATGGATCATAATTTCCTGAACAATCCGGTCTGTATTTCATTTCGGGAGGGCCTACAATTTTAAAAACATGGACAGCAAGCATTTTGAGAGTGAAATAAACGTCACATTCTATTCACATGTCAATTTTAAGTTGGACATGGCCACAAGCAACGTCAAGGTGTTAATGGTGGAAGACTGGAAGTGCATTCTACGTCAACAGTCAAAGATGGGCGCCACCCCTTATGTCAGCTAATGTTCATGTTCATCCTGCACCAGTCCAGTCCAGTCCTGCCACCCCTTACTTTCTACAACTATCAAATGCTCCCAGTCATTACCAAACGGATCGCTATACAACTGTAAAGGGAGGTCTCAATTAGTAAGGCAAAGAGTTCCTTCCAAATATTTATTTTACAATATACCGGTCGAGCACATAGAAGGTCCATTTTACAATATAATTCTATGAGTACTCTTTAGTATTTATTATGTACCTGTGTGCTCTGCTCCGAACAGATGTAGAATGGGAATCCTGAATATTCTTATGCATAATATTAACCAAAGAAAACGAAAATTGTAGTGAAATAAATTACTTGTTGTACTTGTGTAGATATGCTTTTCAATATGTATATTTAACATGTTTATACATTTCATGAAGCAAGTATTAAGATAAACACATTTAAATACAATGAGATAAGCTCAGCCTCTGCATGATGCTTATCTCGTGCAGTTCCTTTCGAAAAAGTTGTAAAGTAATTTTGAAAAGACTGATACTGAAATGTATGAGGCGAGCCTTATGCACCAGTCTGTCCGGTATGATAGCTATCTCGCATCCATCGCATAGCATAAGATATCAGGGTCATAGCCATCTACCCCTCCGGGGGTTAAGGCATGGATAAGGTATGGGCATCCATGGAATGTTACCTGCTCCGTCAACTGAAAATTTCATGTTTATTTCATGTTTATTCCGACTCCGGCTTTGCGTAGGATAAAAGACAATTAAAACGTTTTTGATTTGGCGATTTTGAGATAAAAACTGGTTAAAATTCTTGTTAGAAATTGTTATTTTGGTAATTTTGTAATTTCTATAATCGGATTTATCTGATCTGAGAATTCTAAATTAAAATTTTGGTCAACCAAATTCCGGCAAATCAAGGACGTTTTGGTTAGCCCTCATACAACTCCTGCCTGCCACTGTTCACTGCTAGTACCTACCCGAACTCTACTGGATTTTGTTGCAGTGATCTCACAGATTTGCCATCAAATCAAAATCACGAGAAGCGGCTGAGTTGGCAAATAAGTGCAAATGGTAAATGCGACGGCGTTGTCCCTTCAGGTTTAAATTCAAAATTCAAAGTTTGCCTCCAGAGCTATTTCAAAAAAACAAGTTCGCTTCGAATTAGTGATGCAGGGCGATGACAGAAAATAGGCATTAGCATTCCACTTGCCCAGGTTTCAGAACCGGCGCCCAGCCCGAAAAACCAGTTTTGGAATCCGATAGCAGAAAATAGGCATTCGCATTCCACTTGCCGCGTTTGCAGAACCAACCGCAGCCCTAACAGCCAGTTTCTTAGAGTTTAGAAACCATATTCTATATTGTACAGATATGTTACCTCTATATTGTACAGATATATTACCGCGATTAGCACAAGGTGGAGTGAACAATGAATTCATAAATTTGTCTTTAGAATGTATAAGAAAATAAATACGGATTGGTGTTTTTTTGGATTGAAATCATACTTCACTAATCAATTTTAGAAGTTTGCAACGTTCCAACATTTCTTTAAACATTTTCTGTAAAGACCAGATTTATCTATCCATACTCAGGTATGTGAAGGAACGAAGTGATCCGTATTAACACACTTGTTTTTTTTTGTCACCGATTGCTTCAAACAACAGGGTTGGATAGCATGAAAAAACCAATTTGGAAGGAAGCACCATAGGTATTTCAAAGTGTACGAGGTTCATATGGGGTGTCGAATTGCATTGTTGGGCTATTTCTGGGTTTCTGTTCATTACTACCGAACTTGATTACGATTACGGCTTAACTCGATATATACCCTGATTACGGGGCTTATCCCGATATATATACCGGGATTACGGGACTTAACTCGATATATATATATACCTTAACCCGGTATATATATATAAAGCTTACTTTTCGTTCTGTGAATCAATAGGTATATGCCCTCATGTCTACGGGCTTCGCAGAGCAGAACACCTCATCGCGGGGCTTGGCCTCCAGAGGACACATTCAGTAGAAAGAACGCCTATCTCCTATTTATCTGTGAAGTGTGGCTTTTCTATTCATGAGTAAATTGTATTCATGAGTTCCTTTTCGAGCTTTCCTACTTCACCAGAACGTCGTCCATGCAACATTTGCGGTACACTTCTTTTGGATTGAGACCGTCTTCACACTGGTAGAGTTGTTGCAGATGAAGCTTGGGAATTTTTCATTGGGCGGAATCAAGCATAGGACATTCCTCGTCATTAACCAATAGGAATTGTCAATTTGAATGAATGGAGAGAGGGCATGAGAAAAGAGATGGTTTGGGCCATTCCCTACCCTACTCGCTATATTGGTCATGAAGTCTTGGATGTTGGCTTCTAATGCTATGGCCCTTCAGCTTTTGGTAATGAAGTCATGGATGTATATACTCTCCTTTTGGACTTGCCTCGTAGAGCATCTGTACTCTAAAACATGTGAAACTCTATACTTGTATATAAGACAGAAATGTTTAGTATTTAACAGAACTTTTACTTGTATGTTTGTGCAGTTTGCCTTACAACTCTAAATCACTTTCCAACGCAAATCTGGCTTTTTTTTGTAGGGGCCATGAAATGAAAAGACTGGGGCAT
Organism: Larix kaempferi; assembly: GCA_027924585.1. Lineage (NCBI taxonomy): Eukaryota > Viridiplantae > Streptophyta > Pinopsida > Pinales > Pinaceae > Larix > Larix kaempferi. The sequence goes on from BSBM01000659.1 coordinate 228,244, forward strand.
TTAAAGACTTTCAATATGGAGTTATTCTTCTTATGGACTTATTTCTCTTGCTAGTGTGACTAGATATGAGCTTATAATAAAAAAATTTCCTTTTAACAGGGGCCATTAAAGGACCTCGCTGGACTTAATTTTTTAATAAAAATACTTTTTTTTTAAATAAAAATATATTGTCGAAATGCACTTGAGAGGACAATTTTCATTTTAATGGTGGTGAGAGAAAATCTATTGTATTGTGTTGGTGGGAGAAAGTACATGAAAGTGAGGATTAAGACATGCATTTTCAAATCGTAGCAATGTCTATATTCCATTCTTATAACATCATCAAATAAGGCATGAAAGTATAGAAGACTTATTCTAACATCTGTTTGGATTATGTTTTAAGGTATCTTTACATGACATACTTTCAAGAGTCTTTGAATCATAAAAAAAATATGAACATGTGGAATATGCATTATAGAGGACTTGTTAAGTGTTGTTGCAATAAATGCATTGATGGATGCTCAAAGTTATGATTATCTTAATTAAATACTTAATATAGAATATGCTAAGAATTGTTTTGCATGCCCCCCACAGTGGGTGCTGCGTGTGGGTCGTCCCACGGAACAGACATACAACCCAGAGGATGGACACGTGCCTGCACGTGCCAACCACGAGATTGGACACGTGCCCGCCAAGACCTACCATGCGTCCCAGGCTTGAATCATTTTTAGGACATGGCGTTTGGTTGTTTATTTGCTCCTTCGTGCGTTCAATCTAGTCTCTGTGCCCCAGATCGACTCTAAGTTATTGCCATTACTCCAATGGAAACCTATGAGTGGGAAAGTACACCCACGCTCATGGTTACCGTTTTCATTAATAGGAAGCAAGTTCATGGTCTGCAAGGTAACAGGAAACGAAGCAGAAGATTGGAAGGCGCTTGGCTCATAGCCTTGCGACTCACCCTATGCAACAGGGTCATGGTTCGGGAAATTTTATCCTCCGGTTTGATTGCTACAGCTGCAAAGATGTTGCCCACAAAGAGAGCTTACATCATACGCAAATCTAAACCGACAGGCCCTTCTCCTGGCCTGCCAGTGAGATTCATGCGAGGCGTTGTGGGGAAGGCCCATCGTTATAAAGAAGAAATCCTGCAGAAGGTTTAGGAGGAAATACATGATGTGGAGGAGGATGCCCAAGTGTCTCGAGGTTGTCTCTCGGACACAGAAATCATATCTGAATTTGAAGCTCTAGTTACAGACTGGGGGAACACCAGAGGCCGCACCACTCTGTATCAGAAGACCCTGGACTACGAGTGGTTGCAGAAATCGGTTCTTGGTAAGACTTTGGCAGAGAGAGGTGAAGCGCATGTAGAGATTCTTTTGCAACAAAATGAAATGGTTTTTCTTCTTAAGCAAATTCTCCAGAACCAGAAGCAAATAGCCCACCGTCTTGGCATTGAACTCGCTAGGGAGCCCGGTTCTCAAGCTGACCCGACCAGTTTGAACATGTCTAGCCTAGTTTTAGATAGAGTTTGTCTTTTTGGCTTAATGCTTGCATTACAGGCTCTGTTGTTGTTTAGTTTTTGGTTTCTTGATAGACTCATAGTAACTCTAAAAAATCTTAGTACAGTCTTGTTTCCTTTCAAGGAAGACTTCTTAATTTTGGAATCGGGTCTGTTTTCTTAGTCATGAGAGGGCCCTGTAAACTTCTTAAATTCTGTTCTGGGTCTGTTTTCTTAGTCATGGGAGGGCCTTGTAAAACTCTGTATATTTTGATAAAAGCAATATAAGGATCTACGCTAACTTACAAAAAAAAAAAAAAAATTGGTTTGCATGTTACTTGTGATGTTGCACACTTGCAAACATATCATTATCATAATAAAATGTGATGTATTAAGTGATAAATGGAACTAGTTGAGGCCATGTAACATGTTCCTTATCATTTATAATTTTAAGACCAAGGCCTTGAGAGGTTGCAACCACATAATATAGATTTTCATTGGCTTAGATGCAAGGTTTTGAGGGCTATACAATTTTCCAATTTCACTAGGGACTTGCACTTGACGTTAATGCTTTATGGAACAATGTGACCTTTAGGGAGTTGGTTGGGATATGGTTTAGTGGTAATCCAATGGAAGTTACATACACTAGCCCTTGATTGATTCCAATTGTGTTGGTCCTTGCAATCTCTCTAATTTACTTCGAAATATGCGTTCACCAAGAATCTAGGATTCTATACCTTATGAAAGGTGTTGTCCCAACAGAGCATGAACAAAAAGGTCGGTAAATTCATTACAATGACAAGCCAATATGCATCATGTTTGGGCACTCTCTAGATATCTTGATTGTGACTTCTTCAAAGGGATTGGTTTATACTCCCTAAAGTAGGTTAAAGTAGGAGAAGCTTGTACCAAGTTTATGCGGAGTTGGATTTGAGAAACATTTGTGTTGCAAAAGTAACTACAATATAACTTGAAGGAAATCTAGGGTAAAAACCTTGTATGGGAATTGGATGATGATTAGGGTTTGGAGCACAATCTATCTCCTTCTTAGCCTCTCAAGACAAGGCCAAAATTGTTAAAGTTTACAAGACAGAGAACATATAGAAGATGGAACACAAGTGGGCATATTCATTGCCTTTTGATTATTGACCTCGAGCTTATATAGGATTACATCACACCAATACTTTTTTCCAATACTATGGGACAAGAAATACTATGGGACATCCAAGTGTCCTAGTGAAACTATAACCAACTAACAAACTCAACTAATTAATGCACTCATGACCACTGAGGTTACAATTATTAACACACCCCCCTAATCTCAAATGGGAAAGTATTCTCAGCACTATCAATGCCTAAGTGCTTCCTCTGAAACTCAAATGCACATATCAGCCAGTTGCTCCTTAGAGCCACAAAACAACAAAGTGATCTCTTCATTATTGACTAACTCATGAATAAAGTGGTAGCGAGTGTCAATGTGTTTACTCTTTGACATCTAACATTCATATTTATCATGCACCTTCTAACATCTGAACTTATCTCGATTGTTGATTCCCTCCATCCAACGGAACAAGGTCAAGGCCGCTTTCTACAACTATCAACTGCTCCCAGTCATTACCAAACGGATCACTATACAACTGTAAAGGGAGGTCTCAAGGCAAAGAGTCCCTTCCAAATATCTATTTTACAATATACCGTTCGAGCACAAAGAAGGTCCATTTTACATTATAATTCATTGAGTACTCTTTACTACGTACCTGTGTGCGCTGCTCCGAACAGATGTAGAATGGGAATCCTAAATCCTGGTAATTCTTATGCAGGATAAGCTTGCAGAATCACACATCAAGGAGTTAACAGTGTAAGAGAAGTAATTGAAGATTTCATAGATTATATATACTAAGGTTATCCATAGAATGTTACTGGCTCCGTCAACAGAAAATTTCATGTTTAATCCGACTCGGGCTTGCCACTGTTCATTGCTCGTACCGACCTGAACTCTACTGGATTTTGTTACAGTGATCTGACAGATTTTCCATCAAATCACGAGGAGATGAGCTGGCAAATAAGTGCAAATGGTAAATGCGACGGCGTTGTCCCTTCAGGTTCAAATTCAAAATTCAAAGTTTTCCTAGAGCTATTTAAGAAAAAACAAGTTCACTTCGAATTAGTGATGCAGGGCGATGGCAGAAAATAGGCATTAGCATTCCACTTGCACAGTTTGCAGAACCGGTGCCCATCCCGAACAACCAGTTTTGGAATCCGATAGCAAAAAATAGGCATTCGCATTCCACTTGCCCCGTTTGCAGAACCGACGGCAACCCGAACAACTAGTTTCTTAGAGTTTAGCAACCATATTCTATATTATACAGATATGTTACCGAGATTAGCACAAGGAGTAGTAAACAATGAATTCATAAATTCACCTTTAGAATGTATAAGAAAATAAATACTAATTGGGATTGAAATCATACTTCACTAATCAATTTTAGGCAATAGAAGTTTGCAGCATTCCACCATTCAATTTAAACATTTTCTATAAAGACCAGATTTATCTATCCATATTCAGGTATGTGAAGGAACGAAGTGATCCGTATTAACACACTTGTTTTTTTGTCACCGATTGGTTCAAACAACAGGGTTGGATAGCATGAAAAATACAATTTGGAAGGAAGCACCATAGGTTTTTCAATCAGAGTGTAGGAGGTTCATATGGGTGCAAATACATCCGTCTAATGTAGAATTGCATTGTTGGGCGATTTCTGGGTTTATGTTCATTTCTTCAGTTTCAAATTGGGAACCTTAACAACACTAGCTTCATATATATATAGCTTACTTTTCGTTCTGTGAATCAATAGGTATATGCCCTCATTTCTACGGGCTTCGTAGAGCAGAACACCTCATCGCTGGGCTTGGCCTCCGAAGGAGACATTCAGTAGAAAGAACGCCCATCTCCTATTTATTTGTGAAGTGTGGCTTTTCTATCGCCTGGCTCCGTTATCACGGAGGTAACTTGTATTCATGAGTTCCTTTTCGAGACTGCCTACTTCACCATAACGTTGTCAAGGCAACATTTGTGGTACACCCCTTTCGGATTGAGACCATCTTCACACTGTTGCAGATGAGGCTTGGGAATTTTTCAATGGGTGGAATCAAGCATAGCACATTCCTCGTCATTAACCAATAGGAATTGTCAATTTGAATGAATGGAGAGAGGGCATGAGAAAAGAGATGGTCTGGGTCATTTCCTACCCTACTTGCTATATTGGTCATGAAGTCTTGGATGTTGGCTTCTAATGCTATGACCCTTCGGCTTTTGGTCATGAAGTCATGGATGTATACACTCCTTACCTTACTTGCTATATTGGTCATGAAGTCTTGGATGTTGGCTTTTAATGCTATGACCCTTCATCTTTTGGTCATGAAGTCATGGATGTATACACTCGTTACCTTACTTGCTATATTGGTCATGAAGTCTTGGGATGTTGGCTTCTAATGCTATGACCCTTCAGCTTTTGGTCATGAAGTCATGGATGTATACACTCCTTTTGGACTTGGCTCGTAGAGCATCTGTACTTTAATACATGTGAAACTCTATACTTGTATATAAGACAGAAATGTTTAGTATTTAACAGAATGAAAATTGGTTGTTGAAAAATTTTACGTGTATGCTTATGCAATTTTCCTTACAACTCTAAATCACTTTCCAACACAAATCTGGTTTTTTTTGTAGGGCCATGAAATGAAAAGAATGGGGCATTTAAGGAATTTCCAGGTCTGCATATGGAGTTATTCTTCTTATGGACTTATTTCCCTTGCTAGTAGGTCTGCATATGGGGTTATTCTTCTTATGGACTTATTTCCCTTGCCAGTGACTATATATGATCTTATAATAAAAACTTTGCCTTTTAACAGGGGCATTAAATTACGTCCCTTGACTTAATTCTTTAATAAAACTATTCTTTATTTAAAATAAAAATATATTGTCCAAATGCACGTGAGCGGGCACCCTTCTCACCCTTACTTTAGAGGGTAGTTTTATGATCAAACCTAATAACATTATTTTTCATCTTAATGGTGGTGAGAGAAAATCTATTGTGTTGGTGGGAGAAAGTATAGGAAAGTGAGGATTAAGACATGTATTTTCAAATGGCAGCAATGCCTATATTCCATTCTTATAACATCATCAAATAAGGTATGAAAGTATAGAAGACTTATTCTTATTCTAACATATGTTTGGATTATGTTTTAAGGTATCTTTACATGACATACTTTCAAGAGTCTATGAATCATAAAAAAAATATGAACATGTGGAATGTGCATTATAGAAGACTTGTTAAGTGTTGTTGCAATAAATGCATTGATGGATGCTCAAACTTATGATTATCTTAATTAAATACTTAATATAGAATATGATAAGAATTGGTTTGCATGTTACTTGTGATGTTGCACACTTGCAAATATATCATTATCATAATAAAATGTGATGGGATATTAAGTGATGAGTGGAACTAGCTAAGGCCATGTAGCATGTTCCTTATCATTTATAATTTTAAGAACAAGGTCGAGAGAGGTTGCAACCACATAATATAGATTTCCTTTGGCTTAGATGGAAGGTTTTGAGGGGTATACAATTTTCCAATTTCACTAGGGACTTGCACTTGACCTTAATGCTTTATGGAACAATGTGACATTCACAGAGTTGCTTGGGGTATGGTTTAGTGGTAAACCAATGGAAGTTACATCCACTAGCCCCTATTTGATTCCAATTGTGTTGGTTCTTGCAATCTCTCTCATCTACTTGGAAATATATGCGTTCACCAAGAATCTAGGATTCTATACCTTATGAAAGGTGTTGGCCCAACAGAGCATGAACAAAAAGGTTGGTAAATTCATTACAATGACAAGCCAATCTGCATCATATTTGGGCACTCTCTAGATATCTTGATGGTGACTTCTTCAAAGGGATTGGTTTATACTCCCTAAATTAAGTTAAAGTAGAAGCTTGTACCAAGTTTATGTGGAGTTGGAGTTGAGAAACATTTGTGTTGCAAAAATAACTACAATATAACTTGGAGGAAATCTAGGGTAAGAGCCTTGAATGGGAATTGGATGACGATTAGGGTTTGGAGCACAATCTATCTCCTTATTAGCCTCCTAAGACAAGGCCAAAACGAGGTGAAGGGGAAGGTCTAGTTAACTATACTAGTGGTTATTAACTAAGAGCTTATGAAATTGCAATTTCTTGTGGTTTGGGTATATTTATTTTAATATTTATAAATTGTATTTTTTTTCTTTTGAAAAATGAAATTTCATAAATTATAGATTTGAGAATTGTTGGAAAATGCAATTTTTTGTTGTTTATATTTTATATTTTGTGGTTTGGACATTTGAATATGAAGTGATAAAATTATACTTTCTTTATTTGGAAAATGCAATTTCATGAATTAGAATTAAGGATTGCAATTTAACATTTGCATATCACTCAAAATAAAATATTGCATTAAGAATTGTTTTTTCCATGACTGTTCTAACAAGGGCTACTAGCACCAATGTTGTGCCTTTAAAAAAAAATGAAATGAAAATATGGAAGAAAGTTGGAAGCTCTTGTAAATTAGCTTTGAGAGTGAAAATGAAACAAAACGGGTTCAATGATTAATAGGTAATCTACAACTGTTAAACAACTACTAAATCTTAAACTGCTGAATCAAAAGCTTTAAAGCATTATGACAATATACATAAGTTTTGGACTTAGTTCACTTGCAAGGTAAAATATTAAAAATATTTATATGTTAATTTTTTGTTTTATTTGGTTATAAATAAATGAAATATATAATTTTATTTTTTAATATTAATTAAAAATATATATATATATATATATATATATATATATATAGTATTGAGATAAAATGTTATATATATATTTCAATATTAAAGGAAGATTTGCATATTTAAAATCATAGTAAAATATTTATCATACAATTATCTATTACTTCTTAGTGGGTAGGTTTATAAATACCATACCCTCCTCCAGATTTGAACCTGTGACCTCCTGGGAGGAACCACATGCTCTTAACCATTAGAGCCACCCAAACTGTATAAATGAGCTTTCATAACTGAGCACATAAGTATTTACTATTGTCAATGAGAATTTTACATTAAAATATTAACCACAATTAACGAAAAGATAATCGCCTCTTATACACATGAATAAAAAAGAAACATAAATGTACATCATAACAATCAACACAAGTTTCTAAGCATTCAAGTTGCTGAACTAAAAATGACAATGACATAGAAAATAGACTTTAATAAATTGAAAATAAATATTTACTCAAACTCATAAAACAAATACATATGGTATTTCAACATGGTTATCCTTCCAATATTTGTTTTGTTTCTCCAATCCATGTTATTACCTTCCAACCCACGGTATTTCTTTATGGAGAGAATTTATTCATCTTCTTGGTTAACCACAATTTCATCAACACATAATTTTATTTTGTTAATTTATTTAATCTTTTTTTGTTTGTTGGCAAAGTGGTGGAACCTCCTTGACTGGCAAGTTTGCCTTTGGCTAAGTTACAATGAACCAGGGGCATCTAAGCCATCAAAATCACCCGGGGATCGCACTCGGCCTGGACCGCAACAACCCTTAACATGGTTGGATTTTTTGGTATCCACGGGATTAGAACCGATGACCTTTCTGCTTAGGGGGTGTCTTAACCATACCCCGCCACCAACTGTTCTACAGCTCACGAATTTAATTTATTTAATCTTCATTTTTATGGTATGGGACCAATTACATTTGGGAAAATTTCCTTTAGAAATTAAAAAAAAAGAAATAAATAACAAAAAAATCTAAAACTTTAGTTAGCACTTTAATCAATTTGAAAAAAATAAATTTACTTACTTCAAATTGTAAAAAAACAGTAAAAAAAACTGGGAGCAACTAACAAGTGAGCTTATGCACAACTAAGCATAGAGGTTAAAATTTTGACATGGGGAAATGTAATTTTATTTTCTTAAAAATTATGAATAAGTGGTTTATTACAAGCTCATCAAGTTGTAATTTATAGATGTAGCAATGGTTAAAAATACATTTTTTTGTTATTTAATTTTTTATATTTACAAATTATATATATTTTAATTTAAATATTTAAATGTAAACTAGTAAAATTACATATTTTTCATTTAGAAAACTTAATTTCATAAATTAAATTAAGTGTTGCAATTTAACATTTACGTTTAATTTTAACACAGGACTATGCATTAGTGAGAAAAGAGGCAATATAATTTTAGGACTATGCATTAGTGTGAAAAGAGGCAACATAATTTTGTATTATACTCAATATTACTAGAGACCGTTATCTTAATTTGGTGTAGTTACAAATACCTAATTAATAAAATTATTTTAAAAATTAATATTGTATTGATATGATATTGAAAATTCTTATTTTCAAAAGTTAAGTCATAGGTTCAAATTTAAAGGGGTGGGGTATGTACACCTCTAACTCATACTAACCTTTTTTTGAAGAATTAAAATATACACAAAACTTTAAAATTATTAGTGGCAATGCTATGATCTTTCAATGTTTTCCTAAAACAATTAAGGTAAAACATGTTTATAGGGAAAATCCATAACCAATAATTTTCCAAAGTCATTAACACGCCATTAATGAAAGCATCATTGTTATGCTAAATTCTGCATTCCACATAATACAATCAAGTCAATAATATAATTCTATTTAATTAAACCATCTAAAATATGCAAAAAGAAATTGCTTAACATTAGCAACAAAATCTTCCATTACAAACCATCTTTCTTAACATTAACAAGAAATTGATTAAACCATCTTTGTTATTGTGCATGTTCTACACTTGTGGAATCCTTTCTTCTAGTTACAAAAGTATAGTTGTCATGGGTTTCATGTGGTTTATGGATGATTAAGATTAGGGTTTTCATGTAATAAAATGTTGGAAATGAAAAAGTGACAACAAATTGCATAACCTCAGAAGGTGATCTGTGATCTTCCCTCCATGGAAAAGTAGCATCAACATCATGGAGATGATATCAGTGCATGAACTTGTAGTAGAAGGGAATTTTTTCAAGATCCAGATCTAGAATATTGGAATGGATGGATGATTGATCTCTTTAATTCAAGATCTAGATCCATATTATGAGTTGAAAGTGGTTGTTTTTCTAGATCTACTTTAAGGTGGAACCACGAGCATTATTGGTGGAACCATGAGCACTGTTGGTTGAATTAATAGCTTTGTTTATGGAATAATAAGCTCTTTTCAAACCCGTTGTCCACGCTGCTTTCCTTGTGTTTCCATATCACCTCCTGTAGCAGCTCCCCCACGTGTAACTACTGCTGTAGTAGGTTTCTCTTCTCTCTTTTCTACAGCGATCTTCTAGATGTTCCAATTCAGGTTTTGATTTCCTTTAGCCTTCCACTTAGATGTGGAAAATCTTCAACAGTGTGGTCCAATACTTTGCAATATGTGCATTTCGAACAAGGGTTTGTACAATCTATTTCGAAGTGTCTCGGTTGGCCACAATTATAACAGATTATTTGGTCTCTTCCTCTTCCAAATCCACCTCTTCCGCAACCTTTGAATGCACCCGGTCCTTGGTTATAGCCTCCTCTCTGGGAATTGAACTATGCATTGCCCCCTCCACCTTGCTCTTCCCCTTTCATTATGTAGGAATCAACTATACGCTCGTTCAACAAGTCATATGCTTAATAAATTGCTTCATCATGTCCTACAGATATATAGAATTTATAGCATAATTTATTACCTGAGTATTCACATATTTCTGTATCAAGTAACATTCCTTTGGTCGACGTCATCTAGTCCTGCACACTTCACACCAAAATCAAGCTCCATGATTCAACGGATTAGGAACCCCTTGTGGCGAGGTACTCTTGAAACGTCATACATTGGTCTTTACACTAGTACAAAATGAGAGATAAGTGACAAAAAAAATTACCAAAATCCGCATATAAATGACCACTTTTGAGTTGGTGACCACTGGTAGAAAATTAGTGGCCATATATCACGTGACCAAAAATGTGGTCATATTTAGCTTGGTCATTTATAGCTTATCTTGTGGTCATATATTTGGTCGTATATTTGGTCATTAATTGTCACGTGATAAATGATCGCTAATTTGCTACCAGCAATCACCAACTCAAAAGTGGTTATTTATATGCATATTTTGGTCATTGTTTTGGTCACTTATCTCTCATTTTGTACTGGTGGTCGTTTATATGCAAAATTTGGTCATTTTTTTAGTCATTTATCTATTTTTAGTGGTTTCAGAATATATATAGGGCACGGAGGAATCGAACCACCAACCTCCTTCCTATAAGGAAGGTGCTCTACCATTGAGCTAGTACCCTTAAATAGAATTCCTTATCGATTGATACGAGAATAAAATTTCCAACAGGGTGAAAACATGAAGTTGGGAAACAATTTTGGCTTGTTTTTGACAAAAAAAACTGCTAATTTTTATGTTTTTCAACTTCGACCTCTTTAAACCCATATCCCCCTTAGGAATTTCAACTTGAAGTAAACACAAAGGTTTTACAAAATTGAATTAGCTTTCTACTCGTATTTTTTTAATTTTTTTTATGGACATATTGTGGGACAAATTTGTTGTCAACCAACGGCATATACTTGAACATTTTAGGTATGGATAATGAGTGACCTGTGTTGACAATGGTTTTTTGATAGATGGTTATTCATTTTAGGGAAAAAAAATTTATGCTCATAATCTACACACACTAAATTTGATCCTGGACTATATTTCGAGTTTTTTAAGACTTGGGAACTATTTTTTATTATTTATCGAAACAATGTATGTTTAGAAAATGGTGCATTATCGACACATGTTTTTGTATTCACATTTTCTTTCAAATGTTACTCTTATCAAACAAAATAAAACCAACCCATTGAAGAGGAAACTTTAAGGAACATCCTTGTATTTTTTTTAAAAAATTTGGCTTCGTCGTTGTGATGATATTGAATTTTCATTGTGACTGATTTTTCAGTCACTTAATTTTTTAATGATAAAGTTTAGTAAAAAAATAGTAATCCTAAATGAAATTGAGAAAAACTTATATTACTAGAAAAAACTTATATTACTAGAAAGTAGATTGAATAGTGAATCCACTGGTATAAACTCCGACATGTAATTCTCATGTTTTGTAGTGGTTCGACCTTGTTAAAGTGACACATTTCTGAATTCTGCAAAAATGGTGCTGGAATTGTTGACCAGAAACTCTCGGGCGAGAAAATGTCTTCCAAACTCTCGGCCCAGAGCTTAGTTCAAACTCTCATCCGAGAGTTTTTGAAAATACAGCACGGTAATTGGTTCAAACTTTTGGCCTAGAGTTTTTTTAAACTCTCGGCCCAGAGTTTGAACTCTCAAAACTCTCGGCCTAGAGTTTGAGTTTGAGTTTGACTTTTTTTCACGTGATCATCCGCCTGCGCTCCATTTTTTCACTCTGTTTGTCACCAAAGTGTTTCCCAGGTTCGCGATTTCACCCAACAGTTAACACCATCTTGTCAAATTATGGAAAATGGTTACATACCTTGGTAAGAAACAAATATTACCCAATAGTCACCAAAACGAATTATCAATACCTTATCAATAATATGCCACACAATTATCTGACATAATAAGTCAAGCAAATGGATAAATTAAAATGTTTGATCCTTTAAAATATATATTGTGCTTTATAATTGACTTGTTCAAAACATAGCCATAAATGGACTGCACTTATGGACAAGTCTCTCCATGAAATTTTCCCTTTCCATCTTTGAAGTTCAAATTTTTCACACTTGCTACCAATTCAACATCTTCAATTGCCATGCCTATATGGTGTAATGATATTCATAGATTAGGGAGAAAAGTAGACAACCACTACCTCTATGATTAGTTGGAAGAATAGAATGATAAAATATAAACAATGAATTTCAACCATAATAGCTTTTATAGGATCTTTGCAAAGAAGGGGGTACCATAACATTGTCATCAAATTATCAACCTAGTAAAGGAGATTTTAGTATAGGAGAGGTAGGGAGCACCTCGGGAGTGAGATTCGGAAGGGAGCGAGAAGGGAGCAAGCTTCAAGAAGGGGGAGAAAAGGAGGGTTGTGGGGGTGCTCCCATGCAACAGAGGTTACATGAAAAGAGGTATTACATATAATAAAAGATGTTACTGGATATACTATATTCCAACATGCAATCAGATCATATTAACATTATAAAATATTAATATGTTACATGCAAAGAGGTATGCAATAATTCATGATGGTTCAAATATGAAGTGATGGAGCATATAATAAGAGATGTTACTGGATATACAATATTACAATATGCAATGAGAACATACTAATATTATAAAATGTTTATATGTTTTTAGAATGCTCATCAAGTATGTTTTATGTACAAGAAGATTTTGCACATGCCCCTAAGGTTACTGAATCCCTATGATAACTGCAGCGCAATAAGCAACATCTTTTCAATCATTGATGGAACTCATTGGTATCACTTTATATATTGGTAAAATTATATACACAATTCACAGATTCCCTAGATGTAGAAGACAAAGCAAAAGATAAAACATACGAAGTCCAGGAGTGAACTGCTTTTCATTACATATTTCCTCAGTTTAATGATCAGAACATCTAGAATTCAAAAGTAAAAAATTCTCTGTAAATAAATAAGACTAATATTGTTCCAATACACTTCCAACAAACAACAACTTTGATACTAATCCCAACAAATATTTCAGTACAATGGTTTTGCATACTCATTGGGACATTGACATATTTGGTATCCCACACAATAAATATTTTCCTTTTGTAAATCACACTTGGATATATCTTATCTTGAAATGTAATGCGACCATAACATCTAATGAGAATTTCAAACATCCATAATATCACCTGGGTTCAATCCCACACAACGATGACTCTTTCTTCTTAGACCATATCACAATAAACATTACTAATAACAAGTCCATTTCCTATATGGTCAGTAAAAGACAAAAGGAAAGAAAAGTACCAGCAACAATTTGCCACCTCTCGATGCATAGGACCATAAACCAACATTTATAAAAAAATGTCACATGAAACCTTAAATTCTAGTTTACTAAATATATCTAGCTTACAGATGAAAGAAAATATATTGCAACTGATTCTAGTAAAATTGCACCAAAGAAAGGCCATACAAACCTGTTGGAGAATTGCAAATGCTTCAGAGAACTCATATGCCTCATTAAGCCTCCCCTAATATTTAGGAAAAATGTCCACAAATTCAATACAATATCCTAGGGATTCTAGGATTACACCTCAAAACATAAAATATGTAAAGTATGCACTTGCAGAAAGGAAAAGAAAATTAAATGCAAAATTTTAAAAATGCATTCTCATCAAAGAGGTCCAGTCTATTGCAATTTGAAAAAATATCATACCTCTGCTAACTGAAGTTTGCTAGTTTCTATAAGATCACGGGCATCGGCACAAATAGGGGCAGAGTGCTTTGCTACTGCATGCATGTCCAATATGTCCGATGTTTTGAATGGAGCCTCCGCATCAAGCTCATATATCCGTGCATCAATAGTTAAACCAACCCGATAGAAGCACTGGATCACATTTAAAAGCTTCATAGACAATATTTTACTAATATAATATTATAAGAAATTAAGAACCCCATATTGCAATTATAACAGTACAGTTATAGTTACAACTTAAAAGACATCTTGCTTGCATAAAAAATACAGTTGATAGTCATATCTGGCATTTTATATTTCAAAGAATACAAATGTGAGCAAAATCAGAATACAAATGGGAGAAAAATCCCCATCTCTATGAAAAACGAAAACCACAGCTAGTGTATTGGGCAAACAATGTCTCCACAACAGACATAATGATTCATCGTCCAATGTTACTCAAACATAGTCTGCTATGAATTGCAACCGATGGAAAATACAAAAATATATTACAAATACAAGCTGTAGACAAATACGGAACAAAAGATTCACACAAAATAGATATGGACAAAAAACAAAAGAATGGATCCTAGACCAGTTCAGTTTCTGCAAGTCATTAAGCCCTCTTCCTTCAATTTTTTTAGTTTCATGCTCTACCTATAACTCAAGGTTACACAGAAACAGCCTGAAAATGAAACTGATTAAGCAGGATCTATAAGGTGCTTCTTATTAAAAGCTGCACAGTTAGAAAGTTGGACTATACAGTAGTGCAGCCAGATAACGTGATTTATGCCTCCACAATATGCCACGTTTGAAAGAGTCCATGTCAATCCAAATGTTACAAAAAGACTCAGTACAACTGATTAAGGATTTTAAAGAGAATGGCAAGGAGGAACGGATAGTAAAGAGTATTCATTTATGAAAATGAATGAATAAAATTGATGACACTATGCCAAGGTTTTTATGCAGTAGATAGCACTTACCTGTGTAGAAAGATAAGTAAATTCGCAACCTTCAATGAATTCACAAAGATGAGACAAGCCACTTTCTTTTGCTTCAGGGATATCTCGTATGAGAATAAGAATAGAGTCCACAATAGCTTTCTTATATTCAAATCCCCCGTTCTTCCCAGAGTATATTACTTAGAAAGTTCATTCTGAAAGGTCATTTGACAAACAACATAATTATCAACTCTCCTCCAAAGGAAAGTGAGCAAAGATGGCACATAATTATCATTTTTGCACCTTTTTCTCTCAAGGCATCCATAAGAAAATAACATAACTTGATAAAGAGCCTGAGGATAAGCTAACAGATCTACAAAACTTGATAAAGAGCATGAGGATAAGCTAATAGATCTACAGAACTTGATAAAAAGCATGAGGATAAGCTAACATATTTATGTCTGCTCCATCCTCAGAGTTTCACCCACTTGCAAATTAATTCTCAACATTAATGCCTAGAATGTGGTAAAAAAATTTCAAGTTTGACTGGAAAGTTTTCCTACCAAACTGTGGCAGTTTTTGGTGTTTCACATTCTATAGTAATGACTAGGGTTTTGATAAATATGGGTTTTTGAAAGGAAAATATCAAGGAAAACAAATATTCTTACTCAAGTCTTTTAATCATTTAGTTTGGGAATTTAGTGCCAAACAATCACAGGAAGCATCTAATAATTAGAAAAAAGACACAATGTTCCTAATGACTTTTGATCTCTTCTTTGCACTATGTCTCCTTGATCTCATGGACTTGTACTTATGATACTTGGCTTGTAGTTTCCCCAAACTTGAGTTGAAAAAAAAAATATCAAATCAAGGAACACCTAGAGGTGGTATGAAAATAGAGATCATTGATGGACTAGTAAGCATGTAAGAGCACCAGGTGTACGAAGGCATTGGTTCAGTTGTAGCTCTTGACCCCTCTGGTTGCAGACAAGCTGGTCAGAGACACTGGTTGCACAAAATTCTTCTAAAATAAGTCTGAAACCATCCTAGAAGCTGGACAACATCTTGAATATGATAACTATCATGTGAAAGTCCTCTAATAGCTGATGGCTTCCTCAAGTTGGATGATTGTTGTTTCCAAACGTTGCTACAATGATGATTTTCAAGGCTTTTATGGCTGTTGTTCACATCTAGATCAGAGAATAGGGTTGTTGTATGATGGTTCAAATGCACCCATAATTGAAGTTTAGTTTTTTTTACTGTTGTTTCACCCTTTTTAGAACAATTTCTACTTCACAAGATAATATCAGATATGCATGCCAATGTTCTATGGCACACAATGCACATAGAACTGTCCTAAACAACTTATAACTGAGAAATGAGGGTTCTTATTGTTGTTGGTTATGCCCAGAATTGGAATTTAACCTTCAAATTTGGCTCAGATTTAGAAAATAAGGCTATTTGTGCCTGTTGTTGTGGAGACTGCCTTCGAACGATGCCCATAATTCATCTTTTGCAACTCTTATGACCTTAAACATGATGTATGGATACTCATCATGATGTATGGATACTTGTCATGATGTATGAATATGATATTATAGTAGCCTTTAGTTCAATATTTTGAATTTTCAATGCTCTTCAGGAGTAGAAAGTTTTAATTGAGTACATTGGCGTTTCAACTTGTTTAATCTGAAAAGTAATCCAATAATGCATTGTCTAGTTCATCAAAGAGTGCTTTGTATATGAAGTAAATCACTATCCATTGTATTGATATTTCATTTGAATATGATTATGATAGTGACCATTTAATTCAATATTTTGATGCTTGTCAGGAGTAGAAAGCTTTTAATTGAGTACATTGACGTTTCAACTTTTATAATATGAAAAGCAAGCCAAAAATGCCTTATGTTGAGCAATTGATTTTGGTGTTAAAGGAGTTTCTGCACATTGGCCTGATGTAACTTAAATGTTTCAATATTCCTTACTTCTTCCTTTGATTCACTTCTCTCTTGCTCTGTTTTTAAAAGATTTTGAAAATATTAGAGCAGATAGTACCCTATATGCTTTGTAAATTTCTTTGGGGTTCTTATTGTTTCTAGTACAAACCCTTATTCTTATGTTCTTTTTGCCAATTTAACATGGTTGTCTGTTACAGGGATAACACTAAGACTGCACTATTGGATGCCATGTATGTGTTTCTCAAGAGGCCAGAGTATATCAAATATGTGTCAAATTTGGTCACTGTTTGCTCTCAAATTGTTTTGACTGGACCACCAGGTGAGTGACTATTTTTCATCTTTGGTAATTTTCATTCTTCAAATTGTAGTGTGAAGTGCCCATTCAGTTCACCTTTATATTGATAAACCTGCTCATGTTGGAAGTTAGATTCGAAGGGTCATGCAAATTTCAGTAAGCAATTCAAATGTTGGGGTCTGGCTGCACTTTATTTTTGAATCTTGCAGTTTTTTACATATGCAAGTGTTACTAGTGAGTTTCTCTCTAAAGTCTAAGAAAATAAAGAATTGATGCTGCAATATTTCTCATGATTTTGCCAATAGTCTCAATAATTTTTTTAAATGGTTTCTTTATCAATTTATTCTGAAAATTTCATGATTTGGATCTCTTGGTTTTTGGACAAACATTAAAAAGATGATTTGCTATCAGGATTGGATTAATGCTATTAGGTGCATGATTGAATGGAAAAAATTCCAAATGGTCTCTGCCTATCACAGGCTCGGGTATTAAACATAATATCATAATCAAAGTTTAATGTTGTTTGGGCGTTGTCTGACAGTAGCAATTGTAGATGTTATAAACTTAACTTTAACTCCAATGAGTGTCTCTTCCTTTCGTTAAACTTGTATCACCAATTAGTCAGTTACATAAATATAAAAATACAGCTAGGTTTCCTTTCCTCGTATACCTTGTATAGATTGGCCTTGCTAGTCGAGTGTCATCTATAAACTTTAAGCATGATTTGTCATTCTATTGACGAGCACCTCAATGATTGTTACTCTTTCATAAGTAGAATAAGAGATGGCACTATGTCCTACAGAGAAATCATGTTCAAGAAAATCTTATCAGCATCCATAAATAGTTGTATATAATTTACTCATTCTTTCATTATTACATTTGGGATCAGATTGGGTAGCAGAGGCACGGAAAGCAGGGACATGGGGTAGTCATTCAGGATTTCAGAGCAGTTATTCAGGACTCCCCTCCTCTTGGCTAGATCCATCTTGGACCTAACAAAAGATGGCATTTTATGCAGATGAGAGATAGTATCATTGTGAGACTTAGCCTATACACTTAACCTTTGGATGCACGTCCTCATGATTCCTCTCACTCAATTCATCGTTTCGGGACTCGGTCAGGCCTTGGTATCCATTGGATCTTCTATTTTCCTAACCTTGGGCCTGCATGAAGGAATGCAAGATGGTTTTATTGCTCTGAATCCTATTCGACGAAGCCATGCTAAGGTTTGTTCCACCAGAAAAGAAATTCAAGCTGGTCTTGTTAATGCATGAACTAGATCTTGCCAAAACTAAGGGAAAAACTTAACAGCTTGATGCTGTAGTTCTCACTAAACAACTCCAAAAAATATTCTTGGATCAGGTTTTCACTATGGGGTAGAGAGTTACGTTTGAAGACTGTGGAAAAAATTACATGCTCACTGTGAATCAGACTATTGTGGAAGGAAGATTACGAAAATATAAATAAAGGAATGCTATCAAAATAAACATATTGTATCTTTGAAGCATCACCAAATTCTAGCATAAATATAATGAATCAATGTGAAGCAGCAAGCAACAACATTTTTAAGCAAAAGGATTTTGACTTGCAAAAATTGGGCATCGGTGGCTTTGGTGAACAATTCCAGGACATATTTCGCAAAGCATTTACATTTAGGGTTTTTCCTCTACATGTCATAAACAATTTGGGTGTCAAACATGTTAAAGGAATGCTTCTTCATGGACCCCCGGAACAAGAAAGACACTTATTTCCCATCAAATTGGAAGGATGCTCAATGACAACAATATACACTAAATACCTCACCTGGATCCCTACCATAAACACTTACACAAACTAAAATGTTGGGAGTAAATAAACCCGCACTGTACTGCCATCTCGAACTTACAAACGGCTCATCAATGCCCCCTCTCCCGGCCTGCATCAAGTAAATCTAAAGTTAATCCAACTTGTTAAATAAAACATCTATGTGTAAACCAGGAATTTGAAGGAAAAAAAAAATAGATCCGTTTCAAATTAATTAAACCCTAATAAGGGCGAATTCAACAAAATAAAGAACAGAAAGCTCGAGGGCATGGGATAAAGTAACTTGGCAGCGGCAACGCATCTTCTTCTTTTTCGCCATTTCCAGTGCTTTTCACACCGTAGAAAGCATGTCCAGTTCTAGTGGACAAAGAAAGTATGTATGGTGGGATTGGGCTGGGCAAGGGAGGAACAAGATCGGGGGAGGAACCCCAATAGTTGAGGTTAGGTAATGTTTTGTTTTGTTATGTTTTTGTTTTTGTTTTTGTTTATGTTTTTATTTTTATTTTCAAATATATATATATATATATATTTTTAATTAATATTTTTTTGTGAAATGGGAAATCCGTTTCATAAATCATGGTGTTTGTCTAAATTATAATGTTAAATTCAAAAAATATTGTTATTACTGGTGATGAAACTAACTTTTTTAATGACAATAAAAATTTGTAACAATATTTACAATAAAATTAACAATATAAACTATTTTTTTCAAAGTTGATGTAAACATGGAGATGAGATTGTGTTGTTCGAGAACTTTAATTGGCACATGGAATAGATTGGGTCAAAGTTTCTCTTATAATTTGTCAAAATTAGATTTGAAGAAGATAGATTGGTGTGTTTTGAAAACCCTGTTGATTGAAGCTACATAGTGTGTTTCAGGCACACTGCCATGTTTTTAAATAGTTGAGAGATTGAGGGAAATTGGTGGTAGTCCAAAACGTTTACAAATCATTCTAGAAGGCCATAATATTTATGAGGGTGGTCCTTTAAAACAAAGTAATCACATGGGATGTTGATCTTAACATCCATCCAAAATATGAAGATTTGATAAAGAGCATTCCACCAAGCACCTAATTATGTAATCAATTGAGCAAGCCATATGATGCAATGAAAATTATTGTTTGGAGTCATGTTGTGAGTTCACTTGGAGGGCTCTTCAACATTTCGTTTGGTGTGTAGTGCACATTGATGTGATCGAGGGCTCCTTTTGGTATCTTACTTTGACACTTGGATGAATGCTTTCCATTTGGCATACGACTTGGATGTTAGCTAGGTAATAGATAAGTAACCAATTTTGCACCCAAGGGAGTAAATTTACAAAATTTTAAACAAGCCTTCTAAACCCTACGAGGTTTTGTCTCTGTTAAAGCTTCAATATTGGGTAAAATTCTTAGCAAACAAGAAAAGCTTCAATGGGTAAAATTCTCAGCAGACATGAAAAGATTCACTGACAGTTACTACAACATGCATGAAGTTACTGAAACTTTAATAAACTATCAAGAAGGTCAAACAACAACGGTTTTGTTCAAACAAAATATGAAATGTGATTCTCCTATCATCTAACACAATAGGTATCGGGATGGCCTCAAAGAAATGATCCTTTAGAAGACATGTATTGAAAAATAATCCAAGTTGTATACTATTAATGTTACAATTTACTGAATTTTAACACTGCAGATGGATTCGGAGACCCTCTTCCATCTGCAGTGTTAAAATTTAGTAAATTGTACAAATTCATTATCAAAATTATAATTTTCCACTATTGGAATGGCACAACTAAAAATGACTACATAAATGACCAATTGTTATGTGGTCATTTTTAGTTTAGTTCTTATCTCGTGACCAAATTGGTCATTTATCTTGGCCATTTTTAGTTTAGTTCTTATCCCGTGACCAAATTGGTCATTTATCTTGGTCATTTTTAGTTTAGTTCTTATCTCGTGACCAAATTGGTCATTTATCTTGGTCATTTTTAGTTAGTTCACTTAAAATTTCCCAATTTTGGTCATTTATCCCTTGAAAAAGCTGTGGTGACCAAATTGTTTGGTCGCCTAGTCACTTATCTCTCATTTTGTACTAGTGTTATGGTTACCCTCTACCTTGCACTTAATACAACATAATTCCTCTCTTATCTCTTTTCCTTTCTTAATATCTTCGATCTGAAGTGATAAATTTTCTAACTACGTCTAGATATAACCAATCCCTATGCCAGTTTCTCCTACTAGGGATGCCTCTAACTTCATCGCAATATGAAGAGCCTCAGACTGCGACACAACCTTCTGTTACATAAATGGTAACCTTATATGTAGTAACGATGCAACTATAAACCACTCTTTATGTTGAGCATCTAAAATATGAAAACTTGCTCGATCCATTAAAGTTTTAAACCGCTGGTCGAAGTCCCATACTAACTCATTAGCTGATTTCTTAATCTCTTTGAGCCGAGTGATACATTATGATTCAAAATTAGGCTTACTGAACTCATCTTCCATCGCAGCTTTAATTTTTTCCAAGGTTTTATGTTTCCCTCCTTGTTGTACAACAAAAATTTCCATAAACCAGTTTAAAGAACGATCCCAGAAGGTCGTGATCAACTGCGCTCTTTTTACATTATCATCCCGCACTTGCTTAACACTCCAATCAACTTCAAAAAATAAACCAATGTTGCTTTCGATCTGTTCCCCTGAACCAATGGGAGTTTCATGTCATCTTCTGCCATTTCCCTTCTCGGTGGTACCAACTGACTTTGAACTATAGGACCAACACTTTCACTATTCCTACAAGCTGAACTATGACCTTGACTAGCTGAACTACTATTCTGATGACTTCTACTATTATGAGTTGCTTCCACAAGATGCAATGGGCTATAAGTACTTACCTCAATTTCAGGAGATGGACATGGGGTCATGGGTATGTCACAGAGTTCGGCCTAAGATGACTTAACTAGATCTTCCTCTTGTCTGAGTTGATTATCTTCCTCTTTGTCTTCTTCTGCACTAACTGATTCTTCCCTGAGCTACGGTATGGCCATGTAGTTGCATCATTCAGTCACACTATGAACCTCTCTTCTTCCTATCCCAGTCTTCCTCTACTTACAATGTTGAAATATCATCCCACTTCACAGAAATACACACTCTTTATCTGTCTCATTTTATTCTCCCCTTATCATTTCAACTCACTCTTCTCCCACATACTTCCCAGACCTTCCCCCAGTCAATACCCAATTCCCGATGTGTAAAGCTACTTACTCTTCATATTCGATTCGCATGACACCCTTTTCACAGGGTAACATTTTAATCCACAAGTACATAGATTTCAAGTATTTTCCTCGCAGCCCTTTGAAGAATTATCTTTCAGTTGCATTATAAGATTTTAATGTTTCTACAACAAACTCAGTAACATACCCTACAAGTATATTATCAAGTCAGTAATCAACAGTACAAGAAATCTTATTACTGATACCTTTAAGCATTCAAACTAACTCAGGAGTCCAAACCGTTGGTTCACCTCCATGGAAGCATCTCTTTTGTTCTGCTAACTTCAATAACCATTCTTCTAACAAATTAGGAAACTCAACAAAGAAGATTTCATACAGATCTGGGAAAACATACCTTTCCAACCATTCTCGTGAACTGAGCAGTGGATTTATTTTCTATTCTTCAACAAACTCTAGTTGCTTCTAGTCTATCCACTCCAAGATCTCTTGTTTACTTGGATACCAAATTTACATGTCCCTTGAAATTGAAAATTCCAGTCCCGAAAAAAGAACTATTTGTTGGATCACTTGTAGGTAAACCCAAGTTCACTACAACACAGACCAACAAATCCCAAGATACTAGCCATTTTGTAATCACTTGTGAACATGCGAAGTCTCAACCAAAGTACCTATGTGTACTGTTGGAACCACGTTTCTGCAGTGACAAAGAGGATGGAACTTTGTTTTACAATCATACTCATTAATATAACTTTGAACGAAACTAGTTTAAATCATTGGAATACATGTATAACATGCATCTACTGCATAATACATTTTAAATAAAATATTCATATATTATTGTTGTGTCATTGCATATTTACCATTTTATTAGCAACATATATAAGCAAAACAACAACACACTAACATAATCATTCACATACATAAGACACAAGAGATTTTTATGTGGAAACCCAACTAGGAAAAAACCACAAAAATGCTTTGTTTATTCATTGATCCCATTACAAAAGAATTTCATCTTCCTCAAAATTGCGCACCAAGCTTTCAGATTGCAATATTTCAATCCTACAATACACAAAATAATACATGGGATCACTCAACTCTTCATCGCTCTCTCTCTTCTGTTACACTACACCCAAAAATTGTGAGTCTTATCCAAAATTATCAACACACTACTCTACCCAATCCATTACATATTTATAGTACTGGCATAGTCTCTGCGGCCACTAAGTGGACCAAAAATCCTAACTTACTCTACTCAATTTCTCGGTTGACGTAATCAACCATTACCTTTCCATGTTTTGTGGCACTATGCTGGAATTTGTCCTCCTTTTGCGGGTGCGATTCCTTTTGACCACTTCACTGCGCAACCCCCATTCACATCAACACAAAACTGGTTCAAAAATATCCTAGGTCCAACAACACTATGTGAATGTGATAACTCCCATATCACTCAATTAAACTGTTTGATGCAATACTTACCAAATCTCAAATACACACAACAATATTCACTGTACTTTTCTACAACTAGGTAAGGCATTTTAAAGACCAAAAAGTAAATATTAATGAGATACCTTCATTCCATGATGTCTCAATTTTTCATTTCCAGCTGTCACTTGTAGTATATTCCATTCAATTTACTTTTAATTTTAGAGTTGTGTTTCCTTAGAAAAAATGTAATTTTCTTTCATTATGCCATGCCTTCAATTGAAAATAGTCTTCAGACTTAGATATGAATTGTCTCTATGACATTTACATTGTTATGTATGAAATTTCCCATTAGACTTTGAACATCAATATAATTGCAAACTTCTCAAAATACTTTCTTTCATCTGCGTTGTAATGTGTGTGTGAAAAAAGTGGAGCTCAAAAATATGTCAGAACCTATGCTCATAATTAGATAATTGTCATTTTCTAGTAGAACTGACTATTATCTTACATCACTTGCGCTAGTGTTCCCTAGAAACTAACCATTGGTATATCACAACCTCTTAGCACCCTCACAACATGCCTTTGGAATTGCTTTGAATCCCATCATTGTATGAGAAATTGTCTTGTATGTGGATTTTCCAAACTGGCTTGTGTTTGTCAACATAGTTTGTCTTTATGAACAACATGATCATGTGCAAATCGATCTCATTTTATTCAAACAAGAGGGTCTTTTACTACCATTTTCGACTGTAACGCATCTATGTTAGCTTCTCATTTATCCAACTCTGTGATTTAAAGAGAACAAAAAATAGGTGCATCCACATAGATGTTATAACCACTATATATATATAACAAAGCATATTTAACAAAGAATCGACATGCTTAACCATTTGGAATTCACATAAATGTTTCCATCAAGACATCAGAGAGAATTGAGTCGAATTTCCTTTGACTTAGCCTAGAAACTAACACATAAATTGCAATAAAAAACCATATATTTGGCATGTCCATATGAGAGGCTCGACATATACTACTCTGCACAAAATACAAATTGCCTCACAAACCTTGCCTGTGCATTGGCTCAACGTTGTCTTCTTCCTCAATGTCGATTGGACCACGCATTGAGTTCACCCAAAATGCAACCATTCTAACACACATCATATCACAACATATTACACTAGATTTGACTCATTCAAATTTTGGTTCCCATTAGAAACATGGATAATTTTAGGGGCTAAATTTAGACCATGGCTTAAATTAAGGGGGTTATAAAAATTTAGTGGGTTGTTTTCTTATATGGAAAGGGGTTTTTCAACTAAAATATATTCGTCCAATATTTATTAGAAAAAAATAAATCCAAAACAAATCGACTCCTGTATATTAATCAGGAAAATGAAAAAAAACATTTTCACCCTAGCAAAATCTCCCTCCAGTCTCTCATTTTCCCCCAATTTCTATAGAAATTCCAGTGAAATCATTCCTTAACCCCTAATTTCCAATAATGGAGGCTCTAAGGGTTTATTTCGCCCTCTATTTTCCTTGTAATTTAGGCATATGGTTGAATTTGCCCATATTTTTAGTTAATTTAATGTTGATACCTTCTTTGATCCCTCGATTTCCAGTATCAGGGATGCAGTGATTAATGGTTCACCCACATCGGATTGCAATTGCAGGGTGAAGGTTATGGTTTATGCAATTCCATTTTTCATTCTTATATCTATTCACATTTTAATCTTCGTTGTAATATCCTAATTTTGACCCCATCGCATTAAAATGTAAATGATATAATATTGTTATAAAATCGTGGTGAGGAGCTCAAGGTCAAGGCCTCGTGATCGATTTAGTGATGCAGATGGTTTACGTGCTAGCCAAGCACAATGGAATTGCAACTATCATGTAAATATGCATTTTAATGAAATACCCACAACTAGCTATGTAATGCAACAAGAGATGGGGGCATGATTTTTACAAGGAATTGGGAGGGAAATATTCAAACCCTTGGAGCCAATCAAGTCAAGCCAAGTATCAATGAGAGAACCCATAAAACCATCAACTAACCATGTTGACTTTTGTACCCAATCATTCATTTCTCCCAAGAGTTGGTTGAAGTAGTTAATGCCTTGGGGAATGGAGAGGTATGGCTGCCCAAATTGGGTATGGGCAAGCCACCCTTCATGGAAATTCGTGTTTGGATTCTTGGGCAAGAAATGAGCCACGGAATTGCTCCTCAATCCATTATTCACTCTTTCCTTTTCTCCATCACGTAGTCTGAGCTTCCTGGGTGTTTTCCCTCTACGTTTTTCCCGTGTTTCCTTGTTTTCTAGCTGGGAAGAGAGCATTTTTGGTGTTGCAGAGCTACTGGGAGGAAGGGAGCTCGATTTGGGGTTTCATTGAGGATGTTTTGGCCATTGGAATACTCATAATAACTGTGGGAGAAATTGGTTTTTCTCCCTTTGGTCAAATTCCCCTTTCCATAGTTTTTTTTTGGTGTGTCCACGATTTGGGGGGAAACCCATGGCCATCTTGTTTCTAAATCCCATTGTTAAACATGTGTATCCATGACCAATGATGGTGTTTGTTGTGTGTAGATAGAGTATGTTGGGGTATGGGTTATGGGTATCCATTGTTTTGGCTTGAGCTTAAGTGCAAGCATCCATAAATGAAGAGGGTTCAGATTCAGCCTGATAAACCCAGCTGTGTACTGGCTTGGCTTAGATGTGATGTATGCTTGGGTTGTGCTGAGCTTGAGAGTCCCTTTTTCCTTGTAGAAATCATGCCCAGCTCGGGGGTGGTCTCCAAGTGCTGAAAGAATACATAATGGGAAGAGACCTATGGCTGGGTGGAACATTGCAGCGACATAGCTAGTTGCTTGGGGTAACTTTACTATAAGATAAGTCTTTTATTTATTTGCTTTACTTCTGCAAGGTTTTAATTATTTGATGATTGTTACTGATATGTTGTATGCATGAGAAATGTGTGTGGATGATGTTTTATTCCGCTGTGCATGTTTGCTTTGATTTGCATCTACACACATTTTTGTATTCGTATGAATCTAATGAATCGGGCTAAGTTTATGAAAAAGCCCAAGATCTATAGTCATGTTCCCTTCCTTCCATTGGGTCGATGGGAGGGGACGTGACATTCATGCAACATCTCCATTTTCTGAAAGCTCGAGTCTTGAATGACTACGCCATATATGGAATTTATCAAATAATACATACTTGCATCATGTTTTTTATCCAATAATTAATGCAATATGATTTTTATCATGCTTTTATCTAGAGCTACAATAGATTATTATACTGTAAATTTTCCTTTTATGATGCTTTTTATCATGGATGCTTTTTAAGGACTATTGAATTTTAGGGTTCTCTTGATTCTTAGGGCTCAATCAGTGTTGTTAGGGTTTTAATCTATCCTAGGAGTATTGGCTTCATCAAATCATTATAGAGCTCATAAGATATGATTTATTTTATTCCTTGTCATGTTTAAACGATCGACTGACATTTATACATTGTTAGTGGCTACTACTCTTGATGGAGAGATGCCACATGGTTTTTCTATATTCAAACTAAATTTGAATCAGTTGTTTAAAATGTGCTTTTATTAGGATCTTGATTTGCAATCATTATTGGATCTGTATTATTGATGTTTGGGATGTTTGTAATATAAAAAAATGCACACCGATTGGGTCTATAGTGGAATGGTGGGTCTATAGTGTAATGGTCATTATTTTGACATTGCCTTCCTCTAGATTTGTCCCAAGCATTATGGTAGATTATTTTATTGTATTGAGAAGTTTGTGACTAGTAGGATTTTTTATTCGTATTGTCAATTTCATCAATTTTATCTACAACCTGAATTTGTTGGGATCGGTATTTGTTTTACAATATTTTGTTATTTGTAAGGGTCATTCAGAAGTAAAAAAAAATTTGGTGATTTGTTTGATGTGCAATTGTTATCATCATCTAGAAATTCATATCTAGTTATGTATGATTATTATATGATTTAGTTGGAACATGATACTTCCTTTCCATCATGATTATATATAATATGTAGAAGGCATGTTTGACCTGATATGTAGGCATTCTGCTATTTGATATCTTTTCTTGTGAATTCAATGAGGGTGGTAAAACAATTTTATCACATTTTGCATGCTTTTGAAAATTTCAAGGACATGGATATATACACCACCTTAGTTTATTTGAGAAAAAGTAGTCTTTAATGGAGTAGTTCTAATGATATGCATGATGATGAATTAATGTGCTTTCTATTCCTATTAGTGTATGTTCTTATTTTTAATGACCATTGCAAGTTTCTAACTAACTCAAAAAATTCTAAATCAAATGAAATAATTCATATTTTGATTGTCAACAAAAGCAAGGAAAAAGTGGTATTCGTATCTATAAACAGATAAGCAAGCTATTTTTTTTCTTAGAGGGTAGCTTAAAAATGGGAGATTTGGAAAATAATCTAATTGGGAATCCATACACTTATTAAGGTTATGGTTATCGATAAGATTCCAGATTGTAATAATGGTTTGTGGGTGCCATAATCACTCCACAGTGTAAAGTGTTTGATTCTATCAATGTGTCTATCTGTCAATATTTGGGTCCCCACATGTTCATTGAACCATTAATGGAAGATATAACAATTGGATTCCCCACTTGCCTTGAATCTAGTTAGTGCAGTTTTTTTTTTAGCAACACATTAAATTGTGAGTGACCAAATACTTCTTGTGAAATGCATAGATAAATCCCTCCTCTCCTCATTCATGCACTTTTCCATTCGATATTCTAGGAGTCAAGAGAGTGTAGAGTTGACGTATGGTATATCTCTTCTATTGCGCTACCTTAGTAATCTACAGAATTAAAAACTGAGTCTTCCTAGAAAAATATTCACCAAGATGTTACAAGGTTTTATAATTTGATGAAAGATTTTCCAAGTTTTTACAATATTTTATAATTCAGAGAAATATTCACCAAAATTTTATAATATCTTATAATTTAGTGAAAGGTTCACCAAGATTTTACAGGATTCTATAATGTAATGAAAGATTATCCAAACAAATATATATACATATTATAATATTTATAAAATAGCCTTCAAATTTTCCTATGTATCAAGGATATTCTCCCATTTATTATATATATAAATTTTGGGGGGGGTTCTTAAAATTATCTTTGAAATTTAGAAACCTGACTCTAATACCACATGTTGGGAAACTAGGCATGCAAATCATGAAAACATTCACACATAAAAGAACACAAATAGTTTGAAAAATTACATTGTATAGATCTAGCATTTCTCTCATGATATATGATACAATAGATTACAATGAAGTCCCTTATATAGGAATAGGTGACCATAACAAACTTCCTTCTTGTTCAACCATCTCCAACAATATCTCCTTGAATCTCTCAAGTGATCTCCATGATATCTTCATCCTTAACTTCTCTCTTTGTCTCCATCTTCAATTCATACGTAGACTTTTTGAATTATATTCATTTTCACATATTATAATGTCACCATTAAATATCATGGGTATGAATTTTTCCTTCACCACAATTGGAGCATAACTATTTTCATTATTTTCTTGGAGTCCCTTTGACATTATGGTTGGGAACAATTGGGTTTCCCTTGCTCCTTCAAGAAATCCTTGGCTAATCACAATCATACCCAATTGTTGATGATGTTGCTACTTCTATTGCTATTGTTCATCTATATTTTATTCTCCCTTTTCACAGGATACAATATGAAACTATGCCCATTCTTCAAAACTTCATATGTATTCTTCATAACATAATAGAAAATTTTCCTATCAAACAAACCCTACCTTCCTAGAATGATCTAAAAAGAATTCATCTTAACAACACTACATAGTACTTGGTCATTATGATTACGAAAAGCATAGCATTCGTTGCACCATAACAATGGTTTGTGACCCTTTAGTAGCCATGAAATCTGATATGTGGTAGGATGAAGACTGCACTTTTTCTTCATCTTTTCAATCATCTCCATGGAATTCAAATTAAATTTTGCATACTTCTTCCATTTATGATTAAGATACAATATTTGCCCCAAATCTTCCATTTAGGCTTGAAACACTACTCTTTTGTTCAATTTCATCAATATTCTTCTTCTTAGGCTTGAGAAAACCCTTCTAATCATAAGATTCTCTCAATATTCATGATGAGTTATGACAACATTCTCTCCAACAACTATGCTTCATCTCCTTGCATGACATGAGTCATGTCATTATTTTTTTTCCATTGTTGTGATTTTTCAAAAACTTTGATTCATTCTGTAATTCTACTTCACATATGTAGAGAATGATGGCATACTTACCTCCTTCTCCTCTTCTAAAATATCTACCTCTTCCATTGGTTTTACCTACTCTACTAATTTGGAAAATGGTCACTTCGTCCTCTTTACTATTGTTGGGCTATTATTTTGTAAAATTCATTATTCCTCTACCTTTTGAGCCTCTTCCTTTCAAGGTGTGCTACTAGACCCTATTAAAATTTAAATCATATATAATATGAAAATGATGGTACTCATATCAACTTAAATCTAGAAATTCAACCCACTAAAATACTTCCATACC
Organism: Larix kaempferi; assembly: GCA_027924585.1. Lineage (NCBI taxonomy): Eukaryota > Viridiplantae > Streptophyta > Pinopsida > Pinales > Pinaceae > Larix > Larix kaempferi. Next base: position 258,478 of record BSBM01000659.1, read on the forward strand.
CTCTAATACTCTAGATCTTCAAGTTTTAGTCTATGTGATAACTTGAAGAATTCTTTAGTATACTTTTTGACAAATATATCCTCTGATCTTAAATTTCATGATTGTATACACAAACTCTATTAGTAATCAATAAGTAATAATTAATCCTTATCTTAGTCATGATTTTCTTCCAAGTCTCGATATCTGTGTACAATGTCCCATCGAAGTGCAGTGTGACCCTTCATCTTACTCTCAACCAAACAACATATATTGGGTCTTGGACATTTTCATAGCAAATTACTTGTCAAGCTATGCTAACTAGTCAATGATGGACTCAACATTTAATCCACCACCACGGCACTTGAAAGTTTTTGTCCAAAATAACCCCTTTTATTCATAATATCGATCAATTGGATTTTTTAGTCTCTTTCATTAGCATTAATCTTCTAGATATATTAGGATTGGATTATGTATATTCTTTTCCATTTCTAGTTCATAATCCCCTTTTCCTTAATTCTCCTCTTCAAAATCTCTAGTTCTTGGTTCCTCACACCTCCTTGGGATACTTCTCTTCATGGTGGAATCCTTGTATATTATTTGATAATCTACCACTTGACCACCATTCAAAGGAATCCCCTCATGGCATTGTCTATCAGAAGCTGACTTCTAGCAGTCACACTTATTGAAATAACCTTCTATTCAATTTTAGTGCACTAATAAATCATTAACACTAAAATACATATAAACATAAAAAAAAACACATTCAAACAAATAAATATTTCTCTAATGTCACTTTGTACAAGACATGGCAATGCATGCTCAAACAACAATTGGTTTAGAACCAAGTTTGTTGTGTTAAAGTGCTAAAACTATAGATTTGTACATACACATAAGACTAATGAAAGATGCATAATAGATGGTAGTTAATTTGAAATAAATCATGATAAGAAATGGGAATAGAATCACACTTATGTAGTTGAAGGAAATCATGGTTTCCTAGGTGAAAGCTGATAGAATCCATTAAGACAAAAACAATTTCATAGTGAAGATGAAGGATGATGAAAATAAATAAGACAAAGGATGATCACACATGTGGTGCTGGAGTTAATTGCACTTGTAAAGGTGAAGGCTAATGGAATTTGTAGAGATGAATCTTAGCATAGTCATGGAAGGGTGATTTAACTTGTGGAGATGAAGGTGACCACACTCGTGGAGGCAAAGGGTGATCAATCTAGTGATGATGAAGGCGATCATTTTCTTAAAGATGAAGGTAATAATATTCATTAAGGGGAAGGTAAACAATCACCATTTTTAGTAGATGAAACATTTAGGAATGTGCAAGGACAAACATTTATGTATTTGAAGAGTTTTAAAGGGAGTTTGAAGAGCCACAACTTACCTATACATTTCCCTTCATTAGACCAAAAAGGATTTTTGGAGGTTAATTCAAAAGCAAATGAATAATATATTTTGAGCTAGAGTTTCCTATTGAATCCTGGACATGTTTTGAATGAGTCTTCAATATAGTTGTAGCTAGGGTTTTACCCCTAGCTTGTGCAAATGAGCACCTACTAAGGAGAAGGGACTCCTTAGTAGCAGTTCAGTAAATGTAAATAATTAAGCTAAAACAGAAATAGAAACTACTCTAAAACATGTGCATGAAAAAATAAACAACAATTTGTAAACAAGGGTTTTGTATTAATATTACCTTCAATGTGAAGGTTGATGAAGCTCCTTGCAATATCCAAGAGGGTTGCTCCAAGCTCCAATGTGCTCCTTCTCTTTTTCCAATGGTGGAAATGGGCCAAAAGGGGCTCTCAAGGTGAAAGTAGTTCAATGGTGAACTAGGGTTTCGAGAGATATTTTGGCAGAGTAAGGGTATACTTGATTGTGGATATGAAATAAGGGATCTGCATCACCTATTTATAGTTTTTTGGTGGTGGAGTGCTGACCCATGGTTTTAGGAAACACATGGTTTAGGGCAGCTGTATAGGGTTTTTTCCTCCTTTTCCTCATTATTTTATATTTTTTATTCCCTTTTTAGGGGATTTTTGCTATTTTTGGAGGAAAGGGGGGTTTTTAGCCTTTTTGAGGCTATTTTGATGGTTTTGTGGCCTTTTGGAGGCATTTTAGGCCTTTTGGAGGCTTTTTAATGGGATTTTTTGGGATTTTAAGGGAAATATGGTAGGAAAATGGACAAATGAGCCATATAATGTGGTAGATGAGGTAGTGAACACTTTTTGGGTGTTAACAGATTGCCCCCTGATGTGCGAGGGCAGGAGCTCATCGTATGGCTGATGGACATCATAAGTCATGAATGGTTTTCCTGGGGCGTGGAGAGAAGAGAAGAAACAAACTGAAGCCCGGAACAACGATCCCGAACAACTGCAAGAACTAAAAGAACATAACCTCAATAATGGATGAGGAATCATCTGATCAGGTGGACGAGGCGGGCATACCCATGCTCGTATCAGGATATAATATAATAACAATGGGGTCCAAAAAATGGGGACCTGAAATATACATGACCTCAAATACTGACTGAGGAATAATCTCAATATATGGACGAGGCGGGCATACCCATGCTCGTATCAAGATACATAAACAGAAATGTGAGGCCCGAAAAGGGGGACCTGTAAGATACATAGCCACTGTGTACATCATAAGAGTCCAGAGGGGACACAAAATCTGGGACATACTGCTGAGCTGATCATGTGGGAACGGAAGAACCGGTGCACTGGAACATCAACAGTGCAGCTGACTGGGGTACCAGAGGAACTGATGAGCTGCTGGATCATAATGACTGGGAGCCATAACCTCGATGGTACACTGAGCTGGAACTGAAATGGGTACTCAAGGAAGCAGATATCTGGATGGCTTCCGAATACAAACGCCTAACGCAGCCCGGACATCCACGGGAACATATAACTGGGTGTTTCGAAGTGACTCACCAATGTGCTAGAGTCGGGGGAAATCCGGGGTCTTCGACAAATAATGTAAAGGATGTAACCCTACGCGATTCTCGACGATGCGATCAAGGTGCTGAAGTCGAGCATGTGAGAAACAACCACTCAGAGAGGCAATGATGACTCCTCTCAGAATGATCCATAGGCACTCACCACAGATGGTGATGAGTCCAAGGCGTAGGGACCTCTGGGCCTATCCTATGGAATAGAGGTGTTGTCATCGACAGAGGGAGACCTGCAACTATCAAGGCAATGATGTTTCCTTGACAGAAGCGCGAGGTGGAGAACCGAAATGTGATAGTACTGGTGGCAGGATTGACAAACTGTGGGGGGACAACTGGGCAAGTAGAGTGGGTGGACTCAAACTTCCTTTGTTCAGAGTATGATAATGGGCATGATCTGGCAGCATATGAAACTGACTGAGGGGAAAGGGATCATAGTTGTAGTGGATTGGGGAGGGTGACTGGTCTGAGGGAGGCTCTAGCTGATATAAAATGGCAGAATACTGCAGAAGACTCTGAACAAAGGCGACCTGATTGGGGGTGCTGCCGAGATGACCGATTGTAGTGCCAGGAGGCACGGGTGGGGACTTCTTCATGGGTTAAGAAGTTTGTGTAAAATGATACTGTCGTGTGGATTTTACTAGCCCAGGACAGTTCATGCTCATGGTTGCTTTCAATTTTAAGGAGTCTGAAAGCGATAAGAAGACTCCGAAGTAATGGAATGGTACCGTCGTGTGGATTTTACGAGCCCAGGACAGTTCATGCTCGTGGTTGCTTTCAATTTTAGAGAGTCTGAAAGCAAATAAGAAGACTCCAGGGGGTTTCTTTTTCGTAGATTTAGTCTCCAAGGCCCAAAGAAGCATAAAAGGATGCAATGAAGAACTCTTCTAGCCGGTGTGACTAGAGTATTCCTTTTTCATAATTAGTCTACCAGGTCTGGAAAAGGGTTAAACTTATACCAGATAGACGCCCTTTCAGGTACTTTAACGAGCATGAAAGGAAGCAAGATTGCTCGGCGATCTTTTCATTCTTTTAGGAGTCAGAAAAGAGCTTAACGGAAACTCCCTAAGTGCCTTTTTCGTAAAGGACTTGTCCGGCCCGAAAAAGGGATAAAATTATACCGAACAAAAGGAATGGCCAGGCAAGGAGGAAGTGTTCAATCAAGGATCAGTAATGATGATCAAGAACGAGGGTAGGGGGGGAACACTGGTGGGCCTCCTTGCGAGGTAGATGAAATGGTGGCAAAATAACGAAACATTTGCAGTATGACAGGAGTGAATGGCTCATGTAAAAATGTGGAACAATCCGATAGCAGCCGACGCGGCGCGCAAACCGAGGCAGCAAGGTGTCGGTACACAATGTGAAAATTATACCAAGTGAGAGCGAGAAATGATCTCAAGCATCATCACGAGCTCGAAAAAATGAATCCGACGATATAAAGGATGTCAAAAATGGGTAACGACCGATGTGGCACGCACACCGAGGTGACGAGGGTGTTTTGGAAAAATACCCAAAAAATCGGGGGGTGAGAGCGAGAAATGATCTCAAGCATCATCACCAGCTCGGAAAAATGAATCTGATGATATAAAACATGTGAAAAATGGAGAACGACCGATGTGGCACGCAAATCGAGGCGACTAGTGGCGTCTGAAAAATGGGCAAAAAATGACGGGTAAAAAATAATGCAACGAGGTGACCATCATGACAGTCTCGTCATGCTGATTCCAGTGGTGGAAAATATGTGTAAAAGAAAAAGATAGCAAACTGTACAATGCGGATCAACGAGGTCGCGGTGTCATTTATGGGAAAAAACGCTTAAGATACAACCCATTACGGGGGTTGCGCAAAGGATGGCCTTCGGAGTCGGCTAGGATGTATGCCTCCTTGCCTAAGCAGGTCTGCACGATGTAAGGGACTTTCCACATGGATTCAAACTTCCCTTTGCCAGTTTTGTCGTGGGCTTGGTCATAGGCGAGGACGAGGTCTCCTTCATGGAAAGTTCGAGGGTGAACATGTTTGTCGTAACCGGCTTTGGAATGGTTCTTGGCAGCTTCGATGGTCTGAAGAGTGCCCCGACAGTCTTCATCGGCTTGTTCGAGTGTCAACAAACGCTGCTCGAGGGGTGAAGTGTCGGGGAGAAGCTCAACGGCGATCTGTAAGGCAAGAATCTGACATTCGATGGGGAGGACAGACTCTACACCGTGAACTAGATGAAATGGTGTAAAACCAGTGGCGGTCTTGGTGGAAGTACGGTAAGCCCATAAGGTAGGGAACAGCATGTGGTGCCAATTGGACTTATGCTTGTCAACCGTTCGTTGGAGGATGGTTTTGAGAATTTTATTAATGGCCTCTACTTGACCGTTCCCTTGGGGGTAGTAAGCAGAGGAAAATTGGTGTTCAAATTTGAGGAGTGTGGATAACTCACGCCAGACGGCATCTTCGAAGTGGGAACCGTGGTCAGAGACTAACTTCTTAGGAACCCCGAATCAAGCGATGACATGGTTGAAAAAGAAGCGGGTAGCAGTGTTGGCGGTACAATTGAAGGTAGGCATGGCTTCCGCCCATTTGGTGAAGTAATCAACAGCGACAATAATATATTTGTGGCCGTTGGCAGACTGGGGTCTACATTCCATGAAGTCTATGGCCCACTTACAAAAGGGACCAATGGTGACGACTGGGTGTAACGGAGCAGGAGGTGTCCGGGCCTTGGGGGAAAAAAGTTGGCAGTTATGGCAGTGTTTGACTGCAGTGATGCAGTCGGTGAAAAGTGTGGGCCAGAAGTATCCGGTGCGGACGACCTTTTGGGCAGTGGCCATCCCTGAGAAATGGCCGCCGCAGGCACCGCTATGACAGTCATTAAGGACTTGTTCATCTTCCTCGTGTGTAAGGCAACGACGCAGAATTGTGTCAACCCCGCGCCGGTAAAGGACATCGCCTAAGAGGAGATACCGAGAGGCCTGGTGATGGATGCGACGGCGTCCATTACGGGTAACTTTGGGTCTGAACTTCTGCGTGCGCAGGTATAACAAGATATCACCGTACCATGGGTCATCGGACGAGATAGTGAACAGGTGATTGTCGGGTAACTCATCGGAGATTGGTTTGGCCGGGAGAAGGGAACGGAGATCAGTAATGAGCTGGGAAAGCGCGAGGGCTTTAGTGCTCTTAGGTGTTTTGAAGGTAAGGTCATATTCCTGGAGGATAATGACCCATTTAGCAACACGACCTTGCAGGAGCCGCCGGTTCAGAAGATATACCATAGGGTTAGAGTCGGCGATGACTGTGGTATGACTCATTAAGATATAGTGTCGCAATTTTTGGACGGAAAAGACCACTGCTAGGGTAAGTCTCTCCTCATATGGGTAACGTAGGGGTGGACCAGACAAGGTCTGGCTGACGTAGTAAATGACGTGCTCTTGGTGAGAAGCGTCTTCTTGAACCAAGACTCCAGATACGGCATGCTCGGATACCGAAACGTAAACGATGAAGTCTTGTGTGAAATCCGGAGGGGAAATCAGAGGAGCTTGTGTGAGAGCCTTCTTGAGGGCTTCGAATGCAGCTTCTGCTTGCTCATCCCAGACGAAGGGTATGTGGGTACGGAGCAGGCGCAAGAAACCGTGAACGGTAGTGGCGTAATCAGGAACAAAATGTCGAAGGAAATTGGATCGCCCCTGCAAACTTTGGAGCTGTCGGAGCGTGCGAGGAGAGGGAAGGTCTAATATGGCTTGGACTTTTAGAGGGTCAACTGTAATTCCTTTCTGGGAAACAATGAAACCCAACAATCGGCCTGCCGGAACGCAAAAGACACACTTGTGTGGGTTCAAGCGGATTTGATATTTGCGACAACGCAGAAATACTTGCCGAAGGTCGTTAAGGTGGTCAGATCGTTTCCGGGAACGAGCTGTAAGGTCATCAAGGTAGACTAACAGGATATGGACCAAGTCGTGAAAGCAATAGGTCATGGCCCGCTGGAAAGTGGCACCAGCATTTTTGAGGCCAAAAGGCATGACGCGATAGGCAAAGGTGCCCCATGGGGTAGTAAAGGCAGTTTTGTACTGGTCTTCCTTACGGATCTGAATCTGGTTGTATCCGGAAAAACCATCCATGAAGGAGAGGACTTCATTCCCCGCACACGCATCGATGAGCTGGTCAATAAATGGCGTGGGGAAATTGTCCTTGGGACAAGCGCGATTTAAGTCACAGAAGTCAGTGCATACTCGGATGGTGCCTTTTTTTTTGTTAACGGGAACGGGGTTTGAAACCCAAGTGGTATAGGCAATAGGATAAATGAACCCTTCCTTGCGCAGTTTCTCAATCTCGGCTTTAACAGCTGGGAGCTTGGAAGGATGAATGGGGCGCTATTTTTGACGAACGGGGGGTACATCAGGCCATGTGTCGATGTGGTGCTCTATAATGGCGGGGTCAAGACCAGGCATCTCGGTATAGGACTAGGCAAAGACATCACAAAATTCTCTGAAAAGGTTTATGTAGTCCTTAATCTCTTGTTTACTGCAGAATGCTCCTAAAGTGATGAGTTCAGGGGCACGTCCTGGGGCAGCGATATCAACTTGGATGACGGGTGAGATGTTGGCCATGTTACCTTCCTTGAAGGCGTCAGGAGCAGGAATAGGGTCCTTGAACAAGTCTACCTTGGTGGGGAGGAAGTCTTTGGATTCAACCGCAAATTGGGTAGCGGTGCTAGAGGAAGATGCTTCTGGAAGGAAATACGAACGATGGTGCATGTCATCCCAGGGATACTCCGGGGCAGTGAGGGCCTCAAGAATCTCCTCATCGGTACGGAAAGTTTGCGTCATCAAATCGGTTGACGAGGGGGTAGTGGTTGAAGAGATCATAGAGATGATATTAACCTCTCCAGAAGGGGGAGAAACCGGGGGGTAGATCTCCTCAATGGTGGGTGGTGCCGTCTCAAGATCCAGATTGTTCATCTCATAGAGAGTCGCTCTGTAATCCGGGAGATCGGGACAATGATGGGAATAATGCCCGTAAACACCGCATATGGCACAGGGGTGGTTGGTACGCAGGGATTTGTCTTTGGGCTTAGGGGTGGGGTTTAGTTCGACAACCGGGATGTTGGGGTCATCGTCGAGCATCTGCATGTGTTTTTGTAGGGCTGGTAACTGTGGACACTGGTGAGTCGCATGGCCCAACTCGTCGCACAGTGAGAATTTGGGAGGAGCACGAAACACAGGAGGGTTTTTGATTGTCTTGGGAGGTGGTACAACAGTGTAAGGTTGTGGACCTCTGCCCCCAGTGGGTTTGGGAGTAGTAGGTGGAGTTGTGGAGGACGAAGGGGTAGAGACACCAGGAGGTGGCTGAGAGGTAGTAGCCATGGGTTGCACCGGTTGGAGGACGACGTCTGGTGTCGGCGGACGAACGGGAGGTGAAAGATACCATACGGGTAATCCTAAAGTTAACCCAGGGAGGCTAAGGGTAGCCATGACCGGGGCGCTTACTACTCCCGATGGAGGGACTACGAAGGGGATTGTATGGATGGGTGTAACACCAATGTGGCTAGGTACCAATGGTGGTTTAGGCAACAAGGGTGGTTGATTGTTAGGTGGTTGGTTGTCGTGGGACAAGGTACATAAGTCAGATACTTCGGGCGTAGATGACGGGGGAGGAATGGATTGAAAGGTGGAGGTCATCGGCGCGTCTGAGTAAACTTCGGGCCCCGTAGAAGAAATAAACGAGGTGGTGGCACGAGAAACAGGTTGTTCAACCATGGGGAGAACATTTTCAGGTGCCGCGGGAGCACTGGGATCATAGTAGGTGAGCTGGTCAACCTTAACCACGCGTCCCTCATGGGGGAACATCATGGTGCGAAAGACGGAAGAGGCAACCGCCCGCATGGCATACATGTAGCTGCGACCAAGTAAAAGGTTATAATCCAATTGGGCATTGATTACCTCAATGTCAATGAGTACGGTTTTTCCACCTAACTGGACGGGGACATTGGCTAGGAGGCCTTGGGGCTAAGCCGAACGACCGTCGTAGGCGCGTAATGCAGTGGTGGACTGTTGGAGAGTGGGGGATCCCAACTTCTGCCACACGAACGTAGACATGACACATGTGGAGGCACCTTCATCGATGATGCATTGATGGATGACAAGATTCCGAACGGAAATAGAAACTTGGAATGCTAAGGAGGAAGGCAGGCGAGGTTCAGACTGGTCTAAATCAAATGCCATCAAATTCGAATCATTTGGGTCAATCCCCCCAATGGCGGAGAGTAAAGTCTTGCGCTGGGAAGGGCAGTTCTTCAAGACTTCTAACGCAGACATGGCTGCGGGATATTGGGCTAGGTCGTCTACAATGTTGTAGTTTGACGCAGCACACGCATTGGGGTTATTGTTGATACGGCGAAGTGGGAAACGAGGGGCTTTGGGAGCGCCATCTAGTGGAGGTGGAGGAATGCGTAACGCTTGATCGGTGGGATGAGCGTTAGTAGGTTTATCAGTGGGAGGTGCTTCAGTGGTGGAGCCATATTGGTTCCGACGGGTCTGAAGGTTTACGTCAGCGGATGACATCATCAACAAGTGGTGAGTTCCCGAGTCAAACATGGGTTGATCGGGAGCAGCATACGTGATTTGCTGTTGGGGTTGCACGTTGGCTTGAGGGGGAGACAACGACTGAGTGTTCACGATGCCTTGGGTTGGTAATGGGTTTTGCAGCACCAAAGGTGGCTGCTGATGTTGAGGGGGGTTAGGAGGCGCCTGAGGAGCCGCATGCCCTTGGCGGTGGGCATCGTCAACCCAGAGCTGCCGAGCTCGCTCTAAGTGTGGGCAAGCATGCGTGTAGTGTCCATAGACCCCGCAAATAGAACAAGGGTGGTTCGTTCACAAATTGGGGTTTTTAGCCTGCTTGGGTGGGCGATCAGGGTTTTGATTAGCGGGGGACGCATTGTTGTCGTCTGGGGGATTAGCTGGTTGACCAGCTTGGTCTGCAGGTTGGTTGTTCCCACGATTACGGCCTTTGCCGCGGTTCTGTTGGCCCTGGTTGCATTGGTTGTTCTGGTTTTGCTGCGGGTTTTGTTGGGTGTAAACTTGCCCTTGGGCAGTCGGTGGGTTCTAAGGTTGCGCAGGTGCGGGAGCAGGCTGCGGGGGATGGTATGCAGGTTGAGGCTGAGCAGGTGCAGCAACTTGAGGGGGTTGCTGATATAGCTGCGGAGCGGGTTGTGGATTTGCCGCAGGGGTTGCCTGTGGCGGATAATAAGCGGGTTGGACTTGTGAAGGTGCAGGAGCTAGGGCAGCCTGCTGATGGTAGTAAGGCTGAGGTGCGACTGGAGGGGCATAAGCGGGAGTCGCATGATCGAAGCACTGAGGAGGACATGCGGGTCCATGGTGATGGTGATGTGCCATGGGAGCATATGAGGTGGTTGCTCCAGACTGTGAGGTAGCCCGTGAAAGGTCGGGGCCAGGGGAAGGACGTGTAATAGAAAATGGTTGGGGATGCGAAGAAACACGGCCAATGATACCGTCTGCAGCGTGGGATGCCCCCAGCGCATCGTGCTGGGAGGACTCACCACGAGGGGCATCAGGTATAATGGTATAAAGGTAACCCGACTGGGCATAAATGAGGTCAACTGCTGTGCCTTAAGGATGGCCTCTTCTTCAGACTGGGGTCTTTCAGAAGCTACATCCTTAGCAATAACAGGGAGAAGGGATTTGAGGAACCAATCTAGGAAGATACGGTCGTCTAGTTTGATCTTGCATAAGCTACGGCGTCGACGCCACTCATGGATGTGGTCCATGATATGGGTAGCTGTGTTTTGTCTGCAGGATAGGAGGATTTCAACGCCCGCATCATACCGGACAGGCAACTGGAAGAACTGCAGGAAGGTCGAGGCAAGGGAAGCAAAGGTGGCATGGGTCCCATGAGGTTGCTCGATATACCACTTGGCTGCAGAGCCAGTGAAGGTGCGCTGTAAGAGACGGAGGCGAACAGAGTTGTCCACTATGGAGTTAGAGGAACACCATAGGTGGAAAGACATGATATGATTTTGTGGGTCCTCACCGGCCTTACCCTCAAATTTAGGGATGTCAGAGGGGAGCTTGGTAGGCATATGAGGCCACGCAGGGTCGTGTCGGATAGGGTCGTTGGTCAATCTGGCCAAGTCAGGTAGGTTGAGGCTAGCCATGAATGGCAAACTGGAGGAAGGATGTGACATAGTAGTGGGTTGGACCAAGCTGGGGCCAATGCCCCCAAGTGGAGAGACAGGATTTGGGATGGTTCCCCCAAGTGGGGGAATTGAGGTAGTATACGATGGGCCTGCACCACCATGGGTAGTGTGACCCACTGATGTAGTGGGGATAGGTATTCCTGCTGCGGGAATAGGTACCGTGAGAGGAACGGTAGATGGGGGCCCCATGGAGGGCATACCCAAAATAGGTGTAGTAACTGGTGTAGTGGTGGATGTGCCACCAATGGTTCCTATAACAAAAGGAGTGGAAGTCGTGCCATCCATGGGGCTAGTAGGGGCAGTGTAAATAGGGTTCTCAGACTCTTCATCAGAATCAGAGGTAAAGTAAGGAGCGTCAATATCTGGTGACGGATTCCTATGTCGCTGACGAGTGGAGTCAAGTGACAAGGCTCTAGATCTGTGATGAGTGGTATCAACGGATGATGATCGAAATCTATGACGGGTGGTGTCAAGAGAACCGTGCTGTGGGGGCTCGCCCCTGAGGCACTGAGAATCTCTCGGGGACTCAATGGTGACGGATGGTGTCAAATCTCTGTGGGTTGAGGTGAGTAGAAAAATAGCTCAAAAAAGCCTAATGCAACCGAGTGTGCAGAAGGAGAGCTAAAAAATAAGGCACTCAGGCCAACAACCAACTCAAAACACCCACTGCAACAGCTGTGCTACAATAGGTGGAGTATCAACAAAGATGGTCAGAATACCAACAAGCAGCAGGTTTCCTAAAAAGAAAAAATGGTGGACTCACTAGACCAAAGGGAGGTAAAGGAGCATGCAAACACCTAACTAAAAGTATTCTGACTCAACTAAACATATCCTCTGCAAGGTGATGAAATCCAAGTCAGACAATATGAGTAGGAAAGCCAAGTGGCTATGATATCCCCCTATCGGGAGGGATACCGGGTAGTCAATCCTAGAAGAATGGCAACTAAGATACCCCGTTCATGACACGTCCAGAAAGGTGAATCTGTCGTTTAGTTCGTTTACCGCAATACCCCTATACTGGGATATCTCGCGAACCGCGAAAGGTAGCCCTTCGGTTACTGAATGGAGTGCGGTATTCCACTCAGGCCTCCGGAACCAGTCTCTCGACTTCAACCCTCCTAAGGGAGAGGCCCTCTGATAAACTGGTCGTGACCGTGCCAAAAAGTATTAGGGGATTTTGGTTCCCTATTTGGACAACAACTATGTCTCAAGTGAAAGTGACCGAGGGGTGTTATTGGAAGCCTATCCCCTCGACCCTACCTAACTACAGAGATTCTTTTGTGTTCCCCAAGTGGGGTTAGAATGTTGGTTTAGTTAGGTACTTTTTAAGGCTCACTTGAATTATGTGACAGAGTGTGTGCTCGTGAAGTGATGAACCCAAAATAGAAGTGCCACAAGGGGGGCAACTTCCAACTGTCAATAATGCTGGAATTGAAACTTTAACTTGCAAAATTTTCTGATTTTAAAAATACTGAAATTTTAAAAGAATTCTGTAAAGGGAACAGAAATTATGTTGCAGAAATGCTGTAAGGAAGTGGGACTACAAGTAGGACAGGGGGCTGTTCAGATGCAGAAAATATTGCAGCAAAAGGGGCTGGGCTCAAAACAGGAAAAATGCAGAAATCAGACCGCGGGTCTGTTGCGAATCAGAACAGGCAGACCGCGGGTTTGAGGGAAACAGACGCGGTCAGGTCGCGGCTTTCGGGCCAACAGACGCAATCAGGACATAGGAAATAGGGAAAAAGACGCAGTCGGGTCGCGGCAAAAAGGCTAACAGACGCAGTCGGGACGCGGGAAAGAGGCTGAAAGATGCAGTCGGGACACGGGAAAATGGCCGACAGGCGCAGTCAGATCGCAGTAAACAGGCTGATTAGCCGCGGTCGGATCGCAGGTAATAGACTTGAATCCGCCGGCAGGGCGTCGGAAATCGTCTGAGAGCCGCGGTCAGGTTGCAGGTAAAGGCCTGAAAGATGCGGTCGGGATGCGACTGCAGAGGGAAAAAACGCGATGTACGGCGGCCGAAAGGGAAAAAATTTTAAACGGAAACCAGAAATTCAAAATCTAGGGGAGTCGCCAAAACTGTAGCTAGGGTTTTACCCCTAGCTTGTGCAAATGAGCACCTACTAAGGAGAAGGGACTCCTTAGTAGCAGTTCAGTAAATGTAAATAATTAAGCTAAAACAGAAATAGAAACTACTCTAAAACATGTGCATGAAAAAATAAACAACAATTTGTAAACAAGGGTTTTGTATTAATATTACCTTCAATGTGAAGGTTGATGAAGCTCCTTGCAATGTCCAAGAGGGTTGCTCCAAGCTCCAATGTGCTCCTTCTCTTTCTCCAATGGTGGAAATGGGCCAAAAGGGGCTCTCAAGGTGAAAGTAGTTCAATGGTGAACTAGGGTTTCGAGAGATATTTTGGCAGAGTAAGGGTATACTTGATTGTGGATATGAAATAAGGGATCTGCATCACCTATTTATAGTTTTTTGGTGGTGGAGTGCTGACCCATGGTTTTAGGAAACACATGGTTTAGGGCAGCTGTATAGGGTTTTTCCCTCCCTTTCCTCATTAATTTATATTTTTTATTCCCTTTTTAGGGGATTTTTGCTATTTTTGGAGGAAAAGGGGGTTTTTTAGCCTTTTTGAGGCTATTTTGATGGTTTTGTGGCCTTTTGGAGGCATTTTAGGCCTTTTGGAGGCTTTTTAATGGGATTTTTTGGTATTTTTTGGGAAATATGGTAGGAAAATGGACAAATGAGCCATATAATGTGGTAGATGAGGTAGTGAACACTTTTTGGGTGTTAACAATAGTGAAAGCAATTGCAGATAAAACAGGAAAGATAATGGAGGTGGCTTGGAGTTCCATAGCTCATTATGATTCTGAATGAAGATAAAAAACAAAGTAGAGTAAGGAATATGATGTATCATCTTGGAATATCATGAACAATATTCATAGTTCCTCATACCTCCTCAGGTTGTTTCTCTTCATGGTGGCATCCTTATATCTTATTTAATAGTCCACCACCTGATCACCATTCATAGGCTTCCCCTCATGGCATTGTCTCTCACAAGTTTGACTTAACATTCTATTCAATTTTAGTGCACTAGCAAATTTTAACACTAAAATAAATATAAGCATAAAAAGCATCACATTCAAATAAATATTTCTCTAATATTACTTTGTACCAAGCTTGGTAATGCATACTCAAACCACAATTGCTTTAGAACCAAGTTTGTTATCTTAAAGTGCTACAACTATAGATTTGTACCTACACATAAGATTAATGAAAGTTGCATAATAGATGATAGCTAATATGAAATAAATCATGATAAGAAATGGGAATGGAATGACATTTGTGTAGACAAAAGAAATCGTGGTTACCTAGGTGAAAGTTGATATCACCCATGATGTTAAATGCAATTTCGTAACTTGAAGATGAGGGATGATCACATTCACAAATACACAGGGTGATAACACATGTGGTGTTGAAGTTAATCATACTTGTAAAGGTGAAAGGGTAATGGAATTTATATAGATGAAGCTCAACATAATCATAAAGACGAAAGGTGATTTCACTTGTGGAGCTGAAGGTTGACCATAAAGATGAAAGGTGATTTCACTTGTGGAGCTGAAGGTTGACCACACTTGTGGGGGACAAAGGGTGATCACTCTTGTGAAGATGAAGGTGATCATTCTCTTAAAGATGAAGGTAATCGTATTCACTAAGGAGAAGGAAAACAATCATTATTACTTATAAATTTCCCTTCATTAGACCAAAAGAAAGATTTTTGGAGGTTTATTCAAAAGTGAAGGAATAATATACTTTGAATTGAAGTTTCCTAATGAAGATGGGACATGTTTTGAATGAGCATTCAAAATAATGACATGAATTGGAGTAAAAAAATAATGGTAATGGAGGTGGCTTGGATTTCAATACCTCATTGTTATTGTGAAGTTGAAAGACAAGGTAGAGTAAGGAAAATAATGTGTCATATTGGAGTTTCATGAACAATATTCTATGCGTATCTATAAAATTCTATGTTTATCCGAGCATATAAAATCCCTTGTGTTGAAAGAATCAACAAAGCAGAACCAAAGCTATTCTACCCGCTGTAGTTTTCTGGAAGTGGGTCTCTCCACGGTAAATGTTTGTGTTATTTTTGGTAGAATGGGTTGTGCATTATTGTTATTTATCTTTATGCAACTAGAGAGCAAAAACACAATTACCAATTTCACTTGAACAATAATAAAATTCATTTAAAGATCCATTTTGTAGAGGTATGTTTAGTGGAATACATATGACAGTGTATGGATCATCAACGAAAACCACAAAAATATTGTAGCCAAACACTAAAAAAGGAAGGAGAATGAGCTAAGATTGAACCTTATTCAAATAGTTGGGTCGAAACCAGCTGGACACATTTAGGTTTAAGGTTCTTAGTAAATTTTAAAATATGTACAGTGCAACCCACAAACTCTGTGGGTGCAATTAGGTGTTTAACTCCTTAATGTCAAACTTCACACATATCACACAACCTATCTCACTACAATTCTCAAGAGTCAAACCCCTTTTTGACATGAGTCCTTAAGTCCTTTTGTTCTTTAGCTTGTTTGTTTCTAATTTCTCCCTCTCTCGGTTCCACATCCTTATCTTGGGAATTTTTATCCAATAAAACAAATGATTTCACCTAATTTGTAGCACAAGGTTTCAATGTCAACATCTCGCTTCTACAACTACAGTTCTTGGTTTTGTGTATTATGTTGCGCACTGACTTTCCTTGAGTTGTAGACTTCAATAGTTATGGCATTGATTAACACAATCTTTTTTAATGATGCATATTGCTCAAAACCTATGATGCTCTTACGTTACGTCACTATTCAAGAGTGATTTTTCATTACGAAATTTATGTGATTTTTCATTACGAAATTTATTTTCCTTCTTATAGAAAAACACTCAAGCAGGCGACCTCACAAAAAGTTTCCGATACCTAAGGAAGGTTATTATTCTAGTTTTTGTTAATAATCCAGACGTTGACAATCTCTTAATTAATCAAATTCCATTTGGTAAGACAATCTCGTAATTAATCAAACTCCAATTTCTAAGCAAAGGAGTATATATGATTGTCATTATCAAAACTACTTTTCACGGAACCATATAGTAACATCTAAATTAACTGATAAGTGAAGCCAAATATTATTCTCAATAGTAATGGGGGAGAATGCATATCTGGCCATTATCATCATTCAAAAAAATATTATTCTCCATAATAATGGAAGATAACATTTTTCATTGTTATCATAAAATTTAAATGAGGTTGCTTTCTTGGTCAATCAAACTTCATTTTAAATCATATTCTAAACCCAAAGAATTGATCATTTCAACCCAAAGAAGTGATCTTTTCAACCCAAATAGTATCATCAAGCAAGCAAACCAACCTATGTTACTGTCATATCAAAACTACCTTCATAGAATTATTTACTAACATCTAACTTAACTCCATAAGTAAAGCCAAATGTTATCCCCAATGGTAAAGGAAGAAAATGCTTATCTTATAGCAAAGGTACCTCAAATTCAATAAATGGGTAAAACCCCTTTTCGACATGCTAAAAAAATAAGAGTGTCAGTGAAGCCAAATATTATTCCTATAGGTAATGGAGGAGAATGCTTATCTTACAGTTTCCATTATCATCATAAAACTCTTTTATGGCAAAGGTGATTTAGAATAAAGAAGTGACTTGTTCATACAATCTTGGTTATAATAGGGTTTAAGGTGTGTGAATGTGGTTCAATAGTTTTGGGGGTAGTTGAGGTTTTATAAATGTTGGGATCCTCTGTTTACATTGTTGTATCGAGAGTACTGAGGTGCTTTACAACTTAGTATGGTAGAGATGTTGTCACATTCCTAACAAAATAGAAAACAATTAAAAAAGTTCATGTTGGCCTATTGTACCAAGAGTAGCGAGGTGTTGTACAACCCAGTATGTTAGAGATGTTGTCATGTTCCTAACAAAATAAAAAATAATTAAAAAAATCATGTCGACTTATAAAATAAAATAAAAAACAAATAAAAAGTAAACTCATAAAATTAAAAATTAAAACCAAATAAAAAGTTATTAAAAAATCCATATTGACTTATACAATAAAAAAATAAAAAGCATAGATCAATATTAAACATAGATGTATCAAGCAATTACACTTCAAGAAATTGGATCCCTCTGGGTGCTTGATAGATCCGAGTTTGAGATAGATCTATATTGGTTTGTAACAGATCGATCACTTGCTCTTCAACTTTTCAAGATGTAATGAGACAGTTTGTTATACTTTTTTAATATAAAATATAGATATTTTTCGTTAAAAAAAAAGTGCCGAGATCCATTTTGAGGGTGCTTATGAACTGCCCTTCATTCTTAGGATGGAATAGCAAAGCTTGCTATATATATAAAAAATAAATTGACATGTCAATTAACCCAGAAAAGCCCACAAAATTGGACAGATGACTTATCAATGTTTATAAATGCCTATAGAGATGTTTTTAAAAAGTTGTCGGCCCCACCAAAATAAAAGACAATTTGCTCGGTTCAAGAGATTCTCGTCGATGACCAATTTTCCATCAAAGGAAAAATTGTTTGCATCGGTAAATTTTCCAGCGAGAGATTGAAGTGCGTGTCTTTCTTCTTCTAGGATTACAGTTTCTTTGTGCCTCGATGTGTTGTATCTCATTTGTTGTTTTGTGATTTAAGTCTTTATCTTGTTTTTTTTTATGATATATGTTATGTGAATTTGGCTGTTTAACTCTTAATCAGTATCTCAACTTAGTCTCTCGAAAAGACAAATTCCATGGGAAAGATTCTCATGTAACCAATTGAATTCAAATCGATATTTAGAGAATTAGGAAATAGCTTTTGATCATATCATTAAAAGTCTTTTAATTTTATTTTAAATAATTATTTTCAATTTTTTAAAGTCTTTTATATTCTTCCTTTTTGGGAATCGAAGACAAATTAATTATCAACAATAGTGTAGTTCCACAAAGAATCTCCTTGGACAGTACACCATAACTATTCCATAGAAAAAAACAAGGCTCTTCAAATATTCCCTCTTGATTTTTGAATTAGAGGATGGTATTAACGACTAGTCACGATTGTGACTACCCTCTCTCCAATATCACCTTAACTACTTTGAAGACGATACATTTTACTGAGGAAGGGAAAACCAAATCCCCACAAATTGATTTTCTAGATGGAAGAGGGTACTGCTCTTATAACTCTAATAGGAACCTCTCTAAACATTACTTAGTTTTTGCTTGGGATGTAGATATGAGTGAAAGAAGAGAAAAAAATCCTTGTAGATTTTTTCTCTCAATTTTTTGTAAAAGGATAACATTAATTGTTAATAGCGATTGGAGATTTACTTTTGAGTGACAAAGGAAGAAATGAGGCCTCATAGATTTTTCCTTTACAGTTTTCCATGTCCGACTTTTAGCTTTCACACACGAGGTTTAAATTAGTAAACCCACAACAAAACTAGGAGTAGTATAAAGAACAACCAAAACGCTCCCAGTTTCCGGAATCTGACAGATTAAGAATTGTCCAAATCACAATTTTCGTTGCTCAAATCGCGATTTTGACGATTTGGGTAGTTTTAAAATCACACAGTTAGTCTGAAATCAATCAGCGTGATCGCTGAAATCACAGCATTGCAGAAATTGCAATTTTCAGATCAAATTGAAACATAAATTGTTTAAAAAGCTACCGCAAAAAAGAAGCGTTTTAATTTGTTTTTATCCTACACGCAAAAATTATGGTTTACTTTTCTCATATTTACATATATAAGCATTACGCTTATTATGTATTTTAAATTATTAATATAAAAATAATAATGTCATTCAGTATATGACGTAATTAACTTCACTAAATACAATAACATATTTATATGCATTAAACACCTACGATGACAAGAAACATGTTCAATGTAAGTTTAATATTGGAAATATTCATAGAAAATACTTAAAATAAAATATTCCATTCCATGGTCTTTGAAACATTTGATGTGTTTATATAAATTCCACCTTTTCCATTCCACCTGCTCTTTAAAGACCAAGGGGTCGAGGGCTATATTTAAAAAATATTCAATGTAAGTGCAATAGTAAACAAGTGATATAATAATAGGGATTGCAACATTAAGGTTTTTTTAATCAAACATTTCTCAACTAAACTTGAGGTGGTCAACTACGAGGCATATGTACTCTATGAATAAATGAATAAAAAATATTGGTAATTTAAATTTATTAATAATTAAAATAAACTACATTAACCGCACATAATGACTAGTTAGTTAGCCATGTGTCGTGTATGCTCAAGATTGGTATGACGGTACATCCTCTCAATACTTTAAAATAACAAATTTATTGAATAATTAACATAATAATAACAAATATCAAAGTATCGCTCTTTTTGTTCTCATTCTTATTACTAATTTATATAAAAATTTAAACTAGAGATATGGTAGATTGATATTAAGTATATGTGAGTTAAACTTTTAATGTGTACACAAATAACTTAGTATTTTATTTACTTAATTATTAAAATAATTAGTATAAATTTATCTTAATTTCGGATTTACCAAGCATTTATAGGATTATCGTTTGAGGGGTAAACATTGTTAAATTATTTAAGTATAAAATTTGAGGAAAAGTATGCTCCTGAAGGGATTTGGGCTCTTAGTAGATTTGAAGTTGAGATGGATCTATATTGATTTATATTTCAATTAAAAAACAAAGAAAACATTAAGAAATTTACATGATTATGAAGTTGAATAAAAATAAAGCAACAATGTTAATTGGTGAAAAATGTGAATAAAAACAAAGTAAATTATCAGGGCATGCAAATCATATATTTCATTTTAATTAATTCATATATATATGTATGTATTTATTGTAACTTGCACATATATCAATAGAAAAATTAAATAATTAAATGAGACCTCTAAGTGTTACTTTATTGACTTGTTGATTAGGAAGATGCCATCATGCCTCCACACCATTGTTGGAATTTGATAAGTAAATTACTCATCATGAGGTAATTTGATCATCAAATACACTTGTAAAATTTCATGAACCGCTATGAATGCCATTAAAAAGGTTGGTATGGGTAGTATGATTTCCAAAACCATCAAATTTATGGGTAGCATTGTTTTCAAATTCGCAACTTGCTCCACATTGTTTTATTGATAAAATGACTACGTCTAGTTAATTGGCCCTCCATACTCATACCAATTCTTTTGTGTAGGTAGAAAACATCCTCTCTTTCTCATGAAGGTGGGGAAAGTTTTATTCAAAATTTGAGTGGGAAATTCAATTCACATGGGTTGGTAGCTTTCCTCTCTTGGCTACTGAATACGTTGGGATGTTGGAGTTTTGGATGGACCAAAGATACACATCTAGAATTGTATCTTGGTCCAATGGAGCATTAAAATATACGATAAAATTATGAGGCGTGGTATATGGGGCCATTAGATTGCCCCATTTTTCCAATGGTATTTTCACCTCTTCTAATAAAAAAATCCACACTAAAAAAATCAAGCTAATGTAAAACTACGATATCAACATATCTAAACTTCAATCCTAACTAATTTCCATGCTCTTAATCCACTAAAATACTCAAAATCACAATTTGATAAATGAAATATGTCATTTCAACCACTCTACATCTATTTGATTTCAATGGATACAAGGTGATTTGAGTGCCCCATAGCAGACAACATATTATGAGGGTGAGAGGGTTGTATTTCATCTTCCAACGTGGTAGGTTCGTATAGCTTCAATTGCTAACATTAATGACTTTGAGTATATTGATTTACAAGGTAGCTCTAGTATGTAGGTGTTCTCACCAGTTTGTTTAGAATTGCATAGGGTGCATATTGAATTGGCTTCAACATGTGGTGATGTTGTCCCTTGAAACTTTCTTTGTGCATATATAAACAAACCTTGTCTCCTATTTGGAAATTTGATGGAATCCAATGGTGGTATTCTTCTTGTTTGTATTTTTTATGGAATCTAATGTTGGTCTTATTGTTGTTTGTATTTTTTCTTAGAACATGGTAGAATTGTCCTTAACTATACATGGATCTAGGCAACTTTATTGACAAATGTAGAAGCTTGTTGTCGATTTTTTTATTTCATGTAAGAATCTAGAAGAGGAAATTCCATCAGAGATTCATAAGTTAATAAAGGTTTATACCGATATCAAGATTCAAATAGTGATAGACTTATCGATGTCTATATGGTGCAAATGTAACTAATTTGTAATCGACAATGATGAACCCGATTTCTTGTTGTAGATGTAACTATTGTACAATGTGAAATGCATGGACAAGAGTCTAATTTACCACTTGAGTCTAACCATCTATTTGTGGGTCGATGGTTGTAAAGTAGTATAGTTAATTTATAGCCAAGAAGGGTCTAGAGGTTCTCCCAAATGCGACTTTGAAATACAAATTATATATCTAAGAAAATGATTAGAGGAAAACCAAAAGGTGTCCTTACATCCTTCAAGAATATGTATGCTACTACTTAGACAATGATGATTTAGTTTGCATGGTATAAAAAACACCATTTTAGAGAATTTGCACATAATCAGAAATACGTAATCGTACTTACACATTTTCATGGGAAAGCCATTTATGAATCCCATGAACATGACTTCCACTAGTAGAGGCTGATAAAGTCTACGTTTCTCATACTCTTGGAAACAAGACTCCATATGAAATGTGGTATGGTCACATTCCTTCAATTCTCAAGGTCTTTAGTTCCCCATGTTATGCCTTAATTCCAAAGGAACAAAGAAACACGATTAGTGTAAGGATTCAAAGTACATCTTCTTGGTATAATCAAACACCACCAAGGAATATCATCTCTATGATGAGGTAAAAAAATTTTTATACTTTCCATAGATGTCATTTTTCTTGAAATGAATGAAAATGAAAACTCTTTTGAGAGGATGCATGACCATTTGGATAAGTTTACTAATGTAGAGACATTTCATGAATTTGACAATCAGATTCCACATCTTGAAGGGGGCCCTATATTGGATCAATATTTGGAATCTCCTTATGTATAACCATCTCCCCCTCATGAAGAATTTCCTACCACTTCATAGGTACAGGAGGTTCAAATGGATCATGTGATTGAGAGGATTCAAAGATTGAACCTTTAAAAGAATGACTCACCATTATCTAATCAACTTGGACCCTCGCGGAAAGTTCCAAAGTGTGAGATGCACTAATGCGGTTTATAGATATAAATGCACTGTTAAAGAATAAAAAAAACATAAAACAAATTCCACCCGACAATTATTTTAATTTCACCCTTCTTCGATGCCCTTAAGTAAAGAAAACACTGGTGTCATGTAAACAACATAACACACCATCAAGGGATTTATTAATATAAAATATGTTTTTTTGTTGGTGCTCTAAAATAAGAAACACACCGGTGCATGTAGTATATAGAAAGCACTATATTTGATGTTATTTTTGTTTTTTCAAAAACATATATAATTTTCCAAAGAATTTCTTTTGAGATAATAATAGTTTGTTAAGTTTTGGTACGCACCAGTGCATATGTATGTATTGAGCGGACTAATTTCTGTTTTGGGGTTAAATATAACAAACATTTTCCTTTGCATTGAACGCAAATTTTTGGCATCGATGCATTGTTTTCCTAGATGCATCAGTGCGTATATAGTGAAGGAAAACCAGTGAGTTTCAAATGTATAAATGCTCCATACAAAATCATCTTCTAAAACCTCCTTTGGCTTGCCTCCCCTAAAGACCTCCATTATAAACAAATATTTGGGATCTTTTTATAGGAGCTTGTGAAAAAAACTTCGCTAGAGGGTGTTTTCCTTGTAGTGTGTGTAAGAAAGCCTTGGTGGATGATGGATTTAATAAGGGAGTCTTAACCAAAGAAGGGGATGCTTGAGCCTAGAGGGTGAATGACCGCAAATAAAACTTGAATGAATATTGTATGAGTGATTCATGAGGTCCTTAGAGTTACAACACAATGATTCCTTGGTCGGCCTGTACTAGAGCACTGGAATGGATTTGGTAAAGAATGAGGTATTACATGCAAAGAAGGGATCCCATTCCTTATGTTGTGTTGGTTGATGGGGAAGTAATGTTGTGGATTGCTATAATTGTAGAGGGTGTTTCAAGAGAAGCAATGAGATAAATTGTTTCCATGGAAACCTTGTGAAGAAAAGAAATATACATGCAAATAATTATTGTATAGAGATTTCATATTTATCAATGAAAGAATTATATGTTCTTACTTTTTGGTATTAAAAAATTCCTATGGATATTACGATTATTGCATAATAATGGTTATAACATGCATATTCTGTAATGATTGATATGAGTACATGTGGATCTGCCAAGTTTAGGAAGGTAACTAGGGAATTGAATACTAAATGTTGATGCATTATGTATGATATAGTCAACAACTATACTAGATTGCAAGGACCAAGGATGTTGTTAAAAATGTGGTTGAGGAAGTAGCTTCAGAGCTAAAGGATGTCGTGTAAAGGCATATTGTATATGTCTAAAGACATGTTATTTTTTCTCATTGTATATATAATGCATATGATGCATCGAGGATGGTGTATAAATTAAGGAGGATGGGAATGTAGCATCTCATTTTTACCCCAAAATATAAATATGATTTAATTATGTAAAGGCTAGAAGATGGATATGAATGGTCTAGGATGATCGGATATCTGCTAGCCAGTATCGTGCATTTTGGAAGGTATCCAAGAATCGACTAAAGGACTATGCATGACTATCATCGCAAGGATTGGATCTCAATTCATTGAGTAAGTAGTAAACAAAAAAAGGATTCCCCCCCCCATATCTACTATTTCATTGAGTCTAACCCACACACCCATCAACAAATTGAAAGGTTCTTCCATCATCTTCACTAATTTCCTTTTTTTATGAGCCTCCCCACTAGGTTGAATGACTAACTCAGTGGGATATAGGGATCCAAATTTAGGAGATATTGAGAAACCTAAATAGGGATATGAGATCCTAAAAAAGGTGCCTACTATTAAGTTCTGAGAAATAAACCCTCCCTGCAAGACCCTCTAATTAAGGGGTGGCACATGAAAATCACAATTACTGATCCAAATGGGATTTCCTTTAGGTTCATCATGTTATGTTGAAATATCCACAGGGGTGTAGCTCAACCGGTGATTCGCTTGATATGAAGGAAATGTTGTAAATGGAGGTCACGAATTCAAATCACCCCGACTTACCCGTGCCCCATGCTTGCGGGCTGTGTGGGTGCACCTAGGGGCATAGTGGTAGTGGACGTGATTGGATCCTTGGACCCCATGTCACGCGAGTACCAGCCCCTTCCCAGTCGTCGATTACCCTAATTACAAAAAAAAAAAAATTATGTTAAAATATATTGATCCATGATTGAGGGGTGATTCCATGAAGATGGTTAACTATTTTTGGCCAAATATGATGATCTGAAAAACAGAAATTTTACCCATGTATTAAATGGAATCCCTCGAAGCTCATATTTGACACATGAATTTTGACATGCGGTTAAAAAACCAAATGTAGAGAATTATGTTGGCTTTCCAATGATATTTTTTTCGAAATATACCAATGTCATTTATTATGTCAAATTTTCATTTAATGAAACGCATGTATTTAAAAATTTGAAGAGCAATTAACAAGTAGTTTGTGTGTGTGCACAATATTTTAATGTTAAAGTAATAATTTTAAAAAATGAAATATGTGAACATGATCTAGACAGAATGCAATAGTGCTTAAATATTTTTCTTTTAATTTTTCTCAAAAAATTATATTTATTATTATTTTTCGAAGCTGACCAATGAATATTTCAGTCGCATTTTGCACCCATGTGTGTGTGTGCACCAAATCTTTTGATTGTTTACATAATTTGCAAAACTAAATATACCCTTTTGAATAGGACACGCTTATCTAGTGCTAGTGTATTTTTTCAAATTTTTTGTATGTGTATTTTGAATGTTGTTGATTTATCTTTGAGCTGAATCGAAGTTGTCGACAGGGTTTTTTAGGGCAAGTTTTAGTAGAAATTTAAAAACGAAAGACATATGAAGATAAAAATTTGTAAATTTTATGTATATGGATAGAGGATTCATTGAAGAATCCAATGGTATCAAGTCTTCATTAATGTGCATTTAATGACATGTTTCAAGCCTCTGAAAGGCAGACAAAACTCTCTTTCAGCAGTGAAAAGGGCTCTCAGCCTGTTTTTTAGGCTCTCGATCGAGGTATTTGCTTCATCAAGGTATTTAAATACCTCGATCGAGGGTTGTAACTAGATGTGTATTTTGACAATGAAGAGCATGAGAAGAATAGAGAAGGAATGAGACAACAAAGAGCAAACTTGAGAGAAGAAGAAGATGCACCTTTGGTGCAACAAATTCCAATGGAGGACAACCAAGGTAAATTTTTGAATTATATGCTACATAATTTAAATATCATATTTAATCTTTCTGTAATAATTTGTTATATACTAACTATTTTTTTTCATTTTAGTCTTATTATATTTTGTTTGTAATAATATTTTTAACAAATTGTTATATAGACTACAAAATTAGTAACAATTTAAAAAAAAAATTAACTATTTCATAATTTAATTTATTTACTAATTATTTGTAATGATATTCTTATTTATTTAATCCATTTGTTATTTATATTTCAAAGTTTGCAACAATTTTTATGTTAAATGAATAATTTTCAAGTGGCTAACAAATGTTATTGGAACAATTTTTAAATGAAATGTACATTTGGATTCTATTTTCATGTTAAAATGTACATATTTTTAACTATTTTCAAATTTCTAAGTTGCTAGCAATTTTCAATGTTATTGGAACAATTTTCAAATTAAATATACACTTGAACCCTATTTTCAACTTAAGATGTACTTATTTAACTATTTTCAAATTTTTTAGTTACTAACAATTTCAAGTTAAATTTAATTTCAATTATTGTTTTGTTATTTGTTAAAAAAACATTTATACAATTTGTTATTAAACTACAAAATTACTAACAATTTTCCCCAAAATTTGACTATTTCATAATCTAATTTATTTGTAATAAATATTCTTATTTATTTCATAACTTTGTTATTTATATTTCAAAATTTGAAACAATTTTCATGTTAAATGAATACTTTTCAAGTGGCTAACAAATGTTATTGGAACAATTTTCAAATGAAATGTACAGTTGGATTCTATTTTCAAGTTAAAACATGTACATATTAACTATTTTCAAATTTCTAAGTTACTAACAATTTTCAATGTTATTGGAACAATTTTCAAATTAAATGGACACTTGGACACTATTTTCAAGTTAAAATGTACATATTTAACTAATTGCAATTTTCTAATTTACTAACAATTTCAAGTTAAATGTGATTTCAATTCTTGTTTTGTTATTTGTTAAAAAAATATAAATGTATAGCCTCAATGTGAGCTCCAAGTCTCAACATTTGTTGATTGAAATAACTATTAATGTCTAATTTTAACTTACCCTCATTTTATTTGAAATGAACATTATGATAGTTATGTATTAGTTAGAAAATTCAATTTGAAAACAAATGAATGAATATTATGTAATAGATGTAAAATTCAATGACAACAAATAAAATGAACATTGTGATAATTATGTAGTAGTTGGAAAATTCAATTATGTTAAATTTTTAATGTATTTCCAATTCATGTACCAATTTTTTCTATGCATTAATGTAGAGACAAGTTAACTTTTTTTTTCCTATAGTAGGTATATATGTTATTTATATTTCAAAATTTGTAACGATTTTCAAGTTAAATGGATAATTTTCAAGTTAAATGGATAATTTTCAAGTTAAATTGATAGTTATATATAATTAGTTGGAAAACTCATTTCACACTCAATTTTCAACTTGTCAATTTCCACATCAAATTTCAAGTTACTAGCAATTTTAAAGTTCAATGCACAACTATCAAGCTATTAATAATTATCAAGTTAAATATATATATACTTGATTTTCAAACTTTACTAACAATTCTCAAACTAAATGTACAATTTCAAGTTACATGTACATATTTAGTTATTTTGAAATTAAGTTACAAACAATTTTCTTGTTTTTAATGTATTTTCAATACTTGTACCAATTTTTTCTCAAGTCAATAGCATATTTCAATTTGTTAATTTACATGTAACAAATTTCAAGTTACTAGCAATTTTAAAGTTAAATGTACAAGTTACTACCAATTTCAAGTTACAAGCAATTTCAAAACTTTACTTAGAACAATTCTCAGGTAGTTACTAGCAATTTCAAACTTTAGTAGCAATTTCAAATTTCAAGTTACTAGCAATTTTAAAGTTAAATGTACAAGTTACTAGCAATTTCAAGTTACAATGAATTTTTAGTTACAAGCAATTTCAAACTTTACTAGCAATTCAAATTTCAAGTTACTAGCAATTTCAAACTTTACTTAGAACAATTATCAAGATAAATGTACAACTTCAAGTTAAATGTGTACATATTTAGTTATTTTGAATTCAAGTTACAAATAATTTTCTTATTTTAAAAGTATTTTCAATTCGTGTACCAATGCATTTCAAAACACTTCAACTTGGTAATTTAAAATTGACATCCTTGTATAATGCATTTCTGGTTGAAATTCCCTTCACATGAATTTTGATTATGTAGGGACAGATTATGGTCAAACATCACATCATGGTGATCAAGAATCACATGACCCTGTGCCCCCTCATGATCCTGATCAGCCATCACATGACACCTTTCCCTCTCACATTTCAAGTATAATTGGGAGTTGCAGTGGGGTTGGAAGGGGTGGAAATTGTCTAGAGGATTGTGCAGTTGTTTCTACATGAGAAGAGATTGAGAACTCAATCCCTATTCGAAGAGTTAGAGAGCATGTCAGTAACAAAATCGAGTCATATTTTGAACAACATTCAACGATGGCACAAGCTCAAATCCTACATGGGTTGATAAAACACAAAAAATTGAAACGTGCCACAAAGTTGTTGGGTTTTCAAGATGTTAAAACAAAAAGGACATGCGAGAATGCAATAGAAAATGTAAGAACTGCATTATCTTCGTTTGGAAAATCAAGAAATAATGATATCTGAGCTGCTAGTAGGGAAATTACAACGACTGTTGTGGCACAAAGTACCTCAAGAAATCAAATGGTATCAACAATGGCATCATTGCTTAATGTTTCAAAAAGAACATTGTTCAAATATACTAAATTCAGGGTCAGGATAGATGAAAATGATGAAGCTTCTTGTTGGGCTCTTATTTGTAGGGAACCCTATCGAGGCAGGATGGCAGCAGGCATTAGAGAGAAGGTGATAGAGTTTTGGGATAACCATTCTCATGAAATTCCAAATCGAAAGCATGTCCTATGATAATGTTTATCCAAAGGCACTTATCAGGAGCACTGTAAGCATGTGATGGAGATGAAGGGAGTTGCACTTTACGAGGAATTCCAAGAAACCAATCCTGGTGTTCAAATATCATTTAACATGTTCAACAAATTGAAACAGTGCTATATTAGGCCGAATACGATTCATGACACCTGTTGCTATCGGTACCACGTTGAATTTCAACTATAGTATGCCACATTTCTGGATTTTTGCAAAAGGCATTGGAACAGATTTTATTTGTATGATACTATGCAACAGGAATCCTGAACACGTGTTTTTCAATAAGAGGTGTGTAGGTGGGAGAAGATGCTCGGAATGCGGTGATTTGACATTGTTCCATAGGAAATTTCATATTGATCCAACACACCATGAACTGTCATATATCATAGTTAAGTGGAAGAGGTACAAGTATGTCTCCATGAATCCACCATCTTCTTCATTTGTGCCATCTAAGAGGATCGACTTGCTCGAGGATGAGATTCTTGTTTCATATTTCATGGAGAAGTTTCAAAGTCATATTTATAAATACATAACGCACTCCCATAGGTGCAAGTGTCGAGCTTCAGAATTCAAACATTCTCGTGAGGTATTTGAGCCGGGCACAATCTTATCAGTGGTAGAATTTGTTAAGAACTACACATTTGCTCCTCAGAGAGAGATACATAGTGAGTACTATCACTCTGACCAGGTGTTTATCTTCGTACATGTATTGTACAGACATGCTCAGGAAAGCATTGATGGTAGGGATAGCACTCCTCAGTCACGTGAAGTGATCAAGGAGTACCATTTTTATGTCAGTGATGATCATGAGCATGACACATTGTTCGTTCAACATTGCTTTTGGTTGATTTATGATTCATTCAAGCAGAGAGGCGTATCATTTGTTGAACACTGGATTTGGTCATATGGGTGTGCAGCAGGGAAATTTTTAGGGGAGAAATTTTGCCAATTGGCTATTTTTTGGGTTTTTTTTCAAAAAATAAATTCGCTATCTGGTCATTTTTAGTTTCTAATATCGCCTATATTTACATAAAAAGTGTTTTTTATTATAAAATTCACCAAAATTTACAAGTTTTAGTAGTAAATTGTATGTTTCATATTTGGTATTTGCCTAGCAATCTATATATATGTTTTTTTGAATCTAAAATAATCGCCTAGAATACTATACTTAAGTATACTTTTATCATCCTTAAAAAATACCCTGGTGTGCAGGGAAATTCAAATCGGCACACTCATTTTATTGGTTGAGTCACCTTCACAAAGAGATGGGAATACGACAAACCTGGAGCTTTTTTGAAACAATGAATGGAAAGGGTGAGCATGATGGCGCAGGTGCATATGTGAAACAAGCACTTCAGAGGTACCAGATGAGACATGGTGCAACCCGACTCAAATGCTCCATGGAAGTAGTTGATTGGTGCACACGTCATTTGGGACATTAAGGTCGCGAACAAGCAAGGCGAGTGTGCAGGTAATAAACTCCAAACTCAATTAATACGCTAATAACATTCAATATCATCATTTCCAAAAGAACACATACGCGATAGGAATTTATATATGACAAATTGAATTCCATGCAGGTTCTTTTGGGATGTTCCCCTTGGTGATATGAATATATCCATGCCGTGGTATTGTGAGACCATAACTAGTACGAGGGAATTACATTATGTTCGAAGTAAAGACATGGGTGACATGTTTTCCATTTAAACGTGGACGTATGCTTGTTTTTGCGATTTTTGCATTGATGCAAATGGATGCGGGCTTCATCAATGTGAAAATGATGTATATGTGAAACCATGGAAATATGTCCCTCTTAATCCAAAGGTCCCACATCCAATTCCAACATGGCAAGAGATGCACACTAATGAGGAAATGGTCTCATTAGATCATGATCCAGTTTCTGATATGGTTAGGGAAGGTACAAGAGAATTCATTAAGTTAATTAGTTCACTATATATTACACATATACAAATGTTGTATAAATGCACGTAGTACATTTGAATAATATTTGTAATGTATCTTGTAGATGATGTATTCATTGTCATTGCACCCCCCCACAACCAAGAAAATGTGGCATATTATTTGATGTGATGCACGCAAATAAAAAGCAGGTTGGTGCAACCCTATCAAGATGGAGACTTCAGATACCAAATTGGAGACATGGTTCTAATGGGACACTTTTTTGAAAGAGTGAAAAAACAGTGTGCTCATATTATTTACAAAGAGTTTATGCCTGAATATATATCATGCCAATACAATCATTTGGTGGTGGTAGCTCGGATACATCTAACAGAAATCAAGGTGAAGAGAGGTGAGCCAAAGATATGGAAGATGACAGAAGCTGACCATGATCGTATTATGGAGACTTGCATTCATATAACCCATTGGCCAGATGAATGAGTTACATGTATGCCACATGCATCATTGACATAGTTGTCATGTTGTCTTGTTGAATATTTTTTTGGAAATCTTTGTGAGGGTTGTTTTATAAATGTATTTTTGTAGATGCTTTAATGCCAAGATTAAAAATACTAGATGGAATGCTTTTGTGAAAATTGGGTCATGGTGCTCCAATGTGAATACACTTGAATGTATGGTCAGTGCTCCATGAACTTTCTACATAATAGTTTAATAGATATTTGTTTAGATGCTTTAAAAACAATATTAAATCTATCTACTAGATAGTTGAATTGTAATGTAATTGAATTATAATGTGTAGACAATATAATGTAATTGTAAAATTTCAATTTTAAATTGTAATGTACATTCTAATTTTAAATTTTGATTTCAAATACAATTACATAATGTTATTGAGAATTTAAAATACATCTATACAATGTAATTGAGAATTTTAATTTGTACAATGTATTCTAATTTTAAATTTTGATTTCAAATGCAATTTGTAATGTAATTGAAATTGAACTTTTAAATTGCAACAACACATTGAATTTTCAATTGAAATTACACATTAAATTTTAAATTGTAATTAAATTGGAATGTGGAAATTGTAATTGAATTGTAAAGTGTGGACAACCGCAATGTATTTATAATTTCAATTTTTAATTTCAAATGTATTCTAATTTTAATATTTGATTTCAAATACAATTGTAATGTAATTGAGAATTTAAAATACATCTATACAATGTAAAATTGTAAAATTTAAATTTTAAATTGTACAATGTATTTTAATTTTAAATTTTGATTTCAAATGCAATTGTAATGTAATTGAAATTGAACCTTTAAATTGGAACAACACATTGAAATTTCAATTGAAATTACACATTAAATTTGAAATTTTAATTTTAAATTGTAATTGAATTGGAATGTGTAAATTGTAATTGAATTGTAATGTGTAGACAACATAATGTAATTGTAATTTCAATTTTTAATTTAAAATGTATTCTAATTTTAAATTTTGATTTCATTTATGCAATTGTAATGTAGTTGAAAATGAGCTTTTAAATTGTAATTGAATTGGAATTGAAATTACACATTAAATTGAAATTTTATATTGTAATTGAATTGGAATTGTAATTTCAATTTTAAATTGTAATGTATGTATTCAATTCTAATTTTGGATTTGCAACTATAATGTAGACGAAATTGAAATTTTAAATTGAATTAAATTGTAACTACACATCGAGATTGAACTTTTATATTGTAATCTCTGTACATTAAATTTGTATTTGAAACAACAAAACATAAATTTGTAACTGTAATAACTATACCCAGATGTAATATAAAAAAACAATCGATTTCAAATTAGATACAAAATACACATGAAGACATCAATATGATAAAATATACAAAATATGTAACAAAATATCCAAAGTCTATATATGATAAAATTCCATGTATAAATGATAGAAATCCATATCCAAAACATGAAAACATATACATAGATCATCCAAAACATGAAAATATATCAAATATTAAAATATCCAAAACATGGAAATGTATATATCATCAACTCATTGGCCACTACCCCCACGAGGCCCATGATCGACCCTGTGACTACCTTCATTTGTAGTAGACCGATGCTGGCCATGAGACGGTAAACTATGAAAGAATACCTCGATCTCCGTCGAGTCAATGGTGATATCTGGCATCTAGATAGGAATATGGGTAAATTGCCCTTCATCAGGACCACGTGGTCGAGCTACATCCCAATCATCTGAGAAAGTCATTGCAGCACCGACACCCGCCTATAGCGATGCCTGTGTAAGATTCCATTACATGTAATAAGTTAGATTTATTAAAAATTAAACTAAAACATAATTTAAGTTACAATTCAAAAAATGAAACATAAAGTACAAAAATAAATTACTAAATGTTATTAAATAATAAATTGGAACATAAATTATAACTTACCTCGACTACTGTCGTTTGCGGGTTGGGACAAGCGGATGGACCAACCGATGGTTCACTACCAAAGAGTTGATCCATGAATGTGGTCCCCTACATGGAGCAATAGAATACGGCTCCCTTAAGTATTATTGACCATTCAATTTACAACATATAATATGATGTAACATGAAAACATATATACATAACTATACAACCGAAAGTATGCATCTCGGGCTAACTAAGCATACCCGTGTAAGGCCTCTCCATCCAAATTCCTGAGGAGGGCATTGTCGACCCACTCTATCTTTGTCTCTGCAGGTGCAGGGGGTGGTCTAGATGCCTCTCCATGCACAACAACAACAACACTTCCCATGGAAGTGAACAATGACTCTGCAATGTCATGTCTAGCCTTTGCAGCAATCTGGGATGACTGTGCCACATCTGCCGACCTGATAACCGTCATGTATGGAATCGGTACCAACCTCAGAGGGGGTGGCATGAAGGCAGGGTCTCTACAAGCTCTAGGACATTGGTAGGAGCATCCCCTACCAGCCCCAAAGAACTCAGACCTTGTGCTGGTGTAATCTGGGTGCATCCCCAAAACAAACTCTGCATAAATATGTTTTGCAAAGTACAATGGGTCCCGGTCATGGTGGGGGAACCCCACGCTCTGACGAATCTATGATATAAATATGGTGCAGCGGCCTCCAACTTGAACTCCTTGAGTCTAAGCAGTTGACTGGAAGGGCGGTCATGAGGGATGTCAAACAAAGTACCCTTGATGTCATGCCCTTTTATGGTGACTTTGACATCCTCCCATTTGTGGGGCCCAATGACATCATGTCTCCTCCTCTGGAATTCACAATGCCAAATGTCACTAAGAGGTCCCACCCTCTTGTAGAGGATCAACATGTCATCCACTGCTGATAACACCATGAATAATGATCACCGTGTGGGAGAATCCTCCCTCAATGTGAAGTTACATGAGTGCACCCACTCTCATTGGGTGGTGATATCAGCGAGAGTGATGTGTGCGACCTCATCGTCATTCGATCCCCCTGATGGACCTACTATCCAAACCAAAACACAAATGTTAATGAAAATATATATTATAACTTGCAACTGAAATTCAGTGCATTATATACTAAAAATTTACTGAAAATGTATCTAACAAAAAATATGCACCTGATGCAGTCATGTCTTGTCGCATATCCCCCACCTGGGGATCAACATGTATGTCATTGGGATGAACCGACACACTATCTCTCCTGCTGCTACCACCAATGGAAGCCAACCCCAGCGTGGCCTAACTCCTCGGTGAACGGGAGCACTGCAAATAGCCGCCCTGTTGGGTGACATCAGATCCTCTCATGTGTTGCGGAGCACGAAGCAATGAAGTTCTCTCTTGAGAACTCTCTACATCACATTTCAATTTCTAATTCTAATTCTATTTCAAATTTCACATTTAAAATTCAAATTTCAAATTCTATTTCAAATTTCACATTTCAA
Source organism: Larix kaempferi (assembly GCA_027924585.1). NCBI lineage: Eukaryota > Viridiplantae > Streptophyta > Pinopsida > Pinales > Pinaceae > Larix > Larix kaempferi. The sequence continues at coordinate 292,972 of BSBM01000659.1, forward strand.
ATTCAAATTCAAATTCAAATTTCAAATTCAATTTAAATTCAAATTCAAATTCAAATTCAATTTCAAATTTCGATTTCAATTTCAAATTTCAAATTTAAATTTCAAATTCAATTCCAATTACAAATTCAATTTCAATTTCAAATTTCAAATTTCAATTTCATATTCAATTTCAAATTTCAAATTTCAAATTTCAAATTTGGATTTCAAATTTGGATTTCAAATTTCAATTTCACATCGAATTCCAATTTCACATTCAATTCCAATGTCAATTTCAATTTCAATTTCATCTTCAATTTTCAATTTCAAATTTCAAGTTTCAATTTCGATATGAATTCTAATTACATTTCCAATTCTCAATTTTCATTCCCATTTCAATTTCAATTTTCGATTTTCAATTCCAATTTCATTTCAAAATTCAAATTTAATTTCAATATCAATTTCCAATATCAAGATCATTTTCATTTTCAATTTCAAATTTACATTTAAATTTCAATTTCAATTTCAATTTCAATTTCGATATCATTTTTATTTACAATTTAGAATTTTAAATTTCAATTTCAATTTGAATTCTAACTTCGACTTCATTAGACCACACTTCATTATACAGGAAAAAATATTTAGACTATGCAATAACTATATTGGGGCATCTGCATGATCTTATGCATAGTGCAAGACGTTGTAACTAGGTATAGTCTTAAAATAAAACTAGAACCATGAGGAAATTACTTACTGTTAACTATGTACAGAAAGAAGCTACTAAGCAAAACGAGGCTATAATAAACCTACAACCAAAATATACATATAAAACCAACCAAAACCTTAATTCAAACCGGAGAGAGGGAAACCATCCAATCTTGAGAGATGTAAGAATGATGGACATTAGGAACCTAAGAAAAAATAATACATAGATTAAAAAAACATTAAAAAAAATCCTCCATACCAAGCAAGTTAGCAATGCTAGCATCATAGGGGCCTGGGCATCAAATTTTGTTGTTAAACACTTGTTGTGACAACATACAGGTATGGGATGGAGGGAAAATGGAATCAAGCTTAAGTCAACTGGGGATCGCTACATGTTTGAGTCTCAATAATCTACCTTTTAAATTGAACCAGAACAACAAAACAAGTTTGTTAATGGCTCAATTTGAGAAAATTCTAGATACATGAGTAATTAAGAACTCGAGGCTCTAAAATTTGATGTGTTTTTTAGCAATCCACGATTCGGTGAATTCATAGTCACTGCATGAAATTTAAGTTATTTAATGAAAGAATTAATGTATCTACCTCTATGTCAAAACCGTTTTCTATGCTAATGCAGGCCATTGTCCTCCTTATTGTTTTACCAAAAGGCATGAGAATGAGGAAGAAGACTTAAAATTATGGAATTCACCATCAAAGAAGCCTTACAATCACATTGGTAAGGAGTGATAAGAAGATCACAACAATCCAACATGTCAAATCTCAGATGACAATGCCAATTAAATACTTATATAGTAAACTTAATATAAGACTTACTTATAGTTGTCTCTTAATCTTTGTGTCTTGACACATTTGATAATTTATGGTTGTCTCTGGACCTTGACTCAATTGATATTATAAGGTGAGGATGTGCATTCATAATAATCCTTAGTTATGACTATGCGGTGAGGATTTAAATGGAAGAGGATGTAAAGACATGTAATTTTTATACATATTTTGGTGACAAGTGTCGAAGACAGACGTGGTGAGAAACCACATATGCTTGGAAGGACGGAGGGAGATTACATGATCATGATCATGCCACCCATCAAATTGAATACAATTCCTGAGCCAAAAATTGTTTTTTTTAAATTTTATTAATAACCATTATGGTACTTTGGTCCAAATGTTTTTTCTAACTCATTGTTTCTCCATATTGTTTGCTTAGTGCCACCTCTCTATATCAATGCATAAATCAACCTCTGCTTGGTTTGTGGTTCTAGAAGCATTCCATTATTTGTAGTTGCATGCCATTGAGTGTTGTTCAGAATTGTCACGAGTCTATGACATTCATGCAAGAAATGAAGTCTTGTAGAGGCGAACTCATTAAAGCGGAAATTTGAATTTCATTTATGAATGAGTCTCAACCATCTTATGAATGAGTCACTGCTAGAACCATCATTACCTTGATTAATTATAACATCATGACATTTGTGATAAACACATTGCAAGCTAACCTAAAGGAAAAGACTTTGCTATCAAGAATCATATGATCATTCACATTGGGGAGTTGCAGAAATTCAAATTTATTGTTAGGTGAGCAAGCATCGATAATTAAGTCATTAGAATAATCACAATGGATCAAATGAGGTATTTCCCCAAAAACATAAGATTTAGAATCAAGGATGGGATCACGAAAATCAAGGTTCTCATCCATAGCCAGAAGGACTGGGCATTTTCATTATGAATTGAAGGAACAGTAAGGGACTTGAGAAAATTATCAATCACAACATCATTTGAGTTTAAAGATTCATTATTTCCAGGTATATGACAAACATTAGTATGCCTCATCTCCTCGAAAGAATCAACTTCCCCTTTTGAATGATTAATATCTTCGAAGACATAACATTGCAAATTATAGACCTCATCTTCAATTAATAAATTATTTTGTGGATTGCAAAAACATAGAGTGTTAAGTTGAGGCACGATGACATCTCCTTGATGGATATGGATTTGAGGATCATGCTTGGAATTAGATGGAAATATTTCATCATCAAAATATAAGAATTCATAAGCATATTGTGTGATCGTTTCAGAACAAGTAATGGATGGAAAAAGGGAGGTGAGAGCACTATTCATGTTTTGATATTGCTTAGGCTCTCTGAGATCATCAAAGAAATAGTGCCTTCAAATTCGCTAAATGATTGGCCACATCATAAGGTGCATGACTACTGGGAAAGGTAGGTGCAAATTCGAATAAGATGCTAAGATTATTGGCTTGATTGATTGACATAAGAGGTCTCTATTCATATATAGAAGAAGGAAGGATTTTACCATTTCAATTCACCTTATTGATTGAAAGACTGGGATCAAAAGAAAATTTTGGTCTAAACTGAGATTGAAATCTAGTTGCAAGAGCATAGGCTTCTCCATTAGGTTTATCAACTACCAAAGGAATACCATTCCTTACTCATTCCATGTATGACATTTATCATTCACAAGCAGAAGGATTGTGGCCTTTGCCGCAAAAATTGCATTAATTTTGTGCAAAATATCAGTAGGTTGAGTACTCTCGGGATGGATTAGAAAGGAAGCAGGTTGAGTGAAAGATGATTGAGACTCATTCATACACCTTGCCAAGCTAAGCTAAGCAAAGCTAAGTAGTGAGTGCATGACATGAGTGGGTCAATGATTACAATTTATTATATTTCCAATATTTTGAATGATGAGTCGAATTTTATAGCATAGGAATTTCAACATAGAAATTGAAATTTATATGGATGTAATTTCAAATGTTGCCCTTCTTTTGAAATGGCGATATATGTTATGTCCTTCCTATTGGAAGGGTAAAATTCAGATTTTAAATTTTTTTTGAAGGGCAATTTTAACTTTACACTCCTAGAAAGGGCTAGAACCCTTTGGAAGGGCCAGGAAGGGTTCAAATTTGAACACAGCCAATAGGTAATAGGTCAAATGTGATTTTATCCTAAATAATTTGAATGTTGAAACTACAAACTTTTGATCAAATGTTCATATTTCAAAATTTCAATTCCAGTTTTAATTTAATTTTAAATTTAAATTTAAATTTAATTTAATTTAAAATTTCGTTTTCAATTTGAATTTAAAATTTCAATGTCAATTTCAAAGGATTTCAATTTTTTTTTTAATGTTAATAGTTTTTGTTACATGGTTATATGAGCTTATATTGGAAAAAAACGGGGAACGCAATATGTATAATTTTTTTTCAATCCTCTTGGAATTCACAGAGGATTGAAAAAAAAGTTAAAATTTCAATTTCAATTTCAATTTGAATCTAAAATTTCAATGTCAATTTCAAAGGTTTTCAAATGTTATTTTTTTAATGTTAATAGTTTTTGTTAAACCAACAACCTAATATGATTTTTTTTTTCAATCATCTTGGCATTCTCAGAGGATTGAAAAAAAACGGGAAGCATTTTTACTTGTCAAAACACATTTTAAAATAAAACCAGTAGCATTTTATGCAATGAAATGCTACCGGTTGATATAAACAAAAATATCAATAATTTTAAAAAATAAATACAACATAAATTTAAAATTTAAAACATATTTCAAATCGTTTTTGGTTTTTGTTTTGGAATGGTTTTTGGTTTTTGGTTTTCAAATGGTTTTTGGTTTTGTTTTGTTTTTTCAAATAGTTTTTGGTTTCAATGTTTTTTCTACACAAAAAAATGGTTATTGGTTTCAATGGTTACATCTATTTGGAAAAAAAATTGCAACATTAACACAAATTTATAAAAAACAAATAAAATTTAGATTTTATTAAAAAAACACACAAATTTATACAAAACAAATAAAATTTATTTTTTATTAAAAAAAGCAAACAGGAGCTTGGAATTCCACTTACCCGGTGGAATGGAAGACATGGCTAGAGCGCACATGGTGAGGTGGGTCATGGCATGGTGAGGTGGCTACGGATGCTTGGTCGAGGGGTCTGTTTCCGTCCTGCAAACGCTCGATCGAACGTCATTTTCAAACAGGGCCGGTCGGCCGGCCAGGCCCTGTTTTTTTTATTTTTCTGTCTTAATAGCTCGATCGAGGGTTATCAAACCCCTTGATCGAGAAATTGCTCGATCGAGGGTCTAAACAAGCCCTCGATCGAGGTATTTAAAAACCCTTGATCAAGGGTTTGAAAAAAATATTTTTTCGCTTCTGCACAGCTAAGATCGTGAACCACCTTCATGGATTCACCCAGAGAGGATGATGCGGATCCATAAAGGGTGCACAATTAAATATATACATATGATCCATGAATACCAAATCCTCCCACATGTTTGGATCCTAGGTCATATAGGATTGTTAATCATCGTTAATAAATTTTGAGTAAATTACCTATCCAAATGGATCAACAATGTCACTAGCTAGGTCTAATTCCATGTTGCCCTGGAAAGAGACAAGATCAATTCTCCTATTAGGAAAAAGGCTCAAGATCAATTCTCTTATTAGGAAAAAGGCTCAATATACATTTCAAAAGGATCCCTAATTTTCAAAGGTTTTAGAATCCAAGGTATCTGAGCCTATCAAAGAATTCACTTTTGACAAGGTTGCATTATTCATCCAAGTGAAGCTGGTGGGAGGAGATAACCATATATGGAATCCATCATAAGTGTTGTGTGTATTTTATACTACATATTACTCCATTTGTAGGGATATGTAATGTCCCTGGAATTTGAAAATTTTCTCAATTTAGTAAATTTTCGAAACTTGGACTAGTAAATCCCCAAACTGTCCCAAATGATCCCAAATATTTTCAAATGGTGTATGGAGTGGATTGAGGTGTATTTGGACACATTAAAGCAGATATTATATGCTTGGACACTTTCCAAATACTTCAGCAACTTTCATTTACAATTAGAGAATGAAAGGAAGAATTACTAGGAAAATCGATGTTGAAACCCCCAAGGGTAGAAGGCTCCAAAAGAATCCTAAGGATTTCAAATTGGGACTGAGAGTGTTTGAAGGGTATTGAGACATAAAAATCAAGCTGATGTGTCATTGGAAACTCTTAAAATAATTGTTCAACATTCATTTAAATTCAGGAGAAAATAGGGAAATTTACTAGTAAATTCAAGGTTCAAACCCCCAAGGGTAGAAGTCACTAATGGGTGATTCCATGAATAGGGTAACTATTTTTGGCCAAATATGGCGATGAAAAATGAAAATTTCACCCATGTATTAAATTGAAGTCCTCGAAACTCATACTTGCCACATGAATTTCGGCATGCAGTTAAAAAACAAAATGTAGAGAATTATGTTGGCTTTCCAATGATATTTTTTTAAAATATACCAATGTCATTTATCGTGTCAAATTTTCATTTAATAAAATGTATGTACTTAAAAATTTGAAGAGCAATTAATAAGTGGTTTGTGTGTGTGCACAATAATTTAATGTTAAATAATAATTTAAAACAATGAAATATGTGAATATGATCTAGACAGAATGCACTAGTGCTTACATATTTTTCTTTTATTTTTTCTCGAAAAAATATATTTATTATTATTTTTAGAAACTGAACAATGAATATTTCAGTCGCATTTTGCACACACATGTGTGTGTGCACCAAATCTTTTGATTGTTTACATAATTTACAAAACTAAAAATACCATTTTGAAGATGACGCACTTATCTAGTGCTTGTGTATTTATTCAAATTTTTTGGATGTGTATTTTGAATATTGTTGATTTAACTTTGAGCTCAATCGAAGTTGTCGGCAGGGTTTTTTAGGGCAAGTTTTAGTAGAAATTTAAAAACAAAAGACATACGAAGATAAAAATTCATAAATTTTATGTATATGGATAGAGGATTCATTGACGAATCCAATGGTATCAATTCTTCTCATTAATATGCATTTAATGGCATAGTTTAAGGTTCTGAAAGGCAAACAAAACTTTCTTTCTGCAGTGAAAAGGGCTTTCGGCTTGTTTTTAGGCCCTTGATCGAGGTATTTAAAATACCTTGATCGAGGGCTAACTATGACCTCGATCGAGGTTTTTACATAGACCTCGATCAAGGTATTTTCAAGCCCTTGATCGAGGTCTATCACTCAATTGAGGGTTTGTAAAATTAGCTCGATCGAGGATTTGTCTGTGTAAAGAAAACATACAAAAAGAACCCGGGAAAGGAGTTGGACAATTAATGTTTCAAAACACCATTCCCTTGCAAAAATAACACGCAATCTCTATATAATTACTAAACAATTGAATAAACAACACTAATTTAACTCATTGCTAGTTTATTTTCAATTAGAGCTATGTGAATTTGATGTTGTTCAATTATAGCTTTGTGATTTTAATGTTGTTCAATTAGAGTTCATTAGACATGTAAGATTTCTTTGTAGATATATTTCAAAATTTCATATTAACATATTGTTGTTTGTTATAACAATTTGAAGAAATATTTGTTTGTTTTCATTGTAGTATGATGGGGAGTAAAAGAAAACGACAAAGGAAGCATGCTCGTCCACAAAATGACAATGAAGAGCATGAAAAGAATAGAGAAGGAATGAGACAACAAAAAGCAAACTTGAGAGAAGAAGAAGAAGCACCTTTGGTGCAACAAATTCCAATGGAGGACAACCAAGGTAAATTTTTGAATTATATGCTACATAATTTAAATATCATATTTAATCTTTTTGTAATAATTTGTTATATACTAACTATTCTTTTTCATTTTAGTCTTATTATATTTTGTTTGTAATAATATTTTTAACAAATTGTTATATAGACTACAAAATTAGTAACAATTTAAAAAAAAACTAACTATTTCATATTTTAATTTATTTACTATTTATTTGTAATGATATTCTTATTTATTTCATCCATTTGTTATTTATATTTCAAAGTTTGCAACAGTTTTCATGTTAAATGAATAATTTTCAAGTGGCTAACAAATGTTATTGAAACAATTTTCAAATGAAATGTACATTTGGATTCTATTTTCATGTTAAAATGTACATATTTTTAACTATTTTCAAATTTCTAAGTTGCTAGCAATTTTCAGTGTTATTGGAACAATTTTCAAATTAAATATACACTTGGACCCTATTTTCAACTTAAAATGTACGTATTTAACTATTTTCAAATTTTTTAGTTACTAACAATTTCAAGTTAAATTTTAATTCAATTCTTGTTTTGTTATTTGTTAAAAAAATATTTGTACAATTTGTTATTTAGACTTCAAAATTAATAACAATTTTCCAAAAAATTTAACTATTTCATAATCTAATTTATTTAGTATTTATTTGTAATGAATATTCTTATTTATTTCATAACTTTGTTATTTATATTTCAAAATTTGTTACAATTTTCATGTTAAATGAATAATTTTCAAGTGGCTAACAAATGTTATTGGAACAATTTCAAATGAAATGTACACTGGAAATTCTATTTTCAAGTTAAAACACGTACATATTTCACTATTTTCAAATTTCTAAGTTGCTAACAATTTTCAAATTAAATGTACACTTGGACCTTATTTTCAACTTAAAATGTACATATTTAACTATTTTCAAATTTCTAAGTTATTAACAATTTCAAGTTATATTTAATTTGAGCTCCAAGCCTCAACATGTGTTGATTGAAATAACTATCAATGTGTAATTTTAACTTAGTCTTCATTTTATTTGAAATGAACATTGTGATAGTTACATGTATTAAAGTTAGAAAATTCAATTTGAAAAGAAATGAAATGAATAGTTATGTAATACATGTAAAATTCAATGGCAACAAATAAAATGAACATTGTGATAATTATGTAGTAGTTGGAAAATTCAATTATTTTATTTTTAAAGCATTTTCAATTCATATATACCAATTTTTTCTATGGATGAATGTAGGGATAAGTTTTAAATATATTTTTTCTTAAAATAAATATATATTTTATTTATATTTCAAAATTTGTAACAATTTTCAAGTTAAATGGATAGTTATGCAATAGTTGGAATATTCAATTCACACGCAATTTTCAATTTGTTAATTTCCACATCAAATATCAAGGTACTAACAATTTTAAAGTTCAATGTACAACTATCAAGTTATTAATAATTATCAAGTTAAATTTTACATAATTGGTTTTCAAACTTTACTAACAATTCTCAATCTAAATGCACAATTTCAAGTAACTACATACATATTTTGTTATTTTGAATTTAAGTCACAAACGATTTTCTTGTTTTTAATTTATTTTCAATAATTGTACCAACTTTTTCAAGTTAAATGTACATATTTATTTATTTTGAATTCACGTTCCAAACAATTAAATCTTGTTTTAAAAGTATTTTCAATTCTTGTACCAATTATGCATTTCAAATCACTTCAATTTGGTACTTTAAAATTAATTTATCCTTGCATAGTGCATTTTCTATTGAAATTCCCGTCACATGAATTTTGATTATGTAGGGAGAGATTATGGTCAACCATCACATCATGGTGATCAAGAATCACATGACCCCGTGCCCCCTCATGATCTTGATCATCCATCACATGACACCTTTCCCTCTCACATTTCTAATATAATTGGGAGTTGCAGTGGGGTTGGAAGGGGTACAAATTGTCTTGAGGATTGTGCAGTTTTTTCTACACGAGAAGAGATTGAGAACTCGATCCCTAGTCAGATAGTTAGAGAGCATGCCAGTAACATAATTGAGTCATATTTTGAAAAACATTCAATGATGGCACAAGCTCAAATCCTACATGGGTTGATAAAACAAAAAAAATTGAAACGTGCCACAAAGTTGTTGGGTTTTCAAGATCATGCTAAAACAAAAAATACATGTGAGAATGCAATAGAAAATGTAAGAACTGCATTATCTTCATTTGGAAAATAAAGAAATAATGATATCCGAGCTGCTCGTAGGGAAATTACAATGACTGTTGTGGCACAAAGCACCTCAAGAAATCGAATGGAATCAACAATGACATCATTGCTCAAAGATTTAAAAAGAACTTTGTTCAAATATACTAAATTCAGGGTCCGGATAGATGAAAATGATGAAGATGATTGTTGGGATCTTATTTGTAGGGAACCCTATCGCAACAAGATGAAAGCAAGCATTAGAGAGAAGGTGATAGAGTTTCGGGATAGCCATTCTCGTGCTATTCTAGATCGAAAGCATGTCCTGCGACAATGTTTATCTAGAGGCATTTATAAGGAGCACTGTAAGCATGTGATGGAGATGACGGGAGTCGAACTTTACGAGGAATTCCAAGAAACCAATCTTGGTGTTCAAATATCATTTCGCATGTTCAACAAATTGAAATCGTGGTATATTAGGTCGAATACGATTCGCGACACTTGTTGCTACTGGTACCATGTTGAATTTCAACTATACTAAGACACATTTCTTGATTTTTGTAAAAGGAACTGGAACAGTGAACTAGCTCCTCACACAGCGCGAGATTTTATTTGTATGATACTATGCAATAGGAATCCTGAACAAGTGTTTTTCAATAAGAGGTGTGTAGGTGGGATAAGATGCCCTGAATGTGGTGATTTGACAATGTTCCATAGGAAATTTCCTATCGATCAAACAAACCATGGATTGTCAGATATCACAGTTTTGTGGAAGAGGTACGAGTATGTCTCCATGAATCCATCATCTTCTTCATCTGTGCCATCTAAGAGGATCGACTTGCTCGAGGATGAGATTCATGTTTCAGATTTCATGGAGAAGTCTCAAAGTTAGATTTATAAATACACAAAGCACTCCCATAGGTCTAGGTGGAAATCTTCAGAATTCAAACATTCTCGTGAGGTATTTGAGCCGGGCACAATCTTATTAGTGGTAGACTTAGCTGAGAACTATACATTTGCTCCTTAGAGAGAGATACAAAGTGAGTACTATCACTCCGACCAAGTGTCTATCTTCGTACATGTATTGTACAGACATGCTTAGGAAAGCATTGATGGTAGGGATAGCACTCCTCAGTCACGTGAAGTGATCAAGGAGTACTATTTTTATGTCAGTGATGATCGTGAGCATGAAACATTGTTCGTTCAACACTTCTTTGGGTTGATTTATGATTCATTCGGGCAGAGAGGCATATCATTTACTGAACACTGGATTTGGTCAGATGGGTGTGCACGACAATTCAAATCAGCACGGTCATTTTATTGGTTGAGTTTCCTTCACAAAGAGACAGGAATCTGACACACTTGGGATTTTTTGAAACAGGGCATGGAAAGGGTGAACATGATGGCGCAGGTGCATGTATGAAATGAGCACTTCGGAGGTACCAGATGAGTCATGGTGCAACTCGACTCAAATGCTCTAAGGAAGTAGTTGATTGGTGCACACATCATTTGGGACATCAAGGTCGCGGACAAGCAAGGCCGATGTGCAGGTAATAAACTCCAAACTCAATTAATAAGCTAATAACATTCAATAACATCATTTCCAAAAGAACACATACTCGATAGGAATTTATATATGACAAATTGAATCCGATGAAGGTTCTTTTGGGATGTTTCCCTTGGTGATGTGAATAGATCCATGCCCTGGTATTGTGAGACCATACCTGGTACAAGGGAATTACATTATGTTCGAAGTAAAGACATGGGTGACATATTTTCCATTGAAACGAGGAAGTATGCTTGTTTTTGCGATTTTTGCATTGATGCAAATGGATGCGGGCTTCATCACTGTGAAAATGATGTATATGTGAAACCATGGAAATATGTCCCTCTTAATCCAAATGGCCCACATCCAATTCCAACATGGCAAGAGATGCACACTGATGAGGCAATGGTCTCATTAGATCATGATCGAGTTTCTGATATGGTTAGGGAAGGTACAATAGACTTCATTAAGTTAATTAGTTCACTATATATTAAACGTATACAAATGTAGATAGGACATTTGAATAATATTTATAATTTATCTTGCAGGTGATCTATTCATTTTCATTTCACCCCCCCACAACCAAGAAAATGTGGCATATTATTTGATGTGATGCACACAATTAAAAAGCCGGTTGTTGCGACCTATCAAGATGGAGACTTCACATACCAAATTGGAGACTTGATTCTAATGGGACACTTTTTTGAAAGAGTGAAAAAATAGGGTGCTCATATTATTTACAAAGATTTTATGCCTAAATATATAACATGCCAATAGAGTCATTTGCTGGTGGCAGCTCAGATACATCTAACAGAAATCAAGGTGAAGAGAGGTGAGCCAAAGAGATGGAAGATGATATAAGCTGACCATGATCGTATTATGGAGACTTGCATTCCTATAACCCATTGGTCAGATGAATGAGTTACATGTATGCCACTTGCATCATTGACATAGTTGTCATGTTGTGTTGTTGAATATTTTTTTGGAGGTTGTTTTATAAATGTATTTTTGTAGATGCTTTAATGCCAATATTAAAAATACTAGATGGGAGGCGTTTGTGAAAATTGGGTCATGGTGCTCCAATGTGAATACACTTGAATGCATGGTCAGTGCTCCATGAACTTCCTCCAGAATAGTTTTATAAATATTTGTTTAGATGCTTTAAAAACAATATTAAAGATCTACTAGATAGTTGAATTGTAATGTATAGACAACATAATGTAATTGTAAAATTTCAATTTTAAATTGTAATGTACATTCTAATTTTAATTTTATTTTTCAAATACAATTGTAATGTAATTGAGAATTTAAAATACATATATACAATGTAAAATTTTAAATTGTACAATGTAAAATTTTAAATTTTAAATTTTAAATTTTAAATTTTAAATTTTAAATTTTAAATTTTAAATTGTACAATGTAAAATTGTAAAATTTAAATTTTAAATTGTACAATGTATTCTAATTTTAAATTTTGATTTCAAATGCAATTGTAATGTAATTGAATTGGAATACAATTCAATTGAAATTGAACTTTTAAATTGTAATGCAATTGTAATGTAATTGAACTGAAATTGAACTTTTAAATTGCAACAACACATTGAATTTTCAATTGAAATTACACATTGAATTTTAAATTGTAATTGAATTGGAATGTGGAAATTGTAATTGAATTGTAATGTGTAGAAAACATAATGTAATTGTAATTTCAAATGTATTCCAATTTTAAATTTTGATTTCAAATACAATTGTAATGTAATTGAGGATTTAAAATACATCTATACAATGTAAAATTGTAAAATTTAAATTTTGTATTGTACAATGTATTCTAATTTTAAATTTTTATTTCAAGTGCAATTGTAATGTAATTGAAATTGAACTTTTAAATTGTAACAACGCATTGAATTTTCAATTGAAATTACACATTAAATTTGAAATTTTAATTTTAAATTGTAATTGAATTGGAATGTGTAAATTGTAATTGAATTGTAATGTGTAGACGACATAATGTAATTGTAATTTCAATTTTTAATTTCAAATGTAATCTAATTATAAATTTTGATTTCATTTATGCAATTGTAATGTAATTGAAATTGAGCTTTTAAATTGGAATTGAATTGGAATTGAAATTACACATTAAATTTGAAATTTTATATTGTAATTGAATTGGAATTGTAATTTCAATTTTAAATTGTAACGTATGTATCCAATTCTGAATTTTGGATTTGCAACTATAATGTAGCCGAAATTGAAATTTTAAATTGAACTAAACTGTAACTACACATCGAGATTGAACTTTTATATTGTAATCATTGTACATTAAATTTACAGTTAAAACGACAAAACATAAATTTGTAACTGTAATAACTATATCCAAATGTAATATAAAAAACAATCAATTTCAAATTAGATACAAAATACACATGAAGACATCAATATGATAAAATATACAAAATATGTAACAAAATATCCAAAAGTCCATATCCAAAGTCCATATATGATAAAATTCCATGTATAAATGATAGAAATACATATCCAAAACATGAAAACGTATACATAGATCATCCAAAACATGAAAGTATATAGAATATGAAAATATCCAAAACATGGAAATGTATACATCATCAACTCATTGGCCACTACCCCCACGAGGCCCTTGATTGGCCATGTGACTGCCTTCATTTGTAGTAGACCGATGTTGGCCCTGATTCGATAAACTATGAAGGAAGGCCTCGATATCCATCGAGTCAATGATGATATCTGGAACCTAGGTAGGAATATGGGTAGATGGCCCATCATTAGGACCACGTGGTCGAGCTGCATCCCAATCACCTGAGAAATTCATTGTAGCATCGACACCCTCCTGTAGCGATGCCTATGTAAGATTCCATTACATGTAATAAGTTATATTTATTAAAAATTAAAACTAAAACATAATTTAAGTTATAATTCAAAAATTGAAACATAATGTAAAAAAATAAATTACCTAATGTGATTAAAGAATGAATTGGAACATAAATTAAAACTCACCTCTATGTCTATACTCGGCTGGTCAGGACCTTCGCGGTCCTCATGTCTATCATCGGGAGCAATGCCCTTTCTTTTACCCTGTACAATTTGAAATTCATTTGAAGTTAAGATCTAAAACATAAAATCTAAAAAATTAAGAAATAAAACATAAAACTGATAAATAATAAACACAAATTAAATTGGAACATAAATTATAACTTACCTCGACTACTATCATCCGTGGGTTGGGATGAGTGGATGGACCAACTGATGGCTAACTACCAAAGAGTTGATCCATGAATGCTGTCCCCTGCATGGAGCAATAGAATACGACTCCCTTAAGTATTATTTACCATTCAATTTACAACATATAATATGATGTAACATGACAACATATATACATAATTGTACAAAAGTATACCTATCCCGAAGCTACGTATCTACGATATAACTGAAAGTATGCATCTTGGGATAACTAAGCATACCCCTATATGGCCTCGCCATCCACAAGCCTGAGCAGGCCATCGTCGACCTACTCTATCTCTGGCTATGCAGGTGCAGGGGGTGGTCTAGATGCCTCTCCATGCACAACAACAACAACACTGCCCATGGAAGTGAACACCGACTATGCAATGTCATGTCTAGCCTATGCAACAATCTGGGATGACTGTGCCACATCTGCTGAGTTGATAACCGTCATGTCTAGAATCGGTACCAAACTCGGAGGGGGTGGCAGGAAGGAAGGGTCTCTACAAGCTCCAGGACGTTGGTAGGAGCATCCCCTACCACCCCCAAATAACTCAGACCCTGTGCTGGTGTAATGTTGGTGCATATCCCAAACAAACTCTACATAAATATGTTTTGCTGAAGTACAATGGGTCCTGGTCATGGTGGGGGAACATGCCCCACGCTCCAATGATTCTATCATGTATATATGGTGCAGCGGCCTCCAACTTAAACTCCTTGATTCTAAGCAGTTGCTCGACAGAGTGGTCATGAGGGATGTCAAACAAAGTACCCTTGATGTCATACCCTTTTATGGTGACTTTGAAATCCTCCCATTTGTGGGGCCCCGTGACATCGTGTCTCCTCCTCTGGCATGCAAAACACCAAATGTCACTAAGAGGTCCCACCCTTTTGTAGAGGTCCAACGTGTCATCCACTACTGATAACATCATGAATAATGATCGTCGGGTGGGAGAATCCTCACTCAATGTGCATACACATGAGTGCACCAACTCTCGTTGGGTAGTGATATCAACAAGAGTGATGCGTGTGACCTCATCATCGTATGATCCCCCTAATGGACCTGCGATCCAAACCAAAACAAAAATGTTACTGAAAATATATATTATAACTTGCAACTGGAATTCAATGCATTATATACTAAAAATTTACTGAAAATGTATATAACAAAAAATATGCACCTGATGCATTTGTGTCTTGCCACACATCCCCCTCCTAGGGATCAAGATGTATGTCAGTGTGATGAACCGATACACTCTCCCTGCCCTTACCACCAGCGGCATCCGACCCCGGCGTGGCCTCACTCCTTGGTGAATGGGAGTGTTGTCGATGGTCGCCCTATTGGGCGACATCAGATCCTCTTGTGCTTCGCCAAGCACGAAGCAATGAAGTTCTCTCTTGAGAACTCTCTGCATCACATTTCAATTTCTAATTCAAATTCTATTTCACATTTAACATTTAAAATTCAAATTCTATTTCAAATTTCACATTTCAAATTCAAATTCAAATTTCAAATTCAATTTCAAATTTCGATTTCAATTTCAAATTTCAAATTCAAATTTCAAATTCAATTCCAAATTCAAATTCAATTCCAAATTCAATTTCAATTTCAAATTTCAAATTTCAAATTTCAAATTTCTATTTCAAATTTCAATTTCACATCGAATTCCAATTTCACATCGAATTCCAATGTCAATCAAATTCCAATTTCACATTCAATTCCAATGTCAATTTCAAATTCTAAGTTTCAATTTCAAATTCCAAGTTCCAAGTTCGATTTGAATTCTAATTACATTTCCAATTCTCAATTTTCATTTCCCATTTCAATTTCAATTTTCGATTTTCAATTCCAATTTCATTTCAAAATTCAAATTCAATTTCAATATCAATTTCCAATATCAATATCATTTTCATTTTCTATTTCAAATTTACATTTCAATTCCAGTTTCAATTTCCAATTTCAATTTCGATATCATTTTTATTTACAATTTTAAATTTCAATTTCAATTCCAATTCCAACTTCGACTTCTGTTTTCAATCTGAAATTTCAAATCAATTTTAATTTCAATTTCAAAATTTCAATTTTGGATTTCAAATTCAAATTCAATTTCCAATTTTGATTTCAAATTCTAATTCCATTTCAATTCCTACTTTTCATTTACATTTACATTTCATTTTCAATTTTTAATTTTCAATTTCAATTTAATTTCATTTTTCAAATTCAATTTCAATATCAATTTCAATTTCAATTTGGTTTTCATTTTCATTTTCAATTTTGAAATTTCAAATTGCAATTGTGATCAGTGAACACCAATAGGTAACATGTCAAATGTGATTTTATCCTAAAACAATTTGAATTTTGAAACTACAAACTTTTGATCAAATGTTCATATTTCAAAATTTCAATTTCAGTTTTAATTTAATTTAAAATTTCAATTTGAATTTAATTTAATTTTAAATTTCAAATTCAATTTATATTTAAAATTTCAATGTCAATTTCAAAGGATTTCAATTGGTTTTTTTAATGTTAATAGGTTTTGTTACATGGTTGTATGAGATTATATTGGAAAAAACGGGGAACCCAATATGTATATTTTTTTTTCAATCCTCTTGGCATTGACAGAGGATTGAAAAAAACGTAAAATTTCAATTTCAATTTAATTTAATTTAAAATTTCAATTTCAATTTAATTTAATTTAAAATTCAATTTCAATTTTAATTTAATTTAATTTAAAATTTCAATTAAAATTTCACTATCAATTTCAAAGGTTTTCAATTTTTTTTTTTAATGTTAATTGTTTTTGTTCGACCGACAACGTAATATGATTATTTTTTTTCAATCCTCTTGGCGTTCTCAGAGGATTGAAAAAAAACCAGGCAGTATGCTGCTTGTCATAACACATTTTAAAATAAAACCGATATCATTTTATGCTATGAAATGCTACCGATTGATATAAACGAAAATATTAATAATTTAAAAAAATAAATACAACATAAATTTAAAATTTAAAACATATTTCAAATGGCTTTTGGTTTTTTGTTTTGTTTTGAAATGGTTTTTTGTTATTGTTTCGATTTTTTTATATTTTTTTTCAAATAGTTTCTTGTTTCAATGGTTTTTCTACACAAAAAAATGGTTATTGATTTCAATGGTTTTTCTACACCAAAAAAATGGTTATTGGTTTCAATGGTTTTTCTAAACAAAAAAATGGTTATTAGTTTCAATGGTTACATTGATTTGGAAAAAAAATTTGCAACCTTCACACAAATTTATAAAAAAAAAAAAAGTATTAAAAAACAAATGGAAGGTTGGAACCCCACTTACCCGGTGGATTAGCAGACATGGTTGAGAGCTGGCATGAGGCGTGGGCATGGACATGAGCGTGGGTGTGGGTGTCGCGTGGCGTGGCGTGTGTCCTGCAGACGCTCGGTTGATGGGTCGTTGTCCTCCTGTAGATGCTTGGTCGAGAAGTCATTTTCAAACAAGGTTGGCCAACCGGGACCTGTTTTTATTTTTTTTCGGTCTTAACAGCTCGATCGAGGGTTATCCAAGCCCTCGATCGAGGGTTTAACCAATCCCTCGATCGAGGTATTTAAAAACCCTCAATTGAGGTATTGTCAAGCTCTTGATCGAGGTATTTTAAAACCCTTGATCGAGGTTGTTAAACCTAGATTGAGGGCTTGAAAATACCTCAATCGAGGGTATGAAAAACATATTTTTTGGGTTCCGCTTGCCAAAAATTGTGAACTAGCTTCGTGCATTCAACCTAATGGTTTCCCAAATGCAGTATGAACCTCCCAAATTTCAGAAAAAGATACATGTATTTGTTAAAGTACTTCAATGGGCACCCAAATAAATCATTAATCAGTTTCTAAGGGATGCTGCAACTCCCATAAATCATAGGTTTGTGGACATGTCTTCACATAGGGGGAAATGATAGGAAACTTCACCACTTGCTATGAAATTCGAGATTTATGTTCCAAAGGATTATGTAATGTATATTAAACTTCTTTAGGACATTAATGACTCTCCATACATCATAAAAATCATAGATATGAACTGGTACAAATTGAAATAAAGCAACTTCAAGCTCTCACAACAAGATATAGGGAAAATGGCACCATTTATGCATTGTTTGGTATTTTTACATAGTTTCACTTGGTATTTATACCTAAGAGTCTTCTAAGAATTAAATACAAAGTATATATATCATATTACAAATAAATGGAGTATCTTGTACTCTCAGAAAGAGATCATCATCTCACCAAGTGCGCCCTTCCTCCAAGAGCAAAAATATGCAGAGAAGTGTGAGATAGAGATGGGAACAAGTTGAAGGATAAAAAATCACGAGCTACCTTGTAGATTCAACCTACGACAAATAAATCCATTGTAGATCCAAATTAAAGGTCTGAATGGCCTCTCCAATTTCCAATTATGATAGGAATCTTTCACCCTCAAAATTGGTACTAAGTCAAGTAGAGTAAACACTCCACTAGCATGGACAAGCTAGAAGCTCTCCAAATTGCAAAGATGCAAATAAAAAATGATCAAAATCTCATTTCCTTATTTGTTATTCTCTTTTATAAAATTCTCAAGTTCTCCATGGGTCGAATTCCTTCCAAAATCCTCATGCCAACTCAAGTTTGGAAGAGATTCCAATGTGTGCCACTTGTCCAACAATTCCTAGTCTCCATCTTCTCTCAATCCAAATGGGGAAGCTTCTTGGCTTCCATAACTTCCGTGTGTGCCCTCTTGGAGGATATTTTTATCCCTGACATGTCATATATGTCATATGTCAGTAACCAGGTCTGAACTTTTTCATAGGTGTCATAGAATCTTCATCGTTGTTGTCATAGGAGTTAGGGAATCTAGCTCAAAGTGTCACAATTCTTCTAAGATGCCTCTTCCTATTCCATGGGATTTATTCTTCCACTCCAATTCGAGCTTACATGAATCATGCCATGAATAATATAGGTCTTAAAATCCCCCAAGTATGTTACCCTTCATCTTGAACTCGAATTGGTGAGAGAATCATGCCAAGTGTAGTGAGGAATATTTCCACATGTGAATCCCACAACCTATTATGTTCCCTCATGATCCAATGCCACCTTATTTTCTTTGTATTATTATTTAATTGACCCATTTAATGTGAATTTTTAATTCTAAGGTAATTTTGGGTCTTGTATTTCCTTTAGTCCAACTTGTAATGCTTCCATCCCCAACCTAGGGAACTAGTAATTTTCCTCCATGATAGTTCATTTGGATGGGAAATATTACAAACCAATACTTGAGAATTTTCTCTTGATGTGACCCACCTTGTACATTTGGATCTAATTTTGCATTATTACCAACTTGGACATCATGCTTGGCAATTATTTGACCCTTAGCATCAATTTGACAAACTATCATGACTATGGCCAAGGGGCTTAGGCCATTGTGACCTAATGCAAATTTTGGGGACATGACAAATCCTCTCTTCCCAATATTGCTTGTCCTCAATTAATTTCAAACATGGATGTTGAAGAACCTGCTTTCTTTCCAAAACTTTGCTTCTAAAACTCTGAGTAGTGGCACTCATGCACTACAATTGTGTGTCTCCAAAAGCAAGGAGATGTGGACTTTCTTTTTCATATTGATATCCCTTGTGAAATCACCACTAAACACCAAAATATTAATTAAATCTATCAAAACAAAATTTTCACAATTAATCTTTTACCTCTTTCATATTTTGGAAACCCCTTTCTGTATAATTCTTTGAAGTTGTCGCTAAGTTGTCCAACTTTGAGTCTTCAAGATTCTATGAAAATTTTAGAGAGGAACCACCATTCTTGCTACTAGACTACTCTGATTAAAATAACTTTATTAAGTGGGGCTCAATCTCCCATACTATCTGTGTCCCCCAAAAATTGAAACCAATGAGGCTAAAATGTATCCTAGGGCCCCACTGCTTGTATTGCACTCCAACAATTAGGAGTGCTCTCCAACCCATACCATCAGGAAAGAGAACTCCTTGATCTCATTTTCTTGTATGCATTATTCCAAACATCATGAGTACCAAATATATAGCATCAATGTACATAACAACATAATAAAAATGTACATCAAGGAGGTTCCTCATCAAAGAATCATGAAAGTACTTATACCTCCAAGTAAGTAGACCACCATTTGCCAAGTGCATACAAGCTTCAAGTGACCAATCAAATCTGCTCCAATGACATAGGTGAGGATCCCATGTCCTATAATGCTTCTCCAAAAGGATGTAAGATGAATCAAAATAGTCAATCATGTGTTCTTTCATCCAATAAGTGAACGAATAATATCCATTAAAATATGAACCAAGTAGGGAACCAAGAAAACAATGAGCCTTCAAGGGGCTCATAGAAGTACCATTTGTGCATCCCTGAATATGTGTATCATCAAGAAATAACAAAGGATGTTGCTTCCAATAAGAATGTGCTACAATCATATATTTCTTCACCCAAGTATTGGATGAAGTTCCTCCAACATCAATTGAACTAAGCAAGGAGCAAGGAAAATCATGAGTCTTCAAGTGACTCAAGTGAACATCATAGGCTCATCCATGAATATATGTATCATCATAAGGTAAAAAAGGATGTTGCTGAAAAAGTAAATAAGAAGGTGCTCTAATCATCTCATCATTTGTAGGATCCATAAGGGTAGGATCATGCACATGTGATGTCTCTTCATATTTTTCATATTCACATGGGAGTAACTTTTGATCCTCTTCATGTACTTCTTCTTCTACTTCACCTATTTCAGAACTAGGTGGCTCATGGGTCTCCTCCTTTCAATCCTTCAAGCAAGTTGATGCATTTTTCCTCTTGGTTTCCTTAGGATCAATATATTTGGAAACTATTTTTGAAAAAAACCCAAAAACTCTCTTCAAGTAGGAAACACATTCATTCCATGAAGCTTCATATATTTCATTGCTCTTTTCACTCACACACATATGATTTTCTCTCCAAGGTCTTTTGCAAGAAGGGCAAAGAACTTTCTTCACTAACTCCACATATTCTATATTGGGCCTATTTTCAAACACCCAATCAGAAAATTATCCAAAAGGAATTGCCTTTTGTGTAACTCCCTTATACATATCAAGATATGCCTGATATTGTTGGGGCAAGGTTTTGCATGTTGCTCTCAATCTTTGTAGTTCATTCATGGAATTGTACTCATAGGAGTCATCATAATAGTAAGAAATGGATGAAATTTCTTCTTCAATTTATGAACCTAATGCACAGGTGCAAGGACCATGCTCTGATACCACTATAATGTCCCCAATTTGAAATTTTTCTTGATTTAGTCAATTTTCGAAACTTACACTAGTAAAGCCCCAAACTGTCCCAAATTATCCCAAACATTTTAGAATGGTGTATGGAGTGGATTGATATGTATTTGGACACATTAAATCATATATTATATTCTTTTACACTTTCCAAATACTTCATAAACTTGCATTTACAATTAGAGAATGAAATGCAGAATTACTAGGAAAATCGATGTTGAAACCCCCAAGGGTAGAAGGCTCCAAAAGACTCCTAAGGATTTTGAATTGGGACCGAGAGTGTTTGAAAGGTATTGGGACATAAAAATGAATCTTATGTATCATTTTAAAATCTGAAAATACTTCTGAAACATTCATTTAAATTCAAGAGAAAATAGGGAAATTTACTAGTAAATTTGAGGAGTAAATTTGAGGTTCAGTACGATCCTCCCAAATTTTAGAATAGATACATGTATTAGTTAAAGTACTTCAATGGGAACCAAAATAAATAATTAATCAGTTTTTAAAGGCTGCTTCAAATCCCATAAATCATAGGTTTGTGGACATGTCTTCACATAGGGGGAAATGATAGGAAACTTCACCACTTGCTATGAAATTCGAGATTTATGTTCCAAAGGCTTATGTAATGTATATTAAACTTCTTCAATACATTAATGACTCTCCATACATCATCAAAATCATAGATATTAACTGGTACAAATCGAAATAAAGCAACTTCAAGCTCTCACAACAAGATATAAGGAAAATGGCACCATTTATGCAATGCTTGGTATTTTTACATAGTTTCACTTGGTATTTTGACCTAAGAGTCTTCTGAGCATTAAATACAAAGTATATATATAATATTACAAATAAATGGAGTATCTTGGACTCTCACAAATATATCAACATCTCACCAAGTGCGCCCTTCCTCTAAGAGCCAAAATATGCAGATAAATGTGAGATAGAGATGGGAACAAGTTGAAGAAGAAAGAATCACGAGCTTCCCTGTAGCTTCAACCTGAAACAAATAAATCAATTTTATATCCAAATTAAATTTTTTAATGGCCTCTCCAATTTCCAATTAGGATGGGAATATTTCACCCTCGAAATTGGTACTAAGGCAAGTAGAGTAAACACTCCACTAGCATGGACAAGCTAGAAGCTCTCCAAATTGCAAAGATGCAAATAAAAAATGATCAAAAGCTCATTTAATTATTTTTTATTCTCTTTTATAAACTTCTCAAGTCCTTCATGGGTCTAATTCTTTCCAAAAGCCTCATGCCAACTCAAGTTGGGAAGAGATTCCAATGTGTGCCACTTGTCCAATAATTCCTAGTCTCCATCTTCCCTCAATTCAAATGTGGAATCTTATTGGATTCCATAACTCCCTTGTGCGCCCTCTTGGAGTCTATTTTTAGCCCTAACATGTCATATATGTCATATGTCAGCAATCAGGTCTGAACTTTGTCATAGGTGTCATAGAATATTCATCATTGTTGTCATAGGAGTTACAGAATCTAGCTCCAAGTGTCACAATTCTTCTAATATGCCTCTTCCTCTTCCATGGGTGTTATTATTCCACACCAATTCGAACTTACATGACTCATGCCATGAATAATACCTATTAAAATCACCCAAGTATGTTACCCTTCATCTTGAACTCGAATTGGTGAGAAAATCATGCCAACTGTAGTGAGGAATCTTACCACATGTGGGTCCCACAACCTCTTATGTGCCCTCATGATCCAATTCCACCTTATTTTCTTTGTATTTGATTTAATTGACCCATTTAATGTGAATTTGTAAGTGTAAGTTCATTTTGGGTCTTTTAGCTCCTTTACTCCAACTTTTAATGCTTCCACCCCTGACCTAGGGAACTAGTAATTTTCCTCTATCATAGTTTATTTGGATGGGAAATATTACAAACCAATACTTGATAATTTTCTCTTGATGTGACTCGCCTTGTCCATTTGGATATAATTTTTCATTATTACCAACTTGGACATCATGCTTGGCAATTATTTGACCCTTAGCATCAATTTGAAAAACTATCATGACTATGGCCAAGGGGCTTAGGCCATTGTGACCTAATGCAATTGTTTGGGACATGAAAGGATAACCAAACCCTAAAACCTAACCATAGTCTACCTTCACTTTGCTCCAAATTTCATTCCATCCATTAACCTAAACAACACATAGAATTATCTATTATTGCACATTATTTTAATAACTAGGAAATGATATAAAATAAATATAGAATGAGAACGAAATATACCTACAACAATAGGATCATTACTGCTAACATTGCAAGGTGGAACCTTACACTAAAACTTATTGGATGATCCCCCTAAATTCAATCTCTCACAATTACACAAAATAATTGGAAACTAACGAGAACTATTATATATAAAAATGATGACTTCACAATGGAACTCTCAAGCTCTTCAAGTTGTTTATTTATACATATTCAAAATAATGTTCTTGGGTCATTTCCCAAATCTAGGAAAATAGCTAATACTCCCTCTAAAACTAAATTACTAAAAAAAAAAAGAAACTGTGATGTAGTTCCTTCCTCAAAACAAGTTCATGATATAAAATGCAGTAAAGTTAATTGCTTCCTGCATTTACTATCTTGAGCCATTTTCAACATTAGAGTCATGGAAAAACTTGACATATGTGTCCTCAAAATACTCGAACAAAGTAATTCTGCATGTTCAGTGTGGTCTACTAGGTGATATTAAGGTAGGTAAAAAATTCATAAAAAATATGGATAGAACTATATAGCATCTCATCCATATGTTGATAACAAAGTCATTAACGTGTGGTTGAGTGATTAAAATATAAGTAGTTGTTAATAGACTAGTTTTTTTCACCTACCTTATCATGAGTTCCATCACCATTATACATAATCATTGGTCGCATTAGCACCATATTCATCTCATTCATATCCATGTGACCTCAATAATGTGATTAAAAAACCAAAAGAAGTTAAAAAAGTTACCATATCAAATAGGTCATGCCTTTTTTCTCGAAATTCATGATCGGTTCATGATTTTTCCCTCAAAATCTTTGACCTGATTCAAAAGGTAAAAAATTGATTATGATTTATGGTTCCACACTTTTCAAGAGCAAGTACTAGTTGAAAATGGACAAACCTAACCATTAAGGTAAAAATTAGCTATTGATTTGGTCTTCCAAACCCTAAATTCCCAAACAAATGATCAATGAAATGGGAAGGGTTGATATTGGAACTAGATCTTAGTTATGTCTACCATATTTTTTATAAATGCATCCCTCATGGTCACCATATATATCATATCATTCAGCCAAATTATTGTTATGCTACCAAAATGCCACCAGATCGCAAGAGAGATAGCCATCATTCTATCCTTATTTTACAATTGTGTAATCAAGCATCTAATTACTTGGTTGTAAACTTGGGAACAAAGGACTTGGAATAAATCCACTTTGGATTAATGGTGAAGGGCCCCTACCATCCACAATTAGTACCAATGTGTTATTTTACTCTGTTATTATTTTTGTAATAAAATCAAGCATTCTTTACATTGGTTGCATTTACTATTCGGGATAGTTTTACTATATATTATGCATGCATGTTGAAGAATTTATTTCATTTATCTTAGTTTTCTCTTCAATGATCTCTTGCAACTACCACTAATGTAGATTACATACCCCTCTAGTAGGTGCTTTTTGCAGATGTGAGTGAGAAATCATGCACTACAATGCCTCCCTCCTAAAAGTTGTAACAAAACATTCTAACCATTTCCAAACATACAAATCACACACTATGATATTCCTATAAATAAAAATCATCCATTTAACATAAAATTCCAATTATGAATGTGTAGTATTATGGAAAAGGTCTAAAATGTGAAATTGAGTGGAAACATAAAAATAAAGGTTTAAATTATCAATTGAAGGAAAAGATGAAGAAAAAATAAGGTAAATGCGGTGATTATCAAGGGTTACAAATATGACAAAAATAAGAGATAAAGAGGGTAATGAAAACCATAAAAATAAGATAATGGAAGAAATATCAACAAATTAGAGAGTAAAGAGTTGAGTTTAAGAATCAAAATGACATGAAAGAAGCTTAATAATAACTAGGAATGAAACTTAATGATGAAAGGATAAAAATGGGAGGTATGCTAAAAATGTTGGAAGAAAATAAAGGAAGGGGATCTAAAAGGATAAATTTGGAAGATATAGGAAATGAACTTGAAAATAACAAAATATCATTTTTTTCTATTAATTACATTATTTTTCAAAGAAAAAATGGCAATTTATATTCGCAAAAGAATACAAAAGGCATTTTTAGGTGCCAAGGCACATATTACATAATAATTTTTAGTAGAAAAAATAGCAATTGCTATCTGAAAGTAGTAATCAAAATCAAGACTAAAGGTCCTTTTATTAACAAACTATGAAAACCCCACAACTTAAAAAGTGACATAGATACAATGTTCCAACATTTTCATAAATGCACTAGTTGACAACTAAAAACATGTATATCACTATCCAATATATCCAACACTAATTAGACTAGACTAAAGACTCTTCCTGGTCTCAAATGAGACCCCATCGATAATTTATTCAAGCCATAAGTATCCTAGTTCCTATGCAACAAAGATTGCTTGGATTGAGCATTAGGTTCTATATTTAATACTTTGTAGATGTGAGTGAATATGATGACTTCAATTTGTATTGAGTTTTATTTAAACCGAATGACCAAACAAAGTAAGTTTACATTGTGTGTCTATTGTTCATTAGACATCCAACAAATCACTATCATAAAGTCACCAAAAACTTGGAGTCTGTGAGTTTCTTTAGATAAATCCACCCTTATTGTATCATCAACCTATGTAAGCCTTTAATATGGAATACTACATGTCCTCAAGAAAAAATATTCCTCCTAGGTCGCATGTGTTCCCAGTCCTCTAGTATGTCAAAGAATCCTTAGGGAATTGTTTTATCTACGAGCAGTTCACCAATATGTTGAGGAAACCTATTGTTACTTTGTACTTTAACACTTTGAAAATATAAATAATTCGAGCTATGACCTAGAATATAGATATGTGTCTATTGTTAAAAAGTAGTATGTTCTTGGCCAACTAGATACCTAATGGAACAAGAAATGGAATTTCTATCATCTTCCTAAGATCTTCTCTTAAAAACTAGTGATGTAGATAGCCTTCAATATAGTTAACAAAACGTAGATATACAATTTTTAATGATTGTCATATTTATCTTCAAACTTTTATAACAGTGGGGCATAAAAAGGAGAGGTTTGTGAATGTTGTTCTCTCCACTTTTACAAAGAACAAAAATACTAGGAAACACTTATGATGGATTCCAGGTATGGTTATCTCCTCCCACTAGCTTCACTTGTATGAATAATGCAACCTTGTCAAAAGTGACTTATTGATAGACTCAAATCCATTGGATCCTAAAACTTTTGAAAATTAAGGATATCTTTGAAAGGGATCTTGAGCCTTTTTCCTAATAAGAGAACTGATCTAGAGCCTTTTTCCTAATAAGAGAATTAATCTTGTCTATGTCCAAGGCCACTTGGAATTGGACCTAGCTAGTGACTGGCCCAATGTTGATCCATTTTGAAAGGTAGTTTACTCAAAATTGATTAATGACGATTAACAATCCCAGATGACCTAGGATCCAAACATGTGGGAGGATTTGGTATTGATGGATCATATGCCTATATTTAATATGGCACCCTTGAAAAACCTTTATCGTTAAGTAGTCCACCAAAGTAAAAATTCATTGTAGGGTTTCCAAACCCCTTTGCACTAAGAGAAACAAATAATGGAGAACCATTGCTTTGAGCGCCCCTTTTAACATACATTTCTTCCCTTGTTTAATTTATCTTCTAGCTTTTCTTTGGGTTAGGGATAAATGTTATTTCCTTCCCTTTCCTAGGTTTGATCTCTCTTTAAAGTCTAAACCAAGTCTAAACTAATCCCTCCTTTAATTCCATTTTCATTTACATCCATTGTAATTTTCCTAGACCTTAGTGTGCATCTAGCATGGTCAAGTATTATATCTAGGGATTTCCACTACATAAGGAAAGCTGTGATAATTTACCCTAGGTTTTTCTTTGTTGGCCTTGAATTTGTCTATCTCCCTACCCAAAGGAACCAACCACTAGAATCTTCTAAGGTAGGAGTAGGTTATCATATAATTTATTTTCCTTGGTTTCAATGCTTACAATCCTTGGAAGACTCAACTTTATACACTTCCAAGCCTATTCAATGGTCACAAAATTTATAATTCGATTCCTTATCAAAGTTTATAACCAACCACTAGAATCTTCTAAGGTAGGAGTAGGTTATCATATTATTTATTTTCCTTGGTTTCAATGCTTACAATCCTTGGAAGACTCAACTTTATACACTTCCAAGCCTATTCAATGGTCACAAAATTTATAATTCGATTCCTTATCAAAGTTTATAGAATAAGAAAAAAAGGTTATATACTTAATATAATATTTGAGAGGTTTTACATTTGGTGATGCCTCCATCATTGTTTATCATTCTAGTTCAATTTAGATCCTCTATAGGTAGAGGAGTTTTTATATTCTTTGTATTGAACTCAACAACTTCATGAATTCCAAAGATGTTTTAACCTTTATTTCCTCCTCCAAACTATTGTACACATATGAATGTAAGTTTTGATTTTTGTTTACAACATTGTTTCCATTTACATTTTTTATTATTATGTTTATTGTGCACAATACAATATTTGGACCTATAATAACAATTTTGTTCTAAAATACAACAAAAAAACTTAAGTGTACTTTTAATAAGCTTTTAAATATTTATTTGGAAAATGTCAAGATAATTTTTAACCTTTAACCTTTGCACTTTATTCTCCTCTCTTCCCTTCTTTTCTACTACAATATCTCATATAAACCTCTAGTAATAATTGTAAACCCTCATGTCCATTATATTTACATTTCCCCTCAAATTTGGTAGTTCTACACCAACTAATAAAACTTACGTGCTCTTTTCATGAACCCTTCTTGAGAGTACCTATTAAGAGTACTCCTTAAGTATTAAGTAGGAATTCTAAGTTAATGGCATCTGGCTCCCTCCATTATATCTCTCTTGATCACAACTTCCCTTCATAAAGAGTCATACTCTGTAGAGGTATACACACCTCCATTTATTGATAAAATTTCTTTCAATTATTCTTCCTTGTCTAATTTTCAACCAAGCCTTTAAACTCTATGAACTTGTTGAGCACCTCATCCTTTTTCTTCAAAAGATAGGTCCAAATCCTTGGAGAAAATCAAGAATAAAAAATGACATATTATAAAATTATTTGTCAAAGAGGACTCAAGAACATAAGTCCACACACATTTGAATGGCTCAAATCAAGAATCCCTCTTGATCTATATGCTCATTTATCAAAAAAACAAACTTACATAGTGTACATCCCTAGCATATACCTTCCTTGTATATCTTGAAGTCCACCAATACTTTCATTGAGTTCTTGAAGAGAGGAAGCACTCCATATTGTAAGTGTCCAAAGCACCTCTTCCATAACTCACACGAATTGGTGCCACCATGCACTAGAACACCATTATCCACTTTATATTCTTGTAATATATAAAGACCTCTAAATTGAACCCCATTTTTTCCATAACATGCATTTGGTATCTAATGACAAACTTATGTGTAAAACTTATCCACACATTGAATATATACCATACAAGAAACTAAGTAGATTTTTCTTCAAACCAAGAACAAGCAAAAAATCATTCTACTCAAGAGCATCACTAGATGGAATTTAGAAGGAATGGATCCCAATCCTTTCATATGATATGTAGCATCATCACCCAAATCCACACGCATACCTCCCTCTTTATTTCTTGAAGAATACTTAAGAGTTTCATGTAAGTCATATCTCCTAGTTACCCACTAACCACATACCATTGAACACTTGTGTAGTGCTAGAAGATAACAAAAAGAAACTTGGATAATGAAGTCTCAAACTAGGATGATCCCTCATCCACTTTTTATGTTGTACCTATTGCAACTTATTTGCCCTTCCCCTTCTTCTTCTCAAGGCATTGGTAGGATATTTCCCCATGTGATGACAAAAATCATTTCACATTACTCAAGTCTTTGTTTTATGTACTTGAATTATCTTTCTTACTGTAATATCCCCATTTTGACCTTTGGAATTATTGGCTTAATGTGTAAATATTATGCATATGCGGTCTATGGTTCCTAGTGTGGAGATCAAGGACAAGACCCCACTAGCGAATGCACGGCTTGTAAAGGAAAGTATTTTTATATTTTGGGAACCATGTGTTAATAAACCATGGGAATTGTGAAATCATGTATATATTTATGATGTAAATAGAAATTCCAAGAAATGGCTATGGAAGCAACTAAAAATGAGGGGGATGAATGTGTAGGGCCCCTCCTTTAGGGTCCCCTTGAACTGAACCTGAAACTTTAAAAACTTCATACAAACAAATTAGCCATTATAGTTATTGGAAAAATAAAATAAAAGAGTGAATAACTTAACAAAAATAAGCAAACCTTAACCTGTCATCCCGATCCAGCTGGTCCATTGTTGTCTGCGTCTTCCGTAGGATCCCTCCAACAAAGCTCGTTTAACCATAGGCGAAGCAACCGTTAGCTTCGCCACCCAACCATAGGCTCATGCTTTCAGTCGCATGGCCTCCCCCGAGCTTTGGGTCGTAGAGCTCACACAAGTATTTCAGAAATTCAGCTTGGGCTTCCCTTCCCACCAGGATTTCTAAGCCAAACCCTTAGATAGCAGCAAGTCTTTGAGGCATTCGAAAATTACGACACTCGTCCAAATTATGGGCCCCTTACCCATTCCTTAAGCCTTCCTTATAAAGGGAAATCTCCTGCGACACATGTCGCTTCATGCATAAATAAATATTTTTAATTATTTATTTAATTAAAACACTCACCCATCCAAGTGTCAGTTTCTCTGGGAAGTGCACCTACATCCCTAAGTTTGCTCTAGTTTGTCCCCCAGATATTTTAATCAACTCCTAGCTTTTAGTTGACTAGGTGTCTAATCTATTTTGATCCTAAATAATAATTTCTATTATTTTAAATGCTTAACAAAATAACTATTCATGTGCAAATGTCTAAGCTATTGTTATGCATTTTCTAAGTAATAATCTAGAGTTATTCTCCTAAGTTTTTATGCAGTTTAATTTAACAATCAAACTCACTAGGATCACGGTGCCGCGTCGTTGGGCTCCTGGTTCCTTAATTTTTTTTTTTATCCCCTGACATGGCACCACTCCGTCGGGTCCAATCATCCATGGTTTTCATTCCTTGGCATGGTACCACCTCGTTGGGTCCTTGCGTCCATTCTTTCCGTTCTCGACAGGGTACCGCATCGTTGGGCCCTTCTGCCACCATCTTTCCGTTTTGACTTGCGGGAACTCTTGTAGGGATTTTAGGAATCGTTACCATCCATCCTCCGTCTACATGCTATCTAGGGACTAATGGCGCTGAGGAGTGAGTCCATTCTCACTGCGCGCCCCTCAACTCGTACGTGACCAGCTCCGTCGTGGCCCACCTCGTACGCCCTCACGCATTCCTCTTGAGCAAGCGGATCAATGCTTATCTGCTCATGCGTGGTATTCTTGTCGGAAGTCGACATCGTCGTCGCTTTCCCTGTGTGTGATTTACTCGTACTCTACGACCCTCCATGTTCCTTTGTGTGTCCGTTGGTGAACCGTCTCACTTGTTTCTACACACACTTCTCACAACAAATTATCAGTAGCACTGTTCTCAACAATCATCATCTGGTTTCTAACTCTAGCATTGTTAAACATTTATGATTTATTCAAACTGCTCATTCATCTGATCAAATATACATTTCGTCGCCAAATACATAATCACCATACAGCTAGTCGTTAAGCATTATTCATGTGTACAATTTTCATATCAAAGTTAATCGTTAAACAACATGAAATCGTCCATTCACAATAACTACCAAAATGCACATATATCAATCAATCGTAATCATAAATATACTCAAAATAAAATCATAGGGTTATTTTATTAATGTTTCAAACAGTCGGGTGACTCAGTAGGTGCCCTCAATGTCTACAGTAGTCTAGGGGCACTACATACACCCCTACTTATTTAGAACTTCGTCCCGAAGTTCAGAATAAAAATGGAAAGTTATGACACATCTCAGTTGCGTCCTCCCAAATCGTAGAGCTAGGACTGTAACTGTCCTACTGTACTTTGACTTGATCAAACAGGGCTAATCATTAAGCAAGATGTAATCAATCAATTATCCCACTCCACATGTATAATTTAATTCCTTAATTCATTTATCAATTATTGTCGTTATTCCCATCTTCAGGTTTTCCTCAATCAGTTAAGACATAACAAGGCTCAAGAGACCATTATATCGAATTTTTTCAGCCGGGTCACTCGACAGGTGCCCTTAAGGTCCACAGTCATTCTAAGGGCATTACATACACCCCCTCCTAAATAGAACTTCGTCTCGAAGTTAATTCTCATGTGTTTCCATGGTGAGTTTTTATTTTCACATTCATTTCTTCAACATAACCACAATTGATAATAACATTTCATTTCTTCTTTTCTACCCTCATATAAGTATAAATCGCATAATTGATAATATAACTAAATCACACCTTTCATAGTGTAGTAATCCCCACAATAGTTCTCTCTTGACTCACTAGTTGCAACCGAATTTGAAATCGTCCATAACAAATTCCTTTCATTCGACAAAACTATAAATATATCATTTATGTAAATCCTTTAAGCACTAACACATTTCTACGTAAGGAATAAAATCTTCAATCCCAATTTCTTCATTTTCTATGGTTATGTATAACCATCATATATTTTAAACAATATATGAATTTCAAAATAAGAATTAACCCTTCTGAATTATGTTCTTCAATACATAACTTATCCATTCCTAAACTAATCTTACATGCAACCTCTCTCTTTTCATAATCCAAAGTATAATTAAATACTGGAGTGTCATTTACTTAATATAGCTAAAAGTATAATCTCATATTTTTATAAACAAAGTCATGTAAGGTTTTCTTCTCTTCCTAACTTAAGCACAGTTAAGATTCTATAATTCAAGTAAGTTTAACTTATCTCTTTTCACAATTCGAAGCATGATTACAAGCTAGTAGTGCATACCTGCGAAGTCGTTGCCTTGATTTTAAAAAAAATAAGCATTTACAACCAATCGATAAAATTCTTGACGCAAGACCCCTCATCAAAGTATGTTTTATTCATCACAATTCTTATACAACTATCATCTTAAAAAATGGATGTGCATTATTATATTCATATATTCTTATTCCATAGTTCCTCAATCAATTATAAATGTGTTAATTCTTTCATGTTTAAGGAAAACATGTATATATTGATATATTCCAGTTCACATATCTTTTACTCTAACATGTTAAAAAGGATTGTCCATAAGGATATTCCTATATTCATTACAACTAACATAGTTATAATAATTCTACTAATTTATCACCACTAATATAATTCAAACAAAATTATGTAAATGTATACCAAAATATATATATATATATATCACAATTCACCCTCAATATATACACCTTGCCATTTAATTTCCATTGCTCTAATATTTATACTAACCTGCACAATATACCATCTAACTTTCATTAACCATATTTTTTACATTACCCACAATACCATCTAACTTTCATTAAGCATATCTTTTACATTACCCACAAAATTTGATCATTAAACATTTATTAACATATCTATTCATATATCTATATACTCCAAAATCTGTAGCCTAACATTCCAGTTAGATACAATATAACTTTATAGTTTTTTTTTTAACTTTCAATATATTTCGATCTACATATATTTGAGCGGAAAGTGCATATACATATATCATAATGATGAAATGTAATTTATGTAAGCTATGATGATAATAACAACCCATGTTTTTTTTTCTTAATGCTTTTTAATTGAGTGTGCATAAAAATATAATCCATCTCAATTAATACTATTTCAATATATAATCCTCAATTTGTTTGCATTCCAAATTGCATATGAATATGAAGCTATATAGTGATCATAACTCTACATAATATACTTTCCTAACACATTCTAATATAATATAAGGTAAGGAATTAATAACCAACCCTTATGTTCCTTATTTTCATTTGCATATCTGTTTACATAAAAATATTATTTAAACTGTGGAATTCTTCTATTCTTTATTAATGCATTTTAATTTAAGATATTAAACAAATCATGTATCACCACCACTTCTATATAATCCTAAACTTTAATTACATCTTAATTGGTAAAGCTATATGTCTTCGAGTAAGATCATACTGGAGACTATTTTTCCAATTCATTTCAAAGTTAAAGGTGTTTAAGAGTAATGTGTTATGTTTTATTTTTTATTTTTTATTTTTTTGATAAAATAAAAATCGTGAAGTACTCCATTCAAGGTGTCTTTTATATACTAAAATTAAAACTATAACTTAATTTTAGATGACTCACACTTGAAATTAGATATAACGTAAGCATGCATTCGAGAGGTATATGATCGGTTTTTAACCGTAACATGAATTCACTCCAGGCATTACGCTATATTGAATGTTCCTTATTTTCGATTTGGTTATGACTTTAATAAGTGGAACAATAATTATTAGGAATATCGTTGTTACATAACAGACATATGCCCTAAGCAAAATAACCTATTAAACTGGAAGACGATTTCAGCAAAATCATCAAAATGCAAAATGTGATTTCCAGCATCACTCTTTCGATGAAATTATGATCCCATAAAATGCCTCATTAGTCAAATTGATTAATCCAGCACGGAAATTAACCTACTAAATAAAAGATGTTTTCGAGCAAATATCATTAAGATGAATAAAATGCGTTCTTTTTAGCATTACTCTACGCTTCGTGAGTTCATGTAGCGTGGGCAATGGGATCGGACCTGGAGGTAGACCTCACTCCATCGATTGGTGAGGGGTGATGGGGGTCTACCAGGCACTCAATTGCTTGGTGAGAGGGATTCAACACGAGAGAGTTTACACGGTTTATGGCCAAACGCAGCCTTCCTCGGTGCCCTTACGCTGTTCACAGAAACACAACATACATAATGGAAATGGAAGGGATCCATGCGTTGCTAGGGCAGATATGTATATATCTTAATACTAAACACAGATGCAACATTTACAGTAATAAAAACAAAACAGATATGGAGAACATGGATCCAAGCACATGGATCGGCTAACCAGCCGTCCATCTCCCATACAGTCAACAGCGACTCACTCCATTGGGCAGCACGTAGAAATTAGAGAATGGAGAACTCTATCTAATAATGGTTGCAGCTATACAAAAGTTTAAATATAACTTCTATCAGTGACACGATGCGGAGATCGCATATACTATACAAACTTGGTTGATGTAGCTTGCTCTTCGTGAAAGACAGTCCAACCAACCACTACTGGGCGGACTGTTCTAGGTGCTATGAACTCTTGGGCTGTAAACAAGATGCATTTCTTTTATACACATACATATCTCTAATATCTAATACACGGGATCAACTCCACTCTCTCACAGTTTAACCATCACTTAGTTAAAGAAGTGTGATTGCAAAGCATCTC
Organism: Larix kaempferi; assembly: GCA_027924585.1. Classification (NCBI taxonomy): domain Eukaryota; kingdom Viridiplantae; phylum Streptophyta; class Pinopsida; order Pinales; family Pinaceae; genus Larix; species Larix kaempferi. Next base: position 328,272 of record BSBM01000659.1, read on the forward strand.
ACTCGGCGACTACCCGCACTTCTCGTCAGCTACTACCAATATTAAACACTATCGATCCAGTTCTCTGTCACCGGTTTTAATGACGCGTGGAACTGAATGCCAAGTCTAAGGTGACTCGCACATCTCCTCCACCAAAGTTGCCGCGGAGCATACTGACAGGGAAGTTAATGACCCGGGCGTTAGACAGAGAGCATCACGGTCATTAACAGGAAGATAGGTGTTTGTCATCAATAAAGGTCGACAGAGTTCCATAACTTTCGATACACAACCAAGATGGGCAACGGCGTGCTGAACTGAGGTTTGAGCGACAGAGGCAATGGCATTCAGAGAATTAAAGTTACCGGCTGAGTCGGTAAGGTGGAGAGATGAAACGGAGATCCGCTAGACAGTCACAGAATATAATTCCCAAAGGCGTATCTCAGGTTGTTCATGGCCAGGGTACGAGTTAAGGACTATGGTTGAGTTAGCTGTTATTCGGCACACGGTCTAATTATAGATCAGGGACTGAGCAGAGTCAAGATGGCGTAAGGCAGTCCTCAACAAGTAATTTTTTTTTTTTTTTTAGAAGTTACAAGGGAAGGCATCCAAAACGATTCGGTGAACACCATTAAGAACACAGTCCAACAAATATACAATATGGGGTTCACATCGACTCAGCACCCGTCAAGTTAGGGCATGGAAGATAAAAGAGTGTTTTGAGCTTGGTATTCAGACCGTTTAACCCTTTAGTAAGGGAAACAAGGATCATATTAAAGAAGAGGGGCTTCCCCATACAGCGAACAGAAAGGTTTTTCTGCGAATGATTGAATTACCAGGAATTATTCCAATGCCAGGCTCATATATTGCAGAGATCTTAAGAGTTAATCAACAAGGAGAAACCGAAAGTATTAATAGCCCGAAAACACAAGAGATCCCCCTCCGATCGTAAAGAATGAAAGCAACAGTAGAACAAGGGGTACATTCAGATCGTTTAAGCAGATCTAATTACAAGATCCAAAAATATTGTTGGACGCGGAAAAACGAACAAGCCTCCAAGTTACAAGGATTCAGAAACATACGATAGTTGGGAATCATCTATAATTTGCAGGAACGAGTACTACCAAATCGTAAGGGTTCACGAACAGATAACAAGAAGGATAAAAAAAATTGGATACTCAAATTACAGTTTTGATTTAATTCGATCCGTGTGGGATCACACAGAATTCATTTTATGCCTAAATGCTCCAATAACTATCCACGATTAGATTTATGTCTCCATAGAAGGTAATCAGGGACTCGCTATAAAGTCTATCACAATTTCAACTACATCTATTACTAGATTAGATCACAACCAGAACTCTGATAACACTTTTCGGTTAAATTTTCTACTTAAACTTTCTGTCTAATCAGATTACGACAAGAATTTTAAAACTTTCGGATTAACTTTATGTCTGATCAAACACAACCCGTGATTTCAATAATATTATTCAGTTAAGACTTTCAAATAACATTTTGTTTGATCGAAAAGCAACCAGGGAATCCAATAATATCATTCAGTTTAAACTTTCTAATAAACTTTCTGAATATTCGAAATGCAACCAGAAATATGCCTTGAAACTCCATTCAAATTTCTAATAAATTTCATTCTGAAACAAATCATATTTTACAGTATTTACCTCTCCAGCGGCCACGTGCGATGTTCCGAAGGTATTACCAAAGTTGGTTCTCATTGTTCTTCTACTAGAGACCTCAACCAATCACCGGTGGACACCTCGGTCAGCCCACAGTTCAATAGAATTTAGAAATGAGATCCGATGCCCTCAGCAAATGACAATATGTAACTATCAACACATTTTAAAAAGAAAATGTGGAAGTCTAGTTATGATTGCTCTGCATAATGAAAAGAATAAGCATCTAACCGCTAACTATTCAGAAAGGAAGATGCAGTGATCGATACCCTCGATAACAGATGTTGATGACTCTATAAACATCTTTATAGAGTAGCAAGGAGGAAGTACGATTTCCTCAATTCTGGATGTACAAAAAAAAAAAAAAAATAGGCAGAGATACACAATTAATATGCAAACAACAATAAAAATCAGATAGGTCGGCGCTCAAGGAAATCGACTCTCCCTTTTGTGACCGTCATTCAACCTACCGAATGCAGAGATAAAATGTAGATCTAAAATCACCCTACTTCTGTAGTGTTCAAGGTAAGCAATAAATAAATATTTCTTCAATCACTAGGTGAAATGTGATAGATGAGAAAATGCCAAGCCAGATACATAGTCTATTCCATACATACATGGAGAGAGGTACACCGACTCTCCAATCACCTTAACCAAGATTTGTTCAACTAGACGCCGAGCACTTGGAATAGTTAAGGCTGAGTGTGACCGACTACAGTTCTTACTCGAAGATAGTAGGTGTTTTGCAATTCTGATGATTGGGGTTGCAACCATAAATTCTGGTGGTTAGTTTGCACAGAGAAGGGTAGCTGGAAATGTAGGGTGGTTAAGAAATGATTCATATATCCGGTGATCACCGTATTCAGAGGTGAATACCTATAAATGCTGAGTCAAGTTGTTAATATATTCATAGGTATGGATCGAGCATTTAATACGGTCGAGTTCTAGAAATAAAATCATTTTTATGCAAATGAAATCTATGCGATTGAGCGTGGGGTGATCTATCACAGAGATCTAATGTTCTACAATGAATAGAGATCAATTATAAATCAAAGAAACAGAGTTTTTAGAATGCCGCAATCGAGCATTACATCATGCAACACACTTGTTATTACTTACTTTCTGCCTTCTCAAGTCAAATTCTCCACTGAAATAAAAACATATCATGTTTCCTTCTCGGTACTCCATGCTACCTTAAAAATTATTATAGAGAATCTATTTCTCCTGAATAATAATAACTTAACAGAAATTCTAAGCGAGATTAAGATAATAAGCTTTCCCTCCCTCATGATGCTGTAAATATACAACATACAACAAGAACATTAACAGGAAATCGATTTACTTAACTAATCCTTCCTGCCACAATCTCCAGTTTTCACTATGACAGGGTAAAATTACACAATCATGAGGGAACAAAGACTAAACTGGATTACACAAGCATGAGGGAACAAAGACTAAACTGGATAGGTATGTAACCGAGAAGAAGAAGGGCCAATGATTAACATAAAACATGACAGAGTCAAACGTCCACAAATAAAAAAAAAACACAAAAATAATATATGACATGGACCAAGTTGGTCCCAAATCGTGGTTATGGACACTCATTCAGCATAAAATAAACAGAGGTTTCCAAGCTGGAACAATTACTGACAACAAACATTAGCATAGTATACAGAAATCCAATAAGACCAAATCGATGGCCGATTATCTGTTAACACTACCCTATGACAGAATTCAAGCTAATCAAGCATTTTCACAATCATATGACAGAGATTCAAGCTATAAACTATAATAAGAACCTCAACAACGATCTACCATGGTAGCATAGAGCAAGATTGTGACGGCATAATCTTAATACAGAGATCTATAAGGATATGTACGGTTTGTGGAAACAGAGCTATGCTTTTGCACTAGAATTTAAGAGATAACGGATCAGCGCAGTTATATATAAATACGACAAATGGGTAGGACAGGGATCAAGCCTTCGGTCTATCCCATCCCTTCTTCAGCGATCTATGCAACGCGATTGGTAGAGATTTAAAATATATATATATATATATATATATATATATATATAAATATACTCAAGAACTAACCATAGATCTACTCAACATTGTGCGTTATCTCGACACCATCTAAACGCACATGATAGAAAGATTAAACCCATCATTTTACAAGGATCGGCCTGCAACAGGTCGTCCCTTTTCCATCTCCGGTTGGGACACTTCGAGCAGTCTGTTTTACCACTCCCTCGAGGAGTCCGTCCCACCTAAAAAGATTATGTCGGATGCTTTGTTCAAAGGGAGCCACAACAGATCCCTAACAGGGAACGGATCGGGGTTTAAGTTCTGCAATGAACCGGCCCTTCCTCGCTACTACTCGATCCTATAAACATAAATATTTATAAACATATAGCTAAAACCTTAACAGAAAAAGGGATCAAACTTTGCAAAAACAACCCCTTCCCAGGTTTGCTACCATTCTTATATCTACAGGGCGTCTACGACCCATATAGCGTAATAATGAAACTCGAGAGAGAGCTGATCCCCGACCGAGCTCTACCCAGATCGTTTTCTACCAGATTTCCTTCTCTATTTTTCTTTTAAATAAAATAAAAAAAAACAGTGATAAAAGTAGTATTTAACATGGTTTTCCAGATCTACTATCTCTTACATATTCTGAAACAATTATGAAATACACAAGCAATGAAGAACCTGTGGTATAGCTATTTCGGTTGAAGATGAAATGGCTCGAAGATCGCTGCTTTAATCCCGCTATTTTTCGCCACAATCACCAATGAACCCTTAAATAATATGATTCTCGTGCCCTCAAGGCTCGACCCGCTCTGATACCAAATGTAGGGCCCCTCCTTTAGGGTCCCCTTGAACTGAACCTGAAACTTTAAAAACTTCATACAAACAAATTAGCCATTATAGTTATTGGAAAAATAAAATAAAAGAGTGAATAACTTAACAAAAATAAGCAAACCTTAACCTGTCATCCCGATCCAGCTGGTCCATTGTTGTCTGCGTCTTCCGTAGGATCCCTCCAACAAAGCTCGTTTAACCATAGGCGAAGCAACCGTTAGCTTCGCCACCCAACCATAGGCTCATGCTTTCAGTCGCATGGCCTCCCCCGAGCTTTGGGTCGTAGAGATCACACAAGTATTTCAGAAATTCAGCTTGGGCTTCCCTTCCCACCAGGATTTCTAAGCCAAACCCTTAGATAGCAGCAAGTCTTTGAGGCATTCGAAAATTACGACAATCGTCCAAATTATGGGCCCTTACCCATTCCTTAAGCCTTCCTTATAAAGGGAAATCTCCTGCGACACATGTCGCTTCATGCATAAATAAATATTTTTAATTATTTATTTAATTAAAACACTCACCCATCCAAGTGTTAGTTTCTCTGGGAAGTGCACCTACATCCCTAAGTTTGCTCTAGTTTGTCCCCTGTTAAATTTTCTGAATTTACTTCAATATGATCTAGGATCTTAACTGAGAGAACAACATGTACAGCATATCTACAGCATATCAATCATGGAGACAATAATGCAAGCACACAAGAGACACAAAGATTTACTTGGGGAAAACCATAAAGGTGAAAAACCCCAATAACTTCCTCAGAGATAGATAGAGCAATGATACAACCAACCAAGAGATAGACATAACCTAGCAGCAGATCCTCCTCCTCCATAAGTGCGCCTCTCCTCCTTGAGAGCATGTGTGAGAAGTGAGTGAGCAAATAGAGTGCCTCCCGCACTCTATTTATACTTGACTTGACTTGCCTTTTTACCTAACTCATGTAGGCTCGAACTTAACCACATAATATAATGCTGACTGGGCCGACCCCCAATAGGGTGGTCTAATAACCCTTTGACCCACATGGCCGACCCCCAATAGGGTGGTCTAATAACCCTTTGACCCACATGACTTATACAGGGCCGACCCCAAACAAGGTGGTCTAATAACCCATCAAGTATAAGTTACGACACTTACAATATAAATGACGACACTTCCGTATAGAGGAATAATAACATCTCTATAGGAATACAATATACATATATGTGAAATACATTCTGAAGTTACATATACATCAACACTCCCTCTTAACTAGGAAGGTATTTCTCAGCACAGTTCTTCTAGCACAAGTCATCTTCTCTGGATCATCGTCACTGGATAATCATCATCGAGTCATCATCATCGTCACTGCTGCTGCTATCTCAATCAATCTCTGAATCTACTCGTCATAGGAAGTTCTACAGAGCCAGTCCTTTTTCATACTGGATGTAGGCCCACCACCTGCAGGTCTTCATCATCACTGGCCATACTGTGGAATCCTCAGGACTTATTACGTGCGTCACAAAACCTGGCTGCAGCATCCCAGGCTATTACGAGCACACAGCTCTACCTGTAGGATCTCCCAGGAGCACATTACATGTGACCCATCACAAAACCTGGCTGAAGCATCCCAGGCTGTTACGAGCACGCGGCTCTACCTGTCGGATCTCCCAGGAGCACATTACATGTGATCTCACCACAAAACCTGGCTGAAGCATCTGAGGCCTTTTTCATCCTGTCCAGATCTCCCAGGAGCAAATTACATGTGGTCCACCACAAAACCTGGCTGAAGCATCTGAGGCCTTTTTCATCCTGTCCAGATCTCCCAGGAGCAAATTACATGTGGTCATGGCAAAACCTGGCTGAAGCATCTGAGGCCTTTTTCATCCTGTCCAGATCTCCCAGGAGCAAATTACATGCCATAGGACAAAACCTCGCAAGAGCATCTCAGGATGTTACGGGTACACAACTCCGACCTGAAATCTCCCAGGGCACAAATTACATGTCCTCCCAAGCAAAACCTCGCAAGAGCATTTTCCAGATCTCCCAGGGCACCGAATTACATGCCATAGGCAAAACCTCGAAAGACCATCTGCAAATCTCCCAGGGCACAAATTACATGCTTTCCTGCACAACCTGATCCACGGCCACAAAGTATCATCTGATACTCATCAAACATCATCCTGATGTACACATGATCATCCTGATCATCATCACTGCAACATCCTGCTGCATGTCATCTGGAGAAGCTTGTCATCCACGATCATCCAAGTATCCACCTGATACATACATAGATACATGATCCACACAATGTATCCATCAACATACATGATCCACCTGATCATACAAAGATACATGATCCACACAATGTATCCATCAGCATACATGATCTACCTGATCATACAAAGATACATGATCCACACAATGTATCCATCACTATTCATGATCTACCTGATCATACAAAGATACATAATCCACACAATGTATCCATCAGCATCCATGATCTACCTGATCATACAAAGATACATGATCCACACAATGTATCCATCATCATCCATGATCTACCTGATCATACAAAGATACATGATCCACACAGTGTATCCATCATCATCCAACATGATGCGTTCATACAAAATACATACACATGATCCAACCGATCATATCCAGCATCCAACATGATGCGTACATACATAAATGATCCAACTGATCATATCCAGGCAGAAACCAGAACATCATCCTGATGCTCATCATCCAGCACTTACATCCACAGCCATGTGAAGGATCCTCCTTCCCACATGCTTGGAATGGCTTCAGCAAATGTGTCCATCACTTCTTCCTCGAAGTTTCCTCGATCTGAAGAACGCCAAGCCTCTCTCTGAAGTACTCGAACTTTACCCTGGCTAGTGGCTTCGTCAGCACATCTGCAATCTGCTCATCCGTCGCAACATACAGGAGCTTCACAACTCCTCTCTATACCATATTCCTGATATAGTGATATTTGATCTCTATGTGTTTCGACCTGTCATGAAACACTGGATTCTCGGATAGCTTCACACAACTCTGGTTATCACAGAAGATACCAGTAGCTTCCAATGGAGATCAAATAACTCAGACAGTAGCTTCCGTAGCCATACTGCCTCACAACTAGCTGAACAGGCTGCAACATACTCTGCCTCAGCTGTACTCAGTGCTACGCAGGACTGCTTCCTGCTAAACCAAGAGATCACACCTGATCCCATACTGAAGCAACACCCAGATGTGCTCTTCCTATCTGCAGCACTGCCAGCCCAATCTGAATCAACATAACCCTGCAGGTTAAACTTTTGATTCGCCTCATATCTGAGCCCATAATCCACTGTACCCTTCAGGTACCTCAGAATATGCTTTACAGCAACCAGGTGAACACTCCTTGGATCCGTCAGGAACTGGCTCAATGTGTTCACAGCAAAGAAAATATCTGGTCTCGTGTTCATCAGGTACATCAAGGACCCAATCATCTGACGATACATGGAGACATCAACCAGCTCAGATGAAGCATCACATAGAAGCTTCAGATTCGATGCCATAGGTGTGGCCATAGCTTGCAGTCCATCATCCTGAACCTCTTCAGGATCTCTACTGCATACTTCCCTTGTCCAAGGAAGATTCCATCACTCTGCCACACCTCCATGCCAAAAACAAATAGTGCATCATCTCGAACTTGGAAGAAAGCTTCCGCTGCGTGTCGGCAATCAATCTATCTTTACCTGTAACAAACAGGTTATCTGCATAAAAAAATAGTATCACTGGATTGCCTTCTTCAACCTTGTAGAAAAGGTTGGAATCTGCTTTACTCTTGGTAACGCCCAAACTGGATAGAAAGCTGTCTATCCTACCATACCAAGTTCTGCACACATATATGACTACACCATGCTGTCTTGAGATCCATCTGGTGCATCTTCTATTTTATCACTTTTATATTTCTCAATGCTGCCATCTGCAACATGCTTGATCTGATAGTTCCATTTGGAAGTCATAAAAAAACTTCCCTTCACATCTTGGGACTACATCCCAAACATCATTCTTCATGATCGACGGATCATGGCATTCCATTTCTTCATCCCAGATCCTGGGAACTTCAATATCTTCAATAGATATCTTTGTTGCTGGAACAAAATGTTGTAGTTCTTCTTTTGTAGGAGATGACATACGATCTTTCCTACACAACAAGTTAAATTCCATGATTAGAAAACATCTCATAGTTTTCAGAACAAATTCTTACACATAAAGAAATATGTCATACAGTCATGCAATTATCTTAGCCAATGCTTCAATACAACATTTATCCATATCCCGTAACTTTCTAGATGCCTTCCAATCTCTACCAGAACATTGTTAAGAGTGTGCACAACTCCCAACATGTTAGCAAAGAGGTTTCATTCTAGATAAGTAGCAATGGAATGTTGTACAGTGCCATAGGCCACTTACCCATGTATATTAGTAGTATACTGTTCATCAATGCAACTATTCTAATATGCATAATACACAACCTAATTCTAGGAACATCAGTGTATACATTATTGAACAGTATTATTTAAACAAAAAAATATGCAAGAAATGATAATTTAAAATACTTATCTTTGTTTGTTCGTTGGGTGGACTCCCTCTGAGTCTTTGCTTCCTTGCAGGAGCTGCTGGAGTCCTAATCTGAAGTAGCTTCTTCTACACCTTTCTATTGTGGAATGTAGAGAGATGGTCAACTCCCTCTGAATATATGCATCCTTGCAGAAACTACTGAAGTGTGCTCCTTTGCTTTCTTGCAGGAACAACTGGAGTGTGCTCCCTCTTGATCTTTGCTTCCTAAATTACCTGTTCTTGAACTCATATTCATCCTTGGTCCCTATGCATGCTTATTAGTATCATGATTGTGTTATCCTTGTGAACTCATATAAAATCATACATTCATTAGTATACTATTAAAACACAATAATCTCAAGCATGTATAGTCATGATCATTTCAAACAGAAATAATAAGCATTAGCATTCAAGGTTTATGTAGTATTCTTATGGTTAGTCAAATCATAAGAAACATAACATGTCTAAACCTGTAATTACTCAAACCTATGACTCTTCGGGTTAGTTGAATCATCAATCAAGATAAGAGATATAATATGCATAAAAGCTATACCTTCATGATTCTTCTGGTTAGTCATATCATCAATTATGGTAAGAAACATAATATGCATACAACCATGATTATTCAAACCTATGACTCTTTGTGAATAATCATTATCAACAACACAATAGTATAAGATCCTAACACAAGGTAGGATTCTAGCTTGATATAGGAAAAACATACCTGGATTGGCATGCTAGCTAGTTATGTCTAACATACCCGTATAATGTCTTTTGGTTCTCTTCAATGACTTGTGTTAGTAACCTGCATGTCTCAATGGTTAGCCATTATAAAACCAAGTTATACATACCTCGTAAATGGATCTTCTATGAGATCCATGACAATGGATGAGTCTTTATCCTCATGTCACCATGATCATAGGTTCTTGAACTGGAGCATGATTTGTCTTTCTTGGTGTACCTTTCATGTTAGTAGACAACATAAACCTCATACAACACCATAATGCATTAGTACAATCATAAGTTTCAACACCCTAAATAATGAATATCTTCTATCATGCATTCATAATTTTGTTAAGGTGATACGACAAATCTAAAAACAAAATTGTACTTAACTGTAATAACATGAAGACAAACATACCATAAACTTAATCATGGACAAATATCAAAACATACCTCGATGAGTCATACCTGTCGAGATCGCTTGTAATCTTCTTATGTAAGGCCTTAGCCTCATCTCCCTCTGAAACAGGAACTTCTTCACCTATGTAGGTGACCAATCCATCTTCTTCTAGGATTAACCCAATCCACTTGATGTGCAAGAAATGGACCTGGAGCTGGATATGGGTTTGTCAGAGAAACCCCAAAAATTCAAACTTTGAATTTCAAACTTCCGAAAGGATAGAAATATGCGCCTTGATGAGCTGATCAAATTGGTATATTCATAATTTGAAAACTGCAAAGTTTCACTCCTCAATTTTGCCTTTGAAACTTCCGGATTCACTGGACGTGACCCTGAACTGGGGTTTGATGAATCCCACTCTTTTTCCCAATCAAAAGTTTTGATCCAAATCTCTAAGCTTCTATTTTTCTGAGGAGCTTCCAGCCGTGGTCTCAGATTTCAAAAATTCCCATTTTTACAGAAGCCCTAATTTTCCACTTTCCTGATCAAAGTCCCGAACTAGGGTCTGATCAAGCCTGGCCTTCTTCCCAACCAAAAATTCTGATTTTGGTCTCTAAATTTGTATTTTGATGAGTAGCATTCAGCCGTGGTCTCCGATTACAAAAATTCCAACTTTCTTCAAAGCCCTAAATTCCGGAAGCCATGAATGAAGGTACCAAAAAATAATTCTGTTTTGACAGAAATATGTACCTGATTGTTTCTGGTGTAACTCTAACATTTTTGATCCACAGGGTCTGAAAAAAAGTTTCCTAAGATAGCCTGACCTGTTACCTTTCCATCCTGATAGGTCTGACCTCAATTGGATTCTCTGAGAGAGAGTTATGCCAAATGTCGCAACGTGACCTGTTTTGGGATAAAACAGAAGAGCGAACTTGTACGGCGTGGCACGTGTCACTGTTTGAACTTCGGCCTCTGAAAAAGTTTTCTGAGATAGCTCGGCCTGTTATCTTTCCATCCTGATAGGTCTGACCTCCATTGGATTTTCTGAGAGAGAGTTATGCCAAGTGTCTCAACGTGACCTGTTTATGGGATAAAACAGTAGAGCGAACTTGTACGGCGTTCCACGTGTCACTGGTTCAACTTCGGCCTTTGAAAAATTTTTCTGAGATAGTACAGACTGTGTAATACCTGTCACTTTTTACGAAATTTCATTTGGAGCTTCCTATCCCAAGTTATGACCTTTTTCCCAAGGTCACCTGATTTTGACTCATATCTGGAAGAGGCAGAAACCCTATATTGTACAGATCATAAATCACAAAGTACAACGAATTAGAGGTTGTCCTTTGGACACAAGGTACATGGAGATTTTAGCTTCGTCTTGTAACAATTTCAGATCCGAAAACTTCGCCAAAACGGATTTATAGCGAAAGTGCTACGATGACTGGTTTTTGCTATATCAAGCCCTAGCATCGTAAGTGCAACAAGTGTCATACATGCCATATCATGCCTTCTTTCAGGCTAGCTCTGATACCATGTTAAATTTTCTGAATTTACTTCAATATGATCTAGGATCTTAACTGAGAGAACAACATGTACAGCATATCTACAGCATATCAATCATGGAGACAATAATGCAAGCACACAAGAGACACAAAGATTTACTTGGGGAAAACCATAAAGGTGAAAAACCCCAATAACTTCCTCAGAGATAGATAGAGCAATGATACAACCAACCAAGAGATAGACATAACCTAGCAGCAGATCCTCCTCCTCCATAAGTGCGCCTCTCCTCCTTGAGAGCATGTGTGAGAAGTGAGTGAGCAAATAGAGTGCCTCCCGCACTCTATTTATACTTGACTTGACTTGCCTTTTTACCTAACTCATGTAGGCTCGAACTTAACCACATAATATAATGCTGACTGGGCCGACCCCCAATAGGGTGGTCTAATAACCCTTTGACCCACATGGCCGACCCCCAATAGGGTGGTCTAATAACCCTTTGACCCACATGACTTATACAGGGCCGACCCCAAACAAGGTGGTCTAATAACCCATCAAGTATAAGTTACGACACTTACAATATAAATGACGACACTTCCGTATAGAGGAATAATAACATCTCTATAGGAATACAATATACATATATGTGAAATACATTCCAAAGTTACATATACATCAGTTTCTCTGGGAAGTGCACCTACATCCCTAAGTTTGCTCTAGTTTGTCCCCCAGATATTTTAATCAACTCCTAGCTTTTAGTTGACTAGGTGTCTAATCTATTTTGCTCCTAAATAATAATTTCTATTATTTTAAATGCTTAACAAAATAACTATTCATGTGCAAATGTCTAAGCTATTGTTATGCATTTTCTAAGTAATAATCTAGAGTTATTCTCCTAAGTTTTTATGCAGTTTAATTTAACAATCAAACTCACTAGGATCACGGTGCCGCGTCGTTGGGCTCCTGGTTCCTTAATTTTTTTTTTTATCCCCTGACATGGCACCACTCCGTCGGGTCCAATCATCCATGGTTTTCATTCCTTGGCATGGTACCACCTCGTTGGGTCCTTGCGTCCATTCTTTCCGTTCTCGACAGGGTACCGCATCGTTGGGCCCTTCTGCCACCATCTTTCCGTTTTGACTTGCGGGAACTCTTGTAGGGATTTTAGGAATCGTTACCATCCATCCTCCGTCTACATGCTATCTAGGGACTAATGGCGCTGAGGAGTGAGTCCATTCTCACTGCGCGCCCCCTCAACTCGTACGTGACCAGCTCCGTCGTGGCCCACCTCGTACGCCCTCACGCATTCCTCTTGAGCAAGCGGATCAATGCTTATCTGCTCATGCGTGGTATTCTTGTCGGAAGTCGACATCGTCATCGCTTCCCCTGTGTGTGATTTACCCGTACTCTACGACCCTCCATGTTCCTTTGTGTGTCCATTGGTGAACCGTCTCACTTGTTTCTATGTAGTGCCCCTAGACTACTGTAGACATTGAGGGCACCTATTGAGTCACCCGACTGTTTGAAACATTAATAAAATAACCCTATGATTTTATTTTGAGTATATTTATGATTACGATTGATTGATATATGTGCATTTGGGTAGTTATTGTGAATGGACGATTTCATGTTGTTTAACGATTAACTTTGATATGAAAATTGTACACATGAATAATGCTTAACGACTAGCTGTATGGTGATTATGTATTTGGCGACGAAATGTATATTTGATAAGATGAATGAGCAGTTTGAATAAATCATAAATGTTTAACAATGCTAGAGTTAGAAACCAGATGATGATTGTTGAGAACAGTGCTACTGATAATTTGTTGTGAGAAGTGTGTGTAGAAACAAGTGAGACGGTTCACCAACGGACACACAAAGGAACATGGAGGGTCGTAGAGTACGGGTAAATCACACACAGGGGAAGCGACGACGATGTCGACTTCCGACAAGAATACCACGCATGAGCAGATAAGCATTGATCCGCTTGCTCAAGAGGAATGCGTGAGGGCGTACGAGGTGGGCCACGACGGAGCTGGTCACGTACGAGTTGAGGGGCGCGCAGTGAGAATGGACTCACTCCTCAGCGCCATTAGTCCCTAGATAGCATGTAGACGGAGGATGGATGGTAACGATTCCTAAAATCCCTACAAGAGTTCCCGCAAGTCAAAACGGAAAGATGGTGGCAGAAGGGCCCAACGATGCGGTACCCTATCGAGAACGGAAAGAATGGACGCAAGGACCCAACGAGGTTGTACCATGCCAAGGAATGAAAACCATGGATGATTGGACCCGATGGAGTGGTGCCATGTCAGGGGATAAAAAAAAAAATTAAGGAACCAGGAGCCCAACGACGCGGCACCGTGATCCTAGTGAGTTTGATTGTTAAATTAAACTGCATAAAAACTTAGGAGAATAACTCTAGATTATTACTTAGAAAATGCATAACAATAGCTTAGACATTTGCACATGAATAGTTATTTTGTTAAGCATTTAAAATAATAGAAATTATTATTTAGGAGCAAAATAGATTAGACACCTAGTCAACTAAAAGCTAGGAGTTGATTAAAATATCTGGGGGACAAACTAGAGCAAACTTAGGGATGTAGGTGCACTTCCCATAGAAACTGACACTTGGATGGGTGAGTGTTTTAATTAAATAAATAATTAAAAATATTTATTTATGCATGAAGCGACATGTGTCGCAGGAGATTTCCCTTTATAAGGAAGGCTTAAGGAATGGGTAAGGGGCCCATAATTTGGACGATTGTCGTAATTTTCGAATGCCTCAAAGACTTGCTGCTATCTAAGGGTTTGACTTAGAAATCCTGGTGGGAAGGGAAGCCCAAGCTGAATTTATAAAATACTTGTGTGAGCTCTACGACCCAAATCTCGAGGGAGGCCATGCGACTGAAAGCATGAGCCTATGGTTGGGTGGCGAAGCTAACGGTTGCTTCGCCTATGGTTAAACGAGCTTTGTTGGAGGGATCCTACGGAAGACGCAGACAACAATGGACCAGCTGGATCGGGATGACAGGTTAAGGTTTGCTTATTTTTGTTAAGTTATTCACTCTTTTATTTTATTTTTCCAATAACTATAATGGCTAATTTGTTTGTATGAAGTTTTTAAAGTTTCGGGTTCAGTTCAAGGGGACCCTAAAGGAGGGGCCCTACAAAATGTATCCACTAAGGAGAGGTGAGGGGTTGGGGGATTCAATCCTTCATTTCCAAGTGTCATTTTGAGAACCCATATTGAATATTATGCTAACATTCAATTTTGTTAGGAAGGTGCAGCTGAGAAATCAAATCATGAAATTAATGGAGCATGGGCAAGCTCATAAATTCGTATGGAAGGTTATGGGCTCATTTTACTTAGCCCAGAATTTAATTTCCACATGGAAATTCATTTTTCCATCATCCCCATTCCATTGTTGAACAACCAAACATCAATTCTCAACCATTATGCATTCCCAGCAGTGAAGAATTGCAAAAATCGCAACCAAGAAAGAAGCCATGATTTTGAGTGCCAAAAAATCCCAAAATTTGATGTGAGCAACAAAATCCAATGAGAAATCCATAAATATAAACCCTAGTGCGAATTTGAAAGGGTCAAATGCTCAGAAATCCATAGTAAAAATCATATTTGGAAGCTGGGAAAATCAATTCCGTTTTTGGGAGTCACGAGACCAAAATTTGGAAAAATCCAAAAGTGGATCAAATTTGGGAAGAGATCAGAGCTCGAAATTGCTTGATAAACCCAATGAAGGAAAGAATATATGTGGATATAGCAGCTTTGAACTTTCTATGCCCACCCTTAAGAGCATTGGAGGCAAGGGTCACCTGAGGGACTACGTAGCAGAAAAGGGGACCTTCCTTGTGTTGGGTGTGGTTGGTATTGTGGGTGCCAAGGCTGTTTGAGATCAGTTGAGATGACTGAAGCTCTGTGGTTGAGCTCACTGGCTTAGCATTCTCCTTCCCTATCTCTCTACATGCTTGACAAACCCATCTGTGTGCTGGCTTAGCATGAGTATTTGTGAATGTGGTAGTGAGTGAGCTTGAGTAGTTCCTCCTTAATGGATACATATCCCAGCTCGGGGGTGGTTTCTTAGCTGAAATAATATAGGCTGGACAGAGACTTATGGTTGGGTGGAATGTTTCTCTTCCATAGCCAGTTTCTGGAACAATTTCAATTAAAAGATAAGTGTTCATTGATGTTTTTAATTACTATGCCAAATTTTATGTATTATGAGTGACTGTTTGCTTATGTTAAATTGAATTAATGAGACAATTTTAATTGTTGCAATTGAATGCATGTGAATAGCATAAGATAAGTATAATTCTATGCATGAGTTTATTTGTATGCCTATGATGAACATGTTGATACATGTATGATGTGTGTGTGTAATTGATTTTAATTCCACTATTTATTTTTAATATGCATTGCACACACATTTAAATGTTCATGAATTTGATAATACGACCTTAGGGATGAATCTTAGCACCTCGCACATCGTCATGTTCCCTACAATGGTCGATTTGGTGGGAGGGGACATGACACTTACCCTTCCTGTTCTCTTGTGCTTCTTTTCTTTATCCTCCCAATGAACATTGTTTCTTATACTCCTTTTCATTTCATTGAATGGGTATCCAACTTGATCTATTCCTACACAAAGTTATCCCAAATTTCTGCAAGATCATTAAGGTCGTACATCAACAAACACCTTAAACAAAAGGAATCCAAGATGGAGAAAATCGATTCAAGGAAATGGACTCAAACTCCTTATCATCAACTTCATTCCTATTGAAAGGAATTGATCCCTCAACTTCAAGATATTGGTAAAGTAGATAACAACTATGTATGTCTTACTCATTCAAAGAATAAAAAAAACTAATCAAGGCTAACTAATCCAACTAAGGAAATAATTTTTGTAGGGTTTCAAAACACCTTTGCATTAAGAGAAACAAATCATCGAGATCCCTTGATCCAAGGCCCTTCTTTAATGTATGCTTCTTCCCTTGTTTATTTTATCTTGTATATTTTATTTGGGCTAGAGCTAAATGGGATTTCCTTCCCCTTCCTAGGTTTGATCTCTCCTTTTGAAAGTCTAAATTGATCCCTCCTTTAATTCAATTTTCATTTAGATCCATCTAATTTCCCTGGATCTTGGTAGGCACGTAACATGTCAAGTATTATAGGTATTTCCACTACATCAAGAAGGTTGTGATGAATTACCCTAGGGTTTTCTTTGTTGGACTTGAATTTGTCTATATCCCTACGCCAATGAACCAACCCATAGAATATTCTAATATATGAGTAGGTTGTCCTATAATTTATTTTACTTGATGTCAATGCTTATAATCTCCAGAAGACTTAAATTTATACACTCCCAAGGATATTCAGTGGTCATAAAATTTATTTTTGGATTCCTTATCAAAGTTTACAAAATTACAAGAAAATGTTATATACTTACTATAATATTTGAGAGCTTGTACATATGGCAATGCCTCCATCATTGTTTATCATTCAATATGGCCCATGCCCATATCATTTGGTGTCTTTTAGATATAGATTTCAAATAATATCGCTTCATTTATTTGGATAGCTTCTCCACTAGGATTTGAATATTAGGATTTTGGATCTCTTTTAAACACACCTTCTCTTTCGTTTCTTCGAATTCCTTTTCATTTGAGACTAATACTCCCCCCTTCAAGTTTGTGTGCCTTATAGATTTCCTCCTCCACAATATCTTAGTAAATTTTTGACTAAATTCATTTTATAAAGGGTCATAAGTATGACACATTGAAAAATGAAAATGTATTCCAAAATAGTATAGTGTTTAACTGTAAAGGCATGTTGGAATATTACTAATACTGAGAGGGGGGGTGAATCAGTATTAGCGCAGTTATGAACAATTTTTACTTCTTTATCAATTTAACTTGAACTTAAATTATGCATCCATCATAAACAAAAACATTCACCATCACATGCGCAATACATAGAACACACAAATTTTTACGTGGAAACCCAAATAGGAGAAAACCACTAAATTCTCTGACTTATATTAAAAAGATTACATTCATGGAAGCACCAACTTTCAAATTTTTCCAGCACCAACTTGAAGGAGGAACCAACCCCTTGGTTTTATAGGATATGACCTGAAGGAAGCACCGAATCCCTGATTTACCAACTTCAACTAAAAGGAGGCTTCGACCCCCTGTTCCTTGCCCCGTACTTCCACCCTTATATGACTGTAGAATATATTTCTTTGTTTTTCTACTGATCTACGCACTCTTCAGATTATCTGAAGTTCATTCTATTGTGCCCAACTTCTGTATAATTAGATCTTGCAATTGTTGTATCACTTACTTAACTTGACTAAATCAACATTACACACTTGAATTCATACTTCTTGAAATTTTGCAATATTCTCTTTGGTTTAGTATGTCAATATGTTTCAGTGCATTTGCAAACTCAACTGATACTACGCATCTTCTGTTGTGATACTATTCTAACTTCTCAAATCTATATCAGATCAAATTGTGCACCTCCTACTATACTGCGCTTATATCTTGGTGCATCCGTCTCTGTGACCTTCTTTGCATCAACTGCAATACTTCTTTTTTGTTCATCGCACATGTATTAGATTACCCTCATCACACTGCACATCTTCTGATGTGCTGCATCTCTATCTTCGTGCATTTGTCACTGATAAAATAATTTACTTCAAGTATCACGAGATGCACTTCAGGTCTGTCTTCACACATCTTTTACTGATAAAATATATCACTTCGCACATCACTAGCTTTGCATCAAGTCTATCTTCGCACATCTATCACAAATAAACTACATCACTTCATGCATCCCTAGTTGTGCATCAAGTCTGTCTTCACGCATCTGTCACAAACTACATCACTTCATGCATCACTAGTTGTGCATCAAGTTTATCTTCGTGCATATGTCATACATAAACTACATCATCCTACACACCATCAACAATTTTGTTCCTTTGTTCGTGCGCACTTGACTCTCTACTAGATCTTGATGTTATGTTTTTGTAAGCCATTGATAGATTAAATAATAAGCTTGTCAAATAGAGAACTACCACTTCTACAACTTCAATCTTACTTCAATTCTCCAACTTGGATTCTTATTTATACTTGTCCTACATGGATGGTATGTCCACAAGTTGGTCGTAGAATCTTGTCTTTCTTGCTTCATGATTCCACTTACTTCATGTTTCTGCCACTTGTCATTTTCTGCGCCACTGATGTATCACACCTTGTGGGTCTTGCGCATACTTGGTCCTTTGCATAGTGGGACTTGTGCACTTCGTGTGTGGTCTTTTTCCCTTGAAGTATCATCACTTTTGGGTCTTGCGCACTTGACTTGTCTAACCGTCACTTCCTTCCAGTACACTTGCATGCTTCAACAACTTGTATGCTTCTTCTGATTGGTGAGTCTTGCACACTTTCAAGATTTTCTTACATGTTCAACCACTTCTTTTTTCCAAGCCTCTTGCGCACTCCCAAAACTTGTCCATCCATTTCTTTGGCATATACCTTTGAAGTAGTTTGAGTAGGTGGACTTGGGACTTTCACCCGTACCTTATGTGCTTCTTCAAACTAAATGTAATTATTATGTAGTTCTTCAAATTGGATGTACTTCTACAATTTAGATGTACTCCTTCAAACTGGTCTTCATATATGTTGTGCAGGAAAATACCTTATAGTGTGGAGATGACACTACCAACTTCTGGGGTGATAGGTAAATACATTCATGTTTTGCATTTGAGTAGGATTCCGAAAGTTATACCTTTTTATCGATGGCTGGTCCTAGATTTCGCCTGATCCTTCCCTATGATGAACCTGCAAAACAAGTTAACTTTCCTCAGTGTATCTTGACTGTAATAAATATGATGAAATTGGAAACAATTGAACATCAACTAGAATCATATATTTAACCAATTAAACATTCAATCAAATAGAAATTAAATTTGGGATGGGAAGGGTATTTCCACCTTTTATTGTCAAAGAAATGAGATAAGTACATATACACCTGATCTGTCCAGACACTTCTGCAACCAAGTCCTGGGATTCTTCTCCTCACAATGACTTAATAATTCCTCCAATGTAACAACAGTTAAAGCATTCTTTCTAGGTCCCTCTCTCATGGCTCCTCCTTGTATTTATGGAACAAGGTAGGAAGTTGAATTCAAGAGGTGGTTGAATTAGGAGGTTGGGGAAGTTGCAGAATCAACTTCAACTAATCCCAATTCATAATCTTAATATATTTCTTCATTTCATCTTAAGATGTGCGCACGTTTCATACAGCCAGACTAGTGAACGGTGTGCAACTTTTGCACTTGACGACCAGCGTTTGCAACATTTTAGAGGATGTGCACAAGTTGTCTTCAATAGGACCAGTGTTTAGAATGCAGGATCATTGTGGAAATAGTAGTGCACATGTCATGAAAACTGTAGAAAAAAAAAGTTTTTCAACTGAAGAGTGTAGTCTCAGCAATAACTCATCCAGGTTCAACCTAGCTCTTCCATCCATAGTGTCCTTTTGTGTGATCAACAGAGCAATGTGATCACAAATGGAGAAGTGCATATTTGACCTATAATAGATGCCCCCTAATGTGTGAGGTCAAAGGGAAACGATGGCCGAAATACATTAAAATTCCAAGTCAGAGGAGGAGCAAGAAACAACAGAACCAATTCACAAAAGTACTTGAAAACAATGATCAGGGTCAGCGAGCAATTACAATCTTGACATCATATAGATGTTCAGTGTGATACAACATGATCTCTGATACATAACTAGGAGATGTATATATAACATGGCCACTGAAATACAAGCGTGGATCCATGACACAGATAAGAGATCATAGCCATAACAACAAGCTGGATCTATGTCTCATGAAGAGCCAAAATGAGTGTGGCTCAGTCTTGCGCAGCTTGGGTGATAAAATAAATATGGTGATGCTATCAAAATCCCAAGGTTTTCATCCAAACAACCCAAGGTACAAACCATAACTATGTGAATAAATGAGCTGGAGTCGAACATGGGGGGTATCGTTTGATTACCGGTCATTTATGTATATTGTTAACAAACGCGAGGGCTCCCATCGATAATGATAATGGGGCCCAAGGTACCTAGTATGTTCCAACAAGTGTGAATAAATGGATTTGAAGTCGAACACCTGTTGAATAAGAGACATTGATGTATTCCCATTATTCAACAGCGAGGGAAACTACCACTGATGACTACAATCCCCAAGGTACTAACCGAAACTCTAAACTTCCTTCCTAGAGCATAATGAGTTGAAGTCGATGGGAGGAAGTCCGCTGGAAGGGAGGCCTTAAGGCATCCTCCATCATCCAACACGAGGAACACTCACAAGTTTGAGTTGATTTGGAGTAGGAAAAGTAACAAGACGAAACAACTGACACCAGGATGGCCGACACATGAAGTCAAGGTAAATTGCAGAATGGCTGATGCGGGTTGTATCCTTGAATAGTGAGCATGACACAAAAGTGACTTAGGCAGTTTTAACATAAGAAGAAAGTGATTAACTTGCAATGTAGGAGACATTAGCAGATCCTCCATATGATTGGAAGAATAACAAATTGTGGGAGTGAAAACTCGGAGATCTGGTTCACCCTAAGGTCAAAAAATAAAACCCAATTGAATGATGGAGTCAAATAGGTGTTGTGTTCAAGGACATGACTGACTTAACTGCCTTTGAAACTGAAAAGATGTAGACATACCCTTCTCTTCCCTTATTCTTTTTGGTAAAAGAATGTCCTTCTTGTTGTTTTAATGAGTCAAAGAAAGAAAATTCAATAATCCCAACCATGTAAAAGTTTAACGAGCCCATGGGAGGAAGACTTAGGACCTTCTTCATTGTTTATAGAGTTCGAAGAAGAGATAGAAGAATACTCTATAATATTGATCTCTGGATTTTAATATCGAGATGAGATCTGTTCTTGCTCGCCGGTGTTTTCAATGTTAAGGAGTCTGAAAAAATTAAACAATATTAACTCCATACACCTACCCGCGGATTTTAGTATCGAGCCTGGGTTGGTATATGCTCGTCGGTGTTTTCCTGTTTATAAAGTCTGAAAAACTTAAACAATCCTCTATACACCCTCTCGTGGATTTCACATCGAGCCCAAGTAGGTGAATGCTCACTTGGTGTTTTCATGTTTCGAGAGCCTGAAAACCCTAAAGAAGGCTCCACAAGTCCTTTCTCATATAGTTAGTCTCCTCCCCCGAAAACGTGTAAAACGATGAGAGAAGAACTCTTCTAGCCATGGATGAATAGAGTATTCCTTTTTCGTAAGTAATAACATTATGACTCAAACTCATATTATTTTTTGATACAGATTATATATATACAGTATCGACGTTAAATACATGTGTGTTATTGTCTTTTATGCATGAATTATTATGTATGTGAATGATGCAATTTCCAATCTAAAATGTAGTTTGCAAATGAATCAACTAATGCATTCAAATTTATTGGAATATGTTGATATGTGATGTAATCAAACTGTCTCTCAAATAACTTAACGTGCAAAAAATGATGTAGCAAAGTAGGAACTCTAACCTGGTAAACACCCATTAACTGAAAAACAACTAGCTGCGAGTCGAGCCGTACCTCCAAAAGTGAAATGCCATGGAATAGAGCATCTCAAAGTAGCTCTATGACTGCACTATATTCAACCACATTTTTCGTTGTGGGACCTAGAAAAGCCCCTCCCGAAGAAACCAATTGGCCAGTTGATGAGTAAATAACCCAAGCAGCTGCGCCCAACTGACAAGTGTGGCGGCTAGCGCCATCAACAAACCCTATAAAGTGTTCAATCGGCATCTGAAACACAAAGCAATAGATGCATAAGATGTAACAACAATTGTAAACAAAACTAACTCTACAAAATGTACAACTATAATACATGAAAAAGCACAGATGTCTAGGCATAGTACTTCTTCAAGTAGAGCCCATTTCTAGGCTCTTGCAACTTATTACCTTCATAGTCTATTAACTCGTATGCACCCTTCTTTAGTACCTTAGAAACTATGTAGGGACTGACCCACATGGACTTAAACTTGCCATCTCCTAAAGGTCCTTGTCCTGATCCCGGAGTAGAACAAGGTCTCCTTCGAGAAAAACGCTAGGCCTGATAGACTTATTGTACTGTCCCTTGACTCGGTTCTTATGCACTTCATTTGCTGTGAGCCTGTCGCGGCGCTGCTCATCTAGATGTTCTAAATGCAGCAAACATTCTTCCAAGAATGAAGTGCCAGGTAGTAGTTGGACAACCAACTTCAATGAAGGAACCTCGCACTCAACCGGAATGACTGCTTCTATCCCATGCACCAGTTGGAAGGGAGAGAACCCGGTAGCAGTCTTTACATTGGATCGGTAGGCCCAAAGAGCAGGATACAACATGATGTGCCAGTTAGTTCTACTAGCATTAATGGTCCTTTGTAAGATCATCTTCAAAGTTTTATTGACTGCTTCAACCTAACCATTCGCCTGCAGGTAAAATGAAGGTGAATGCTTCTATCGAAAACCTAACATGGTGTATAGATTGGTCATCATAATGTTCTGAAAATGACGACCGTGATCAGTCACGATCTCTTTGGGTATACCAAATCTTGCAATGATTTGGTTGAAAACGAAATAAGCGATCGTTTCCCCATTTTCCCTAATAGTAGGCATTGCCTCGGCCCACTTGGTGAAGTAGTTGATGGAAACAATGATATGATGATGACCTCCAACCAAAACTGTATTGCAATTCATAAAAGCAATCCCCCACTTAGTGAAGGGGACTGATGTGATTACAGGATGGAGAGGAGTTGGGTGTGCTCTTATCTTCCTGGTGAAAAACTGACATTTCTGGCAGTGTTTCACAACTTCCACACAATCTTTGAATATGTGGGCCAAAAATAACTGGCACGCAGTATTTTCTGGGTTGTTTCCAACCCAGAAAGATGACCCCCACAGGCTCCACTATGGGCATCATTCAATACTGATCCTGCTTCCTCCAGGGTCAAACAACGGCGTAAAATGGAATATACCCCATGTCTGTACAAAGTGTCAGAAATGATGAGGTAGTTCTTCGCATGACTCTAAAGTTTGCGTCATTCATCCCTAGATAAAGTGGTGGGACACCTCAG
Organism: Larix kaempferi; assembly: GCA_027924585.1. NCBI lineage: Eukaryota > Viridiplantae > Streptophyta > Pinopsida > Pinales > Pinaceae > Larix > Larix kaempferi. The sequence continues at coordinate 352,206 of BSBM01000659.1, forward strand.
AGTCTGGAGATATACTAGGATATCCCCATACCATGGGTCAGAGGATGCAATGAGAAAGATATGTTCATCTGGGAATGATGAATCTTCTTCAACGTGCACTATGTCACTAGGGAATTCATAAATCGGTTCGGCGAACACCAGTGATTTCTTTGACTTAGCGGACTGAAAAACCAAGTCAAATTCTTGTAGGATTACAATCCATTTATTATATTTCCCACCGATTATGCGTAGAGTGAGAACATATTGAAATGGGTTGACCTCCACAACCACTATGGTAGTTTGCAATAATATATAGTGACGTAGCCTCTGTACTGCATAGACAGCAGCTAATGCCAACTTCTTTACGTGAGAATACTTAATCTCAAGAGCTATCAGGGTGCGCGACAGATAATAAATGACATGCTCTTGGAGCGTGCCATCCTCCTGAACAAATACTATGCCGATTGTGTATACTAATGCAGCCAGATATAAGAGGAAATCCTTTGTATAGTCTGGCGGGCTTATCAAGGGGGCTGAAAGTAATGCCTTTTTCAAGGCATCAAATGATCTTTGAGCAGCCTCGTCCCACAAAAAGTAGGTGTCTTGTTTAAGCAGTATCATGAAACCTTTTGTAATTTTGGCATAGTTAATGATAAAGCATCTCACGAAGTTGGACATGCCCTGCAAACTTTGAAGTTGTCTTAGGGTTTGAGGAGGAGGTAGATTTACAATCGCCTCAACTTTCAATGAATCCACCATTATGCTATGAATGGATACTATGAAACCGAGTGATCATCCATATTCGACGCAGAATACACATTTGTTTGGATTCAATCGAATCTTGTAGTATCTGCACCTTTCAAACAGTAGTCTTAAATGATCAGGATGCTCCTGTCTCTTAAGAGATCACACTGGGAGATCATCAAAGTAAGGTTCAACTACGTGCTGGATGTCATGATAAGCAAATTTCATTGCTTGCTGAAAGGTAGCTCCAACATTCTTCAAGCCAAATGGCATCTTCTGATAGGCAAAGGTTCCCCAGGGGCAAATGAAAGTTGTCTTGTGCTGGTCTTCAGGTTTGATCTGTATCTGATTATACCCTGAAACCCATCCATGAAAGAAAACATTTCATGGCCTGCACATGCGTCAATGATCTAGTCTATGAATGGCGTGGGGTAATTATCTTTCATACAAGCTTCATTTAGGTCCCGGAAGTTAGTGCAGACTATAATGGTACCTTTTTTTTTGTCAACTAGAACATGATTTGACACCCATTCTGTCATAGCTATCGGATAGATAAATCTGGCTTTGAGCAATTTTTCTACTTCCGCCTTGATGGCAGCTGCTTTTCGAGGGTTAACTGGACGAAGCTTTTGTCTAACAGCTTTAGCGTTGGGATACATTGTGATGACATGCTCAACAATGGTGGGTTAAACGCCTGGCATGTCCTCGTAAGATCAGGCAAAAACGTCGTGGAATCCTTTAAAGAGATTGGTATACAAAATGATCTCCTCAGGAAAACATTCTGTTCCAATGAAAATATTTTCCACGACCCCAGGTTTGATGGAAATGTTGATTGGAATGGTTCTAAGTTGTTGAGTAAAAGTCAAGTTGCTAGGTTCTTAAGATAGCTTCCTCTTTGGAGTTAAATCCAGGTGTAGTTGTAATAGACGGTGTTGTCATCGTACCCATAACAGGCATAGATGCAGAGGGGATCGATCCTACAACAGATGTGGAAGAAATAGTCTAAGTTACACCTTGGAACTGTTGTGTAACAGGAGACTGAGTAAAAGTTACTACAGGTATCCCTGTCAAAGGGACATTATTTGGTCCAAAAGTAGGGGTAGAAACTGAAGCAGATGTCGAAGCTTGTGAGCTCGACATGTCTAGAGTACCAGCATTAAAACTAAAAGATGGAGTTGAAGCAGAAGCAGCCTGGGAAGAGCTCGGTGTTGCAGTGTTTGTGAAAGAAGGATTAATAATCCTTGTGGCCATAGTTGTTGTGGGAGTTTGAGTAACTCCCTACTCATATCCTGGGTTAGGCATGGTGTAACCAGGTGTAAACAAGTACGCACTGTACTCAGGTTGTCCTAGAAATCCTACAGGTACCAGTAGTGGATCGTTGGGTCCAGTCAGCGGAGGGTTAAAAGGAGGGTTAAAATCTCAAGGAGTTAAGTCCTCAACCTCAATAGTATCAAATACTTGTTGATCCTGAACTCTGGGCTATGGTTCTCTAGGTATTTCTGTTTCACCCGTAAGTTCAAATGAACCATGAGAATCCGTCCTCCGGCGTCGCGGTGGTGGTGGAGGCTCCACAATGAGTGGAGGAAGGTTTTGCAAGCTCCGTGACCTACGAAGAGGTTGGTCCTCCACAGCTATATAAAAAGCAGACTAAGTACAAAACCTAGTGGCCACTACGACTAAGGAGCAAACAACATACCACTAAAAAATTCCTAAGTGATCAAACCATGAAAACAAGGCAAATACTCTCAGAAGTAAGTCTGGCATGATGAGGGCCCAGAACAAACTAATAGAGTATCGACGGTCAGTTACGCGGTATCCAATGGAGGTCCTCTAGGTGCAAGCGTTTGAATCACCAAACCTCCCTCCCGGGATTACTGCCAAAGGGTTACCTTCCGTGTCTGTCCGGGGTGAAGTGGAAATATCCTTCCACTCTACATGTGTAGATCCCTAGGGTTATGATACGAAGGATACCACCAATACGAAAAAAACTGGGGGAATAGTCATCAACCTAGCTAAGACGCATGGGCAGGGTAGCAAAGCCCAAAGTCCAAAAGTACTTGAAAGTACTAGTGAACCCCTGTACGCGAATCAACTCTGGTTTATGGTTGAGAGGAAAGTGAGGGGGTATCCTCAACAGTTCCAATTCCCCACGGCCTCGTGCTTAACTCTGGTTTGAGTAGAGCGTTCCTAGGATATTTTGATAGAGGTGGATTTACCTAATAGATAGTCTTCCTACGATTGATGAGTAATGAAGCTGATTTCGGGTAGTTTAAGGTGATTTAAACCCAAAACCCTAGCCTAAGCTAGTTGATGATGTGTATACCTAAAAAGAAAAAGTTGCTAGTTAATTTTATTAAGATTTCTTTTTAAGGGCTACTTTTTACTCAATAAGGGTAGTGAAGTGTGTGGAATGGTTTCGACAAAAAGCAAAGTGCGTATGAAATAATGCTTTTAAATTCACAAAAGACTCTATTCTTTTTGTTTATATTTTTCAAAACTGAAAATACGCAATCCTAAATATTTTTTTTTGTAATTTTCTTTTAATTTTTCAAAGCAAACGATCTATGCTACTTCGAAAATAATGATAAATATCACCACTGAGCTACCAATTTCAATTTTTGTCTTTTCTAATATTTTCAAAAGAAAAAGAACTTGGAAAGGAGAAAGTAAGACCTAACACAAAATGTGAGTAAGGGGAAATAACCTAATGGCTTAAAACAATCAAAGCAAAAAGACTTGAGAAAGACTCCACCTACCGAGTTGTTTTGATGAACAAACTCGAGGTTTGAAAGAAAGTGTAAAAAAAAGGGGAAATGAATGCTTGTAACGGAAAGATAGACCTAAAAGGTTGCTCCTAAGCACCCAAACCTAAGAAAACAACCGCCAAACAAAGGAGTAGGTAAGTAAACCAAAAAGTAACCCTATCAACACACAAACTCAAAGGAAAAGCTAACTAGAAAGCTTTAACTCACTCAAACTAAACTAAACAAATGTTCAGAAGGCATCTAGACCAAACAACCCTTCAAAGCCACCCTAAAAAATCAAACTGGGATCAAACCCTAAAAAAAAAGGACAAGACACAGTAAAATTGCACAGCTGTTGCTACAGACAACAAGCATTGAATGTGCAAGTCTGTATAACTGCAACAAGCGTCTAGGAAAAAAAATGGGCAGGTTTGTCTAGCAGAGAGTAGCCCACAACATCAAAAGGTCTAAAACAACAAAAAATACACCTTAAACAAATTCTAAAGCAAGTAAAGGCAATCTACAGGACTTCAGAGAGGAAAAGAAGACTCAAGAAAGACAAACATGTCTCAGTACTCAGTCAAGGAATCAAGGAAAAAAACTAGAAGTAGACCCATCTACTTGGAAACCAAACCCTAGTAAAGGCTTGAACCTACAAGAAAAGTGCGCTACTATGTGGTATAAGAACCAGCGCCTGTCACAAGAAGTGCGCTACTGTGTTTCAAGGAAACCAGTGTACATGACAGAAAATGCGCTACTGTAAGTACAACAAACCAGTGCACAGGGACTTAAAGCAAACAAAAAGGATTTGCTGAAGCAGACTAAGATGAATCAAGATAAAAAGAATGGGCAAAAATGACCTATAAAACCTCTCAGAGAACAAAATACTGAAATAAAATGGAACAAAACCTAGCAAGGTCCCCTAGAGCAGAAAAACAACTGGTTACCTCCCCAGTGGAATTGCCAGTCTGTTGTGCAGGAAAATACCTTATAGTGTGGAGACGACACTACCAACTTATGGGGTGACAGGTAAATACATTCATGTTTTGCATTTGATTACTACAAATGGAAAGAGAGTAGGATTTCGAAAGTTGTACCTTTTTATCAATGACTAGTCCTAGCTTTCGCCTGATCCTTTGCTATGATGAACCTGCAAAACAAGTTAACCTTCCTCAGCATATCTTGACTGTAATAAATATGATGCAATTGGAAACAATTGAACATCAACTAAAATCATCTTTTTTACCAAGTAAACATTCAATCAAATGGACATTTAGTCAAATAGAGATTCAATTTGGGACGGGAAGGGTATTTCCACCTTTTATTGTCAAAGAAATCAGATAAGTACAGATATACCTGATATGTCCAGACACTTCTACAACCGAGTCTTGGGATCCTTCTCCTCACAATGACTTAAGAATTCCTCCAGCATAACAACACTTAAAGCATTCCTTCTAGGTCCCTCTCTCATGGCTCCTCCTTGTATTTATGGGACAAGGAAGGCAGTTGAATTCGAGAGGTGGTTGAATTGGGAGGTTGGGGAAGTTGCAGAACCAACTTCAACTAATTCCAATTCGTAATCTTAATATATTTTTTCATTTCATCTTAAGATGTGCGCAGGTTTCATACAACCAGACTAGCGCACAGTATGCAACTTTTGCACTTGACAACCAGCATTTGCAACATTTTAGAGGATGTGCACAGGTTGTCTTCAATAAGACCAACATTCATAACGCAGGATCACTGTGGCAATAGTAGTGCACATGTCATGAAAACTGTAGAAAAAATATGTATTTCAGCTTAAGAGTGTAGTCTCAGCAATAACTCATCCAGGGTCAACCTAGCTCTTCCATCCATAGTGTCATTTTGTGTGATCAACAGAGCAATGTGATCACCGACGGAAAAGTGCAGATTTGACCTATAACAATATACTTCTTCAAACTGGCACAAGGATAGTAATTCCTCTTTGACATCAGTTGACATCAGCTGACATCAATGGAAAGATTTTCATGATATGATTGATTAGGATATGATTCATATTTAAATTCATCCACTAGATCCTCTAGATCCTCTTTCAACTCTACATTCACTAGTATATGATTTATAGTTAAATTCATCTACTACAATAAACCACCCTAGGCCATTCCCTATGTCCCTAAATACATCCATGGAAAGAAATTCATGTGGGAGACCTTCGAACTTCTCCCATATAGACTGTAGCATGGATCTATATGTTTGAATATCAAAATAGAGATTCAATTGTTTCAATGTTAAATGTATAAAAACCCACATCCACCTCGTGCATAATATTCTAGGAGCATATTCTTCATATGCATATGTAAAAATAAAGCTAACATATTACTAATAAGTGGAATTTGGGAATCTATCCTGTAAATTATAATCCTCCATTCCATTTCCAACCATTCTATTTTGAACATAGTATGTAAAAGAAATTACATATCAATTCTTGGTGTGTCATTTCCACCACCTAATTCATCTTAATATCCTTACCAAGGACTAAGGGAAATTTATTCTTCCATAGTTTCAAACGGTTTTTACCCTTCTTTCTTGGATTTACTTATGGATATGTTGTATCATTCATATCATCACCCAATCAACCAAACCCTATGGAATCTTGAACATTCATCCCACCTACAAAAATACCTTCTATTTCTCTAGATTGGGGTCAATTTGCCTAAGAAATTCCATTCCTTGCAACTTTGGTTGGTAGGGTTTAGGAAAAGTAAATCCACCAATAATGGAAACATGCCTTTCACTTTGTCTTTTCCACCTCTCATCCTTGGAAACTGTATGGAATTACTCTTGCATGTTGTAACATTTAGGTTTTGTATGTTTATTGGCATTTCAACCTCAACTCCAACAAAATTATTTACTATTAATAGATGGGATCTGATAGACCATTCATTATCAACTCTAACATTTGTACAAATTGCCAAGTACACTTGATTTTCATATTATTAAGGCAAGGACAACAATTGAAGAGAACAATCCATGTGGACATTTGCAATGCTTTTCAAATAAGTTGGAAATAGGAAAAAAAGGCGAAGCAACCCAACAAAACTTTGCCCTGATGTAGAAAAATGAAAGTTTCAATAGATACATAGCTTCATTAGAGCTCTTTAAAAAAAAAATTACGTAAGGTGGAAAGGGACTAAGAAAACGAAGCAATACTTTGAAGGAACCATGGATAATTTTAAGGACCCATACTTATTTAAAAGTGTATAAACCTTGGCGAATCTTACCAATTCTTAAAATGTCAACTATAAAATATTTGGCGATATTTTTTTAAAATTATTTCATTTTCTAAGGATTTTATATAGTTTATGTAATAATTTGGTGATTTTTAGAGTGAACAAAGTTTACCCCATCAAAATTGGGCGAAATGGGGCTTCAAAAAATACAAATTGGAAAATATTTTTTTGGAAAAAAAACATGGAAAATAGCCCATGGGCTAAATTTCGCCCCTAAAATTATCCTTGGAAGGAACTGTGCTATAGTGCAAAAAGGAACATTGTGCAAGAGTTCCCCAATATATAAACTAGTAGCATAGGTTGTTCGTTGTAGCATAGTGATGCAAAGCAAGGTTGGTTCCCCAAATAGAAATAGTGTTGTATCATTTGCTTGGATATGTGCGCAATTGACATGCCATCAACATACAATTGTCAAGTCTTGTCAACTATCATTACTAATGTGTCATTTGCTTCCATTAGTGAACAACTTCATTGAGAAATTATGTGTATGAGAATACAATTGATTTCCTAGGCATCAACGCTATAAACATTTGTGAAGGCATTGGAATCAGTTAGAATAGAAATGGCATGGTTTCCGTTGTTCAAAGGTTTTCCCTCATACTTTGGGTGTGCAAGGGCTTGAGTCCTATGGAAGCAACGGATGTTGAGGGTCAACTTTGCTAGATTTCAAGCTAATTTTGTTCTATCAAATAATAAGGTCTATTGTGTCTCCTACAGGGGAAATTTTATGATGTTGTCAAACATGCAGGCATATGTCATCATGCCTTCTCTAAATTTAATTTTACATTGGGAAGGAGAAGTACTTAGCATTAGATGGAAAATAAGTAGTTTTTTGTGGTAGCAATATATCAACACACTCTCTACAAATTCCTAACAACTAAAATAGGTCTATTTAAAACCTTTTCACTTGATTTCAATTCCAAGGTGCATCCTTTGGCCTCGATCTATCGTTTTAGCTCAAGAGCATGCAAGTATTTCGAAATCTCACAAAGCTTAGAGAACTTGATCTTATCAATTGTTATGAGATACAATAATTGCTGGTTGTTGAGCATTTCGGCCTACACTATTACATAGTAGGATGGGTTTTATTGCTTCATGTTTGTTTCATGTAATCCTCTATATATGTACAAGTATAGTAGGGGGGATTATATTGCTTCACGATAGTAAGATTTAGTTATGCAAGTTTTGTGAGCTTTCCCCAGCCTCATATGGTCTTGATATTTTGTGCATTGCCTAAGTTTCAATCTCTCAAAATAAGTGAAGTGTTCCACAGTGACCAGGTTTAGTATCCCATGGAATTCACTAACATATAGTTCTCTTAGTGTCGTTAGTTGTCCTAACATTTATTCCTATAGCTTCAATGCCTTGGAAAATTTCCAATGCATAATCTTAGAATAGATGCTCCCCGGGACTTTACTATGAAATTGTCCAATTGGTTTAACAATAGCTTCCCTTGGATTTTTTTATTTTTCTACTAAGAACAATTCATTTTCTATTATAACAGAAAATATCCTCCATTAATGTATCTTGGGTAGTTGGAGAGATAGTGAATTTATCTGATAGAAATCAACTGCATTGTGAGCTGCATTGCAACAAAATATTAATATAAGTGAATTGCACCAAGCTACTAGCTTCAAGGTTGACAGATCTCAATGCACACTGTCACTCCAAATTCTAAGTTTCCTTTAGAAAATTTAATTTGTGCAAACAACTTTGCAAATTCAACAAAAAAGTATGTTGCACCTTGGAACTGGTGTGGACAAACCTCCAAACTGGATGAAAAGTACAGAAATTTGGCATTAACAACCCACACACAGGATCATTCAATGGGGAAACATATGTTCATGGCAACCCTATATATCGTATCTCCTAGCTTTTTCCACTTTGCAACCATTAACCAATGAATGAGCTATCATCTATCCATGCCAACATGCCATGTCGACATTCTTCCATGAAAAAAAACTTTTGAAATAAATCCTGAGGTTGAGCCATTATGGGACAAATCTTGTCATATCCTTTGATTACGGTGAACAATAAAATATCCATTATTCTACTTCTGAAATCAACATATAGCATTCAATGCATGTGATGGAACCATTGGGTTGTGTACTTTGCACTGTTTCACATCCCATGGGGCTCCTATATAGTAAAACAAACTCCTCATAGATCAACGAAAACAGTAACATTCCTCCAAGAGAGAGTTACAAGTAGTGCAAGAGCAAAGAAAACTGAAAAATAATGGCAGGACAAACATCCAAACCGGGTGAAAAGTTGAGAAAGTTACTAGCATTAACACCCCACGCATAGGACCATTCAATGTTGTAACATGCATTCATTCCAACCTTATATTTCATAGACAGTAGATTCCTGCTACTATATACATCTACAGATGGATAGGTATATGAACAAAACATAAAGCAATGAAATCCCTATTACTATGTAATAGTGTAAGTTCAATTTTTCAATACATGATAATTATTCTATCTCATCACAATCCCTATGATCAAGTTCTCTAAGCTGTGTGAGATTTTGTTGCACATAGAGAGAAACAAAGTTGCAAATTATGGGCCTATATATTAAATGGCTCGAGTGCTTGAATATTAAGCATATTGTGTTCAGGTCCACAAGAAATTCCCTCCAAGTATTTTTTCTTTGTTGTAATTTTAATTACCAACATCTAGTTATTTACGATATACAGATACCGTGTGCATTGCACTTTTCTAATGGAATTATAATAAAATCAACAATATAAGCATCAACGATATGAGTGCATGAGAGAATAGTATAAGCACTTAATCAAGAAAAATTATAAAGTTCAACAACAAGTTCATATTGTGCCCAAGCAACTTCCTTCACATTATAATTATTTGAATTCTCTGTTACCCCCTTCTTTTTTATGGTTGTGTCCTAATTCAATAGTAAAGGAATAAGAAAAGGCAAAAGAATGGGCACTGTTGCATCCTAAATAAAGCATGTTGCACACTTTATGGCAGTGTAATCACTCTTGATCAACCCCTATAGCAATGGAATCAATGTTAAGTGGTGTTTTATATTGTTTTACTTGGAAAATACGTAATTGCAGTTGATAGTTCAAATTTTGGACTATACCGAACTCGATTTTGTGATACAACGCTTACATTAAAACCCGCTTCAATGAAAAGATAGACAATGGAATTCTTTCATGTGTCTTTGCTTGAAGCACAACAAGCAAATGTTCCTTTGCATAATCATCTTTGAGCTCATCAATGAATGTTGCAAGGGAAAATTGCAAGAGCTACGATCCTATTGGGCTAGTTCTTGGGCCAATTCTAACTACACTCTCAAAAAGATACATTGACGAAGTTTCTACCAACAGATCCTAACTGGATTTTGAGAAAAATGAAGCATAACTCTCATTCAGTTGTAACTGCAAAGTTTTGAGTCAAGTTAGATGATCAAGGAAAAACGAAAATTAGCTAAAACATGCAGAATATAGATATAAACTTTAAAAAACAAGAGAAATTTATGTGAAACTGTTGTGGCACATATAATTGCAGTATCGTTTATTGTCATCCCATCTTTAATCAACAACTCAGCATGATTGGAATTGTTCTATCATTTTAGCTTGAGAGCATCCAATGCTTGCAAAAGCTCACAAATATTGGAGAACTTGATGTTGGGAATTGTTGGTTTTTGAGAATTTGGGACTACACTATTACATAGTAGCAGGGATTTCATTGCTTGATGTTTTGTTCATGTGGGGATGGTACACCTCCCACCGGTGAACTTCCCGTTTGGTTAAATGAAACAACACACCCACAACCCTCCTGTTGCATTCATACGCAACACACCCACATCAAAGAAAAGCAGATGACACAAGGTCCACATCAAACACAAGCAAACTGAGCTTCCTGCAATCACAGAAAATTCAATGCAAATGTGCATCAATCCAAACCTTTCCCCAACCTTTTAGGCACCTTTATCAAAGCTTAACCATGGAACGACCTTTCAAAAGCCCGAAAATTTGGCATCTTGGAATCGTACAAACATCCAAGTAGCTTGGTCTTCACACATCCACTAGGTTTCGGTTTCTTGAGGAAATTCAAGTGTTCCATAGTTGCTAGGTTTGGTATGTCATGGAATTTACTAACATGCATATCTCTAAGCATTGTTAGTTGTCCTAACCTTGGTATAATCTCAGTTGGTGAATCATGGCATTTACTATAATCTAATTTTTTTGAGCTTTATACGCTGGGCTAAGTTTCGCATGTTTTGGATCTTTTGGCATCCAGTAATATTCAATATATTCAATGAATACAAACGTTCCTTCACTAGAAGGTATGTTATTTCATGGCATACACTAACGTTTGGTTCTGTAATCTTTGTGAGCTTGATCGATGTTTCTAAATTTTTGATATTTTTGCATCTATTGTCATTTAGCTTCTCTAAAAATCTTAGATTTTCAATACATAGTGAGTTTGGTATCTCATGGAATTTGCTAAGATTTCATTCTCTAAGCTTTGTGAGTTGGTCCAACATGTTTCCACATGGGCACTGATTGAATGCCATCCTCCATGCATTAACTCTAACAATGCCCAAACCTCCATCCTAGCAGGCATGTACAAACCCTCTTGCAATTAAAAAATCTACTAGTAAACTTCCTGCTGGGATCCCAACCTTCAAAATGAAACAACACGTCCACAACCCTCTTGCTAGAGCCATATGCTTCACGCTCACATCAAAGACAAGCAATATTTACTTGTTGTTCCTTTTATTTTCTCACTTACTGTGTTTAAAAAAACAGTCTTACCTCATTACTTGTGATAGTTATAACTATTGAAATGACTATTCCTATTTCCCTAGAAATGCAAATAGGATTGGGATAGTGTCAAAATAGTTGTGTGCTTGTCTTTATTGCAAGAGTTCCCAGCACTATGGCTTTGCAAGTTCACCTTGGAACACCCTGCTTTTGATATCGCAACATTCTCAAAGATATTGACAATGCAAAAAAATCCATTTCTTGTTATTGTGGTTCTTTTAGAATGGAAATTATATTCTAGTGTTGTTTGCAATGACATATTAGTGTGTCTTTTTCTTAAATTATCTACAATAAAATATTCAAGGAGAAACAAGGATATTTCTTACCTTGAGCTATATTTTCTTTAAAATTTATTCATCTTCCCGGTAACCGTAAATGGTATGCAATTATGTGTAAATTCTATTCTAATACATATTGGTATGTCTTTTTTCTAATTTGCTAGGAGAAACAAGGAGAGTTTTTATTTTTATTTTTTAAGTGTAGATTTATTAGCTTTCACATCACCGGAGGAATCAAGGAAGGCTCTTTCCTAATTGGTGCACATGCAACTTCATAAGTATTAAGTATGGTCTTGATCCAATACAAAATATTACTGACCTTCAAGGAAAAGCTTATTTGCACTATTCAATTGTGGGATCCCAGCGGGAAGTTTACTAGCGGGTTGTTTAATTGCAGGAGGGTCCTAAGGTATTTGTATATGCAACATAGGCAAGACTCTGCAAAGATTGTTTGGTCAATTCTCAAGAATTGGCCATGCACATAGCCATTTCTACCACTTGACCACATCACTTTTTTTTATATCAAACTTACTCATACTTTATCAATTGCACTAATAGTTTCCGTAATTGCCATTGCACACATAGACTATTTAGTTAGTGTTTCTATCTTTTCTATGGCATGGTATCCTTATATCTACTTATAATTATCTTATATAGTTGTTATGAATATATCATATAGTTGTACAAATGTGTTAAATTATTCTATTGATGTATCACATTAAAATTATTGATTACACATAGTGAAGAGAAGCATATATATATATATATACTTATCCATAACATTTTTTTGTATCTAATTTGCTAACGTTTTATCAATGTTACACACATAATTGGCATGTTGTCATTGTCTCTTGTTATAAATATGGCATAAAATTGTTATCAATAGTCTAAATGTATTTCCATAGACCCTTGTTTTATTGCATCTATGGCACTGCTCTTCTAACCATCACTACTCCAAAGGACTAATGGCAAGTCAGAATCATTGTGAGTGCACCCATGCGTGTGCCATTCCTCTTGCATTCCCATTTCGCTCCACTCACAGACATTGCCACTTGTGGCTCTTGTTTATAATATAATTATTTATAATATAAATAAAATATAAATATAAATCCCTTTTTACTATAAAAATAATTAGGCATATAGGCCTATTACTTTCAAAATAAGGTGAGGGAGGGGTGCTAGAATTTTCAAAATCTTTAATAGAAACTTAATATTTACTTATAGGATTTAAGAAAAGTAGAATATTCTTGGTCGTGTCTCATGAAGAAGGGTTGAGATTTCAATAACTAACTTTTGAGTATATTTTAATTGAGGGTTATTCAAATAAATATTCGTATTATTCTTAACGACTGGTTATTCCAAGTGATTCACATCTCTGTGTGGAGCATGGACCATTTATTGTAGGGGACGAGGAGGGGTCCGGGGGAGCAGGCACCATCCCAATAAGAACTTGTAATAACGAGACAAACCATAGAACTAGTAATGACGAGAAAAAGAAGGACCTCATACCATTTGCTTGCATGCCCTTTAAGATAGTTTCAATTATTTTTGAAATAAAACCTTTACTATCCAACCTGGCCTAAGTCGATTCCTATCCACATTCGCTGCAGTACTAGTATAATTTGAATTTGAATTTTATTCAATTTGATTTAGCTTTCCATACCATAATTCCTTTTGGTAAGTATGACTAAGTAAACAACAACTTTATCTCATTTCATTTCCTATATATAATAATTATATATAATTTACATTCACTTATTAATGAAAAATAATATAACTTTTATGTGTTTAGTTGAAATTATTAATGAAAAATAATATAACTTTAACGTGTTTAGTTGAAAAATTATTTAAATGATATTGATGTGACATAGATTTTGAATTTAATTTAAAAATATCAAATGTTGATAATTTTTATTAATATTTTATAACTTTTCAAAACTTTTATAACTTTCTATTTTTCCAATAATTTCAATTAACATGAAATTAAGGTTATATAGGGATTTCTAAGATAAGTTCAATTAACATGAAATTAAGGTTTTAACCAATGCATTGGGATTTCTAATGCTCGATTTAAAGGCCATTGGAACTTAGTTCAATTAAGAAATTGAGGCTTTAACCAATGGGATGATGTATTGCAATTTCTAAGACTGGATTTAAAAGCCATTCTCACTCATATTAATATATTTGAATGAGTGCAGAGTGTAGATTTTTGAGATTTGAATTTAAAAATGGGAAAGATTCTATTTATTATTTTTATGTGAATTTTATTTTTTTATAAAAAATTATATGTTGTTAACCTTTAGCTCCATTCAATCTTTAATACCACATTCTATGTCTCACAAATATTTACTAACGAATTTCATAACTATGCATATTTTTGAGTTTGTAACACAGGTCCCATAAACAAATGGGCACAAATGGGCAAGGTAATTAAAGCTTCTACAAATGGGATGGTCTATTACTTTTAACTCCAACACTTGCATCTAGCGAAAAGACTTAATCATAGAAGAAGAAAGAGAGCTGTGTACAGTAGACAAAGATTCAGATTCTTGTTAAGCTAAAGGGTAAAATAAAGGGATCCTATGTATAAAGATGGAAACCGGAATCAGAGAAAGCCAAGTTTGCAGTCCTTTTCCAAAGGTAGACACTTCAATCTCTGAATGGAAATGCTATCACATGCACTACGAACAATGTTTCGTTGGTTTTTTGAGACGCAAACAATTTTCGCTATGGGGCCACTCTGGTACCAATCTAAGTTGTGATCATGGATCTAATATCATGAACCATCCAACATGTATCTTATTTTGGCAGGCTCTACCATTTTAAAATCATGCACAGCAAGCATTTGAAAGTGAAATGAACATCACTTTCTATTCACATGTAAATTTTGAGTTGAACATGGCCACAAGCAACCTCAAAGTGTAATTGTTAATGGTGGAAATGCATTCTGCGTCAAAAGACAAAAACAGGCGCTCACCCTGTCTGACATTCTGCGATACAAATAAAAACAAGTTTGGTATTAGTGTCGCCACGTCTCGTCACCTTCACAGTGCCAGCGAAACTTGTTCCAGTCCTTCCAAAAAAGCTATCCCCCTGATATGTCGGCTATTGTTCACGTTCATCCTGCACCACTTCTGCCAGCCATTACCTTCTACAACTATCAATTGCTCACAGTCATTATCAAATGGATCTCTATACAACGCCAGTAAGGGAGGTCTCAAGTAAGGCAATGAAGGCAATGAGGTCCTTCAAAAAATCTATATTTTTACAATACTGTTAGAGGACAAAGAACGTCTATTTTATAATATAATTCGTTTTGAGTATAGTCATTACTATGTACCTGTGTGTACAGATGGAGAATGCTGATCCTGAATCCTGGTAATTCTTTCTTATGCAGGATACGCTTGCAAACATGTTAATCAAAGACGCACGATAGGTCACAATTTAAGTGCCATGAATAAGTTATCTCTTACTTGTTATGATTAGTTGTAACTTATAATTATATATTCTATATGTCTCGGTCACCTGTTACCTTCTTTAGTTAAATAGGTTATCTGTCACTACCTAGTAGTACCTATTATCCATGAATGAGCTACAAGTTATCCATGCATCAACTACCAATTATTTTTTATATTTTTTTTGTAATTGTTTATTTTGAATTTTGAATGGTACAGTTGTTCCATCCTCCTTCAATCTAAGAAAAGCATAGATGGTAGTTCAATTCTAAAATATAAACACCTATTATGTAATAAATCCAAATTTAATCTAAGTTTATAAATCTAAATTTACAATAGATATGAAGAAATGTTATCTTAGTTAAATTGAAAATTTCATAAAAATTATCTATACATCCAATGGTTGGTTAACAATCACCAGGTCAATGGTAATCATCCAATAAAAAAGGAGCAATCACCATGTCAGATGATTTTGGACTTTGCTGATATATTGTCTAGTGAATCACTTACTCTCTTTCTCCTTGAATATCCTTTGAGACAAAACTGGAACCGAACAAGATTTGTCATAACTAATGAAGTAAAAGGAGGTTATCAAACTTGACTTACGGTATTGTAGTTTTTATAACTCTGATATTGGGAGAACTTTCAAAACCAAAAAGATAATATTAAGAGGATATAAGGAAAATTTGCAGTGTATTTGTGTAAATCAAATTTTTTTTCTATTTCCCG
Organism: Larix kaempferi; assembly: GCA_027924585.1. Classification (NCBI taxonomy): domain Eukaryota; kingdom Viridiplantae; phylum Streptophyta; class Pinopsida; order Pinales; family Pinaceae; genus Larix; species Larix kaempferi. Next base: position 368,205 of record BSBM01000659.1, read on the forward strand.
GAAAAAATATTTGATATTCTTCGTAGCTATTTTATAAAAATTAATTGTGTTCACAACCTTAACTTAACATTTTATTGATAAACCAAGATACCTTTTTAAAAATTCTACTTGAAATATCTTTCTATTGAACATGTATGTACATTTTATGAAGCAGGCATTAAGCTAAACACATTTAAAAACATTGAGATAAGCTCAGCTTAAGCATGATGCTAATCCCTTGCTATTGATGATGCAAAGAAATTGTAAATACTAACAAGACTACTGAAATGCATGACATATCACCTCATAGTACGGGACTGAATAACATAATAATTGGACAAGCTGTCCAGAGCCCATCTCGTCGTGATAGGGAGTAACTATACGAAAGGACATTTTTTCTTCAATGAGAAGAATTTTGTTGAAAACCCTAAACAAAATCTATAGTCATGTGAGCCTGATCTCTCATGCTGGACTGATGTTTTATCAGAAATAACAACGCGACATGCTTATCACGAAAAGATTGGCCTACCAATTGGATGGAAACAAGGCACATCGTGCGTAGTTTTCAACATGAAGAATTCATGTAAGAAGGGACGTCTGACGTCCCAATACTGCCACCAAGGAGAGTCGGAGATGCAGCAGGATCGAGAGACGTTCTAACTTTTTTGAGAAGAAGTATGAAACAAAGTAAAAAAAGAAAAAATAACAGGGATTTGAGAGGGATTTAAGTGAGGACAGATTGGTGTATATATTCTTAGAAACATATTGAATGAACAATAGCTGAGGTGGATGAGGGAAATAGAGAAAGATGCTCCCAGATTTAGAGGAACACCATACAGCTGGATGACCGCAACAAAGGACATTCATGAAACATAGAAACATTACGGGACTATGGCGGGTTTGGAAAGGAGTAAAGTGGGACACGCGCTTCAAAGCTGCAACTAAGAACACTGGAGAAGGTGAAAAATGGTTGAATAGCATACACAAAACATGTAAGAAAGTACTAAATGCCTTCTTTTCTGATATGTATATTCATCCGCCCTCTTTCCTTAATCAATTCGTTAGTAGTAATTAAACACCCTTCACTACATTAGTTAGTTTCATGCTTTCCTGACTCCGCGTACTGTCTGTTCGTTTTCATAGTAATCTTTCATATCTGTCTCAGTATCCCAATTAAGAAACTCACGCTACCCATCTCCAATAGCGGAGAAGATACCCTAGCTCCAGTACTAATTTCTATCACTGTAAGTTTAATGTTTGCTTATTGCAACGCTTATCATTCATATTGCATTCAAATCCTTTTATTTGATTGGGGAGGTAGAGCTACGTTTACAATTAGCAACCGCTTTTGCCCAGAACTGCTCTAAGGCCACTCTAAGCATGGCTTAGCTCTGTCCATCAACATCTTGTTCGTTGATTCTGCAACTCCATTATGGTGTTCATTGATACTACAACTCCATTAGGTTGAAATGCATATGGAGTTGTCATATGCCTTTCAATGCCTTTTAGATCAGACCAAAAATATGAGAATGAACTAAATCAAATAACACAAAAGATTTGTGAGAACCAGAATAAACTTTAACACTGTTTTTTTTTTTCATATATGAAATGTTGGCATAAATCAAAGTCAAAAACACATTCATTCAATCCATTAACATTTTTTGTTTTGTTTTTCAAGGCCCGTAGGGCACTGGGGCTTCACTCAATGAATCTCTACCATAGCAAGTTAGTTTTTGGCATATGAAACAATATCCCTAATTTCAGTAAATATTGGAAAATACCTCCCAAAATCATTTTTTTAACCCCCTCTCAATATGCCATCCCAATTTAAAAAAACCCTTGTTTTCCTTATATATTGTATGTATCCATTTTTTCATTTACATTTTGTATACCCCTTTATATATCTACCTAGTATATTGGCATGATACCCCTCTTATGACCCCACATGCATTCTACAATGCACCTTGCTTCTTTCGATGTATATTGTGGATGCGCATTACTTTGCCCAAAATGCAATTACTCAACCACATATCATTATGATTTGTGGCATCTAATGGTCTAATGAAGAGATGGGAGATCACTTCTTGTATGTCACTAGAGCCAATGCACATAGTACAAAATTTAGATTCAATGTTGCAGGCCCCCAATTGCCGACTAAGCATCTTGTGGGCTGGTTATACAAGCCCCCAGGGCCTGTAGCAAGCACTATGTAGATGACTAAGCCTCCCAAGGCCTGTAATAGGCACTAGTGGCTGGGTATCCAAGCCCCCAAGATCTTACAAAATGACTTTCGTCAAGCAATGTAGCATTTAAAAATCGACTTCCTCCACTTGATTTGTAAGATCCAAGTAACGTGTTGTACTATAGGAAAAAGGGATAAATCTAATACAATCACCAGAAAACTTCATGGTTGTTTATGACTGAAAGTAATTGCTTGTTTTATCTCCTTGTTTTGAGAGTAAAATATATGCCATCCTTCATAATTCAACACCTAATTGTGAAACATATGGACTGAAATGTATCATTTTAATTGATGAACAAAAACTATCACAACATTGTCTTCTTATGATGTTTTTTCTGATGCATTGACTGTAAACAATGAATGAAATGTGTATAGCGATACAATTGAAGCTTTTATTCATTATTGGAATACAAAGTACTATATTTATACCAGGTAAAACGTGGGTAAAACTGATGAGACAATATTAGATAATTTTATTGATGTCCATGAGTGACCAAAGTAGGTCAATGGAATTAGACAATGGATAGTAGAACCGTGAACAAGACACAATAATAGAACAAGTAATGGTGGTGTTTTTAGCCCACCTAGACTAGATTTTTGGATGCTATGTAGATAGATGAAGCCTACATTAATGGTGGTCTTTTAGCAACTATAAATGAAGGTAAATAATTAGGTCAAGAAATAGGTGCAGAACATTTAATATTTATCTAAGTAGTAACTATTTTCCTTGGTTAAAAAAAACTTCCACAGAATAGTGATGTTTGACAAGAGTGTTAATATTATTAATTAAAATGACCTTTCTAGAAAAATATACACGTGAAAAACTTAGTACAAACAATTTTGAAACCTCATTTTTTAGTAGGTTAGAGATGCATACATGATCAAAATACCATGAAAGACAATAAAATCAATGGAAAGGCTACTAGTTTTCATTTCCATGATAATGGTATAAGATCCTACAATTAGTGAATTCACAAAGGAATATTTGAGGAAAAGAGAAACTGATAGAAGCAATAAAGCACCAATATGGAAAAACTTATATAGTAGCACAGGAAAATTGCTTACAGGGAGGATAGTGACAAGGAAGAAGATTATTAGTTCATAATTTCCCCTTAAGGAATCTCAAGGGGTTTCAAATGGGTAGTCCAAGAAATATGCCCTTGTAACTGGCATTTTTCCTCACACCTCCATTTCAATGCTTCTCTAATCTGAAGGTATTCCTAATGTGTCTTATTGATCAGAAATGTCTTGTTTGGTATCTTTTCTCTTGACTTTCCTAGTGGATTGGCACATTGTGCCCTCCTTATCTTATGCATTCACTAAATTTATCACAAGCTAGAAACCCTCTTGTTCCAGGTGCAAGCTAACTCCTTCTACTCCGAAACATCAGCAGAACAAACCTATCAGGTGTGGAGGCAGGTACTTTACAGGTTATCTCTCAAAGTTGAGTATGGAGCAAGGATCAAAGTGTCCCCATTTGTACCTCTGAGACTATGAGACTAATCCTCACTCTCTCAATTTATTCGCTCTTTAGCCTCATCATATTCATAAAGAAAAGTGGATACCCACAACATGCTAGAGATAGCATGTCACAGAGGAACAAGATCCACATAAACCCTGTAAAAACCATCTCATTTGATGAAAACAATTATGGAAATAACCCTCTCAAGCAATGGGACATATTACCATTGTAATCATATAAACATGAGGTAGATATTTAAGTTCCAAATTTGAATTTGGAAGTGTCAAGAAGGGGCAAGAGAATTAGAGGTATAATGCAAACATCCATGCATAGATTTGTACAAATGGATGAGTAAGCTAGGAACACAACAACCCTGCAAAGTAGACTACTTGCATTGGAAAGAAACATAGCATCTCTATGATGCAGATTGGAGGAAGTTGAAAAAACAACAATCTTCACTCATGCAGGAAAAGTGTAGTTCTGAGCATACATCGTTAGAACCCTATGCCATAAGAATGTAGATCAAGGTTGGATGACAACCAAAATATGGTGTGGAAAGTTGGATTGCCAAAATGGAAGGCCACTTCATAAGATAAGCATCTCTTGGGAAGGAAAGAAAGAGCTACCTACAAACCCAAGATTGTCTCCATAGCCCAGGGATGACCATGAGATGGGGAGTACTACTGAGTCCCGACTCCAACCAAACAAAAATGTATTCATTGAGATTGACAGTCAAGATAGTTGATGACTTAATAGTCTTGACTCTTTATTCATCTACAATATATTTTGGTAGTTCTATTTTGTTGGAAAAATGTTAAATGTCAGGTAATGCAAGTATTGGTATTTTATATTTGATAAAAGGAGTTGCTTCCTAGATTTTATGGGCCTTACCAGATGTTGAACATGCAAGCATGCATTCAAGGCAACATATCAACTAGATTTACATCATGGGACCAAATCTAATAACTTGGACATGATATTTAAGTACATGCAGAGGTTTCGTACACTAGGAACGATGTGAAATTGCTCTTAAAACTGGTACCCATCCTGCATATAAAAGTGTCATGTCCCCTCCTGTCGATCCAATGCAAGGAAGGGGTCATGACACTAAAATCTAGGCTTTTAGACAATACTCAGCCACATTCATCATGAATAAAACAAATGGCATTACAAATAAAAAGCATATGTGTGTAGATGCAAATCAAGCAAACATGCACAGCGGGATAAAACATCATACACACATATACATGCATCCACCATATCAAGAACAACCAACTATTAATTAAAACAGTGCATAAGTAAAACATATTAAAATATGCATCTTGATGTAATGTTGTCCCAAGCGACTAGCTATGTCGCTGCAACGTTCCACCCAACCATAGGTATCTGCCCAGCCTATATTCTTTCAGCACTCAGAGACCACCCCCGAGCAAGGCATGATATCTACAAGGAAAAGGGAACTCTCAAGCTCAGCACAGCCCAAATAAATGGATACCCATCTCAACCCCAACATATTCTTACACACATCAACTCAAATATTGGGCATGGATACACATTTCAACAATGGAATTTACAGATAGGGTCTATGGGTTTTCCCCAAATCGATTTATTCTCTTCCCCACTGTTAACCAAAACAAAAACGCCCTTCCCAGCTAGAAAAATGAAAGAAAACACAACAAAACCATGGAGGAAAATGCCAAGGAAGCTCCAAACTCGTGAGAGAGCAAAACTGATGGGTGAAGAAAGGATTGTGGAGCAATTTTGTGGTTCCTTTCTTACCAAGGAAGCCAAACACGGATTTCTATGAAGGGTGTCTTGCCCATACCCGAATTTGAACAGCCATACCTCTCAATTCCCCAAGGCATTAACTTCCTCAACCAACTCTTGGGAGAAATGAATGATTGGGCACAAAATTCAACATGGGTAGTTGAGGGTTCATGGGTTCTCTCATTGACAATTGGCTTGAATTGATTGGCTCAAGAGTTTGAATATTTCCCTCCCAATTCCTTGTAAATATCATGCCCCCATGTCTTGTTGCATTGCATAGCTAGTTGTGGGCATTTCTATTAAAATGCATATTTACAATTTCTATGGCTCACTAGCACATGGGTAGCATAATACCAAATAATTTCCTCTTCAAGTTCGAGCGTTCACTAGCGGGGCCTTGGCCTTGAGCTCCACGCTAGGAATCATACATAATATGCATACAATATTTATATTATAGCCCAAAATATCCTAAGGGTCAAAATGGGGGTATTACACAAAGAGTGGTGTATTTTAGAAGCATACAATTAAGCCTCAAATTTTAAAATTTAGCGTGATCATACTGTGAATAAAACATCACAAAAAGCAGAGATCTCTTCCTGTTTGCATTAACAGTATAAGACTGAAAAATTTTGGGTGTTTTGATAGAAAGAAAATCAGTGTTAATTGATCTCACCTTTGTAGGGAATTATGGAATAAATATTGAAATGTTTCCATTTACCTTGTTTATTTTCCTACTTGGAATGCCCAACATCAAGGAAGTAAGTTAATGATCTCAACATGTAGAGAATAATACACTGGAAATCCAAATGTGGTTTTTTGAACTGATATTGGTTATACTTGGAATGCCTAAGAGTGGAAATTAGTGAATGGTTAACAATTTGTAGAGATGCATATGAATGAATGTGCTGGTTCAATTCAAAATATCTTGTTGGTTTCCCTGTTTTCCCAACAATGCATCTATAAGATAATATTTCTCAACAAGAAAATTTACTCTCTCTATGCATGAATTTAATGGTTGACGAGAAACCCCTCCATGTTTCATTTCAACAATCAAAGGGGATCTGCCACTCAGTTCCTACTGTGGAGTTATTCTATTAAATATTTTAATTCAGGTAGTTAAATTATGGCATTCTCATGCCAGGTTGACAAGGTAGAAGAAACCTTAAAGTAATCTTAGGATTTCAAGGGTAATGGGCCCATCTAAAAGTTCCAGGTCATGTCTTAGTCGACTTATAATTACCTAGAGAGTGGTTGATCATCTGTGTCTCAGTGAAACTAGCTAGGTAGAATAATTAGATAGTGTTCCTAGTTTTGCATACAATTAGGGGTATGCATACAGTCCAGGTTTTTTTGAGGAAAAATATTCTGTGCATGTTTGATTCTAGAGGAGGATAATCTTTTTTTATCAAATCCAGTATTGGACAAAATTCTAGTTGATGTTAATGTTTTTGTAGTGGGAAGCTGCAACATTTTTATTAATGTGAAAACGCCAGTACACATTATGTTTTGGCAGTGCATTGCACACTTTTACTGTGAGATTGGATATGCGAGGAAGCTGCACAATTGTGCAAAATTAATTACGAATCGTCACAAAGTAATTAGAAAGTGTTCATTTTAAACAGGCGCAGAATCAGAATAATGATTGTAAGGGTTGATAATAGCTAGTTGCAAATCTTTGTATTGAGAAAATTGATTTTGAACATGCTTGGATAGAACTGTACTAGGAGGCTCTAACAAAGAAGCTTCCAAATAAACTAAACTAAGCAATTAGAAACAATGTTAAAAACATCGACATGGGAAAAATACCACTGAGGCTCTTCACCTTAGGACATTAGAAACATGGAAAAATAGAAAAAATTCAAGAGGCTGCCAGCATTAACAAATATGAACAAAAAGCTGATGAGTTGTCAAGCATTTGGGTGGATAGCACTTAAATGTTTGTTAGCATAGAATCCTTCACACATTTGGTTAAATGTAGTGGTAAATGACCCCAAATTTATTTCATTTCTCAATATGATTTTTATGTGATATTTATCGATCACCATAGAGCCATAAGAGACCCTACAGTTGTCAAGCAGATTTTTAAGAGTTTCATGCCACGATTTCCATTTCAATTTATGTATCAAGGAAGGGTTACAACCATGGGTAAATCATCAAATAATAAGGCTACAGATTCAAACACTTCTCCAAGGTCAAAAGAAGTCATCCCAATAATTATTTTTGACCCACAAGTTGAGGTGATGCAAGATTTGCAAGGGAAAGTCAAGAAGACCCAATCAGTTGACAGTGATTTTACTAATGGTGATCTCTTTTGTAATATGGAACTAGAGGTATTATTAGAATATTTCCCATTGTAGTCAGGAAATATTGCCACATTTTGAAAGCTAACATTCATGCCACTTTGGAAATCTACTTTGACAGTGCCACGCGTCCTACTAGTCTTTGACACAATTGGGGAAGTAACCTATTGCACTAAATTTATTATCAGTAGGGTGCATGGCCATAGTCCATGGATTGAACACACTTACCCTATTCATATACATGATATCCAGTTGTTAACAAGGTTTTATATGGAAGGGGGATATCTCTCCAAAGCATTTCAATTAGTATCAAGGGAGCATGTGTAGAAGAATGATGAGCCCAACTTATATGATAGGCATGGAACCAAGAAAGGGGGCCAAGGCCCCATAATATATTTAATAAATAACCACTAAGTTCGTTGTGCATTTCAATTGATCATTATCCACCTCATCTGCATGTACACTAATGAAGAGTGTACCCTTGACACCCTATCCATGGTCGAATTCTATGTGCAATGGGTTAAGTTAAACTTGTGCAAGTTTTTTATGGACAAGTGTTTGCAAGCATGTGTTGATGTTCACACCTCATCAACATACTTCATTTTTTTGTATTTGTTGGTTTCCTCTGCTATGTGGAAATGAAATCCTCCACAAGGTCGAGAGCTCTATCCCAAACCCAACCAACGAGTCATTGCACTCTAATTCGACCCTTGGAAAAGTTGGAAGGATGCATAAAACAACAGTTTTAGTGATGCCACTTTCAACAAGTGGTATGACCAACTAATTGTGGTCACCGACCCTATTTTGAGAATACCATAGGCACCTCTAGATGCACATGTAGGAAAGATTTGGTTCAGTATGAACAAGGATAACACCTTTGTGCGACGATGTGCAATAGACTTGGAGAACTTCCATTCCATGGCCATTCCCTACTATTTGAAAAAGCATGTATTTTCCAATTTTTGCTTGTGGATGGGGGGTAAGAAGTCCAAGACGGTGCATGAAACCACCTACATTCTACCTAAGATCACTGCTTGAGCTACTAGGTCCAAAAATGTAGTAAAGAAGGAAGATGTTTTCAAAAAGCACATCGTTGGAAAAGGACATGCTACTTCAGAGTCCGATTCCGAAATCGAGGTTGGTTAAGCCTTAGTAATCTTGAAACTATTAGTTGTACTCACAACTCCTATTCCTAACATGATTTTTTTTTGGGTAAGGACCTGAAAGACTGGTTGGATTCGGTCATTAGTTTCTTGCACGACATCACTCCTAAGCAACTGCAGGTGGTTACATTTTGAGCATGATCCCCACCAAGGCCATCAATCATCCCATTCAACAACCATCATAGACTAATCCCATAGTGTTTGTGGTAGTGTGGTGGTATCAATGCCCTCCATTCCCACCCACATTAGCCTATTGCTTCAAGAGTTGGAAGATTTTAGTTCCAAACAGAATTAAACACCATTTAGGAATTTGATAACCTTAAGTCCATGGTATTGATCATCAAGATTGATGATGAGTATTATGGTTCTATTATCAGTAGTTTGAGATTGAAATTGAGTCAATTCATACACGGCATCTTCGGTAGAATCCATACTAATAGATCCAAACTAAATTATGGAAATGATTTTGCAAAAGAAGCATATCATAGCACAAAAAATACTAACCAAAGAGTATCAGAGCCACATCAAAGCATGGAAAACCTTGGAAACCCTTGCCTCTTCACCACGAAATCGAAACCGTGCCGAAACCCCTCCTCAATGTGTGATTTCTCCATGATTTGTTTGCATACTGGGCCCTTGCCTCTTCACCATGAAACCAACCCGATGGAGCAACATGTACCTGAAATTAAACATACCTGTTAGGAAACACTAGAATGGGGTCACCTACCAATTTATCCTTTGGTATATTGAAAGCAACATCACATTAATTAGTCCAGGAGAAAGTGATTCAGCTCAATCAAAATGAAAATGAGAGATTTGCTCACCTGGATGCCGTGGAAAACCCTGGCGTCCAACATGCCTCCAATGCGCGATTTCTTTGCGTACTGGGCCTCCAACACGCCTCCAGGGGCCCTTTCCATCCCTTGCCTCTTCACCACAAAACCCTGGCCTTAAGCATGCCTCAAGAGTGCCTTAAGGCGCGATTTCCCTGTGACTCTGGTAAGCCCGAGCCTTGCCTCATTGCCATTTCGCGGATATCTACCATTCCACACATATAAATAATACCCCAAAGTATTTGTGTATTGTTATATTAAATAAAAAAAACCCATTTACCCCTTAATATATAAGCAATATAATTTTTTGGTTTTCATGATTATTTAATACCCCCCAATAAGAACGAACGTGATATTATATTGTCTTCTAGTGAAGCCCCCGTTCCTGTAGGCCCTTATCACTTATATGACGCAATCTCTAGCGCTAATATAGCATTGTCCTCTTTACAGATAACTTGATTATTGAAGTAATAGCTTATTCAGACACTTAGATAGCATGCCCATTAGAGGTAGATACAAGTTCTAATTGTGAAGGAGTAGATTTTGAAAAGCTATTTGCTAGAGAAATTGAAGAACTATTACATGGAGTGGTGACCCTTAGCGAGTACTATAGCTTGTTGGACCATCTTACACCTTATCACATAAAACAACCTGCACACCCACATCATTATGTTTTCCTACTGATTGTAGGTTCCGTGTGACACCTAGATTGTGGAAAACTCCACTAGTCTCCTTCATTATTGGGCAAGGTAATGATACCCACTTATGACATGTTATAACAATGGACCACCTTCCGGAATATATAACTTTTATTTATGGAAAATTGGTATAACCAACCCAAAATGTCATTATTTTAAGATTGGCAGGTTATTTTCTCTCTAAAACATAATGCATATGTTTTTGTTGGTCCACCGATTTGTTATGTAAATTTAAATTTATGAGGAAACAAATATGTAGAGGTGTAGGCAACAGACGAATCTTGTGCAGGGCTATTTTTCCAAAATTTTAAAAGTTAATTTTATATTTTTTTAAATTACGAAAGTCAGTGAAGCCTTAAAACGACATGGTCGAGTATTGGTCCACCATATCATGGTCTGAAAATAATCATTTTTTTTAACTTGTAGCTATTCTTGTACTCTTGTGCAGGTTCTTTTCCATTCTCGAAATATGTAAGTGAATCAAAAGTTATAGGCCAAATAAACGACCTATGTTTTTTACAAATTTGACATGAGTGTAGTTAAAAATGAATTAAAAATCGAAAACAATAACATTTCTATTAAAAAAATATAGTTATAATATGCACACAGAGCTCGACAAGTGTGTGCAATTTCATCAGTAGTGCATAGTGGAGCATATGCGGAACTAAGCGTGAAAAACATGAAGTTACAGAAATTGGTGTGTTCTGCCATAACTTGAACCGAGCCTCAAGGTTTGGCAATCTGAAGCTAATACCAAACCTGCAAGGGCGCCAAAAAAAATTTGAATCGAAAGACGTGTGCAGGCAACTGCGCATGCGTAGATGTGCGCACATGTAGTTGTGTGCACGCGTAGAGGCACGCATGTGTTTATGTGCGTGCACATGTGGATGCACACACGCATTCTTTTTAACACCTTGATTTTTATTTATCTCTCCCTCAACCCCCCATCCCTCTCTATAACCCCACCCCCACTCTCTTCCTATCCACCCAATCCCCCCCACTCTCTTCCACTCTACCCAATGCCTCCTCCCTCCCTCACCCCTCTCTTATCTCCTTCACCAAAAGGGTTAAGAGATATATTATTACACAAAATCAATAACTCGCATTATCCTCATGTACATATAAATATTCATCCTTGTAACCATAAATCCATGACCCATATATCTCAATCCCCAAACCCTTGACCATTAGTCCCTAGCCACTGCAATCCCTAGTCCCTAGTACAACTAAGCACCATAACTCTTGGCCCACTATAATCCTAAACTAGTATAGCCCCTAAAACTCCTAAATACTAACACATAATGATATATATCCCTTAACCCCTATAATCCTAACCACGTAATTCTAACCAATAAAGTGTTTAGTCGAATAAAAATTAACCCCTAACCCTTATAACCTCTAATTCTCATCCCTAAACTCTATCATCAAACACCCAACCCTTAAAACCTATAACCCATATCCAGTTTAGAGAGATATTCATAGAGAGAGAGAGAGACTTGAAACTTGGGCCCTAAAGTAATATTCTATCCAGAAAGAGTTATGATGATTTCCTCCACTAACCACACATGACCTGTTAATGGTATCATTGGCCTATGATTAAGGGTGTCGATACCATGAAGTGGTTTTGAGCAATATGTGTGTGTTTGATCAAGGCTTTTGGAATGATGTTTTACGGAATAATATCGTTCCTTTGGTCATAAAGAAACCATTTAGACATCCAAGGCCATGAACAATGTCTAAAAGCACCAAACAAGACTTTACAGGGGTATCCATTGTGTTATGTATCCAAGTCTTGGGGACTTAGGGCATTGGACATGGTCAAGGGAGGAGACCTAAGACTTAAGCTAAGAAGGTTACATCCACCAACTACACATGGCCTCTTAAGGTATCATTGTCTTGTGATTAAGGATGGAAGTGCCATTATATGGTTTTGAACTTAGTATCTACATGTCTTAGGGCCTTGGAAATGGTTTTCTAGGTAAGAATGCCATGCATTTGGACCTAAATAAACCATTGAGGCATCCAAATCCATGAGAAATTCCTCGATGAACCATGCATTATATCATAAAGATATATGTGGAAATATGTATCTATGTCTTAGGGCCTTAGGACCTTGGGCATAGTCAAGGGAGGAGAGTTGATCCTATGGACCTAAATGAATCTTCTAGCCATCCAAGGATAAGAATATTTCATTCACCAACCACGCATGACATATTGAGGGTATCATTACTCTATGATTGAGGATATTAGTGCATTCAGTATTTTTAAGTAGTATGTACATGTCTCGGGGCCTTTAGGATGATGCTATAGGGAAGAATACTTTGAACTTATACTTAAAGAAATAATTGAGGCATCTAGATCCATGAAAAATGCTTCAAAGCACAACACACATGACTTTGTCAATGGTATTCATGATGATATATATTTATGTCTTGGGGCCTTGGTGCCTTGGACATGCTTAGTGGAGTATACCAAAACCTTGGGCCTTGAAGAAGTATTCTAGCCATAAAAGACTAAGAAGGTTTCTTCAACCAACCATACATGGCTTCTTGAGTGTGCCAATGGATTATGATTAGGGATGTTGGTGCAATTAGGTGGCTTGGAGAAATATGTATGTGTTTCAAGGCCTTGGGAATGACATTTGAGGGAAAAGACTATTAGAGAGATTTTGAGGTCAAAAAATGGCCTCCTAAGAGATGTACTACAAAAATATGAGATATATTAAAATATTATGAATTGGGGGTTTTATGGGGTAGGTATATATGACAAGTCACCTCCCACACTATTTTCTATGCACAATATAAATAACCATGGCTGAGTTACTTTTCAAAATTCACTAGAAATAAAATTAATAAAATAAGTCTACATTGATGTGACTAAGATTCATTGTAAATTCCCAAAAATTTATTGTCCTTTAGAATTTATTTGTCTTGAACTTGCAAATGAAATTAAATAATAAAAAATATTTTTAAGAGCTATTTTTTTAATTTTATGTTGACTTTTTATATTTAGTACTTTTCTCATGAATTTAATATAATGTAATTTAATTGAGAATTTATTTACATGTAAAATGTTAATAATATTATTATAATCCATATTGAATTATTATTATTATTATTATTATTATTTGTTAAATCTATTATTATTCTTTATTAGTTTGACATTATGTTATTAAATATAATGGAGTGATTATATAATTTAAAATTAAAAACATAAAAATGATAATATATTATTTTATAAAAAAATGTGAAATGACTTTCTTTATGAATTAAGAGTACTTCACTTGAAAATGACAATAATATTATTTTATGAGAAAGTGTGAAAAGACATTCATTATGAGTACTTTACTTGAAAATGACAATAATATTATTTTATGAAAAGACTATCATTATGAGTACTTTACTTTATGACTTAAAAGTACTTACACCACTACCTTGGTTAACTATGTGTTTTCATCCACCATAGAAAATTTGACAAATAAGCATTCTTAACTCATGTAATGCCACATCAACCAAGGGGGATGATGTCATCTACTAGAATGTAATTGGTTGTTTTTTATAGTACATTTTCTTTGTTTTGAGGCCATTTTTTGAGCTCAAAATTTCTCTAATGCATGCATTTGGCCCTAAAGAAACCATTGAGGCATCCAAAGCCATGAAAAATGTCTCAAAGCACCATATATGACTTTTCAAGGGATATCCATGATTCCATGGCACTATTTATCTGATTCTTTGGAATTGGAGGTTTGGACATGGTCGTGGGAGGATACTTGAAGCTCTGGATTGAAAGGAATGTTACATCCATTTAGGGATAACAAGGTTTCCTCCACCAAAAACATATACTATTTTGAGAGTATCATTGGCCTATTGATGATGATTGTGCCATCATGGCATCATTAGCATATGGTTGTTTCCTTGAACCAGCATAGATCCATCCTAAACGCATATCTATCAAGCACTAAGAGGCATCCTATTTCTCGAGATATTATATTTTTTAATGAGTTTTTATCTGGTTTTAAAATTTTGTTTTATGAGTAGATATGGATTTTTTAATTGGTTTTCACTTTTTATTTTATGAGCCGACATAACTTTTTTTAATTACTTTTTCTTTTGGGTACATAATGTGACGTCGTTGCGCTACATTACATTACACATCTCCCCCATACAAAGTTGTAACCACCTTGCTACTCTCAGTGCAATAAACACATATGACATTGCAAGCAGATACTTCACCTTCAAATGATCATATTTGCTTGAGAACTATGTATAGGTCTTGAGCCATAAACCAATGTAAAGGAATGAGACATTGAAATTAGGCCTAAAATATAAATTTTGAAGCTCAAGGGAAACCAATAATCCCTTGAACTACCACACATGACCTCTATGTAGGACATTTGTCCTATGGGTGGTGATATCTCACTATTATAAGGTTATGAGCACTAAGGATGGGTCATGGGGAACTTGATTTTCTTGAATGTATATTATGTATTAGGCATGTAGATTATTCTACTCTTGATAATTCAGACTATAAGGTGTTAACCCCATCTAGATGTGAACTTTAGGAAACATAAATTCTACTTAGTTGACAAGGAGACCAACAAGACTATAGCTCTTGGTGTGGACAATCATGGGTTGTTTAGACTATTCAACATTGGACAGGTCATAGAGCATGCAATGGTAAGCACAAGTACATCCAATATAAGTACTCTTTGACATTGATTATATTGGAACCTAATCTTAACCTACCTTTCTCATATGGCTTTAGGTAATATGGTAGACGGACTTCTTGATATCCAAGCACAAATATAGGGTGTTTTTGGAGCTTGTTAGACGAGAACGCAACATAGAGCACCATTTGAGGAACGACAAGTCTGGGGAGAAAACATAGTCATTTAATTGGTTTATGTAAAAATTTGTGGACCAATGAACATGGAATCAAACACTAGTGTTCAGTATTTCTTTCTTTTTATTTATGAATATAGTAGGAAAATGTGCATGTATTTCCTTATTTTTGTTGAGGACTACAATAGGAAAATGTGGGTGTATTTTATGAAATTGAAAGATAAAGTGTTTAATGAATTTCAAAAGTTTCAAGAAAAAAGAGTTAGGATGTCACCTTAGCACTCGTGTCTGATGATAACAAAAAAATTTGTTCCAAATAAATCAATAACATTTGCAATGAGCATCAAACAAAAATAGAGTTCACTACACCCTACACTCCATAATAGAATGGTGTGGTTGAGAGGTGGAACCATGCTATTAAATAGATGACCATGTGTAAGATGGAGAACATGTATGTTCCAAATAGGTTTTGGGATGAGGAATTGTTTACAATATTATATCTATTAAATAGATCTCTAATGATGGTGGTGAATAAGAACACCGCAAAGGAAGCATGGTCTAGGAGGAAGGCTAAAGTCATTCATCCTAGGGTATTTAGTTATATTTTCCATGCCTAGATTCTAGATGAGAAAAGAACCAAGTTAGACCCTACGAGAGAGAAATTGATGATCATAGGGTACAACGATATATATAAATATTAGAGGATGGTTTATGTTAACACCAATCAGTTGATATTCAATAGATATGTCATAGTTGATGAAGAAGTTCAACCTTTCAAAGCTTATTTAGATTTTAAAATTACCATGGAGAAACCAGTTGTGGTGAAGGATACAAGTGTCAAGAGTCAAGAAGCTCCACCCAAAATGGGGAAATATTTTGATAATGTGAAGTCTACGATAATTTTTTATTCAGGCAATGCAAATTAGCATTCGTATGAAACATGTAGAGGTAAGACAAGTCATGGTGACAATACTGACTTCGATGAGGAGGGCCCTAAGAAGAGTTCATAGTGGTGGCTCAACAAGTCATTACGGATATTCAGGTGGGAGAAATGACTAAGGGAATAACATCAAGGGGCAAGAGAGAACATAAAACAAACATGGTAAAATTTGTTTTCATGGCCAATGTTCAGGGATTTAATGATCCATAGGTGTTTGAGGAGGTAATATGGAAAATTGAATGGAAGTCCATGGAAACCAAACATGAGATACAAATGAAAATTCAAACTTGAAATCTCATAGAGCTTCCACTAGGGAAGAGACCCATTGGTCGCAAATGGTTGTACAAAGTCAAGCAAAAAAGTAAATGGCACACTTGACAAGCATAAGGCAAAATTGCTTGCAAAAGGGTTCTCTAAGTGAGAGGGAATCGACTATGGAGAGACCTTTTCTCCTATGTAAAAGATGAGCGTAATTCGATTAATTATATCCACGGTAGAACAATTTAGTTGGAATGTCGATCAAATGGATATGGAAAATGCCTTCTTCAATATAGATTTGGAGGAACAAGTGTACACATATCAACCACAAGTTTTTAAAGTTCCAAGGTAGGAGCATCTTGTTTGCACACTGAAGAAGGTTATATATGGCCTAAAGAAGGCACCCAAGGCATGGTACATTATAATTAATAAGTAATTAGATGAATAGGGATTGTGCAGTAGAAGCAAAGACACTAAGATATGTGGGTATAAAGATTCATATTTGTCAGGTTGTTTCATTGATAGAAAATCAACTTTTGAATGTGTATTTCAAGTTATCTTGGTTTCTTTATTTGTTAAATTTCCATGATAATGTGTACATTCAATTTTGCATAGCTCGTATAATTTTAACCAATCATAATTCACATTTTAATATTGGTAGATTTTTATTTTTATATAACCTTTAACCCCATAACTTACCTACAATCCCTATAACCTTTAACTCTTAACCTACAATCCTTATAACCCTAACCCAAAAACCCCTAAACCCCTGGAAGCACTTATGCACTTAGGGATTATGGTTTAGAAGAGGGCCTAAAGGCCTTTATGGGGGAGGGGATCTACGAATAAATTGACACATATAGATTTATTGGGAAATAAATGAAGTAAACGTTACCCACTGAACTATGAAACGTTCAGTAGAGGCATGCACGTGCTCCTAACGCGTACGCGCCTCTGCTGAACATAAAATTCAGAAAATAACCCGTGCTCTTCTCTGCATTTTGTCACTCATGTATCGCATATTTTTCACTCTTTTCACGCACAGTTCGACAATCACTTGCATTTTGGATTGAATTCACACAAATTTTGGTGTTTCTTTGACAATTTGGATTGAATACACACCAGTTGGACTCTATTTGGCTCTTTGGATTGAATACACACCAGTTGGACTCTATTTGGCTCCTTGGATTGAATTATCATGCTGCTTGGACACACTTGAACTCTTCTTACATATAGTGGATACATCAAAAGAGCATTTTACATTTTAAGAAAAGAGCAATCCTAATCCTGGAGGTATGGTGACAATTTTTTCTTGTGAAATGTATTTTAATCTTCATTCACTTTGTTTGAATTGTATCTATTTTAGTTTTTCCTCATGAATTGTATGATAAATGTATTTTAGTCTTCTTAATATTCTTAATGCTTTCAACCTTTCATAAATATAATAAAAAAAACTTACTTGCATCACCACCAATAAATTTTCATAATCCCATAACTCCATCCAGTACACAAACATTTGTTGAATTCCTCATGATTTCACTACAACAACTCACACAAACACCTAAAGAATCAAACTCTTAATCTTTTGGGGCTATTTTACCTCATCTAAAACATGAAAATGAAGTGAGTAGGAGCTTCTCCTTTTGTAGGAAATATGCTCTTACTAACATTCCATACCACCATCCAATTCCATCTACTAACACAAACTATTGTCAAAAAACCATGTGCCAAATTCCAAGCTACCAAAAAGAGGCTCATTGTACATTGTTTCAAGATGACAAGAAAACATATCAAATTGAGTTCCTAGAGGTGATGTTGTTGTTATATCTAGGGTATTCTCAATAGCTTTTAAGATTATATGAAAACATTCTCACTAGATGTTGTTGTACATAACAAATTGCTAAATCAAGTTTTAATAATCATGCACATCGAGTTTTAATATCTTATTTGTTATTTATTCTTGCAGGGGTGATATTTTGTTTTGTTAAAAAACGTATTGAATATGGGAAACATACGTAATAATAAAAAAATGTCTAGAAGGAAGGATCCACCCCATGAAAAGGCCCATGAGATAAGGGAAAAGGCCATGTTGTACATGAAAAACCGTAGGCATCAAAATGTTAGTGCCTTAGATCCATCAACACGCAATGACGAAGTGGTTGAAAGAAGAGCACACACATGTTGAACACACTCCCTTGCAGGACCAAATTGTGAACAAAGGGCCACATCAAACCGGTGACGATACTCGTACTTCCTTTCCGACTCACTTGCCTCGACTATCAATCAGACAGTGAAGAACTCCCATACGTATTCATGTGGATGAAAGTTCCTTTTCAGGACTTGAAGGTAAGTTTCCCAAACACACTATTGATTTCTATGGTAACAGGATAATCAAAGAATTTTTTTAATCCAAAACTGATGCAAGAAAATGTCTATTGTTTCTAAATTTGTTAAAATCACACTGTCTAGCTCATGTTATGAGAATTTTAGGCATAAAGGTAGTTAGAAGTTCAGAGGCCAACAATCATGTTGTTAGAAATCTACAGTCTACATTTAATTTGATTGGAAAAACTTCTCGTACAAAATATTTTAATGCGGCCTGTCGTGTACTGTCAGAATCGATTGTAGACAAATCCACAAGGCAACATCACCTGTTATCACACACATGTAAAATATTTAAAGTAGATAGAAATATTCTTCAAAATTATTATGATATTAGAGAAAAACTTGAGGCCCCAGGCCAAAAAGATTGTTGGGCCTTTGTTGGTAGGTTACCTCATTCAGACATGAAGCTTATTGATGCTGTTAAAGAACTAGTACAAAAGTTTTGGCATGATAACACTAGACCATCATCGAATCAAAGAGATGTGTTAAAGTTGAGAAAATGTGTTAAGGGGTGTGAATCCCATGTCAAGCACTTCCTTGACACGACACAAACAGAACTCTATGAGAGGTTCAAGAATGAGCACACACAATTGAACTTGGCCCAAAGGTCCTTTGAAAAATGCAAACCCTAGTATGTTAGAATTTGCATTGATCGCAACACATGTTGTTGTAGATACCATGTATAATTTGAGTACTATTATGATACATATAGAGATATATTTTGTGATTTGCATACTAACATTGTGGAGGACTTCCCATCGTTACAACCATCGAATGCATCCAAAGAATTTATACATAGCATAATGTGTCCAAGACCCGAACGACAAAAATATTATAAAAGATCATGTTTATATGGGACATGTTCCAGGTGCAGTGGATTTGCATTATTGAGCCGATGCATCCATGAAATCAAGGAGCACGAATTTGGGAGGATGTCAGTAGAAATGCAGAACTTCAAGGAGCCGATGCATCCATCCATGACCTGCATTATGTGCAGCATTGCTTCAGAAGTTTCTATGATCAGCTGAAGGAGAGAGGTATACAGATGGATTGGCATTGGATATGGTCATATGGTTGTGCAGGCCAGTCCAAAAATACACGTGTATTCCAATGGTTGAGTATTTTGCACAAGAATTATAATGTGCTTCATATATGGAACTATTTTGAGACCAGGCATGGAAAGGGAGAGCATGATGGGGCTGGATCATGTCTCAAAACTTCCCTACGAAGGGAGGATATGAAGTGCATGAAAAACCTTCATATTCGAGATGCAGAATCCATAGTTCAATGGTGCTCTGCAAAAATGTCAGATCGAACCATGGAGCAACACAAACTAACAGGTAGAGGACATGTTGTTAGAAATTGCTGGCATGTGGTTGATATAGATCGATCATGTTCTTATAGTTGTAGTACTGTACAAGGAACTCATGGATTTCATTCGGTTTGAAGCTCAAACAACCCCTTATTTGAAATATGGACGCAGAAACTTGCTTTCTTTTGTGGGACTTCGAGCAATTGTGAGTGGTATGAGTGTGAATCAATGGATTGGGTTGATGAATGGGATCATGTATCACTTGCATTGGATCCATGTGCAGCTGTTGAAATAATCCAGTTAGAGGAAGGCCGGTCTTCTATATTGAATGAATATGATCATATATCTGATCTTGTACATCCAAGTAAACATTTCTGCATTCATATCCTGGTTCCCTCCTTGTTTTTTTAATTATCCAAGTTATCAAACCACTGCTTGTTGGAATATGACCGTAAAATGAATTTTTGCAGGACACATCTATGCATTTGTAGCCCCGACAAACAGTGAAATTAACACAAATTATTGGTTGGCACGATGCATCCAGGGGAAGAAAACTCTCCTCGCATCATTAACCGATAGTGAAGGTATTATCGTTCCAACTGGCTCGATGGTTGTTCAGGGAGAATAAATTAGAGTAGATGGAAA
Organism: Larix kaempferi; assembly: GCA_027924585.1. Lineage (NCBI taxonomy): Eukaryota > Viridiplantae > Streptophyta > Pinopsida > Pinales > Pinaceae > Larix > Larix kaempferi. The sequence continues at coordinate 389,030 of BSBM01000659.1, forward strand.
GGGACCAAAGAGCAATGGCTACACATACATGGATTATGGACCAGTTCATGGGTGTATCACTTTACGCACTTGATCGTTGGTACAAACATCCAACTACAAACAATTTCAATGAAGTCATCAAACAAGATACGCTACTTACTACCTCATGCAGAGCACGAGAGGTTGTTTGAGACAATAAAAAACAAAGAGGATCCAGAAGGCCTAATTGATTGAGGTACATAGTATAGTCATGTGATTGTTTATTCATGATAGATTGTTTATTTAATATCTTTTATTTGGTGTTTGAGTTATGTTTAAGTTACTATTACAATACATTGATGTTTTACACCATTATATGTTTTACACCAATCACTCCAATTCAAGTTTCCATCTCTTTAGGAAAATTTCACATGCATAAAAATGATTGAAAACTCATATTATATTTTAACATTTCATAATATTCAATATAAATTGGAATCAATACACATAAAAGAGTACACATTTGTCATTCACAAATCACAATGAGACACATATATGTGAACAAAACCATGTAGAATGTTGACACCCCGCGACCATTCAGGGACACTTTGAGGATTTGCTCTGGGGGCACAGAACCCAAACCGACGAGCGGAGTTGGGTTCCGTCAGATCCCACAAGTGCACATGGCCATTGTGTATGTGTTCACGATGGCCACATATGCCCAAGAGCCTTCGGATGAGAATTGACCCCCTTGAGAAAAATTAGAATCACCTTCACTGAGCAAAACCCTAGTTTCAGAGATTGCACAATAACACCTTTTTTGGGCGTTGGAGGCACAGTGTGGGGGTCCACCAGCTAGAAACTGGCGTCTCGAATCCACCGGAATTGACGGCTTCATGATCGGAGTCACGGTTTTGGTGCTACGGGAATTTTGGTCAGGCACCCTGTGGCCATTCAGGGACACTTTGAGGATTTGTTCCGGGGGCACGAAACCCAAACCGACGAGCGGAGTTGGGTTCTGTTAGATCCCACATGTGCACATGGACATTGTGGAAGTGTTCACGATGGACATGCACGCCTGGGAGCCTTCATATGAGAATTGACCCCCTTGAGCAAAATTGGAATGGCCTTCACTGAGCAAAACCCTAGTTCTAGAGATTTCCCAATAGCACCTTTTATGGGCGTTGGAGGAATGGTGTGGGGAGTTCCCTAGCTAGAAACCGACATCCCAAATCCACCAGAATCGAAGGCTTCGTGATAAGAGTCATGGTTTTGGTGCTACGGGAATTTTTGTCAGGCACCTCGTGGCCATTCAAGGACACTTTGAGGATTTGCTCTAGGGGCACGGAACCCAAACCGACGAGTGGATTTGGGTTCCGTTGGATCCCACACATGAACATGGCCATTGTGGATGTGTTCATGATGGAGATGCACACCCGGGAGCCTTTGGATGAGAATTGACCCCCTTGAGAAAAATTGGATGGCCTTCACTGAGCAAAACCCTAGTTACGAAGACTGCACAATAACACCTTTTCTAGGCATTGGAGGCATGGTGTGGGGGGTTCCCCAGCTAGAACCCAGTGTCTTGAATCCACCGAAATTGACGTATTCGCGATCAGAGTCACGGTTTTGGTGCTACGGGCATTTTGGTCAGGCACCCCGTGGTCATTCAGGGAAGCTTTGAGGATTTGCTCCCGGGGCACGGAACCCAAACCGATGAGCGGACCTGGGTTTCGTTAGCTCCCACACATGCGTATGGCCATTGTGGACATGTTCACAATGGCCATGCATGCCCGAGATCCTTCGGATGAGAAATAACGCCCTTGAGAAAAATTGGCATGGACTTCACTGAGCAAAACCCTAGTTCCATAGATGGCACATTAACATCGTTTCCGGGCATTGGAGGCACGGTGTGGGGGGTCCCCCAACTAGAACCCGACGTCCTGAATCCAACGGAATAAACTTCTTCGTGATCAAAGTGACTATTTTTTTTCTACGGGAATTTTGGTTGGGAACCCCGTGGCCATTCAGGGACACTTTGAGGATTTGCTTCGAGGGCACGAAACCCAAACCAGCAAGCGGACCTAGGTTTTGTCAGCTCCCACACATGCATATGGCCATTTTGGACATGTTCATGATGGCCATGCATGCTCAAGATCCTTCGGATGAGAAATGACCCCCTTGAGAAAAAATGGCATGGCCTTCACTGAGTAAAAACCCTAGTTCCGGAGATGGCACATTAGCAACGCTTCCGAGCGTTGGAGGCATGGTGTGGGGGGGGGGCTAGCTGAAACACGGGGTCCCAAATCCATCGGAATAGATGGGTTCATGACCGGAGTCATGGTTTTGGTGCTACGAGCATTTTGGCTAGGCACCTCATGGCCATTCAGGGACACTTTAAGGATTTGCTCAGGGGGCACGGAACCAAAACCAACAAGCAGACCTGGGTTCCGTCAACTTCCACACGTGCATATGGAAATTGTGGATGTGTTCATGATGTCCATGCATGCCAATGAGCCTTCGGATGAGAAATTACCCCCTTGAGAAAAATTGGCATGGCCTTCACTGAGAAAAACTCTTGTTCTGGAGATGGCACATTAGCACCGTTTCTGAGCATTGGAGGCACAGTGTGGGGTGTCTGCTAGTTGAAACCCAGGGTCCTGAATCCATTGGAATCAATAGATTCACAACCAAATTTGTGATTTTGGTGATACGGGCATTTTGGTTAGGCACCCTGTGGGGCATTCAAGGACACTTTGAGGATTTGCTTCGGAGGCAAGAAACCCAAACCGACGAGCAGACCTAGGTTCCGTCAGCTCCCACACTTGTGTATGGCCATTTTGGATGTGTTAATGATGGACACGCACACCTGGGAGCCTTTGGATGATAAATGACCCCCTTGAGCAAAATTTGCATGGCCTTTACTGAGCAAAACCCTAGTTCCGAAGATGGCACATTAGCACTATTTCTGGGTATTGTTGGCATGGTGTGGGGGGTATCCTAGTTGAAACCTGAGGTCCTGAATCCATCAGAATCGACGGATTCACGACCGAAGTCATGGTTTTTGTGCTACGAGAATTTTGGTTAGGAACCCCATGGCCATTCAGGGACACTTTGAGGATTTGCTCCGGGGGCACGAAACCCAAACCGGCAATTGGACCTGGGTTCCGTCAGCTCCCACACGTGCGTATGGCCATTTTGGACGTTTTCATGACGACCATGCACACCCGGGATCCTTCGGATGAGAAATGACCTTTATATCCAAGTTGACACATGGATGAGATAAATGGCCTTTGTATCCAAGTTGACAAATGGACCATGAGGTAAATAGAGTGTATTCCTTCAAGTCTTAATAGTTGTTTATTCTTTGTATGACTTCCCAAGTAAATGGATTGATGGTCATTCAACCAATTTGCATGACTCTTCTTATGCATCCTCACCTATTGGCTAGTGGAAATCCCTTTCTAAGACTAATTACAAACATATATAGGTAGAGTCAGGGGTGATGGAAAGGCCAAGCATCCTTATCCTTTCATTTCCCATTCTCATCTCTCTTCTCTCCTATTTTCATTTTTCTTTCATTTAAATTTTCTTTCTCTTTTATTTTCTTTAATTTATAAAAATTGCATGTCATTCTCTCTTTATTTAACCCTCATTAGTTACTGGAATGATTTTTTCTACGAGCTTTATAAAACAACCATTTTGTTCAATTCCATTTCAAATCACACCTCCACATTGAGAGGCTTTTTGGTATCCAAAATATTATAAGGAAACAAATTCTAGACCAATGTGCCTTATATGTTCTTCTTTCCAACATGGCTCTCAACTCTAGATCCTAGATATAAATCTAGTTCTGGCGTTGGCTCTAGCTCACAACTATGGCTACAAGATTTGGTTCTAGATATGGCTCTAGCTATGGTAGTTGGATTGCTTGTTCCAAAATTGAAAAATGATTCCCATTGACTCTCTTATCTAATAAATCTTTCTATCCAAACACTTCAATCAAAATTCATTTCCATATTCAATGTGCAATTCTCTTTCATTCTCAAACTTGGATACAATCAATCTTGGTAGCCAATTAAACCAAGTATAATTTTGGTCTTCTCTTGTTTAGTGATATCCCAACAAGCATATGTCATCATGCAACAAATCCACAACAATAAGTGTGGTAGACTATCCTCTTCTGCTAGGATCAATTTCTTCACAACATGGAAACAATTTGATGTTGCAATGTTAATTGAATGACAATATTCACATGAAAACATAGTACACTCTTCTACCCACAATTGTTGAAAAATCATGCAATGTGTGGTTGTAGGTGAAATAATTTGCTATAGTCTTTGAGGATGAGAGAATGCCTCAAGATTTGGGCAATTTAAGGAATGGCTAGAAAACAACTTGGTGAAACATGAATTATTCTACATTTTGTTTCTTTGTCAATTGCCATGGAGTTCCAAGAAACCCGTAAGTTCATTAACTTCCATGTGCCAACCTTTGGAACATAACCAAAAATGGATTTTGGTGTTGCAACATTGAAACCAAAATTCTATCTTGATTTCCTTTAATGTTGGAATCAACCTATTTCCCACATTGTTGCTGACACTAACCTCTTGTGTTGCTATAAATCCTTGTAAAACTTCTACTCCTTGGGATAGATATTCAAAAAACTCTTTGTTCCCTTTCGAATTCACTCTCCACAACCTTATCTTGGCTATGAGGTTTCTAGGGTGAAGCTTTGGATGAAGTCATCAACACTTTTCTTCCCGATTTCCACTCAGCTTATAGTGGTGGAAATAATTCTTGGTGCTACATGGACTTCTTGACATCCTTTTTTTCTTTAGGTGAATGAGTGTCTTGTTGTATTGGGGAATCCTTCTCTCCATTATTACTTTAAAATATCTTATCTCGTGGTATGTGGCTTGCTTCTCCCAATAGGATGCCTCAAGATGGACCTCTCTTCCCACTTAATGAGCATGCATATAAATAGTATCCCTTGTCCATCGTATCCCATTTACCTTAAAAAATTTGAACCAATGCCTCTTTTATGCTTTTGAAAATCACCAAAGATTCTTAGGAAAGGTCTTAAGAAAGTGAACTTACCATGCTAGTCTATTTCATGGTGTTGGATTCTACAGTCAAAATGGGAAGTCTATTTGCTTACTTGTTCTCTTGCATGACTACTTATAGTTTTACAAATTCTTCTTCCTTCTCTACCAACCCTTAGTGGCAACCGAGTCATCATCTAAGTGATCCTCAACACCCTCTGACTATCTGTATAAATTGTTATTCTTGATGTTGATTATTTAGCAATGGAAAAAGTCTTGTTGTTGTCTCGAGGTTAGAGTTCAATAATGATGGGAATTGGAAATTTATCTTTGATCATCAATTTATTAAGAATGTGGAAGTTAAGACACATGAGCTCAATTTATCCCATTGTATGCCATTTATCTTGGATCCTTGGCATGAGAAAATTCATAATGTTTCCCATATTAGATTCATGAGTCAAATATTTCCTGTATAGGGCCTGTGTGGTGAATTAATATCCTACACATGTCCTAGGAGCCATGACAACATCATCTGTTCCTTGATATGTTGGTGCTCCTCATAAACTATGATCAAGGTCTTAAGACCCATATGTTGTGTACAACACATCATAATGATGTTGATATCTTGGAAAAAAAAGTTTAATGTTTGTTTGTCATCTCCACGGTGCCAATTTTTGTCTACATTACCATCATCATCACTACCATGGTGGCCATTGGTGTCTTCATCATCATCATCATTTCCTCCATCATCATCACCACTGCCACCACCACCACCAATGCCACCACCATCATCATCAATCTGCAAGAATTATGCAATAAATTACTTTGTGAAAAAAATTCAATGTCTCTTACTAAGGGAAACCCTAGTTTTCAAATTGTCAAACAAGATGAGATTCAGGCAATAGGCTTAGAGGAGAGAGGCACTCCTAGCATTAATCTGATGTCCCGATTCCAAGGGAGTTGTTGTTTCATCAATCCAAGCCACGATGATTACTTTATGGCCCATCTAAACTCACCTCCCATAAGCTTTTAGGGACACATGGAAAATCCCTATCGGGGGCATAGAATTCGAACCGGGAAACAGAATTGAGTTTCGTCATCTCCCACACGTGCATCTGGCCATTGTGGACGTGTTCGCGATGGCCATGCACGCTCGAGAGCGTTTGGATGAGAATTGACCCCCTTGAGCAAGATTGGCATGGCCTTCACTAAGCAACCCTAGTTCCAGATATGTCACAATAGCATTGTTTCTGGGCGTTGGAGGCACGGTGTGGGGGGCCTCCCTGTTGAAACCTGGGGTCCCGGATCCATCGGAATTGATGGATTTGCGATCGGAGTCACGATTTTGGTGCTATGGGAATTCTTATCAAGCACCCCATGGCCATTTAAGGACACTTTGAGGATTTTCTCTGGGGGCACAGAACCCAAACCGGCGAGCGAACTTGGGTTCCTTCAGCTCCCACACATGCATGTGGCCATTGTGGATGTGTTCACGATTTCCACGCTTGATCAGGAGCCTTCAGATCATAAATGACCCTCTTCAGCAAGATTGGCATGGCCTTCACTGAGCAAAACCTTAGTTCCCGAGATGGCACAATAGCACTGTTTTCGAGCCTTCGAGGCACGGTGTGGGGTGTCCCCTAACTGAAAGTTGGGGTCTTGAATCCATATGAATCAACGGATTCACGATCAGAGTCACGGTTTTTGTGCTACGAGCATTATTGTCAGGCACCACGTGGCCATTCACGGACACTTTGAGGATTTGCTCCGGGGGCACGAAACCCAAACCGACGAGCAAACTTGGGTTCTGTCAGCTCCCACACATGCATGTGTCCATTGGGGATGTGTTCACAATGGCCACGCTCAGAAAGGAGACTTTGGATCATAAATGACCCCCTTGAGCAAGATTGGCATGGCCTTCATTGCACAAAACCCTAGTTACTGAGATGGCACAATAGCACTGTTTCTGAGCCTTCGAGGCACAATGTGGGTTCCGAATCAATGGATTCATGATCGGAGTCACGGTTTTGGTGCTACGGGCATTCTTTTCAGGCACCCCATGGCCATTTAAGGACACTTTTCACATGTAAGTGGAAGATTTTTTCAAAATGATTGCTACAAAGTGTTCTTTGATCTAACTCTGTTTTATTATAAAAAAGAGAATGAACATTGCAAAAGTCAATGAGAAGAAAATGAGAATTGGAAAATTTTATTTCTTCAAATAGGTTATTGCATTTTGTCATATATGAGCACATATCTAAGCATATTATGCATATCACATGCCAATATCTATACTCTTGAATGATCATCCAAAAGAAAACATATCTGGATGGTGACATCCATAGCATCACACAAGAGCAATCTCTCCAAGAATATCCAAGATTATGAAATTGCATTGCTTTGTGCAAAAATTCCAATGCCTCTCAACGACGATGGTGACAACATGGGCATGATGAGGATGAAGGTTATATTGATGGTAGCAATGGGCATGGTGTTGATGGTGACAACATGGGCATGAGGAGGATGGTGGTGACATTGATGGTGGAAATGGGAATGGTGTTTATGAATCATGATGGTCATGGTGCAATGAGAATGGGGATGGTGACTATGAACATGGGGACGGTGTTATGGTGAAAATGACCTAAATGTCCTATAGAGTCTAGAAAATTTCAAGCTACAACAATGACCTAAATGTCCTTGCACCATTTTTTATGATCCTTTTTTTTCTTTTTAGGCTCCTTTTTGGCTTAGTCCCTTTGCTTTAGATTTGGCTTTGCTAAGCTACGACATAGGATCATGGATTTTGGAAGGAGGCATAACTCACATTCATCATTTGATTTTATTTACTTTAGAGTACTTTGACTCTTTTCACTTTGATTTAGGCACCACACATAGGAATAATATGCATATACTTTAGAACATGACACATAATTAGTTTCTTGCAAAAGGGGGAAATGATGAAATTGGGTGAAGTGGCTAGTGAAATGACATATGAAAAATGGCTAGGTAAATGTTGCTAATGAGATGAAATGAGGGTTGTGCTTGATTAAATCCCTAAGGGCACACCTCACCCAAGACGTCATTCACTTATAACCACATCATGATGCTCCCTAAGCTATTGAGACAATATTGAGAATATGTGATCCATTATAGAGTAACACCTTTGACCTCCTAATGTTATGTCAACACATAAGAAAGTGTTTTAACATAAGTCAATTAGAGAGGATATGCCATAGCACTGGTACCAACTGGATGTCCCCATTTTTATATGGCATATGGCAAGGTAGGCTAAGTAGATTGAAGGTAGACTAGAGGTATCTTTGAGCTAGTTGAAAGTGTCTCTATCAAGTGTCTATGGGAAAAGCCATAAATCTCATCTGTGGAACTATTGGGTGTGGTGGGATATCACACAGGAAATGATGATTATGTCACCCCATACACATATAGGGATAACAACGATGAATTTGGGTCTCAATTCTTATATAAAGAGACTTTCTCTTTCATTTATTTCATTGGTTGTTGGTTTTTTTTGGTCCATCTTGTGCTATTTGGAGACCTTCATTGAATATCAATCTAAAGAATTTGGAGGTAAATTTCTTGGGATATTCTTATGTATGTGCAACTCATTTCTTATTCATGTTTCTTGTTGGAGGTAATGTGATGAAAATTATTCTTGGCCATTAAGGGGTATTAATACTTAGTTGGATGAAAAGTATGATATGTTAAGTTCTATCATAATTTTCATTTTCATTTTACTTGAAAGGGAGTTAATTTTTGCATATTTTTCTTAATCTTGATTGTTTACTAATGCTAACCCCTTCTTTGTAGAGTGCAACCTTAAAGGAAAGGAGTGAGAGATATTTTATTTTCCTTTGTGAACTTGTGTTGGTACTCCAACACATCAAATGGTTTGAGGTTATACTAGAACAAAATATTTATTTTGATGAGATTTCTAAGGAAGGCCCTCTTAGTAATTATTAGGCGAGTCCATACTTGCTCGAGTCTTTTGACATTAATCTGTGCTTACCATCCACATATATAATATCTAAAAATTATTTTTCTGTTTTGTTTTAAAATGAAATCTACTAACCCTAAAGAATAATGTTAGTTGGATTTCTTAGTTATTCTAGATCTACTTGTTCTCCATTGATTATATCTAGCTAAAAATCTAGAAATTTAATCCTACGGCTTATCATACAAATTTGATATTTATTTATCTTAATTCTCTTGGATTCAAAGATTAATATTAAGTGGAATTGGAATATCGTACAAAAATTAATATCTAGACTCTTGAATTGGAACTTTGTGCAAAAATTCCAATGCCTCTCAATGGCGATGGTGACAACATGTGCATGATGAGGATGAAGGTTATATTGATGGGCATGGTGTTGATGGTGACAACATGGGAATGAGGAGGATGGTGGTGACATTGATGGTGGCAATGTGCATGGTTTTGATGAATCATGATGGTCATGGCGCAATGAGAATGGGGAGGGTGACTATGAACATGGGGATGGCGTTATGGTGAAAATGACCTAAATGTCCTATAGAGTGTAGAAAATTTCAAGCTACAACAAATAATTAAATATCAAAACCCTTTCCTATATTGGGATCCTATTTATAAATAGCACCATGTGCCCCCTCATCTAGGATTTATCCCTCGCCTCTACCTTGAATCTCGAAGGTGTTCCTCCGAGGACATTAGTCATTCCTCTAAGATTTGATGAAACTTCCTAATGAAAGTGTTAAAATAAGGTATAAAAAGATTCCCATGCCTAATAAGTGGTTTTTCTTAAGTGAGGGTTACATTTTTGTTATGGTCATTATAAAGGAGTTCAACATTAATACCGTAAACCTAGAGCCTAAAGCCTAGCCTAGAAAACCCAAAGCCTAGCATAAAATCGCTAGTTTTGAATCCAAATAATTATACACTTATATGCAAAGTTTCTGACATCTATATAGAAAGGGTGCATACAACTAAAAACAAATCAAGTGCAATCCATATCTAACCCAAAATACATAAACATAGAGTCTAAATGGACTAGACTCCAATGAGCATGATGGCGACAATGGTGAGAATGAGCACAATGATGACGATGGTGATAATGGGCATGAGGATAGGTATGGTGATGGTGACAATGAGACAAAGTGCATTAGGTTTATGGTGGATGACGGATGATTGATGGGGACGAGGATGGTGGCACCACGAGCAAGAGGATGACGAGGCTTGATGGTGATTGTGGTAGTGGGCATGGTGTTCGTGACAATGATTTCATAATAGTGGAGTTCAATATTAAGCTGGTAACCCTAGAGCTTGGAGACTAGCCTAGAAACACGAGATCCTAGCCTAAAATCCCTAGTTGGTAGCGTAAACCCTAGTTTGTATTCTAATCACAATGAAACCCTATTATGTAGCCTAATCCCTTTCCTAAATTATAATACATATAGAAATTCAATCATTTTCATTGTACATATATATTCATGTGCATGCATTTGAATCCAAATCATTATACACATATATGCATAGTTTCTCATATATATGGAAAGGGTGCATACAACTAGAAAAACATTGTAACTAGCACCAGAAACCTAATTATTTATTAGATGATTGAAATTTTTTTATGGCATGGTTAACAATTTTGTTGCAAATTATCATGGTTGATTCTAGGACCATAACTAGTATTTATTGAAGATAATTGATTTGGTCCAGTTGTAAAGGGTGCATGGTGTATGTTCATCCCCTCAATGGTTTGAAATTGATTGTAGCATGAATTTTTTTATATGATGGATATGTACACTTGTGACAACCTTCTCAATGGATGGAAAACCTAATATGATCATAACATTAGTAAATCTTATGCCAACATGTACATTCTACCATATTGCCAAATCCATGAGATAAAACCATAATGGAATAAAACTCAAACAAACATATAATTTTTCTGGCAAATAGTGGAACATAGTTCCCAATATACATATGATGGAAACTCGTGCTCTATACAAAATCTAGCAACTCATGTCGTAGATCCAAAATACATGGAAACTCGTGCCCTATACAAAATCCGGCAACTCATGCCATAGATCCAAAATACATGGCAACTCGTGCCATAGATACCAAGTACATGGAAACTAGTGCCCAAAAGTGCCACATCATGGCTAATATACATAACATGGTGTGTCAAGCATTGTGACCACCCTCGTCACTCCCAGGCGCATCTCCAAAATCAATCTTCCTCTTCTTGGAGCTACTGGTATCTCGGGTCTTCTTCTGTCTAGGAGTAGACCATCTCTCCAGGCTTTGAAACAAATGATATAAGATACCATCATTTTCAAGCATTTGTAACATTTACCACATTTATAAAATGAATGTAGAATTCAAATCTTCAATAACTCACCACTGATGCGAGTGGGAGACGTGAGGCAGGTGTCCTAGATCTGCTGAGCCTCTCAACAATTCCAAACTACAACATTTACAACAATCATTTCATTGAAAAATAATAATTGCTTAAATTAATTTTCGTTAATGCATCAAAATATTTTCATAAATTAACTTGATTCTCATCGTGAACACCTCCGACAATGGACATGACTTGGCTTCAGGGCTAGCAGGTGGAGCAGTTGGCTGGACAACCTACTCTGATGCAATCATGGGGGGGAGGGGGGGGGGCGAAGATGTAGTTTCAACAACTATGGGTGCAACCACTATAGATACATGGGAGGATACTCAAAGAGTAGATGCCACAATAATGGGGGGAAATGGAGAATATATGTTGGAAGAGGACATGGTGGTATGGGGTGGAGGAGGACGTCATGGACAATGAACCCCTCTCGACTATACGATAGGGGGTATCGACCCAAAAGGGATTAGGGGGATGTTGAGGGATGGTGAATGGGAGGGTGGTCCTGGATAGAGGGAGGAGGATGGATAGAAGGGAGGTTATGGAAGAACGAGGGAAGCTGTATGGAAGGGGGGGCGTGGACGAATGGGGGAGGATGGATAGATGGGAGGGGGGGGGGGCGGATAAATGGGGGAGGATGGATGGAGGGGGGAGGTTTGACCGAGGGTGGAGTATGGACGGAGAGGGGGGGTTGAATGGAAGGGAGGGGGTGGAAGGAGGGAGGGGTGTGGATGGAAGCGAGGGGGGCGACTTATGGGAGAGGGTGGAAACATGGGACTAAATTGGGTATGAGGAACTATGCCACCTGCAGCTGTTGGTGGCCCCTGCATACACATTTGTAATATCATAGTTTAGTAAACAAAAATCAAATTAAACCGTAGTAAGTCATAACAATTCAAATTAAAAGCATGCTTTTAACTACACTTTGTACCTATGTATATGGTGATCTTCCAATCCCTGGTGGAGATAGATAATCATTGTAGTCTGGGCATACCTGTGGACACCAAAATGCATGTACATTATGAACATATTAAACAAGTAATTATTTAGGAAATCAAAATATTCAAAAATATTGTATGAACTATCATTGTGTATGTCATAGATATAAATACATAAATAATAGAAATTCCATAAGTAATAACAATATTGTGTGAGGTACTGAAAATACCTCTGTGTGAGGTGCTGCAATTTCAGTTGCAACTTCCATTGTTGCGTCCAGTTTGGGAGATCCTACGTTCTCCCATGACAGTATCTCAGCTCTAAATTACCGTACATTGAAATAATAGTTTAAGTGAAACACAAATACTTTAAAATTACTTTGCAAATTATCAAGTGATGATTGAAAACACATTAAAAAAGGTGCTAACCTGCTCCATATAGAAGCCATCGATTGGCACAAGGAAAGTGTGCCCGCAATGGGGAAAAATATGTGGCATTGTCCTCATCAAACTAGAAGGCTCAACATGGATACCACCAATCACAGTTATATCCTGACTCTGTTGTAAAGGCCCTGCACTTGATTCTCTATCAGGGTCAACCTGTCTCTCCACTGCAGTCGTTGCTACAAAGGTAGTGTGTCTAAGGAGTCCACGTGCAACACTCCCCATCCCCCCCTCGATATTGTCAAGTTTGTTGGGTAACTAAGGTGCTGGGGAGAGGGGTTGGGCTCGCGCCTAGGAACCGATGGCATTCTCAGTGGATTCCTCCTAGAAGTAGGTCGATCTTGGGTAGAGCCACGCTTAACACCCTATAACTCGATTATGTCAAAATAGTTGACATGTAAACCGAGTGCAAACTCATCCCACAGTTGCCGAAGGAAGTACTGTGGAACCTCCTTATTAATGCAGGAAGATTTATTGTAAACCATGAACCACCTATGCATCCAATTGTCCCTCCATGGTTGGAAATGACACCAATCCATGCAGACACATGGCTTTCTACTATATGGTGGTTGTTGTGTTTTTGAATCGGTGAATATACTGTATAATTGGTCCTTTGTAATATTCAACTCTTTTATTTCCTCCTTGGAAATTTCTGTGGAATAATACTCCCGCATCCTAGCTTTATATTCAGTCATGTCAGTCAATTGGCGATGTGCATGGATGAAGGAGTCAATTGAGCTCTCAATTGAGGTGGAAACGGACACTCGATATGGTTCCCCTGTGTTTCTTAGTTATCGAGTGTGCACTCTCATTTCATTTGCATAATGGTTCAAGTCATCTTGGTCGAAATTTTATTGGGGGTTTTGATTTTCTTGGGCATTTTTATTTTGTTAAGGGTTTTCATTGGTTCCAAGATTTGTGTTTTCTTTTGTTTCACTGGACTCCATGTTAACATTTTGTTCATTCATTGTATAGTTTTAGACTCTGCAGTTGAAAAATTCTCTATTATTTTACTAATTTGTGAATTATTAAAAATTTAATAAACAAACAAAAATCAATAAAATGACAAAAAAAATGAATAAAATGACAAAAAACATGGATCTTACCTATCCAATGCACTTGATGATCACTTGGTGGATGTATTGAGGGATTTTTTGAGTGAAATAGCTGAAAATGGTGGTCTCTTGCTCCGCGCACGCAATGGGTGAGTGAGGATCGACTGGTTGGAAGGAAATAAAATGCCTCTACCTTGTTTTTTTAATTAGATTAACAAGGGCACGTGTGCGCTAAAAATGCGCACGCGCCTTGGTTCGGTACTGAACCTAATGGCGTGTGCATGCTTCCTTATGTGTGTGCACGCCTTTGTTTTAATCTCACTAGCACGGATCCATTACAACACTTTTGGGGAGCAACTTTGTGCACCCGCCCTCTTCCATCAGGGACTTTGATCAAGAATCTACAATGACCAACTATGTTGAGATCTAAGTCATCACCAAGGTATATCGTCACACCATCATTTTTTCATATTCTTAAAACCAATCCCAATCGGAAGTCATATTGAAGGAAGATCAAGAGTCTAACAACCATACACTCTGACTTGCATGTGTTGTGAAAGATGCAACAAAGGCATCTCCATCATCCTCCTGATAACATTCCTTATACTCATCATACTCATCATTATTTTCCTTCTTATTCTCTTTTTTCTCTTCCTTGTAGTACCTTCTTAAATGCCTCACCCTGTCGTTGTGATACCCCCAAGACATTATTACTTTTATTTTTGATTTAATATTTGTGAAAATATTTAAAAAACAATTATTTTTTGTAAGAGTTATTTAAAAAACTCCAAAATACTCACAAGAGGTGTGAGTGACACTTTGCACAACAATTATTATTTTATTGTTAATAAAAAGAAAAAGACACTTGGAGAATTCATTTAAATGAGGGGACACCACTATGAGACAAAGAACAAGTGTAAAGAAAGCAAGAGATATTTTACCAATTAAATCCAATCTAAAAGCTCAACTACCAGAAAAGATCCTAAATCGTGGGATTGAACAATTGATTGAGATTTGATTAGAATGACACAAGACCTGGGAAAAAACTATAAATTGGTGCACTGAGATAGCACATGACGCTGTGTTGTGCATGGATAAATTGTGCTACAAGTGCATGTGTTGAGTATTTATTTTTTCTTTTGAAGTCCATCACTAAGCTTGTTACAGACTCCGAGAGAGATTGCTGCGACGAAGCTTTGTTTGTTAGTTATGTTGTGCATGGTGGTGATCCAACTCGGGGTGGAGTTGGACTAGCAGTGCTGCGGTCCTTTCCTATGGTTGGGAGGAACTGATTCTCCAAGTGTGTATTTCCATTTTATTCAAGTAAGTACCATCCTGTTGTATGGTTTGTTAAATTAAAATAGGTGTAACATATAGTTGAGATTTAATTTGAATTAGAATGGCGCAACATGCCGAATATTATTTATGTTAGATAACTCTGTATTATTTTTGGAATAAGCTTTCGACTGTCGTTCTCTTCGTAGTTATGCAGAAGTTATGAGATTATTTTATTGCATTCTATTATTTGATTTACAAAGAAAATTTACGAAGTTCACAGAAATTATTTATAGCTTTGTCAATCCATAAATCTTAAACGATTGTAGATCTTAGTGGTACAATCCAATAGACCTTAAAAGTGCGGTATGAATAGATGGTTTCTAAATTGTTGAATATGCATAGTGGATTAGTGTTACGATTGAGGCTATGCTTATATGAAGTCAAAATTTAAGATGGATGAGATTAATTCTTTGTGCTTTGTCTTATTCTGGCTTGAATTGATCTCGTGGTAGTTTTATCCATATGTAAGACAAGTTATTCTTTTTATGAGTTGAATGTGAGAGTAAGATCTTTTTTTGGTTATTTTCACTTTGAGTGTGATATTTAAATATGTTAGAAATAAATCGAAAGGCTCACTCGTTGAGACTCTGTTTATAGTATCTAATGGGCGATAGATGAAGATTTATTATATACCCTGTTTATAAAATGAGATAAACATGTATATATACTATTTATTTATTTAAATTTTATACAGAGCATAACTATTGAATGGTCGAGTGGTAGTAATATTGGAGGATCTTTCATGGTATTTTTTTGGAGCACCACTTTTTTTTACTAAATCTCAAACCCTTAAACCTCTGTATTATTGACTGCTTGAAAATTTTAGTATCAAGACCTTATGCCTCTGTTGCAATTTCCCTCCTTAAAAGGGAAATGAAACTGAAGTATTGTGATCTACAAACGATCGCCTTAGTCAGGCGTAGCATGTCTATTTAAAACAAACTACTCCTCAGCCTGTGTTAAATGCTCGTGAGTTGATCTGTTATGTCTTCCTCTTCAATATTTTACATGTTTAATCAGATCCTGCTCTATTTCGTGGTTCTGTCTGCTTTAAACGCCTATTAGTCTTTTGAGTTGGTTTATGGCGTTGTTGTTAAAAATTTACCTGAGTTTATGTTAAGTCGAATTCGATTGATTATGGTTTATAGAGAGAAGTGGTTGTTTTTTTTGGGTTACTCATACGAGTTCTTATGTGGATGAGCTACCTCCTTTATGTCAATATTAAAATCACGGCCGAATGACTGTGAGGTAATCTAGGAGTTGATATGCCTTTGTTTAAGTTATGATGCCAATCCTGTGACTACATCTGTGCTTTACATGTTTCCCTTCACTGTAATAGTATGGATCAATTTCGTTAATCTCAAGGAAACTCATTTCCCACTTAAATTATTTTCTATACTTTTAACTCGTGGTCCATCGCTTGATTCCACAGATACTGTGGATGGATCCTAAGTAAATTTTGGCAGTCTACCACTCGAATCCACAATTATGTTTCCCATAGTCAGGTGGTTAACTATTATCTGACAGGTTTCTCACTAATATTTGAAGATCTAGTGTTGAGGTTTGAGGCTTGAGAATCAAATCTCTGCTTTTTAATCTCCACAGATATCATGGATATCTAGCACAACCACTTAACTTGTGGTAGATGAACACCTGTAGGTCACAAATTAAGTGTTGTGAACAAGTTATCTATTACTTGTTCTCCATGCTTAGTTGAAATCGCCTATTGTCTATGCCTCAACTCCTAGCTATGAGTTATCCATACATCAACTACCATTTGTTTTTTATATTTCTTATTTATTTTTTTATAATTGTTTATTTTCAATTTTGATCAATGAATACTAATTAATCAAAACCCATAATTAGCAGTTGTTACATTTTCTAAACTTCCTAATTGAGGCAAAACCTGCTTGGTCACATCCGAATGAGGGCAATTCTCATATATATATTTTAAGAAAGACTCTGGACTTTTATATTTCTCTGCCTACACTGCACTTATATTTTTCCTTCATTCTTTCAACACTGGCTTTGAGTTTTTCCATGTTTTATCTCTTCTCCTTCTCCATGGCTTCTTCTTGGTGTTTTCGGATAGCTTGAGAAGAACATATGTACCAATCAGAACTTTCTATCCATCCAGACATTATGGCCAGAGCAATCCTAAATGATAGGAATGGGCCTCTTGCTCCATTTTTAGAACATAGGAATACGATCTACCAATCCTGCTCAAAGAAATAGCCTCATTCTCTAACCATGAATAGATCGCATCTTTGTTGTACAATTTTTGGGCGCCTCCATAGAATCCATTTAACCCACTACTATCCTCACGGGTCCTTTTTCTTTTAATTGGAACTTGTGACGCAAGTTGGGTTTGTTGGACCTTCTTGCTTAACAATAACAGATGACACACATGACACTCACACAGACTTGGTGCAAACAGGATGCCAGAATATGGCTTCTATTACTTCAATCAAATAAACGATTACAATGCAAAATGCAAGGAAATGTAAACAACTAAACTACTCGGCCTTATCCTGATACAATTTACAGAAGTAAATGTGTGTTCTCTCTGTGTGCGATCGTCTCCCTCTCACGGCTTCTGTTGAATGAAAGTGCTCGCTGAGCTATGGATGAATGATCCCTCTCTCTGTGTCTGTGCACATGTATTCTACCCTGCTACTACTCTGTTTTTCATCCCGAGGTCCACTCCATCCCCCAAGACACTCTTCCTCTATCCGTTGAATACTCCAGATCCTGCAAACCTGCAGTTTTCAATGCCCTCTAGCCGTGCTACACAAGCTCTTCCCATGGTGACATCTGTCCTAATCCAAACCACCTTCTTAACTGCTCATAACTTCCTTAGCAACCCCAAACGACTGCTAAGTACTTCACCTTTACTCTGCTACAGTAGTCGGTCCCATCACTAAACTCGACCATACTTTCTTCCGTCATCCTTCAACTTACCCATCGACTTCCTTTCGCATCTACGGCTTCGCCAGTCCGCCCCTTCCTTCACGCTTGTCTTTTGCCTCAAACATGTCAATTTCGTTTTTCAACAACCTGTCAACACTCGATCTCTTTCACTGCAAACCTTGTCGTCTGTCGACCTTAGACATGTAGACTCTTGACCTTTCTCCTTCTGTTGACGCACCTTGACAGCTGCTGCTCGACTTATTGACTTCGACAACCAATATTCCTTCTGCACCACTGGTCTTCAGCAATCCCTTGGTCAATCAACTTCGACTGATCTGCATAGGCCTCGATGCTCCTGCATCAGACTCTGTAGGTGAAAAAGAACTCAACTGCTCCGCCAGTCCCTTGTATTCTTCTTCGGAAATCCATGTCACCTCGTGCAAATCATCATCCTTTCGTCGCACTAAGTATTCCTTCCTCCACGAACTACGCGTACGCCTGACTTCATGTTCCTCTAGTACTTCTGCGATTCCTCCTTGTGTCGATCTGGAATCTGCACTGTCCAGTCGATGTTCGACACTTCTGCACCTCCGCTGGTTGAACCTTATTCAAACTTGTACAGATATGATACATTGAACGTTGGTGAAATGCTAAAGTCTTTCGGCAGTGCCAACACATAAGCATTGTCCGAAATCTTCTTCAAGATATTACATGGTCCAATATTCTTCAGCTTCAGCTTGTTATATGTCCTTGTCAGAAATCTCTCCTTCCGTAGATGTGCATAGACTAAGTCTCCTTCGTTGAACGACTGTAGCCTCTTCTTCCTGTCGGCCCTCAACTTATGTGCCGCATTACTCTTTTCTATGCGCTTTCGCACATCTTCATGCACTTCTTTCATATGCTCTGCGAATGATTCTGCATTCGTGCTTTTCCTGATTTATGTCGGTAATTCGACCAAATCTACCACTCCATGTGGGATTAGTCCTTGAACAATCTGGAATGGGCTCAAACCTGTCGATCGATTCAGAGAATTATTGTACGCGAACTCTACTTGCGCCAACAAGTTCTCCTACTGCTTGGGTCTGTCGGTCATCAAACACCTCAGAAGGTTTCCCAAAATTATGTTCACTACCTCGGTCTGTCCATCTGTCTGCGGATGTTATGCCAAGCTAAACTGCAACGTTATGTCTAGTTTCTTCCATAGGGTTCTCTAGAAATGTCCCATAAACTTGGTATCTCTATTTGACGTTATACTCTTCGGCAACCCATGCAATATGACTATCTCCTTGAAGAATAATAAAGCAATGCCTGTGGCGTCACTTGTATTCCGAAAAGGAATAAAGTGTGCCATCTTTGAAATTCTTTTGACTACAATAAAGATTGAGTCACTTGCCTGCTGTGTCTTCGACAATCTTAGCACAAAATACATGATCAAGTGCTCCCATGGGGTATTCGGTACTGGTAATGGCGTATACAACTCCGTATTCTGACTTCTTCATTTTCTTAACTAGCAAACTCGACACTGTCGTACCCACTTAATGACATCTATCGTCATTCCTGGCCAATAATGCTTCTCTTCGACCAACACCTTGGTCTTGTTGATGCCAAAATGACCTTCTAATCCACCGTTGTGTAGTTCTCGGATTAGGTTCTCCCTTACGGATCCTCTGGGAATACACAACTGTTGTCCCTTGAATAAGTATCCCTCTTGGATGAAATAATCCAAGTGTGGTGTTCTGTCGACACTCCACCATTCTCGACTCTCCTTCCATGCTTTTTCAAAATCCACGTCGGTCGCATACTTTGTCTTCACTGAATCTATTCCCGTTTCCTGAACTGTCGCCGTGTTCAGCAATGCAACTCTTCGACTCAGCGCATCAACAACCTTGTTTGACTTGCCCAACTTATGTCGCAACATGAAGGTATATCCCTACAGGAATTCAACCCACTTCATGTGTCACTGATTCAACTTTGACTGAGTACTCAAGTACCTCAGTGCTTAATGATCTGTGTACAACAAAAATTCCTTGGGAAACAAATAATGGCTCCGCTTCTTTAATGCTTGGACAATAGCATAGAACTCCTGGTCATAGACCAAATATTTTCGCTTCGCATCATCCAACTTCTCGCTGAATAATTTAATTGGTCGGCCCTCTTGGCTCAACACTGCTCCAATCGCTATTCCACTCGCCTCGCAATCGACTTGGAAAAATTTGTCGAAATATGGGAGCAATAACACTGGGATCTCAGTGACCTTTTCCTTCAAATTGTCGAAATCTCTCTAGGCAACTTCCATCCACTTAAAATCCCATTTATTCATGCAGTTTGTCAACGATGCACATATCTGACTAAATCCCCTGATGAACTTCCTGTAGAAACTGGCAAGTCCATGGAAACTTCGCACTCTAGTCGCACTTATCGGTTCTGGCCAATCCAATATTGCCTTCACCTTCTTTGGGTCCATCACTAACCCTTTACCCGAGATTACAAATCCCAAGTATACCAATTCTTCCTTCATGAAGAAACACTTTTGCAGGTTCACCATTAGCTTTTCTTCCTGCAACTTCTGCAATACTTGTCAAATGTGCTCCAAGTGTTCTGTCTTGGTTCAACTAAATATCAGGATGTCGTCTAGGTACACTACGACGAATTTTCCCAAGAATGGTTTCAGTACCTTATTTGTCAATCTGATGAATGTACTGGGTGCATTAGTCAATCCGAATGGCATGACTAACCACTCATACAGCCCTTCCATTGTCTTGAATGTTGTCTTCCATTCATCTCCTTCTCTAACCCGAATATGGTGATAACCACTCTTTAGGTCAATCTTCATGAAGTACTTCGCTCCACTCAAGCAATCCATCAAGTTGTCCATTATCGGCAATGGAAACTGGTACTTGATCGTGATCTTATTGATAACTCTGGAGTCTGTACACATCCTCTATTCTCCACCCTTCTTCGGCGCTAATACTGTTGGTACTGCACAAGGGCTCAGACTTTCTCTGATCGATCCTCTGTAAAAAAAACTCCTGGACCTGTCGATTGAGTACCTGACCCTCTACCAGATTCATTCTATGCGGTGCTTTATTTGGAAAACTCGATCTTGGAATCAAGTTGATCTGATGGGATATGCTTCTTGTCGGTGGAAATCTCGTCAGTGCTTCGTCGACCTATGCTCCTGAACTCGTCCAGCATCTTTTCGACTTCGACAGAAATTTTCTCCATTCTCGACCTCTTGACACATGGCCCTTTCAAAATGATGGAAAAACATCCCGACTGCTTTTCCTCCTCTGCGAGGAATTCCTTGGATGAACACATCAACACTCACTTCTCCCAATAGTTTCTCTCACCCTGCTTACAGTTGGCTTGGTCCTCCCGCTTCGGCTTTAGAGTCCTCCGCGTGCCATTTTTCCACACTATGACTGTGTTGGCTCGACCATCATCGATCATCTTTTGATCATATTGCCATGGTCTCCCTAACAATAGATGGCATGCATCCATTGGGATTACGTCGCACAGTACGTTGTCTTCAAGCTTCCCGACCTTGAAGTTAATTAGGCACTGTCTGGTTACCTTGACATGATGTTCTTTCTGCAACCAAGATATCTTGTATGGGTGTGGGTGTTCCCGACATATAAAAACCAACTTGTCGATGACCTCTATCGACACAAGATTCTTTGTACCGCCACCATCAACTATGGTCTTGCAATACCACTCACCAATCTGCACTCTAGGTCAAAAGATAGCATTTCGTTGTGCCGACTCTTTCTCGTCGCATCGATCGTCCTGCACCAACGTCCTCCTGGTCCTCATGGCTCGATCTTTTCTTTTCCCATCTTCACTGTTGTGGGATGTTGACTCCGCCCTCTCGTCGGCTTGCTCATCTCTTCAACTTCTCGGTTTCGACTCCTCTAGAGAATGTAGGTTCTCTGGGAGTTCATATGCCTTGTGTCTAAATCCTCAACACTTGTAACAAACCACAACTAGTCTGTCAGCTCCTTTTTTGTCAGTTGGACCACTTCGACCATATGCACCTCGACCACGGTTCTCTCGACCATCGCGTCGGTTTTCCTGCGCTTTCTCTTTAGTCGATGTCCCTTCCGTACGTCGGTTGTATTCGATGGCTTCTCTCTTGGTTCTGGTACTTTGGCCTTTGGCGAAACCAGTCTTCGCACCCCGACGAGTCATCCTACCTCTGGTCGATGCATATTTCCTCGACAATTTCTATTCTGCCTTCAGAGCTAACTGGTAGGATTCACCAATCACTCTGAACCTTAACAGGCTCAATTCGTCCTGTAGGGCATACTTCAAGTTGTTCACATATCTCGCGACAACTTCTTCTCCTTCGTTGGTTTGTCCCGACCTTATCGACAATCTGTAGAACTCTTCTGTGTACTCTTTCATGGTCATCTCTTTTTGTCGAAAGTTCTGTGACTTCTAGAATAAGGAAATCACATAGTCACCCGACAAGAACTTCTCTTTCATCTTAGTGACCATCCTGTCCCAAGACTTGATATTTTCCTTGCATTTCTTGACTCTGTCAGCCTGCACATTTTCCCACAACAATGAGGCATGACCCTTCAACCTTAGACATGCAGTATTAACCCATTTAGGATCCTTGATCTGTTGTATTTCAAAGTATTTCTCCATTTCTCTGAACCGGTCTATCAATTCTTTTGGATCCAGACTTCTTGAGTAGGTACGTACATCCATCTTTGTCCGACCTCTCATCTACGACAGAAGCTTGATGAGTTTGTCTTCTGGTTCTTCTCCTATTGCTTCCCGTGCTTCCACCTCTTCGACTTCCTTGTCACTGTGGTCTAACACATTAGGAATGCATCCATGCCTTTGGATTTCTTTGATCATTGCAATTTCATTAGTTTAACTTCGCATTGTTCGCATGCACTTGTCGAACATTTCACAATCAACCGTGACTGCAGCGCCATGAGCTCTTCGTCCAAATCCTCGCACGTTTACGCCTCTGTGAGCCATTCTCAACCACAGTTGAAACTCCCACTCGTATAATCGCAACCGGACTTTCACAAGTCATGCACAAGTCTACCCAACCGCAGCTAGAGTTGTTCACTCTCAACACTGGATTCACTTCTAACTTTGATACCAACTAACACAAGTCGGGTCTGCTGGACCTTCTTGCTTAACAATAACACACGACGCTCACACAGACTTGGTGCAAATAGGATGCCAGAAGCTGGCTTCTATTACTTCAATCAAATAAACGATTACAATGCGAAATGCAAGGAAATGTAAACAACTAAAGTAGTCGGCCTTAGCCTGATACAATATACAGAAGTAAATGTGTGTTCTATCTGTGTGCGATCTTCTCTCTCTCACGACTTCTACTGACTGCAAGTGCTCATTGAGCTATGGGTGAACGATCCCTCTCTCTGTGCCTGTGCACTGGTCTTCTACCCTATTGTTGCTCTGCTGCTCATCCCGAGGTCCACTCCTGTTAGAAAAATAGGATCGCAGAGCAATAACAATAAACAGAAATGCAAATATAATCACGCATACACATTACAAGAGAGACACAGATATATCGTGGTTCACCCCAACTTGGGCTACGTCCACACTGAAGTTGTCAGTCCTTATTATTACTCCGTCCAGCAAAATGAAAGGATACAACCTACAGCACAACCGCTGCACTTCCTCTTCACTCTCTCACAGTCTCTCTTCTTGATGTCAGAGATCTTTACAATGCATAATACCTAATACATCAACCCTAGCCATGTTACAATGTCTTTCTTTTATAAGGGAAATACAATGGGAAAATACCACGGGTTACCCAAAAACTGGTGGCGAAAATAGCCCTAAAAATTTTCCTTTGGGGCTCTGCCCCCAAACCCCCTTTCTTGGGGGCGCTGACCCCCAAACCCCCTGGGGATCGTGCCGAGATCATAACCAAACCTGGGGTACAGACACGGCTGAATAATAATATCTCTGAATCTGGAGATCAGGCTCCATAACCAACAACTCCGTCCCCCGAGACACTCTTCCTCTGTCTGCTGAATCCTCCAGATCTTGCAGACTTGTAGTTGTCAGGGCCCTCTGGTCGTGCTGCACAACCTCTACCCGTGGTGACATCTTTCCTGATCCCAACCACCTTCTTAACTGCTCATAACTTCCTTAGCAACCTCGAATGGCTGCCAAGTATTTCTCCTTGACTCTGCTACAGTAGTCGGTCCCATCACTGACCTCAACCATACTGTCTTCCGTCATCCTTCGACTTACTCGTCGGCTTCCTTTCGCGTCTATGACTTCCCCAGTCCGCTCCTTCCTCCATGCTTGTCTTCCGCCTCAAACCTGTCGATGTCGTTGTTCAACAACCTGTCGACACTTGACCTCTTTCACTGCAAACCCTGTTGTCTGTCGACCTTAGACATGTCAACTCTCGACCTTTCTCATTCTATTGACGCACCTTGACATCTCCTGCTTGACTTATTGACTTCGACAACCAATCTTCATTCTGCACCAATGGTCATCGGCAATCCCCCTGGTCGATTCCTTCAGTCGATCAACTTTGACTGATCTGCCTAGGCCCTGATGCTCCTACATCAACTTGCCTCCACCTTGAACGCATGGTATACTTCCTGAATGGAAGTTTGTGCACAATAACGACAATAGATCAATTGCAGGAAAACAAAAACAAATCATAGTAAAACTACGGCTAAGGACGTCTCTTCCCAAACTGGTTTTTGTGCATTAAATATAATGAAACCGGTTATCAACCCGTTTGTAACTTCCACCACGCGTCGGACGCTAGCTAACCACATCGATCCGTATGTAACCTCCAGGATGCTAGCCAACCACGCGACATAACCACATAACCGCAGGTAACAAACTGTGACGCGGATGCAAGTATCGCCGCAAGAAGGCATTGCCGCCACCACACACCAGAGGTTGTAACAACCGTTAGTTAAGGTAAAAGGCTTTGTCGCCAGATGCCCAGAGGTTTACAACCATTTGTTTCTTTAACTATGAGCTGTTAAATAATACATTAATATTATTTAAGCTTTAGTTTGTTGATGACCATGAAAATAATCTGGTTCATAAAAGTGTCAAAGCTCTCCTTCAATCTAGAATTTTTGGAGATTTACTTCCATCTGAGAAAAGTGGAGATAATAACACCTATCGACACAATAAAACCACCAAACTACTTACCTTTCTGTATGAGTCTACCTCAATCTTCATACCAGTGACACTCTTATTCAAAAGAAGCCACTTCTTCCCTTTCTTATTTAACAATCAAAGATAAATATCTTTAACTATTGAACATTTATGTACATTTTATGAAGCAGGTATTAAGCTAAACACATTTAAAAACATTGAGATAAGCTCAACCTAAACAACTTCCTGTATGCATGACATATCACCTCATAGTACCTGATTGATTAACATAATAATTGGACAAACCGTGCTGGACCCATCTCTTCATGATAGGGAGTAACTTCATGCTTTTTTTTTTAAGATAAGAATTTTGTAGAAAACCATAAAAAAAAATCCATACACTTGACGGAGTATGATCTCTCATGCCGGACGAATGTTTTGTCAGAAATAACACCGCAACATGCTTATCCCCAAAAGATTGACGTACCCAATTGCAGGGCAACAATATGGTACATCGTGCGTAGTTTTCAACATCAAGTATTCATGTGGGAAGGGACGTCAGGGACAATACTGCCACCAAGTAGAGTCCGCGATGCAGCAGGATCGAAAAAAGTTATAACTTTTAAGTGAGAACATATGAGACAAAGTAATAAAAAAATAAGAAACAGGGACTTAAGTGAGGACAGATTGATGTATATATTCTCTGAAACATATTGGATGAACCATCACATAGCTGGATGAAGGAAATAGAGAAAGACGCTCCCCAGATTTAGAGGAACATCATGTAGCTGGATGACCGCAATAAAGGAGGAAATTCATGAAACATGGAAAGGTGGAGGAAGCAGATTTAGAGGATAACATTATGGGACTATGGCATAATGATTGTGTAGCTAAAAATATGGGAAAAAACATAAAATAAATAGACTACTCCTTTTCTTACAGTAATAAACACCTTTTTCTATGATATGTATATTTATTTGTCTTTTTTCTATTAATTAATTACTAGTAATTAAACACCCTATCACTGCATTTAATTAGTTTCTTACTTTCATAATAATCTTTCATATCTGTCTTAGTATTTCATAATATCTGTCTTAGTATTTCATATTAATCTTTCATATCTGTCTAAGTATCCCAAGTAAGAAACTCACCCTACCCATCGTGAAGAAGTCAGAGTTTTAATCCATGTCTTCCATGGTCAATAGAAGGAGAAGATACCCATACTGTAAATTAGCTCGAAAATTTAATGTTTGCTTATTGCAACGCTTATCATTCATATTGCATTCAAATCCTCTTATTTGATTGTGGAGGTATGCATTCACAACTAAGATCACTACTGGAAAGTACTATATTAGTAAAGGCTTTTGCCCAGGACTGTTCTAAGCCCACTAAGCACTTTGTCCATTCTGTTGAGCTCTATATGTGACTGTTCTCTTTACAAAAATGATCAAACTCTACGGTACAAAACTCACCCTGTTATCAGTTCTCAAAACCTTAATCTTCCTACACTCTACACTCTATTGACCAAAAACGTTTTCAGTTTTCAATACCTTAATCTTCCTACCACTTTATTGGCCAAGAAAGTTTGGCCAAAAACGTTTTCAGTTTTCAATACCTTAATCTTCCTACCACTTTATTGGCCAAGACAGTTTTAGACCTTTTAGAGAAAGACTAAGATCTCAAACATACTTATGAGAAAATATGCCCATGTACTTTCATATTAATCATTTCTGAATGACACTTAATAAACTTTAATAGGACCAAATATATGAGAATGAATTTAAGTCAAATAACCTAAAAGAAGATTTCTGAGAAGAGACTAAAATTTAACATGTTTCTTTTTTCCATATATATGCAATGCTAGCATAAATCAAAGTCAAGAACATAATCATTCAATCCATTAACATTTTGTTTTTAGTTTTTCAAGGCCCTTATCACTTATATGATCCAATCTATGTTGCTAATATAGCATTGTCCTCTCTAGAGGTAACTTGCTTACTTTTATTACCTAAACCCACGAGTCAAAAAATAATGTGAAAAGGGAAATCACATTCTTGTCGTGGTTCTTATCTTCCCTCTCGATGAATCTAATTGGATCAGTCATATAGTGATTGAGTGTAAGATGGATACTAAATATATCAGGTTTTCTTTTTCTTTTTGAGGGCTTAATACAATAGTTTATTTAGGTACCTAGAAATCATGACTATTGGAGGTAGATACAAATTCTAATTATCGAGGAATAGATTTTGAAAATATCTTTGCTACATAAATTGAAGAACCATTACATGGAATGGTGCATGCATCAAGCTCAAAAAGAAACCCACATAATCACTCTTAGTGAGTACTATAGCTCCTTGGACCATCTTACACCCTTTATAAAAAAAAACCAACCTACACACTCACATAACCCACATAATCACCCTTAGTGAGTACTATAGCTCCTTGGACCATCTTACACCCTTTATCACAAAAAAGACATTTTACACCCTTTATCACAAAAAAACAACCTACACACTCACATCATTATGTTTTTCTATCAATAGTAGGTTTCGTGTCAAACCTAGAATTATGTGCAAAACTCCATTGATCTCCTTCATTCTTCCAATAGGGAATTTGATAAGACTCTACCACGACCATCTACGTTGAGAACTAAGTCATCACCAAGGTATATTGTCACACGATCATTTTTTCATATGCTTAAAACCAATCCCAATGGGAAGTCATATTGAAGGAAGCTCCAAAGTCTAGCAACCATGCACTCTGACCTGCATGTTTTGTCAAAGAAGCAACAAAGGCATATCCATCATCCTCCTAATAAGATTCTTTAGACTCATTAGATGAATCATTATGTTCCTTCTTATTCTCTTTTTTCTGTTTGTTGTAGTATCTTATTAAATATCTCACCTTGTTGCAGTTCCAATATTTTTCCTTGGACATTCCAAGACACTTAGGTCTCCCCTTCAAGGGTTTACTTTGTGAACATACAAAATAGCTCCTACATTCATAGGATAGTATAGCATACCCCTAATCTCACTACATATTAAGGATTTCTTCCAAAAAAAAAAAATTGAACCCCTCTCCTAATACACCTTTACAATATAAAACCCCTATTTAAATTCACTAGATATCCTAGAGATCCACTTTTTTATGACATTTTTAATACCGCTTTTTATTTTTACCCACATTATGGTGACATGACACAAATTTGATAACCCATAGAAACCTTGCAAGGTCAAATATGAAATTAGTGAGAGAAAATATTTCAAGATGGGGAACAACCCCCTAAACACAAGTCAACTTCATTCACAATAATTGCAATCAAATTCACATCACATTCATCAACTTCACATCACATTCCATTACAAATAATACATATTCAAACACCACTCTAACTCCAATCACAAATGGATTCACACCACCTTCACACATATCATACTTATTCAAACACTAACTTGACTTCACAAGCAATCAAAGTTACACAAACTTAGACATAAAGTATTTATTCAAACCCCCCAATACCTTATTCAACCCCCTGGATACATAATCATAAACCCCCTTAGTATCTACATGTTTTTAATATATTAAAAATACAGCTTCACCCTTATATACTAGGCAATATATTGCTTCCATATTTTAGAGTACTAAACCTTGCAATATGAACTCGCATGCTATAATATTGCCTACATATTGAAACCCCTGTGGGTCTCCCATGGGATTTGGATTTTTTATTTTCCATCTTCTTTCCTTTCTCCTTCTATCTTCCATGAACATCCAAGGCCTCAATGGTGGATTCATGATATTTTCATCTCACCGTCTCTAAGTCTTAAGAGTAAAGCAGCCATGAGATCACCATGTTTCAAATATTTTATAATGTTTCAAATGGCCATTTGATAAGGAGCATGGGTGCATCTCTCAAGATGGAAAGCTCACCAGTCATAGCTCACCCCTCTAGGAAGGCGCACACTATCTTAGAAACACATTTTTGAAGGAGATTAGCGAAGAGTTGGTTAAATTAGTTGCTTCAATCTACCTACATATTTTTTTTGTTTTGAATGTTTGAAACTTATCTTAATGTTCCCCTATTGAAAAAATATAAAAGGCCCTTCGGCTAAATGAATAATCAAGCAATATGTTCTAGGTTTTCTATTGTTGTCTTGTTTCTTCTCCATATTTCTAGTTATTTATGGGATCCTTTATGGTTTTATTAGATAATCCTCTTTGAACCTTATCATTTGGTATAAGAAAAACTCTTTCCTTGCTTATGCTCCAACCACTCTCTTTTTCGGCGGTTATTCTTCATTAACAAGCTTACGCACAAATCCATTATGGGTAACATCTTTCGAAGGTTTTGTAGGATTATTCCAACTCTTCTCTCCTCACAACAACCTACATCTAGCGATAGGGGTGGTCCAATATGTGCTACAATTAGGTGCTCAGAACTAACTCTTTCCACCACCCACCTAGTCGTACTAGTAGAATATTCCCTCCATTACTGATGCGATCTCAATTCCTAGATCTAAGATTTTATTTTCACTACTACAACCTCTCTTCACATATCACCTTGTCTAGATTTTTTTTTAAATCTGTCCAACGGATGTAGCAATAACATAAGGATATAACTATTTTCCTAAAGATAACATTTTGGGGATTTTTCTTCAAGAATATTTTTTTTATGAGATCCAATGACTACACACCCATCTCTCCTCGATTAGATCCATATTTCCAATGCTGTGTTGATTCCTTGGATATCATTGGGAGACCCATTTCCATTTTTGAGCTACCATCTCTTTTTATCTCTAATCATTATAAGAGTTCCAACAACTTGGCCACTAGATCACATATAACGACCTTCACTTAGATAACAAGCAACTTTCTACTAGAGAACATGGAGAATTTGCAAATAAAATGCATGTCTTAAGATTAATATTATTGGGTGGGTCACACCTGTTAGGAACCCATGTCAACCCTTCTCTTTACATTGTTAGTATATTGTTGTTGGACACATATGCTTTGTAAGTTGTCCCATAGTATTTGTTGATCCATAGTTTGTATTATTGTTATTGGACGCATATGCTTTGTAAGTCGTCCCGTAGTATTTATAGATCCATATTTTGTACTGGCCCATGGTTTTGACCCATAGTATTGACACCTGGAATTAGTATATAAGATTGTGTTGAGGCCAATGAAGGCACGGTGAATTTATTTTGTATTGAGCTTGCTCAAAGGAGGTCGCCCCCTCGAAGTGGCCTGCCATCAATAAAAGTATTATGTGATCTAATATATCGTGTATTCATCAATTAATTGTTGCAGGTTCTTCTCAACACCACACTTTTTTCTCAATAATTGATCATCTAAATGGGTTTCCAACAACCCTACACTAGTACAAAATGGGCAATTAATGACGTAAAAAATATTAAAATTTTCATATAAATGACTAATTTTGGGTATGTGACTATTAGTTGTTTATTGCTAGTCACTTATAATATGGAAAAATTTATGACTAAAAAAATTTAGTGACTTATTGGTTGTTCTAAGTTGTCAACTTGGTAGCATATTCACTAGTTTTCTTAGTCATTGATTGTTGTTAACTAGCAATTTATTTAGTCGATGTAGTCATTGATTGTTGTTAACTAGCAATTTATTTAGAGGAATCAAACCACCAAATTTCTACATGTAAGGAAATTTCTCTTCCATTGAGCTAGCATCCTTTAATAATTGGAGATATGAGAAATATTAACTCCCATATTTCATCATTTGTAATTCTAGTTGTGTCGATGCACATAAAATCCTAGCATCGACAGTAGGGATTCTCCCCAATGAATAATCCCAATTAGATCACTCATTGTTTGGTATGGGGAATTCGTCCGGTTAACAAACCATTTACTGTAGGTGTGTTTATTTATTTTATACTGGTTGCGTCCCGGCCCACCATTTATATTTTATGTTTAAGAGTATGAATATGCAAGTGCTTTTTAACTAATGCATATAATTGACAGGTAGAAACCACACTAGCGATGCGTAGGTTCTTACCTCCCATCTTACCGCTCCTACCTTATCAATTATCTAATCATATTCTACACTAAGCTAACATATCCTTGCAAAGAGCGAATTTCAATAAGAGTAATAATCTGAAAATGCTCATAAAAATCCAACAGATAGTTATTAAGATAAAATATGCACATTCCCAGCTGAAAATTACCAAAGATAGCTTTGATTTTAATTAACACAATTTATTACTCTGTTAACACATAGACATTTGCATAGATAAGGAAATCATTCATCACCATTGAAGTAGTTCAATAAAGTTAGAAAGATCTCACAACATTAACATAAACAAAAAAGAAATAGTTATGATCTATCAGTCACACGTCCCAAGCAAACATCCGTGCAAGCTTTTCCCAACAAATGGACCTTTCTTCATTAGCAAAAAATTAGTTCTCTTTCACAATGTATCTAGTCTCTAATTTACTAGAAAAAGTCTCTCTCTCTAGTATCCCTCCCTTTATATTTATATTACAATAGAATTGTCTTTACATGACTAATCCTTTAAGCTACCCCTGACCTTTCGACTACCAAAATTTGTCCTTTTGTGTTGCACATCAAAAATAATTAATTACAATTAAAAATTAACTTTCTGGTGGGTCCTCTAGGACGGAAATGTAATTATCCCACCAGTATGTTTCCTGAAATATAATATTACAATGTGAAGGCTCTAATAATTTCAAAGACAGTTCATGAACAGATAATTCCTTTTCTACGCTTGTCACTTCTATAGTAGCAGCTTTAAAACTATCTTCCAAGAAATAAGCATTTATAGTCATCTGTCCAATGTAATGATTGAGGTCTTCCTCATTCAACATATCCAACTTCCTGATGTATTTCAGATCATATCTTAGACCATTTCTCAGTTCCATCAAGCGTTGATCCTTAGTGGGTAACGGGTACATATCTTGTGCCATTGGGATGTGGCATTCCTCATGTATGTAATAAATTTATTTGTAAAATTCTTCACACTTTGCAATAGATTTTGGTATTTCCACATGCATCTTCCTGGAATCCCTTCTACAACTCTCTAGGAGGGCTATATTTAGCTTGAGTTCAGTAGCCTCTTTGTGTGGCAAGTGATCCGGGAGGCCCAAATTTCTCTCTTTCCAAGTCATAAACCTTTTCAACTTTTTAAAGGTATTGACTAACTTATGTCTTATTGAAAAAGCACCTATAGAGATCTCCTTCATCCTATCTATCATTTGTCTCATTTTATAAATTTCTTTAGTTAATAATTCCTGTGAGTGGCAGATTTGTTCTTGTAACTTACATGCTTGTTCATGAAAATGAGTCATATCCTGCTTTTGATTTTGAGCCACATTCACCTATTCGAACAGAGATTCCTTCTCCCTGAACAGCTCGACCATCTAACACTACACTTCTTCAACTTGTTGATTTGACATCATTTCTTTTTCTTCCAATTCCTTAATGCAAGATTATAAATCACCTCTCTCACCTTCCATAATTACATGATGTACATTCAAAGCATCCTTTTCATTCTCTAGATTCTGATAATCAATCAGTAACCTACTCTTTTCATCTATTACTATATCATGTTTTCACTTCAATTCTATCCCTTCAACTCTTACTTTGACTAGGTTGTCCTTCAGCTTTAGCATTTTTTCCTTGTTGCGTTCTAGGTCATTCATCATCTGATCAATGTTTTCAGCATTTGCTTGAGCAGCTACTATATTTACTGATGCGGTGAACTTGGGATCTTTATGTGTCCCTTCTACTATTGTGTTTTCTTGAATGGTCACCACATCTGGTTGAGTACCCATTTTCAGTATTTTCTCTATTCTCCTTATTATTGTCTTCCTTTTGGAGTCAAAGACTATCGTTTCCAGCTTTGCTATTGAGTGTTTCTTGGAAGGGGTGAAACGAGTGAATCCGAGTTTGGAAAACGAGAGATGTCCTCCTGTAAGTGTGATTCCAAGCACATCTAGTGGGTTTGTGTCCATGTTTTGGAGATTCTGAATTTATTCTTGGGCTTGTTCTTACTCCATAGATTTCTTGAGCATGTCCTCTTCTTCCCTTTTCCTTTCCAACTCAGCTGCCTTTTCTTCCATTTCTTGTTCTTCTTTTTTCTTCATTTATGCTTCTTCTTTTATATTCCTCTTCTCTTGTTTTCCTTTTTGCTTCTTCCTCCTGTAGTCTCTCAACTTCTTCTCTTTTTTGTCTTTTTGCTTCTACTACCAGTAGTATTTCTGCTTCTTCTTTTTTGACAGTATCCATATCCTGACTAGGACCTACGCCACTCTTCTGACCAAAACGTTTATCCAAATTTGTCATGTTATTGGCCCTACGATATACTTCCTCATCCTTAAGGAAGTGGTCTGTGTATTCAAAGTGAATTTTGCATGACACATAATGTTGGGCAGCCTTTTTCTTACTGCCATTCCTTATGAAGATATTCTCTCCAAAATGAAATGCCTCTAGGTATTTTACAAAAAATTATGTTCCTTTTACCTTGGGGAATTTATAAGCCCCAATGACAAATGGAAATGGTGGATAGGAGGCCTTCTTATGTTCATTTAAAAAATTACCTGTTCCATTAATGAAAACCTGTCTTACTGCCTCCTTGTGCACCACATAATCAGTTGTGTACCTCGACATTAGAGATGGTGCTTTAGTACCTCCATACATCCTGATGTAAGTGCTTTTAGGGGTAAAATAGAAATCTCCATACTCGCAGATGACGACCATTGTGTTTTCTGACATACAGTTGGGTTCTTCATTGAATATTAACCAATAAAGAGGAATGATGAATTCCTCGTAGATGAGCTTATAGAAGCTTGCATACATGTGTGCCCACATTAATTGGTACACCACATACAGTGGGATCTCAGTCGGGACCCAATAGCATCCCAACTTGTGGAATGAGTGTCTAATCAGGATATAGTCAATCAGGTAGGAGGACATGTAGAACTCATCTTTTTTCTGGTTCATTCCTCCTTGGGATGTTGCTATCGTTGACGCCATGCTTTCCGAGATTATATCTCCCTTGTTGAAGACGGTACCATGGAAATATATGTGGTACATGAGAGGTACCAACTTAGTTTATATATATTCCCATGCCCCGCTGAATATTCTGCTCATCATCAAGGCTATAATTCTGAAAGGGGCCTTCAGGTTCTAAGTTTCATACTCTGCACTTTCCCTTTGTCTCAGCTGCTTTCCAGGGATCATCATCTTCTTGTCATATTCAAAGTGATATATGTTGACTCCCTATACCCATTCATCAGTCATCATAACTTTGGGAGATGGAAATTTATATGTTGTGCTGATATGCGCTGGTTGAAATGACATCAATCCTACTCCATTTTCTCCAGCAATGATTCTTGTGCCGACATCGACATGAGGTAGAATCCATCCAATGACTTCAGATAATGGGAAAATTTCTGGTGTGGTGGAAGCTTTATGGACGCCGGACCTTTTAATGTTTTGATACACTACCATCTCCTCAATGGATGCATGTGGCATATTCTAATCTCTGATTAGATGATATAAGTCACCCCATTTGTATTCAGGTACAATTTCTGTCATTGCCTTGCTATCGTCATATACTACGTCCATTAGAGTTTCTGGAAGAACCTCTATGTCTGAATCTGACTCTACCACCTTGTTCTTGCGCTTAGCAGCCTTCCTTTTCATTTCTGAGTCTTGAAGTAATATCAAAGTCAATGTACAAGAGGAATGTATCGCTAAAACCACAAAGAAGCCTACAAAGGTTTAATTCATCAATATTATTTGCAAGGAACCCAAAAATTAGGAGATTCATACTTCCATGATATCCGATGTATTTTACGTTGGTTAGGATTTATCACAATATTGACAACATAGTTGAAAAGTGAAAACCTATATGCAGTGAATAATGTATAAACGATTCTTCATTTGAGTTAATCTAGATTCTTCAATGCACTATTGGCCAAAATAAAAAATAAGGTTTTATTGAAGAGTTCCATTGATAATAACAGTGTAGTACGCCCATTCTAACCAAAAGTAAAAATACGGACACTCTCTTCAAACAAAACTACATATTTCACTTGTTTACACGACCCGAGGAGATTAAGAGTTCTTGGTGAGCTTGAGGAACTACCCCAACCATGTCATAGCGGGAATTTAGGACCCTAGGTTTCCTTGGCAAGTACATGCCTGAAAAGTCTGATTTTCTCACGTCTTAACCTAACAGTTTTTATATTTTCGGTAGCGTATGAGGAAGCGAAAACAAGAATAGATCCTGGTGATATGGTGTTCAAAACATTTATCCTATGGAACCCTCGTTAGGGAAACTTCAAGGAAAGCATAAACTCTGGAGGTGTAGTGGTCACTTTGAGGGAATGCCCTAAACCTCAAGTTTGAAACAACTCTTGCTCAAATGGCATCTGCGGCTATTAACCCAATACCTACCCTATTTTATAATAATAATAATAATAATAAAATTTCCTTAGGTTTTTACTTTCTTAAGTCTCACAATTTAATCTAAAATGGGCGCCATGGATGGATTTGCAAAGTCATATGGAAAAATGCCATTCTGTCAAATGAAATAAATGGATAAAATGACCTACCTAGCAGTGCTAGATTCGTCCAAAAGCAAAGCTTCAACGACGTTGAGCGATTTATGTCTCCTAAAAGTTTCTCCAAAACGTCGTTACAAACAAGGTCATGGGAAAAGATTTGGATTATTTATATATACCCCCATACTAACCCTAACATTAAATGCATCAACGGGTCAAATCATGCCCTTTTCAAGTTACTTTCCAATTTATGACGTGAGCGTTTCAGAGGGTTTCCCGTTCTGCACCGATCTTATTTCGGCGTAGTATACCATTTGCCACCGATGTAGTCGGGCAAGAAAATCATTTTACGCCGCTTTGGATTTTTCTCCTCGTGTTAAATACCGTTTCGACTCATTTCTCTTTTCATGCCGAAAACTATTTTACAATCATATCGGAGTACTTTTCATTCTATTTGCAACATATGTCAAAGGACTTTCCTTTTGTCGGCGATCAGTTTCGGCATTATTTCCAATTTCGCGTCGATTTCCATTTTCTCAGTGAAAGTTTCGGCATAACTTCATTTTTTCAGCAGGACTTTTCGGTGGAATTTCCAAAGTGTGCCAATCTGTTTCGACGTGATACCAATAACTCCCCCGATTTACCCATTTTTCCTTCACCTTCTGATCGTTTCAATGTAACTTTGGATTATGCTCCGAAACAAAAAAAAATGAACAAGAAAAACCTAAGTGCTCTAACATCCTTAAAAAATGCTCCGACCATTTTGGTGTAATATGGAAAGTTTCTTCGACCGTTTCGTCGGAAGATTGAAAGTTTCATCGACCGTTTCGACGGAAAATGGTGAGTTGCTCCGATCCAAAAGTTTCCTTTTCTTTTGCTTTCAAGAAAAATTCTAAGTGTCAAAGAGTAAACCCATCAAAGATGAAACAAAAATCTAAGTAAGTCAGAAAATAAAAGGAGGGGCCCTACAATTTTATGAAAATTTTGGGGATCAAGTTGCAACAGCAACAAGCTGCCATTTTCAACATTCAACAACAAGACAGTGAAATCAAAATCCTTGAAGGTAAGCATTAAGTGCAAATGTGAAATATTTTTTTAATGGGGTTCAATGTATTTCCATGTGAAAATACTCTTTTCTTCTCCCAGACTTTAGTGTCTTGATAATTCTGATTCCATGCCCAGTAGAAGGATTCTT
This sequence comes from Larix kaempferi, assembly GCA_027924585.1. Lineage (NCBI taxonomy): Eukaryota > Viridiplantae > Streptophyta > Pinopsida > Pinales > Pinaceae > Larix > Larix kaempferi. Next base: position 425,998 of record BSBM01000659.1, read on the forward strand.
AAGCTTTTAACATTTGAGCTTAACAATTCTAACTACATGATACAATTTGTCTGTAATACCCCAATTTTGACCCTTAGGAAATATTGGCTCTAATGTAAATATTGTATACACACGTTGTATGTTTCCCTAGCGTGGAGCTCAAGGCCAAGGCCCTGCTAGTTTATGCTCGGACTTTATTTTAAATTAGACACGCTAATATTTTGTTACCCACGTGCTATTAAGCCATGGGATATTGTAAATTGATGAAAATATTTAATATTGAAATGAAATACCAAAACTGGCTATGGAGGCAACGAATGAGAAGGGGCCATGTGTATCCACTAGGGAGTGGTGAGGGGGCTATGGGACTAAACCCTAGGCTGCCATTTTTCATTATGAGAACCCATTGACTTCCCTAGGTGACATTTATGACTGTTGTAAGAGAGTGGTTGAGATTTCAGCCCATGGCTTCAATGGAGCATGGGCAGCCCTGAAATTCGTATGGGTAGTCATGGGCTCTGTTTGCTTGGGGAAGAAGTCACTCAATCTCATGGGGGGTTGCTTCATTCTCACCCCATTCCATGGTGGAGGTACCTAGCATCATTCTACATCCAAAAACGAGTGCCAGCAGTGAGGAAACCAGAAAATCGCGACCTTGAGAGAACCCAGATTTTAAAAGACCAAAAACGCCTAGATTTGGCAGGGGACAGGGAAAATCCAATGGGGGATCCATTAGCATGAACCTTGGGGTGAATTTGGGAGCAGGAGCTACCCCGAAATTATTAGGAAAACCCGGTTTTTGCAGCTCAGAAAACCAGTGACGGATTTGAGTATTTGGTGAGCAGAATGGTGAGAAATCAAGTGGGGAATGACTACGTAGAGGTTGGGTGTGCTTGATAAACCCAGTGAAGGATAGAATCTCAAGGAGTAGCAGCTGGACCTTTCTATTCCCATCCTGAAGAGCACTGGAGGGAAGAGTTGCCTAAGGGACTGTGTAACAGAGAAGGGGATCTTCCTTGTGTTGGATGTGGTAGGTAATGTGGGTGCCTAACTGTTGAGCTCACTTGAGATGCCTGTAGCTCTGTGGTTGAGCTCACTGGCTTAGCATTACCCTCCTCTATCTTCTTGGATGCTTGACCGAAACCATGGTTGTGAGTGAACCCAGCTAGTCCTCCTTAGTGGATACACAGCCCAGCTCGGGGGTGATCTCTCAGCTGAAGGAATATAGGCTGGATAGAGATCTACGGTTGGGAGGAACGTTGCCTTCACGTAGCCAGTCGTTGGACATCAACTTCTCAAGATAAGTGTTCTGTGTATTATAAATTATTCGCATTTTGTGTTCTGCAATATGTTAAATTGTCCATGCTTAATGAAATGAATTAATTGTCTTAGTATGGAATCCATGCATGGCATACGAATGAGATTGGGTCTTCTTTATGTTGAATCATTCTCTGCTGTGATAAATACGTTATGCAATTACTGTCTATTTGTGTGCTTGCTGGTATGTTCATTCCGCTGTGTTTATATTGAGACGAATCTGCATATAGAAGTTTTTAAATTGTTAGGAATTTATGGGCAAAAATTATTGGGGCTAAGTCTGCAATAAGCCCGTGGGTTGTTAACGTTTCCTTCCTTGCACGGGAATGATGGAAGGGGACGTTACATTGTCCAATGATACAGGCTAATATGATTAAAAATAATCAGTGCGAAATTGATCTATTCTACAATAAAAAAGAACCACGTGACTAAATAAAAAATCTAACTATTCTCATTTGGTAGTGACTCAATACTTTAGGAGCATGTTTATTTCCAACACCATTGAATATGATATCAGAATCCACAATGATTCTATGCATGTTGTTCAATGCAAGAGATGATGAAAGTATAACCATCGAGGAAACATAAAAGACATGTTTTCCAATTTGGAGATACATTGAACCTCTGAGAGTATCAAGAAACATAAAAACCATGTTTTCTAGTTCAAAGATACAATGCACCTCTGAGAGTATCAGATGGAAGCATCCAATTAACATTCCAACTCAATAGTCTACACCTTGAATGCACACCGTACTGCTATTTACCCAACATTTCATCATGAGTTGTCGAAAAGAGACAAAAATGGGCACCACAAAAGAAGAGATATTGCCCATTGTCAAATCAAACAATGAAAAGAGCTCTTTTAATCACTAATTAACTTTTAATTTAAAACCAACATTTTATGTCTCATTAAATTCTAGTGAATGTAAGACATGGCATAGTGATAATATTTGTGTAGTATGTATTTCCATTAGTAAATCATTAACAAGACCATAACAAACTTTAAATGAATTGTTGATTATGCAGAAAGTTGAATAATTCCTTATACAAAAATTCATAAGAGTCAATTCAAGACATCAAGACAACAATCCAAATAATTCATTTTTCTACTCTTAAGGTCTGATAAACCAAGTTATTCTTAGTGAAATTTAACCATCATCATCATCACTACCTGCTCTTCTTTCTTCTCAACACCACATTGTTTGAGATGAAGCACTAGGCTCTTGAAATTTGAGATGATTTCTTTCATGGTATTGAAATTGCTTGGACTCAGTGAGATCAATTCAATTTCTAATAGATGACATCTGAGCTCATATTGCTTTCCAAAGAGAGACTCCAACTTGGTCCACACTTGATTTGGATTTGTCAAAGTATCAAGATGAAACATAATATCTTGGGACACAGACAGGAAAAACAAACCATAAGCTTCATCAAGCCTATTGAACCATTTAGATTTTTTTGCAACAATATTTGGCTCAATTTCAATCCCCGTAGTGACTCTATAAATACCCTTACTTTGAAGTTGGATGATCATGTGGGCCCGTTGATGCCTCGGGTGTGTAGGGTGCTCGAATGGGTTCCGAATCTCTCAATAGAGGAAGAAAACCCAACCAAAGGCTTCAGATAATCCTACACAGGTATTACCCTATCGTCAAGTTGTTTGGAATAGTGATCTCCCACAGATACAAAGGCCTCCGCTGACACTTTTGGTTTTGATCCTAAAAGAATTTGTCTTCCAATGAAGGAAAACAAAGTGTGTTTAGTTTGGAACAAATCTACCTATAAAGGGAATCTAAGCTAAGTTAGACCTACTCTAAAAGGTGTCTTGCTTGAGTGCAAATTAACTTGACGTGAAAATAGATAAGTATGTTCATCCACTTGACAAAAATGTAAAGGTGATCGATTTCTTATCCGCTTAAATTATAACCAATCAATCAAAATTAACTGAATGCAACATTAAGTGTTCAAATTAGTTCAAGAGTAACCTGTAACCGATATGTCAATTGAAAAATCAACATAGATTATAGTTTACTGCGAATCATTTGCAGAAATAGATAAATAATTTAGTTGAACAAATTCAATTAAAACATAATGCATACATAGATCAAACGTAAGGAGAAATCCAGATCAGAGATCTCTATATGAAATAATAATTGCAAAGGATTAAACAACATAGATAACAACCTGAAGTAAAAATCAATATTTATCAAAGAAATTTGATCAATGAACAAAAGATGATGCATGAGAATAACATTACTGTATTATTGAAAGTCTATAAGAAATTACAAGCTCTGCATTAAACAGAGTATCTCCAGTCTTCTTCTGATGATTTCTACCCCAAAATGATCATCCTTTGCCTAAGAGAGATCTATCCCTTAAATAGTAATTTACAAAATAATACAAAGGATAAATTCCCCTTAAACAAGGATTACAAAATCAAACTATTCTATTAAGTGAGGAAATCTTGCCACTTGGCTTAAATTTCCATCAGTTAATCTATATCTGGATAATGAGGACATTCGAGCCCCGGCTAGGCATCACATGTGAATCCTTCAATCTCATTTTTGGCCAATTTATGGCACAGGCGGATAAAAATATAGATCTTGCCCTCCATGGAAATAGGTTTCCTAATCAACCAATCCACGTCTTCAATTTGGATGTGCTCAATCCGCATGATTTTCTCTTTGACTTCACCACAACGGGCTTCGACCAACTCTATCATCAATTTTGGCGAATCTTCCTTCTCGATGAGCCCCATTGCAAGGAATGCCAGTATCTCCATGAGATTGTCTAAGGCATACCATCTTCTTCTGCAAAGGGCTTGAGCATGGTTGATAGTATCCTCCACCATATCAATGACATTCTCCCAAGCCCGCACGATAGTCCTGATCCTTCTTAATTTGAGACTATCCAACTCAGGGATATCAGTTGGCTTATCTTCAATATACTTCTGCCAATCTATGATGTCTTCTGCAGCTTTAGAAGCCTATTTGTTTTTCTCTAATTGCTGGCTCAATGTGCTAGACATCTTCTCAAAGGCAATATAAGTCTCATGAATTTCACCCAAGGTAGTAAATAGCTCAGCTAAAAGCTTATGACGCTCCTGGTTGACCTGATTAGCTAAGTCCTTGAACTCTTGCTGTGAAAACCTAGAAAAATCTTAGGAGGCTGCACTTGCAGTTGCATCCTCAAGTTATTTTTTAAGTACAACAATTCTCTCCACGTTAACAACATTTTATGCTTTTGCATGATGTAGTTTAACCTGGAGAGAAGTATTATGCAATTGTAAATCTTCCAAGTTGTCTTCAAATATCTTCCTTAGATCCTGAACATAAACTTCATGCTCTTCCTTAGTTGTTGCCAATTTCTCTTAAAGCTTTTTCAGTTCTTCTTTTTTCAAATCAATCTCCCTATTTAAGGTCTTGACTGAATCGAAATTTGCTCCTGCAAACGCACCCAATGTTGCAGTTGTATTTGTTCGGATATCCACATCATCATTTTTAGGACCTTGCATGCAATTAGGGTTTGCATGCAAATTCTAGGGTTTGCATACATTTTGCATGCATCCCAGTCACCAAGTTGATTCCTCCAACACCTTATCCACTTCATTCTAGCACCCCGGGCACTCGTTCCATCAGATTTTTAGCCCTCCTAGTCAGGAAGGCACCCACTTCTCACCTACTTCCAGAGAAGGGCGCACTTCTTTACCTACCACTTCAGTTACACCTAGTTAGCTCTGATTCTCCTTGATTTGAGGCTAGTTTCACTCCTGACTAACTGTTTCACTCTGCTGGACCTCCAGATTGACTAGATGACTTGTTCTGACTTCAGTTAAGCCTCCCATGTGCTCTCCACTGAGATTCCTTCCCTATATCAGTGCTACACACTTCAGTTACACTTGGTACACTCAGTTAGACTCAGATTGACACCTGGATGAATAGTTCTTGTGCATTGATGACCACCACTGATTGATGATGAGAACTCCTAGTTGGAGCCAAGCTACACCATTCAGTAATTCGAATGGCCTACTTAGTCAATTCGAATTGCTCAGTCATTGTTACTGTATTTTATTGTAATCATTCACCCTTACTGGGATATTGAGCACTACTGCATGTTTTGCACAGTTTTGTACACCATATTTTCTATGTTCATCTGTTGTGATTGATTTACTTGTTCATTAGATCTGTTGTGACTAATTTTACATGGTATCAGAGCCATGGCAGGGACAAGACTTCTTTTCCGCAGGTGTTCTACATGAAGATTGAGTGAATTGATCACCAATATATTTCAGCAACAACATGCAAAATCTCATGTGCATGCAAGGCTGAAAACATAGTGTTTGTTTGTGTGTGATTTGTAGGTTTCTTACTTCCTTCATGTGCATTCACCAATGCAAAGATGGAGACTTCTTCTTCACAAAATATTCTTACTCCATTCAACTATGATGAATGGAAACCAAAGATGATTGCATTCTTGAAGAGACAATGTCTTCTTGATATGTGCATTGGTAATACAAGAGGTTTTGATTCCGATGAAGAGGAGAATTATTGGCTCAATGATTATGACAGAGCTTTTGGAGCAATGTGTCTTGCTATGTCTCCTTGTATGCGCTACCTCAGTAATACTACTGAAAATCCAAGTGATCTATGGGTCCAACTTGATAGAGAATTTGGAAAGCAGGAAGAAGAGGATCATGCTAGCGTTTTGGAGAACAAGCCCAGTGAAATCTCCTTATGTGTTCTTTCCGATCATGTCTTGGCCTCACCAATTGTTTAAGATGAAGAAGAAACTGTAGATTCAACACTCATTCTCTCAAAGTCTTCTATTTCGAATTATGAGCAAGATAAACAAGCTCATACTCTAGATTTCGAAGAGGTTCTTGAATCCTCTCTTTCACATGAGTTTGTCAGCATGCAGAATAATGATCTACTTGATGTTTTGGAGGTAAAATCATATTTTGGAGGTGAATCATTCATCCTCCTTTATTGCATGCCTCCTATAAACTTTTGTTCTATCATTTGCACAATTTCTCAGAGTTTTACTGAAGATAAAGAGCACTACCATTCGCTTGAGTTCAATTCTCATGCAATTTTTGCTGATTTTGGTTTTGATCTCACCCCTGTTGGTTCAAAGGAGATCTCAAGAAACCATTCATCTATTCTTGGAGCTGATTTAACTTCTACTGATAAGAATTTCAAGTTTCAAGAGCTATTTGATCTTATTGGAGCTTTTTCTACCTCACTTGGTTCAAATCACAGGTTCCAGGATCATCCTCATATTTTTAGATTTGTTCTCACCATTTTCGGTATGAAGAGCAAGTTCATAAAGTCTCCACATTCGCTTGCATCCACTGATGGAGAATTCAAGCACATGTTTTTGGAGCATGATCCATTTACTCCCAAGAGTAAGATACCTCCAGACATATCTACTTTATTTTGGAGCAGTTCAATCTTTTGGTGTGCTACAGTCTATTTTTAGGGGGGGTATTTTTCCCATGAGGTTTTCCCCATTTCCTCGATTTATTGACTGTTATTAGTTTGGATTATTATTGTATTGGGGTGACCTTTGGTCTTAGTTACCAGGGCCCTATCATTTTTTTTTTACATCATAGTCTAGCTTGAGGGGGGGTGTTCGGATATCCACATCATCATTTTTAGGACCTTGCATGCAATTAGGGTTTGCATGCATTTTGCATGCATCCCAGTCACCAGGTTGATTCCTCCAGCACCTTATCCACTTCATTCTAGCACCCAGGAGCTCCTTCCATTAGAATTTTAGCCCTCCTAGTCAGGAAGGCGCCCACTTCTCACCTACTGCCAGAGAAGGGTGCACTTCTTCACCTACCACTTTAGTTACACTTAGTTAGCTCCGATTCTCCTTAATTTGAGGCTAGTTTCACTCCTGACTAACTGTTTCACTCTGTTGGACCTCCATATTGACTAGATGACTTGTTCTGACTTCAGTTAAGCCTCCCATGTGCCCTCCACTGAGCCTCCTTCCCTATATCAGTGCTACACACTTCAATTACACTTGGTACACTCAGTTAGACTCAGATTGACACCTGGATGACTGGTTCTTGTGCATTGATGACCACCACTGATTGATGATGAGGACTCCTAGTTGGAGCCAAGATACACCATTCAGTAATTCGAATGGCCTACTTAGTCAATTCGAATTGCTTAGTCATTGTTACTGTATTTTATTGTAATCATTCACCCTTACTGGGATATTGAGCACTGCTGCATGTTTTGCACAGTTTTACACCATATTTTCTATGTTCATCTGTTGTGATTGATTTACTTGTTCATTAGATCTGCTGTGACTAATTTTATAGTATCTATTGCTTCTGATTGGACATCATCAGATTGCTTAGCCCATATTATTTGATCAGGAATGGATGCCTCCAATTCTCCTTGATCCCTACTTCTCTTTTTCCCTTTCTTCATGACCGCCTTAGTTGCCTTACTGTAAAAATAATCTCCCATGGGAACAACTATATCATCTTCAAAAGTAACCACCATATCAGTGAATGATGTCATCATATATGCTGTTGTAACCAAAGGGGGTGTCTAGGTGACAGTAGGACTAGGAATAGACATAGCAACCTGAGATGAGATTTGGGAAGAAGGGAAAACTTCACTAGTTGATGGTACAGGGGTTGGTGAAGGAATGGAAGTAAAAACCTCATGTAGTGAATCTTGAGTGTCAACAACTGATGGTGAAGAAGGGGGAAAGGGATTTGGAACATCAGTAACTGGTGGTAATGAAAGAGATGGACGTGATTGCAGGGGGACAATCGAAGACTGGATCTGTGCAATGGTTGATGGGGAAATACAGAGTGGAATTGTCAAAGATGGAGGTGTAGAAGTGATAAAATTAAATGCATCAAACAACTGAGACATGGTTGTTGGTGGTGTCACCTCAGAAGTTATAACAAGAGAAACTTCTGTTGAGGAAAGTAATGTGGCTAAAGTTATTGCATCAAGAACAACAGAAACTTGAGACATAATTTCACCTAAAGTAGATTCATCCATAGCTATGGTGTTAAGAAAATCTGATACTTCCTATGAACCTTCAATGTTTTCTTCCAGTACAAGTACAGAAGAAATTACTTCATACTCCCCATCACTATCAATATTGAGAGTGGGGATCTGAGAGGAAGCAGTTATGAGCTTCTGTCTTTTTGTTGGATTACTGACCACAATCACCTGTACATCACTTACTAAGCTGGATGGATTGACCTCTTTGGTGTGCAGTACTGAGGTCATTTGTGTTAGTTCTTTCTTCGCTTGTTGGGAAGTTTGCATTAATACTTTATATTGTTCAGAAGTCTTCGGCTTTGGAGACTCCTCCATAATTCCTTTTCCTTTATCACAACCAGGATAAGTCAGCATGAGTGGAGCATTATATTTTTTAGCCTCCTTCTCTTCTCTTTCCTTTCTTACCTACTCAATCAAATTGAGTTCCAATTTCCTATAGCTAAAAACCTTGTCTCTGAGCTCTTGCTGGTATAGCAAAATCTGGTTCTGTTCATCCCTGCTTTTAGCCCTTGCCAGGACTTTAGAAAAAGTATTGACTCCCTGGTAGATGGAGTCATCGGGGACATATTCATGTGCATAGATCATCCTTATATGATTGTTCTTGAAATGAGCATCTAGGAATCCTTTAGGATCATGTCTCCTTTTAGCAGCACATCCTAGTTTCAGAGAAGCAATTTTGTTACCCAATACTTGAGCCCAGGTGGAACTAGGGATAACCAAAGGTCCAAGGTTCAAGGGGAATTTGGGCCATCCTTTCCTCTTGGGACCTGTAATTTTGAGATAAACCCCTTCTATTACAGTCTGATATGATACTTCTTCAATCAACAACTTATTTGGAACAATTGTAGGCAGCAAATGAGCAACACTACTTCCCCATATTCTGACATAGGAGAAAGATTCCCCTACATACCAATCCCCAATTGTGGCAATGAAAAGCTTGGCATCAGCTGAGAATGCTGGTGCATCTTCCTTAAATATCTAGAGATAAATAACACCAAGGAAATGATCACAAATGTCATATAATAGAGGTACATAGTTATCCTCCCACAGTGCAGAATTATATATGTGAATAGGAGGAGCAGTGGGAGTCCAATTCCATCCCATATTGGGATATTGAAACTCAACGCAAAAAACATCCATCACATAGCTTGAAAGAAAGAAAAGGGGCTTTTGTGTAGAAGGGGATTTCTGATACTTTTCAATTGTTGTTTTAAGCTCGACGGATAGAATAGAAGCCCAAGGAAAAGATTCACCTATCGTTAAGAGATGATGAGCCACAGGATCCCATTCAGCTTTAAAAATTGAGCAATTAGGAAGGCCATACAGCCAGGAAAGTATAACTACCAATAATGAGTAGGGTTCTTTAAAGCAAGAAATTGGGTATAAGTTGTCAGCCTTAGGCATAAAGCTGGTTGGTTTTTTCATCCAGGATTTGAGCATTTCATTGGAATTGAACCTGGTGTTAGCAGAATCCAGGAATGCAGTATTAAGGATCTGCACAGGAGATCTAAGGGAAAATGCCCTGGCAAACACCTCAGGATGAAACGTGGTTAATTGTGAATTCGTGCTATCATTGAACGAGCGATCTTTGGGGTTGGCATGCTCTACTATCCATTTAACTGTGTCGGTATAAGGCAGGATGGCAGGTCTAGCAGCAATTGCGTGGAGCTGGGAGTCCCTAATTTTCTCATAGGCTTGGCAATCATTCTCAATGTCTGATAGATCATCATTGTAAAAAATAGAGTAGATTTTAGACCAATCTACTTGGTAGGTTTCAGTGATATTCCCACTAGTTTCTGAGAAGATGCCAAAATTTGGGTCTTTGCTCAACTGGTCTTTCTGGGTATTCTTAGAACGTGTGTTGCACGACATGTTTTCAAACTAGAGAAATTATGATGAATGAATAAAAAACAATAAAAAACAATTCCAAAATAATCAAAACTGTAAATAACTGAATAAAGGAAAAGAGAAAACCAACCTGCTTCAGCTGAAAATGGCAGGCAAGGAACCTCTGGTAAAAACTCACAGTAAAATTCAAGCAGCAAGGTAATTTTCCAAATTCGAAAATGATAGAGAAAAATAAGAAAAATGACCTATTTAATATTTTGAACAGGTAAAATATGAGCCATTGGATCAAAACCAAACAACGGCTGAGATCAGTTGTTGAGATTTGCGGGAGATGGCTTGCGGGAGCCAATTTCACAGGTGTGTACATTCTTACCACAATCCGCAAATGCAGGTTGCGGGTTGCGGGATCGGAACCACGTTTATTAAACCAAAATATATTTCCGCAATGCACAATCCGCAAATTGCGGGTTGCGGGTTGCAGGATTGCAAAGTTCAAAAATTTTATTCAACAACTTCCCGCAATCCGCAATTGCGGGTTGCGGGAACACAAACAACCTTTTATATAAAATCACCTTTCTACAATCTGCAATCTGCAATTTGTGGGTTGCGGGTTGTAGAGACACACAACTCATTTTATTATTTGAATCTCTTTTCACAATTCGCACTCCATAATTGCGGGTTGCGGGTTGCGGAACGAGAGAGTACCAAGACTATTTAAAAGGTTTTCCGGCAATCCGCAATTGTGGGATTGCGGGCTTGAGAGTTGCGGGATGAAACAAACTTTACCTAAAAATCAAAGCTTCCCACAACTTTAGAAAGACACTCAAAAACCTGAAATTTTCTAAGGGAAAAATTCTAATTAAATAAAAACAAGGATAAGGCACAAAACCATAATAAAAAAAATGATTGAAAACTCCATAATGAAAAAGGAATTTAACCATTACCTTTGTAGTGAAAAACCTTGGGGCTCCCGTGTTCCATTGAAACATGGGATCTGTTGTACCTACAACAAGGCCTTCTAGTCAAAGTGATTGAAGGGAGTGAGATTCACAGCTTGATTATGATCCAAACTTTGTTGGTGCGCTCATGGTGATGAAAATGACCTGAAAAAAACACTCAAGAAGGAATTTTTACCTCGATAGCGAGCACATTCGGGAGTGCATCACACCTGGGAATATTTCTTTGGAAAAGACAAAGATATCAAGGTTATTATGCCAAGGAGTTATGTGCAACCTCCACTACTTCTGGTGCAATAACTGGAAGTAACTCTGATAGGAAATTGCTTTGAATCATACTAGCTCTAATACCATATGAGAATTTGGATTTCCTAGATCTAGATTCAATTAGACAACCTCACTTAGAATATTTTCAAGAGATAGCAAGGAAATATGAGAAGAAGAATATGGAAGACAACTAGAGGAAACTCACACTATATTATTCATCAATGAGATTACAATATATAATACATCTCTTAGAGATATTTCGAGTCCCTTGGAGGCAATTTGAGTAGCTCACATGTGGTATGCTTAGAATAGCAAAAAATCTCCCATCTAGGAAAAATCAGATCTCAAATCAACGAAAGAGGTCATGAATTGGATAATAAATCTTAGGTAGGCTATTAGTGACCAAAAGGTAGAAAGATGGAGTATTTTTATGAGAAAAGGAAGGAAGGTGATGAGGAAAAAGCATGAAGACCTGCCAAAAGAATCCATAGAGCACTTACTCATCCTTATCCATCTAAAAAGAAGAACAAAGATGGCATTATCTTAGAAAATATGGACAAAAGTAGGATGGGCACTCTTAGCTAATAAATTCTTCTTTAAAAGCATAAAGAAGGAACACTTGAGGATAAACATCAAGAGATGTGGGCCAAGTATGCACTAGAGTCCAAATAACCTAGTTTAGATACCTAGGAACATAGCTAACCATGGTCCAACACTTAGGAAACATAAAACAACGTTTATACTAAGGAATAGATGGGTTAGTTATTCTAACATGCTTCACACCAGCTTGTATTGTATCTAGTTCTTCTATCACTTTATACACTTCATCCTACAGAGGCTCCAATATTTGTGCAATGTCCTTCGATTGACTCCTCAACTTGTTGACTTCCATCATCTTATTTCTATGCTCCTCCACTACGACCATACATTCAATTGATGGAAAATACCCATTATATCCTTCAGTTTTTGTGCCTTCGTCTATGCAGCCTACACTTTATATTATATTTCTTTCAACTTCGCACTCTCAATCTGCTGTGACTAGATTTGCATGCTTTCTTCACACATCTGCATGCACTTTTCTTTCAAATTCTTCATATTTGTTGTTGCTATAGTACCTTCATTCTCCCTTTGTTGTCTTTCCTCCGGAGGTGTACTTGGCATTGTCCTTGTTTTCAAGTCCACAATTTTTACGTGGAATCCTTGGATTTCTTCACTTATCTTTGTCACTTTCTCTTCAACTATTATACCCACCTCTAGTTGCTCCTTTGAGATTATGTTGTATAACCTCTCTAGTGCTTGCTGAAACTTTTCATTTTCCCTCAGTGCATCCTCTTTCCTCTGCTCCACTTCTTCTTTCTTCTATGTCACCTCCTCTTTCTCTTTGTGTAGCTTATTATTCTCTTCCTCAAGCATTCCCTTTGCTACAATTTCCATATCCCATCTTACTAATGTCCCAGCAGCTTGCAACTGGATTTCAATTGCTAATCCTATCTGCAAAGTATACAATACTTCTATTGGTATTTTTGGAAAAACCAATTGAATTGAACTTACCGCCAATGCACTTTCATGTAGTTTTGCTATAGGGAAATCCAAAAATCCCGATGTTATATTCATCCTTTTGCACTCGGTTGATGATACTAATGGCTGTGACACCATCTTCCTTAGTCTCGTACTCTCTGTATGCTCTTCCTCTAATATACTAAGTGTGATTTTGGCTGCTTCTAATGCCTGCTGCAGTGCAGTTAACTTCTTCTGCATGCTTGTCTTCATTTCCTCTTACTTCTATGCTACTTTCTCTAACATTTATCTAATACATCCTTGACTTCGTCGCTAATCCTATCCAAGTCATCTTCCATCATTGAGTGGATAGTGGGATCTTTTGTTTCTTTCCTCTTCTTCTTTTTCTTTGAAGGACCTTCCTCGATCTCCTCCTTCCTCTTTTCACCTACACCTAGCATAGTTTCTTGCGTAGTGTCACCTGCACCATTGCCTTGTTCTGGTAAGTCTCCTTACTGGTCATCTTGCTCCTCATCCTACTCTCCATCTGATTCTTCTTCTGTTTTTTCATTTTGTTCTTCATCCAGTTGTTCGTCTTGCTTTTGTTTCTCTTCCTCTATGGGTGGAACCCTCCATTCTGCATCCCAATCATTCACAATCTCATTGACATCTTGATCCTTTAGTCTAAAGAATGTTGGAAACCATCATGCTTCCAGATCCCTCCTTTCCTAGATTTACATGTGGTGCATCCCATCCCTAAAGTGTGTAATACTCTTATACATTTATACTACCTATGGTTTCATGCGTGGTACTGTCTTGATGATATACCAGATATCATCACCATAGACAAAAAATATCACATTGTTTTCGATCTACCTTCTCTTGTTCTTGGTATACCATAAGTTAGCATATTTGGCTGCCAAACATGGTTTCTGTGCAGCATCCAGGAACTATGAATACTCTATCTCCCTCCATGTGACTAATGCAGTCAATATCAACAGCAATGCATAATTTTATGGTTTCTTGTTCTCTTATGCCTCCTTGCAGTCCTCCAGAAACTCATCACTAGGGATGTTTCCCAATTAATCTATATGTCTTTTGTGCACTTTTCTACTACTACTATAACCCCTATTGTGACCTGAATTTTGTGACTCTTTCTTACCAGTTTGCAAGACTACACTTGCGCTGTAAACTTCACTGCGTCATCCTTAATACCATCTACGTCTAGCCCTCATTGTGCTATGTCTGTACCATACTTGTACTTCATATTTTCGGCTAATGCTTTGTCCTAATTCTTATTCTTAATCAGTTGTGTCGAGTCTTTCCCTTCTATCGGTAGCCCCTTTATCTCCATAATCAGCTTGTTTTTAATGGACACTATCATATCTAACCACAGGAATCCCCCATGTACACATCTAAACAACAATTGCATATAGTTTTTTACTTCTAGGATTCGGCCAAAATGTGTGATCTCCAGCAAATTCATCACACATGTACGCTTCAATCCCATTTTCCATTATTCCAGCTCTACTGTGATAATCAGGGAATCCAGCCTAGTTCTTTGGGTCAAATAATTTATTGGTGCAAGTTCAGAAAATTGCTCCTTGATGGTGATATCATGGTCTGTGTACTTCATCTTCTTCATGGTACCTAACAAATTTCCTCATACTGGCACACATTTCAGGATTTCTGGTGTTTCCAAGGGATACTTTGTTCCTTAGGTAATTGTATTGGCTTTGCATTCATCTTTATCGGGTGTGCATAATCCCTTGGAAAGCTCATTGGTGTGGAGCTTGATGCCCCTCCCCTTGTTCTCAACCCTGATGCACCAACCCATGATACCTCCTCTTCTATTATGATGGGGGCGTGCCTTTCTCTGGACTGAGACTGATACCTTTGGTGCCATTATCCTATACTTAGCTCAGCTCTGTTTTGTTCTACTCTGCTTTGCTTAATTCAAACTTCTTGTGGACTTATGCCTTGCACCCATCATTTTTATTGTGGTTTTAAACCCCTTCCTTAGTTGTATTATCTACCTTTGCACCCATTTGTGTATTCAATGCTAGTTTATATTTTTGTACCATTAGCGGGATTTAGTGTAGATTTACTTGGGATTTGCTTGGATTTCTGAATCCCACCAACGATATTCGGCATTTATTACGCTGCATCTCATCTTTTCACCATTACTACTTCTTTTAATGTTCCCACTTGCTAATTTTATCATTATTTTTACTGGCTTCCCATGCACACTATTCAAATTTCCAGCGCGTTTAGTTCCTCCAATGTCTCTTACTCTTTATTTCTTAGTGACGTGTTGTCTTCTATTTACAACAATCTTCTCTCTGCAACATTTCTCTCTCTTTTTTTAATTTATTCTAACTATTGTGAAGGGGGATGATTGTACCTATACAATTTCACCTAACTTCCATTGAAAAATCCTTCTAGGATTTCCCCATTCATCTTTGTAAGCTAAATGGACTCAGCCTCTATGATGGATTTTACAGCATAAGGACCTAACCAATGCATTATGAACTTACTTGGATGCTTCATAAGCTTTCTAGCATACATCAAAACTAAGTCTCCAACCTTGAACTACTTTGCTTGATATGTCTATCATGCAGGCCTTCTTGTGCACTTTCTGGACATGTAGGTGAAAGCGTGCAAAAATATTGTCCTCTTCCAACTCCATTAGTTATTCCAATCATTTTTCCACTGTGCCACTATCTGCGAGCTATGTCAGTGCAACAACACGCTTAATTGGAATAATAAATTCCATAGGCATGATTGCCTCATGTCCGTAAACTAGCCCGAATGGTGTCTATCATATTAGCTTCTTGCATGTCGTCCTATAATCTCAAAAGACTGCAGGGTTTCGCAAGTCCCAGTCATATCTATTTATGTTGCAAAATTTTGTCATTGCATTCTCCAGGATCTTGTTGAACGCTTCAACTATTCCATTTGTTGAGGGTGATATGGAGTTCTCTTCAAGTGATAGATCTTGAACTCTTCAGTAAAAGCAACAATCATTTTATTTAAGTAGTGGGTCCCCTTATCACTCAACAATAATCTTGGACATCAAAATCTTGTCACCACATTCTCAAACAGAAATTGTGCCATTGTTTGTGCACTGCAATCCTTCACTAGTTCTGCTTAATCTCATATTGTTAAATAGTCTGTCGCAATATTGATATATATTTCTCCTGATTGCTTCATAGGAGGATTAATAGGTCCAACAAAAACCACTTCCCATTTATTGAATGACTGCAATATTACTTGGGGCATCAAGGGAATCTCATCCCTCCTTGATGGCTTCCCCACTCCCTGGCAGATGTCGCATGCCTGACAATATTCCTTGGTATCTTTTTGCAAGGTAGGCCACCAAAATATTGCATTCAAAATATTTTGCATATTCGCCTTAACTGTGTAATGGCCTCCTGTAAAACCTTCATGGGACTCTCTCATTATCATAGGCCTTTCATGTGCTAAAACACATCATCCCAATATTTTGTGTGCACCCAAATTGTACAAATTTCATGTGATCAACTAATAGTCCCTTTTCTTCACCATTAACTGCTTCTTCTACACAACTATATACTCAGGGGGAGCTACTCTAGTGCTCAAGAACTGTACAATTTCTGAGAATTATCATCAACCATCTGTACTACACACTAGTGTGCATTTGGAATACTGTCATCTATGCTTCTTGCTTCCTCTCTGATTTCTATATGCGACAAGTTGTTAGGTATTGAATTCAATTTCCCTCATTTTACTATACCTTCAAAATCATATTCTTGGAATAATAGTAACCATTTGCATATTCCCCCCCAACAATGCCTTATTTATGAGGTATCGCAACACAAAATGGTCAGTTTACATCTTAAAGCATCAACCCAACAAACAGTGTCTAAACTTCTGTAACGCATACACAATCGCCAATCCCTCGTGATCGGTAGTGGTGTAATTCCTCTCCATAACTGACAACTTTCTACGTGAAAAAACATTACGGGATTTTTGAGGTCTAAAATGGGTCTCCAAGGGAAATAAGAAAATAAGAGTTATAATAATAAATCAATAGTTTTGAA
This sequence comes from Larix kaempferi, assembly GCA_027924585.1. NCBI lineage: Eukaryota > Viridiplantae > Streptophyta > Pinopsida > Pinales > Pinaceae > Larix > Larix kaempferi. The sequence goes on from BSBM01000659.1 coordinate 442,984, forward strand.
TTTCAGAGGGGAAAAATAAAAACTACTTTTTCTTATCATATTTTTGACATATCTCCTTAATCGATTTACCCAAATTTCAAGTTTGGGCTCTCATTGTAAGTAGAATTTGATTATGCATCCAACCCATACCCACACTACATACTTCTAAGGCACCCACAAGATGATCCATTCTGATTCTTCTACTACTTCTATGATTCTTGCTTCTAGCATCCTATCTATCTCATCCTTGAATTTTTGTTTATATGTTGGATTCAATTGGTATGGTCTCTTCCTTATTGGTTTATCATCTGGATTCAATGGTATCTTCATTTCACCTAACTCTCCCGCAATGCCCTCCATATTTGAGAACTTCGTGGGGAAAATATCATGATATTCACGCAGTAAATCAACATTCTTTTCAACCCTTTGGTCATTCCAATAGTCCCCAATGTTGGTAAACTTCATATTCTCCTTTGTGCCAATATTTACTTTGCGTGTTCTTAGCAGCTTGGCATAGTCCCCAGATCCAAGCACTAGTCCTTCTATTGTGCATTCACCTTCACTCTTTGATATTTGTAGGTTTCTTGGATTTTCCTCCTCCTGTCCTTCTTCATTAGCATTGTAACATTCCAAAACTTCATGCACCGTGGGAGGAGGTGGATTCACAATGTATAGGGATCTTGACCCCATTATATTTCCTAGTGCAAAAATATTTGCTTTGATAATCTACAAAACTATGTCTACTATTAGGGCTTCATCTTCAAAATTGAATCTTTCCTTGAAATTGCTAATCGTCTCTTCCCACTCTGTTATACCTCTATATATCCCCATCTCAATATACAAATTTTTGGTAACTGTATCCAACATGTGTACAAACCAATGCATCCATTCTTGTGTCTGCACTACACTCCATGTTGTGATACACTTTGCAACATGGTCCGATGGGAATCTTAGCCCCACATACATTTGCATGGTATAATTGGTGCCAAATATGACCTGCAACAACCTTTTGCACTGTTTCCAATCATTGGTGTTCCCCTTATGAGTACCCCACCAACATGCGGGTGTCGCTTTCAACGCGACATCATGTAGTGTACCCTACCCCAAATCACACCACCAAGGTCAAATACATCGGGATCCTAACAAGGAATGGGATGATTCGAGGTAATGAAGAACAAAATAGGGTTCAGTAAGGCTAGGCCAACATGCCAATCATCCAGTATAATAAAACAATCATCCTTTTCAAAAGTTTAGATACACTTCCAAAGCAAATATTTCCCCAAACGTACATGTAATGCAAGGTAGTTGTAGCACGAATGAAACCATATCTACGTAAAAAATTTACGTGCAATTACATATCAACATCATATCTATTGCAGGCATAAAATCAATAAGTAAAACCAAATATACATATGCTAACAAGATTAGTTTTAGGGAACTAAAACAAATCATCTTTACGACACCAAATAGATTAGATTTAAAACACCAAACTATAGCCAATTTTAACATATACAATATCAAATCTGGATCTACCAATTATATCCATATGAACATCCTCAAAACTATATCTACTATATGCCATGAAACATAAGCAAAATAGCATCCACATTCTACAATAACACATAAACTAAATATGGTCTATGAGCTGCCATTTTAACACTACTAAATTAGCCATATAACACAACATAATCGAATCTGTAGCATAACATAACAAAGATAAAGTCATCCTTCACAAGAACAAATGCATCCATAAAATAGTAACTAAATGCATAATAAAATACGTATATCCAAGAAGATCAACTAGATTCAATAGGAAAACATTCCATCATGCCTTATACATGCCATGCTCATTAATCTCTCAGCATGAGAGTCACACTCGAGCTAAGGCCATGGATCCACACACTAGGGAACTCTCTAAATAAGATCTCAACAAGATGAAACTTAGGCCACAACCTAAGAAACGGAAGATATTCCCTCACCACTTACTTTCCTTGCATCAACACTACCTGGTCCAATGGGATTCCCTTCACCAAACCAGTCCCTCGGGACATCACGAACCACCTTCACGATTTACGTGACTAGATCAGAGACAAACAATGGTCCTCGAGGTACTTTTGTGTCAATAGGAATTCTAACCAACATCCACAGTGGTATATATTAGTACTCAATCACCATTACAGGGTCTTCAATTTTCCTGGAATACAAAAGGATTGAGCATCTGTGTGCAAGAAAGAAATTTTGAATCCATTCACAAGCATCTGGATGCATGACAAAAAAACTACCCAAAATCCAACAAGAATGACTAGAGACCAATTTGAATTCTCTCTGAGAGACTGACTCAAGTTCACTAAGAAGTGACTTTAATTCACTGAGAGATTCTCTAGTTCATTGGATGACCATTCAAGTTCTCATGAGAGCAACTCTAATCCACCTAGACTGACTCGAATTCACTGGATAAACACTCCGATTCACTAGAGACCTTGAGAGAAACTCAAATATACCAAGAATGAGTCGAATTCACCTAAAATCACTCTGAATAACTGGAGTTACTAGAGACAACTCGAATTTTAAGAAGTGGTACTTGAATTTTAGTGTTCACCTGAAATTACTCTAACTAACTGAAGACAACTCGAATTGACTCAAAAATTACTCTAACCAACTGAGGACAACTCAAATTGACCCAAAATTACTCTAACTAACTGGTGATAAATTGAATTCACCTAGATTTACTCCAACTCACCAAAGACAACTCGAATTAACCCAAATTTACTCCAACTCACTAAAGACAACTCGAGTTCTGCTATGTTTATTTCGACTCACTCAAGGAAACTTGAATTAAGTGGGAGGGTGACTCCAAATCAATAGAAGGTAAACTCGAATTAGTTTGGGGTCTTACAAAACTCAAGTGCATGGCTAAAAATAGTCAAAGAGGTCATATAAGGCAAGAGAGATGAGAGAGCGGGTCCCACTAGCATCAAATAAGGTGTAATAGAGTATCCATAGTAAAAAATAATCAAAAAGCAATGTTAGGGAGGGAAACAACTCCTAGTACCCAACCCACTCACATGTTATATCCATGACCCACCATTCTCGTTAGTTGTCCATGTTGAGCTAGTTATTTATTTAATAATAAAATAATAATAATAATGTCCAAATATCAAAGTCCAAGCACCTAGTGCCACAATAATAACAATAACAATATCACATATGTCATGGTTTAGAATCGGGGAATTACACATCCAATGCTATCAACATTTGTTGTTTTGGTATCTTCAATTCAAACTTTGTTACAAATGAATCTACATCTGTGAGGCCATCATAATTGGGTGGATCACATACCTCTATCCTAATCCATCGTAGTGAACATGTGATGTAGGAGCATATTATCATATGTACTTCATGCATCCTTTAATGCTAGTATTCCAAAGCTTCTTCAAAGTCTGACACGCATGAAATGAAGCTGCACCAACTTATGACCCCATCAATAGTAGGGTCCACATGGTCTGTCATCCTTCCATTCATGTTGTATAGATTTCCAATTCTCCATTCCTAACTGGCTCCACATATCTTCTTCCTTCATTTGGGTCCAGTGGTCAATGACTCTCAAGTTGTCCCCTTTGAAAATCATTTGTCTTTTCGTCAGGTCAACGATGGCCTAAATAGAAAAATCCCATCCGAGTCCCAATAATGCAGGATACAGTTTGCTATCATCTACCATCTCAATGACCTCAAAATAATATGTACTATGCACCCCATCCACATCAACATGTACCCCGTTCAACCTTCCAATCGGGAGAATTATATGGTGGTTAGCTAGTCTCAACTGTACATTGGACCAAATCAGTTTTGGTTTACCCATCATTTCCCAAGTTTGTTTTGATAAAACATTCACATCAGAACCCAAATCCAAAATGATATGATCCATGTCATAATATCCTACATGCGTACTCAGGAAGAACTCCCTATTTGTCCTTCTGTTGCACTGTACCTTGTTGACTTCAACAGGTTCTTCCTTATCTTGTGTGTAGCGATCAATCATACAACGCAATATACCTAGAACAGATTCATCCTTGATCAATTATAAGGACTTTTCAAGAAATTTATTAGAGTACTTGCCTTTTCATCTAGACCCTCTGGAACTGAGTAGTCATATGCTAGAGGCATGCCATATATAGGTGTTCAATCATATACTTGTCATGATGATGATTGTCCAAAGTCTTGGTTCATGATCTCTTTTCTTACTTACTGATATGTATCCATATCCCTCTTAGGATCAAACATTGAGATCTTTCTAGCATCTTTCCTAACCCATTGTCTTGTGCACAATTCTTTCTCTATCGCATAAGCTCCTGTCCTTGCTCCCCCATGCATAATAGTTGCTATCCTTGTTTGTTCATTGCACTCTTCCAATGGAGGAGTGATGCTATTTATTTATGATGACTCTGACTAGGGTGATAGTATTGTGGACTCAAAGAGTACATCCAGATTTTGTTTTAGCTTGTGATCAACTATGATCTCTTGGTCTAGCAGGAAGCATGGATCTGTAGCCTAGAGTACTACAAGCCCATAGTACTACCTAAGTAGATTAAATTGCATCTAGTACCACCTACCAAGAAGCTGTGTGGATTAGGAAGATACTTGATGTGCTGTTCATTAAGAATCTTGAGACTACTTTCATTCGCTCTGACAATCAGAGCTGCATCAAGCTCTCAGAAAACCCTTTGTTTCATGACAGATCGAAACACATTGAGATGAAGTACCACTAAATCAGATACATTGTCCAAAGAGATGTCGTAAGACTTCAGTACATTTCTACTAATGAGCCTATAGTATATATTTTGACTAGGCCTCTATACGTGACGAAGTATAGGTACTTCCGAGAAAATATTGGCATGGTAGAGAATGCCTCCCTCGCTCAGAGGGAGTGTTAAAGTTAAAACATCATGAGTCATTAACCAATTCAATATTGTGTGTCAAGATTGAGCCTCATGTGTCGAGGTAGTGCCTTACAGGATCCTGAGTTCGAATCGGGAAACTTGGAGAAGAATATTGAGTTGGACTCAAGAAATGGATAAGCCTCATGTGTTGAGGTAAGTACTTTGTATGTCAAAGTGATGATGGTGTACAATATTTCTTGTTAAGGCTAAGGTATTTTGTGTCAAGACAAATCCTCATCTGTTGAGTGGTGCCTCATGTGTTGAGGTAACTAACCATGGTTGAGATATTAAGTCTCCTCCAGAGACTGGCTAGATCTAGAGTGAATTACATTAGCATGTGACCACTTGGAATGATAGTAGAACAAGATTATCACATCATTTGAAAATATAGTTAGTATATTTGATATGATAATTAATTAAGCTGGAACATGTGGACCATGCAAATAAGACAAGAGATAAAGATAAGGTGTGATACGATAAGAGAGAATTTGATTTGCTCACTTTAGTGATGATAAAGACTTCAGTTAAATAAAGAGAACTTGAATTGTTAAAATTAAGTGATGTTAACAAAGAAGACTTCAATCAATTAAAGGCGAACTCGAATTGATTAGTTAGTGATGTTAACAAAGAAGACTTCAATCAATTAAAGGAGAACTCAAATTGATCAATTAGTGATGTTAACAAGAAAGACTTCAGCTAAAAGAGTTAACTAAGTGTTTGCATGGTGACACTTGAGTTGTGACACTTGCATGATGAAACTTGAGTTAGCCACCTAACCAAGTAGTCTAACATACAGATGGAAGGTGATTTCATCTTGAATTCATAGATAAAAATAGAAGCTAAAGCGTGAGAAGAATATATATATATATATATATATATATATATATATATATATATATATATATATATATATATATATATATATATAGGATTAATGAATTAAAAGTGAAGCGAATTCTCTTCTCTCTTGAATGGAATGCACTTTTCTTTATGCGAGATATTATTCTAAGTTATATTCTTCCATCTTCTCTCTTGCTCTGATATATGCACCAGGGGTTCTTGATGTAATTTGCTAATCGTGAAAGAGGTCATTCTCTGTTATCAATCAATATACTAAGGAAGATTTTGCTAGGGTGTTCTCCCTCAAAGAATAGAGGGTTTCCCCAGGGTAAATTTATGTGTCGTATGTGAATGCTTATTTTTATGATTGTTCATTGATTTCAAGTACTACTGCAATTTTGAATTAAAGATAAAGAATTAACACTTCATACCATGTCACCTCAAGCACTCGAACTCAATGTTTGTCCACCAAGTATGGCCAAAAGATTCAATGAGATATTTAGCATAATAAATCATTGGAAAACATAATGGAAAGTTACGGTTCCATATAGAATGATATGGATGTTGCAGGATAGGGATAAAGTATTATATGAACAATGAGGGTTTCATCAAGCAACCAGGATAACACAATGGTTTCTAACCTCTTTTCTTTCTCCTATTCACATTTTATATCTTGAGAAGAGCAGTTAGGGAGTTAGAGTAAGTTATTCACAGGATTGGGGAAGTTGGGAAACAATCTTAGCTAAAGAAAACCATGAAAAAAAAATTATTTTAATTTTTTAACTTCGTATGGACACATATGCCAGCTACAATGATGAAAGTTGTGTATTTGCTTAAATACACAGGTTTTATATAGGAAAGTCACGTATTTATTTGAAAATAGGTTTTTTTAAAGAGATTTCTTCAAGCTAATGAGTGTCCAGTATGTTACAAAGGAAAAAGGGACATCTACAACTCGGGATAAGGATAACATCAACCACTATAACATCTTAGGATGAACAATGGAAAAAGACACTATAATAATCCCTCTCCCCATTGTAAAGTACCTTTTGTACCAAACCTACTTGCAAGGAAAGCTATCTAATTGGTTGGAAAATATCCAAGAGTTTGATCTTGAGTTCACTATTTCCAATACTTTTAAAGGTCATGACATAGCTCTTTTTCTAGTTGAGCACCCTATGTTTGATTTCTCGGATCATGAGGAGGACTATGAGTCCTTGTTCTTTATATTTTCCATTGAGAATGCAGGCATGGATCATAATGTTGTTGTTATTTCCTAGTATGAGTACATCATTCACTATCTTGACACCTTCCCTCTCAAGATGAAACCCAACAAAAGAAGGCATCTAGGGCTCGAAAGTAGCAAGTACGTCATCCTAAAAAATTTCCTATTATGTTGACATGCTCCTTCAATGCCTTGGTAAGGATAAATCCCACACTATCCTTTATAAGTTTCATGACAGATCCCATCTCTAGTTTCATTCAAGTCGACATTTCACAACAAAGGAAATTGCCCTGAAGATCATGCACTATGGGTTCCATTGGCCTACTATTTTTGTGACATCTTTGAATTTGTATGAAATTGCGACCATTGCAAATGCATCGAATCGTGTCAGAAACTCACTGTTCTTCCCTTTAATCTAGTAATTGGTCTTATTCTCTTCTCAAAATGGGGTTTAGGTTTCATTGAAGCTATCTCTTTTCCTTCGTCCGTCAGCCTTGTCTTTATCCTTACTATGATTGATTACTTTACCCTATGGGATGCGGATATTTCACTAAAGAATACTAAAGTTGAGAAAATAGTAGAATTCCTTCAAGAGAACATATTTTTATATTTCATATTACCATTTGAAATTGTTAGTGACAATGGGGTAATTTTGTGTGAAAAGAGGTCCTCGTCCTATTTCAAAAGTAAAATATCATATGATCTATCTCTTCACCTTATTACCCTTAGAGGAATGGCTTAGCTGAGTTGACAAATAAAAAAATTATCAAGCTTATCAAATATATTATTGGTGAAAATCCTAGGGAATGGAACTTACATTTGAATAATGGTTTATGGGTTGGATGAACCACTTCCAAAACCATTCACAGTGAGACACCTTTCATGCTCATCTATGGACAAGAAGCTATTATGCAAGTTGATCTTGAGATTGAAACTTAATTTCTAGCCTTGTAGACTGAGGAGTTGGACATTAGCCCCATTGTCAAAAGGTTCAATGTCATCTTAGCTTTAGAGAATATACAAGAGAACACCAAATACACATTGTAAAACCCAAAATGGGGAAACATCCATTGGAAGGGATAAAATTTCTTATTCCTTCAAATATATCCAACATTACAACTTGAGCTCCACTCCACATATGCTATCCCAAAGTATTAAAAAGAACATCCCAAAATACATGTGAGATAAATGATTTTCCAACTCTTTATATAATGAATGGTAAAAGGAGTATTTTTCTCCATTATAAATGTGGGATAACTCAATAATATAATATTGAGTTTTTTTTTTTCCTTCCAGTTCTAGATATGACATCTTACAACATCAACTAGACATCACTACACATGTGATTATTAAAATTACACATTACAACACTCCCCCTTAATGATGACTAGGAGAACAACACATGAAAGGAGGAAGATTCCATTACATCAACTATATATCCCCCTTGATGATAACTTCCCTCATTCCCAAGAGACTATGAAGATACACAAAATTTTATTCTATCATGGATTTGGTGAAGATATCAACTACTTGATTTTCTGTGGGAAAATACTCCAAACGAATAATGACATCCGCAACGAATAATGAGTACCAAGGTCTATTTGTTTAGTATTGGAGTGATGCAATAAATTAAACGCAATATTAATTGTACTCTGATTGTCACATCTCCACTCAATATGATACTTATGTACTAGGCCAAGCTCTGATAAAACATGCTAGATCCACACTGCTTATTTATTTACTTCCTTAGCTACCATGTACTCTGCTTCACAAGAACAAAGAGAAAGAGTTCTCAACTACTTACTATACATTGAAATCGTACCTTACCCAATTTGAAATATTTATGCTGTAATATATCTTATATCTAAAGTATCCCCTACCCAATCAGAGTCTATGTAACCAAGGAGTAAGATTGTATCCCTACTAGAATAGAACACACCATAATGCAATGTCCCCTATAAATATCTAAGAATCATGTTTGTTGTTGTCCAATGACTCTGATGAGGTTTTTGTGTAAACCTCGAAACCATGGAGTGAGACTATAGTCTTGCTAGAATAGAACACACCATAATGCAATGTCCCCAGTAAATATCTGAGAACCCTTTTTGTTGTTGTCCAATGAATCTGATGAGGTTATTTCATAAACCTAGAAACCATGCTAGCTGCGAAAGAGATATAATTTAGACCTTTTGTGTGTCAAATATATCAAACTCCCCACAAGATTATGATACAATGTCGCATCAGCAAGGGGAGCATCACAATCAATAGTTAAATTTACACTGGACTAAAATGGTGTAGGTTATGGCTAACAATCACTTATGCAAAAATGAGCAAGCAAATTTGTTTGATGTTTAGGCTAAGAGAGTAAAATACCATCTTCCATATGCCAAATCTATAGACCCAAAAAATAATGTAATAGTCCTAAATCGGTTATTTCAAAATCACTTTTAAGATTATCTTTCATTTGTCATATCAAAGTAAGCTACCTACTAGTAATAATAATATCATCCACATAAAGTATAATTATGAGAACATCATAATCAAAGTTCCTCACATACAAATTTGGACCAGATATACACTGCTTAAAACCATTCTTCAATAAATAATCATCAAACTTTTGATACCAAGCTCTAGGTTCTTGCTTAAGACCATATAAAGACTTGTTTGATTTTCATACCAAACTTGAAGTTTCAGAAGTAATAAATCCAGGTTGTTGTTTCATATAAATGTGTTGAACTTTGATTGTCATTGATGTCAAAGAGTACTTAGTGTCTATGTGCCATTTTGAATAAGTACATAAAACTATGTGCACAAGTCCTTAACCCCACTTAGTTGTGGTAATCTAAAGTTGATTTCAAGGAGGACTTAGTTTCTATGTGCCAGTTTAAGCACTTCAGTATAACAAAAATATGTATGCAAGTCTCAGAAGTGCACAAGACCCACCAAGTAATGGTACTCCAGTATGCAATACTCACCTAGTGATGGTCCCCAAGTGTGCAAGTCCCACCAAGACAATGAAATAGTGTGCATATGACACAAAAATTCATGGTACCTCATTTGCGTGGGTTAATACAATTGGAAGATTCTTGGTAAGATTGTCTAAAAAGAAATGAAGAAGGGGTGTTGTCGTTTAGAGAATCCCCAACTTGTGGATGAATTGTTTGAACAAGTTGAGTCTAAATAAGAAGTGAATTTGATGAGTGAAGAGGTAAGCTTGGAATAACACATGGAGTAATATTCTGAATTGGCATGATTCAGTTAGATGAAGTGCTCAGGGGAATCAGAACAAACATGATTTCAATAAGTGCATGAGGCAACAAGAAATAGAAAAAAAAGGAGCAGATGCGCAAATATGAGCATTAGTGAAAAGGTTCAAGAAGTATGTGAATATATATGTGCGCGGAATCTATGTTGTAGAGTGGATAAGTGGTGTAATATAGTGTAAGAGAAATAGCAGTTTGAGTTGAACTAGTGGAAAAGCATGCAGTCAGTAAAGCATAGTGTAAATATTTGTGCGCGTAAACCTGAAGTCAGGAATCTGTACTATCTACATCTCAGGTAATTTGGACGGGGAAAATAGAGGAGATTGGTGTCTCCACTTAGGCTGGTGCCTGAACACTGGAAGTTGTTGCTTGGATAAGGGATTAGTGTTCTCACAGTATGGTAGATATTTCTTCCTATGGAGAGTTAAAATCTCTCATGGAAATAACTAAGACCCTAGATACTTAATCCATGATAGAAACAAAAAAAATGGTGATATATTCTCCTAGATCTAGCACAATACATAAGCTATTGAACATGGAAGAAGAAATGAAGAAGTAAAACTTACCTCCAACCTGTAGGTTGTCCTAGATCCAGGTCCAACTTAATCTTCAAGTCTTGAACCTGTTAAATAGGACAAAGGACAAAAAATTCCAAACAAGAATATGTATTAATGTAGATCTAATATACAAGATATCATGCATCAATATAACAAGAGACAAGACATGGGAGAATAGACCAAGTTATCATTAAAAAATCCAAAGAAGTTGATTACAATGTTATACCTTGATTTCCAAGATGATAGAATCTTCTTCCAAGCTCTCCTCCATCACCCTTTCAAGACTCTTAAGATCAATATGACCTCCTTACGAGTGTTCTCCAAGAATTACAAGACCATAGGTTTGGTGTTTCTAATATCACCCCCCCCTAGCTCATGGATGGTCCTCCTTAAGTAGGATTCGGGAAGGCCAAACACTAGGATAAAATGATGAATCTAAGTGATTAAGATGTGTATCAAGGATCTAAACCATGCCAAGGAGGGAATGTGAGATGGGATTCGAAGGGGTACCTCATCCCAAGAAAATCTCCATGAGATCCATGATCCAAAATCAAAGGGATAAGCCTAAAACAAAATTTTTGCTCCCCTATAACTGAGCAAGGCATGAAGATATTGAAAGTTTTGCTCCCCTATAGGCATGCAGAGTGCAAAAATATTGAAATTGTCGCTCCCCCATGGGCATGTTGGGCACGGAAATTCCAGTAAGGTAATTTTTGGAGGTGGTTAAGGTGGGTTTCGACCCCTTGTTTGTTGGATTTGCTTCCAAGTGTGACTAGGTAAGGGACCAACATTAGAATGAAGGGTCCTAACACCCTTAGGAGGAAAAACCATCATGTTTTCCATGGTGGTGAAACATGCATATCCTCACTTACACATGGTGTGGAAATTTGAAGTATAACATATGCCCCCTAAAGTGTGAGGTCAGAAGGAATCTGATGGCTGAAACACTTTACCAAAAATAAGTATGCAAGGATATCTAAAGGAAAACTGGAGAAGAGTTGCAAACAAATATCAACAATATGTCTACCGACCCTAAGGTGGGAATACCAATGCTCGGAACAATTGACTCAAAGCATGGCTGCCGATCAATACATCACAAATCCATGATAGTACCGACTCAACAATGACTGAAGAAAAATCATGGCTACTAAAATACAAATGTAGATCCATGATAAGACAATGACACAACCACGATCAATACAAGAGTGGATCTGTGTGATAGTACATCAATAAGGTCACCAACATAATGTCCATGTGGGAACCTACTCAAAAAATAACCATCGCAACCAGGATGTGCTAAATAGGCTTCGAAGCCATCCAGGGTCTTATACCCGATCCCAAATCGATATGAATCTAACCTTGTGATTACAAGGTGTTGAAGTCGAATATGGTAGAAACCACTTGATTACCAGTCAATAATGTAAACCGTTAACAAGTGCGAGGGAAATCACCAATGATGATAATGATCCCCAAGGTATCACTAGTACATTCCAACGAATGTGAATAGATGTTTTGATGTCGAACACTCATGGAATCATTCAATCAGAGGTCAATGATAAGAACCAACTGTCGAATGTGAGGAAACCTTCCATTGAGGCATGCAGGTACCAAGGTACTAAAGTGGTTCCTAAGTCAAATTCCTGGATGATGTGTTGAATTCGACATGACACCGATAGGATAATGATATGAAATAATGAAGCAGATGAGTATGGAATGACACAAATATGTAAAGGCTAACAATATTGCAGAGGTTGACTAAGGTAAACTTCCCTTGAACATGGAACGACGCGACAACAATGAATTGACAACATTGACTCAATGAGGCAGATACCAAGACATAATGCAACAATGACTGAGGCATTCTTCAGGTGTCTTGAAGGAGCGGGGCGACTCATAGAATTGGCATGACTCAAAGACAAGCAGATTACCCAACTGTATGACGAGATGCAAACAGATGTCATGTTCAAGGGTGACAGAAGCTACCTTAAAGCTTCCTAAAACAAACTTAAATTATTTCTCCCCAACCCCCATCATGCTTGATGAGTACCTCTTTGTTTTTTAACGGGCTTGAGGAGGATAAAAGATGCTCGGTATAGCTCATTGTTTGGACGAGTCCAATCTCACATGTTTTATGAACTTGAGAAAGGAGGGGTTCGGTCCCAAAAGGGTCCTTCGATGTTTGATTTTATGAGTCCAAGGAAGGAAAAATCAATGATTTTTCATGTTTAGAGAGTCTGAAATAATCCAAAGAAGACTCCAAAAAGGCCTTTTTTTCATAAGAGTTAGTCTCCTCACCCGAAAAAGGGATAAAACAATGTGAGAGAGAACTCTTCTAATCATGATTGACTAGAGTGTTTCTTTTTTGTAAATAGTCTAAACGGTTTAAAAAAAGGGATAAACTACCACCAAATAGATGTCCTTTCAAATCCTTTTACGAGCGTAAAAGAAACAAGTTCGCTCGGCAATCTTTTACTATTTTAGGAGTCTGAAAAGAGCTTAAAGAGGACTCCATGTAAAACTTTGTCATGGTTGGTGACTGAGTAGGGTAAAGGAAAAAGTAAACTCGCCACAGTTACTTTTCCGTAAGTATTCTAGCAAGGCCGGATAAAGTGATAAACCTATACTCGTTAGACATACCTTTTTACTCAATTTTTAACGAGCACAACAATGGTATCAAAAGCACTCGAAATCTTTTTCATGTTTGGATCCAAAGCACGAAAAAGGAAAAAGTAAGCTCAAAACACTTTTCATGTTTTTAACCAAAGCACAAAAAAGTGAAAAGTAAGCTCGACACCTCTTATTGTTTAACGAGCTCAAAGAAAGGTTGGAAGAATGCTCATGGTATCTGCTTCATTTTTTAACAAGCTTGCAACAAAAAATGAACTATGCTCGGATGATGGTTTTTTTTTTAGCGAGCTTGAAGTTGAAACTAAACTATGCTCAGAATGAGGTCCATTGATGGGTTACTTCCTAACATGATGTCCAGAGGTTGGAATGTTTTCCCCCAACATAAGAAGTTGATGGATAACCTCCATCATGATGTACAAAGGCTAGAGACATGCCCCCCAAGCATCGTTTCGTCTGCCTACGCTTCTTCTTCACCCAATTAAATTCCTGGATACTAATAGGAAATGGTTCACCAGAGGGATAGGAAGAATGAGGATTAAGTGACACAGAAAGATGAAATGAAGGTTCAAGTCCTAAATATGGTGGGAGACTCAACTCAATGGGAGAGGAATCTATTTCATTTTTTAATGAGCTTGACATAGAAAGGGAACTATGATCATGATAGGGTTCATTTTTACACAAGCTTGAAACTGAAAGTAAACTGTTATTGTAGGGGCCTATTTCATTTTTTTTACGAGCTTAAAACATAATAAAACTATGCTCGAAGTAGCCCATTTAATTTTTTAACAAGCTTAAAACAGAATAAAACTATGCTCGAAGTATCCTATTTCATTTTTTAACGAGAATAAAACATAATAAAACTATGGTCGAAGTAGCCTATTTCATTTTTTAACGAGCTTAAAACAGAATAAAACTATGCTCGAAATTGGTTCCTACCCAACATGATGTCCAGAGGTTGGTAGGTTTCCCCTATCATAAGAAGCTAGTGGTATTAACTCTAGCAAGATGTCCAAGGGCTGGAAAAATTCTCCTCTAAGCTTCTTCCATGATGGGAAGAAGTTATTGGGTTGCTAATGACTCAACTCCGTCGTGATGTCTAGAGCCAAGAGACATGGATGATGATGGGGAAGCAACCACTAGGACATGCGGAACATTCAGGGAATTCTAGTGGCTGGAAGTCATACAATGATTAGGTGTAACAAAGGAAAGTTCATCAATAGTCACTATGTTTTCGTGATGAGGAAAATACATCACTCGAAAGAGTCTGGACACTACAACTTTCAGGGCATAGACATAATATTTCCCAAGAAGTAGATTAAATTATAAGGGACCTTGGACTACCATGAAATCAATGTAGACAGTTTTCCATCCTAAGGTAATAGGTAACTGAGGAAGGACCCCTAAAGGTCAAGCAGGCCTTCTATTAAAAGCCAATATCTGATCAATAGCTGGCACAAGCTGAGGAGATCCTATAGATTTCCAAGCAGTTGAGGATAAAATACTAATAGAATCTCCTTCATCAACAATAGTGCGAAGTACGTTCCTACCGGTAACTTCTACATATATCTGGAAACGAACACCCAAAAGAAGACAAGATTCTGTTAGATCATTCCAATCAAAGGAAATGACCTCAGTACTTGGGGGAGGCTCCATTGAAATGGGTGAAATGCCCGATTGTCTAGAACATCTGAACCGATCAAGAAAACATCAGTGGTTTTCAGTTCACTCTCAACTAGAAGAGAAGGATGAGACGAAGACAATGTCATGGTGAATACTTCAGTCTCAACATTATCCAATTAAAGAGTGGAATCGAGTGGAGATGTTGTCGACTCGACTACTTCAACTTCACTCTTCAAAGGAAAAGCGGGATGAACTACTTGTTATCCAGTCATTGAGGAAAGAGTGGGATCAGCCCAGGATGGAGCAGGATCGTCTACTTTATCAACCAATGAGGGGTCAAGGGAAAACTTACGATACCTTGTTGGAAGGTGATTCTAGGATACAGTAATGTCTTCCAACAATTGTGAAACTTCATCCTTGTGAGGACAAAGGTAAGTAAGGTGCATGTTCTTGCATAACAAAAAAGGATTCTTAACTTTACCTTTCTGAACCTTAACCATAGAGTCACTGGTCGATGGTGTATCATCAGTATGATGTCCATATACTGATGATATAGTTTGTTTGGAAGCTTTAGAACACTCTTCTAATACTTTGGAAAGATCGGGACAAACCTTAAGAAGGTGATCCCCCTACAAAGCCTGCAAGGGAATTTGTGTTTTCAAGGTTCATGACTAGAAAGAGCATCATTAGGGGTATCTGGTTGATGCTAGGTATCTTTCTTATTCTTATTCTTCTTAACCTTCCATTTCTTCTTCTTCTTAACCTTACTAGCACTATTGCTTTTATCAGGCAAGGAAGAAGAAACAGAAGAAGATACATCCGACGAACAAGATGAAGGATCAATTTGGGATTGATGCTCTCATGATGGAGAGTTAACATTTGAAGCATTAGGTGCATTCGGGATCATTGAATTGGAGAATAACCATACTGGTAATCCTATAGACAATCCAGGAAGATTCAAAGTAGAAATGAAGGGAGGACCAATATCTCCAAATGGAGGAAAAGTAAAAGGTACCCCTTGAAAAGGGATCTCTTGATTGGTAGTCCCAGAATGATCTTGGGTGCATAAATATGGATTCTCCATGGAACAAGACTAAGTGATGTGAAAAAAGTATTGCTAAAAAGAACTCAAAAAAACTTAGGCAACTGAGCGTGCAAAAGGGGAGCTAGAAGAAAAAAAGGCACACGGGCCAAAAAACAACATCAAAAGACTTTATTGTAGCCGATGCCATAGCGAGTGAGCGATAACAAAGAGGCCAAAAATCCAACAAGCAACACTAAGAAAATAAAAGACCCTCTACAAGGTATAAGAGCAAGCAATCATCCTATCTAATATACGGAGACCTCAACAGATCGTATTCTCCGCAAGGTGATGAAATCCAATTCAGACAATACGAAGTGACCAATATGTCTGAAAGGATATCCCTCTACCGAAAGGGATCCCATGTATAATAAACCTAAAAGGATGGTCACTAGGATACCTCATTCATGACACGTCTGGGAATCTTTACTGGAGCTTCTTCCTTTTGACCCTTGTACAACTAGTATGGTGGCCGAAAAATACAAGGAAGACAATGGATTGATGTCCTTAGGTGCTAAGTGGAGTGCGGCATTCCACAAATTCCATCTGAAACCAGTCCTCCCTGCTTACCTCCATGGAGCAAGAGCCCCCCCAACAATTTGGTGTATAACCATGTCAACAAATACAAGAGGATTTTAACACCCTAAGAGAAAACAACTATGTCTCAGATGTAAAATGACAAGGGGGAATTATTTGGATTCCTATCCCCGATGTCCTACCTAACTACACAATTCTTTTTATGTACTCAAATGAGGTTAATGTGTGTTTATTGAGGGTGTTAATTTTAAAGGCTTGTTTTTTTACTCAAGGGGAGTGGAAGTGAAACTTGGTGGTTTGTAGACTTAACTCAAACCATGCAAATATGGATGAATTATGAAAGTCTTTTTCCTTCAATGAAATTATAGATAAGTAGGGAAGAGTTCTATTCCTTCCCAAGTGTATAACCCAATGCAAATGAAAATTTAACTTTTTAATGAATGGTAATCAATCATGTAAAACCATACCCAAACTATCCTAAAGTGACAAAAGAGATATTCCTATCAGTAACCAATGCAACAATTATAATTTGTTTCCTATCTTTTTACACTTAAAAAGAAGACATCTAAGCTATGGGAAAGAAAATTTTTGTAAATGTTTCCAATCAAATGTAATGCAAAGAAAAACATTCAATATCTTTTTGTAACTCAAACGCACAAGAATATGAAACAATCGTTTCTCCTTCTTATGACTATAAGACCAAGAATGTCAAATGATCAAACTAAGGTAAGAAGAATATCTTTGTTTTTCAAGCTAGTAAATATTAGCAAAAGAGAGACAAAAAGAAGCTTTTCTTTGAACAAAAATAGAAACAAGGAATCAATTTACTCCAATAACCAATAAATAGCTAAAGATGCAAAGGAAACAAAGTGTAAAACCCCTGAAAAAAGACTTCAAAAGACAAGGATGTCCCAAGTTTTTCAAAGGCAATCTAAGAAATCCAAATGACACAAAATATCCCAAAATGTTGAAAAAACCTTAATATGGGTCAAATGGACTGTAGGATACACGATCCTGGGCCCCCTGGCCATGAGGGGGAATTATTTTTTCAAATTTGATGTTTATTTTAATAAAATCTAGTGCAAAAAATTCCTAAAAATGCACTCAAACTGTGGATGCAATAACACATACAGATCCTAACAGACAGCAAGAGGTCAAGAAAATATCCTTGAACCGACACACCAAGGCAAACCCCAACAAAATGCTCCCACAAAACCAAAAACAGAGGAATTTCTCCCCTGTACAGATCAATGCAGAGTGAAAATATGAGATTTTTGCGACTTGGCACACTGCGGGGTAGCGAAAATTTGGAAATTTGTGCACTTTAGGACACTATGGGGGTGCGAAAATATGGAATTTTCGCTCTGCAAGGTGTTTTAGGGAAGCGAATATTTTCCTGTAGGTGTAAAAAATGGAAATTAATGCCTAGATCCAAGCAGGGATGAAGTGCTAGGTTCAAGATAGTCCTCAATGATGACTAAAGAGGATCTAAGGTGATGGGAAACAACACTTAAAAGAGGATTTGATGATCCAAATAAGCAATTAAAGGTGAGACTAGGGAAAAACTCCTCAATATGGTCGCCAATTTCTGTGCTACAGAATTCTTCCTACGGATAGTTAAACTCTCTCATGGACATAACTAAGACCCTAGATACTTAATCCATGACAGAAACAAAACAAATGGTGATCTATTCTCCTAAATCTAGCACAATACATAAGCTATTGAACATGGAAGAAGAAATGAAAAAGTAAAACTTACCTCCAACCTGTAGGTTGTCCTAGCTCCAGCTCCAAGCTTAATCTTTAGGTCTTGAACTTGTTAAACAAGACAAAGGACCAAAAATTCCAAGCAAGTATATGTATTAATCTATATCTAATCTACAACATATTATGCATCAATATAACAAGAGACAAGACATGGGAGAATAGGCCAAGTTATCATTAAGAAATCCAAAGAATCTTATTACAATGTTATACCTTGATTTCCAAGATGATAGCATCTCCTTCCAATCTCTCCTCCATCACCATTGCAAGACTCTTAAGATCAAGATGACCTCCTCATGAGTGTTCTCCAAGAATTAAAGAACCATAGGTTTGGTGTTTCCAATATCACCCCCCCTTAGCTTATGGATGGTCCTCCTTGAGTAGGATTTGGGAAGGCCAACCAGTAGGAGAAAATGATGGATCTAAGTGAGTAAGATGTGGATCAAGGATCTAAACCATGTCAAGGGATAGCCCCTAAAGTGTGAGGTCAGAAGGAACTGATGACTGAAACACTTTACCAATAAACGAGTCCATAGAGATGGTAGCAAGGAGGTTGGAGTGGAGCTGGAAGGAAACAAGATGTCAAATAACACCGAGGCAGGAATACCCATGCTCGGGACAACTAACTCAAAGCATGGTTGTCGACCAATACAATGCAAAACTATGACATAACTGACATGATAGAGACCATAGATTAATCACAACTACTATGAACAAACGTAGATCTGTGATCAAATAACAACACAACCACGACCAATACAATAGTGGATTTGTGTGACAGTACATAAACGAGGCCACCAACAATATGTCAATGTGTAGACCTACTCAATAGTCACCATGGCAGCCTGGACGTACGAGGAATATCAAGAGCGTCCAGGGTCTTCTAACCAATCTCAAATCGATACGAATCTAACCATGTGATTACAAAGTGTTGAAGTTGAACATGGCATATACCACTTGATTACCGGTCAATGATGTGAACCATTAACGAACCATTAACAAGTGCGAGGGAAATAACCAATGATAACAATGATCCCCAAGGTATCTCTAGTATAGTCCATCGAATGTGAATAGATGTTTTGACATCAAAAATTCTGGAATCATTCGATTAGAGGTCAATGATGAAAACCGACTGTTGAATACGAGGAAAACTGCCATTGGGGCATGCAGGAGCCAAGGTAATAAGGTTGGTTTCTAAATATGATTCTTGGAGTTGACGTCGACAGGAATAGACTCCTCGAAGGTGGACCATAATGAATTCCACATCATCAACACAAAACCAATACAAGAAAGAGTGGTGGAGCAATGGATCAACAGAGTACATACTAACAAAAGACTCGAGGGTTGAAAAAATTGTAAAAGGGTTGGCTCAAGGTAACGAAGACACTTTGAACATATAACGACATGAAACAAGATTTGGAAGCTTGGATTGATTAGCAGAAACAACCACAAGGAAAGTGGAATCAGGGCAAAGAAGACGACTCATAACTGTAGCTATAACTCAATGGAGAGACTAGATACCCAAAGGAGACAAGGTGTAAATGCATGCCTTGTTCAAAGGTGATGACTCATAAGCTGCCAAAAAGGTAAACTCAGCCTATTCCCCCATTTCCCCCCATCATAACTGACAAGCAACTCTTTTTTGTTTAACGACCTTGAAGAGGATAACATATGCTCGGTGTAGCTCTCGTTTAAGTGAGTCCATCCTTGTACATTTTACGAACCCAAGGAAGGAGAGGTTTGAGTCCATGAGGATCCTTCGATGTTTAATTTTACGAGTCCAAAGAAGGGTAACTCGACAGTTTTTCATGTTTAGAGAGTCTGAAATAACTTAAAGAAGACTCCAAGGTTTGACTTTTTCGTAATAATTAGTCTCTCGACCTGAAAAAGTGTAAAATAATGCCTAGAAGAACTCTCCTAGTCATGATTGACTAAGATATACCTTTCTCGTAAATAGTATAAACGGTCCGAAAAAGGGATAAACTACCACCGAATACATGACCTTTCAAATACTTTTACAAGTGTGGAAGAGACAAGCTCACTTGGTGATCTTTTCTAAGCGAGGCTATCCGAAAAGAGCTTCAAGAGAACTCCTATGATTATGTTTTTGTAAATCAATCATCTTAGTCTGAAAAAGGAAGAAAATAATTATAAGATAATACTTTACTCATTGTTTTTCAAGGATGAATAAAGTGAACTAAGCTCGACACCATTTTACTTAGGTTTGACAAGCACGACTTAGGTGTGAAAAGCACGTGGAATCTTTTTCATGTTTTGGTCCAGAGAACAAAAAAAGAGAAAGTGATCTCGAAAGAAGTTAAAATATATGAAACCACCAATGTGAACATCGTTTATGAACCTATCAAAAGTAATAAAAAACCCTAAAAATGGACATTAGGCCATTAATAATGTGAAGAATTGACTCAAAAGGGGTTTTTTAAATGTGAAAATAGGAAAACATAACCATGTGATATGTATAAAAGTGGTAAAAATAAGAAATTACCCATTATGACTTAGTTATTCTTACCCAAAGGAATATTTTTACTTGTGGAGAGAAAATGATCAGCTGAGGATATCGGGAGATCCAGGGCACTGTTTGTTAAGATTTAATATGCTAAGAAAGAAAATAGCAGCATTACATTCCATTTCACAATAATAGCATATACAGGATCACTGAAGAAACAACAAGCATAACATAAACACAAGAGACATAGATTTATCCTGGGAAACCCTCATGGGGTAGAAAACCCAGTAAAGCTTCCTCAATATAGATGACCAGCAATATACAAAGATGAAACCCTGAGACATGATCTCCTCCTCCACAATAGCGGACCTCTCCTCCACAAATGTGCTATCCTCAAGTGAGTGAGTGTGTCAAATGAGGAACACACCTCCTCTATTTATACACTACTCTGACATATCTTTTACACAAGTACACGTAGGCTCGTATTTAACCAATGGCTTAAATACCCCACTACAACTGACTGGGCCGACCCCTTTAGGGTGGTCTAATAACCCTTTGACCCAAACAACACATACAAGGCCGACCCCCACTAGGGAAGTCTAATAACCCGAGTTACCACATTCCGACGGATGAATAAACATCTCCGGATATACAATAAGATCTTCACGGAGGAATGAAACATCTCCGGAATAATAAAGTACAAATATAATATTCTTTGAAGTTACAATATCTCAACACTCCCCCTTAACGAAAAGGATATTATAACAGCATCTGCACGAGCAAGGAGTCATCAACATCATACATGATACATCTATAAATCATTGGAAGCTTTCTCAACATCATCAGTAACTCAACCAGTTACTGGAACATCTTCAATACTGGAACATCAACATCTTTAGTACTGAGTCTTTATCTTCTGCAGCACTCGAACAGCTACAATAACATCAACATCTATATCCTCACGATTGTCAGCATCATCATCATACGATCATTAGCATCGGGATCATCTCGATGTACAGCTTCTGGATCATCTCGATCTACAGCATCTGGATCATCATGATCTACAGCAGCTGGATCATCTTGATCTACAGCATCATCATCATCTCAATCTACATGATCAACATCATCGTCATCTAGATCAACTCAATCAGCATCATCGACATCTAGATCAACACGATCAACAGCATCATCATCTAGATCAATACGATCAGCAGCATCTTCATCTAGATCAATACGATCAGCAGCATCATTATCACACGATTAGCAGCATCGTCATCACACGATCAATCCAGTTCTCTTTAGGACCTATGTCCAAGGATGATGCAATCCAGTCATGTACCTTTTGAACCGAAGTCCAGGGACGATCCAGTCCTAACATGTACCTTTTGAACCGAAGTCCAGGGACGATCTAGTCCTAACATGTACCTTTTGAACCGAAGTCCAGAGACGATCCAGTCCTATCAATTCTCGGAGACTTCATGTCTACGGCTCAGTTCACAGGACCAAAGTCCAAGGATGATCCAATCCTTACCGTACATTTAGGACCGCGTCCAAGGATGACTTAATCCTCAACCGTACATTTAGGACCGCGTCCAAGGATGACTTAATCCTCAACCGTACATTTAGGACCACGTCCAAGGATGACTTAATCCTCCACCGTACATTTAGGACCACGTCCAAGGATGACTTAATCCTCCACCGTACATTTAGGACCACGTCCAAGGATGACTTAATCCTCAACCGTCCACCAAGGACTTCATTCTCGAATACATACGTCTACGGCTCTTCTTTAGGAATGAAGTCCAGGGATGATCCAATCCCCTCATATGTTCACCAAAAACTTCATTCTCTGAGACATACGTCTACGACTCTTCTTTAGGACTGAAGTCCAGGGATGATCCAATCCCCTCACATGTTCACCAAAAACTTCATTCTCGAAGACATATGTCTACGGCTCTTCTTTAGGACTGAAGTCCAGGGATGATCCAATCCCCTCACATGTTCACCAAGAACTTCATTCTCGAAGACATACGTCTACGGCTCTTCTTTAGGACTGAAGTCCAGGGATGATCCAATCCCCTCAAGTCCACCAAGGACTTCATTCTCGAAGACATACGTCTACGGCTCTCTTTAGGACTGAAGTCCAGGGATGATCCAATCCCCTCAAGTCCACCAAGGACTTCATTCTTGAAGACATACGTCTACGGCTCTCTTTAGAACTGAAGTCTAGGGATGATCCAATCCGCTCAAGTCCACCAAGGACTTCATTCTCGAAGACATACGTCTACGGCTCTCTTTAGAACTGAAGTCCAGGGATGATCCAATCCCCTCAAGTCCACCAAGGACTTCATTCTCAAAGACATACGTCTACGGCTCTCTTGAGGATGATGCAATCCTATCATGTCCACCAAGGACTTCATTCTCGAAGACATACGTCTACGGCTCTCTTTAGAACGTATGTTCAAGGATGATGCAATCCCCTTGTCACCTTTGACCCTGTCTAAGGACCATCCACCAACCTCTCTTTCGGCATCACTAATATAGGTATCCTCATCATCGACCTCACTGTCGATGCAGGAAATCTCATCATGAGTTATCACATCACTCCCCCTTTTGAGAAGGGTCCTTCTAAACTATATTAAGTTTGTCTCGAAAAACTTTATTTGAGGTAGAGGTTTGGTTAGTACATCGGATCGGTAGAAGTTTGGTTAGTACATTGGTAACTTGTTACAAATTCAAACTTTTGGTTCCTTTCTGCACCATATCTTGGAACACTAGATTCTCTGCCATCTTGATACAACTCTGTTTGTCACAAAGGATCATAGTTGGGTCTATCTCTAAGTCAAACAAACCTGAAGCCATACTGTTTCATAACTTAGCAGAGCAAGAAGCCATATATTCTGCTTGTGCTAAGAGCCACACTATATTGCTTCCTTCTAAACCATGAGATCATGGCTGATCCCAAACAGTAACATCCTCTCGATGTGCTCTTCCTGTCTGATACAATTTCGGCCCAATCAACATCTGTGAAGCCATCTGAAGTCATGATCTCTAAGATAACATAGATCAAAATCTATCGTATCCTTTAGGTATTTCAACACATGCTTTGCAACTAACAGGTGAACACATCTGGTTTTCCACTAGATACTGACACAAGGTGTTCACAGCAAAGCATATATCTGACCTAGTATTTGTTAGACACATCAATGACTCAATATTTTGTTTGTACAGAGTTCTATCCACTAACTTTGATGAGTCATCTGATAACAACTTCAAGAGTGGCCATTCCAACACATCAAGTCCTTTTAATATTTTTCAGCATGCTTTCCCTGGTTGAGAAAGATTCCTTCTGAGCCTTGCCATACTTCTAGACCTAGGAAGTAATACATTAATCTGAGATCTTTCATTTTCTTTTATGCAGCCATCTATCTGTGCCATCTCCCGTTAGATGGGTCTACTGATATGAACCTCAACATCATTCGAACTCTAAGGTGAGTTACTTCGTGTATCCATGTCATCTGTGCATAGAAGCCATATTCAATCTTGTAGCAAAGGTTGAGATCCACATCACCCATGATGATCATTAAGCTCATCAATTGATTATCGATCCTGGGTACCCATACAGAACCTGATTCACACTTCTTCTTTAATTACACCATTAAGAGAATGGTCTTATCTATCCACTTGGAGCAAACATCTTGTTATGATTCTCTTCCTCTTTCTAAGAGAATCTTCTAGCCATGAGCCTTCTATATTTTGTTTGATTTGTAAATCTTCTTGTTGAACATCCATCACTTGTTCGGTGTTCATTATTCTTCATGATATTTCCTACAAAACAAAATTAAGTACATGATTAGTAATACTTCATAATCATGAAATCATGTTGACATGATAACCTACTATGCATATAGATATCATTTACATAGTTATGCAACTATCTTGACCAATACTTTGGCACAACACTTTCCCATATCCTGTATGCATATAGTGGATATCTAGATGCCTTCCATCTCTACCAGAACATACTATCGAGAGTGTGCACAACTCTCAGCATGTCAGCAAAGAGGTTTCATTCTAGACAAGCAACAATGGAATGTTTGTCCAACTTACCAATCATATGCATATTAGTAGTATACTGTTCAATGCTCTATGAATGTTTGCACTCAGCATGATATGTTCTAGGAATACAAATATGCATACAAGAAATATCATTTATTATTTCAAATAACAACTCAAATACTTATCTTTTATGTTTGTGTGGTTGCCTCCCACTTGATCTTCTATATGTCTTTTGAACTTCTATTCATTCTGTACCACTGTGCATGCTCAAGTGTGCACTAGTGTCATCCTCATGATCTCATACACAAACATTCATTCATTAGTATATTCTCAAAACATTCTAATTCTAAATCATCTTGAATATGTATAGTCATGATCATTAGTATTCAAGGTTTCAAGTAAGTCTTCTTTTACTCATGCATATTCTTGTTTGATCATATTACTCTTCTGGTTAATTAAATCATGCATAAACCCTTGATTACTAACTTTATGAATAAGCATAACCAATCATATCAAGTATACTTATATAAGGGATCCTAACACAGAGTAAGATTCTAACTTGACATAAGAAAACATACCTGGATTAGTATACTTGCTTAGTTATGTACAACATACCTAAACAATCTCTTCAATGATTTAGAGATCCTGAGATAAAACTTGCATGTCTCATAGGTTAAGCATAATATAACAAGGTCATACATACCTCGTAAGTAGAACAAATATTATGGATGAGTCTTTGTCTTCATGATGTCATGGTCATGGAGCTTAATTTGTCTTTGTGATGTACCTGTATCTTGTTAGCAGACAACATCAACCTCACACAATACCATAATGCATTAGTACAATCATATAGCCCTAATCAATGAATGTCTTCGATCATTCACATGCACTCATACTGTTACTAGGGTGATAAGACAATTCTAACGTTAATCAAGATTGTACTAATAGATAACATGAAGACAAACACATTATGAACTTAATCAAGAATCAGATTTCAAGACATACCTGAACCTCCTTAAGTCATACCTGTTGAGACTTCTTGTAGTCTTCTTATGTAAGGCCTTAGCCTCAACTCCCCCTGAAACTTTGATCTGGAGCTTGATTAGGGTTTGCTAGAGAAACCCTAAAAATTCAATCTTTGACTTTCACACTTCCGAATGAATGGAAGGATGTGTCTTGCTGAGCTAATCAAACTAGCATACTTCAATTTTGAAATCTCCAAAATTTGACCCCTCAAAATTTCCTTTGAAACTTCTGGATCTTCTAGACAGGATCCCGAACTAGGGTTTGATGAAGCCCACCCTTCTGCTCAATCAAAAGGTTTGATCCAAGGCTCTAAACTCTTATTTTTCTGAGGAGCTTCCAGCCGTGGTTACAGACTTCAAAAATTCCAACTTTTGCTGAAGCCCTAATTTTCCATCTTTCCGATCAAAATCCTGAGCTAGGGTTTAATCAAGCCCGGTCTTCTACCCAACCCAAAAATTCGATCTTGGTCTCTAAATTTCGATTTTCCTGAGTAGCATTCAGCCATGGATTCCGATTCCAAAAATTCTAACTTTCTCTGAAACCCTAAATTCCGGAAGCCATGAATAAAGGTGCTCCAAAAATAATTCTGTTTTGACAGAAATATGTACCTGATTGTTTCTGCTATAACTCCAAAATTTTCGCTCCACAGGTTCTGAAAACTTTTTCTGCAGTAGCCTGACCTATCATATTTCCATCCTGACAGGTCTGACCTCAATTGGATTTTCTGAGAGAGAGTTATGCCAAATGTCGCAACGTGACCTGTTTTGGGATAATACAGGAGAGAGAACTTGTACGGCGTTCCACGTGTCACTGTTTGAACTTCAGCCTCTAAAAACTTTTCTTGAGATATCTCGCCCTGTTATCTTTCCATCTTGACAGGTCTGACCTCAATTGGACTCTCTGAGAAAAAGTTATGCCAAGTGTCGCAACGTGACCTATTTATGGGATAAAACAGGAGAGCGAACTTGTACGGCGTGCCACGTGTCACTGGTTCTGCTTCAGCCTCTAAAAAAGTTTCTTGAGATAGTACATTCTATATACTACCTGTCACTTGTTACTAAATTTCATTTGGAGCTTCCTAGCCCAAGTTATGACCTTTTTTCCTAGGTCACCTGATTTTTACTGAGATCTGGAAGAGGCAAAAACCCTAACTTGTACTGATCATAACTTACAAAGTACAACGAATCGGAGGGTTCCATTTGGACACAAGATACCTGGAGATGTTATCTACGACCTATAAAGGTTTCCGATCCTGAACCTTCGCAAAAATGGATTTATAGCGAAAGTGCCACGATGACTGGTTTTTGCTATGTAAAACCCTAAGCTTCAAATTGTCGTAAATGAAGCAAGTGTCGCAAGTGCCATACGTTGCCTTCCTTCAGGTTAGCTCTGATACCATGTTAAGATTTAATATGCTAAGAAATAAAATAGCAGCATTACATTCCATTTCACAATAATAGCATATACAGAATCACTGAAGAAACAACAAGCATAGCATAAACACAAGAGACACAGATTTATCCTGGGAAACCCTCATGGGGTAGAAAACCCAATAAAGCTTCCTCAATATAGATGACCAGCAATATACAAAGATGAAACCCTAAGACATGATCTCCTCCTCCACAATAGCAGACCTCTCCTCCACAAATGCACTATCCTCAAGTGAGTGAGTGTGTCAAATGAGGAACACACCTCCTCTATTTATACACTACTCTGACATATCTTTTACACAAGTACACGCAGGCTCGTATTTAACCAATGGGTTAAATACCCCACTACAAATGACTGGGACGACCCCTCTAGGGTGGTCTAATAACCCTTTGACCCACACAGCACATACAAGGCCGACCCCCACTAGGGAAGTCTAATAACCCGAGTTACCACATTCCGATGGAGGAATAAACATCTCCGGATATACAATAAGATATTCACGGAGGAATGAAGCATCTCTGGAATAATAAAGTACAAATATAATATTCTTTGAAGTTACAATATCTCAACATTGTTTCGACTATTGTTTGGACTAGGTAAATCCTCTCACCCTGCTCTTTCTTTCTATCCATTTTTTGTTTGATTTCATGTTAATTTTTCTGCGGTTGGCAAGGCCGTAGGGCACAAATGTTGCGCCCAGGAATTTTTGCGACCTCTATATGTCGAGAGGTGCGAAAATTATTGAATTTTTGCGCTAGGGCTAGTAGCCGGGGTGCGAAAATTATCAGATTTTGCGTCCTCAGTACTAGCTAGGCCGAGAAAATATGTAGTCATGGGAAAAAAATGTTTGCCTCTCCCTGTTTAGATGAAGCTAGTTTCTCATCTTATGACCAAAGTCTCCTATAATGATTTTCAGGAGATTTTCAAGTAACTCAAGTGAAGATGGTGGACTGGAAGGAAAGAGAGCGTGAAGGGGATGAAAGGGAGGCTCTTAATGATGCCAACACACTAGCTGTGCTTTGAGAATGTGGCCTATTAAATTTTTTCAAGACCAGGGGGATCCGTAAGTAGGGAAAACTATTGAACCATATAATCCAGATGTGGGATTCCGATATTCAGGATTTTCATATTGGAGAGCATATGCTCGATATTGAACTAGAGGATATCTAATTCCTCACCAGTCTCTCCAAGAGGGGGGCCCAAGTCAATCTAGCAGGGAACAGGGCCACTGAAGAGACCACAAATACCTATATAGATTAGTATTGCAGACAGGGGTCTCACAAAAAGCACGTCAAATCCCAATATGAAAAATCCATTCAACCTCAAGTGTTCAACGAGGGTGACCTATTCCTTATAACCTACGATCAGATGCATGATAAGCTAGGTAAGGGAAAATTGGAATCCATGTGGTATGGTCCCTACATGGTCAAACGTGTGTTAGAGAAAGGAGCTTACGAGCTTGTCGATTGTGATGGTATACCATTGGGAGAGCCCCGCAACGGGCTCTACCTAAAGATATTTTATGCATAGGTCTATCCTACGTATAACACCTTGTATATAATGTGTATAGTGTGATTGTGGTTTAGTTTTTGCATGCTAGGACTCTATCTCGCACATCATCATTTATCTCAACTTGTGCTTTTATGTGCAGATATCGATGTACTTTGGATTCGTGGATAGTGCTAGTTGACATACCCGAAACCTTGCTTATGCAGCATGGGTACTATATTCCCTTGCCGACGAGTTGATATCTTTAGGTGGTATTTGATTGGGCTCCGCAACAAACAACATTGTGGAGTATCATGCAGTCATCGGACTTCTGACCGAATTTTATTCTCTTGGAATCCGTTCCTTCATAATCTACTTGGACTCGCAACTTGTGGTGTCTCGGCTAAACCGCGTCTACACCGTCTGTGATCCTATACTACTTCGCTTATATAGAAGGGTACGCCTCCTTGAACGATCATTTGATTACATTTTATATCAACATGTACCAAGGGAACTCAACATAGTGGTTGATTCATTAGCGAACTATATGTTGGATTGGCATCTATCCCATACATAATTAATACATCATAAAAGAAAAACATGTACATATGCAAAAACACAAGTCACCATAGATAAAACTGTAGAGATAGGTCCATTTATATAGATCATGTAAAAGGTGTTTCCTGCCACATATAACAACATAATGTGTCTAAAAGTCAAAATTGGGTTCATAACCCATACAAAAATTTTCTCTCAAACCTACATATTGTGTACATGCTGCTAATGATACTACTACCTAAAAAACACTAATTGTGAGGTTCACGGTGCTCATGGTAGCACACCACTTCCCTGGCCACATGGAAGAGCAGTCTGCCTATGCGCTCCAGCACGCCTATAGTGTGCCTCTAGAGATGGTACGGTATCTCATGTATCCTCATAGGAGGGACACCCATAATCAACCCCTCAAGGTTCCCTTCTACGTCACAGAATCCTCCTGCCTATTCCTCCTTATCCTCCTCGTCCTCCTCCTTCGGAGACGAGAATTTTTGTGGAAGTAAATCCATCCTACGGATAGTTAGAATTACTACAAAGACCAAACCAAACTCCTATAAGTTCAATCTAAGACAGAATCAAAACAAATAGTAATCTATTTTGTTATATCTAACACATTATCATTAACTTCTGAACATTGGGAAGGGATAGAGTGACAATAATCACCTTCAACCTGTTGGTTGTCCTTGCTCCAGCTTCAACTTGATCTCCAAGACTTGAATTTGAGAATAACAAGAAACAATACGCCCAAATGCTAGATGTTAGAGTTAATATCTACTTATATCTACTTTGTATAAAGCACAACATGCATTCACATATATGAAAGACACACATAGGAAAATAGGCTAAGTTTATTGATGAGAACTCAAGAATATTAAGATACAATTACCCTTGATGTCCAAGCAATAACAACTCCTCCAAAGCTCTTTCTCTAGCTATCTCTACAAATCCCGTAGGACCATAGGTTTGATGCCTCAAATGCCCTCCCCGTGGCTCATGGATGGCCTCAGTCTTATAGGATGTGGGAGTCCAACCACTTGGAGAGGAAGGTGGATCTAAATGAGTAATTAGTGGATCGAGAGGTTGATCCAGGTTAAACGAGGAAGGTAAGTTAAGATCGAAAAGGAGTTTTGATCACAAGAAAATATCCTGGAGGGTGATATCCACAATCCGATACAAAGGTTAGTTTGAGGGATTTTTCGCGCCCCTTGAACTAAGCATAGCGCAGAAATGTTGGGATTTACATGCCCTAGCAGGTATGCAGAATGCAAAAAAGGGAATTTTCGTGTCTTGCATTACTAGTAGTCCACGAAAATCATGACAAAAGGTGTTTAAGTGAGGTGGCAAGTGACCATGTGAGGTGGCATTCAACCAAGGCAAGGTGGCTTTGTCTCCAAAGACTGCAGATGAGGCCAAGGAGGGGGCCAACAAGGTTCAACACTCATTAGGAGGTAGTGTTGCAAAGTGTTGCATGCTATTATGACATGAGGATACGACGCAAAGGTTCAAAGTGGGACTTTGAGGTATAACACACAAGTCAAAGCCTAGTTCAGCAAGTTGGTGCTTGCACAAAGGATTGGTGTCCTCACATGTTGAACCCTACAGTATGCAAGCTGGTTCTTTTCAATCAGATTGGTGTCCCAATCATAGGGGTGTTTGAGTGAGTCGGTGCTCACATCAGTGGATATCAGTGTCTCCCATCTTTCTCTGTAAATTCATATTTTATACATATATACAAAACATTTCTTCAACTATTTCCGCATAGTTTTTTTTATTGATGTGGTGTTAAATTGAAATTGGTACATGTTTTAAAGTGAATAATTTGTAAATCTATGCATGACATTGATTCACCCCCCCTCTCAATGATTGTCTTACAATCACTTTTCTTTGTCTATGTGACAGGGTGTCTCTGTGAACAGACCATATGTGCATCTAAGCATGTTTCCACATAATTTCGTCCTTCTTCCCTGGTATTCAATATCAACTCCTTCACTGTTGCAAATGTTTCTTCAAGTTTCAACAGGATCTCCTCTTGATGTGTCGCAAATTCTTCAATTTCACCCTTTGTAGCCATATTCTCCATGACTTATTCAGTAATATTCCTGACTTCTATGCCAATCTGTTCAATAACATCAGCAGTCAGTTTCTGAAAAAGACTGGACATTTTCCTTTTCTTCTTTGAAGACCCTCCAGACTGAGTCGTTTATGTTCTCTTCTTAGCTGGCATAAATTGTTGTGTGGGTTTAGGAGGAATTTCTATGTTAACAGTTTCCTCTTCTATGGGTATTGGATTATTAGGTTCTTCTTGTTGTGCATCCTCTTCTTCTTCTATTAATGGAATCCTCCATGTTAGATGCCATTCTTGGATGATTTGCACAATATCATCCTCGGAACAAATAAAACTGGTAGGTAACCACTGCCTGTCTAGATCCCTCTTGTCTTGCATGTAAGTGTGATGAATTCCAATTTTGAAGCACACAATTCCCTTGTATGCTTCAATTTCATGGGGATGTATGCATGGTGTCTCCTTTAAAATGAACCTAATCTCCTCACCGATAGGTAAAACTTGACATTGTTGTCTTCCTGACTACGCACAATCTTAGAAAACCATAAGTTTGTATATATGGATTCTAAGAATGACCTTATGTTCCTGTCAAAGAATTGAATCCCCTCTCGTTCCTTCCATCCTGTAAGCAAAATATATATTAATAACCAAGTATAATGAAATGGGTTACCTTTTTCTTGTGCTTCTAGGAAGTCTTCCAAAAATTCGCTCAACAAGAATGTTGACTAGTTCATCTATACTCCCTCCACACACTTCTCTTCGGTTGCAATGATCACTTCCAAGACATGATTTTAGTGACTCTTTTGGAATAGCTTACATGGCAGCAACTGGACAACAAATCTCACAACATCGTCTTTTATCTGCACGACTGAGAATCCTATGTTGGCTCGTTGAGCTCCATATTTTTCCACCATCTTCTTCCCAAGGTATTTCTCTTGTCTTCTATCCATAAGTAGAATTACATATTCCCCTACGGTAAAAAACCCTATGATCATATAGATTGTATTGGAATCAATGGAGTAGGCCTGGTTAGCCACAAGTACCAACCATGCACTTGTGATAACAACAATTTAGCACACATTTTCACCTACGAGGACCTCCCAAACTGAGGGATCTTCAACAAGTTCAATATCCTTGATTTTGATAGCCCATTTTCCCATGTATTGAGATCCATTACAAATGGCTCCTTAGGATTTGGGATGATCTTCCGGTCCATGTAGTTGTCCATGACCAGTTCAGGAAATTTCTCATGGTCAGTGACATCATGATCTGCAAAAGCGAACTTACAGTTTTTCGAGCAGAGTTTACTCCAATATTACACCTTCAGATGATTTTTGTGTCAGTATGTATGATTCTTCTACATTTTTCAAGTTAATATATGCTGCATTATGTTTTCTGGATGGAATCTAGTCACGAAGAGCCTTTACAGGATTTGATGAGGATGCACTTGGCGTTTGTGCAAATTATCTCTGCACATTCACTGATGGGTTATTTGATCTACATTGTCTCTTGGGTTTCTTGGATTTCGAGCTTGTACCTTTCAGTTACAATTGTTCACTCTATAGATAAAGTTCTCAATAGGCGCATGAGGTTTCATACTAGATATATTCATGGCTTATAAGGACCTCGAGACTTTCCTTTGTCATTAATGATTTCCATTCTTTGCAGAAGATTTGGGCTGTTTTCAAAAAATACATTGTTTTGATTTCCTCGATATTTTTATTGATCTTGTACAAATCCAATTAACCACACTCTGTCACTCAATATTTATGCCTCCCATTAATTAATCACCACTATGGTCACTACTCCCCTAATCATTAATGCTCACCTTTTGGTGCAGTCTATTTTGTTTACAAATTTCTTTCTGCGACATGTCCATCTGTCTGCGGATTAATATTGTGTTAGAGTGGAGACAGATTGGTCTCCCAAGCTCTCCACATTTTCATTCAACACAAAGGACTTAGTTATATTTTCACTAACTTCACATAGAATTAACCTATTATATTCATTCAAAGACTTCCTTTTCCAAATCATTTTACATTGTTCTTTTTCTTGATTTGCAGCAATAAAGATTATTTTGTAAATAATAGGTTGAGATTACTCATTTGTCTTATTCTTCCAATATTGATGGATCTCTTTGAATTTCCACAGTTTTGAGCTCCGTGACCAATTTTATTGCACTTGTAATAGGATATCTTGTTATAAAACTTTCCAGTATGTCCAGCTATGTTGCACTTCCAACATTTAATAGTTATACGTAAATGTAGTTCCTTTGGTTGCAAAGTATTCTTGTTATTTGTCCTTTGATTTTTCTCCTTATTAGTTTCTTCATTTTCTTTCTTGAGAGAAGTATTTTCCTTCTTAATAATTCCAACCTTGTCTCCTACACCATATTTATTAAATGGTGATCTTTGTTTGCTTAGAATTTTATTCAAGACTTATGTGCTTTTGGAAAACTTGTCATTTTCCCTTAGGTGTGTTTGCAATTTTTTGACTTCTTGTTCATTTTCCAGTAATTGAGCCTTATGTTCATCAAACATTCTTAAATACTCAAAATTATTCTCTTTTAGAGGGATGATTTCAAGTTGTCCTACTTGAAGGTGAACTTGGTGTTCATTGATTTCCAGATTGGAATCGTCACTTTGTCTCTAAGACCTTTGGAGCTGATCGTTTAGTGACACAATTTATTCATCTGACCTAGCAACTTTTTCTTCTTTTTATTATTTAGTATCTTCCAATTCTTTCTTCAAAAATATGATTTATTTGGACAAATTTTGATTTTCTACAGCTGATTTCTTAAGATTTCTTTCCAAGGTGTCAATCTTAAGTTTCTCAGTTTGACAAATTTTATCTATCTCCTGTAATTGACTTGTGAAGTATGTTGCCAATTCTTTGTTAGGATATTCCTATACTCCATCCTAGTCCTACTATCTTTTCAATCATTTTCATTTTCAGTCTTTTAGGGTTTGCATGCATTTCCAGTCATCAGTCCCAGCACCTAACCCTCAGTTAGCTAGCCCCCGGAGCTTCTTCCTGACCAGTTTTATCCCTCCTAGTTCCTAGTGCGCCCTCCTTTCACCTATTGCATGAGAGATGCACACTTCTTCACCTACCAGTCCAGTTATGTTCAGTTAACAAGAGTTCTCTCTCTAATTTTAGGCTTGACTCACTCTTTATTGACCTTATCACTCTGATGGACCTCCAATGTGACTAGATAACTTGTTCTGACTCCAGTTAGCTCCATGAGCGCCCTCCACCGAGCCTCCTTCACTACATCAGTGCTTCCATGTGCCAGTTACACCTAACACATTCAGTTAGACTCAGTTTGACTTTTGGTTGACATTACTTATGCATTGATGACTTCACAGATGATGAGTTGGACTCCTAGTTATGACTTGATGACACTCCACTGATTATGGATCTATCCATGCAGGCTAATTCGAATCACACCTAGTGTATTTGAATCCTGAGCATTGTATATTTACCTTTTTACTATTCAGATTAATGTAACATGTGTAATTATTCTGCCTCTATCTGAGCTCCCTTGGATCTGTGTTCTTATGCTCTATTCTTCATCTGTCATTCGTAAATTCTTTCATTGTGAGGTTTACATCATCTCTTTGGATCTACTGTGAGCATCTTCACATGGTATCAGAGCCATTTGAGAGTATATTCTACCTCCATTCTTGAGAGTTTTTTTTCAGGTATTTCGAAGTTCCAGCAGTTGCTGCAACAGTATCAACAGTTTCTTTTTGCACTCGTTCCAGTAGTCAAGATGAGCAATTCGAATGCTCCTTCTTCTCCTATAATTCTCACTCCCTTCAATTACTTTGAATGGAAGGGTAAGATGAGAGTACACTTGCAATCAAGAGGGTTTTCTAGAATAGTTGAGGAAAAAGATGCCATACCACATACAGTTGTAGAGAGAACCAAGCATCTAAATAAAATGGATGAAGCCTTTGGATGCATATGCCTTCATATGTTTGAAGATCTATTGTTTCATGTTGAAGGATTGAAGTCTCTAAATGAGTTATGGACAAAATTGAAGAGTCTTTTTGGCAAACAAGATGAAGTAAGAGGCTACATTCTCGAAAATGAATTGGTTTCCCTACAACCTAACAATTTCGAAAGCATTCAAGAATTCTTCTCCAAATTTCAAAATTTGGTTTTACAATGCAAGCATTGTGGCATCACTGAAAGCAATGAGCAATTGGTACTATCTGTATTGAGCAAACTTGGATCTCAATTTTCTGTCTTTGTATCTACTTTCCATTCTATTCGAATGTCAATCCCTGGATGGAAGTTTCCCACCTTAAAAGGCTTTGTTGAAGCTCTCATTCAAGAAGGAACAAACTGATTCAAATGGGTGCCATCAAGGCCTCCAAAGATCTAGCTCTTCTAGCTGGAGAAGCAAGTGGAACGAATGCAAAGGGGAGGCAAAAAGACAAGGACAAGAAGCCATCCAAATCCAGAAGTGGCAAACACAAGAGACCTAATTGCTCCTACTGCAAGAGAGGAAACCATCCTGAGAAAGCTTGCATGCACAAGAAAATAGATCTACTAACCAAGCTTCTTGAAGAAAACAAAATTTTTGTTCCAAAAGAAGCAAAGATGTCTGATTCTGGAAATGGATCTGATGATTGCCATGCATTGATCACTGGTTTTTCAAAGTCAAAAGCCCTCCTCATAGATTCTGGAGCCTCCAACCACATGGTTTCCTTTGAAGAATCTTTCTCCTCTTTAGATCTCAAAGATGGGCCTACTATTCACATGGGAGACAACTCTCAGATTTCTACCAAAGGATTGGGTACAGTACATATGGAGCATGGTAAGTTCAAAAATGTTTTATTTGTTTCTTCTCTAACAGCTAATTTGTTATCAGTATATCAGATGACTCATACAGGATCACCAAAGCAAGTAACTTTTGGTCCAAACATAGTAGAAATTACAGAGATCTCCACTGGAAAGATTGTAGCGAATGGGGTTGCTAATCATGCCTCTAAGGCATATGAGTTATCTCACTTCATGCCCTTCTCTCCAATTATTCCTTCAGATTCTGATCAAGATCAGAGTGACTCCTCTTTTGATGAAGAAGAAGATCAAGATCTTGATGTTGAGATCATAGTTCAAGAAGATTCAGATCCAGAACCAACACCTATTCTCAGTCTAAATTCAAGGTCAATATGGGCTCACACAGTCCTTGCTACTACTGAGAACACAATTGAGGATTCATCTGTTCACCGAATTACCAGACTTCAGCATCATGCCAACCTTGCATTATGCCATCTATTTCTCCATGAGAGATGCAACATGATGATGGGGTTCTCTCTTCCATCACATGGGAAGAACCCTCATGTTCCATTCGCTCTAGTTGCAGAAAGAATTCCTGAGAGACTTGCTTTGTCCAATCCATCCTCTACACAGTGGAAGGAACATCAAAAGACTAGATCCACATCTAACACCTGTTTTGGCATCCTACAGGGGATTAACTTGTCAAGTCTTTTGAAGAAGTTTTCACTCATGAAAGATTCATTTTTTTCTGGTTAGTATGATGGTTCTTTGAGTTATTTACTGTTCTTTTGAGGGGGGGTATTTTTATTTTTCCCATGAGGTTTTCCCAATTTCCTTGGTTTATGGACAGTTCTTTATTTATATATCTTATTTGATTGTATGGGTGACCTTTGGTCCTAGTTACCAGGACCCATGATGGATTAAGGGGGGGTGTTAGGATATTCCTATACTTCATCCTAGTCCTACTAGCTTTTCAGTAACTTTCATTTTCAGTCTTTTAGGGTTTGCATGCACTTTTAAGGTTTGCATGCATTTCCAATCATTAGTACCAGCACCTAGCCCTCAGTTAGATAGCCCCCGGAGCTTCTTCCTGATCAGTTTCAGCCCTCTTAGTGTCTAGTGCGCCCTCCTTTCACCTACTACATGAGAGAGGCGCACTTCTTCACCTACCAGTCCAGTTATGTTCAGTTAACAAGAGTTCTCTCCCTAATTTTAGGCTTGACTTTACCGACCTTATCACTCCAATGGACGTCCAGTGTGACTAGATAACCTATTCTGACTCTAGTTAGCTCCATGAGCACCCTCCACTGAGCCTCCTTCACTACATCAACGCTTCCATGTGCCAGTTACACCTACCACATTCAGTTAGACTCAGTTTGACTTATGGTTGACTATTACTTGTGCATTGATGACTTCACTGATGATGAGTTGGACTCATAGTTATGACTTGATGACACTCCACTGATTATGGATCTGTCCATGCAGGCTAATTCGAATCACACC
Organism: Larix kaempferi; assembly: GCA_027924585.1. Taxonomy (NCBI): domain Eukaryota; kingdom Viridiplantae; phylum Streptophyta; class Pinopsida; order Pinales; family Pinaceae; genus Larix; species Larix kaempferi. The sequence continues at coordinate 480,794 of BSBM01000659.1, forward strand.
TAGTGTATTTGAATCTTGAGCATTGTATATTTACCTTTTTACTATTCAGATTAATGTAACATGTGTAATTATTCCGCCTCTATCTGCGCTCCTTTGGATCTGTGTTCTTCTGCTCTATTCTTCCTCTATCATTCCTAAATTCTTTCATTGTGAGGTTTACATCATCTTTTTGGATCTACTGTAAGCATGTGTAATTATTCTGCCTCTATCTGAGTTCCTTTAGATCTGTGTTCTTTTGCTCTATTCTTCCTCTGTCATTCCTAAATTGTTTCATTGTGAGGTTTACATCATCTCTTTGGATCTACTGTGAGCATCTTCACATCCTTTTAACTCTTCGTCTTTCTTTTTCAAAGTGTGCATGATGTTGGTCGCAACCCTTTTGACCTCTTCTATAGTTTTTCTGTGAGTGCAAATAATATTCCTTGCTTCTGTGATAGAGAGACGTTCTAAGCTTCCATTTTATCGTAACCATGGTGCTTCGCCTTGAGAGGATTTTTCCTTTCCACCCATAATTGCACAAGGATCGATCTTCCATATGTTAAGTTGTTATTGAAGACACCCACTCTGATACGAATTGTTAAAATATTATTAATACTAAGGGGGGGGGTCAATCAGTATTAACACAGTTATGAACAATTTTTACTTCTTATCAATTGATCTTGAACTTAAATTATGCATTCACCATAAACAAAAACATTCAACATCACATGCGCAATACACAGAACACATAGATTTTGACGTTGAAACCCAAATGGGAGAAAACCACAAAATTCTCTCTTATATTAAAAAGATTATATTCATTGAAGCACCAACCACTAGTACAAAATGAGAGATAAGTGACCAAAAAAAACGACCAAAATCCGCATATAAATGACCACTTTTGAGTTGGTGACCACTGGTAGCAAATTAGTGGCCATATATCACGCGACTAAAAATGTGGTCATATTTAGCTTGATCATTTATAGCTTATTTTGTGGTCATATATTTGGTCATTAATTTGGTAATATATTTGGTCATTAATTGTCACAATTAATGACCAAATTTATGACCACATTTTTTGTCACGTGATAAATGACCACTAATTTGCTACCAGTGATCGCCAACTCAAAACTGGTCATTTATATGCATATTTTGGTCATTTGTTTGATCACTTATCTCTCATGTTGTATTGGTGGTTGTTTATATGCAAATTTTGGTCATTTTTTTAGTCATTTATCTCTTTTTAGTGGTTTCATAATATAAATAGCGCACGGTGGAATCGAACCACCAACCTCCTGCCTATAAGGTAGGTGCTCTACCATTGAGCTAGAACCCTTAAATCAAATTCTTTATGAGTCGTGCACCTTGCAGTTATTAAAAATGATCTATATTAGAATTTAGAGTGGATTTGCAGTGAATAATTGGGAAACTTTCTTTGTTTGTTTAAATCAAAAGCACGTAGATTCATAGTGATGAGTTATGAGAAGTCTCTACAGTGTTTCTTGATAATAAAAACATGCAAATTAACTGTTATGACCTTGTCATCCAACTTCAAACAATGGTTCCCTTATGGCAATTCAATGATCTTCTTTTTGTAGGTAAGTTGATTGTTTCTCACAAACACTACAAGCCAAGAAAACATACTATGTCTCTTGTTAGCACCCAGTCTTGTTAGCTCCCAGTAAGAACTGATTCAAAACACATCATATCAAAAAACAACAAAACATGAATCAATAAAGCAAAGACGACACCATTCCATTGTTGGATTTTTGTCAGTTTCTCCAGGGTAAAATCATTCCATGAACTCTCATGGTTGTATGTGCTGTCATGGAAATTTTCATTTTTTCTGCGATTAGATAGAAGAAAGCATATCTACCAGATTATAAAGCAATAATCAAAAGACATAATCGAAGATCTGTTGTGACAAACTATTCAGCAGTATACCTGCTCCAGTTTACAAATCACTTTCCTTGGTTGGTCATTTATCAAGGTCTGCCTACCAAGTCCCGATTGGCGAAAAATGGGCTCACATATGGGGTTCATTTAGTTTGTGGAAAACTCGAGACAGGTAAATACTTTTTTGGAATTAAAGATTTTCCAGGCACTGTTGGTGGCACATGAGAATCAGCATTCAGGCTTTGTTTCAGGGAAAGGTTCAGCAAGAGCAGCACTATTTGGAAATGTTGCAAGCATCATGTCAACAAATATATTTCCAAGGGTATGGAAAGAATCTTATCAATGACATCAGAGAAATATTGGCAAACTTAAAAAAATACAAAAATCTCCTGAAGCAACCATCTCCCTCCAGCCCTTTTATTGACAAGTGTCACGGTGAATGACAACCCCGTTGTTCCCAATTAGCTGCTTTCCCTCTTTAAACTGAGCAAAAATAATCCAAAAATATCCTGACTCAGCCGATATTGTCCTATTTCTCTTGATATTTCCCGATGTATCACAATATTTTAAGAATATCACAATATCTTGCCATATATATCACAATATTTTGAATTTTTGAAAGAATCACAATTTTTCCAGCGATAATATCCCCAAGCTGAGGGAATTGCAATATATGTTGGAAACACAAATCCTCGAATTTCACAACATCAACTGCCCAAATTTATTTTCATGTACACATAAAACATCACTTGTAAGACCTGATGCATTCTTGCACTCCCACAAATTAACAACCACTCTTAAACTCCATCAGAAATCAGCTGGATTTTTTGTGATTTACATCACACTCAGGTTCTAATGTCATCTTTCTTGGATGAAAAATTTTTGCGGGCATTCATAAAAATACTTCAAATTTATAAATGTCATCAGAAAATTCTAGTACTGATTTCGACAATGACTCATGTCAAGAAAGGTTAAAGAAGATACCAAGAGAGAAATTTGTAAAATTCTTTCTTTCAGAATGGATACAAAAAAATTAGTTAACAAATCCATTATGGCATATTTTCCAACGCCACCAAGCATTTCATTATGCATTCTATCATGATCAAAAGAGTGAAACTGACAACTGACTAAATCTCCTAGATTTGTTAAAGCAAAATTTATACCTGAGTGATGACTAGTGTAGCTGGAGGTGCATGTAAAGAAGATCTTAATCCCACATGTCCTGGATCTTTTCCATAAATAGATAATCCACGGTGATGAGGCTGTGGCTCAATCTGAGTATCCTGAGGAGGATAGAATGAATCATGCTTAAATGATGAAGTCAAACCTGTGCCCAGTCCATCTTGAGAAGTACTGGAAAGATGTGGCAATGCTGGCTTTGCCCATGTTGGTGCCAAATCTTGTGCATCATTTGCTGAATGTTGTTTCTAATAAAAAACAATAATAATTATATTAGTAACACATGTTCCTAGCTATCAATTAGCCATCCACAAAGAACTAAAAAACATCTCAACTGTGAGCACTGAAACTCACAATTTCAAATACAAAATCCAATAACTTATCTTTCAGGGATCATAAAAATTTTGGATATGAAATTCATGACAATCTGGAATATATTTTTTCTTCTTAAGTTGAAGAATGATGCAACTATACCATATCATATATGTTAAAGATAGGCAACTACTTTAAAATTATTTTACTCACATTATGCTCAAACAATGGAAGAATGTTGCGATCAACCAAAAATTTGCGAAGGTGACCAGCAACAATCTCCAGTGCTTTTTGAACCTTAGGTGCTTCACCCAGGATTTCTACAATCTGATCATCAGGCAAAGCACAATGTGACAATCCATCTGCACAATTAAAAACACCAATACAATAGAGTTCAGATGGAAATATAAAAGTTTATTTATAATTGGTGTTCATTGTTTAGAAACACCAAAAAACAACATACTTGCAACAAAGACAAATGACACTAAGCAGAACTGACTTCTTGATAGTTCTAATTATATGGTAAAAGGAAACAATTAATTGGAATTGATAACACATGGCAATCACTTGGGAAGAAAGAAAATGATGATACATATATGTGGTTATCATGAACTTGATAACTTCCGCAAAAAGTAAGCCAATGTGAGTATCACTTGGGAAGGAACAAAACCATGTTAACGTAACCAAAACATTGCATAACAATAGTCCCGAAAAAAGATTGCACATTGTCAAGAGAGCCATCTAAATATGCAACTTCTAATCATATATAAATATATCCTACTACACAAAGTTACAAACAAATATCAACTAAATTCTCTAAGTGCTAACCAACAGCACATTAAATATGCTTCCAAGTTGCAGCAATGTGCTATTGATATCCAACTTCATTCAAATAATAACATTGAAAAGGTATTAAAAGAATAACATTGACAGAATAAAGCCATGCTCTAATGTTGGTTCCGACAGGAAGATTACTGTATTCACAAACAATATTACCAGCATGTGTCACTCATGAAAAGTAATGATTTCCCAAAAAAGAAAGCAACGAGTTTGTTAATAATTATGGATTTCATTACTGGGAATGAAAGGAACAAATATCCAATACTAATAGAGGCTTGCAAACAAGGTTACCAGGATAGGGATATGGATAAAGATACAGAGTTGTATACAGCAATTTTTTTGAAATTTCAGTACAATACATTTGGGGGTCCTCTTTTCAATATTCCTTATATGGTCAAGGGCTAAGTCACCAAGATTTGAATATCAATCTGCCAAATTTTCTAAAAATTCAAGATCCAAAAACAAAGAAATGACATAAAATTCAGATTTTAAAAATCAAAGTTCAAACCCATTCATAACTTTAGATGAAACCAAAGACTGTTTTCACTAACATTAGCCATAAGAATCAATAGAAACTGATCCCTGAGGGGTAGCTCAATTGGTTGGATATTTCGGGACCAAGACGGCACAAGGTCGAGGTCGGGGGTTCAATTATCTGGTTCCTTCAGGTTTAGGCATCGAAGTAATGCCGACAGGGGTGAGGCCCCTTCAGGTGGGCCCCCTTGGCTTGGATCCATGGACATAACGAGCTCTAGGACCACGAGCCACATTGAAAAAAAAAGAATCAATAGAAATTGTCTCATCAGTGATCACTCTACTAGATTTCAATAATACATCAAATAGGTCTTAATCTCTATATTAGAGCCTAGAGGCCAAGACTGTTCAAATATTCAACATGAATCGCTTCAATGGAAGAAAGGATTTGTGATATAACATCCTCTACCAATTTGAGGAGGGCCATGGCATTCAACCACACACCTAAGTTAATCATCCTAGGCTCCACATCCCACATCCACGAAAGCCCGTTCGTATACTCTAATCTGGAATATGACAGAAAACATACATTGGAATTAACATGCACACACTCATCATCATTCTTTGTTAATTTGTTCCCTTCACCAAATGGATGAATCCATATGTATTAAAAATTCCTCTCGGTTGATGAGGAATTATAGAAACCTGAAAATAAAAACCTAGTGACCAGGATCAAGAAATAACTAGAGTCACTCCCATAGCTAGGTATAAGGAGTCAAGTGGTTCTCATCATCCATGGCATTCAGATCTACATACATATCAAGGAAACTTGAAAACAATCCACACTTCATCTAAACCTCCAGGAGCCATGTACACTTCTTTAAGGCATCCTTGTATTGTTCAACCACTTCCTTGTCGTTACTTGGCCCTTTTCTTTGTGGAAAACTCAAGGTTACAGATGATTTACTTCATTTTAGAATTTTCTATGAGGTCAAGCTCCTCTGTCACGATAACAATGTTAAATTTTGGGTTAGGTTAGGGTTTGAAGCAGAGAAATAAAAATTCCATATACTTTAATGCAAAATTAAATACAATAAACTAATATTGAAGCAGAATAGTACAGCAGTAATATAATTTAAAACATAAATTTCATCTCTTTCAACTTTAACACTACCAAGTAGGTCCTCGTGTTAAAGTAATCTTCAGTAACATGTAATCAGCATTAGTAGAATAACTAACAATAACATGTCTAATTCATAAGAAGAACAAATTAGAACACTTACATGGAGTTTGGGACCCTTACTATTTTTATACTTAGAAGAATTTACTTTCAAAACAGACTGTGCCTCTCAGAGATCAGTCAATCACTAGGAACAATCTGACCCTTACTAGAAGGTTAGTACAAACCTGAGAGAGGGAGAGAGAGATGAGAGACCTATATTTAACCCCAAGCAAAAAATGACCTCAAGCAAGTAGCACAAAGGATCAGACCACAGTTTAACTCCAGCACATAGATCAGACCCTAATTAGGTCTCAACACATAGATCAAAACAAAAACAAGTCTCAGAAAACACATTGCAGAGTTAGTTTTCTTATCAAGATAAGCCATAGGTACAATGTTGTGAGAAAACTTTGAACATGTTTGACACACTACTGGCCCTGGTGCTTACAACTGACAATGAAACCTTAATTGTATCCTTTGTAGGTGAGGTTAGTGGTGTACATACTCCAGATGGTACGCTATATGTCTTAATAAAATTATGTTATGTTATCTTATCTTAGATTTCATAATAGCATGGTTTCCAACCTTGTTCAATTTCTAATTCATCATCCAGTGTCCTTTTAATTGTTAGGTTACCCTTTATCTTAGTAAAAGAAGTCCAGTGGTCAAGTCAATACAAACATTTTGATCAATTTATGACCAAGTTAGATTTCTTGAATTCTACATCAGTGATGAGCAATAGAATTAACACTAAACAACTATGGGGAACCATAATTATACAATAGAGGTTAGTAGGGCGATCACTTAGCACTTCTAGAAAAACAACAAGAACCTTACACTCTTGACCTCCCTCCAACGTAATGATAATGGTGGTTGACAATGGGTGTGGCAAGATAAGAGATTTATTCATGGACATGATCCCTTGGTTCGTACACAGGTTTGAATGTGGAAACCCTCCACATTAGCAAAGACCAGAGGAAGGAATATGCTTCCGTGCCATTCTCCAGAGCCCAAGTACCTTTTTGTTGGTCTTAACTAAAATTATTTTATCTGGTCTTATCTAGCTATTGAATAACAATCATTCCGCAAGTCCTCCCAATGTCCTTTCTTTATTCAGCTATATTCTTGTCACTCTTTTTGAGTAGACAAAAACCTGGTGGGTTTCAGACAGTCAAGATAAAGCTTACTATTGAAGGAGAGACATCTTCATTGTTTTTTAGTCTAGATCATATTTTTTGAGGGATCAATCACTGGTGTGATTGTATTTTTTGAATTTACAGTGTTAGTAGCATGTTAGGACCTTAGATTCCTGTGCCAACGTTTTAGTATGTTGTGTTTTGGAGCCAATAAGCTTTTTTTAGGTTTTGTATTTTATTATTTTTAGTTTAAAATTTTAAATTGAGTATATGAAAATGGTTTAATATTTTTGTGGTGTTAGTGTGATAATTGTTGAATAAACAATTTGGAAAAAAATGTGAAAGTTCCATTTTTTTAAGTTACTGCATTCTTGATTTGGGGTGCTATTAATTGGATTTTTCTTTGATGTGGGCGTCCATCTTAGCTATGCAAGGTGGCTAATATAGTAGTGCATGAAATTATCAATATCATGTATTTCAGTTTGGAATAAAGATATGTATTGGATTCTAGATTTTAGAGGATTATCATATCTCCAATTTGGTTACTAGAAGATCTAATTTTTTCAATTACTATTTCATGCAACCTCCAACATTTGACAGAGACACCAGAAACAATTCTGAAGAATGTGGATACTGAGTATCTTATGCCAGCACTCGATCACAATGATTTCCATCATGACAAGTGTGGGAGGCAGTGGTATTTTGATTGGTTTAATAAGACACCCCCAATGAATCAAGAAGACGCCCCCTAGCACCAAAATATTGAATTGTTGAAACCCTTTTGAGAACTTCCATAGATAATCGATTGATACAAAATATAAGAAAATTTTACATAATTGAACTTACCAGTGAGAACAGAGGTTAGAAGCGCCTATATTGGATGGTACTGCCATTACTGGAGCTCAGGATTCCGACTGTTATGATCAAATGTCCAAATTTGTTCTTATTAAGTTAATAGAATAACACTAAGGTTAGACAAAGAGACAAGCAACAATTTTAGTATATGAGCCATTATAGAAACATCCATGTAACATCTCATGCTAACATACTGTCATATCAGAAAACATACTAATAGTAGATGAATGTAAGAAAATATCATATCACTAGATGTTCAGGTATCGTGTCTGACTGGGCACATCAAGACATATGGAATATTTGAAAAATCTGAAGGACCTCTGACCAATGATTTATGTTGAAGCCACAAATATCATCATGAGAAAAACTTACCAAAATCACCCCTGCTGAAAAAGGGGTAAAATAGGCTAGGCCACAAATTTGAATAATTTACTAGTAAGCACACCTACCATATGGAAGCATCCATTGTATTCAATAACATAACACATATATGTCCATGATGAATTGCTTCCCTGAATTTGAGGTAGGCCACTATTGGTACCGAAAACACATTGCAGAGTTAGTTTTCTTATCGGATAAGCGATAGGTACAATGTTGTCATAAAACTTTGAACATGTTTGACACACTACTGGCCCTGGTGCTTACAACTCACAATGAAACCTTAATTGTATCCTTTGCAGGTGAGACTAGTGGTGTACAGACTCCAAAGGGAACGCTATATGTCTTAATAAAATTATGTTATGTTATATTATCTTAGATTTCATAATAGCATGGTTTCCAACCTTGTTCAATTTCTAATTCATAATCCAGTGTCCTTTTAATTGTTAGGTTACCCTTTGTCTTAGTAAAAGAAGTCCAGTGGTCAAGTCAATACAGACATTTTGATCAGGTCAGGTTTCTAAAATTTTACATTAGTGATGAGCAATAGACTTAACACTAAACAACTATGGAGAACCAGAAGCATCTTAAAGGTTTTGTCTTTATATTACTGAACAATAAAGGTTAGTAGGGCGATCACTTAGCACTTCCAAAAAAAGAACAAGAACCTTACACTCTTGACCTCCCTCCAGCGTAATGATAATGGTGGTTGGCGATGGGTGGCAGGATGAGAGACTTATTCATGGATATGATCCCTTGGTTCGAACATAGGTTTGAATGTGGAAACCCTCCACATTAGGAAATACCAGATGCGACAAAATGCTTTCGTGCCATTCTCTAGATCCCAAGTACATTTTTGTTGGTCATAACTAAAATTATTTCATCTGATCTTATCTAGCTGCTGAACAACAGTGATTCTGCAAGTCCTCCTAATGTCCTTTCTTGATTAATCTATCTTCTTGTCACTCTTTTTGAGCAGACAAAAACCTCGTGGGTATTAGAATGTGACATCCCCCAAATAATTAAAAAAAAAAAACATTGTGACTTTATTATTGTTTGAAATTAACTTTTCAATAAAAGGGCTAGATGTGAAATCTGCCCAATACGTCCTAGGAGGACTAGAGTAATAAACATTCTGCTTAAATTATTTTAATAAAGAAATGAGGAGGAACAACCATGTTAAATGAGGAGATCATGCATGGGAAAGCAAGGGACAAGTTGGAGTTAACCTCAGAGGGATCAGAACAAGTGTCAGAAGTGTAATTATGACACTAGACACTCTGAAAATCAGGGATTTAGTTAGCTGCGAAAATTCCATGAGGAATTGGCTGCTAGTGGTAAGACCTAGGAAAAATGAAACTATAAAGAATGAAGCATATGTGGGAGGCAGGAAGGTGCTTAGTATGCGAGAGGTGAAACTTTTGTTGTGTGAGCACATTGTGTTAGGCATTTTTTTTTATTTTTTTTTTTTCTGAAAGTGTGATTGAGATCTAGAACTGAGGTTGACTGTCCTTACTGTTTTCATGCATGATCTAGCTCGAGGGTGATTGAAGATAGACATAGCAGCTGTGCCTAATCTACTGTTGGGTGGAACGTGGTTGTTCCTACTGCATTCGGTTCAGACACTCCAGGTTTTGCTATAGTGTTGGTTTCTCTAGTAAATTAGACTCTGACTTTCAAGTTTGTTTTCCGTTGATTACTGAATTTTTTTCAATGGTTTTGACTTCAAGGATATTCTAAATTTAAATCGGTTAATTAATATAGATCTAGATTTAAATTGGTTTTATAATCTAGATCCTGGATTTAATCGTTGATATATTTACATATATTCTGCCCTACAACAAGGGCTTTCATGTTGCATAAAGCACAGTAATAGTTTCATAGTTTAGGTTAGTCAAGCGTAAGCCTGATTTCCTAGGATTTTAACAAATTAAAAGAATTATAGGCTATTTAAAATCTGGTTTTTGACAGAGTAATATGAGCTTAGTTTTGTTGTCTGGTTACAATGATAACCGACTACGACATTATATTGTTTTGGTATTACGGTTCTGAAAACCCTTTTGTCCGAGCTATACTATAATTACCGAAGTGTTTAGAAATTTTATAGAATCCTGGATTAAGTTTAAATCCTGAGTTTCTTAAAATTAAATTTTGAGCAGTTAGGTTTATTTCTCATTGAATACATGCTTGCAGTATTAAAACTGTTTGTTATCAGACCTGTCTGTAAAAGTTCAAGTTATCGTTCTTTTACCCATTCAATATCTTGCAGTTAGTTACGGTTGCTTACGTTTTTCTTTTTGGGCAGAGTCAATTGTTGTTTATCATCCAGTGAAAGAAATGGCGATTTTATTTAAAACATATCTATTGTGAAGCTATTTAAAACAAGTCATGGTCTAGATTCTTACAAAGAAAAGAAACGACAAGATTATGATATCGTAAGCCTGTAAAAAACAAAGAACTGTAGACCACCCCTTTTATCAGTATTTTCGTGTTTTAAAAATCCACATCCTTTGTTTTTATGAAGGCAATGGCAAATGCCATTGACGAATTCTTTAATAAAAAATAATAGCACACTTATTTTTTCTTACTCGGCTCTGTCTTGCAGCTAGCCGATAGTGCTTCAATATCGAAAACCCTCATGTTTTCGCACATACCTTCCAGGTTGTTTTTATATGAAATTTCCTTTATCTTTCGACAAAATACTATTTTACAGAATGGAAAATATCTTATGGGTGTCTTGTAAAAGACGAATGTCCAGTTTTATAAAAGATTACAGAAATAATAAATGCTTTCAGTATTTACAGCACTCATACGCGGCTGTTTAAGCCCTTTTTACAGTTTATTTTAGACCACAACCTTTAAACCCTTAGGCTCTTCGGAAACAGAAATTCTTTTATTCCAGAGCTCTTTCTAACCAGTTTAAATCACAAGGCAATAGTCGTTGTATTGCTTACCAGGAACTGAACTGGTATCCACGATGTTAAGGCCCTTACGTGTACCTGTCAAACACCAAGAAACAGGGTTAGACTACGGAGTAAGATTATTGCTGAAAAGAGTTTTCTTAAGAGTCTTGTCTAAATCGACCAGCTACGCAGTATAAGATTTGAATCGTGTCATTAACAAGAAAGGAACCTTACCAGTTAAATAGGTGAAGCCGAAACTCTTGAGGTTGAATATTTTCCACCCTTCGTAACTCTTGTATTTCTGAGATCCATAGTCGATTCCATGAAGGGTGTTGTTTCTGTTCAGAAGACTTCCATGGCGAATGTGTGTAATAAGGCTCCCAGCAGGCCGAGGAAAGCAAAGAATTTCTGAGAACAAGTTCCGGTTTGAAATCCTTTTAACCTGAATTCATATTTTCTCCAAGACCGGATTCGCATCAACTGTCTTTGGCACATACTTTAACCAGTTTTTCGCAGCAGTAAAGATTTTTAGGTTTTCGCCTCAGTCCTCAACCCTCGTTACAGTGCTATTAACAATCGTATTCCATTGTCGGAGATGAAAGGATGCCGATTTCTGACAGAGCTGTGAATGATAGAACCTTTCACGAATCCAAAGGTCTTTCAGTACTTGGTTGGATGAAAAATTTTATGGTTTCATAAATTCAGCCATGTGACCCCTCGTCCTGTCTCCACGCGTATGAAGGAGGTTCTGCCTAGTTGTAATCACCTTTTTAAAAAAGAGTCACATTGTTATGGTTAGACTAAGGCTTATCTCGTTTTTAGCTTAAGGTAGTTTTTTTATCTTTGTTTGCTTGTTGTGGTTTGTATAGATTCGGAAAGGTCTAGGAATTAGTAACCTAAGACATGGTAGCTGGAGACCTTGTTATACTTGCAACTGAGAAAAAAATACAATAGTATAATGTATTGATTTTGAATGATTATTCATGTCTTAAACATTAGTAGTCTTGCTTATTCTAGTGCTTACCTTATTTTTAAGGAAAGGGAGGAATGTCTTTAGCCTTTAGCAGTTTTACTTTTGGAACTTCCTTGGTCCTTGCCTCCTTAAAATTACCCTGTCATAGGAATTTTTAATTTGGGTTATCCAAAGCTAAGTAAGCCATAACAACCTATTGAGAAAACTTCATACTGGAGAAGGAGCCCCAACAATTGTTAACTTTTCGATTTTAATAATAAGTTCCTGAAATTTTGAAATAGGAAATTTGTTTCTTTAGAGGAAACACATAAAAAATGCATGTTTTTCGAAAGAAATAGAGAGAGAAAGAAAAAAAAATTATGGAGATTTTACAGATAGTCAAGATAAAGCTTACTATTGAAGGAGAGACATCTTCACTGTTATTTAGAATATTCACTGTTACAGGAAACAACCATTCTTTCTTACAAGTTAAGTGTTATGATCTGTTGATGGTTAGCTAATGTTTGGATTTATGCCCAAAAAGCCAATGTTTAGATAGGATTTTCCTGGAACTGCAATTGATATGCCCCAACGAATGAACTACCTGCGTATGATATGACCTATTTATGAGCATATATGGATATGCCATGAAAAGGAAGATTCAATTTATTTCTAGGAAGTAGAACATATTGGTTAGGTGGCACTCTAACTCGGAAGGGAATATTATGATTGACGTGACAGGAAATTGGCCAATATCAGTTATGACTACTTCCACAACTAGGCCCCAAATGCCTTGGACTTAGCTCATAGATAAATATATAAAGAAATCATGGTGTTGCTTCAATCCGAGTTGCTTTGCTTCAATAGTGAGCTTTCAAAGATAATAGAACTCTATATAAGTATTGATTAGAGAAGAGTCAACTGAGCAGGGAGAGAGGGGCTAAAACAAGGCAAAACTGGCTGGAGGTAATTTCTGCAGATAAAGAGCACTAGCGAGATGCTAATTAAAACTGCCCTGGATCTTACCCTGGTTACAATACTTTTTGGATATTATCTAACTTCAATTGGGGTTTGAGTGAGCTACAATTCACGTACAATTAGTCTTTGGATATGCCTGAAACTGTAATTTCACATTGAGTTGTCCACATTGAGAAAATGATTATATCGTTCTTCATTTTTCATTTATAAGTAGCTATTGCTTTTTGTTCTGCCATTTTATAAGTATGCAAGTTGGAAATTATAAGTATCCAGAAGTAGGAGCCGGAACTGCTACTTTACTTGATTCAGGATCACTTGGCTATCGCCAGCTAGGGCCGAGTCAAGATTAACATGGTTCAAGTTCAAAAATTGATTCATAATAGTATGTATAAACAAAGGGGTTTTAATTCATTGAGATAAGCTCGAGTTTACCCCTCTCGGTTCTCCCTTGATTTAGCATTGTTTGGTTCAGATTCACTAGCTTTGAATTATCAGTTGCAGTTTCACAAATTGGTCCATTTGAGCATTCCCTATATGCACTTCCATGATTGTACAACTATTGCATTTTTTTTATTAAAATATTAAACAATTTACAATTGGCGGAGGCAGTTTATAGATTTGATTCTAGGGATTTCTCTGTTTCAACATCTCTTGCAATAGCATATGGTTCATAATTACTGGATGGGTCATCTCCAGGTTCAGAGAATTAACCAACTGGGACAATTGAAGATTCCCTATTTAGGATTTTAGTCTAGATCATATTTTTGAGGGATCAATCAATGGTGTGATTGTATTTTTTGAATTTACAGTGTTAGTAGCATGTTAGGACCTTAGGTTCCTATGCCAACGTTTTAATATGTTGTGTTTTGGAGTCAATAAGCTTTTTTTTAGGTTTTGTATTTTATTATTTTTAGTTCAACAATATTATCAACATAAGGCGCAATAAGATTCAGGGTTGGAATTATGATCATCATTATCGGCCGGATAACTAGGGGGGACCCGCTGACACTAACTGGTGAGTGCAAGCAAGCACCTATTCCAGGCGAGGTTCAGCAGTAAAAATGGAATTTGCAAGACTTTGGAAAATATCATCCATGCGCTATAGGAATCAAAAACAAATATTGTGGTATCTACTTCTAGGAAGCGGGATTGTCCCCCCGATCAACCTTGGGACAATAAAATTCTTGACAAGGGGATGTTCTCATCTTTAGAACAAGGTTGTAGCCACATAAACATTTGGAATCAACAGAATCAAAGAGAACACGATCAGCTCTGTTGATTCCGAGGTCGATTCTCTCAGGGTTACCATTTTGTTCAGACTGAACTTATTTCCATTTTAAGTATCAGAGGATCCGTGATGAAGTCCTTCCCTAGACTTGAAAATGAAAGGGGAAGAATGAGCGTGAGGGTAAGAGCCCATAGTATTTTATTGTGGGAGGAACTGAGCAGGATGTTGAAGGCCTCTCTCATGATTCCAAATGCGTCGAGGAACTAAATCTCTCTGACCATTACTTCTGTTTTGAATTTGGATATCTATCACAAACTCTTATTTAGTTTTATCATCTTGTCGCGATTTGTAGGGTTGTATAGTCATCGCAAAGTATTGTAGGGTAACAATACTCTTGCAAATCTATCGCAAAATATCCAGGTTTTAGGGAAATCATGTTTTTTTATAATGGTTAATTCTTCGCTAAGCTGACTCTGTATACGCGGATGCTAAGTCAACATTGAACTAACTATGAGAGTTTTAATCTACTCCCTCTCTGGGTTTTGAGTTGAAGGGGATTCGGGGGAATCAGGTTCTGGTGGCGCCCAACAGTTTCTTACATGATTTTTGAAGTTCATTGTGACCTCCTGTCTAATTTGTTCATCCACTGAAGGATCTGCGAGAAGCTGCAGAATGCTGATTCCATATCCCGGCTGATCAGCAGGCCACTTCATAAACTCTTCTGCTTTCCTTCTGGGTTTAGGGTTTACGACTAGGCTTTGTAAAAATCATTGAGAGAGGGACTGAACTGTTTCTAATGTATATTGCATTTTCTTGAAGCTAAAGGACTGCTTGAACTAAAGGGTTTGGATGACATATTACCTGGTATTGATGATCGCTTTGCCCTGACCGCTGCCCTCAAATTATTGGCACCTTCTTCCGCTTCTTGAAACGGTATAAAAAAAATATATGGATTAATCATTCTTTGAACAAAATGTAAGACTGTGAAAAACACAGGCGGGTATACATGCTAGCTATAGAGTATTTCACGGCAATATGATAAATATTATACCCATCACCCACCCTGATGGGGCTCCGTGCGAACAATTAGAGTCTCATAATCGAATAGAGCCCGACAACGCATCAATGCTTCACCATTGCTTACCTCACTATGTTCCTCCAAGCTAAATTGAAAAATCACCAAGGATCCCGTGCGGCTTAAAAGAATGTCAAAATACATTCCATCCCTTGGGATTAATCATTCTTAAACAAATGTAAGACCATGAAAATGGTGATTAATTATTGGTTAAAATGGTGATGATTTTTAATAATATTTTTTTAATTTTAATTCTTTTAAGGTGACAATTGATTTAAAAATTTAGATATAACATCTTAGCTTTTGTAATTTGAATTTAGGAAATAAATATTAAAATATAAATTAAAATTTAAAATTTACAAATAAATATTATATAGGAAATAAATATTAAAATATAAATTAATAGATTAAAATTTAAAAATAAAAAATAAAAACTATATGTATATATAGTATTGAGAAATAATGTGTAATAAAAATAATTTCAAAAAATTTAAAATTTTATATAACTAAAAGCAATTTTTAAATAATGATTAATGATACTATAAGACATTAAGAGGTACGAAACTTTTTGAATTTGAAAAATAAATCAAAAGACACAGTTATCTTTTATAAATTGATTGCTGAAAGTCTCTAATGAGATCCGATGGTTGAGAGTTTATGGTGAGATCCATTTGATGGTTGAGAAAATTAATATATTGATGATGGATTATAGTTTTATTAGTTAAATCTATGTTAGTGTATAGATTTTTTTTTTTTTTCAAATTTAAAATTATTGTTCAGAAAAGTACATTTCTACATTTCAATTGGGAAGTGTTCATTTGTTTCATAAAAATAATAAAAACAATAAATAATAAATAATAATAATAAAAAGAATGCATACATCATTGTAAATAAAAAATAAAAAATAAAAATAATAATGCATGTGTGATGTGTCTTTTTTACTAAACTAGTTTAAAGGGTTTTATTTTGTATCAAAATAAGGTTTTTAAGAAGAAATAGAAGATATTTTATAAAAATGCTTCAAAGTTCTTAAAAATAGTTAGCTTGTTCATTAAAAGAACAAGTGGAGGAGAAGGGCACTCAATGATGATGGTCTCCATATGCACATTATAATAAATAAAAACATTTTTACTTTTATAATATAAGAAATTATTTTATTTAAGAAGGTATCCAAAAACATCTCTCCATACAATAACCAAACAAAAATCATTTTACTTTTATAAAATAAAAAACCATTTCCTTTAGAAAAGAAAAGAAAAGTCATAAATCTATCGGGTGCTTGAGATGAAACTTAGAAACTGTGCTGAAGGGAGCATACAAAAGTGAAAAGCCGAAAGAAGATATAGACTTGACAAGAACATTACCTTGTATATGATAGTGGATATGGAATGCATCATAGTTTGATTTCAAGCCAAATTTCAATATTAAGGCCTATTAAAAAAGATGAAAATATGCACACTTGCGAGACAATTCAAATTTCATCTAACACAGTAGGTATCAGGATGGCCTCAAAGAAATGATCCCTTAGAAGACATATATTGAAAAATAATCCAAGTTGTATACTATTAATGTTAAAATTTAGTAAATTGTACAAATTCATTATCAAAATTATAATTTTCCATTGTCGGAATGACACAACTAAAAATGACCACGTAAATGACCAATTGTTATGTGGTCATTTTTAGTTTAGTTCTTATCTTGTGACTAAACTGGACATTTATCTTGGTCATTTTTAGTTTAGTTCTTATCCCGTGACCAAATTGGTCATTTATCTTGGTCATTTTTAGTCAGCTCACTTAAAATTTCTCAATTTTGGTCATTTATCCCTCGAAAAAGCTGTGGTGACCAATTTTTTTGGTCGCCTGGTCACTTATCTCTCATTTTGTACTAGTGAACTTCCGAAGTTCTCTAGCACTAACTGGAAGGAGGAACCAACCCTGTGGTTTTACAAGCTACAACCTAAAGGAAGCATTGACTCCGTGATTTACCAGCTTCAAATAGAAGGAGGCACTAACCCCCTATTCATTTCCCCATCCTACCACCCTAGTATGACTGTATAAGATATTTCTATGTTCTTCTATTCATCTGTGCACTCTTCAAATTAACTGCAGCTCATTACATTGTGCACACCTTTTGTATACTGAGATCTTGTAATTGATGACTATATCATGTACTTTTCTTCACAACATCAACATTACACACTTGAATCCATACTTCACAATCTGCGCCCTCTAGTTCAGTATGCCATTTTGTTTCTTTCCATCTACAAAATCAACTAATCCTAAGCATCCCGTGTTGTGTTTTTGTTCTGCATTTGCGCATCTGTATCAAATCACTCTGTGCACTTTCTGCTATGCTAGACTTCTATATTGGTGCATCTATATTAGATAATCTATGACCTTCTGTGTACCATCTGTGATACTGCCTTTCTATTCTTCACATTTTTTTTGAGATTAACCTCATCATACTATGCATCTTCTACTATGCTACATCTTTGTCTTCGCACAACTGTCATAGATAAAGTACTTCACTTCGTGCATCACTTTTTTTTCTTCAAGTCTTTCTTCGTGCATCTGTCACAAAGAAACTACGCCATCTTCTTGCACATCGCTTGTTGTGCTTCAAGCGCATTTGTCACAAATAAACTACATCATCCTTCACATCATCAACAATTATTTTCTTCTGTTTATGCGCACTTGGATCTCTACTAGATCATGTTGTTCTAGTTCCATGAACCCTTGATACCCCTGTTGGTCACCCTATATGCTAATTAATTACAACTAACACACAGGATGCTCAATATAAATTTTCAACCCAGGGAAGTCTTTTATCTCAATGGAAATAAGCACAATCTATGCATAAACATTCAAGTAGTTGATTTAACTAAATGGAGATAATAATCCTACCTATCTGCTCAGGAAAAATTATTCCATAAAGAAAACTAATCTAACTCATACATATAGGAATTCAAACTACAACTACCTTCATACAGAAATCAACCTAGCAGTTACTGATCTAAGAATAGAAATGAACTGGATTACTTTTGCAAGAAGTTAAATCCTGTAATTATCAAACTGCAGTATTCAATCTTTACCAAAATGATTCATCCAGCAACTACTGTAACTCAAGCACAATCTTCCCAATCTAATGAATTCAATAAAGATACAATAGCAACCAGAATTAGAAAATAAGCTTGAACTCTAAATTGATAAATATTGGAAATCCTAGAAAGCATAAATGACTAAAAGGAATTGGGGCTGAGCTTGGTTGTAACAGCTAATTCTAACACACATGCGTTAAGAAAACTAACTTACAAAGTCCACTGTCACACCACACAGTTGCAGCTATTCATGATGCAAATAATAAACTACCAATAAAGAATGCAGTTGGAAATTCTCTGTTGAAGCTATCAGTAATACGCCTAATGCGATTCCACAACACACAACAGGAAATAAATAAATCTAACTACCTACTTAACTTGGAAATCTCTGTGAGAAGGCAAGCCCTGGCCTTCTAACAGAGACACTGTGAACTACCACAAATTAAGACACATAAATATGAATAACTCTGCCCTTCATTAAATATGGTAATCCACAGTCTTAGATCTCTATTACATCCTGTACAAAATGATAATTAACCAACCCCAGACTCTGAAAGCCTTCTCGTATTTATACATAAGGAATACAGTTCGTGATCCACTAATTTCGTGTAGCAATGAAGATCTCTAATCTTCATGCTGCAGAGTTACAACTAAACTGTTACAGCCATAATGAATGAGGTCGTTTAAACATGAATGATGTTGTTACTTTGGAATTCAATGGATCAACGGATTAACCAATTGGGAGGCGTCCTGTCTGTTGCAACAATGCTCTATTTCAACGAAGACCTGTTATAGCTTCACGTGGAAAGATGCACTGTCTCTTGGAATATGAGGAATCAAATTATAAGAGTAATAGCTGGCACCACGTATGATTCTTTCCCAAGGCATTACGGCTGATACACTTGTTCTTTGATCTTAACTTAATGAAATCAACACACGTTAGCATAAATCGAAGGCTAGAATTCATAACCAGAACAATCTTAGGCAGTAATGAAATGAAGCAATAATGAACTATACCTTGTCAGGATTGTTGATTGAGCTGGGAAAAGGAATTATATGGTTTATGAAAGGAGGGTATAATAGGGAAAAATGATGAAATGGGTATGGTTAAAAAGGGGCATTTCCAGAACCCAACATCTCCCCCCAACTATCCATTTGCATGTCCTCATGCAACAACTTCCACTAGTCTGAATCTGAGTCCAAACTAAACTTGTGAAGATTGGTAAGATTGTAGGCAAGTTCCGTTGGTTCCCCATGATGCACAAATCCCTGATAGGTAGCCCATTTATTCCAACACTGATTCTCCTCCTCTTCAGTCAAAACATAATTGTTTCTATAAGGACTCACAGGAATCCATTTGAGGGGAAACCTGAATCTTAACCCAAGCCACCCAGCTCCACACTTTTTCATGCACTGCACATACCCATGCACCCTTGTTAAAGCCTGCTTAAAATTCTCAAAGCAATATGGGTCCCCTTCTTTCAAAGCTGGAGAAGAATTTAACCATCTGTACTCACTACCCTCCAGGGCATGCTACTGATTACTGGAAATTATCCCAACACAGGTAGTGATGATTCTATCTTGCAGATTTTCCAGGTGTTGAACAATCTCAAGAAACTCGAGAACCTTTGCATACCTGGCTTTGAGTCCTATTGGAAGCTGAGGTTCATTTCTAATCCAAAGAGTGGCATTGTCCTCATTCTTTGTGATGGTTTGGAAGGCATCTCGCCATTTTGCATGATTGATGACAAAAGAAGTAAATGCTCTTAGCTGAATATCCCCCAAATGAGGCACAGGATTAGAATGAGAGTCGGTATAGCACACTTTATCATGTAAATATAATTCACATAACAGATTTTGCTCCTCATCATTGCTTGCCAGGAAAGTTTCTGAAAACTGGGAGATTGTTGCTAGCTCAAATGGCCTTCCTTCTTTTAATACTCTCATCTTGAATAAAATTGTCTATTTGTAAAGAAAGACAGGGTAAGAAGGGGATGGAGCCATGCAACTTAGTAATTCCTGGGAAAGAGTATATAATTGATCCTTCTCTTGTTGTATGGACTTGAATTTCCTCAATTCCGCCAATTCCTTTTGAATGTTTTCCCACTGGATTTTCCGGAAGAACAATTCCTCAGCCCATTTCTCTCTCAATTCCCTGATAGTATTTCTATATTCATAGAGGGGGACCATCCCTTCCCTGCATTGAGAAATATATTTCTTCCATTTATCTAGCGTAAGATTTAGTGAGAGAATCTTTTTCTCCAGTCTCTGAATCCTTCTATCCTCCACATCTTTTTCATTATCAAAATCCAAATTAATGGTGTCTTAAGGAAGTTTCATTCTTAACTAATCACTAGATGTTCTAGCTTCCCTATTTTGGATTGATAGTGTAGTAGCCTCATCTTCCATTGGTGCTGTAGTGACCTCTGCTTGTGTTGCAAACTCAGCAACTACTTTTGGGGATGTTGGTTCTTATGTAGCAGCATCCTGTTCTTTCAATTCTACCTCAGCAACATCAGTTTGAGTTGTAGTCTCCAAAAATATTTTTAAGGACACTGGTTCTTGCATAACAACGTCCTCCCCTGGTTCCTCAATGTTAGCAATTGTTGTTTGAGTTGCAATTTCACTAAACAATTTCAGGGATGCTGGGTCTTGTGTAACAACACCCTGTTCACCTATTTCTTCAAATTGCTGAGGTTGTTTTTGGGTTACCTCAATATATTCTAAAAGATGAGACTGGTCCTGGAGTGGCTCAATATTTCATGATGGGTGGGATTGCATTGCTTCATCTTCTCCTAAATCCAAATCAGGGATTAGGTCAACTCCTTCCTCATTTTCCTTCATCAGCTCTACTGTAGGTATACTTTCCCTTTCTTGCTTTGCTTGTACAGGTTCTTGTGCTCCCACACCCAGCATTATGACTCTATGTCCTACTAAAAAGAATATGTCCCCACATTCTAGGCAAACAATTTCTCCTTTTTCCTCGTTTGACAAAGCAGGAGATGAATTTTCTAGCAAATTTGTAGCTTCTATTAGCATATTCAAATTCTTTTCTGCCTGCTTCCCAGTCACTTCCTTCCATTTCTCCAACTCATCTAGAAGCATTTGCACTTCCTCTTTTAACAGTTCATTTTCATAAAGGAGGTTTTCAACTTGGGGTTTGTCCTCAGCAGGTTCTTGTGTGATAGCAAGTGTTTTGGGATTTAAAATAGGGATTTCTATGCCTACCCCAGCTACACATACTGCCTTTGCTGAGGGTACTTCAATATTTTCCCCAATTGCACCTATTGTCTCTACTCCTGCCATAGATCGAGTCCTTGTTTTCTTCACAACTTCCAATGGTTGGTCTTCACTGCGTGTTGCTGCTGCTATGGCAGCTCTAGTTCTTCTCTTCTTTGCTGGTGTAGCTATCTGACACGTATTCCCTCATCTTTTTCTTTTCTTTTGTGACACAAGGGTTTCCAAATTCTCCGAGAGAACAACAAATTCCTCCTCTTCAACAATAGGTCCCTTGATTTTCGGGGAGGATGCAATATCCAATACCTCCATATTTCCTTCCTCTACTACCTTTACTTGGTGCTCTTCTTCTTGCATAACCCCTTCCACAGTTGCAGGTTCTATTGTCGCAGCTTCAACAACTGCTCCAACTTCAGCTTCCTCTGTTGAGGCTACAAATGACGCAATTTCCACTGCTTCGGCTGCCACCCTAACTGCAATTTCAATTGGGTCTGTTTCCTCCACTATAGGAATTGCTGTTGTTGTGACTTCTAATGTTACTGCCTCATCTACCATGGCCTCCATCACCATTTCCTCCATAATAGGGTTCGTTGTTGTCGTAGCTTCCCCCATATCTACTTCTTCTCCTCCTTCAATCTAATTTCCTACTAATACTCCATCTATAACAGGGTTCATTGCTATCGCAGCTTCCCCCATGTCTATTTATTCTTCCCCTTCATTTAGGTTTCCATCCTCCCCCCCAATAGAATTCGAGGAACTCCGGTCCTCTTCTCCTTTTGCAACACCCCCCAATTCCAATGCAGGTTCTCTAATTTCCCTAGCCCCAACAAGAAATTTGGCCCAGGTCAAATTTCGTTGTGCAATGGCTCTTAAAATTAATAATTGAATTAAACCATGGTTGTGAGGGAAGAGACCAGGTGTTGGGTTGTTCGTGCATATCCAACCATGTTTTGTAGGGTCTTAAAAAGATAAAATGGCATATTAACTAAGTTGCCATGGCGCAGATGAGATAACAAGGGGAATTCAGAGAAATATACAGTTTGGTACCTACCTTCATAGGAGATATATTTATTCAGAAAAACTACCACTTGATCCCAGGGATGAGGCAACGAATTCAATGCAATTCCATGGCCTTTTGGACGAACATTCTCCCAAATGCAAGAAATTCCCTTATTGCAGTCGCATTCGGCACTTTCCATCCAAACAATTTCTTCCCAATCTGGGGTAAGCCAGTAACCTCAGATATAATGGCCTATGTAACCTCAATGCGTACCCCCTTGACTTCAGAATGAGTATCAGTCAAGTTAAACACGAACTGTAATGTTGTTTTGATGCGGAAACCATTTAAGCATTGGAAATACTCAATCCACCCAGCTGCTGCAAAAATGGAAAAAAATTCTGCATTGGCACGCAGAGCTTCGTATTCTCAGGTTCATGCCTAACCGGGTTACCCATATCAATCTCCCTTCGTAATTTAGGCAACGAACACAGTGATTATCAGTTCAGACATGGAAGTTGCAGCCCACGGACAGTCATGGAATAGCCGAAATTGGAAATTTGGTAATTTAGGAAAGATGGCACAGTTTTCAACCGGCGGTAAGATGATACAGTTAAGGAAAAATGGCATAATTGGGGTATTTTGATATGAATCGAGTAAGGAAATGATCAGGTTGTTAATCCTTACACATTCTTTGATGGTGAAGTGTGTACAACATGCTGATGAGGAAAAAATACAAGGCGTGCTCATCATTGCCACATTTAATTTTATGCTTAATCATGTAAAAGGTCAGAATTCGTACCTTCACGTTAGGAGATCAGCCTTAAATTGCCACCATAACCCGACTTCGTCATTAATTCCATTAAGAGATCATAAATATGCATGTGTTGAGATGAGTTGGCCACCACCAACCAGGATGATACGTACATCCAAGCTAACAGGTATGCAAGACGGCCCCATAGTTGTCATTGTTCTTGGCAGGTTGCGATTGGAACTGTGGAGTCATCATTTAAATTAGAGCCTAGTCAAATCATTAGTGGCGAGACTGTTCTAGGAGGAAAACAATCTAGCGGAGTTACAGTTGATGAGTAAGAGGAGGTAAGAATGAAGACTTGAGTAGAGTTCAGCAAAATATGGCGGAGTCACAGTTGCAAAAATTGGCAGAATAAGCAAAAATAGCAAAGTCACAGCTGCGAAGATCAGCAGAAGAGACAAGAATAGCAGAGTTGCAGTTGTGAAGATTGGCAAAATGGTCAAAAATGGCAGAGTCCTAGCTGTTAGAAAAAGAGAAAAGGATAAAACAAAAGTGGAATTACAGCTATGAAGCTTGGAAGAATGGAAAAACGTAGCAGAGTCGCAGCTGCTGGCCAAAAGTGGAAGGCATGGAAAATAGCGAGGTTATAGCTGCGAAACTTAGCAGAATGGACAAAATTAGCAGAGTCGCAACTGCTGGAAAAGTGAAGTGAAGGAAAATAACGGAGTTACAGCTGCAAAAATTGGTAGAATGGGAAAAAGTAGCAGAGTCACAGCTGCTGGAAAAGTGAAGTGAATGGAAATAGTGGAGTCACAATTGCGACAAGTGGAAAAATGAGCAAGGTAAGGAGTTGTAGCTGTGCAAAATGAAGTAACAGGCAAATTTTTCAGCTGGATACTGAAAGCCGATGAATCATCCATCTTCTTCAAAGAGCTTTATTAGATCAGGAAATCAATGTAAGATGTCTGCAACTGTCTTGCCCAGTCACGACTGTTGCTCCTCAAATTAATTCCTGCACACAATTCTTCAAAACAACCCGATCAAGTGCAAAGGGAAAATAGATAAAATACATAATGAAAAATAAATTATTTATGTACAAATTATGTGTGGACATTGCAGTTCTTAAAAATTCACAGGGGTTGAGAAAAATCCCTGCTTTGGCGTTAACTGATATTCTGGATCAGCTGCAACATGTGCAATGAAAGCATTCCTTGAGATGGGTTTGTGATATAGTCGCAGACGATGACCATTTGTGAATAATGGTGTCTTGTTTTCATCAATGGTGATCAACTAGACTATTCCATTGTCAAATACTCGATCTATCTAATAAGGTCCCAACCAACGAGTGCGTTATTTTCCTTTGAAATCACTCTTAAACCGAGAACCATATAACAGATCCCAGTATCCTTCTCGGAAGACTTTCATTTTTATAAATCCATCATGCCATTTCGAGCGCTGCTGTTGGATCAAAGCTGTTTGATGCACTGCAGCTATGCGCTTCTCATCCAATTCATTGAGCTGATTCAGTCGGTTCCTTTTTGCTTCTGATAAATCAAGATTTGCTTCTACAGCTGTCTTCAAAGTTCTGATTTCAAATTCAATCGGGAAAACAACATTCTTACCATACATCAATTCATATGGAGAAAAAGCAGTGATGTTACGCCATGTAGTGCGATAGGCCCACAGTGCCTCTGGAAGTCTCTCAGCCCAATCTTTATGATGGCTTTTCACTGTCTTTGTCAAAATAGCCTCAATGACCTTGTTTGAACTTTCCACTTGGCCATTGGCCTGTGGATGATATGGCGAGGTTATTTTGTGCTGAAGGTGAAACTTCTGTAATAGGGCTTCCAATTTGTGAAACACGAATTGTGGTCCACCATTTGTAATGATTTCCTTAGGTACTCCAAACCGAGTAAAAATTTCTTCATATAGGAAATCAATTATAGCCTGATCATTAGCTTTAACCAAGGCTATAGCTTCCACCCATTTGGTCATGTAATATGTGCAAACCAAGATGTGAAATTTATGTTTTGAGGGAGGGTTGATAGGCCCTATGAAATCTAGAGCCCATCTTTCAAATGGTTCAACCACAAGCTGTGGCTGAAGAGGAATTTCATTCAATCTGTTGGGTTGGCCCATCCTTTGGCATCTATCACATGCCTGAACATACTTCTTTGCGTCCTTGAACAATGTGGGCCAGAAATAACCCATTCTCAAAACCTTATGACCTGTCCTTTTGTAGCAAAGTGTCCCCCAAAGGGATCATCATGGCAAGCTTTAAGGATATTGAAAATTTCATCTTCATTGACACGTCTTCTGATTTCTAAATCAAGCTCTGTGTAGAAAATATGTCCATCAATCCAGCAATACCTAGCACTCTGTTGTATGATCTTTTTTTTTCCTCTCTTTGACAGATGTGCTGGAAGCTTGCCTACATCCAAAAAGTTAGCAATATATGCATACCATGGGAAATGAGCTGATACCGCAAACAAATATTCGTTAGGGAAGGAATCTTCGACTGGTAAATTGTCATCACTATTAGTAAGTCAAGATAAAACATTTGCAACAACATTTTCCTTCCCTGGTCTATTAATAATTGTGATGTCAAATTCTTGTAATAGTAGCAACCATCTAGTAACTCTAGCATTCGTGATTGGTTTATTCATTAAATATTTGATGGAAGAATGATCAGTGTGCACAAAAGTGGAGTATCCATTAATGTAGTGTCTAAATTTGTTGATGGCATAAACTATGGCAAGGAATTCTTTCTCTATGACAGTATAGTTTAGTTTAGCAGGAGATAAGTTCTTACTAATGCAATAAATTGCATATGGGGCATTACCTTCCCGCTGTCCTAAAATTGCTCCAATGGCAGTGTTTGAAGCATCTAAAGAGATATGAAAAGGCAGAGCCCAGTTGGACCCTCATAAGATGGATTCTATAGACATCCTTTTCTTAAGTTCAGTAAACGTTGTTTGGCATGCATCATTCTAAACAAACTGTGCATCATTCATCAACAAGGTGAACAAAGGAGAAGCTAGTTTGGAAATTTTTTCTATGAATCTTCTATAATAGCCAGCATGCCCTAAGAAGCTACGTACATCTTTTTGTGTTCCAGGAGTTGGTATATTTTCAATTACCTTAATTTTAGATGGGTCTACCTGGATACCATCAGAAGAGATGAAGTGCCCTAGAACTATGCCCTCGCTTACCATCATATGGCACTTTTCAGTGCTTAAAGAGAGCTAGCTTTGTTCACAGCATTTCAAGACCTTTTCTGATTTTTTCAGTGCTTCTTCATAACTACTACCATATGGAGTGAAGTCATCCATAAAAATTTCCATGCAGTCATTTACCATCTCTGAAAAGATTCCAATCACTGCTCTTTGAAATGTGGCTGGTGCATTGCACAACCCAAAAGGAAGTACCTTGTATGCAAAAGTGCTCCAGGGGCAGGTGAAAGTGGTTTTGTCTTGGTCTTTAGGAGCAATCTGGATTTGGTTACAGCCACTAAAGCCACCCAGAAAGAAAAAATACTTCTTCCCAGACAAGGTATCAAGGACCTGATCGATAAAAGGTAAGGGAAAGTGGTCCTTCTGCGTTGCTTTGTTCAATTCTCTGTAATCCACACAGACCCTCCATTTCCCATTCTTCTTTGGCACAATCACGAGTGGAGAAACCCACTCACTGCCCGAAATTGGGTATATAAACCTTGCTTTGTGATGTACCTGCAATAATTAATTAATGCAAATACATGAGATATCAGAAATAATAGAATAGAATCGCTTTTATATTGATCACGGGCCACTTCGAGGGGGCAACCTCCTTTGAGCAAGCTCAATACAATTAACTTCACGGTGCCTTCAATGACCTCAACACACACTTATATACTAAGTCTATGCCCAATACTATGAGTCAAAACCATGGGACATATAATACTACGGGACGACTTACAAAGCATATGCGTCCAATACTATGGGTCAATACTATGGGCTAATATAAACTACGGATCAACAAATACTACTGGACGACTTACAAAGAATATGCGTCCAACAACAATATACTAACATAGTAAAAAGAAGGGTTGACATAGGTTCCTAACATCCCCTCTCCCTTAGAAAAAGCTTTGTCCTCAAAGCTTTGGTTGGAGAAATTGCTGCAGAATCTGAAGGAGTGGTTCCTCGGTAGCATCCTCGGTTTGTATTTCGTGCCACTGACGCCTTTGGAGTGTCAAGGAGGATTGCTTGGAAGGCTGTAGATGAAGAAGAACCCCGTCAGCTGCGTGGAAAATGCGCTCAGAACGGTGCTGATCGGCTTGTTGTTTCAGGTGAATTCTGGCCATGTGAAGATTGTCCTGCAGAATGAGAAGAATCTGATCGCGGTGTCGAAGAACCGAGTCAATTTCCTGAACTGGAGAGCTGCTAAGGGTGTATGGAAGAAGAATAGGCGGTGTTTTTCCATAGCCTAATGCATATGGTGTCCTTTGAGATGTGGTATTGTACCACCAGAGCCCTGCTAGGAAATCCATAGAAATAGTTGGCCAAAGCTGTGTAGGGATGGCCACGGGTTTGAGCAATCCCGAAAGGAGTGTCGTTTCCCCCTTGTTGACTTGGAAAGTATCATCGTCAGCCACCATCTGTTGAATTGTCATTTTTAGTCCCGACCAAAAGAAGTTACATTGTTCCCGGTCATACATTTTGCAGAACCCAGAGTGCCCTGTTGATGAAGAAGCATGGAGTTCAGAGAAGAGATAGCCCTGTTGAACATATTGCAACCAATTTGGAACAAGCAGAGAAAGAGCTGTAAGAGAAACTGGGTCATCAATTGTGCGAGAAGGAGCATCTTCCACCATATTGTCCTTACCCTTCTTGCAAGTGATCACATAGGGACAACCCATGAGTTGGATAACCCATTGCAGGTGTGTTGGGGAGGAGACCCATTGTTCCAAAAAAAATTCCAGACTCGGGAGATCAGTCTTGATGCAGAAATAATTCCCTAATAGGTATGGCTGCCACTTCTGTACTGCATGCAAAATAGCCATCATTTCTTGCTGAGAGGTAGATGTGGCTACATTCTTACCGAAAAGGTCTCTTGAAGGCAGCAAGCGCATTGGTTCAGCAAAGATACCTGCATATCTATCCAAGGAAGTAGTGGAGACTGTTGATGGTTGCATCTGAATGGAATTGAGCTGAGCGATGACACCATGTGAATTCTTCTTAAGGATTTTTTTCAGGCGATGTGAACTGATGATGCAGAGAGACCCTGGTTGTAAGCCCATAATTTTGTGTTGTGCCCCATTGACTTTGAACTGCATCCAAAGTTCCACAAAATCCCATAAGATGGGGCCAAGTGTGCGTAACCATTGAACGCCCAAAACCACATCACATCCGCCTAAGGACAAGGCAAACATGTCAGAGCGTAGGTTATAATCTTCCGTAGAGATACGCACATTGTGACACTTCCCCTTGCAAGGTAAGGTACCTCCATTGGAAACCATGGCTTCAAAGTTGGAGCAAGGATGGACAAAACAATCAGGCTGTTTGGCAATCCGAGGGTCAATGAAGTTATGAGTGCTACCAAAATCAATGAGGATGGTAAGAGGGAGCTTCTTGAAGTATCCCCTGACTCGCATTGTTTGTGGGTTGGTGACTCCGGTTACAGCATGGAGAGAGATCTCAGGTGGGTCATCCTGAGATGGGGTGTCAACAGGCAGGTGTTGAATGTCAACCTGATCATCTACTGTATCTATAGCTTCTTCACCACATTCTGAGGCAGGCAGAGAATCCACATCCAAGAGATAGAGCTTTTGTTGAACACATCTATGTCCCCGAGTGAATTTCTCATCACAATTATAGCAAAGCCCTTTTTCTCGGCGTGCCTGCATTTCTATTTCAGACAAATGCTTGATAGGAGTTGGTTGAGGAGCAGGCGTGATGGAAGGTCGTTGGGAACCCATGTTTCTGAAGGGAACAAAGGTGGGTTTGGAGCGTTGTTGAGCTGCGATCTTGTCCTCGGCCAGCTTAGCCAACCCTAGGACTTCCATCATTGTGTTGGGACAAAACATTTTGACCTCTGAGCGGATTTCATCCTTGAGACCACTGATAAAACAACTCCTGTATAATTCATCAGACAATCCTTCTGTGTGATTGGCTAGTTTCTCAAATTCCGTCTGATACTCTCTCACTGTGCCAGTTTGGTGAAGTTTAGTGAGTGCTTCTATGAAGTCATCAAAAGCACTAGGAGCAAATCATGGCAAAATGAGGTGGCAAAAATCTGTCCAGTTTGGCTCGGGATGAGCTTTGATGTACCAACGGTACCATTGAAGAGCTTCCTGTTCAAAATGAAAGGATGCAAGTGGAACTTTCTGAACATCAAAAGTATTATGCAGACTAAAATATTGTTCTGCCCGATATATCCATCCAGTCGGATCAGTACCATCGAAGCGAGGAAAATCAAGCTTCAGCCCACGAAAATTGCTAGAAGAAGAGAACCCAGTGGCTGCAAAAGATTCTGGCTGTCTGGTATTGTTCATGGCTGAATGCTGAAGATGGAGGCTGATAAATTTTTCATCCAAATCGTGGAGTTTGGCTTGGATGGCTGCAAGTGCTTCCTCCATGGTTGTTGCTCCTGCACAGGTGACAACCATAACCAGGATTTTTTTTTTTTTTTTTTTTTTTTTTATATAGACTGGAGCGGCTATGTCTCGGAAGGAATCTGGAACAACGTCGAACAGCTGGATCTGGAACGGCTTGCAAAATGGATCTGAAACGGTGCAGCAGTGATCGACAATAGTTCAGCTGAAAGTAGATATGGACCCCAGGTATGTGCGGCTTCCTAACAATTCAGGGGTTTCACTCGGCCACCAATGCTGTCTGACGGCTTGCGTATTGGGGCAGTACCCCTCACTCCACGGCTCAGGTAAAACTGATAACCGCTTTGCCACAAACGACAGCTCTTGGTTTACCTCACGGGTGGGAACTAGTCAATCAGGTAGGGGTCGTTTCCCTTTTCGCTGGCAGGTCCTCTCAATGGGCCAACTACTTCGGGGTTCCTGTGGTACTCCTCACAATGCGTTTTAGGGCTTATGCCCAAGTACTTCCCACAGTTAAGCGGATAGGGATTATTCCCAGATCCGAACCTACAACATAAAAAATTTGGGCAGAAATTCCACCCAATGTTCAAAAACCGGATCTATATTGCTCAGAATCGCTATTATAGCATGTTTTTGGAACTGGAACAACCACTCTGCTTCTTCCCATGAAAGCGGAATAGAAATCTGGGCACTCGGTCAAAAGATTTTCTCGCCGCAATTTCCGCGGCCGTCATCGAAATTCTGAAAAATTGTTGATTTTAAATCCGCGATATCTCCACTTTTAGAGCTCCAAATGAGATGATTTTTTTTTTGAAACTGTGTATTTTTGAAAGAGGAATTCAGATATGCAATCGGTTTCTTCTGATTTTGTGCAGAAAGTTTCAGAAATTGATCTGAAAGTCGCCGCCCAAAAAAAGAAAAAAAATTCCCACTTGTGCCAAGGAAAGTGCTCTGATACCAGATGTAATGTACCTGCAATAATTAATTAATGCAAATACATGAGATATCAAAAATAATAGAATAGAATCGCTTTTATATTGATCATGGGCCACTTTGAGGGGGCAACCTCCTTTGAGCAAGCTCAATACAATTAACTTCACGGTGCCTTCAATGACCTCAACACACACTTATATACTAAGTCTATGCCCAATACTATGAGTCAAAACCATGGGACATATAATACTACGGGACGACTTACAAAGCATATGCGTCCAATACTATGGGTCAATACTATGGGCTAATATAAACTACGGATCAACAAATACTACTGGACGACTTACAAAGCATATGCGTCCAACAACAATATACTAACATAGTAAAAAGAAGGGTTGACATAGGTTCCTAACATGCTTCCAGAAGTTTTTGGATCTCCTCTTTCACTACATCCCTTAGGTTCAGGTTCATCCTTCGTTGTGGTTGACACACTGGCCTAGAGTCGCTCTTAATATAAATGTGATCGATACACATATTAGAAGGAATACCCTTCATGTCTGTGTACTCCCAAGCGAAAGCTCCTTTATGTTGTTTCAGCAGAGTGATTAGTTGTTCTAGCTCACTGGGCGCAAGGTTTGGATTGATGTTCAATGTTTTCCCTGGCTCAATTTCCACTAGGACACTTTTTGAATTTTTGAGAATTGGAATTATACTGGCATCACTAACCAGAGTTTCTTCCGTAATATTTTCTTGTTCTTTTTCATCAAATGTACTATCAAGAATATGGTAAACATGCTTATTGATGGACGTGGGCTCACTGATGAAACTGTTAATGGTATCGTTCTCTGTTTCATCTTTAAAAGTTAAGGCTCTCCCAATCGTTAGTAATGGTTGAACGCCTTCCTCCTCCTCCAAATCCACCCAAAGTGGGGTTTCAGCTTCTGTGCTTGGTCGAGTTGGAGGGTATAAGGTTAGGATTTTGATCTCAGTCTCGTCTGAGATAGTCATGGATCCTGACCGACAGCTGATACAGGAATCTATTGTGGGAAACCACGGTCTTCCCATAATCAGCGGGTGTCCCCCCAACTGAGACTTCGACCGTAACACCAAGAAGTTCGTAGGGTATTCCCACGAGTCAACATAGATTACTAGGTCATCTAGGATCCCCTCAGGATTGATTGTTGATCTTTTAGGGAGATCTAAAATGGTAGGGGTTGGCCAAAGGTTAGTGAGTCCAAGTTTCTTCACAGTTTCTATGGTCATAACGTTAATATCCGCATCTAAGTCTACCAAGATGTTGGGGATTTGTGTGTTTCCTATGTGAACTGTAACAGTAGGATTTCCAGGGTCATCATATTTTGCCACAAGAGTGTTCCCCATTATTAATTCGGAAAATTTTCCCAATACATGGATAGTGGGAGGATCCCTAGGCTTTCTTCCTAGTTTCTTGACACATAAATCTCTAACAGTATTAGAATAAATGGGCACATCATGGAGGGCTTGTAACAGAGGAATTTTAACATACAATTTTTTCAATTCTCCTAAGAGGTTGAATTGAGGTTTTTCCACTATTTTCTACAGGGCCAATCGTTTAGGATATGGCGGTTCTCTCATCAATTGTGTAGGTTATGCTTCATTGTGTGTTACTTCCTAAGTTTCAGCTACTGTTTCGGCAGGAATATCAGCATCATCAATGATGGGGATTACTG
This sequence comes from Larix kaempferi, assembly GCA_027924585.1. Lineage (NCBI taxonomy): Eukaryota > Viridiplantae > Streptophyta > Pinopsida > Pinales > Pinaceae > Larix > Larix kaempferi. Next base: position 513,523 of record BSBM01000659.1, read on the forward strand.
AATGAACCATATTCTCATAGTGCTGATTCACTCCAGTTTCAGTCACTGGGAATGGAACATCCTCAGTGACGATGGGTTCCACTACCCTCCCTGATCATAATTGTATATCATTGCAGGGAACTTGGGAGATGGAATACGCAGGCATGTTGGCAGTCTCAAACTTATGAACTACTTTATTATTCGGGTTTGGGTTAGGTTGTGTAGGCAGCTGTGGTCGAAATGGTGCAGTCATAGGTGCGGCATTGTTTTGGAATTGTAGCTGTGGCTGTTGATATTGTTGGTGAGGATACTGTTGAGGGGGTACTATTGATATTGAGTCCGGTGATGGGGAAAGTTATTTCCTTGGTAAGAATTTCTCCAGTTGGAATTCCAGGGAGCTTGATTGTTTGACTGTTGTGACCATGGTGTCCAAGAATTAGGATTTTGCAATGGGTTCTAAGATGGACGCCACTGGTTATTAGAATAATGTGAAGGGAATTGTGTATTCAGATTATTCATATTGTTCATACCATTCATATTATTCAAGAAAAATGAAGGATCTCGATTCATACCTTGACTGCGAGGCTACCAAGGTTTCTTTTGTGCAATAAAGTAAGCACGTTCCACATCTGAAGTGAATGCCTGCAGAACTACTTTGACTTTGGGTAATGAAGGACATTCCTTGGTGTCATGCTCCAATTCACATATCCTACATATATCTACCTTGTCCAATGGGCATTCTTTCAGTGGGTGCTTTTTCCTACATTTAGGAAAGAATACACCGAGTGTAAGATCTTCTACTGCTTGCCTCTGTTTTGCTCTCAAAACATCTAACTCCGAGGAAATGGAGCTCATCATATAAGTTTTAAAATTCTCTAGTAAGTTGCATATTTCTGCTCGAGTGGCTCCTCCACTAGCTGACTTCTGTGTCCTAGTGAATACATCCTGATCTCGATCTTTTTCTCGCTTGTTAGTTCTAGAGGATCCCCTTGAGTACCTTAGACATAATTCAACGATCTTCTCGAAGGGTTCATTTGAGATGTCCCCTTTCCCCAACAAATTCAACATATCAAGGTAATATTCTCTAATTCCTCGTAGCAAGATAATCTTGAGTACATCTTTTCCAATCTCAGTGTGACCAGACCTTTGTAAATTGTACAAAAATATTTCCACAAAATCTTCCAAGCTCTCCTCCTCCTTCTGAACCATTTTAAACAACTCTTCCTTTCTATCCCTGGTTCTACAATATTCTTGATATTTGAAAAGGAAGGTGTGTTTCATTTGGTCCCAAGTAGTAATGGTCTCACGACCTAGACTCATGAACCAACGCAGAGCATTTCCTTTCAAGGTGGTTGGGAATAGTTTCAGCTTCTGAGCACTGGAGGTATAGTCATAGCTGCGATAGAGGATCTCAAACTCAAAAAAAAAATCATCAGGATCTTCAGAAGATTTACCATGGAAATTCGAGAGAACTGATGGTGATATGTTTTTCATAGGAGCTACTCCAGGTGTCTAGAGGATAGGGAATTCTAATGTGGCCACAGTGTTACCAGGATGATTATCTTCCACTTCTTCTTCCCGGTTCTCCCTATGTTCATTCTCCCCTTCATGTTCTCTGTTAGCCATGTTCCAGAATTCAACGGACTTCCTTATTCGTTCTTCCTCTGCTTTTGCTTCTTCTTCTTTCCTCCTTTCCTCTTCTCGCCTTCTTTATTCCTCTGCTTCTTGGCGATGTTCCAACCACACTTCCTTAATAACTCTGGTCCCATTAATATGATAAATCTCCTCTCTATCCGGTGCACCCACAATGCTTCCCTTGTCTTCAGGAGGTTTCTTTTCTGTGCTGGGAGTGGATGGTCCCATTGCGTTCTCCACCGTTGATGTTGAATTCTCAAGATTGGGAGGAATAGAATTTCCTCTTCTTGTAGATGTCTGCGGTGGTCTGGTAGAAGAATCATCTTTAGCAATTATATCGTTGATAAATGTTTGTCTCCCCAGACCTTACGACCTCTACATCTTCCAATTGCAGTGTTAGTGTTCAAAGGGGGTTCCCGATTTGTTTTCCTTGTATTCGTGCATGTTGTAAATGATTAAACCAAAATGAAATCAAATAAAACCAACTACTAACTATCTCTGTCAATAACCATCCCTGGAAACGACGCCAAATGTTGGTCACCCTATATGCTAATTAATTACAACACACAGGATGATCAATATAAATTTTCAACCCAGGGAGTCTTTTATATCAATGGAAATAAGCACAATCTATGCATAAACATTCAAGTAGTTGATTTAACTAAATGGATATAATAATCCTACCTATTTGCTCAGCCAAACTCATTCGATAAAGAAAACTAATCTAACTCATACATCTAGGAATTCAAAGTACAGCTACCTTCCTATAGAAATCAACCTAGCAATTACTGATCTAAGAATAGAAATGAACTAGATTACTTTTGCAAGAAGTTAAATCCTATAATTATCAAACTATAGTATTCAATCTTTACCAAAATGATTCATCCAACAACTAATGTAACTCAAGTACAATCTGCCTAATCTAATGAATTCAATAAATATACAACAACAACCAGAATTAGAAAATAAGCTTGAACTCTAAATTGATAAATATTGGAAAATCCTAGAAAGCATAAATTATTGAAAGGAATTGGGGTTGAGCTTGGTTGTAACACCTAATTCTAACACAGATGCATTAATCAAACTAACCTACAGAGTCGACTATCACACCACACAATTGCAGCTATTCAGGATGCAAATAATAAACTACCAATAAAGAATGCAATTGGAAATTCTCTGTTGCAACTATCATTAATACGCCTAATGCGATTCCACAACACACAATAGGAAATAAATAAATCTAACTACCTACTTAACTCACCAATCTCTATGAGAAGGCGGGCCCTAGCCTTCTAACAGAGATGCCGTGAACTACCACAAATTAAGACACATAAATATGAATAACTCTGCTCTTCATTAAAGATGGTAATCCACAGTCTTAGATCTCTGTTACAGCCCATACAAAATGATAATTAACCAACCCCAGACTCTGAAAGCCTTCCTGTATTTATACATGAGGAATACAGTTTGTGATCCACTAATTTCGTGCAGCAATGAAGATCTCTAATCTTCATGCTGCAGAGTTACAACTAAACTATTACAGCCGTAATGAATGAAGTCGTTTAAACATGAAGGATGTTGTTACTCTGGAAGTCAATGGATCAACGGATTAACCAATTGGGAGGCGTCCTGTATGTTGCAGCAATGCTCTATTTCAGCGAAGACCCATTATAGCTTCACATGGAAAACTGTGTTGTCCCTTGGAACATGAGGAATCAAATCGGAAGAGTAACAGCTGACACCACTTATGATTCTTTCCCAAGGCATTGCGGCTGATACACTTGTGCTTTGATATTAACTTAATGAAATCAACACAAGTTAGTATAAATCGAAGGCTAGAATTCATAACCATAACAATCTTAGTCATTAATTAAATGAAGCAATAATGAATTATACCTTGTCAGGATTGCTGATTGATCTGGAAAAAGACATGTATATTGTTTATGAAAGCAGGGTATAAGAGGGAAAAATGATGAAATAGGTATGGTAAAAAAGGATCATTTCTAGGACCCAACAACCCCCAAATAAGAAGCTTTCCAAATGAGAGTACTACCACATTCACATATTCAAGCTTGCTTCAACTCTCCATCTTGGATTCTTATTTATACTTGTCCTGCACAGATGTTATGTCTACAAGTTTGTCATAGCGTCCCTTCTTCCTTGCTTCACGGTTAGGCTTGATTTATGCTTCTGCCACTTTTCATGTTTTGCGCCACTAATGTATCACACCTTTTGGGTCTTGCGCATACTTGGTCCTTCGCATAGTGGGTATTGTAGAATTCAAGTGTGGTATTGAGCCCTTGACGTGTTATCGCTTGTGGGTCTTGCACACTTGACTTGTCCATCTGTCGTTTTCTTTCATGAATCTTGCATGCTTCAACAACTTGTATACTTCTTCCAATTGGTGATTCTTGCACACTTTCGAGACTTGTTTACATGTCCAACCGCTTCTTGCTCCAAATCCTCTTGCACACCCCGAAACCTTGTCGAACCATCTCTTTAGCATATACCTTAGGAGTAGTATGACTGGGTGGAATTGGGACTTGTGCATGTACCTTATGTGCTTCTTCAAACTGGATTTCATATACTTCTTCATTCTTCAGACTATCTTTCATATACTTCTTCAAACTATTAGAAGGATACTGAATCCTCTTTGACATCAATGGTGACCAAAGTTCAACATAATCAGCTTGTCTGCATAATAGTGGCATGAACACAAGTAATCATATAATGCAATTTTAGTATTTTGGCTTAAATATGCTAGTTGCACTATGTTTATTATTTATAGACATCACATCAGTTTTATAAGGTCTATAGCAACTATTGTACATTATAGGTCTTAGAATGTTATGTTGTTGTTCAAACTCACTCACAAACAAGGCCATGCTTGGGGAAATAAGGAAACCCTTCTGCGAAGGAATGTATAGGCTCCTCGAAAAGTTGAAGCCTGAGCATACATGCAACAAAGTTTTTGTTCCATTGGTAATAAGAAGCGAGCATATTTTCTATGATTATGGAGTGATCATATCGAGCTATAAATAAATAAATATGCTCCTACCAACAATAATCCTATGAATCGATCATTTATTCAGCATACTTCATGTTATCATACTTGAAATCTTGCAAAGCAACAACCTTGATAGTGAAATCATCAAATATTACACCCCAAGTTTTACTCATAACTCATGGTTACAAAATTCGTGGTAGTCCTAATGAGATGGAATGAAACAATATGATGTTCAAGCTCCCATAGACTCTCTTTTCTCTTTTCTTTGTCCATTGAGATGTTAACTCATGGTTACAAAATTCTTGGAAGTCCTAACATGACAAAATGAACCAATATGATGTTCAAGCTCCTAGAGACTCTGCTTTCCCTTTTCATCATCCATTGAGTTGATAAATGCCAAGCATTGCCAATAATTACCAAGCTTCTAGAAGACATCCAAAATGCCTTTCCTACCTCCTAGATCTATTTTAAATACAAGGCAAAGGACACAACAGTGATCATCAAAGGTAAGGAGCAGGCATCATTAGTTTCCATAGTATTTATTTTCTTATAATTCGCAGTCGTCCAAGATCCTAATAGTGCGGAAATGGAAGGTAAGGCTACTTCTAGTTCCATCCATTATGTTGAAGGAAAAGTGTCTATCTGTTGGAGGTGCATTATGTAATTCTACATGTTTTTCATTCTTGTATGCATATTTTTTAAGATTTGCATCTTCATGTTGTAGGTTACCTTCATGACTATTTGGGCATGAAGTACTCATGTTATTTGGATTTCACTTGGTTGAACCTAGAATGTTGAGAGAAAAATAGGGTCCGGGAAGGTTTGAGCCCGCCCAACAGCACCCACAGAGTGGATGAGGTCTCACCTGAGGTGTCTAGGAAGAGCAGACGGAACCATGTTTCCGCCGAGGGAGGAGGAAAGTTGTGGCTACATGGGCTAACTCTATTGCGGTACTTAAACAGAAACTTTAAACATTCGGCAAGGAGTTGTAACATATTACTTCATCACAACATTTATCATCACATTCAACATAGAACACATTACTTAATCACAACATTCATCATTATAGCAACAGTAAGCAGACATTGCATCAAACAACATTCATACATCGCAACATTGCACAAAGTTCGTACCAAACCATCATTATATTACTGTCGCAATCATATGCCAGAAGCAAAACATAGATCTTCATACATAATTGTTCTTCTCTCTCTATTCTCCTATTCCCTCGCTTCTTCTCTTATCTTCTCCCCCCTAACACTTACAGATCTTATCTATTTATAGGCTTCCGCCATTACAATATTTGTCCAAAAGCGCCCTTATTGGCTGAATCCACGACATAAAGAAAAGGTCAAGGTAGAACTTGATTGCATGTTGGATGCTAGTATTATCGAACCTGTGGAAGAGTCCGAATGGATCAGTCCTATGGTGGTGCAGGACAAAAAAACATGTGAAGTGCGCATTTGCATCGACTTGCGAAAGTTGAACGATGCCTGCTTGCATGACCCTTTTCCGAACCCGTTTACTGATGAAGTACTTGAAGGAGTGGGTGGCCAGGAGATGTACTCTTTCACTGATGGATTCTCTGGCTACCATCAGATTCGCATTGCCAAGGAATATCGCCATAAGACAACTTTCGTTACTGAATGGGGTTGCTTTCAGTACACCGTAATGCCATTTGGTTTGAAGAATGCACCTGTGACATTCATATTACTTCATATTACATTAGCAGTGAAGTGGAGTCTCCATTCATTTCGGCTGCTGTAGAACGAGAAGGTGTGTCCTCAGACACTGTTGATCTTGGAGCCGAGGTTGACAACATGCCGGTGGGAACATCAAGTGTTGCTAAGAAGCACCGAGGGGGTCAGCCTTCTGAATCACCGCAGAGTAAGAGATTGCTTCGGTCTGCGGTGGCTGGTGAAGCCCTGGAGCAGGTAGGGAAGTCCAGTCGCACCGTTCATCCATCTGCCCAATGGCTGGGACAGTCCGCAAATAATATACTTGGTTACATCCCTCCTGTTCGACCGGATGCCACCCCATGTAAGATAAATTTGAAACATAAATTTAGCGTAAAGATGCCCACACTCCCGGTTGGGATGACGTGCTCAGTGGATATTGGGTTGGCACTGATGCACTTGCGCTATGAGGACCACGACATGGTGGCCCAACCCGAAATTGCATCAACACCATATGTGCCTGAGACGTGCAATTCACCGGTTCCAGAGATACATGATTGGGCATGAGGACTACGGTAGGCCGGCTTGTTAGGGCTAATTAACATGCCACATTTTGGGCGCCTAGTGGAAGTTGGGTCTTGTGTAAAACAGCTCTTGTCATGCTTCCACGGGGGTTCATTGTGGTTGGACAGAGAGGTCCTGGTCACTGTTGACTTGATTTCTTACATTACCAGCTTGCCTAGGAATGGTGTTCATCCGACGCAGTTTATTCAAGGAAAGGTGAACGAGAAGAAGCGGGCGCGACGGTTGGCACAAAAGTATGAATTTGAATCGGATGGGCGTGGGTATCGCACTAGTAGTTGCAATATTCAGGCGGTACTCATGGGCATTAAGATCCTGTCCTGTAAAGTGATTAGGGGAGGTCGCCCTAACCAATGTAATTCGGGAATAGTTGCTTGCGCAAAGCAATGTGCGGAAGGAGTCCAGATGAACTGGTCCTTATATCTCTTAAATCATCTAATGGTGGATGTCGCAGACATCCAAGTGGGTAGAGGCGCTTTCTCATATAGTTGGATGTTGATGTTGATCGCTCTAGTTGCATGGAACGAGCCCGACACCTACCAGGGTATGGACTGCTCAGCTGCAGCGGAACGACGAGGGGCACGCTATCAGAATCTATGGTACGTACGAGAGCCTGAGTGCATCCGGGAGTGCCAATTGCAGTTTTGGTTGTATTTGGAAATGCTTTGTGATGCAGCAGCACAGGTCCTGCGAATATCCGAAGAAACTATGGCACAATTCACCCCTGTCATGGCATTTGCAATACGACCAAGTGTCATACATCTACAAGCTCGCTGTGATGTTAATCAAGAATTGTTGCAGACTAGGTATAAAGTGACAGCGGCAAATTTGGAGGCTATTGTGAATGAGTGGCTAGAGGCTTGGCGACAGCCCATGAGTTCCATATAAATTGATGCTGGAGGGCCCTACGGGTCGAGTATCAGCTCAGGATCAGTAGAGTCATCATAGTTATGATCATGAGTCAATTAGAACACCAATTGTGGGTGATAGCGACCACGCTCTTGGGGAAAATCGGTCAAAACGACACCATGAGCATGCCACGATCAGTGGGATGTCTTTACCAGTGGAGGTACAGTTGGGCCGGTTAATCACAGCCATTAACCTTGCCGCCACAACGGCTACCAACAAGATTCCCATCAAAGCGGAGGAGGGATTCTCTATGCTTGCTGCTCATATGGATTCTTTGTGTAATGCAGTGTTACAAAAGGAACCCGGTAATGTACCCATGCAGGAGACGATCACAATCCGCACCATGCCCTGGGTAAAGAATATCAACATTCCCTCGACTGCAGTTGTGACCGACAACGAGGCTTTGCAAAATGTGTTGTAGACGGTTGCCCAGATCACTGTCAATGTTAATGAACTGCTGGCAATGGCGTTGGCGACAATGCAGAAGGTCGCCTCCCAAGAAATGGCGGATAGAATGGATGAAATTAGCAAGAGCTTTCAGCACTTGCAGGCAAGCGAGGCAGCTGCAACCATCACAATTGATGAGCTTACAAGCAGGGCTACTATAGCACAGACAACAGTGGATGACCTTGAAGCTGACCTTAAGAAGGAGCGGGCTAAGAAGGGTCGCGCCATTGAAGCACTTAAAAAGGAACAAGACTTCCTTATTGCAGAAAAGGCTCACATGTGGGATGACAGTGTTCGGGTTGATCGGGTGATCACAGAGGCTTATCAGCATGTCCCGGAGCCTACTGAAGAGGTAAATGTGCTCCACCAAGTGCAGCGGCTGGGGGCTGCTATTCTTCAGTTGCGACAGGAGAAAGACCTATTGAAGGCTCAGTTGAAACTAGGTACCCCTTAGGCCGAGGTGGACCAACGAAGAAGGGAACTTGAGGAAGTTGCCACCCAGATGGAGGAGCTGGAGACATAGGAAACCAAGCTCACCGCCGAAATGGTACAGTTTTGGGGCCGCATCATTCACGATGAGCAAGTTGAACAACTCACTAAAATCCGACAAGAAGCGGAGGGCTAGATGGCCACATTAAAGGCTGCAATGAGAACCTTGCCACCAATGGAGCAAGTTGCTAAGTCACGTGATCTGAAGGACTTGCAACAATGGGTTGCCAAGGTAGATGAATGCTAGACGATATGTGCGGCCCAATTGGAAGAGTTCCAGGACATTGGCGGGAAACTGATGCTACAGGAAAGTGAAGCACTACCAGCAATACAGAGTATCGACAGCAGGTCATGGACAAGCTTTCCAATCACCCATCAGCCAACGATGTGATCAGTAGTTAGGCAGCAGCCAAGGATGCTCAGGAGCTGGTGTGGAATGTCGAATAGCCGTATGCAGACTTCAAGGCAAGGACCGCGATGTGCACTCTGTCCAGCAGTTGACATGGCTCGAGGGCGAGCCACAAGATTATGTTGGGGGCCTGTTGGCAGGCGGTTTGATGGGGAAAGGTCGCGGTACCACCGACGCTGCGACACACCAGAGGAGGGCGCGTAAGGAGTATTTTGTATTAAAGAATACCGCAGTTGGCGGGTTTTGGGTCACTTGGACCACATATTATGTAATAGTGAGTTAGTGTACCACGATATGCGGGTTTTGGGGGTTATTTGGACCGAGTCAGTTAGATATTGGTTCAATTGTCCATAGTGTCAGTTAGGAAGTCAGTTGTAAGTGGACAAATATTGTAATGGCGGAAGCCTATAAATAGATAAAAGTTGTAAGTGTTAGGGGGGAGAAGATAAGAGAAGAAGTGAGGGAATAAGAGAATAGAGAGAGAAGAATGATTATGTATGAAGATCTATGTTTTGCTTCTGGTATATGATTGCGACAGTAACATAATGATGGTTTGGTACGAACTTTGTGCAATGTTGTGATGTATGAATGTTGTTTGATGCAATGTTTGCTTATTGTTGCTATAATGATGAATGTTGTGATTAAGTAATGTGTTCTATGCTGAATGTGATGATAAATGCTGTGATGAAGTAATATGTTATAACTCCTTTCCAAATGTTTAAATTTTATGTTTAAGTACCGCAATAGAGTTAGCCCGTGCAACCACAACTTTCCTCCTCCCTCGGCGGAAACATGGTTCCGTCTGCTCTTCCTGGATGCCTCGGGTGAGACCTCATCCGCTCTGCGGGTGTTGTTGGGAGGGCTCAAACCTACTCGGGCTGGTTCCCAAGGAGATTGCGGTATGTGTCGACAGTGAGGCGAACCCCTGTTGACCGAGGTCGCATTGGTCAACAATACACCAGCAATTCTCCATATCATGGGTCATTCGAGTCAATGAGGAGAACATGTTCATCTGGTAACAATTATTTTTCAATGGGTTCCTCATCATATTTGGGAATCTTGGAGGTCATCCTAACAAATTCTAAGGAATTTTTAGACTTAGTGGACGTGAATTCTAAATCAAACTCCTTTAGAATAATAATCCATTTATTATACTTGCCCATGATTATGCATCGGATCAATATGTGTTGAAATGGATTGACATCTTCAATTAATGTAGTTATTCTTTGAGTAATGTAAAGTCAAAGTATTTAGATAGCATGAATAGTTACCATTTCAATCTTTTACACATGTGAATGACTTAGCTCAAGACCGGCTAAGTTTTTTCTTAGATAGTTTACCACATGCTCTTGATGTAGTTCATCTTTCTAAATCAAAACCATATGAATGGTTGATTAAAATGCCGCTAAATATAAGAGAAATTAACCTTACCTTCGAGGATTTGCAATTGAGGAATGTTACATGGGGGATGAAACTAAACTATCACCTCAACCTTAAACGGGTATACCGGGATTTAGTGCTTGGACACAATCAAAACTAGCAATCACCCAAATATGACACAAAATATGCACTTATGGGGATTCAAGAAAATCCTATAGTAGCACAATTTATCAAAAAATTACTTGAGATGTTCATGATGATTATCCCTCCTTTTGGATCATGTCGAGCCATCAAGCTAGGCTTTTAAAATATGTTTATTCTCATCAAATGTGTATGACATGGCCTGTTGAAACGTGGCTCCATCATTCTTTAAACCGAAATGAGTTTATATATATGCAAATGTGCCCCAAGGAAATATAAGCACAATTTTATGTTGATCTTCAAGACGGATCTAGATCTTATTATAACCTAAAAACCCATCCATGAATAAGAAAATCTCATTCCCCGCGCGTGCATTGATGATTTCGTCGATAAAGGAGTTTGGATAGTTGTCTTTTGGGAAATCTAGGTTCAAGTACCTAAATTCAATAATTACTCTAATGTTTCCTTGTTTCTTATCAATGGGTACCGAATTAGACACCCATTTCTTCAAGAGCACATGGGAGATAAAACTTGCATTAAGTATTTTTTCAACTTATGCTTTAACGAAAATAATCTTCCATGGATTGACTAGTCGTAGTTTTTGTCAAACAATGTTTGGCATTGGGATATGTCTTGATCTCATGGTCAACAACTTTGGGGTCGATTCCTGACATCTCTTCATAATAGTAAGAAATATGTCGTTATACTCTATAAATAGTGCAATATAAATCTCAAATTCCTTAGGGAAACAATCTGCACCCATGAATACATTATCAAAAACACTAGGAGTCCTAGAAATATCAATTGGCATGGTTATATATATTTTTTATGTGTTCCATTTTTCATACACATCATGTGTTGTGAGGGGTGTTACACCAAAATATTGTCATCATGAGTTATGTGTCCTCTATATGCCCTGATCCCTAAAGTACCTGGGCTAAAACATCAAAAGAGAGGTTGTTGTTCATCCCCTCAACATTATGTTGTCACCTTGATGTGCTCTGATCAATGTCAAGGTGCATTAGACTCAAGGTGACGTGCTCTGCACCTTAGCAGAGTGTGTCGGTGGCGCATGATGCTCATGCACAAGATGCGTTGACCTCCCATTAGCACGAGTTTCTCTTCTACAAGGTGCATCGTTGTTGGTTAAAGTGGATAAAAAGAGGCTTTGGGAAACTTCTTGAATCTTGGATAACATGGAGACTTATCCCTACATATCTAGGAAGGTGGCATTCGATCCCCTTACCTAGTGGGATGATCCCTTAAGCCTCTTCCCTAAATCCGCAACCTATCCTATCCCCTTAGTCCTATATATATGAACCCCCTCTCCATTGTGAGAAGAGGAAGTATAGAGTACCTACATGCTGGTGGAATTTCGCTAGGAGATCCTCCTCATCCGTTAGGAGGCTAAGCATTTGATATTTAGGCTAGGATTGTTGGAAGGAGGTTATGACGTAAAAGCATCGGTTGTAACACCTCTCTCATTGTACATCTTATTATTACATCTAATGAAAATTATTTCATAAACTTGTTGTATTGATAACATTTATGATTAACCTGTTTGAATGTTGATCTAGATTGATTCACAATCATGTGCTTTTATCACTTGTCTGTTTCCACATGTTATTGACTAGTTTTGCAATTGGAGATTTGAAGATCAGGACTTGGATCAACAACGAGAAAAGATCTGCATTTATAATGTAAGACATCTCTTTCATGTATCTTGCATTTTAATCAATCTAGGAAAGTTGTTTGTATTATGTACTTGTTTTGTTCTACACCTGAACCATTAAGACTAGGGAGATACATTTGAGTCTGCCCTTATAGATTGTCCGTAAAAAAAATTAGATTTTCTGGATACAATCATATTGATATCCATCCTTGCCAAGAACCTTGGGTTCCGAGCCACAAATGTGCTAAGGGGAAAGCACAATGTTGACACATTTCTATTGATAAGGGTTCACTTTGCACTGCTATCAACAAACACCAACCAAAAACCCTTAGGAATCGACCCATAAATTTTTTACCCTTTCGAGCAACACTCGTAGAGCGAGAGAGGTCTCACCCGAGATGTCCAAGGGGTGTTGCAGGAACCACGTTTTACGCAATAGGGAGAATACATGCATTAACCCTTACTCAATCGCTAGAAAAACCAGAGATATTGCCTTCACATTATGCTAACAAATCAAGTATATATTCAACATGTAGTCAACATTCGCATTACAGATTAATTGATAGAGCAAAAAAACCTTAAACACGTCGCAACATTAAGATAACATTCATCATTCATAACAAGGCGACACAAGTAGAAACATATAATAGAGACATAATCGAACATCCTCATGCATTAACTCATCTCAAAATCTGCGGTACAACCTTCGCAAGAATAGTTCCAAACGACTTATCGTGAATCCATATACACAAAAACGAACTTGCCGAAAACAAAAAAATACATAGATGCGAGATATCATAGTATTCAATTGATCGATCAACTCATGGATCAATGATAACTGGATGAATATATTCCCTTAAGCTTACAATAATGGTTCTATTTATAGACAACTAAGGTTGTTACAAAATGGTCCAAATGACCTATTCTAACTAACTAAACCATAACTTGTGCTTTCGTCGACTTCCTTGTTCTCCGCGAATGGTCCTTTCTTCCGCAAATACCCTCTTTGTTGTTGCAACTTCCGCACTTTATGCTCTCTAACCCCGTGCCAACAAGCCCCCAACAAAAACTTGTGGCTTTCCCTCGAGCCACCTTAGCTGGACACCTCTGGTACTACTCTTGTTCGTTGTTGTGTACTTCTCAAGATCATTCTCCAGTCTCTTGGTCGTTGTTATGTACTTCTCGAACTCATCCTCCTGTCTCTTGGTCGCTTTTATGTACTTCTCAAACTCATCCTCCAGTCTCTTGAAACCTTCATCATCTATCCCTTCTGCACAACCTGTTGCGCTCCACCCTTGCTTCTGTCTGGACAAAATTTCATCAGCATCACCCAATTGTGAACCAGGCCCAACGTTCCAGCACATCTATTTCACGCATTTGATCATCCTTTGTTGGTGTTGGCATGCCTTTGCCCTTATTTCTTCTGTGGTCGGGGGTACCATGGTTCTTCCTACTACTACAGTTTGCTTATACATCTCGGGGGAGATTTCATCTCTTTCCTTTGGAATTGTCTCTGCATCTTTATCTATTGGTTGCTCGTGAACACTTGTCGTCCTTTCCCTTAGTGCAACCTAGGTGCTTCCACAGGAAACAAAATGCACCATTTCCACCCTTTAATCTTAGTCCTTTCCTTTACAACTTCCTAAATTCCTGACACTTCTATCCTTACTGCTTAACTCTACAACTTCCTAGAGTCGCACCTCTGGCTCGATAACTCTTCATAATGTTATCTGTCCATCTGCTTTATAACTTAATTTGCTCGATTCCTATCTGTCATGGCATCTTTGGAGAATGATTACCAAGTCATTCGTCGAATATTTCCCAGATTTACCAAATTATTCCATCAAGCGAGTCATCATCTGTCGTCGCCGCCTTCCATCAATGCTTGAATGCTATAATTATGGTCTGATTTGAATGCCATGTGCTAATTGTCCACAAACTTCAACTCCTGGTTCTTATGCTTTCCTCTACGATCGAGAGATCTAAAATTTCTTGTTCTTCTATATGTCTGTTTCTTTTCTTTTTTCTGCTATTTTATTTTTTGTTATTTTTTTTTCCTTCTATTTTCTTTGTTTTTTTTTCGCACTATCCTGATAGGTCCATAGCCGACTCTACTTCGCCAGACTTTTGCTCTATTTCAGCTTTTGGGCACTCCTTGTACCTGGGATTCAACTGGTACGATCGTTGCTTCACTGGTTTCGCATTAGGCTTCAGTGGGATCTTCCTCTCGCCCAGTTCCCCAGAAATGCCTTTTGTTTCCGAAAATTTTGTTGGGAACAGATCCTCGAATTCGTGCAATAGATCCGTGAATTTTGTGATTGTCGTATCATCCTAATAATCTCCAATTCCAGCGAACTTTGGGTTTTTTTCCGACCCAATATTAAATTTATTGATGCACAACGGTTGCTGAAATTTGTCGAAGGGTATCTCAGGTGCTTCGACATTCTGACTTCCTTCCGATTCTGGTATGTAAGTGGCCCATGGATCATCCTTGTCATCGGGTTCTCCTTTCACGTTGTAGCATTCCATCAGCATCTCCGGTGTCACAATACATTGTAATCCCATTGGTTTCTCCATTGGTACTATTTCAAGCACCTTCTCCCGTACCACCTGCAAATCACTATGGTTTGAAGGGTTTTTCATCCAAGAAGCTGAAGGTCCAGCTAAATTTGATAGTTAGTTCCTCCTATGTAGTCATTCCATGTCGCAGTTCTGCTGTGACATACCAGTTTTGCGGTACCTCATCCAGTGTGTGGATGAACGCATGGACCCACTCTTGTTGCGGTCTGAGTCCCCATGCGTTTTAACATTCCTCCAAGTGATCCCTTGGGTCGCTCCATCCACTGTACTTCTTTCTGCGGTATTATTTATCTTCGTCGAATCTAGCCTCCATTAGTCATTGGCATGATGGCCAATTTGTTATTGTTGACTTATGCACCGCCCACCAATGTGCTGGTGTAGCCTTTAATGCTTTTTCCAAGGCTAGCAGTATTTGTGGTTCGGCTACCTTTTCTTCAAACTCGGCGATAAATTCAGTCAGGTTAGGAAAACCTTCGTATATTGGTTGTTCGCGTACTTCTTTTTCCACTCGTCGTAGCGATTGGGTAACCATGCACACCTTCTAAATGATACTTCAAGTAGTTGGTTCTGCCAATTCTCGAGTACTTCATCAAAATACGATGAGGCCAAGATAACACTACGCCATCCCAACTCTCCATCAACGGTATGATTGACATAGTATTCTGAGATATTAAAAACATTTTCCCATCCTTCAGTGAATTCATCCCGCATTGGTTTGACATACCACTGTCCTTCTACTGGATCTGGGGGTGCGACTACCCTCATGTCGTGATTCTCAAATGACATGTTCCTTTTCTTAAAGTTTATGACGCCCTAGTTCTCCATTTCCCGATCTATCCCTAGAAGCACCGGGTAGGGGATGGTGTTGTAAACTATCTCTATCACATCAAAATCTACATAAGTCTTAAGGCCCTCTATCTCAATTGGGATATGACACAACTGACCAATCGGTGTGACCTTACTCTGGTTCAAAAATTGAATATGTACGGGGGACCATTGCAGCTATGGTTTCCCCATTACCTCCCATGTATGCTTTGTCAACATGTTGACATCTAACCCCAAGTTAAGAATAATATTGTCGACGTTGAATGCGCCAATTTGCGCATTCATCCTCATCTCTTTCCCTATCATCCTCATATGAAATCAGTTTACTGTTCGAATTTTCCTTCCATCCTCCTTTCGATGTAGTAAGTTGACTGTCTTTGCCAATGCATCCTCATATTTTTCCAGCTCCAAGCATGTCTCTAAGAAGGCTCTTCAGTTGTTGATATTTTTCTGTGAAGTCATCGTGTTGAATATCGGCGGCATGTCATATGTGGATTCTTTCTGGCTAGTATGTGGATGTCTCATCTGCCTCATTGTCTCTTGCGCTTCCAAAAAAGTCTCCCTTTCTACTTCCACATCTAATCGGACTTGATTTCTCGTTGTCGGTTGGACACTCGACTATGGTCTATCTTCTCCTATCGCAGCTCCTCCCCTGGTCACTACTGCGACTTTTGCCTGTCGACTTCTTATTTCTGCCGAAATATTCTATACGTTTGGAGGTGGATTTGGACCTTGATTTGGATTTGGATGAGGTTGGGGTGGGTTCTTATTTTTTCACTTTGCAATCAGCTGGGGATATTCCTCCACACCGTGGTCCGGTGCACTGCAATATGTACACTGCGGAACTGGGCTCTGAAAATCTCTCTGATAATGCCTGACTTTACCACAATTGTAGCATACAACTGGGCCTCAACCTTGTCTAAAATTTCCTCACTGACCAAAACCTCCACCTCGGCCTCCATGGAATCCCCTCTGACTCCTCCTCACGGTTTTCCATATGGATGTTGGGTATATTGAGCAGTCTCATACTGCAGTTGGTCGTACTGCGGAGTGGGTTGACTGTAAACTGGATGTGGCTAGCTATAATGGAGTTGCGGTTGGTGATAGTGTGGTTGTTGCTGACTATACTTCGGTTGTTGTTGCACTGGGGGTTGCTCCTCCCATTTCATAAAGTATGTGTCTATAGGCCTCTCCTGGAGAAATTCGTACGCCCTACAATCCTTTTCTCCGTGCCCCACCGATCGACAAAAATTGTAGTGAATATTTTTCGGTTTTGACACCATCTTATGTAAATAAACACAATCTTCCACCCGATGTCCCTTCGTCTGGAAGATTATACACCATGGAATCCCTCCCTAGCTCAGTGGATTCGATGCGCCAGACTGTAAGTATTCATAGAACTCTAGGCACTAGTCCTTATGGTGTCCTTCTGACTTGCAGCAGGTGCACCATATTTCCACTCGTACTTCTTTTCCTTTTTTAATATCTTGGAGCTGGATTGTTAGATTTCCCAGCTGCCCTTGAATATGATTCATTCATAATCCTGCTTCGCAAACTAGTGAATCCTCTAACTTCATTGCAATATCCAGTGCTTCTTCTTGGGATGTGATTTTCTGTTGCATCAGCGGCCCAAGAATTTGTGGGAATAAACCTGCGGTTGCGATAAACCATTATTTGTGTTGTGCGTCGCTCATCCCAAAGATGACTTTCGCCTTTAAATATTTATATCACTGATCAAACTTCCAAATCGATTCATTTGGAAACTGCTTAATTTCCTTCAGTTGTGTGATGTACTGTGACTCAGATTTCGACTTCCTGAATTCGTTAATTAATCCTGCCTTAATCTGCGCCAGTGACTTCTACGGACTTCCTGTAGGAATTTGTATAAATTTCATGAACTAGTCTAGCGCACGACCCCTAAAGGTTGTCGCTAGCTGTCCCTTTTTTATATCTTTGTCCTGGACTTGCTTCACAGTCCATACCGCTTCACACAAAAACCAATACTGTTCGAGATCGTCAGTCTCGTTACCCCTGAAAATCGGCATTTTTACATCATCACCTGCCATTCTTGTGCTCCTAGTATTATTCACGGACCCATTACTTTTACCGTTGTTCTGACACTTTGGACAGCACTACGATGAACTTATGTTTTTTCCTCCGAATATTGGTGTAGTGCGCGAGGTTTTGGGTATGTTGTAACTTTGGGTCTATCCTTCAGATTTAAGGGTATCATGGTCGCTTTCTTCATTGCAGTGAGGTCACTTCGTCCCGTGTGGTCCCATCTTGTAGTCCTCCGTTATGGTCACCTCAGGAGACTCTCTCTGAGTCCTTCTCTTCTTCTCTAGCTGCCGGAACCTCACCCCACTTCGCAGGGTACCACAACCTTCCTCAAATTATCTTAAGAACTCATCATCACTCATGTCCATCTACCCCACATTGTTCTACAGAACCGCATTCACGCGGTACCCACACACCGGGCTCTACTCATTAGAGTTCATATTCAATTAACCCTTTTCACAAATAATCATTTTAATCCATAATTTAAGCGATAGTAGAAACCTTCCACAAGGTCCCTTGAAAATTTCCTTTTTGCATCACTATATGACTTGATCATGTCGACGACGAATTTAGTAATATATCCTTCTAGAGTACTAACCACCCAAACGTCGACAGCTCGAGATGCCCGGTTATCCACTCGCTTCAATTGTTGGATCAACTCAGGTGTCCAATGTTCAAGTTCACCACCCTGGAAATTCTTCTTTTGGAATGTCAATTGTGTCAGCCACTCATGCAACAATATTGGGAATTCGCAGAAAAATATCTTGTGGATGTCGGAGTATATATATTTCTGTAACCACTAAGACTTCGACTATCCGGATTGGAGATTCTCTTATTCGGCAAACTCTCATGCCTTCTTGTTGAACCAATCCTTGATCTCCGATTTCATCTGATGCCACATCATGTCCTCTCTTTTTCTCTTCTCTCTAGGGTCCCGGCATTAGAACCATTTGTTGAAACAGTTCTATCAACAGGGGTTCACTTCGCACTGTTGTCAACAAACACCAACCGAACACCTTTAGGAATCGACCCAGAAAGGTTTTACCCTTTCCAGCAACACTCACAGAGGGAGTGAGGTCTCACCCGAGATGTCCAAGGGGTGCTGTAGGAACCTCGTTTCCGTAGTAGGGAGAAGGCATGCATTAACCCTTACTCAATCGCTACAGAAACTAGAGATCTTGGCTTCGCATTATGCTAACAAATCAAGTATATATTCAACATGTAATCAACATTTGCAATTACAAATTAATCGACAGAGCAACAAAACCTTCGCAGCATTAAGATAACATTCATCATTCATAACATGGCAACACAAGTAGAAACACAGAATAGAGAATAGCTTCAACATACAGGGATCGAGATCAATGATCAGGGTCAAAGATAAAGGGAAGCAAAATGTATGGCAAGTAATTCCTTCAGCATAACAATACAATGAAAAATATCCCTCATTTGGTCTATCTCACTTCTTTTTATACTTAGTGCAGATAGTTACCATGTAATTGGGAGAATTTGTAACTGAGCAAGTGGTTCACGTAACCACCTTAACTCCCTCAATTTCCAAAATTTTATATATTTTTCATATTTTTTTATGGAATTCACACCTAAAGCAAGAGTGTAAAACCCCCATTTTTTACTTAGAATGTGTTTAATCAAAAGTATGTAAATGATGTAAATATGATAGTATGGATTCCTAGTGTAGAGCTCAAGGCCAAGGCCTAACTAGTGAATGGTTAGGCATGTATGATGTATATATTTTTATTTGGCCCATATGGTTGGATTACTATGTCAATTCGAAATGTATGTAAATATTATGTTGGAAATTAATAAAATGGTCCAAGATTGCTATGTAAAGAGCTCTCGAGGGGCTATGATTCCACCAGTGGGGAAGAGGAAGGGGACCTATGGGGAAAGAAAATCCTATGTTTCCATGTGTCGACCTTAGAACTAATCCAAAATTTTCCATGTTCCTTAAATGAGCCAATTACCTTCTTTTGACTATTAAACCCAATCATTGAATGAATGTGTGAGGTTCGTGTGGAAATTAATTTCATGTAGTTATTGAAGTATAGTGGGTTGTGATAGTTATGTCAACTGTTAGCAGTCCTATTTCTTCTATGGTCAGAAGCTATATCAGTTTTATTTTCACCCTTACCTCATATCCCTTGGAGTCAACACTCTTTTGATCATATTCTCATTCTCTCAAGCATGTTCCTACACCACATAGATTTTTCCATTGTTGTTCATATCCATTACCAAAAACTGTATTCAACCCAGATATTTGAATTGGAAGATATAGCTTCATTTTTGGAAGGAAAAATATATGGCTATACGTGAGCATGGAGCTTGGGAAAGCTAGGAACCTTTACCCATTGATTTCTGCTAATTTTGGATGCTTTAGAATCCATGTATTGATATTGCAGGAGGTTCTCCATCAGCATACAACAGGTTGGACTCCTACTGCACACACTAGTAAGAACTTTAAGGGTTGGATTTACTGAGGGAACTATGGATCAATGAAGAGAAATTCCTTCCTTGTGTTGTGTGTGGTATTTGGAAGAAGTTCCATGGCTGTGATGGCTTAGTGAGACCCTTGTAGAGCTCTGGTTGATATTTTTTGCTAAGCATAGTAAGCAGAATGAGTTGTGGGATGAGAGATAGAATCCTATAGGTTTTTCCTTTGCCCCAGTGGCCTCATAGCCTAGCTTGGGGGTGGCCTCTCAGCAGAAAGAGTATATGTTGGACAGAGTGCTTATGGCTTGGTGGAAAATCGCTCTTACATAGCCATTTTCTTGGATCTTCTTTGTTTAAAGATAAGTATTCTTGTGTATTTTATGTGCAATGATTTTTATTTATATGCATGTGACAATAATGCTTTAAATTGCATGTTATGTGTGTGTGGATCAATTTTATTTCCGCTGTGTGTTTTTATTTCCATGTTTGCACATGCTTTTAGTTGTATTCATTCGTAATTATGGCTATGGGGAAAAATTTAGAGGCCCCTATTCAGTTAATTCCCCCTCTTGCTGGATGGATTGGGGGATGGGGACATTACAGACTGATATCAGAGCTTCTGGTTGGAATACTAGAGCTGTATGGGCCTCTAATGCACAGT
This sequence comes from Larix kaempferi, assembly GCA_027924585.1. Classification (NCBI taxonomy): domain Eukaryota; kingdom Viridiplantae; phylum Streptophyta; class Pinopsida; order Pinales; family Pinaceae; genus Larix; species Larix kaempferi. Next base: position 534,424 of record BSBM01000659.1, read on the forward strand.
TACAGGAAAAAATTACAAGTTACAGATGAATACTTCTGTAAAGATCGTATTCTATCAAGAGACAGATAAGGTCCAAACATAACTTTGTAATGGTCCCCTTATCCCCGAATTAAAATTTCATATAAATTCAAAAATTTTATAATTTTGGTAATTTTATGTGGGCCCCACCCATGCCATGTGGATGGGTTACGTTGAGGAGACATGTGGGAAGAGGGCATGAAGTGGATCAACCACATGAGACCCATGCATAGAAGGTTTCCCAGCACAGAGTGTGGAGGTGGATGAATATCTGGCCATAGATGAGGGGGGAGATAAATGGCCAGGGATCAATAATAGTTGGGAGAAGATATGACTATCGGATATTATATAATATCAACGGCCAAGAACCATCGCACACCGATAAAGTGAACGATGGTACTTAATTCAGGACGATGTGCGCGTTGTTCCCAAAAAATCCCATGACGCATGGCCTCTTTTGAGTGACCGCGCCTCCACAAGAGTTATTTTCCGAAACTGCTTTGTAAGGGCACGTTACCGTTTATGGTAAAAGGGAAAACCACCAAAGCCCAAGGTCGAGCATCGAGTGGTGTGGTGGATTTGTGGCAGGAGGAAGGTGACATGGCCACATCACAAGGTGACAAGTAGGCATGTATAACACATCTTCGGGCTCCTTCCAGGACACATCGGCACCCTTGCCACATCAACATAAAATAATATTTTCTTATGCATGAAATTAAACTATTTACAAAAAAAAAATGAGGGTGCTACCCTCGACCTGCATTTTTTTTTTTTAATCAACAAGGTTGGATTTGGATTTTAGCAGTGGCCATTGGAGAATCAAAATTTGGTCACACTTTGGACTATGAGGGTGGATGCTACAGGATTGTAAAATTTTCTAAGTCTGGCAGAAGTGGAAAAATACAATGTAGTCAATTCCATAATTTTATAGCAGGTGATTGGATCATCCAATGAGAAAACTGAGAATTGCTGATGGCCACATCTATTATCTAATCCAAAGAGGAATTTGTCCTGCTTCTCCATGGGTGATATTTTACAAGTTTCTAAATTTGGCCTCTAATATTAAATGCACCTACACGAAAAGTGTATAACTTGGGCCAAATTGACAATTTCCAAGGACTGTAACTTTGAGCTCATAATTCAGAATTGAGCATGCTTATAGTCATTGGAAAGCTTGTCCAATGGGGAGAAATTTTATAAAGTCCAATTATAAATTGATGATTCATATTCTTTTATAGTTTGATCAGAAAAGTACCTGTAGCCATAATTGACAAAACTGTCAGTATGGGTAATTTCCATAATACATGAAAATTTATTTTTATTTTGTAATAAATCTAACAAATGTGTTTATATCAACATTTTTATAGTTTCATAATCATATCAGGGACTGTTAAAGGGTCAATAGTGAGTATAGTGCAGTTGAGACACCTCTGATCTTGGTTGGGCCAAGAGGATCATGATCATGGATGGTGCACAAGATCCTTATGAATTTGAGGTAGATGCACTGGGAGAAAATATATAGATTGATAATGAAGAGACTAAATCCAATGGTAGGAGAAACCAAGTGACTCCCCAAGAAATTGCAGAAACCATGAGGAGCCTAAGGATGGAGCTGCAGAGTTATAGAGCAGAAAATGAGAGGCTACTTAGAGCTCAAGAAGAGTAGAATCAGTTGAATGTAGCTATGCTCCAAAGTTTGGTAGACATTCAAAGGAAGATTAACTCTGGACATCATTCTCAAAATCAGGAGAATAGTGGGAGTAGCTCAGGGAGGCATTCTCATAAGAGGTCCCATAGTTCAAGAAGAGTTTCTAGAGGCAGGTCATATGCTCTAGAAATATATCCTAGTGAGTCATCTGACTCTAAGGATTCAACTGAAGGATCAATATCTTCATCTCATAGGTTTAAAAGGAAGAGGTCTTCAAAGAACAACTCACATGAATAATTTAGGAAGGTCAAACATCCTACATTTGATGGTGAGATAAAATTTGGTCAAGACAATGAGGCTTGGCTTCTTGGGATGAGGAAGTATTCCCAAGTCCAATACTACTCTGGAAATATGAAAGCAAGAGTGGATATATTCAATCTAAATGGGAGAGAATCTATATGGTGCGATCACCTTAGGCAAGTGAAGAAGATCAATGAAAGGAAGATAGTGTGGAAACAATTCAAGAAATAATTCAAGAAAAAGTATCGCTCAGATTGGTACTATAATGGAAAAATTAAAGAATTCCATGAGTGGAAGTTGAGACAAATGACTATGGAGGAGTATCCAAATAAATTTTTGGAGTTGTTGAGGTATGTCAAGTATATTAGGGATGATAAAGTCAAAATTTAGTGTTTTCTAAGTGGGTTGCCTCAATCCTATAAAGATAGAATTGAGTTTGATGATCCTCAAAATCTAGATGAGACCATAAGAAAGGCTAAGTATTGTTATGATCAAGCCAAAAGCAAGCCAGATTTTCATAAGGCATGAAAGGACAAGAGGAATGAGAAGTTTGAGCAAAGGAGGAAAGGGTTCAAGCCTCCTCATTTCAGAAATCATCCAAGGCAACCACCACAAGTTGTGACAAATCCAACTAAGATAATGGGAGACAATCCAAGAGAGCCAAGAGAGCCACTTCAATGTTGGGCATGTGGAGAGGACCATTTTCTTAGAAATTGTCCACATCGGAATGGGAGTGCAAATCAAGTTCACAAAATCCAAGAGGATGAGACTGTGGGTCAAGTGGCAAGGACTGTCCCTATGATTTATGCATCACTAGAGGACCACCAAGCACATCATTAATCAACTGTGGTTGAGGTTGAAGGTAATATTCCTAAGCAATCTATTTCTATTTTGAATGACCTTGGATCTACTCACAGTTATATCAGTGCTAAAATTGTTGAGATTTGTGATTTTAAGAGAACCGAGCATAGTAAGTCATAATTGGTTCAACTAGCCACTGAAACCAAGAGAAACGTTAGTGAGATGGTGCATAAATGTCCATTAGAAATGGGTGGATTGTCCACTTGTACAAATCTAAATATTTTACCACTTGGCTCATATGACATTCTCATTGGAATGGACTAGTTGGAAGCACACATAGTTAAACTTGATTGCTACAAAAAGAGTTTTCAGTGCATTGATGATGAAGCAAACCCAAGGGTTGTGAAAGGAATTCCAAAGAAAAAAAATTTGGGCATGTTTTGGCCACGCAACGGAAGAATTTTTGTCGGAAAGGTTGTTAATTCTATGCAGCCCATATATTGGACAAATCAGAAAATGAACTTCCAAAATTATAGAACTATCATGTGCTACAAGAATTCAAGGATGTGTTTCCTGAGGAATTCCTAGGACTACCTCCCAAGAGGCACATTGATTTCATGTCAATTCCCCTCCCATCGTCCCGATCCAAAGAGGGAACATGAAAACAATGTGGGGGTGTCTAATTCTCCTCCACATCCTTATGACGAGATTCACAATTAAAAATCAACGCATAATTAAAATATACACAGCGGAATTAAACATAATAACACACACGCAGAAGGGAAATGCATCAACCTATTTCTCCCAAGCAGAATAATAAAACAATCATACAATAATCAATCCCATTCTTATGCTATGCACAAGCTTCATGCCAACTGACTTAGGATAATCATTTCATTCAATTAACATGAATAATTAAACATTCAGAATAGAACAAAGAGTGATCATACTTTAACCACAGGGAACACTTATCTTTATGATGAAGTTGTCCAAACAACTAGCTATGTGAGAGCAACGTTCCACCCAACCATAGGTCCCTGTCCAACCTATATTCTTTCAGCTGAGAGACCACCCCCGAGCTGGGATGTGTATCCACTAAGGAGAAACTAGGAAGGCTCACTCACTGCCACGGTTTTACACCAACAAAGTCATGCTAATCCAACACACAGTTGGGTTTATCAATCATTTCAAACCTATGTTCTTTCTTCTTCTCTATCATGCACGCTTAGATTTTTTCAGTTCTGTCACCAAATAACTATGTCCCGTAATTGGATTTTCGGGATACAAAATCAGGGTTTTCCTATGGATTTATGGGAATCTAACACTCTCAAATTCTCCCCAAGGTTCAGGTCTATGGATCCCCCATTGGATTTCACTGTCCACACAAGTTTCTGGGCGTTTTTGGCACTTCAAAACGTGGCTTTTCTCAGAGTTGCGATTTCTGGTTTTTCTCACTGTTGGGCATGTGTAATGGATGAAAAATGAATCTTGGATCTTCAACAATGGAATGGGAATGAGGAAGAACTAATTCCCATGAGGTAGAGTGACTTGTGGGTCAAAAAAACAGAGCCCATACCTTCCATACGAATTTATGGGCTACCCATTCTCCATTGAAGCCATGGACTGATTCTTCAACTACTTCCTTACAACTGAATTACATGCCAGCAAGGAAAGTCAAATGGGTTCACAAGATGACATTTGGAAGCATAGGGTTCAACCCCACAATCCCCCTCACCACTCCCTAATAGATACACATGGCCCCTTCTTATTAGTTGCCTCCATAGCCAGTTTTTGATATTTTATTGCATGATGTTTATTTACATCATTTTAAAATGTTCCATGGCTTAATAACACATGGGTAACATAATATCTAATACTTTCCTTTTCAAATAAAATACGATCTTACACTAGCAGGGCCTTGGCCTTGAGCTCCATGCTAGGAAAACATACATTGCATGCATACAATATTTATATTAAAATCCAATATATCCTAAGGGTCAAAATGGGGGTATTATAATCCTCTCCCCCTTAGAATAACATCGTCCTCGGTGTTCCAATACTTAAAAATACATATACAATTTATACATGTCCAAAATTTTCAAAAACAAAATTGCAGGTATGCCCTGTATTCTATCCCTTACTTTGAACTTTCAGGACCAAGTCCTTTGACTTCCACAAGCTTCTCCCGCTGGTTCTGATATTCCAGCTCATCCACAAGTCTGAGAACTTTATGGCTGCTACCCTCTTGATGTTCCTTTGTTGGGCAGTTGCAGCAGCAATGATTTTCTCCACATTTCCAACATCTCACTGGCTGCTTTATCTTTTCCTTCTCAATTTCCTTTGAGTCTTCCCACCTGAAACATTTCTTAGTGGACTGATTGGATGAATGTCTCCTCATTGATCCATTGTCCTTTCCTCGGTTGATTATTTCCAGAATTATTTTTACATGTCATTGCAAACAAACAGAGTCCTGCAAAACCTTATGGTTCATCTCATTCTGCTACTTTTGTAGCTTGAGTAGTGCTCCAATATTTTCTTGGGTCTTGGCAATTGTTAGAAGAATATTTTCGGCCAAATCTATTAGCTTTTGGTTTGTTTCCATGGCCAATGCACACAACAACCCACTCTTTCTTTGCTAGTACCACTGTTTTTGTAACAGATGCAACCAATTAACTTCCACTTCTCATTGTGAAATACATCATTGCAATTTCTGTTAGGCCAAGCATAATATAAACATTAAAATCAGTCAATTAATTGCCCAATTGACATGGGTAGTCCATGCTTTATCCATGAGACTTTCAAACTTTTCATGCTTTCCCAACGGGAACATGAGCTTCTTCATGTCCATCCTTTCACAGGGAATTAACTTCTTCAACATTCACAATTTAATTCAAGCAAATAAACACACTCTACTTTCAGCCATAACATGCATTCAACAATTTTATGTTTTCTAAGTGCATCAATAAAAAGGAAAGAGGAGAGCAAGGGTTTTCCCCTCTTAATCTTGCTCCAATCTTGAGCCACACCACCACTGTGGTTCCATTCTCCTTAGGCTCTTTCACTTCCATGTGAATGCTTGACTTTCCCTTTCTTGGCTATGACACTTAGTGTCTAAGGTCTGTACAAGACCTCTCAACCAGGGAACCTTTCCACATGGTTTGTCTACAAAACTCTTGGCTTCTAGGACCCACACAAGTCCACTAGCACATCTTTCATTGCTGCTCATATAGAGATTTCTAGGACAATCACATGTCCAAATGCATCCTTCGGATGCCTTCATAGTTCTTGCATTCCTGCAATGACCAAAGTTTCCAACATAGAAACAATAGTGTATCAACTTGGTTGTCATAAGATTTTTTCATGAAATTTTCATTATCCAATATAAGAAATGAATGAAAATTAAATACTTATCTGTATTAGACATTTCCTCTCTACTCCACAGGTTTCCTTCTCTTCTTTACAAGCCTTGGATCACCTGTGGGATGGATGTTTGGCCAGCACACATGTTGCTCCACAACATCAAGTAGTAATGCCCAACCAGTTTACTCTCTGGATTTACCAAGCATTGGTGGTGCCAAACCAGTCCCATACCTAGTTTTCCCTCTCCATTTCCAAGCCAACTCATCCGTCTGGGTCATCAACCAATGGAAGGAAACTGCACCACGACCCATTTCGAGGTCAATACTCTACTACAGAGCCATATGCATCTCAGGGTTTTCAGTCAGTCTCGGTACTCCACCTTACTGTTGACCCAATAGATATTTTATGCCTTCATCAATATCACCACACCTTCACACACATAATAACCCCTCATGACAACCTTTGCAACACCAAATTGCATCTGTTCAAGCTGACAACACAAGATGGATAAGCAATCTCATCATTATTGCTGCTCTAAAACTATAAACATATTTCATATCATTGACTATCCAACATTGAAACACCAGGAATGCGTCCATTCCCTTAGGGTGTAGTCAATATTGACAATCCTGTCATGACCCATCATCAAAAAAGTGTGCACCCCTTTCCGATGTGAGCCATGTAGGTGCTACTCATACTCAAGCAGTCTTCCATAATGGAAATAAAATCAAAACATGCTCTGCTTATTGACTCTAACAATTAGACATGCATATTCTTAGCTAGGGTCACAAAACACTTATCTGTTTGCAGATGTAGTATTTCTTCATTAATGAGGAATGGGGCTCCTTTCTCTGAGTTAATAGCCCCTCAATTTTCCAACCCAATCCTATTTACGTTCCATATCCCACATATTTACCATCTCACTCACATGGTTTACCAACATGCAGTGCAAATGGGACATCCTCATACTGTTTGGCTCTTGTAAGTGGCATCACTTCTCCCATTATGGTCTTATGTCTGCTACCATACATGAAAATCCACTTACAAGATGTCCTCCTGACATAATTCATATAAGCCAAATAGTCATTAGTCATTTATTAGCAAAGTTCCACATCTGAGATTTACAAATCTGTAATTCACAATTCTTCCTTCTAACAGAACTTAGAGTTTGCAACCATTAGATTCCTTCTCATAAGCTCTAAATCAAAATTTTCAATTATGTTTTCCTATATAAATCATATCTCATAGATGTGAGATCCTCCCCTTAATGTTTGGTTATTGCAAATGGTAGCTTTCATCCTTTATTGTGGCAGGTCTCTCCAATCAGCCAAACAAACTGTGAGTGTTCATGCATATAATATTTTTATTGCAAACTTTACAACGGTCATTAAAGTGATCTTTGGAATTATAACACTCCATAATTCAAATACTCTCAGCTATTAACATTTCAAATGCAATGAAATGTATAGGCTTGTGTTATATGCACCATTATCACAATAAAATTACAAGACACCATACCACCATCTATGTAATTAACTTAAGGCTCTTAAATGCTCATTAATTTAGCCATATCATTTATACAACTCTATCCTTCTGACAGAGCACTCTAGAATCCCATCAAACATGACTACCTTCATGCAATCCTTCTCCTTCATTCATAGCATCTCATGAAATGATCTCAGAATTATCATTAATTCATCATTTCATCTATTGTTTAATTGTAATGAAACATATATATATATCACAATCATGCATGCACACAATGCATCTCATCGGGTGTAACTATACACATGCATGCACACTCACAACACTTACTCAATTTTTTCTTATGCATTCACTCAATGCATAACTACAAGATTTGAAAAATCTTTTAATGTGCATTTACTCAATGCACCCAACGCACTATAACATTGATCTAAGACATCTTGGTGCCTACACAAATTTTTTATTATGGTAATTTGGACATTCTAGCTAATGCTTCAACACCATACCCAACCATCTCCCAAATTCACTTGGTTAACTTATATGGATGCCTTCCTTCTCTACCCAAACAACACATCAGGAGTTTCCTCACTCCTTGGTTGTTGGCAAGAGGTTTCATCCAAATTAACACCAATGGGGAGTTCATGGTATACTTGTTGAGCACCATAGCATTATCATTCCAACCACATTATGGCATTAACCATGACTATCTCATATAGCATGCGTTACCATAATCAGGACCACCAATCCTCACTTTCCATGATATATTTTATATGAATGTAATCTAAATTTCTAAATAGTCACATGGTATGAGGCCTCTTGCCTTCACCACTCCATACTCCACCATACTATGGCAATATGGCATTCACATGAATGCATTCAACCTTATAGGCATACCATCTTATGATTACTAAATACCATGGCAATCATCTTTATTAAACCATTACCTGCATAGCTCCCATTTACACGTTTGATGTTACCTGATCAGCTGGTCTCTTACAGAGGATTACAAAATTCTTCCACCAACCTCTTGATCATGGATTCCTTTCCCTAACATTTTCTTCATAAGGTTGTTGGTCACATGAAACAACTTCATCAACATATTTATCCATGCGTATGTTGTCTTTGGTCCTACAACCAATACCAACACCAATAGTGATTATCAACCACAATTTTTACCATTAATGGTTCATTGCATATGTAAAAACTTACTACTTTTACCAATATGTAATATCATATGTGTGCACAAACATCTGCTCATGCACAGCACAATGTTTATTAATATGCGCACCAGTGCATATTCATTCCATCCATTTATTCTCTTGTATTTTTAGCTTTCCCATGCCATAAATTTATGTACATCAAGCTCATAAAATATAAATAGAGCAGCAAAATAGGGGTTAAGGAATCCTCCCTTACCAATCCCTCATCACCTCCTGGGATTCCTCTTCCACATCATAGTTGGTTTGATTTCATGGCCTCTAGAAAACACACAAGGAATCATTAGCTATTATTTTCTCAACAAGAAGCAATTCAATACATATACTCATGCATAACATTCCTACTTGCTACTTTCTAGGTAGGCAATTCTAGAAATTGCCCATATTGACAACATTTTTTATTTTTGTCAAAACAACCACTAGCACTTTTCTGCTCTAAATATCTATGATACATAGCCTCATTCAAATTTTGGTGATGCACCACTTCTTCCTGCTGGATAAGCTTTCCAATTCCTATCCACTTGCTTCATTCTGGCTTCTGGTGTGGAAATCACATTACTTCAAAAATGACAATTTTTACCAAAATTCTCCACTTTTAGACAGCTGTATTTTATTCTGAAATGCCAACTTCAGCCACTCGTAGAATCAAATCTAAGAAGAATCATGAAAACTTTTATACCGGGAGAAGTTATTCTATATAAAAAGGAACACTTAGCAACCTATGGATCCCTTTTTTGATTCACCAATCAATTTCTATAAAATTATGGGTTTGACTATTTTTAACTTTCCACTTTTTCCAAAATTTAAAAATTTTGGCCAAAAATGGCTATCTTCCAAACTGTGCATTTCTGGTAAATCTTTTTTCTAACAGGAATTGTATGTTCTAATGAGAAGATGAAATGTCAATTTCAGTATATTTCTTGAATCCAACATTTTGGGTCACTTCCATGTCTTGCAAGCTTTTCAAAATTCCGAAAACGTGGCCCGGAATAGTGCTTTTTGGCCTTCTCACACACCCCAACTCCACATCCTTTGGATTTTGGCTCCAATATTCTAAACTTAACACTATCCCTGCTCCATGGTTTCTCCATATTGATTTCATCTCAATCTGACCTCCTGCCAAGCTTCGAGACTCCAATTTGTGGAAGCCATTAATTCCAATTTTATGCCAAATTGGAGCATAATGGGCTCGGAACTCTCACTAGTTCTTTCATGGCCTTCTATAATGGCCTCAAAACACCACAGGACTCATCCAATTCTGATTTTGCATGCTCCTGCTATCGAAAAATCGATTTTCGGGCTCTATTTTTTATTTTTTACGCTTCCGCAATCCGCAATGCTGAAGTAAGAATGCCAATTTTCCAACTCCAGAAAATGTCACTTCTGCAATCCGCAATCCGTACTGCGGAACTCGGAAATGCGGAATGCCAAATTCTCAACTTCAGAAAATGTCACTTCTGCAATCCGCAATCCGTACTGCAGAACTCGAAAATGAGGACGCCAAATTTTCAACTTTGGAAAATGTCACTTCCGCAATCCGCAATCCATACTGCGGAACTCGAAAATGTGCAACGTCCAATTTTCAACTTCGAAAAATGTCACTTCCACAATCCGCAATCCGCAATCCGTACTACGGAACTCGGAAATGTGGAACGTCAAATTTTCAACTTCGCAAAATGTCACTTCTGCAATCCGTACTACGGAACTCGGAAATGCGAAATGCCAAAATGCAATTTTGAAAATTTAACGTTTCCTCAATCCACAATGTAGGTTCGGAAATGTGGAAGTCCAACACATTATTTCGAAAATTTTTACGTTTCCGCAATCTGCAATCTGCAATTGCGGAAACACCTCTACTCTGGCAAAATTTCAGAGCTCATATCTCCCTTTTCCTTTAACCAAATAAGGCAAGTATGGTACCATTAGAAATCTCTTGGAGAGCTCTATGCAACTGTGTGATCCTATGCCACACCTGAGAACTCTAAACCTATCATTTTTCTAATCAAAATGTCGCCCAAACTTCTTCAATACCACATTAAAACATTATGATATATGCCTTTAACTCATAGTTTGGCCCAAGTAGCCCCAGTGCTGTAACATGGACTATGATACCACTCTGTCAAGTCCCCTCCCTTCGTCCCGATCCATAGAGGGAACATGAGAACAATGTGGGGGTTTCTAATTCTCCTCCACATCCATATGATGGGATTCACAATTAAAAATCAATGCATAATTAAAATATACACAACGGAATTAAACATAATAACACACACACAGAAGGGAATGCATCAGCCTATTTCTTCCAAGCAGAATAATGAAACAATCATACAATAATCAATCTCATTCTCATGCTATGCACAGGCTTCATGCCAACTAACTTAGGATAATCATTTCATTCAATTAACATGAATAATTAAACATTCAGAATAGAACACAGAATTATCATACTTTAACCACAGGGAACACTTATCTTTATGATGAAGCTTTCCAAACAACTGGCTATGTAAGAGCAACGTTCCACCCAACCATAGGTCTCTGTCCAGCCTATATTTTTTCAGTTGAGAGACCACCCCTGAGATGGGATGTGTATCCACTAAGGAGGAACTAGGCAGGCTCACTCAAAACCATAGTTTCACACCAATAGAGTCATGCTAAGCCAACACATAGTTGGGTCTATCAAGCATTTCCAACCTCTATTCTTTCTTCTTCTCTATCATCCACGCTTGGATTTTCTCAGTTCTATCACCAAATAACTTTGTCCCGTAATTGGATTTTTGGGCTATAAAATTGGGGTTTTCCTATGGATTTTTGGGCATCTAACACTCTCAAATTCTCCCCAAGGTTCAGGTCTATGGATCCCCCATTGGATTTCAATGTCCACATAAGTTTAAGGGCGTTTTTGTCACTTTAAAATGTGGCTTTTCTCAGAGTTGTGATTTCTGGTTTTTCTCACTGTTGGGCATGTGTAATGGATGAAAACTGAAGCTTGTATCTTAACAATGGAATGGGAATTAGGAAGAACGAATTCCCATGAGGTAGAGTGACTTGTGGGTCAAGAAAATAGAGCCCATACATGCCATACGAATTTATGGGCTGCCCATGCTCCATTGAAGCCATGGAATGATTCTTCAACCACTTCCTTACAACTGAATTAAATGCCAACAAGGAAATTCAAATGGGTTCACAAGATGACATTTGGCAGCATAAGGTTCAACCCCACAATCCCCCTCACCACTCCCTAGTGGATACACATGGCCCCATATTATTAGTTGCCTCCATAGCCAGTTTTTGGTATTTTATTGCATGATGTTTATTTACATCATTTTACAATGTTCCATGGCTTAATAGCACATGGGTAACATAATATCTAATACTTTCCTTTTTAAATAAAATATGAGCTTACATTAGCAGGGCCTTAGCCTTGAGCTCCACACTAGGAAAACATACATTGCATGTATACAATATTTACATTAAAAGCCAATATATCCTAAGGGTGAAAATTGGGGTATTACATTTCACAATTGATCTTGTGCCAGGAGCTGCATCAATGTCTAAGACACCTTACAGAATGAGCACACTAGAATTATTAGAGTTGAAAATGCAATTGCAAGAATTATTGGAAAAGAAATACATAAGGCCAAGTGTGTATCCATGGGGAAAACCTGTATTATTTGTGAAAAATAAATATGGTACACTCAGGTTATGTATTGATTACAAGAATATGAATAAAGTGACTGTGAAGAATAAGTACCCATTGCCTCGAATTGATGATTTTTTTTATCAAATGAGAGGGGAAAAAATATTTTCAAAGATTGACTTGAGGTCTGGTTACCATCAAGTAAGGATCAAAGAAGAAGACATTCACAAGACAACCTTGAGGTCTCACTAATGCACCAGCTACCTTCACGTGTCTCATGAATAGCATTTTCCACGAATATTTGGACAATTTTGTTTATGTTTTTCTAGATGAAATTCTTATTTACTCTAAGAATGAAGAGGAGCATGAAGAAAATTTGAGGATGGATTTACAATTGTTAAGGGAGCATAAGTTGTATGCAAATATGAGCAAATGTGACTTTTATAAAAATAAGATTCATTATTTGGGTCATATTATTTCAGAGGAAGGAATATCAGTGGATCCGGAAAAGATTGAAGCCATTATGAATTGGCCAAATCCAAAGAATGTCACAGATGTGAGATATTTTATGGGTTTTGTTGGTTACTATAGAAGATTTATTGAAGGATTCTCCAAGGTTGCACACCCAATCACTTCCTTGAAAAAGAAGGGAACAAAATTTGAATGGAACCATAAATGTGAGGAAAGATTCGAGTTGTTGAAGGAGCTTCTCACAAGTGCTCCAATTCTGAAAATTGCAAACCCAGAAAAAGAATTTGTGGTGTGTACAGATGCATGTAAACAAGGACTTGGAGGAGTTCTTATGCAATAAAATCATGTGGCATGTTATGAGTCTAGGAAATTGATCTAAAACTTGTAGCCACACATGATCTAGAACTTGTAGCCATAGTTCATGGTTTGAAAATGTGGAGACATTATTAAATGGAAAGAAAATTTGAATTGAGGACAGACCATTGTGGTCTGAAATATTTGTTTGAGAAGACAACATTAAATACAAGGCAAGCTAAATGGATGGAATTTTTAGGTGAATTTGATTTTGAGATCAAACACATAAAAGGAAAAGAAAACAAAGTGGTTGATGCACTTAGCAGAAAGGTGCATGAAATGCATGTGGCAACCATCAAAACTTGCCAATCAGATTTAAGAAAACAAATTGCTAATTCTCTTGCTAAAGATGAATTATATGTGCAAATAAAAGAAAATTGAAGCATAATAATTTTGAAAAGAGGTATGAAGGGTATCATCTGGAAGAAGATGAACTTATTATTTATAAAAACAAAATTTATATTCCAAATGTAGCATACTTGAAGAGAATTTTTATGTATGAAATCCATAAAATACCATATTCTGCTCACCCAGGATATCAGAATACAATTGCTACAGTTAGGAAGCAATATTTTTGGTTGGGGATGAAAAATGATATTGATGAGTATATATCTAAATGCATGAAGTATCAACAAGTGAAATGTGAGCATCAACACCCAGTAGGTTTGTTGCGTCCTTTGCCAATTCTGGAATGGAAATGGGAAGTAAGTTCCATGGATTTTATTACAAGTTTTCTAATGATTGTGAAACAACATGATTTTATCATGGTTGTGGTAGATAAATTGTCAAAATAAACAGACTGTATTCCAATTAAATCAGCATATAAAGCAGATGCCATTGCAAGACTTTCCATGAAGGAATCTTTCAGATTGCATGGATTGCCTAAGGCAATAATTTCTGATAGGGATACCAAATTTACTTCAAAGTTTTGGAAAATTCTTTGTGCAAACTTGCGAACCCAGCTAAACTTTAGCACTGTCTATCACCCATAAACAGATGGACAAAATGAAAGAGTAAATCAAATTCTTTAGCACATGCTTCACATGTATGTGATGGACAAACCATCCAAGTGGGAAGATTATCTACACTTGGTAGAGTTTGCATATAACAATGGGAAACAAGCTTCATTGGGAATGCGTCCATTTGAATTTTTATATAGAAGAAAACGCAAGACAATAGTGACATGGGACAATCCAGTGAACAGGATTGTAATTGGGCCAGAATTGCTTAAGGAAATGGAACAAGAGGTTACAAAAATTAGGAAGAATTTAAAGGTAGCCCAAGATTGGCAGAAAATCTATGCAGATAAGAATAAAATGCATAGAGAATTCAGTGTTGGGGATCATGTATTGTGAAAATATTCACAGCAGATCTAAGAGCTGATGTATACCTCACAAGAAAAATTAAGCAGGAAAATAGAAGAAGAGTGCACAATGCAGTGTAAAAGAGCAGCAAAATTATGATACAGTAGAACTCAGATAGAAGTAGAATAACATCACACTAATTCATTAATCATAATATGAACAATAAATAATACAATGGAGAGGATTCGAATGGAATAATACAATGGAGAGGATTCGAATGGCAAGATGGAAATTCGAATTAGCCTAGATGATCTCATCATCAGATCAGTAGAGTGCCATCAATGCACAAGTAACCATCAACCATTTGTCAAACTGAGTCTAAATAAATGTAGTAGGTAACACTAATGCATGGAGTGTTAAATTTTCTGAATTTACTTCAATATGATCTAGGATCTTAACTGAGAGAACAACATGTACAGCATATCTACATCATATCAATCATGGAGACAATAATGCAAGCACACAAGAGACACAAAGATTTACTTGGGGAAAACCATAAAGGTGAAAAACCCCAATAACTTCCTCAGAGATAGATAGAGCAATGATACAACCAACCAATAGAGATAGCCATAACCTAGCAGCAATCCTCCTCCTCCATAAGTGCGCCTCTCCTCCTTGAGAGCATGTGTGAGAAGTGAGTGAGTAAATAGAGTGCCTCCCGCACTCTATTTATACTTGACTTGACTTGCCTTTTTACCTAACTCATGTAGGCTCGAACTTAACCACATAACATAATGCTGAGTGGGACGACCCCCAATAGGGTGGTCTAATAACCCTTTGACCCACATGGTCGACCCCCAATAGAGTGGTCTAATAACCCTTTGACCCACATGACTTATACAGGGCCGACCCCAAATAAGGTGGTCTAATAACCCATCAAGTATAAGTTATGACACTTACAATATAAGTGACGACACTTCCTTATAGAGGAATAAAACCATCTCTATAGGAATACAATATACATATATGCGAAATACATTCCGAAGTTACATATACATCAACACTCCCTCTTAACTAGGAAGGTATTTCTCAACACAGTTCTTCTAGCACAAGTCATCTTCTCTAGATCATCGTCACTGGATAATCGTCATCGAGTCATCATCATCATCACTGCTGCTGCTATCTCAATCAATCTCTGAATCTACTCGTCATAGGAAGTTCTACAGAGCCAGTCCTTTTTCATACTGGATGTAGGCCCACCACCTGCAGGTCTTCGTCATCACTGGCCATACTGTGGAATCCTCAGGACTTATTACGTGCGTCACAAAACCTCGAAAGAGCATCCCAGGATGTTACGGGTACACAACTCCGACCTGTAGGATCTCCCAAGGCGCTATTACATGTGACCCCACCACAAAACCTCGAAAGAGCATCTCAGGATGTTACGGGTACACAACTCCGACCTGAAATCTCCCAGGGCACAAATTACATGTGGTCCACCACAAAACCTCGCAAGAGCATCTCAGGATGTTACGGGTACACAACTCCGACCTGAAATCTCCCAGGGCGCTATTACATGTGGTCATGGAAAAACCTCGAAAGAGCATCTCAGGATGTTACGGGTACACAACTCCGACCTGAAATCTCCCAGGGCCCAAATTACATGCCATAGGACAAAACCTCGCAAGAGCATCTCAGGATGTTACGGGTACACAACTCCGACCTGAAATCTCCCAGGGCACAAATTACATGTCCTCCCAGAGCAATGTCTCGAAAGAGCATCCCAGGCTGTTACGGGTACACAACTCCGACCTATAGGATCTCCCAGACATGCTCATCTGCACAACCTGATCCACGGCCACAGAGTATCAACCTGATACTCAACATACATCATCCTGATGTACTCATGATCGTCCTGATCATCATCACTGCAACGTCCTGCTGCATGTCATCTGGAGCAACATCCTGAAGCTCGTCATCTATGATCATCCTGATCATCACTGCAACATCCTGCTGCATGTCATCTGGAGCAACATCCTGAAGCTCGTCATCTATGATCATCCTGATCATCACTGCAACATCCTGCTGCATGTCATCTGGAGCAACATCCTGAAGCTCATCATCTATGATCATCCTGATCATTAATGCATCTACTTGATGCATACCAAGTATCTACCCGATACATATCATCATACATGATCCGCCTGATCATCAATGTATCCACCTGATACAAATACAAATACATGATATATATCACCATACATGATCCACCTGATCACACAATGTATCCACCTGATACATATACAGATACATGGTCCAAGCATCCAACATGATGCATACATACATACATAAAATGATCCAACTGATCATATCCAGCATCCACATGATGCGTACATACATACATAAAATGATCCAACTGATCATATCCAGCATCCACATGATGCGTACATACATACATAAAATGATCCAACTGATCATATCCAGCATCCACATGATGCGTACATACATACATAAAAATGATCCAATTGATCATATCCAAGCAGAAACCAGAACATCATCCTGATGCTCATCATCCAGCGCTTACATCCACAGCCATGTGAAGGATCCTCCTTCCAACATGCTTGGAATGGCTTCAGCAAATGTGTCCATCACTTCTTCCTCGAAGTGTCCTCGATCTGGAGAACGCCAAGCCTCTCTCTGAAGTACTCAAACTTCACCCTAGCTAGTGGCTTCGTCAGCACATCTGCAATTTGCTCGTCCGTCGCAACATACAAGAGCTTCACAGCTCCTCTCTGCACCATATCCCTGATATAGTGATATTTGATCTCTATGTGTTTCGACCTGTCATGAAACACTGGGTTCTCGGAAAGCTTCACACAACTCTGGTTATCACAGAAGATACCAGTAGCTTCCAACGGGAGATCAAATAGCTCAGACAGTAGCTTCCATAGCCATACTGCCTCACAACTAGCTGAGCAGGCTGCAACATACTCTGCCTCAGCTGTACTCAATGCTACGCAGGACTGCTTCCTGCTAAACCAAGAGATCACACCTAATCCCATACTGAAGCAACACCCAGATGTGCTCTTCCTATCTGCAGCACTGCCAGCCCAATCTGAATCAACATAACCCTGTAGGTTAAACTTTTGTTTTGCTTCATACTTGAGCCCATAATCCACTGTACCCTTCAGGTACCTCAGAACATGCTTTACAGCAACTAGGTGAACACTCCTCGGATCCGTCAGGAACTGGCTCAATGTGTTCACAACAAAGCAAATATCTGGTCTTGTGTTCGTCAGGTACATCAAGGACCCAATCATCTGACGATACATAGTGATATCAACTGGCTCAGATGAAGCATCACATAGAAGCTTCAGATTCGATGCCATAGGTGTGGCCATGGCCTTGCAATCCATCATCCCAAATCTCTTCAGGATATCTACTGTGTACTTCCCTTGACCAAGGAAGATTCCTTCTGCACTCTGCCACACCTCCATGCCAAAAAACAAATAGTGCATCATCCCCAAGTTCTTCATCTCGAACTCGGTAGTAAGCTTCCACTGCGTGTCGACAATCAATCTATCTTCACCATACCAAGTTCTGCACATATATGATTTCCTATCATGTGTCTCAGAACCAAGTGGCTGCTCCACATACACTTCTTCTTCAACTACACCATTCAAGAAAGCTGTCTTGAATCCATCTGGTGCATCTTCTGTTTCGTCACTTTTATATTTCTCTATGCTGCCATCTGCAACATGCTTGATCTAATAGTTCCATATGGAAGTCATAACAAACTTCCCTTCAGGTCTTGGGATTACATCCCAAACATCATTCTTCATGATCGACGGATCATGGCATTCCATTTCTTCATCCCAGATCCTCGGATCTTCAATATCTTTACTAGATATCTTTGTTACTGGAACAAATGTTGTAGCTTTTGTAGGTGAAGATATACGATCTTTCCTACAAAACAGATTAAATTGCATGATTAGAAACATCTCATAATTTTCAGAACAAATTCTTACACATAAAGAAATATGTCATACAATCATGCAATTATCTTAGCCAATGCTTCAATACAACATTTATCCATATCCCGTAACTTTCTAGATGCCTTCCAATCTCTACCAGAACATTGTTAAGAGTGTGCACAACTCCCAACATGTCAGCAAAGAGGTTTCATTCTAGATAAGTAGCAATGGAATGTTGTACAGTGCCATAGGCCACTTACCCATGTATATTAGTAGTATACTATTCATCAATGCAACTATTCTAATATGCACAATACATATCCTAAGTCTAGGAACATGAGCATATACATCATTGAACAATTTTATATAAACAAACAAATATGCATGAAATGATAATTAAAATACTTATCTTTGTTTGTTCGTTGGGTGGACTCCCTCTAAGTCTTTGCTTCCTTGCAGGAGCTGCTGGAGTCCTAATCTGAAGTAGCTTCTTCTACACCTTTCTGTTGTGGAGTGTAGAGAGATAGTCAACTCCCTCTGAATATCTGCATCCTTGCAGAAACTACTGAAGTGTGCTCCTTTGCTTTATTGCAGGAACAACTGGAGTGTGCTCCCTCTTGATCTTTGCTTCCTGGATTACCTGTCTTTGAACTTATACTCATTCTTGATCCGTATGCATGCTTGTTAGTATCATCATTGTGTTATCCCCGAGGTCTCATACATAATAAAAAATTCATTAGAATAATCTTAATATTATCAAAAAACACAATAATCTAAAGCATGTATAGTCATGATCATTTCAAACAGAAATAATAAGCATTAGCTTTCAAGGTTTATGTAGGATTCTTATGGTTAGTCAAATCATAAGAAACATAACATGTCTAAACCTGTAATTACTCAAACCTATGACTCTTCGGGTTAGTTGAGTTATCAATCAAGATAAGAGATATAATATGCATAAAACCTATGATTATTCAAAGCTATACCTTCATGATTCTTCTGGTTAGTCATATCATCAATTATGGTAAGAAACATAATATGCATACCACCATGATTATTCAAACCTATGACTCTTCGTGAATAATCATTATCAACAACACAATAGTATAAGATCCTAACACAAGGTAGGATTCTAGCTTGATATAGGAAAAACATACCTGGATTAGCATGCTAGCTATTTATGTCTAACATACCCGCATAATGTCTTCTGGTTCTCTTCAGTGACTTGTGCTAGTAACCTGCATGTCTCATAAGTTAACCATTGTAGAAAAAAGTTATACATACCTCGAAAGTAGATCTTCTATGTAATCCATGACAATGGATGAATCCTTGTCTTCATGTCACCATGATCATACGTTCTTGAAGTAGAACATGATTTGTCTTTCTTGGTGTACCTTTTATGTTAGCAGACAACATAAACCTCATACAACACCATAATGCATTAGTACAATCATAAGTGTCAACACCTTAATCAATGAATATTTTCTATCGTGCATTCATAGTTTTATTAAGGTGATATGACAAGTCTAAAATCAAGACTGTACTAACCGTAATAACATGAAGACAAACATACCATAAACTTAATCATGAACAAATATCGAGACATACCTTGATGAGTCATACCTGTCGAGATCGCTTGTAATCTTCTTATGTAAGGCCTTAGCCTCATCTCCTTCTAAGACAGGAACTTCTTCACTTATGCAGGTGATCAATCCATTTTCTTCTAGGATTAACCCAATCCACTTGATTTGGAAGAACTGGACCTTGAGCTGGATATGGGTTTGTCAGAGAAACCCCAAAAATTCAAACTTTGAATTTCAAACTTCTGACAGGATAGAAATATGTGCCTTGATGAGCTGATCAAGTTGGTATATTCAGAATTTGAAAACTGCAAAGTTTCACTCCTCAATTTTGCTTTTGAAACTTCTGGATTCACTGGACGTGACCCTGAACTGGGGTTTGATGAAGCCCACTCTTCTTCCCAATCAAAATGTTTGATCCAAATCTCTAAGCTTCTATTTTTCTGAGGAGCTTCCAGCCGTGGTCATAGATTTCAAAAATTCCCATTTTTACAGAAGCCCTAATTTTCCACTTTTCTGATCAAAGTCCCGAACTAGGGTCTAATCAAGCCCAGCCTTCTGCCCAACCAAAAATTCTGATCTTGGTCTCTAAATTTCTATTTTGATGAGTAGCATCCATCTGTGGTCTCCGATTACAAAAATTCCAACTTTCTCCAAAGCCCTAAATTCCGGAAGCCATGAATGAAGGTACCAAAAAATAATTCTGTTTTGACAGAAATATGTACCTGATTGTTTCTGATGTAACTCCGAAATTTTTGATCTACAGGGTCTAAAAACATTTTCTGAGATAGCCTGACCTGTTAGCTTTCCATCCTGACAGGTCTGACCTCAATTGGATGTTCTGAGAGAGAGTTATGTCAAATGTCGCAACGTGACCTGTTTTGGGAAAATACAGGAGAGCGAACTTGTACGGCGTGCCACGTGTGACTGTTTGACCTTCGGCCTCTGAAAACGTTTTCTGAGATAGTTCGACCTGTTATCTTTCCATCCTGACAGGTATGACCTCAATTGGATTCTCTGAGAGAGAGTTATGCCAAGTGTCGCAACGTGACCTGTTTATGGGATAAAACAGTAGAGCGAACTTGTACGGCGTGCCACGTGTCACTGGTTCAACTTCGGCCTCTGAAAACGTTTTCTGAGATAGTACAGTCTGTGCAATACCTGTCACTTTTCACGAAATTTCATTTGGAGCTTCCTAGCCCAAGTTATGACCTTTTTCCCAAGGTCACCTGATTTTGACTCAGATCTGGAAGAGGCAGAAACCCTATATTGCACAGATCATAAATCACAAAGTACAACGAATTAGAGGTTGTCCTTTGGACACAAGGTACCTGGAGATCTTAGCTTCGGCCTGTAACAATTTCAGATCCGAAAACGTTGCCAAAACGGATTTATAGCGAAAGTTCTACGATGACTGATTTTTTTCTATATCAAGCCCTAGCATCGTAAGTGCAACAAGTGTCATACATGCCATATCATGCCTTCTTTCAGGCTAGCTCTGATACCATGTTAAATTTTCTGAATTTACTTCAATATGATCTAGGATCTTAACTGAGAGAAAAACATGTACAGCATATCTACAGCATATCAATCATGGAGACAATAATGCAAGCACACAAGAGACACAAAGATTTACTTGGGGAAAACCATAAAGGTGAAAAACCCCAATAACTTCCTCAAAGATAGATAGAGCAATGATACAACCAACCAATAGAGATAGCCATAACCTAGCAGCAATCCTCCTCCTCCATAAGTGCGCCTCTCCTCCTTGAGAGCATGTGTGAGAAGTGAGTGAGTAAATAGAGTGCCTCCCGCACTCTATTTATACTTGACTTGACTTGCCTTTTTACCTAACTCATGTAGGCTCGAACTTAACCACATAACATAATGCTGAGTGGGCCGACCCCCAATAGGGTGGTCTAATAACCCTTTGACCCACATGGTCGACCCCCAATAGAGTGGTCTAATAACCCTTTGACCCACATGACTTATACAGGGCCGACCCCAAATAAGGTGGTCTAATAACCCATCAAGTATAAGTTATGACACTTACAATATAAGTGACGACACTTCCTTATAGAGGAATAAAACCATCTTTATAGGAATACAATATACATATATGCGAAATACATTCCGAAGTTACATATACATCAACATGGAGCACTAATGTAATGAAGGAGAATCCAAGAAGGGCACATGAGGAGCTAACTGCAGTCAGAATAGTCAACCAAGTCTCTATGGAGGTCCATTGGAGTGTTTCAGTGAGTTAACTAGTCAATCTATCCTCAAATCAAGGAGAGATCCACAAATCAAGCAACTTACTGAGTGTCTCACTGGTGGTTGGTGAGAGAGGGTGCACTTCACATGTGGTAGGTGAAAAGAGGGCACATCACTGACTAAGAGGGTTGGAACTGAGTAGAAACATGCTCCTGGGGCTAGTAAACTAAGCACTAGGTGCTGGGAGACACCATATTGATGACTGGGATGCATGCAATTGCATGTCTGCATGAAAAATTGTTGCATGCAGAACTGACATAATGCTGGTAGGACTAGGATGGAGTATAGAAATATTCTAACACCCCCCTTTAATCCATCCTGGGCCTTGGTAACTAAGACCAAAGGTCACCCAATATAATGAATAATAAAGAAAAGTCCATGAAACAAGGAAATGGAGAAAAACCTCATGGGAAAAATACCCCCCTCAAAAGAGACTTTAAGGAACACCAAAAAATAAATGCTCCAAACTCAAGTAGGTGTGATGCTTGGTCATATGTCTAAAGGTATATTCTTCTTGGGAAGAAGTGGTTCATGCTCCAAAAATATGTGCTTGTGTTCTCCTTCAGTGGATGCAAGCGAATATCGAGACATGTGCTTGTACTTTCCCTTCAGACCGAATGTGATGAGAACAAATCCAAAGGTATGAGGATGATCCTGGAACCTGTAATTCGAAAAAGCTGAGATAGGATCAAATCCATGAATGTATAGATAGTCTTTTATTATCTCCTTTGAACCATCATAGATGAGATCATGCCCAAAAGAACCATCACATGATAGTGGTTTCTTGGACTTCAAATCAACTCCAAGACTTGATAAATGGTTTCTTGAGATCTCCTTTGAACCAGTATGGGTGAGATCAAAACCAAATGAACCATGAAACAATGGTAATGGCTTGGATATCGAATCAGATCCAAGAAATAATGAATGGTTTCTTGAGATCTCCTTTGAACCAAGAGGGGTGAGATCAAAACCAAATAAACCATGATATGCATGAGAAATGATCCCAAGCAAATGGTAATGCCCTATATCTTCAATGAACTTCTGAGAGCATGTACAAATGATCATATAGTAGCACATAAGAGGTAAGTGATGAAGGAGAGAAAATGCAACTACCTCCAATTGCTGATTTAACCTCTGAAACATTCAATAGATCATCATTATGCAAACCAATAGACTCTTGTGCAAGAGAGGATTTAAGAACCTCTTCAGTTTCTAGAGTGTGAGCTAGTTTAGAATTCGAAATAGAAGACATTGAGAACATGAGTGTTGAATCTGCAAGTTCTTCTTCTTTTTGGACAACTTCATTATGAGATATGTTTGATACTGAATCATGATCAGAGAGACCATCAAGGAGGGAAACTGCATCACTGGGCTTGCTCTCCAAATAGTTTGCACCAATCCCTTCATTCCGTTTTCCAAATATTTCATCCAGATGGGCCCATAGCTCTTTTGGAGATTCAGTAGAATCATAGAAGTGGGATTGCATACAACGATACATAGCAGTCAACATTTCTCCATAGGCTCTGTCACCTTCATTTAACCAATCATTCTCCTCTTCAGAGGATTCGAACTCTCTTTCAAGACAATAATCAAAAATACCATTTCTCTTCAAATATGCTATCATATTTGGTTTCCACTCATCATAGTTGAATGGAGAGAGAGGACAAATTCCTTCCAGTTTCATGGAAGTTGTTGCAGAAGCCCTGCAAAAACAATAGAGAATATCTGCAACTGTTACTGCTGCAACTATTGCTACACTCAAAATCTTGGTAATAACCTGCAAAAAAAACTTTTAGGAATGGAGATAGACTATACTCTCAACATGATCTGATACCATGTGAAAATCCTAACAACAGATCTAAGAGCTGATGTATACCTCACAAGAAAGATTAAGCAGGAAATAGAAGAAGAGTGGACAATGCAGTGTAAAAGAGCAGCATAATAATGATACAATAGAACTCATATAGAATCAGAATAACATCACACTAATTCATTAATCATAATATGAAAAATAAATAATACAATGGAGAAGATTCGAATGCCAAGGTGGCAATTCGAATTAGCCTGCATGATCTCATCATTAGATCAGTAGAGTGTCATCAATGCACAAGTAACCATCAACCATGTGTCAAACTGAGTCTAATTGAATGTAGTAGGTGTAACTGATGCATGGAGCACTAATGTAGTGAAGGAGAATCCAAGGAGGGTGCATGAGGAGCTAACTGCAGTCAGAATAGTCAACCAAGTCTCTCTGGAGGTCCATCGGAGTGTTTCAGTGAGTTAACTAGTCAATTTGTCCTCAAATCAAGTAACTTACTAAGTGTGCATTGGTGGTAGGTGAGAGAGGGCACAATTCACATGTGGTAGGTGAAAATATGGCGCATCACTGACTAGGAGGGTTGGAACTGAGTAGAAACAGGCTCTCGGGGCTAGTAAACTAAGAACTAGGTGATGGGAGACACCATACTGATGACTGGGATGCATGCAATTGCATTCCTGCATGCAAAAATGTTGCATGCAGAATTGACATAATGATGGTAGGAATAGGATGGAGTATAGAAATATCCTAACACCCCCCCTTAATCCATCCTGGGCCCTGGTAACTGAGACCAAAGGTCACTCAATATAATGAATAATAAAGAATAGTCCATGAAACAAGGAAATGGAGAAAAATATCATGGGAAAAATACCCCCCCCTCAAAAGAGACTTTAAGGCATGCAAAAAAATAAATGCTCCAAACTCAAGCAGGTGTGATGCTTGGTCATATGTTTGGAGGTATCTTCTTCTTGGAAATAAGTGGTTCATGCTCCAAAAACATCTACTTGTGTTCTCCCTCACTGGATGCAAGCGAATATGGAGACATGTGCTTGTACTTGCTCTTCAAACCGAATGTGATGAGAACAAATCCAAAGGTATGAGCATGATCCTGGAACCTATGATTTGAATCAGCTGAGATAGGATCAAATCCATGAATGTATAGATAGTCTTTTGTTATCTCCTTTGAACCATCATAGGTGAGATCATGCCCAAAAGAACCATCACATGATAGTGGTTGCTTAGACTTCAAATCAGCTCCAAGACTTGATAAATGGTTTCTTGAGATCTCCTTTGAACTAGTAGGGGTGAGATCAAAACCAAATGAACCATGAAACAATGGTAATGGATTGGATTTCGAATTAGATCCAAGAAATGATGAATGGTTTCTTGAGATCTCCTTTGAACCAAGAGGGGTGAGATCAAAACCAAATAAACCATGATATGCATGAGAAATGATCCCAAGCGAATGGTAATACCCTACATCTTCAATGTGTGAAAATGCTCATAGTATATCCAAGAGATGATGTAAACCTCACAATGAAAGAATTTAGGAATAATAGAAGAAGAATAGAGCAGTAGAACATAGATCCAAAGGAGCTCAGATAGAGGCAGAATAATTACACATGTTACATTAATCTGAATAGTAAAACAGTAATTATACAATGCTCAGGATTCGAATACACTAGGTGTGATTCGAATGCATGGATAGATCCAAAATCAGTGGAGTGTCATCAAAGCACAACTAGAAGTCTATCTCATCATCGGTGGAGTCATCAATGCACAAGTAACTATCAACCATCAGTCTAACTGAGTCTAACTCAGTGTGGTAGGTGTGACTGAGTGTAACTGGAACATGGAGGCACTAACTGCATGAAGGAGGCTCATTGGAGGGCGCATGAGGAGCTAACTGAAGTCAGAATGAGTAGTCTAGTCTCATTGGAGGTCCATCGACGTGATACAGTTAGTTGAGAGTCAGTCTAGCCTTAAATCAAGGAAGGAACTGAAGATAATGCAACTAACTGAAGTACAACTGAATGGTAGGTGAGAGAGGGCAAGTGGCTCCCTAAAATCAAGGAGGAAGGGTGCACTAAGCACTAGGAGGGATAAAACTGATCAGTGAGAAGCTCTTGGGGCTAGCTAGCTGAGGGCTAGGTGCTGGGACTGATGACTAGGATGCATGCAGAAATGCATGCAAGACTGATAATGAAAATAATTGAAATGCTGGTAGGACTCGGCTGGAGTATAGGAATATACTAACACCCCCCCCTTAATCCATCCTAGGCCCTGGTAACTAGGACCAAAGGTCACCCATACAATAAAATGATAGAAAAATAAAGAACTGTTCATAAACCGAGAAAATGGGGAAAGCCTCATGGGAAAAATACCCCCCCTCAAAAGAACAGTAAAATAATTCAAAGAACCATCATACTAAGCAGAAAGGAAGAAAGATTTCCTTAGTTAAAATTTTTGCAAAAAACTTGGCAAGCTATTCCTCTGTAGGATGCCAAAGCAGGTGCTAGATCTAGATCTAGTCTTCTCATGTGCCTCCCACTGTGTAGAGGATGTGTCCCACTGTGTAGAGGATGTGTTGGATGAAGCAATTTTTCAGGAATTATTTCTGCAACTAGAGCGAATGGATCATGAGGAGTCTTCCCAAGGGATGGAAGAGAGAACCCCATCATCATGCTGCATCTCTCATGGAGAGGCAGATGACATAATGCAAGGTTGGCATGATGTTGAAGTCTGGTAGTTCTGTGAACAGATGAATCCTCAACTGTGTTCTCATTAGTTGCAAGGACTGTGTGAGCCCATATTGGCCTTGAATCTAGATTGAGAACATGTGTTGGTTCTAGATCTAAATCTTCTTGAACTTTGATCTCAACATCAAGATCTTGTTCTATATCTTCATCAGAAGAAGAGTCACTCGAATCTTCATCAGATTCTGAGGAAGTAGGAAGAGAGAAGGGAAGAAAATGAGAGAACTCATATGCCTTGGAGGCATGATTTGCAAACCCTTTTTCTATAGTCTTCCCAGTGGAGATCTCTATATTCTCAACTGTGTCGGGACCAAAAGTCACCTCCTTAAGTGATCCGGTGTGAGTCATGTGATATACAGATAACAAGTTTGTTGTCAAGAGGGAACGAATAGAACATTCTTGAACTTGCCATGCTCCATATGTACTGTACCCAATCCTTTGGCAGAAATTTGAGAGTTGTCTCCCATGTGAAAAGTAGGCCCATCTATGAGCTCTAAAGAAGAAAATGATTCTTCTGAGGAAACCATGTGGTTGGAGGCTCCAGAATCTATGAGGAGGGCCTTTGATTTTGAAAAACCAGCCATCAATGCATGGCAGTCCTCATGACCATCAAATCCACTTCCAGAATCAGACATCTTTGGATCTTTTGGAATAGCAATTTTGTTCTGTTCAAGAAGCTTGGTTAGTAGGTCTATTTTCTTGTGCATGCAAGCTTTCTCGGGATGGTTTCCTCTCTTGCAGTAGGGACATGTAGATCTCTTATGTTTGTCCTTCTTTGAGATGGAGGCTCCTTTTGATGGACTAGACTTATCATTCAGCTTGGATTTATATGGCTTCTTATCTTTGTCCTTTTTCCTTCCTTTCACATTCGACCCACTTTCTCCTCCAACTATAAGAGCTAGATCTTTGAAGGCCTTGATGGCACCCATTTGAATCAATTTGTCCTCTTCTTGAATCAGAGCTTCAGTAAAGACTTCTAAGGTTGGCATCTTCCATCCAGGGATTGACATTCGCCCAGAATGGAAAGTAGATACAAAGACATAAAATTGAGATCCAAGTTCGCTCAAAATGGAGAGCACCAATTGGTCATCACTTTTAGTGATGCCACAATGCTTGCATTGTAAAACCAATTTCTTAAATTTTGAGAAGAATTCTTGAATGGTCTCGAAATTGCTAGGTTGTAGGGAAACCAATTCATTTTCAAGAATGTGGCCTCTTAGCCCATCTTGTTTACCAAAAAGACTCTCCAATTTTGTCCATAACTCATTTGGAGACTTCAATCCTTCAACATGAAACAATAGATATTTAGACATATGAAGGTATATGTAACGAAAGGCTTCATCCATTTTATTTAGATGCTTGGTTTTCTCCACAGCTGCATGTGGTATGGGATCTTTTTCAAATACCAATCTGGATAGCTATCTAGTACACAAGTGTAATTTCATCTCAGTCTTCCATTCAAAGTAATTGAAGGGAGTGAGGATCATAGGAGAGGAAGGAGCATTCGAATTGCTCATCTTGACTGCTGGAACGAGTGAAAAGGTCAAACTACTGATACTACAGCTGCAACTGCTGGAACTTCGAAATACCTGCAAAAAAATCTCAAGAATGGAGGTAGAATATACTCTCAAATGGCTCTGATACCATGTGAAAATGCTCACAGTGGATCCAAGAGATGATGTAAACCTCACAATGAAAGAATTTAGGAATAATAGAAGAAGAATAGAGCAGTAGAACATAGATCCAAATGAGCTCAGATAGAGGCAGAATAATTACACATGTTACATTAATCTGAATAGTAAAACAGTAATTATACAATGTTCAGGATTTGAATACACTAGGTGTGATTCGAATGCATGGATAGATCCAAAATCACTGGAGTCTCATTAAAGAACAACTAGAATCCTATCTCATCATCGGTGGAGTCATCAATGCACAAGTAACTGTCAACCATCAGTCTAACTGAGTCTAACTGAGTGTGGTAGGTGTGACTGAGTGTAACTGGCACATGGAGGCACTAACTGAATGAAGGAGGCTCAGTGGAGGGTGCATGAGGAGTTAACTGAAATCAAAATGAGAAGTCTAGTCTCACTGGAGGTCCATTGGAGTGATACAGTCAGTTGAGAGTCAGTCTAGCCTTAAATCAAGGAAGGAACTGAAGATAACTCAACTAACTAAAGTACAATTGAATGGTAGGTGAGAGAGGGTGAGTGGCTTCCTAAAATCAAGGAGGAAGGGCGCACTAAGCTCTAGGTGGGATAAAACTGATAATTGAGAAGCTCTCGGGGCTAGCTAGCTGAGGGATAGGTGTTGGGACTGATGACTAGGATGCATGCATGCAGAATGTGTGCTGCATGCAGAAATGCATGCAAGACGGATAATGAAAATGGCAGGACTAGGATGGAGTATAGGAATGTCTTAACACAATGAACTTTTGAGAGCATGTACAAATGATCATATAGTAGAACATAAGAGGTACGTGATCAAGGAGAGTGAATGCATCACCTCCAATTGCTTATTTAACCTCTGAAACATTCAATAGATCATCATTATGCAAACCAGCAGACTCTTGTGCAAGAGAGGATTTAAGAACCTCTTCAGTTTCTATAGTGTGAGCTGGGTCAGAATTCGAAATAGAAGAAATTGAGAACATGGGTGTTGAATTTGCAAGTTCTTCTTCTTTTTGGACAACTTCATTATGAGATATGTTTGATACTGAATCATGATCAGAGAGACCATCAAGGAGGGCGAATGCATCACTGGGCTTGCTCTCCAAATAGTTTGCACCAATCCCTTCATTCCGTTTTCCAAATATTTCATCCAAATGGGACCATAGCTTTTTTGGAGATTCAGCAGAGTCATAGAAGTGGGATTGCATACAACAAGACATAGCAGTCAACATTTCTCCATAGGCTTTGTCACCTTCGTTTAACCAATCATTCTCCTATTCAGAGGATTCGAACTCTCTTTCAATACAATAATAAAAAATACCATGTCTCTCCAAATATGCTATCATCTTTGGTTTCCACTCATCATAGTTGAATGGAGAGAGAGGACAAATTCATTCCAGATTCATCAAAGTTGTTGCAGAAAACCTGCAAAAACAACATAGAATATCTGCAACTGCTACTACTGCAAAACTGCTGCAACTGTTGCTACACTCGAAATCTTGGTAATAACCTGCAAAAAAAAAATATCAGGAATGGAGATAGACTATACTCTCAACCTACTTTGATACCATGTGAAAATCCTAACAACAGATATAAGAGCTGATGTAAACCTCACAAGAAAGATTAAGAAGGAAAATAGAAGAAGAGTGGGCAATGCAGTGTAAAAGAGCAGCAGAATTATGATACAGTAGAACTTAGATAGACGTAGAATAACATCACACTAATTCATTAATCATAATATTAAAAATAAATAATACAATGGAGAGGATTCAAATTCTAAAGTGGAAACTCGAATTAGCCTGCATGATCTCATCATCAGATCAGTAGAGTGTCATCAATGCACAAGTAACCATCAACCATGTGTCAAAATGAGTCTAACTTGATGTAGTAGGTGTAATTGATGCATGGAGCACTAATGTAGTGAAGGAGAATCCAAGGAGGGCGCATGAGGAGCTAATTGCAGTCAGAATAGTCAACCAAGTCTCTCTGGAGGTCCATCGGAGTGTTTCAGTGAGGTAACTAGTCAATTTGTCCTCAAATCAAGGAGAGATCCACAAATCAAGCAACTTACTGAGTGTGTCACTGGTGGTAGGTGAGAGAGGGCACAATTCACATGTGGTAGGTGAAAATAGGGCGCATCACTGACTAGGAGGGCTGGAACTAAGTGGAAACAAGTTCCCGAGGCTAGTAAACTAAGGACTAGGTGTTGGGAGACACCATAGTAATGACCAGGATGCATGCAAAACTGTTGCATGTAGAACTGACATAGTACTAGTAGGACTAGGATGGAGTATAGAAATATCCTAATACCCCCCCTTAATCCATCCTTGGCCCTATTAACTGAGACCAAAGGTCACCCAATATAATGAATAATAAAGAACAGTCCATGAAACAAGGAAATGGGGAAAAACATCATGGGAAAAATACCCCCCCCCTCAAAAGAGACTGTAAGGCACACCAAAAAATAAATGATCCAAAGTCAAGCAGGTGTGATGCTTGGTCATATGTCTGGAGGTATCTTCTTCTTGGGAAGAAGTGGTTCATGCTCCAAAAATATGTGCTTGTGTTCTCCTTCAGTGGATCCAAGCAAATATGGAGACATGTGCTTGTAATTTCTCTTCAAACCGAATGTGATAAGAGCAAATCCAAAGGTATGAGGATGATCTTGGAACCTATGATTCGAATCAGCTGAGGTTGGATCAAATCCATGAATGTGTAGATAGTATTTTGTTATCTCCTTTGAACCATCATAGGTGAGATCATGCCCAAAAGAACCATCACATGATAGTGGTTGCTTGGACTTCAAATAGCTCCAAGACTTGATAAATGGTTTCTTGAGATCTCCTTTGAACCAGCAGGGGTGAGATCAAAACCAAATGAACCATGAAACAATGGTAATGGCTTGGATTTCGAATCAGATCCAAGAAATGATGAATGGTTTCTTGAGATCTCCTTTGAACCAGCAGGGGTGAGATCAAAACCAAATAAACCACGATATGCATGAGAAATGATCCAAAGCGAATGGTAATGCCCTACATCTCCAATGACCTTCTGAGAGCATGTACAAATGATCATATAGTAGTACATAAGAGGTAAGTGATCAAGGAGAGCGAATGCATCACCTCCAATTGTTGATTTAACCTCCAAAACATTCAATAGATCATCATTATGCAAACCAACAGACTCTTGTGCAAGAGAGGATTTAAGAAACTCTTCAGTTTCTAGAGTGTGAGCTGGCTCAGAATTCGAAATAGAAGACATTGAGAACATGAGTGTTGAATCTGCAAGTTCTTATTCTTTTTGGACAACTTCATTATGAGATATGTTTGATTCTGAATCATGATCAAAGAGACCATCAAGGAGGGCAAATGCATCACTGGGATTGATATCCAAATAGTTTGCACCAATCCCTTCACTCTGTTTTCAAAATGTTTCATCCTGATGGGCCCATAGCTCTTTTGGAGATTCAACAGAATCATAGAAGTGGGATTGCATACAATGAGACATAGCAGTCAACATTGCTCCATAGGCTCTATCACCTTCATTTAACCAATCATTCTCCTCTTCAGAGAATTCGAACTCTCTTTCAAGACAATAATAAAAAATACCATGTTTCTTCAAATATGCTATCATCTTTGGTTTCCATTCATCATAGTTGAATGGAGAGAGAGGAGGAATTCCTTCCAGATTCATGGAAGCTGTTGTAGAAGACTTGCAAAAACAATAGAGAATATCTACAACTGCTACTACTACAAAACTGCTGCTACACTCAAAATCTTGGTAATAAACTACAAAAAAAAACTCTCAGGAATGGAGATAGAGTATACTCTCAACATGCTCTGATACCATGTGAAAATCCTCACAGCAGATCTAAGAGCTAATGTATACCTCACAAGAAAGATTAAGCAGGAAAATAGAAGAAGAATGGACAATGCAGTATAAAAGAGCAGCACAATTATGATACAATAGAACTTAGATAGAGGAAGAATAACATCACACTAATTCATTAATCATAATATGAACAATAAATAATACAATGGAGAGGATTCGAATGCCAAGGTGGCAATTCGAATTGGCCTGCATGATCTCACCATCAGATCAGTAGAGTGTCATCAATGCACAAGTAACCATCAACCATGTGTCAAAATGAGTCTATCTGAATGTAGTAGGTGTAACTGATGCATGGAGCACTAATGTAGTGAAGGAGAATCCAAGGAGGGTGCTTGAGGAGCTAACTGCAGTCAGAGTAGTCAACCAAGTCTCTCTGGAGGTCCATTAGAGTGTTTCAGTGAGTTAACTAGTTAATCTATCCTCAAATCAAGCAACTTACTAAGTGTGTCACTGGTGGTAGGTGAGAGAGGGCACACTTCACATGTGGTAGGTGAAAAGAGGGCGCATCACTGACTAGGAGGGCTGGAACTGAGTGGAAACAGGCTCGCGGGGCTAGTAAACTAAGCACTAGGAGTTGGGAGACACCATACTGATGATTGGGATGGATGCAAAACTATTGCATGCAGAACTAACATAATGTTGGTAGGACTAGGATGGAGTATAGAAATATTCTAACATGTATACCTTAGAGTGAGGCCAAAGAAGAGTTCCTTGAAGCTTGGAAATTGTGCCAAGCTGCCACCAAGATATTTTGGGTCATTTGAAGTGCTTGAAATAATAGGACGAGTTGCATATAGAATTGCATTGCATGCTAACACTAGAGCTCATAATGTTTTTCATGTTTCTTTTCTTAAGAAATATGTACATGATCCTAACCACGTGATTGATCGAGATGTGATCCAAGTGGAACCTGAGTGAGAGTTCCAAACCAAGTCAATATGCATCCTAGAAAGGAAGGTGGCATTGCTCCAGAACCAAGCCATCGGATAGGTAAAGGTGAAATGGAAGCATTTCGGTCCCTATGAGGCTATGTGGGAGTTGGAGGATGCCATGAAAGAGGAATACCCATTTTTGTTCTGATTTTGAGCAAACACCAAGGACAGTGTTATTCCAAGGGGGAGGGGATTGTAATGCCCCCAATTTTGACTTGGAATGTATTTAATAAAAATGATGTAAATGATGTAAATAAGCTAGTATGGATTCCTAATGTGGATCTCAAGGCCAAGGTCTAACTAGTGAATGGCTAGGCATGTATGATGTATATTTTTTTATTTGGACCATATGGTTGGATTACTATGCCAATTCGAAATGTATGTAAATATTATGTTGGAAATTAATAAAATGGTCTAAGATGGTTGTGTAAAGAACACTAGAGGAGCTATGATTCCACCAGTGGGGAAGAGGAAGGGGACCTATGGGAAACCAAATTCTATGTTGCCATGTGTCAACCTTAGAACTCATCCAAAATCTGTCATGTTCCTTAAATGAGTCAATTACCTTCTTTTGACTATTTAACCCAATCAATGAATCCATTTGTAAGGTTGGTGTGAAAATTCATTTCATGCAGTTATTGAAGCATGGGGGTTGTGACAGTTATTTTAGCTATCATAAATCCTATTTCTTCTATGGTCCTAAGCTATGTCAGTTGAATTTTCACCCTTACCTCATATCCTTTGGATTCAACACTCTTTTGATCAAATTCCAATTATCTCATGCATGTTACTACACTACTTAGAGTTTTCCATTATTGTTCATATCCATTACCAAAAACAGTGTTCAACCCAAAAATTCGAATTGGTAGACAAAGCTTCATTTTTGTAAGGAAAAATAGATGGTTGTAGGTGAGCATGGACGTTGGGAAAGCTAGGAACCTTTACCGATTGAGCTCTGCTACTTTTGGATGCTTGAGAAGCCATGTATTAATATTGCAGGAGGTTCTCCATTAGCATACAACAGGTTGGACTCCTACTACAGACATTGGTAAGCACTATAAGGGTTCGATTTCCTGAGGGAACTATGGATCAATGAAGGGAAATGTATTCCTTGTGTTGTGTGGGGCGGTTGGAAGGAGTTCCATGGCTGTTATCGCTTAGTGAGACTCTTGTAGAGCTCTGGTTGAGCATTTTGGCTAAGTATAGTAAACATAATAGGTTGTGGGTTAAGAGATAGAAGCTTGTAGGTGTTTCATTCTCCCTGGTGGCCTCATAGCCCAACTTGGGGGTGGCCTCTCAACATAATGTTAAAATTCAATATTCTCTTATGAGACCTTTGGATTGTCAAACTCCAGTCTGTCTTGGAAATGTTGAGGTAAATAACTCAGGAACTGTTGAATTTTAATCTTCTCCTCCTTAATGTATGGAACATATAACGCAACACTTCTAGAAATTTGTTAATCGAATCTTCCATATTTAGTTATCCCATATTGGGTTCACGGAACTAATTTATTTTCTTATCATAAAATATTTCTGGAAGATATTTATTTCAAAAGTATTCTTTGAATTCCTTCCAGTTGATATCCTTCACCTTAATCGTTTGGTCACCTTTAGATCTTTCCACCAAATAGATGCCTTGGAGGTGAGATCAAACACAACCAATCGATATTTCATGTTCTCGTCATAGTTTAGATCTGAAAGTACTTCATTCCAAACAACCATGCTTCATCTTCTTTGCCTGTCTTCACCATGCCATTAAAGGTAGATGGTTTGATCTTCTTGAAATCCCCCTATAATTCGTTGGAAAACTTTTACTTTTGTTTTTTCTTGGGAGGTGATCTCATTATGCTTTAACTATCTAAGTTGTTAGAGGTAATCTCTACTGCTAGTTGATTTGTCTTCCACCTTGAGTAGTGGTTTTGACTTTGGTTCCTTGCTTTGGTAACCTTCTTCGTATGATTATTTATTTCCTCCATTGATGAAAATAAGAGCAGGTTGTATTGTATTTATGATTT
Source organism: Larix kaempferi (assembly GCA_027924585.1). Classification (NCBI taxonomy): domain Eukaryota; kingdom Viridiplantae; phylum Streptophyta; class Pinopsida; order Pinales; family Pinaceae; genus Larix; species Larix kaempferi. Next base: position 569,933 of record BSBM01000659.1, read on the forward strand.
CAATAAGGTTGTAAAAAAAGATAGCATTGATGTCACACTTCTCTTCCAAATATTTTATGTTGTCATCTTTGAAACTTTGTAATTCCTCTTGCAATTTTTTTACTATTTCTAGCATTACTGAAGGAGTTGTTGTTCTGTGGTCCGAGTTCAACTCAACCCATAAGTGCTATTCAGGAGGAGATCCATCTCCCATCCCAAGTTGATTGGGTACCTCACTCATCATTTTTTTCAAGTGGTTCTAACTCTTTGAGTTACCTGATTCTTTTCAAAGTTGTTTTCTTATTGATGCCTGAAAGTTAAATAGTTTATTAGATGCATATAAAAGTATCAACGTATTAGTTAAGTCCATAAGGTCCAAGTGTTGTAACCTTGGATCTGATACCATTTTGTAATGTATCCAAAACACTTAGAAAAAATAAAATTTATCTTCTCTTGCAATAAAACATAAGATAGTGAACTTCCTGTTGAAAGGTCATTCGACAAGTTCTTACCTTCTCTCAACAAAGGACTTACCTTATTTCAACTGAGCATACACAACATATTCCTAGTTAGGACTAAATATTCGAGCACTTACCTTCACTCGATAGACTACTTTCACTACTGCAACTAAGCTTACAATTTAGTCAGCCACTTTATCCATCACCTATTTACCATTAACCATATTAGTCGCAACATTAAAATTATTCATATCTTATACTTAGTCATTTATTATCAAAACTAGATCTTGTTGCAAGTGGGACTTCTCATCTTTGCTCGATCACATCCAAGGCCCATTTAGTCAATTAGTGGAGGGTTGATCTTAATTCATTATTAACATCCCATTTAACCTAGGGTAGGAACTTATATATTGTTATGCAACCAAGTCCCAGATATAGCATAAAAATAGCAGAAATAGACCAAAAGAAAGTAATCGAACATGACTTAATAATGAATAACTAAGATGAATAACAATTTGCTTTGATGTAGGAACCTCCTTACACAATGTACTAAGTACAAAAGACAAGAAAAGATACAATGATTATTAAAATGAAAAGGTCTCCTTCCTATATATAGGAGACAAAGGGGTATAATAAAAACTAATAGACCCAAGACGACATCAATAATATGTAATGCACCATAATAAAGGGGTAATGTGTCATTGCATAAGGGGTAATGTGCCAATATTTAGGTCTGAACATGGCCCTCCCCTTTAGATAAGTGTTGTCCTCGACGCTTGATTAGTTGTGGATGCTTCTATATGAAGGACTCATCTTCCCATGTTGAATCTTCCACTAGCAGGTTCTTCCATTTCATGAGATACTCAGTAACAACCCGATTACGTAGTTTTTTGGTCCTTGTTTCAGTGATTTGTTCAAGTTCCAATATGAATCTTCCTTCTTCATCCATCTAGGGAAATATTGTTTGAATTGGGATCTTGTCTCCTATTACCTTCTTTAAGCAAGAAACATGGAAAACTGGATGCACGCTTGAAGATTAAGGGAGCTCCAATTTGTAATCCATACCACTAATCTTTTGCAACACTTTATAAGGACCATAATACTCGGGTTCTAATTTATTGTCCTTATTTAGTTTCTTGAGGGACATCTGCTTGTAAGGTTGTAGCCTCAAAAATACCCAATCCCCTTCTTCGAAACTCCTTTCACTCCGATGTTGATCAATTTGTTGTTCCATCTTGTTTTGTGACATGGTTAGGTTGTCCTTGTGTATCTAGAGAACTTCTCGTTGGTGCTCTATGTGATCTTCCACAACTTGAACTTTAGATTTTCCCTTTAAGGGAGATGTGATAGATGGAGTCTGGTACCCATAAAGTGCCATAAATGGAGACATTTTTTATGATGTATTGAAGGAAGTATTGTATCACCATTCTTCCAAACATAAGGATTTCACCCACTTTGATTGTTTATCAGATGCAAATCAATGAAGATAGCCTTCCAAATATTTTTTCACTATCTCAGTTTTCCCATCAGATTTAGGATGATAAGATGAACTGTGAGCCAATTGGGTACCCAAACAAGAAAATAATTCAATCCAAAATTTTTCAGTGAAAATTGGATCTCTATCGCTTGCAATAATCTTCAGATTTCCATGTAACTTTTGAACTGTTTCTAGGAACGTTGCGGCTACTGTACTTGCATTAAAAGGGTGAGAGAGTGCACAAAATTATGCATACTTCGTGAGTCTATCAACAACCACCATAATAACATTATTTCCTTCTGAATTGGGTAGACCTATGATAAAATCCATTGAGACTTCTTCCTAGAGCTGGCAAGGTATGTCTAATGGTTGTAGAAGTCCTAGGTTCTTAACTGTTTCCACCTTATTTTGTTGGAAAACCAAGCATTCGGCCACAAACCTTTGAACATCAGATTTAAGACCTTCCAAAAAAAATTCCTTCTTGACCCTATGGTAAGTTTTCAGGAATCCGGAGTGCCAATCTATAGGAGAGGTGTGTAATTCCTAGAGGACCTTTGTTTGAGTTGGAATTCTTTGCATAAACATAAGCAATCCTTATACCATAGCTAATCATTTTTCCACACAAAATTATATGATACATTTGGATTGTCATGTAGCTTTTGAATGAGCATCCACATAGATAGGTCATTTTTCCATTCTTCCCTTGTAGCTACTACCCAATCGGGTTGTAGAATGGAAATTGCACAAAGTAATGCCCCGACATCTTTATCTTTTCTGGAAAGCGCATCTGCCACCACATTATATTTCCCTTTTTGATAGATTATTTCAAAGTCATATCCCGACATCTTGGTTACCCATTTTTGTTTCTCTTTCAAAGCTAATCTCTGTTCCAAGAAGTATTTAAGACTATCATGATATGTTTTGACTTTGTAATGTCTACCTATTAGGTAAGGACACCATTTCTTAAGAGCATGTATAATTTCCAAAATTTCCTTTGCATAAATGGGATTTTGTAAGTGCTTTCCCTTGATTAGATGACTTGTGAAAGAAAGAGGGTGTCCTTCTTGCATTAGAACGGCACCAATTCCATTTCCTGAAGCATCACATTCCACAATAAATGTTTTTGTGAAGTATGGTTTGGCCAAAACAGGAGCTTTGCACACTACCTCCTTAATTTCTTCAAAATCTTGAGTTTCCTCTAGAGTCCAAGAAAATGCATCTTTCTTCAATAATGTTGTTAGAGGTGTTGCTATTCTTCCATAGTTCTAAAAAAAATTGCAGTAGTACCCTGTCAAACCTAAGAATACTCGAAGATTCTTTAGGGTTTTGGGAATGGGCTACTCCATCATGGATTTAATTTTGTTGGAGTCTACCTTGTGTTGATGTATATGTAACTTCGGAATGTATTTCACCTATGTATATTGTACTCCTATAGAGATGTATTATTCCTCTATACGGAAGTGTCGTCATTTGTATTGACAAGTGTCGCAAGTGTTGTAACTTGCCGATGGATTATTAGACCACCATGTGTGGGGTCGGCCCTGATTAAGTTAACCAAGAGTTATTAGGCTAAGCTAGACAAGTCGGACCCACTGATTTATTGGGCAGGACATGACAAGTATAAATAGAGATCGGGAGATCTCTATTTGATCACTCATTACTCACTTCTATCTCTCTCAGAAAGTGGCGCACTTGTGAGGAGGAGGATCATCTGCTAGGAGAAGACTATCTCTTGTACTTGGTTGTACTTTGGTTGTATCATTGCTCTTTCTATCTCTAAGGAAGTTGTGGGGTTTTTCACCTTTATGGTTTTCCCTAGTGAAACTCCGTGTGTCTATTGTCTCATGTGATTGCTTGTTGTGATTGATATGCATTGTTATACTTTATATGATGTACATGTTACTCTCTCAATAAAGATCCTAGAGTATATTGAATTAATGAAAAAAATTAACATGGTATCAGAGCTTCCCTGAGAAGAAGACATTGTGTAGTGGCGGAAACTAGGTTTTCTTGTTTATTGGGTTTCTCTCCACATATTTTGAAAAAGAAGTAAGGTAGATTGACTCTACTCATCAAGGAGAATCTTTCTGTCCAATCAGAATTCAATTCTGGGCACTTTCATTTTTGGCCCTAATATTTAGGGTTTCCACAAAAATAGGAATTTCTGAATTCTGAGGAAATAGCTAGAAGCTCCTTGGACAAATCGAAGATTAGATCTTTGGATCGAGATTTGTGGTTGGGTGAAGCTCGGGGAAACTCAAACCCTAATTTAGGGTCCTCCCTAATGAATCCAAGAAGGCTAAAAGGAATTTCTGAAGGGTGAAACTTTGCAGATCTCAAATTCTGAATATACCAGGCTGATCAACTCATCAAGGCACATCTTTATGTCCTTTCAAAAAGTTGAAATTCACATTTTCAATTTTTAGGGTTTCTCTAACAAACCCTAATCTGGGACCAGATCCAGTTTTCAACAAATCAAGTGGTAAGACCTAAATCTTTTCTATTTCCATTTGAAGTTCTCTTTAAAGATGTCTCACCACACCAAGCTTGAGAATAAGCTTGAAGGGGCTGATAACTTCCAAGCATGGAAGTATAGGATTGGGTTAATCCTGGAAGAAAATGAGTTGGACACTTATATAAGTGAAGAGGTCCCTATCCCATAGGGAGAAGAGGCTAAGGCTCTTCACAAGAAGAACTTGGTCAAGGCAAAGAGGATCATTGTTGATTCTATCAATGACCATCTCATTCCACACGTGTCATCTCTAAAGACACCCAAGGCAATGTTTGACTCTTTGACCAAGCTGTTTGAAGGGAAGAACATAAATCAGAACATGACTCTGCGGAACCAATTGAAAGGGGTAAAGCTTCAGAATGGAGAGACCATTCAATCCTATTTCTCCAAGGTCTCTCAGATCAAGGAACAACTTGAAGCTATGGATGAAATGGTGGAGAATGGTGAAATTGTCATGACCACTCTAAATGGCCAACCTAGGTCATGGGATTCCTTTATTCAAGGAATTTGTGTAAGAAGGAAGTTGATCTCCTTCAATAGACTATGAGAGGAATGCTCTCAAGAAGAAGCAAGGCTTGTGGCACGAGAAGAAAATATGGGGAATGAAGATCAAGCTCTCACAGCTCACACCAAGAAAGGGAAGATCAAAAGGGAGTCATCTCACAAAAGAAGACCTTCACACCATCATCATAAGAAAGATCTTAGATGCTTCACTTGCAATGAGAAGGGACACTTTGCTGCAAATTGTCCCAGGAACAAAGGGGACAACAACAACAACAACAACAACTTCAACAAGAAGAAGAAAAATAACAAAATAAGATATCATGCTCATGCCATTGAGGATGATGAACCACCAAAGAAAAAGGATAGGGCAGAAAGTGACGACTCATCCAGTGAAGATGAATATGTTCTAATATCTGCTCTCACAGGTACTATTTCTCATGGTTGTAATGATTGGCTTATTGACAGTGGGGCTTCCAAACACATGATTGGGTTTAAAGAATCCTTTGCTAATCTATCTGAACATGAGTCACCCCATAAAGTGAAACTTGGGTGTCACGTCCCCTCCCGTCATCCCAATGCAGGGGAGAGAACATGACCAAACATATGGGATTCGTTCTACGATCTCAGCCCCATGCGTTACTAAAAAATGCATAATAATTAAAAGCTTAATGTGTGCAGGTTCAAATTAACTAAGCACAACGAAAATAACTCATATTTGCACACACACAAATAGTAATGCATAACATATCTATCACAGCAGAGGATGATTCAACATATAGAGACTCAATCTCATTCCCATGCCATGCATAGATTCCATATTAAGATAATCATTTCATTTCATTGAACATGGACAATTGACATATTGTAGAACACATAATGCATATAATTTACAACACAAATAAAACTTATCTTGAAGATGAAGTTGTCCAAACAACTAGCTATGTGAGAGCAACGTTCTACCCAACCATAGATCTCTGTCCAGCTTATGTTCTTTCAGCTGAGAAATCACCCCCGAGCTGGGTTGTGTATCCACTAAGGAGGAACTAATTGGGCTCACTCACAGCCATGGTTTCACTCCACAATTTTTCTAAGCCAACACACAGTTGGGTTTGTCAAGCATATGAAATACAAAGGAGGGCAATGCTAACCCAGTGAGCTCAACCACAGAGCTATAGGCATCTCAAATGAATTAAACAGTCAAGGTACCCACATTACCTACCACACCCAACACAAGGAAGGTCCCCTTCTTTGTTGCACAGTCCCTCAGGCATCCCTTCCCTCCAGTGCTCTTCAGGGTGGACATAGAAAGGTCCAGCTGCTAATCCTTAAGATTCTAGCCTTCACTGGGTTTATCAAGTAAACCCAACCTCTGCTCAGTCATTCACAATTGGATTTCTCACAATTCTGTTCATCAAATAACTCAATCCCGTCACTGATTTTCTAGGCTACAAAAACTGGGTTTTCCAATGGATTTCGGGGTATCTAATCCTCTCAAATTCACCCCAAGGTTCATATCTATGGATCCCCCATTGGATTTTACTATTAAATACCAAATCTGGGCATTTTTTGCTCTTCAAAACGTGGGTTCTTGCAAAGTTGCGATTTCTGGTTTTCCTCGCTGCTAGTAATTCCCTTTTAGGTGAAAATTGATGCTGGTCCCTTCCACAATGGAATGGGGATGAGGAAGAAGCAACTCCCATGAGGTAGAGTGGCTTGTGGTACAAGAAAACAGAGCCCATACCTGCAAATACAAATTTTTGGGTTGCTCATGCTCCATTGAAGCCATGGAATGAAATCTTCAACTACTTCCTTACAACAGAAGTAAATATCTTAAAGGAAAGTCAAATGGGTTCTCACAATGACATTTGGTAGCTTATGGCTCAATCCCACAACCCCCTCACCACTCCCTAGTGGATACACATGGCCCCTTCTCATTGGTTGCTTCCATAGCCAGTTTTGGTATTTTATTGCAATATTAATATTTACATCAATTTACAATATTCCATGGCTTAATAGCACATGGGTATCAAAATATCAAATACTTGCTTGTTTTAAATAAAATCCGAACATACACTAGCGGGGCCTTGGCCTTGAGCTCCTCGCTAAGGAAACATATAACGCATGTATACAATATTTACATTGAAAGCCAATATTTCCTAAGGGTCAAAATTGGGGTATTACATTCCCCTCCCCCTTAGAACAACACCGTCCTCAGTGTCCTCAAAACTGAACAAAAATGGGAATGCCTCTCTCATGGCATCCTCCAACTCCCATGTAGCTTCATCGGGGCTAAGGTGCTCCCATTGAACCTTTACCTGCCGGATGGCTCTATTCCGGAGCAAAGTGACCTTCTTGTCGAGGATGCGCATATGCTCTACTTGGAACTCTCCCTCGGGTTCCACCTGTATCACATTCCAATCAATCATATGATTAGGATCATGTACATACTTCTTAAGCAAAGATACATGAAAAACATTATGAGCTTTTATGTTAGCAGGCAATGCAATTCTATATGCAACTGGCCCTCTCCTATCTAGGACTTCAAATGGCCCACAATATCTTGGTGGCAACTTGGCACAACTCCCCAACTTGAGAGAACTCTTCCTCGGTTTCACTCTCAAATAAACATGATCCCCATTCTGAAATTCCTTATGCACTCTTTTCAAATCTGCATAACTCTTTTTCCTGTCCTGAGCTGCCTTTAAATTCTGCCTAATCTTAGCAACTTCCTGTTCCATTTTCTTGATCATCTCTGGTCCAAGTACTACCATGTTCACTGGGCTGTCCCAATTCACTGGAGTCCTGCATCCCTTGCCATACAATGCTTCAAATGGACTCATTCTCAAGGATGCATGATGTCCATTATTGTATGAAATTCTACCAAGTGTAGGAAATCTTCCCACTTGGATGGTTTGTCCATCACATACATTCTCAGCATGTCTTCAAAAACCTGATTCACCCTCTTAGTTTGGCTATCTGTTTGAGGATGATATGATGTACTGAAATTCAGTTTAGTTCCCAATTCTTAAAATAATCCATTCCAAAATTGAAAGTGAACTTTGTATCATGATCAAAAATTATTTCCTTAGGAAATCCATGCAACTTGAATATCTCTCTCATGAAGATATTTGCAATGTCACTAGCCTTGTGAGTGGACTTGACTGGAATAAAGTGAGATACCTTTGATAGCTTATCCACCACAACCATGATTGAATCATGCTTTTTCACTGTCATGGGAAGACCTGTTATAAAATCCATAGAGATCACTTCCCACTTCCATTCCAGAATGGGTAAGGGCTGCAACAATCCTGCTGGATGTTGGTGCTCTACCTTGACTTGCTGGCACTTCTGACACCTAGCAATATACTCAGCTATGTCCTTCTTCATACCATGCCAAAAGTATTGCTTTCTTGCTGTTGTTATAGTCTTCTGATATCCTGGATGTCTAGAGTATGGCATTTGATGTATTTCATCCATCACTAGCTTCTTCAAATCTGCATTATTTGGAATGTACAGCCTATCTTTATAGATGAGGATATTGTCTTCACCAAGCTGACATCCCACACACTTTTCATCCACATTATCCTACTGCAACTTCTCTTTAATTTGAATGCAAGTTCCATCACTGTTTTGGGCTTCAATGACTTTTGTCTTCAAATCTGACTTGCACATACTTACTGCTGCAACATGAAATTTTCTGATAAGAGCATCTGCAACCTTATTCTCCTTCCCTTTTACATGCTTAATTTCAAAATCAAATTCACAAAGGAACTCCATCCATCTAGCTTGCCTGGCATTCAAGTTTGGTTGATCAAACAAATACTTCAAACTCATGTGGTGTGTTCTAAGCTCGAATCTTCTTCCCATCAAATAATGTCTCCACATCTTGAGAGCATGCACTATGGCTGCTAATTCTAAATCATATGTGGCATAATTCTTTTCATGCTCTTTTAATTTCCTTGAATCATAGCAAATCACAACTCCTTCTTGCATGAGAACTCCACCCAGTCCTTCGATGCAAGCATCTGTGCACACAACAAAATCCTTTTTTGGATCTGCTATCTTCAAAACAGGAGCGTTGGTAAGTAACTACTTTAACTTCTGAAAACTTTTCTCACATTTTTCAGACCATACAAACTTGTTGTTCTTTCTTTGCAATAAAGTGATCGGATGAGCTATCTTGGAGAAGCCTTCAATAAACCTTCTGTAGTAACCAGCAAGACCCATAAAAGATCTAACATCTAAAACATTTCTTGGAGTTGACCAATCCATGATGGAATTAATCTTCTCTAGATCCACTGCAATTCCTTCTTTAGAAATGACATGACCCAAATATTGAATCCTCTTTTGGTAAAATTCACATTTGCTTCATTTGGCATATAACTGATGCTCTCTAAGGACTTGTAACACCATTCTTAGATGTTCCTCATGTTCTTCCTCATTCCTTGAATATACAAGAATGTCATCCAAGAACACAATCACAAACTTATCCAAATATTTGCTGAAGACACTATTCATGAGACACATGAATGTAGCAGGTGCATTGGTAAGACCAAATGGAACCACAGTGAACTCATAATGACCATATCTAGTTCTCAAAGCCATCTTGTGAATGTCTTCTTCTTTAATCCTTACTTGATGGTACCCCGACCTCAAGTCAATATTTGAAAACACTTTAGTTTCCTTCAGTTGATCAAACAAGTCATCAATTCTTGGCAATGGATACTTGTTCTTGACTGTCACTTTATTTAGCTGTCTGTAATCAATACATAGTCTTAAAGTCCCATCTTTCTTATTGACAAATAACACCGGTGCGCCCCAAAAAGACACACTAGGCCTGATATACCTTTTTTCTATTAATTCTTGCAGCTGCATCTTCAACTCTACCAACTCCGGTGTACTCATTCTATAAGGAGCTTTGGAGTTCAGTGTTGCTCCTGGAACAAGATCGATGGTAAAGTCAATATCTCTCTTTGGTGGTAGTCTTGGCACCTCTTCTGAAAATACATCTTGGAACTCTTGCAATATTGAGAAATCTTCTATCCTTGGACCCTTGTCCTCTGACGAATATGACATATGGACTACATACAATTCACAACCTTTCTTATAAAACTTTTTCAACTGTAGGGCTGAAATCTGCCTTACCGAAACTTGCTTGGGAATTCCTCTTACCAATCTTGGCCTTCCCTCTTCATCAGTGCACTCAAGTGATTTTTCATAACAGTCCAATTTGGCTCTATGTTTTTCCAACCAATCCATGTCGATCAAGGCATCATATGATCCTAAAGGTAGAACATTTAAATCTACATGTGTGTGGAGTCCATTCAATTCTATGGGGCACTCCACCACTACTTCACTAACCTTTCTCTTGGTCCCTATGGCTAATTGAACTAGCCAAGATTTATTATGCTTCACTTTTCTAAGAGAACAACCTTCAACCACTTTTGGAGAAACATAACTATGAGTAGATCCTGGATCAATCAAAACATAAATAGATTGCGTAGCAATCTTACCTTCCACTTCCACCATTGATGATTGATGGTTTGCTTGATGATTATCCGACGCTGCATAAATTTGAGGCGTTTCCCTTGCCATGTCCTCCATTGTAGCTGCTCCCTTTAAGTTGTGCAACCTTCGGGGATTATCCTTCCGATGTGGACAGTCCTTCAACATGTGGTTTTCTCCACATCCCCAACACTGAAGTGATCCATTTGATGCTTTGTCTACTGCTACTACTGGTTTGAATCCACTCCTTTCTTGCTGCCCCTGTGGAAAGGTTCTAGGCTGACCTTTGAATGGTGGCTTGAAGCCACTTCTCTTTTGTTCAAACCTCCCTATTGGATTTCCTTTCCATGCTTGGTTAACCTCCGATTTTCCTTTACTCTACTCGTAGTAATGCATTGTCATTCTAATGGCTTCATCAAGACTTGGTGGATTAACAAACTCAATCATGTCTTTGAAACTTTGAGGTAGACTCCCAAGGAAACATTGGATTTTTATTCTCTCATCTTTAATGTAGTCCACATACCTCAACAATTCCAAAAACTTATGAACATGCTCTTCCATAGATTTTTGTCCCAACCTAAGTTCATTGAACTTCTTTCTCTTACTGTCATAATACCTAGTAGAAAAGGTATTTCTCCTTGAAGTACTTATTGAATCTCTCCCAACTGATCTTCCTCTCACTGATTCCCTTCACTTGCAAGAGATTGTCCCACCAAGTTGAAGCTCTGCCATTTAGATTGTAAATGGCAATTATGGCTTTCTCATTTCCTGAGTAGTCTTGAATTCTGAAATATTTCTTCATTCCAATAAGCCATGCCTCTGCCTCTTGGCCAGTCTTGCCTTCTCCATCAAATGTGGGAGGCCTTGCCTTCCTGAATTCTCCCTGTGGGATGCCTTTGAACTTCTTTCTTCCATCAAATCTCCTGGGCATATGCCTTGGACTTCTTTGAGAACCTATGGATTCACACGATTTGCTAGAGGAATATCTAGAGGAAGGTGTTCTATGCTTCCTGCTCACTGAACTCTTCCTTGGGCTTGGAGTCCTCTTCTTTGAACGACCTCTAGACCAACTCTCTTCCTCTCTTCCTTCTTCACCTGCATTGATTGGGTTGGACCCAAATTTTATCCTCTGCTTCATATCAGTGAGATTTTGCAATATAGCAGCATTGACTTGGTGTTGTTCTTCTTGAGCCTTCATCAATCTTTCATTGAAGCTCACCATGGTTTCAACCAAATTCTGGAGGGTCACCTGCTCCCTTCTCCCATTGGATTCAGTCTCAGCATTCTCTTCATGCACATTTTATCCTAGGATGTCTTCTTCATGCTCATAAGGATCTTGAGCATCATTTATGGTCACCATTTTTCCTATATGCTACCTCTACTACAATTATCAATTTTATGAGCTGCAAGCACTGTGCATTATGGAAATATTTGTTAGACATCATAAGAATGCATCTAGAAATATACAACAATCAATATTTAACATAATCACTCATGGAATAATTCACATAGCTGTTATGCATTCATTTATTTTTCCCATTCATGCAATTTTGGAAATTGCCCATATTGTCAACAATATGTCAAAAATAGTCACTGGCACTTTTCGGTTCTAAATATCTATGAGGTATCATGGCCCCATCCAAATTCTAGTCATACACCATTATTCCCTGCTGGACAAGCTTTCCAATGCCTATCCTCGTGCTCCATTCCAATTCCGGGTGTGGAAACTACATCACTCCAAAAATGACAACTTTCACCCCAATTCTGCACATTTTTACACAGTTGTAAAATATCATGAACTGCCAACTTCAACCACCTGTGGAAGCAAATCTATGAAGAATCACGAAAATGTTTCTACCGGGCGAAGTTAGTCCATATAACAAGGAACGCTCAGCAACTCGAGGATCTCTGTTCCGAAGCACCATTCATTTTCTATAAAATTATGGGTTTGACTACTTTCCACTTTTCACATTTTTCCAAAATTTCAAATTTTGGGCCAAAACTGGCTATTTCCCAAACGGTGAATTTCTAAGAAATCTTTGTCTAACAAAATATGTCTGGTTTACTAAGAATATGAAATGCTGAGTTCAGTAATTTTCTTGATTCCGAATTATAGGGTCACTTTCAACCACTGCAAGATTTTCAAAATCCCCAAAATGTGGCCCGGAATAGTGCTTTTTGGCCTTCTTGCACACCCAGACTCCACATCCTTTGGATTTTGTTTCCAAAACTCCAAACTTAACACCGTGCCTACTCCATAACTGCCCCATATCAATTTCGGCTCAATACGACCACCCATCAAGCATCGGGATACCGATTTGTGAAAACCATTAATCCCGAATTTATGCCAAATTAGAGCATAACGGGATCAAGATCTTCACTGGTTCATTCATGGCCTCCGTCAGTGGCCTTAGAATGCGCCTCCGTCAGTGGCCTTAGAATGCCACTGACCTCATCAAATTCTGATCCTGCATGCTCCTGCTATCCAAAATTCAAATTTCGGGCTCTATACTTTTTTTCTTTTCTTTTTTTGAACCCGAAAGCCGAAACCCGGAATGCGGGATCCGGGATTGCAGAAATCCCAAACCAACTTCCCACAACCCGAAATCCGAAAAGTTGCGGGTTCAGGTTTGCGGAAGTCCAAAACCGACTTCCCACAACCCGCAACCCGAAAACCCAAAAAAATTTGCGGGTTCGGGATTTCGGAATCCATTCCGCAAAATGACGCTCCCAAAACCCGAAACCCGAAACTCGAAAAATTGCGGGTTCGGGATTTGGGAAATCCATTCAGTAAAATGGTGCTCCTGAAACTCGGAAGAATTCTGGGTTCGGGATTTCGAAAATCCATTCCGTAAAATGGCGCTCCCGAAACCCGAAACCCGAAACCCGAAAAATTGCGGGTTCAGGATTTCGGAAATCCATTCCGCAAAATGGCACTCCCAAAACCCGAAACCCAGAAAATCGCAGGTTCGAGATTTCGGAAATCCATTCCGCCAAATGGCGTTCCCGAAACCCGAAACCCGGGAAACACCCACGTTTCCTGCAACTTGCGGGGTCCGTATCTCCTTCGTCCCTTGGCCAAATGAGGCAAGTCTGGAACCGTTGGAAAGATCTTGGAGAGATATATGCACTTGTGTGATCCTCTTCTACATATGAGAAATCTTACACTGTCATTTTCTCCAATCAAAATGCCTCCCCCAACTTCCTAATACTGTGTTAAAACGTCCTGTTGCATGCTTGTAAACTCAGAGTCTGGCCTAAGTAGCCCCAATGCTGCAAGCTAGGCTCTGATACCACTCTGTCACGTCCCCTCCCATCATCGCAATGCAGGGGAGAGAACATGACCAAACATATGGGCTTCGTTCTCCGATCTTAGCCCCATACGTTACTAAAAAATGCATAATAATTAAAAGCTCAATGTCTGCAGGTTCAAATTAACTAAGCACAACAAAAATAACTCATATTTGCACACACACAAATAGTAATGCATAACATATCTATCACAGTAGAGGATGATTCAACATATAGAGACTCAATCTCATTCCCATGCCATGCATAGATTCCATATTAAGATAATCATTTCATTTCATTAAACATGGACAATTGACATATTGCAGAACACATAATGCATATAATTTACAACAGAAAGAACACTTATCTTGAAGATGAAGTTGTCCAAACAAATGGCTATGTGAGAGCAACGTTCCACCCAACCATAGATCTCTGTCCAACTTGTGTTCTTTCAACTGAGAAATCACCCCCAAGCTGGGTTGTGTATCCACTAAGGAGGAACTAACTGGGCTCACTCACAGCCATGGTTTCACTCCACAATTATGCTAAGCCAACACACAGTTGGGTTTGTCAAGCATATGAAAGACAAAGGAGGGAAATGCTAAGCCAGTGACCTCAACCACAGAGCTACAAGCATCTCAAATGAATTCAATAGTCAAGGCATCCACATTACCTACCACACCCAACACAAGGAAGGTCCCCTTCTCTATTGCACAATCCCTCAAGCATCCCTTCCCTCCAGTGCTCTTCAGGGTGGGCATAGAAAGGTCCAGCTGCTAATCCTTGAGATTCTAGCCTTCACTGGGTTTATCAAGCAAACCCAACCTCTGCTCAATCATTCACAATTGGATTTCTCACAATTATGTTCATCAAATAACTCAATCCCGTCATTGGTTTTCTGGGCTACAAAAATGAGTTTTCCAATGGATTTCGGTGTATCTAATCCTCTCAAATTCGCCCCAAGGTTCATATCTATGGATCCCCCATTGGATTTTACTGTTAAATACCAAATCTGGTCATTTTTGGCTCTTCAAAACGTGGGTTCTTGCAAAGTTGCGATTTCTGGTTTTCCTCGCTGCTGATAATTCGTTTTTGGGAGAAAATTGATGCTGGTCCCTTCACAATGGAATGGGGATGAGGAAGAAGCAACTCCCATGAGGTAGAGTGGCTTGTGGTACAAGAAAACAGATCCCATACCAGCAAATACGAATTTCTAGGCTGCCCATGCTCCATTGAAGCCATGGACTGAAATCTTCAACTACTTCTTTACAACAGAAGTAAATGTCATCAAGGAAAGCCAAATGGGTTCTCACAATGACATTTGGCAGCTTATGGATCAATCCCATAACCCCCTCACCACTCCCTAGTGGATACACATGGCCCATTCTCATTGGTTGTTTCCATAGCTAGTTTTGGTATGTTATTGCAATATTAATATTTACATCAATTTACAATATTCCATGGCTTAATAGCACATGGGTATCAAAATATCAAATACTTGCTTGTTTTAAATAAAATCCGAACATACACTAGCGAGGCCTTGGACTTGAGCTCCTCGCTAGAGAAACATATAACGCATGTATACAATATTTACACTGAAGGCCAATATTTCCTAAGAGTCAAAATTGGGGTATTACATTGGGGATGACTACCAATATCAAAGGAACTAGTGAATCCTCCTACAACCTAAACTCTGGGAAGTCCTTGAATATGAAAGATGTGCTATATGTACCTGGGCTCAAGAAGACCTTACTCTCCATATCTGCATTGGATGCAAAAGGCATAAGGGTTGCATTTGTAGATGGCCAAGTTCTAATGTGGTCAAAAGGTAAAACTATTGATGATGCAGTAGTGATTGGAGAGTAAGAGGGAGGTTTGTATAAATTAAAGGGACAAGTTGAACATGCCATGGTACATGAATCCATGGAGCCAAGTTAACTTTGGCATAGAAGGCTTGCACATGTGCACTATAGGGCACTACCAATTGCAAGTAAAGCAGTAGAGGGTCTTCCTGAAATCAAGATCAAGCATGAAGGTGTTTGCAAAGGCTGTGCAAAAGGAAAGAACATAAAGAAGGCATTTCCAAGCAGTGAAAGCAAATCAAAAGGAATCTTGAAAATTATCCACTCCGATGTATGCGGTCCAATGTCATCCAGTTCTCTAAGTGGGTATGTTTACTATGTCTCTTTCATTGATGACTTCTCCAGGAAGACTTGGGTTTATATCTTGAAGAACAAAGATGAAGTGTTTGATAAGTTCAAGGAATTCAAAGCCTCGATGGAAAATCAAACTGATAAGAAAATAAAGACATTCAAATCCGACAATGGCGGAGAATTCACTTCAGGTGATTTCAAGAAGCTATGCAGTGATTCAGGGATTAAGAGGGAGTTGACTGCTCCCTACAATCCACAACAGAATGGAGTTGCAGAAAGGAAGAATAGAACAATCATGGAAGCAGCACGAGCAATATTGCATGACCAGGATCTTCCTATGCATCTATGGGCAGAAGTAGCTAGGACAGCTGTATATGTGCAGAACAGAACACCTCACAAGATATTGGACAACAAGACACCAGAAGAGGTCTTCTTTGGTAAGAAGCCTGAAGTCAGCCATCTCAGAATATTTGGTTGTTTAGTATACACTCATATTCCAAAGGAAAAGAGGACAAAGCTAGATCCTTCAGGAAAGAAAGGCATCTTTGTGGTGTACAGTGAAAGCTTGAAGGCTTACAAAATATACTTTCCAGGGTTCAAGAAGATTGATGTCAGCAGGGATGTAACATTTGATGAAAAATCAGCCTTCATCAAATCAAGAAAGACACCTGTTGAAGATCATGAAGAACCAAAGGAAAACAGATTTCAAGACACCACCATGACTGAATCAATTCCAAAAGCAGATTGTGAAGTTGAAGATCCACAAATACCTGTAGATCCACCCCGTGAGAATAACTCTCACAAGAGGAAACATGCATGGGCTAGAGAGCTCATTCAAGATGCAGAAAGATATGGCATTCCAAAAGAAGAACACGGAGCAAAGAAGAGAACTAGATCACATACCAACTATGTTGCTTTACTCTATGATATTATGAACAAAGAACCTTCCAGTTATGAAGAGGCAATGAAAAAGAAAGAATGGAAGGATGCCATGGTCAAGGAATACCAGTCGATCATGAAGAATGATGTTTGGGATGTAGTCCCAAGACCTAAAGGGAAGTCTTTTGTGACTTCCAAATGGATCTACAAGATCAAGCATGCTGTAGATGGAAGCATAGAGAAATATAAAGCAATATTTGTAGCTCGTGACTTCTCCCAGAAAGAATGGATTGACTATGAAGAGACCTTTGTTCCTGTAGCCAGTTACACTTCCATCAGATCAGTACTTGCCCTGGCTACAGTGATGAAATGGAAGATACACCAGATGGATGTCAAGACAGCTTTCTTGAATGGTGTAGTCGAGGAGGAAGTGTATGTGGAGAAGCCACTCGGTTTTGAAACACATGACAGAGAGTCATATGTGTGCAGGTTGAAGAAAGCCTTGTCTGGCTTGAAGCAAACTCCTAGGACTTGGTATGGTAGGATAGATAGATTTCTATCCAGTTTGGGCTTTACTAAGAGCAAAGCAGATTCCAACCTTTACTACAAGGTTGAGGAAGGAAATCCTATGATACTACTATTGTATGCGGATGACCTGTTTGTAACAAGTGAGGATGGTTTGATTGCCAATACCAAGAGGAATCTTGCTGTCGAGTTCGAGATGAAGGACTTGGGGATGATGCACTTCTTTCTAAGCATGGGGGTGTGGCAGAGTGCAGAGGGGATGTTCCTTGGACAAGGGAATTTTGCAGTAGAGATCCTGAAAAGGTTTAGGATGATGGACTGCAAGGCCATGGCCACACCTATGGCATCGAACCTGAAGCTTCTGTGTGATGCTTCATCTAATCCGGTTGATGTCACTGTGTATCGTCAGATGATTGGGTCCTTGATGTACCTGACAAACACTAGACCAAATATTTTCTTTGTGGTGAACACATTGATCCAGTTCCTGACGGATCCCAGAGGTGTTCACCTGGTTGCTGTAAAGCATATTCTGAGGTAACTGAAGGGTACAATTGATTTTGGGATCAAGTACGATGCAAATCAAAAGTTTAACCTGCAGAGTTATGTTGATTCGGACTGGGCAGGCAGTGCTGCAGATAGGAAGAGCACATCTAGGTGTTGCTTCAGTATGGGATCAGGTGTGATCTCTTGGTTTAGCAGGAAGTAGTCCTGCGTAGCACTGAGTACAGCCGAGGCTGAGTATGTTGCAGCATGTTAGGCTAGTTGTGAGGCAATATGGCTCCAGAAGCTACTGTCTGAGTTATTTGATCTCCCACTGGAGGCTACTGGTATCTTTTTTGACAACCAGATTTGTGTGAAGCTGTCTGAGAACCCAGTGTTCCACGACGAGTTGAAGCACACAGAGATCAAATATCACTATATCAGGGATATGGTGTAGAGAGGAGCAGTGAAGCTCCTGTATGTTGCGATGGATGAGAAGGTTGCATATGTGCTGATGAAGCCATTAACCAGAGTGAAGTTCGAGTACTTCAGATAGAGGCTTGGTGTTCTTCAGATTGATGACACTTCAAGGAAGAAGTGATGGACACATTTGCAGGAGTCATTCCCAGCATGGTGAGAGGACGATCCTTCCATGGCTGCGGATGTAAGCACTGGATGATGAGCATCAGGACGATGCTTCGGTTACTGCTCTGTATACACATCATGTTGGATGCTTGTTATGATCAGTTGAATCATGTATATGTATATGCATCATGTTGGATGCTTGTGATGATCAGTTGGATCATGTATATGTATATGCATCATGTTGGATGCTTGGATCATGTATCTGTATATGCATCAGGTGGATACGTTGTATGATCAGGTAGATCATGTATGTTGATATATATTAGGTGGATACATTGTACGATCATATGGATCATGTATCTGTGTATGTATCAGGTGGATACATTGTATGATCAAGTGGATCATGTATGATGATATGTATCAGGTGGATGCCTTATATGATCAGGTTGATCATGTGATGATGTACATCAGGATGGTGTATGGTGAGTATTAGGTTGATACTCTGTGGTCATGGACAGGTTGTGCAGATGAGCATATAAGTAGACCTAGGAGATCCGACAAGTAGAGTTGTGTGCTCGTAACAGCCTGGGATGCTCTTTCAAGGCATTGCTCTGGGAGGACATATAAGTAGACCTGGGAGATCCGACAGGTAGAGTTGTGTGCTCGTAACAGCCTGGGATGCTCTTTCGAGGCATTGTCCTATGGCATGTAAGTAGACCTGGGAGATTCGATAGGTTGGGCTGTGTGCCCGTAATAAGTCCCGGGATTCTCTTTCGAGGCATTGCATTGACCACATGTAAGTAGACCTAGGAGATCCGATAGGTTGGGCTATGTGCCCATAATAAGTCCTGGGATGCTCTTTCAAGGCATTGTGGTAGGGGTCACATGTAATAAGTCCTGGAGATCTGGACAGGATGAAAAAGGCCTCAGATTCTCTTTAGAAATCTTGCTTGGCAAGACACTCTTTTAAGGTTTTGTGACAGTCACATGTAAGTGGACCTGGGAGATCTTGTCGGTTGTGCTTCGGCACATAAATGGTCCTAGGATACTCTTTCGAGGCATTGTGACGCACGTAATAAGTCCTGAGGATTCCACAGTATGGCCAGTGATGATAAAGACTTGCAAGTGGTTGGCCTACATAGAGTATGAAAAAAGACTGGCTCTGTAGAACTTCCTATGATGAGTAAATCGGAGATTGATTGAGATAGCAGCAGCAGTGACGATGACGATGATTCAAGGACGATGATTTGTTGATGATGATCTAGAGAAGGAGACTTCTATTAGCAGATTTGTGTCGAGAAATACCTTCCTAGTTAAGAGGGAGTGTTGATGTATATGTAAATTCGGAATGTATTTCACCTATGTATATTGTACTCCTATAGAGATGTATTATTCCTCTATATGGAAGTGTCGTCATTTGTATTGACAAGTGTCACAAGTGTCATAACTTGCCGATGGGTTATTAGACCACCATGTATGGGGTCGGTCCTGATTAAGTTAACCAAGGGTTATTAGGCTAAGCTAGACAAGTCAACCCCATTGGTTTATTGGGCAGGACAGAACAAGTATAAATAGAGATCAGGAGATCTCTATTTGATCACTCATTACTCACTTCTATCTCTCTCAGAAAGTGGCACACTTGTGAGGAGGAGGATCATCTACTAGGAGAAGACTATCTCTTGTACTTTGGTTTTACTTCGGTTGTATCATTGCTCTTTCTATCTCTGAGGAAGTTGTGGGGTTTTTTACCTTTATGGTTTTCCCCAATGAAACTCTGTGTTTCTATTGTCTCATGTGATTGCTTGGTGTGATTGATATGCATTGTTATACTTGATATGATGTACATGTTATTCTCTCAGTAAAGATCCTAGATTATATTGAATTAATGCTCAAAAATTGACACCTTGACACCTTCCTGAGATACAATATGACCCAAATATTCTACCTCCTTTGCCACGAAGAAACATTTGGAAGGTTTGGAATATAGTTGTTTCTCCTTTAGTAGTTGTAGTACCCTGTCAACATGGTGAACATGTTCTTCCCAAGACTTGTTATAGATTAGTATATCATCAAATAATACTAGCAAAATTTTTCTAAAGAACGGCTTGAAAATGGAATTCATCAAACCTTGGAATGTCGAAGGCACATTCATGAGACCAAATGGCATGACCAAAAATTCATAATGACCTTCATGAGTTTTGAATGTTGTTTTTGGAATGTATATCTCCTTCATTCTAATCTAATGATATCTGGAATGAAGACCCAACTTTGTGAATATAGACCATGAGACAATTGATTTCTTTTTATAGTCACAAAGCCATTGGTACAATACAAATTGATCAGCCTCTAAATATAAGGATGCAATAGTTACCTTTTGCAAATTTGGCACCTGGTGTAGATAAAAGAATTGCTCCATCTGGAATATCCAAGTTATTGGATCATTGCCATCAAACTTTCTCATGTCAATTTTAGGAAGTTAGGTACCCTTTGGTGACCATCCCTGATGACTTCCATTACTACAATCATTTCCTCTTTGAATATTCATATTCATGGAATGTTTCTCAACATGGAAATTATCTTTATTCTCATGAGTATCATGGAACACATCATCACCTGTTTGGGGAGTATCCCTTGAATTTTGTATGAGATTAGCAATATTGGTTAAATTCTCCTCTCAATTGAGTAAATCGGTTGTTCTCACCAAACCTTTCATATTTTCCTCCATTTATTCAACTTATCCTCTAAATTAACTAAATCAACTTTTTTTGTGGTCCCTTTAATCATATCCTCCAACTAGGACACTCGAAAAGATAGTTCTTCCCTTTCATCGTAAGGTGGGGGTAAGGGGGGGATGGATCCTATGGTGGTTTTAGGAGAGTGTGAATTTTTACACTTCCTTTTGGTGGCATTTTGAAAAATATAAATAGATATCACACCATAGGTTTCAGCAGAATTAGATCCTTCTATTCAAAGCTATTCAAATTTAAAATGGTGTACCTTTTTCAAACCTTGATTGGAAGATTGTTTTATGGATGACTTGTGACTGAGTTAAATTTGAATTTTTCGCTCCTCTCGGTCTAAAAATTCATCCTGATGTTTCCTTTATTCCAATGCCGCAATTTTGGCCTAATTCTTATGTACCAATAAGAATTTATTGTGAATCTCCCAACACTTCTTATTTTAGGTATTTCCAGAAGAGCGAACTTGTAGGGTCTTCCATGTGTCCAATATTTTGTATCTAAGGTTGAAAACACTACCACAAATATTGTGGTTTTTCTTATTTATGATGCAACAGATCTCACTAAATTTGGATCTTTCATGCCCCAGATATGACCTTTTTCCCCAGAACACTGTTTGAGACTAGTTTTTGGACTAGTCAAAAACCATAGCTTCATAGGCGAATATATCTGAACCTATATGGTATCAAGATATGAAAATGGGACCACGGATATTTAGGCCGTTTTTGGATATGGTTTTTTAATATCTCTTTCCCAATCCTTGTATAACACATATTATAGAGAAAATGCCAATATTACTCATTTTGAAGAAACCAGTCCCAAGCAGGAAAATTTTTAGGGGCGAAATTTTGCCAATTGGCTATTTTGGGGGTCTCTTTTCAAAAACTAAATTCACTATTTGGTCATTTTTAGTCTCTAATATCACCTATATTTACATAAAATATGTTTTTTTGTCATAATATTCGCCAAAATTTACAAAAGTTAGTAGTAAATTATATGTTTCATATTTAATATTCGCCTACCAATCTATATTTATGTTTTTTTCAATCCAAAATAATTGCCTAGAATACTATACTTAAGTATACTTTTATCATCCTTAAAAAATACCCTGGTCCCAAGGAAAGAGCTATGATACCAAATGTTATGCAACCAAGTCCTAGATATAGCATAAAAATAGCAAAAATAGACCAAAATAAAGTAATCCATGACTTAATAATAAATAACTGAGATGAATGACAATCCTCTTCGAGGGAGGAACTTCCTTACACAATGTACTAAGTACAAAAGACAAGAAAAGATACAATGATGGCTAAAATGAAAAGGTCTCCTTCCTATATATAGGATACAAAGGTGTAACAACCCGAAAATTCATAAAAATTTAAAATTTTTCTAAGGTAGCATTTAGTGCTACATTCGATATGCGGAAGTGAAATAAATGTCAATTTCCTTAACTAGATGAATTAATAATGATAACACCTATTCCTAAATGATATGTAGATGTCTTATTTAAGTTTATCTCTAAAATAAGTAATATGTTCATATTTGTTTACGATACTGATTTCTTTATAAGTACTAACTGTTTACTTTCTTTGTTGATGATGAAGGGGTCCTATGGGGTACCCTGAGGCTTACTTAGCTATATAGCTAAAGCATTTGAACCTTTGTTTTAAGATCGCAGGTAAGAGCGATGCTTCTACTAGAAGAGATCCTATCAAAATTTCAGTTAATCTTCAACTTGTAAAATAAAGTAAATTGAAGTTTTATCGAGTGAGATTTGTTGTAGTCTATACATTGATTATTTTCTGCATTTAAATGTTAATGAAATTCTTAGTTACTTACATTCAAATCAGAATTTACAATTGTTTAAGATAAGTTAAGTCACTGTGGAAAGTATTGCACAGTGTTTACTTCAATCATGCATCTATCCAAAAATACTAAGTATTTAAGTACTTGTCATAAATGGTAGCAATCTCAACCTTAAGTATTTAAAATTCGTAGAGCAATCTTTGGTTTTAAACTAAGCTTTATGTATCGTTTGCATCATTTTGAAGTGTTGACAACAATTGAAAAGTTTGAACATTACCAAAGGTATGATATTTGATTTTGTCACACTATACTTCTATGTACCAAATAAGTATGAATACAACTTTAAATTCTAAGTGCTAAGGCTTATCATCAAAACTTAGTTTATCCTTTAGTGTTATACCCTACACACTTCAACCTGAGGTTTTAGACTTAAGGAAAGGTATTGATACTCCTATGATTACAACCATACTATACAAATCATAAAGGTTTGGGGTGATAATCTAAACGCGTTAAAACATTGATAGACTAATACTTTGTATACATTCTATATTTTTATGAGTAAGGGTAAGGTATGACCCAAGGGATCTATACATATCAATCATATACTAATTTAAAATGGAACTATTGATGAATTGACCTTGTGACATAGTAAAATATCAATGCTATACTATAGTTGTTGATTGTCGTAATGCAATCGAACTCATATAAATGTTGATTAACATGGTCGCAGGCTATGAGTACGATGGTAGTTGGTTAATGAAAGTGCATTTAAGATATTATAGTGGAATGCTCGTTGGCATCCACCGTGGTGAACCTTCACATGTATTTTTCTCGATTTGTGTTGAAGCATCAATTGCGAGGGGCTTTAGACAACAAAACCATGACTTAGATTTCCATTTGTGCAGCGAGTGGTTTGGTAGAGAGGCCGACCGGCCTGCGAGGTTTTAGGGTTAGTTAGAAAGTTTTGGAGGCACCTCTCCAAGCTTCAAACCCATGACCTGCTAAATAGAATTCTCCCACAGTGACATCTCAGAGCTGAGTCACTCCTATGTTGTGTTGCTGGTGATGGATAAGGGTTTGGTGCTCTAATCGGTTTGCAGGAGTGAATGTTCAGAACGGGGTTCTTTCATTCAAGGTAAAATTGTAGTTTCTTTTTATGAACTATGAGCTGTTGTAGTTGTAGGTTTTTCGTTTTTGGGCCGTGCCTTTCAAGTTTTAACCATTCTTTACATTTCTTTGACAGGTGCTCTCGGCTTTGTTGTTAACTGAAGCAATGCCGAGTTGGATTCTTACGAATCCTGATAAGCCTCAGTGATTCCTATAGGGATTCCACTCAGCAAACTATATGTTCATGTGTTTGTGGTTTCGTGGTATATTGTGGTTGCTTTTCAAATGATGAAAGAAATGTAACCTGTAAGGAAAAAAATTTTAGAGTAGGAATGAAAATATCCTCGAACCGCTACTGCAATGGCTTTGCCACACTTTTACTGTGCAAAACTTTGATTTGTACAAAACTACGGTTTTGATGAAGGGTTTTAGCCCTCGGTCACTTCGATAAAAGGGAGAATGGTTTCAGTTATAGTATTTGAACTTCATTTTTGTTTTAGTGAAACTACTGCAGTTTCACATCCTATTTTGTGGTGATTCAATTCTATATACAGAGATTTTATGATAGTATTATCGTTGTTAATACTGTAAACTTATTATTGTTTAAAGGCCGCGCCAAAGAGATTCCTTCTCAGCAGTCTGTGGTGAACTAGGAAATCATTTAAAATATAATTGTTAAGGGCTGAGCTTGTCCTTGAAATATAAGTTATTTCAATCTTCTAGATAGCTAAATGCCCATATTAATGTGATATCTATGTTTTTAGACTAAACCAGTAATAATTGTTGAAATAGTTAAATATTGTACCCCTAACCGTTTGACTAGAGGCGATAAGCCTTTTGTAAAAACCTGTCAATGTGGTTTTATGCATTAGAAAGGGTTTAAGGTGTTGGGCTGTAAAACAGGTCATGAACCCTACCCACTACTAATAAGTATTACGATTAACCTTAGATATAAAATGATAATAACAATTAAAATACGGTTTGTATAGTTTAGACTGTAACGATTTTGTCTAAGATGATATATTTAAAATACAGAAAGTGTTTGACTGAGTATTGTAATGTAACATGCTTAGGGTTTGGAGCTTTGGGATAATCGTCCAAAATCACATTTTTTTTTTAATTTCTAAAGTAATAAATTTTAGTTGATATAAAATATACAATACTATTATTGTATTAGTGTTGTGTGCTAGATATATTTGGCTTTTTTTTTCAATGTTTCATAATGATAAAAAAAATGTAGCTTGATACTGTTGAAAAATCAAAAGGACAGGAAGCTAAGGATTCTTATATAGGTAATAATATTATGAGTTTTTGTTTAGCTTTCTGGAAGATAAAGGATTTTCCTATTTCTGTATTTTAAGGTTTGTACAAAATCATGAACTATTTTGAGTTTTTCTACTTCTGATGTTTTAAATATAAAATAGTTACAATATCTGATTTAGTATAATTATTTCTATGTTTATCTATGACGGAAAAACATAAGTTATGGAAATTACAAAATAGGTAAGGAGTTACAGGAAAATATAACAGAATTTGTCTATTTAATCATCCTATCAATTTGCATATCATTTATCCAATTTTTAATCACCCTTCCCTGTACTAGAGTACGACACAGAAGACTGTGTGTGGAAAAATATAGGGAAGAAATTCAAATCTTATCATTATTTATTTACTTCATCAAACAGTTAAGAAAAGTCAATCATCCTAATCTGAATAGAAATAACTAACAATATTTAGAAAACAATAACCCATAATACAATAAGTTATAATTTCTAGAAATGGAATAGCAAGTAGAACCTGATAATGTAGATAGGGTGGACAAACACCCAAAGAGGCTTGTTCCTCCCAACCTTATCTAGAAGAAGCAACCAAGGTCTCTTGCTCTTTTGGACACCCGAGCTTGTTTACTGAACCACTAGGTAGAAGACTCTATGTAGAAGCAAGGCACTCAGGTTGTACTTTCAGCAATCAATGGGGACTTGCAATACACCTCAATCGTCTTCCCTAAGCAGGAAATAATTATGCATCTAGCAGATGTGAAACATACTTACAAAGAAACTCAAAACATAGCTTCCCCTCATCGAATCTCTTGTGTGCATACAGCAAAACCACAAGGTAAATTTTCTCATCAGAAAAAGTGTGAGCCTCTGCTCAATTCGATGGCTTATAAAGATGCCTAGGTATTTAGTGGTCAGTTTCCAAAAAAATGAGCCTCAAGCTCCAGTCCCATCTTTCAGGGAACTTTCACCACAATTCAAGGGTCGGAGTTGTCCCATAACAACAGCTAGTTACTGAGTTCATGGTGTTGCCACTTGTCCATTGCCTCTACCCCAGATTCCATTCCTCCTAGTAGGTCAGTAAACATTCTTTCAACAGTCTTTTTAGGTGTTTGTCTCCTATTTAATTTATTTAATAATAAAATATTGTGCAAATTACAATCATCCTTGACCACTTGGTCAAATATAAAACTTTACAATAAAAGTTAAGATAATGTTTTTCCCAAACATAAAATGTCTCAAGTATTGGGTATGTTACAAAAGGGGTACAATAACAACTAATAGACCCAAGATGACATCAATAATATGTAATGCACCATAATAAAGGGGTAATGTGGGCCACTACATAAGGGGTAATGTGCCAATATTTAGGTCTTAATATATATATATATATATATATATATATATATATATACCATACTTAATTGCATACTAAGACTAATTACTAGTTCGAGCCATCATACCATTACAACATAATCACATACAAAATTAACTATGCACCATAATTATTTACATATCCTAACCACTAGTTCATGTCATTATGCAACAACCACATGACACACATATTAAATAACATAAATAGAGTGTAGTATAGGGTTAACATATGCACACAAAAACCATAACTTACACTAGCCTCGTGACACGTCCAAGAGCATGGAAGAGAAATTACTACTTTTTAAAATAAGATTGAGGGAACCTACCAAGGCATGCCATGCCTGGAAAAGACATCCCTCCACTCCTGGATTTTTGGACTTTCATGCCTTGATTTTCTCCAGCTCCACAATGGAAACAACTACCCTTCTCTCTTCTTTTTTTATGAAAGATTACTTCTGCTTTGGGATCTCATTTTCTCTTGATCTCGTTGTGTGAATCTATCAAAGTCTCTTCATGGTATTTGGTGTATCATTTAGATATATGGGTTGTCTCTTCCATAGGTGAGAACGATCCCACCATTCCTAAGAAGATGAACAAATACGATGCATGCATATTAGGAAAACATAGTAAGCAACCTTTTCAAGAGTCAAAATTTAGAGCATGTAGAAATTTAGACTTGATTCACTCTGACCTATGTGGCCCCTTTCATATTCCTTATACCAATGGTAATAAATATCTCATGACATTTGTTGATGACTACACTAAAATTTGTTGGGTATACTTGTTGAAGAAAAAATATGAAGTATTTCAAACATTCAAAATTTTTCATGAATGGATAGAAAATCAAGCACAATCTCTTATTGGAACACTTCTTACTGATAATGGAAAAGAATACACTTCTAACGATCTTGAAGACTATATTCGTCAAAATGAGATTGCATATCTAACTACAGTTCCTTGCATCTCTCAACAAAATGATGTAGCAGAAAAAATGAATAGAACATTCATGAATATGGTGCACTCAATGATGTTTTTCAAGAATTTCAAATTGATGTTTTGTGGTGATGCAGTGTTATGTGCAGACTATTTGAGAAATAGACTACACATCTCATGCTCTTGAAAATAAGACTCCACGTGAAATGCAGTATGGCCACATCCCTTCGGTGAGGCATCTCATGGATTTTTTTTCCACCTGCTATGCCTTGATACCAAAGGAGCAAAGAGACAAGATTGGTGCTCAAAGTAAAAAATGCATTTTATTGGGGTATTTAGACACATCCAATGCATATTGTCTTTATGATGATGTAAACAAGAATTTTATTGTTTACAAAGATGTCATTTTTCTTGAAAATAATAAAAAATGACGAATATATTGAAAGACAGATTGATCGTCTAGATAAATTTTCCCATGTAAATACATATTATGAAGTTGATAATTGTTATCTCCCAAATTGACCACCGTCTTTTTGGGTGATAGAATGGGTAAAATTTTTATTTCTGTGAGTCTTGGGTTTCAAAATTCGAAAATTTAAGCTTTCAGCAGTTAACTGAGTCTGTGGAAGTTTGCTTAATGGCCGAAAAGGATTGGTTTCCGCAGCTAATATGGTTTGCCAGAATGACTTTAGCCGCCGAAAAACATATCCATGTGCAAAAACCAAAGATTGCTTCGTACTCATCAAATCATCAAACGAGCCTGTTGTAACTGCCGAAAGGAAGGATTGATGGTGCATTGCTTGCTCATTATTATAGTGGATTGAGAAATTGCTGCTGAAACATTTTGATATTCTCGGGCTGTTATGGAATTTGACTGTGAGGAGCACACAAATTAAGAAGGCAGAACTGAAGTTTGATAAAGTCAGGGCGATTTCGCTGGGGAAGTGGAAAGCTAGCAAGGAACCGTTTCAGAGGTGTTTTCATCAGAGCAGTTATCCGTTTCAATCGGGAAGAGTCAGCATTCAATCCTAAATCACGAGATTTCAGTATGAGGTTTCTCAAAGCTTCTGTTACAGAGTAATTTTCTGCTAAAATCGCGTGATCTTGCGGGGCAATTTTGACAGCCTTACCGAACTCCAAATTCAGATCTGCAAGCACCAGTGGATAGCTTATGATCTGTAGATCAAAATCGACTATTCGAACATGCAAAACGGACATCGGACGGTTGAGAAAATCGATTTTTTCCAAAGGCAGTTTTTTCAGGAATCCTACAGGTTTCGGCAGCTTAGGCGAGCCCCACAGAGCTCATTAGCTGCCGAAAGGTCTGACTTCCGGCGGCTAAGGCATGAAATCAGCAGAAAGAAGCGTTTTGGGTTTTAATTTTTGAAACAGTTACAGCTTTCGGCAGCTTAGACGAGCCTCCAAGAGCTCATTAGCTGCCGAAAAGGCTGACTTTCGGCGGCTAAGACACGAAATCAACAGAAGAGTTAACTGCCGAAAGCCTATTTTTGCCAATTTTCTCTAATTTCGCCCAGATCTCAGTTTTGTTCGTTGAACTAGCAGAAAGCCGATCAGAATGAATGGATTATAAATTATTTTATCAATATCTTGAGGCTTTTGAGCGAGATTTAAGTCAGTAGGGCACCTTGGCTAAGTTTCACCTTGTTTGGAGGGACCATTCTAGAAATCGACTGCCACATCATCCATCTCAAGTTGCTGTGCGCCCAGATAAGTTCACCGAGCCTTGGGAGGCTGCTACACTTCATCAACCACCGAGTTTTGAAGCGGATTGACACATCAGCAAGTGCCTTGATTCAAGGAATCAGTTCCTATCTTTTGCATTTACTATTCCATGTTGATGTTTTAGTTAACTGAACCAGATCCACGTTTTTAGGATCTGTGAACTATTGTGTAAAGGCTATAAAGCCTGAGAACCAAGTCATTGTGAAGGGTTCGATTTTGGATGCAGTAGTCTGCTATTGTACTCAGTTTTCTTATGCTAATACAGATCACAGGTTTCTTTCAGCTTTGGTATCAGCTTTCCATCTTCCTTTCACTATTATCTATGTTATCTAGCTTTGAATGGTCTCTTCCCATTGTTTATCTCATAGCTTGATGTTAGTTTCTTGAATGTCTCTCGAGCCCTACTCTGTGCTGGTTTGGTCACATTCCTTTTCTTCATCCATTTTTCAAAGTATTTGCTGATTAATCAATTCTTGAGAGCACTGTTTTATTTGTTTACCATGATGAATGTCTGAATGCTATACTCGGATTGAGTCATCCCATTGATCCACCCATTACAAAAAACATAATTTCTTAAGTTACCAGGCATACCTAGCTTATAACCCTAGGTAGTTTCCTGGAGTGATAACAAATTGGCGCCGTTGCCGGTGAGCGAGGTGAGAAGCTGATCTTCCTGGGAGAACGACACAGATCTGGTCCTTGATGATAGACAAGGATCAGACACTTCACTAGTTATAAATCTTCTATCTGGCGACTCCATGAAGGACGAACTCAGTGGCGACTCCATTGTTCAGAATTCTGTTGGTGATTCCACTGGTATGACATGAACATAATCTTAGCCAAGAGGTATGCGTTCTGTGATTTTTCAAGCATTGCTGGTTTTCCTAATCAAGTGCCTGCTAGAGATGAATGGGAGAATAGTCTTCCTAGATTTCGAGGAGAAGAGGGGGAAGTGCCAGCTGAGCATTTGCTGGACTTTCATGACTACATGCATCGGTTGCAGGTAGTGCATGAGGATGTTCAGATCCGGCTGTTCTGTGTTTCATTAAAAGGGATTGCCCGTGATTGGTATCGATCTTTGCCTAATGCTAGTATCAGCTCATTGGCTGATTTTCATGATGCCTTCCATGTGTTTTGTGAAGGAATATTTCCAGTTGATCTTCTCTATCCTCAATGCTGTAATGAGTTTTATTTATTGAATAAAGATCCAAATACTCATGATGAATTTGTTGCAGCAGAAGATATCCCTCACCATGATCAAGAGATAGGTAGTCTTCAGGGTGATGACCATTGCATAGATGTTTTAAACAATATACCACATGCATCTACTACTTTAGACTGTTATGCAGATCAAATTGTTTCCTTTGAAAGCTTTAAAGATGATAAGCAGCGTGATAGATCAGAAATCGAAAGTTTTGGATCTATAGCAAAGGTTGAACTGCCTACATGTAATATGGAAAGCAGTAAAGGTAGCTCTCAACTTCCGGATTTACAAACCAAGGGAAGTTGTCCCAACCATGAGGAACTGAATAGTCCAGATCAGAAACCTATCGTATATGTTCCTCCAACAAAGATCCAGCAATCTGCATTCATCAATGAGTTCGGTGAAGGAAACGAAGAGCAGCTGCAACACAGTCAGTCGGAGCAGCAGCTTCAAGAGGTATTTCATCATGTTTTTCATGACCCTATTGCTGATTTGTTGGATTCTTTCAGGAGCATGAATGTTAAGATATTTATGTCAGAAGAAGGCTATTTTATTCATCTGCTCAAACCTTTCTTCTGCATGATATGGTATTTGTTATTGTTGGGATCAAGATTCAGCATGATGCCTGTAAATCACAATCTGACATGGCTGCATTGGAAGTATGTTGTTACTTGATTAATCTGCATCTACTGGTTAGTGTAGGGGTAGGTAGGTGAATAAACTCTTGTTATGAGCACGAAGATAATTTTCAGTTTTGTTTAGTTCATGAATGAGTAGAGCAGGCTGCATGTAAGCTACAGGTGGATGATTATGAGAGGGATGCAATGTTCTTCCCAGAAAATAATGAGGATGACATTTTCGACATCACAAAGGAGGGCGGTGTTCAAAAGTTATAAGATGTTGTAGGTAATTTGTACCTGCAGGGATCCTGTTTCATAAACAAAGACATTTTTGTTCTGATGTTCCATTGCTCATTAACAGCCATGATACGGGAGATTGGCAGAAATGGGGTTTCTGGCTTGATTATAAACTCATCTTTGTTGCAATCTATGCTATCCCTCTCTCACACCAAATGACACAACAGATTACCAGCAAAGACCTGCATTTTATAACTACATCTGTGCACTATTTTTATTGAATACTATATTTGCACTTGGCTGTAGCTTACTGGCATCTGGTTGGCACTAGCTACTGGATCTATGGCTTTATAAATATCTGTTACCTTTCACTTTATCCTCCATTCGTATATGTAACTTTTCGTGCAGATTTTCTCCTGGAAAAAGATTTACACTTGAAGGATGTTTTCTGTTTTGAACTGAAGATTTTGGAGGAATTCCAAAGTTAAACAATGAAGCTGGTCACAGCAATGGAGATGAGCTGTAAGAAGATGATGATGATGATGACTTTGCTGCAAAGCTGGGTGGCATATTCTCTTGATTAGTGACTTGTATTAGAAGATCTGTTGAAAGCTGTTTAGAGATCTATGGATGTATTGGTAAGCCCATCAGGGAACTGGACCTGGTTTTGATACAGTTTGCAGCAGCTCTGCCTATCCTTTTTCTGATGAAAGAATTGAAGAATCCCACTGCTATGATAAATACATGATCTTGGACTTGAAGCAAGCTGCATTTCAGACAGGGAAGCCAGATTGAAGATATATTAGGCCACAGGATGCTAGTAGTTACAACAGTTTTCCTTTTGGGAAGTCATTTTTCAATGAAGGGCAGGAAAGCTACAGGTTTGCAGAGGGATCAGTGTTAAAGACTTGATGACTCCATGCCCAATGCTAAAGGCTACTGGAACTACTTGGTTCTGGGATTCTTCGGAACCTCACTGGGAGGATTCCATCCCCGAGTAGGAGCCAGATGTTATCTCCCAAATTGACCACCGTCATTTTGGTTGATAGAATGGGTAAAAATTTTTATTTTTGTGAGTCTTGGCCTTCAATATCAAAAAATCCCAGCTTTTTGGCAGTTAACTAAGTCTGTGAAAGTGGTTTCGATTCCATTCCTAAATTTTAGCCACAAAGTCAGTTTGAACTAGAACGCTTCATCCCTACAATCTCAGGCTAAATCTCCAGTCATTATGTCATCTGTCTATTGCAACATGCTCTGTTATTAAATAAATCCCGAATGCTCAGCTATGATTTGTCACTTGGCTGCCCTGTGAGGTATTTTCATTGTTGAACCATAACTCAAGAGGAATTTTCTGCTGAAATCGCGTGATCTTGCGGGGTGATTTTGACGTCCTTCCCGAACTCCAAATTCAGATCTGGAAGCACCAATGGATAGCTTATGATCTGTAGATCAAAATCGACTATTCGAACATGCAAAACGGACATCGGACGGTTGAGAAAATCGATTTTTTCCAAAGGCCGTTTTTTTCAGGAATCCTACAGGTTTCGGCAGCTTAGGCGAGCCCCACAGAGCTCATTAGCTACCGAAAGGTCTGACTTCCGGCGGCTAAGGCACGAAATCAGCAGAAAGCAATGTTTTGGGTTTAAATTTTTGAAACAGTTACAGCTTTCGGCAGCTTAGGCGAGCCCCACAGAGCTCATTAGCTGCCGAAAGGTCTGACTTCCGGCGGCTAAGGCACGAAATCAGCAGAAGAGTTAACTGCCGAAAGCCTGTTTTTGCCAATTTTCTCTAATTTCGCCCAGATCTCAGTTTTGTTTGCTGAACTAGCAGAGTAAAGGCTATAAAGCCACAGAACCAAGACTATTAGGGCAGGTTCGAGCTTGGAGAGACTTTGCCATATGTTTTGGTCGCTTATTATAATAAAAAATCACAGTTTTCTCTTGTTGTTGTTATCAGATATTTTCATCCATCATTATTCTGCACTCTATTCAAATTAGCTTAGCCTGTGCTCATGATTTGAATTGAGGAACTTCCTACTGCTGTGTGTGACCCGATGTTATGCATGTATTTGGTTGCATAAACCCTGCATGATTAATATACTTGGTTGTCTTAGCAATATTCTACATTTCATCTCTATATTTTATCATCTGATTTACAGTTTCTAAGAGCACTGGTTCATTTAACTATTTGATAAGCAACTTTTCCATTGAGCTATTGTGGTATCCCATTGATCCATTTACTGAAAAGGGTATTGAATTCTTAAGTTACCAAGCATACTTAGCCATAACCACTAAGTAGTTTCTTGGAGAGCTAACAAATTGGCGCCGTTGCCGGGGAGCGAGGTGAGAAGCTGATCTTCCTGGGAGACGACATAGATCTACTCTTTGATGATAGACAAGGGGTAGACATTTATTGGTTATAATCATCTATCTGGCGACTCCATGAAGGACGAATTCAGTGGCGACTCCACAATATTCAGATGTCAAAAGCATTTGCTTCTCTTTTGGCTCGGAGGTTTGCACCTCTTGACTTCTCTTCAATTCCTGGTTTCCCACATGCAGTACCTAATATATCAGAATGGGGAGATTTTTAACCTATTTTCAAAGAGAAGAAAGATGATAATCCTGCTGAACACCTCCTCAAGTTTCATGAATGCATGGACCTATTAGATCTGCAGCATGAAGATGTTCGTATGAAGATGTTCATGTATTCGTTGTATGGTGATGCACGTGTATGGTATTCTTCTTTACCTCCTTCATGTATTTCATCTTTGAAAGACTTTCATAAAGCATTCAATGAGCGTTGCAAAAAGTTCTTTCCAAATGAGCTTTTATTTGATAATTGTTGTCAAGAATTTAACTTGCATAACAAGGCTGAAGATGTAAAGAAGGAAAGATCTCTCCATTATCTTTCTAATGATCTTCATGATACTGTTGAGATATTGTAACTTCAAAGAATATTATAATTGTACTTTATTATTCCGGAGATGTTTCATTCCTCCGTAAAGATCTTATTGTATATCCGGAGATGTTTATTCCTCCGTCAGAATGTGGTAACTTGGGTTATTAGACTTCCCTAGTGGAGGTCGGCCCTTTATGTGTTATGTGGGTCAAAGGGTTATTAGACCACCCTAGAGGGGTCGGCCCAGTCAGTTGTAGTGGGGTATTTAACCCATTGGTTAAATATGAGCCTACGTGTACCTATGTAAAATACATGTCAGTGTAGTGTATAAATAGAGGAGGTGTGTTCCTCATTTGATACACTCACACACTTGAGGATAGCGCACTTGTGGAGGAGAGGTCTGCTATTGTGAAGGAGGAGATCATGTCTCAGGGTTTCATCTATGTATATTGCTGGTCATCTATATTGAGGAAGCTTTGCTGGGTTTTCTACCCCATGAGGGTTTCCCAGGATAAATCTCTGTCTCTTGTGTTTATGCTGTGCTTGTTGTTTCTTCAGTGATCCTGTATATGCTATTATTGTGAAATGGAATGTAATGCTGCTATTTTCTGTCTTAGCATATTGAATTTTAACATGGTATCAGAGCTAACCTGAAGGAAGACAAGGTATGGCACTAACGACACTTGCTTTACTTACGACAATTTGAAGGCTAGGGTTTTATATAGCAAAAACCAGTCATCGTAGCACTTTCGCTATAACTCTGTTTTGGCGAAGTTTTCAGATCTGAAATTGTTACAGGACGAAGATTAAATCTCCAGGTACCTTGTGTCCAAAGGACAACCTCTAATTCGTTGTACTTTGTGATTTATGATCTGTACAATATAGGGTTTCTGCCTCTTCCAGATCTGAGTCAAAATCAGGTGACCTTGGGAAAAAGGTCATATCTTGGGCTAGGAAGCTCCAAATGAAATTTCGTAAAAAGTGACAGGTAGTACACAGTCTGTACTATCTCAGAAAACTTTTTCAGAGGCCGAAGTTGAACCAGTGACACGTGGCACTCCGTACAAGTGCGCTCTCCTGTATTATCCCATAAACAGGTCACATTGTAACTTTTGGCATAACTCTCTCTCAGAGAGTCCAATTGAGGTCAGACCTGTCAGGATGGAAAGGTAACAGGCCGATCTATCTCAAGAAACTTTTTCAGAGGCCGAAGTTAAAACAGTGACACGTGGCACGCCGTACAAGTTTGCTCTCCTGTTTTATCCCAAAACAGGTCACGTTGCGACATTTGGCATAACTCTCTCTCAGAGAATCCAATTGAGGTCAGACCTATCAGGATGGAAAGATAACAGGTCAGGATATCTTAGGAAACTTTTTCAAACCCTGTGGATCAACAATTTCGGAGTTACACCAGAAACAATCAGGTACATATTTCTGTCAAAACAGAATTATTGTTTGGTACCTTCATTCATGGCTTCCGGAATTTAGGGCTTTGGAGAAAGTTGGAATTTTTGTAATCGGAGACCACGGCTGGATGCTACTCATCAAAATAGAAATTTAGAGACCAAGATCAGAATTTTTGGTTGGGAAGAAGGCCGGGTTTGATTAGACCCTAGTTCGGGACTTTGATCAGAAAAGTGGAAAATTAGGGCTTCTGTAAAAATGGGAATTTTTTGAAATCTGTGACCATGGCTAGAAGCTCCTCAGAAAAATAGAAGCTTAGAGCTTTGGATCAAACATTTTGATTGGGCAGAAGAGTGGGATTCATCAAACCCCAGTTCAGGGTCACGTCCAGGGAATCCGGAAGTTTCAAAGGCAAAATTGAGGAGTGAAACTTTGCAGTTTTCAAATTCTAAATATATCAGTTTGATCAGCTCATCAAGGCGCATATTTCTATCCTTTCGGAAGTTTGAAATTGAAAGTTTGAATTTTTGGGGTTTCTCTAACAAACCCATATCCAGCTCCAGGTCCAGTTCTTGCAAATCAAGTGGATAGGGTTAATCCTAGAAGAAGATGGATTGGTCACCTGCATAAGTGAAGGAGTTCCTATTTCAGAGGGAGATGAGGCTAAGGCTTTACATAAGGAGATTACAAGCGATCTCGACAGGTATGACTCATCGAGGTATGTTTTGATATTTGTTCATGATTAAGTTTATGGTATGTTTGTCTTCATGTTATTACGGTTAGTACAATCTTGATTTTAGATTTGTTGTATCACCTTAACAAAATTATGAATGCATGATAGAAGATATTCATTGGTTAGGGTGTTGACACTTATGATTGTACTAATGCATTATGATGTTGTGTGAGGTTGATGTTGTCCGCTAACAAGATACAGGTACATCACAAAAGACAAATCAGGTTCCATGACCATGAAAACATGAAGACAAAGACTCATCCACAATCTTTGTTCTACTTACGAGGTATGTATGACTTTGTTATATTATGCTTAACCTATGAGACATGCAGGTTCTAGCTCAGGATCTCTAAATCATTGAAGAGATTGTTTAGGTATGTTGTACATAACCAAGTAGGTATACTAATCCAGGTATGTTTCCCATGAATCTTACCTTGTGTTAGGATCCCCTATATAAGTATACCTTGGAATGATTGGTTATGCTTATTCATAAAGTTAGTAATCAAGGGATTATGCATATTATATCTTTTATCTTGATTGATGATATGCATGAGTAAAAGAAGACTTCCCTGAAATCTTGAATAATAATGTTTATTAACTATAATCATGACTATACATTCTCAATATTATTTAGAACTATAATGTTTTGATAACATTTAGAACATACTAATGGGTGTATGTTTGTGTATGAGATCATGAGGATGACACTTGAACATGCACAGTGGTACATAATGAATAGAAGTTCAAAAGACATACAGAAGATCAAGCGGGAGACAACCACACAAACATAAAAGATAAGTATTTGAGTTGTTATTTGAAATAGTAAATGATATTACCTGTAATAGGTTGTATGCATATTTGTATTCCTATAATATATCATGCTAAGTGTAAATATTCATAGAACATTGAACAGTATACTACCAATATGCATATGATTGGTAATTTGGACAAACATTCCATTGTTGCTTGTCTAGAATGAAACCTCTTTGCTGACATGCTGAGAGTTGTGCACACTCTCGATAGTATGCTTTGGTAGAGATGGAAGGCATCTAGATAGCCACTGTATGCATACAGGATATGGGAAAGTGTTGTGCCAAAGTATTGGTCAAGATAGTTGCATAACTATGTAAATGATATCTGTATGCATAATAGGTTATCATGTCAATATGATTTGATGATTATGAAGTATTACTAATCCTGTACTTAATTTTGATTTGTAGGGAAAATCATGATGAATGATGAACAAGCGATGGATGTTCAACAAAAGGATTTACAAATCAAACACACTATAGAAAGATTATGGTTAAGAGATTCTCTTAGAAAGAGGAAGAGAATCATGATGAGATGTTTTGACCATTCTCTTAATAATGTAATCAGGTTCTGTATGGGTTCCCAGGATCAGTAGTCAATTGATGAGCTTAATGATCATCATGGGTGATGTGGATCTCAACCCTTGCTACAAGGTTGAATATGGCTTCTATACACATATGACATGGATGCAAGAAGAAACTCACCATAGAGTTCGAATGACTTTGAGGCTCATATTAGTAGACCCATCTGACGAGAGATGGCACAGATAGATATGCAGAAGATCACTCAATGCAGAGTGTGAATAATGGACAATTGACAGCTTCATGACAAAGCTTGGGCTTTACCAGAAGTAAAGTTGATCCTAACCTTTACCTAAAGGTTGTGGATGATAAACCTTTCATACCATTATTATGTGACGATGATCTCTTTCTGACAAGGAATGAGAAACAGATCATGAAAATGGCTGCAGAAATAAAAATGAAAGATCTCAGATTAATGCACTACTTCTTAGGTCTAGAAGTATGGCATGATCCAAAAGGAATCTTTTAAATCGAGGTAAGTATACTGTGAAGTTTCTAAAAAGATTTGATATGTTGGAGTGTAAAGCCATGGCCACTCCCATGGACTCCAACTTGAATTTATTAGTTAATAACTCATCGGATTTAGTAGACCTAACCCTATATAGACAAATCATTGGGCCAATGATGTATTTAACAAATACTAGGCCAGATATATGCTTTGTTGTAAATACCGTAAGTCAGTATCTAGTAGAACCTAGAAAGGTTCACTTAATAGCTACAAAGCATGTAGTGAGGTACCTAAAAGGTACTTTAGATTTTGGTCTATATAATCTTGGAGGTCATGAACTCCGATTACATGGTTACTCAGATTCTGACTGGGCAGGAAGTGTCTCAAACAGAAAGAGTACATCAGGTGAATGTTATAGTCTTGAATCTACCATGATCTCATGGTTTAGCAAGAAACAATCTACTGTGGCTCTCAGTACTACTGAAACAGAATATATAGTTGTCTGCTCTGCCAGCTGTGAAGCAGTGTGGCTTCAGAAGCTATTATATGGAGTGTTGACTTAGAATTGGATCCCACTGTGATTATGTGTGACAATCAAAGCTGCATTAAGATGACTGAAAATCATGTGTTCCACGATAAGTCAAAACACATAGAGATCCGATACTTCTATATACGAGATATGGTGCAAAGAGGAGCTATCAAGCTCGTATATATAAGCACTGAGGATCAGATTGCTGATATCCTGACCAAACCACTGTCTCGTGTAAAGTTTGAATACTTTCGAGACAAGCTTGGTGTAGTTCAAAAGGACCCTCCTAGAAAGGGGGAGTAGCATGATTCCTGATGACAAGCAAGTCTCATCAATAATGAGACTTCACCTAGTCACTTAGAAATAGTTAGATTTAGGACTACTTTATTCTATTTAGTTTTACTTATACATGCTAGATGTATTAGTGAGAATACATGCTTTTGATGATAAATGTATACATGATTGTGATGATAGATGTATTAGTGAGAATACATGCTTTTGATGATAGATGTATGCATGATTGTGATGATAGATGTATTAGTGAGAATACATGCTTTTGATGATAGATGTATACATGATTGTGATGATAGATGTATTAGTGAGAATACATGCTTTTTATGATAGATGTATACATGATTGTGATGATAGATGTATTAGTTAGAATACATGCTTTTGATGATAGATGTATACATGATTGTGATGATAGATGTATTAGTGAGAATACATGCTTTTGATGACAGATGTATACATGCTTGTGATGATAGATGTATTAGTGAAAATACATGCTTTTGATGATAGATGTATACATGCTCTTGATGATAGATGTATTGATGAGAATACAATTGAGGGGATTGGATCATCCCTGGACTTTCAGTCCTAAAGAGAGCCGTAGACGTGAGGTCTCCGAGAATGAAGTCCTTAGTGGACAGTTGAGGGGATTGGATCATCCCTGGACTTTCAGTCCTAAAGAGAGCCGTAGACGTGAGGTCTCTGAGAATGAAGTCCTTAGTGGACAGTTGAGGGGATTGGATCATCCCTGGACTTTCAGTCCTAAAGAGAGCCGTAGACGTGAGGTCTCCGAGAATGAAGTCCTTAGTGGACAGTTGAGGGGATTGGATCATCCCTGGACTTTCAGTCCTAAAGAGAGCCATAGACGTGAGGTATCCGAGAATGAAGTCCTTAGTGGACAGTTGAGGGGATTGGATCATCCCTGGACTTTCAGTCCTAAAGAGAGCCGTAGACGTGAGGTCTTCGATAATGAAGTCCTGAATGAACAGGCAGGGGATTGTATCGTCCCCGGACTGAGGTCCCAGAATAGAACCATAGACTGGGTCTCCGATAATGAAGTCCTGAATGAACAGGAAGGGGATTGTATCGTCCCCGGACTGAGGTCCCAGAATAGAACCGTAGACTGGGTCTCCGATAATGAAGTCCTGAATGAACAAGCAGGGGATTGTATCGTCCCCGGACTGAGGTCCCAGAATAGAACCGTAGACTGGGTCTCCGATAATGAAGTCCTGAATGAACAGGCAGGGGATTGTATCGTCCCCAGACTGAGGTCCCAGAATAGAACCGTAGACTGGGTCTCCGATAATGAAGTCCTGAATGAACAGGCAGGGGATTGTATCGTCCCCGGACTGAGGTCCCAGAATAGAACCGTAGACTGGGTCTCCGATAATGAAGTCCTGAATGAACAGGCAGGGGATTGTATCGTCCCCGAACTGAGGTCCCAGAATAGAACCGTAGACTGGGTCTCCGATAATGAAGTCCTGAATGAATAGGCAGGGGATTGTATCATCCCCGGACTGAGGTACCAGAATAGAACCGTAGACTGGGTCTTCGAAAAATGAAGTCCTGAATGAACAGGCAGGGGATTGCATCGTCCCCGGACTGAGGTCCCAGAATTGATCCGTAGACTGAAGTCTCCGAGAACTAAAGATTGGATTGTATCATCCATGGACCTATGTCCTAAAAAGAGCAGGATTGATCATCCTAGGATTATGATCGTATGATGACGATGCTGATGATCGTATGATGACGATGCTGATGATCGTGCGGTGATGATGCTGATGATCATGCGGTGACGATGCTGATGATCGTATGATGACGATGCTGATGATCGTGCGGTGACGATGCTGATGATCGTATGATGACGATGCTGATGATCGTGTGATGACGATGCTGATGATCGTGTGATGACGATGCTGATGATGATGCTGATGATCGTATGATGACGATGCTGATGATCGTGTGATGACGATGCTGATGATCGTATGATGACGATGTTGATCGTGATGCTGATGATCGTATGATGACGATGCTGATGATCGTATGATGACGATGCTGATGATCGTGTGATGACGATGCTGATGATCGTGTGATGATGATGCTGATGATTGTGTTGATCGTGTGTTGACGATGCTGATGATTGAGTACTATCAACTCTGATGATGAAGATGTTCCAGTAACTAGTTGAGTTACTGATGATGTTGAGAAAGCTTCCAATGATTTATAGATGTATCATGTATGATGTTGATGACTCCTTGCTCGTGCAAATGCTGTTATAATATCCTTCTCGTTAAGGGGGAGTGTTGAGATATTGTAACTTCAAAGAATATTATAATTGTACTTTATTATTCCGGAGATGTTTCATTCCTCCGTAAAGATCTTATTGTATATCCGGAGATGTTTATTCCTCCGTCAGAATGTGGTAACTTGGGTTATTAGACTTCCCTAGTGGAGGTCGGCCCTTTATGTGTTATGTGGGTCAAAGGGTTATTAGACCACCCTAGAGGGGTCGGCCCAGTCAGTTGTAGTGGGGTATTTAACCCATTGGTTAAATACGAGCCTACGTGTACCTATGTAAAATACATGTCAGTGTAGTGTATAAAATAGAGGAGGTGTGTTCCTCATTTGATACACTCACACACTTGAGGATAGCGCACTTGTGGAGGAGAGGTCTGCTATTGTGAAGGAGGAGATCATGTCTCAGGGTTTCATCTATGTATATTGCTGGTCATCTATATTGAGGAAGCTTTGCTGGGTTTTTCTACCCCATGAGGGTTTCCCAGGATAAATCTCTGTCTCTTGTGTTTATGCTGTGCTTGTTGTTTCTTCAGTGATCCTGTATATGCTATTATTGTGAAATGGAATGTAATGCTGCTATTTTCTGTCTTAGCATATTGAATTTTAACAGATACTGTGCCTTCTCATCAAGATAAACCACAAATGGATGATAAAGGAGCTGAAGATTCTCCTATTAATAGTATTTTTGTTTTTCATCAATCTGAAGAATTAGTTTCTTTAGATATCCATCATAGGGATCAGTTTTCATCTGAGGTTTATGAAGGTTTGGTTACTTCTGAAATACCAACTGTCCACCAAAGAGATGATCAGAAATGTATGCATGCTGTGGTTAAGGACACTCATAAAGATTATGCTGCTGTAGAAAAATACTCTTCATTATGATCAAGAGATCGTTTATCCACATCATGATAGCCATAGTGATGCTTTTGTTATTGCATCAAATGCATCTCCCAACTTATGTTGTCATGAAGATAAGATTGTTCCTATTGAAAATTTGAAAAGTGAAGAGCAGATTTTTATATCAGCAAGTGACAGTTTCAGATCTACAGAGATTGAAGAGGACAGTCTACAAAGTCCAGATTTGCAAGGACTGTCCAAACTTCAGTTAGAAACACATGAATCATGATCCCGAATGTGTTGATGTTGTAGGCAGCATATGTTATGAGCAGCCCATATTTTCCAGACTTGCATAAAAAGGTAGATCACAGCACGTATGAAAAGAGTGATGGAGACGAGGATCTAAAAGGTCCAGATCATCAATCTGTCTTATGTGTTTCCTCCAACAGATCTTGAGCAACCTGCATTCAACAATGAGATTATTAAAGGTAGTTTTCATCATCTTTTCAATTTACAGTTGGATCAGCAGTTTAATGAGGTATTGCTCTGTGATTTTGATGACCCTATTGCTGTCTATTTAGATTTCATGAGCAGCATAAATTTTGAGGATATTTTTATTAAAGGGAGATTGTCTTTATCCTCTGTTCGAACATCTTTTCTGCATGATATGGTTTCCATTGTTTTTCGGGTCAGGATCTAGCATGATGGCATTAAAAAAGTATCTGACATGGCTGCATTGGAAATCCAGTGTTACTTGATCATGCTGCTCCTATTAGTTAGTGTAGGAGTAGATAGGAAAATAAAGCTCTTCTTATGAGCACGTAGATCATTTTCAGTTGTTGTTGAATAAGCAGAACAGGCCGCATGAAAGTTGCAGGTGGGATACAGGTTTGCAGAGGGACCAGCGCTGATGGCTCAATGACTCCATGCCCAATGCTAAAGGCTACTGGAACTACTTGGTTCTGGGATTCTTCGGAACCTCACTGGGAGGATTCCATCCCCGAGTAGGAGCCAGATGTTATCTCCCAAATTGACCACCGTCTTTTTGGGTGATAGAATGGGTAAAAATTTTATTTCTGTGAGTCTTGGGTTTCAAAATTCGAAAATTTAAGCTTTCAGCAGTTAACTGAGTCTGTGGAAGTTTGCTTAATGGCCGAAAAGGATTGGTTTCCGCAGCTAATATGGTTTTCCAGAATGACTTTAGCCGCCGAAAAAACATATCCATGTGCAAAAACCAAAGATTGCTTCGTACTCATCAAATCATCAAACGAGCCTGTTGTAACTGCCGAAAGGAAGGATTGATGGTGCATTGCTTGCTCATTATTATAGTGGATTGAGAAATTGCTGCTGAAACATTTTGATATTCTCGGGCTGTTATGGAATTTGACTGTGAGGAGCACACAAATTAAGAAGGCAGAACTGAAGTTTGATAAAGTCAGGGCGATTTCGCTGGGGAAGTGGAAAGCTAGCAAGGAACCGTTTCAGAGGTGTTTTCATCAGAGCAGTTATCCGTTTCAATCGGGAAGAGTCAGCATTCAATCCTAAATCACGAGATTTCAGTATGAGGTTTCTCAAAGCTTCTGTTACAGAGGAATTTTCTGCTAAAATCGCGTGATCTTGCGGGGCAATTTTGACGGACTTCCCGAACTCCAAATTCAGATCTGCAAGCACCAGTGGATAGCTTATGATCTGTAGATCAAAATCGACTATTCGAACATGCAAAACGGACATCGGACGGTTGAGAAAATCGATTTTTTCCAAAGGCAGTTTTTTCAGGAATCCTACAG
This sequence comes from Larix kaempferi, assembly GCA_027924585.1. Classification (NCBI taxonomy): domain Eukaryota; kingdom Viridiplantae; phylum Streptophyta; class Pinopsida; order Pinales; family Pinaceae; genus Larix; species Larix kaempferi. The sequence goes on from BSBM01000659.1 coordinate 613,936, forward strand.
GTTTCGGCAGCTTAGGCGAGCCCCACAGAGCTCATTAGCTGCCGAAAGGTCTGACTTCTGGCGGCTAAGGCACGAAATCAGCAGAAAGAAGCGTTTTGGGTTTTAATTTTTGAAACAGTTACAGCTTTCGGCAGCTTAGACGAGCCTCCAAGAGCTCATTAGCTGCCGAAAAGGCTGACTTTCGGCGGCTAAGACACGAAATCAACAGAAGAGTTAACTGCCGAAAGCCTGTTTTTGCCAATTTTCTCTAATTTCACCCAGATCTCAGTTTTGTTCGTTGAACTAGCAGAAAGCCGATCAGAATGAATGGATTATAAATTATTTTATCAATATCTTGAGGCTTTTGAGCGAGATTTAAGTCAGTAGGGCACCTTGGCTAAGTTTCACCTTGTTTGGAGGGACCATTCTAGAAATCGACTGCCACATCATCCATCTCAAGTTGCTGTGCGCCCAGCTAAGTTCACCGAGCCTTGGGAGGCTGCTACACTTCATCAACCACCGAGTTTTGAAGCGGATTGACACATCAGCAAGTGCCTTGATTCAAGGAATCAGTTCCTATCTTTTGCATTTACTATTCCATGTTGATGTTTTAGTTAACTGAACCAGATCCACGTTTTTAGGATCTGTGAACTATTGTGTAAAGGCTATAAAGCCTGAGAACCAAGTCATTGTGAAGGGTTCGATTTTGGATGCAGTAGTCTGCTATTGTACTCAGTTTTCTTATGCTAATACAGATCACAGGTTTCTTTCAGCTTTGGTATCAGCTTTCCATCTTCCTTTCACTATTATCTATGTTATCTAGCTTTGAATGGTGTCTTCCCATTGTTTAGGTCATAGCTTGATGTTAGTTTCTTGAATGTCTCTCGAGCCCTACTCTGTACTGGTTTGGTCACATTCCTTTTCTTCATCCATTTTTCAAAGTATTTGCTGATTAATCAATTCTTGAGAGCACTGTTTTATTTGTTTACCATGATGAATGTCTGAATGCTATACTCGGATTGAGTCATCCCATTGATCCACCCATTACAAAAAACATAATTTCTTAAGTTACCAGGCATACCTAGCTTATAACCCTAGGTAGTTTCCTGGAGTGATAACACGGCGGCTAAGGCACGAAATCAGCAGAAAGCAACGTTTTGGGTTTAAATTTTTGAAACGGTTACAGCTTTCGGCAGCTTAGGCGAGCCCCACAGAGCTCATTAGCTGCCGAAAGGTCTGACTTCCGGCGGCTAAGGCACGAAATCAGCAGAAGAGTTAACTGCCGAAAGCCTGTTTTTGCCAATTTTCTCTAATTTCGCCCAGATCTCAGTTTCGTTTGTTGAACTAGCAGAGTAAAGGCTATAAAGCCACAGAACCAAGACTATTAGGGCAGGTTCGAGCTTGGAGAGACTTTGCCATATGTTTTGGTCGCTTATTATAATAAAAAATCACAGTTTTCTCTTGTTGTTGTTATCAGATATTTTCATCCATCATTATTCTGCACTCTATTCAAATTAGCTTAGCCTGTGCTCATGATTTGAATTGAGGAACTTCCTACTGCTGTGTGTGACCCGATGTTATGCATGTATTTGGTTGCATAAACCCTGCATGATTAATATACTTGGTTGTCTTAGCAATATTCTACATTTCATCTCTATATTTTATCATCTGATTTACAGTTTCTAAGAGCACTAGTTCATTTAACTATTTGATAAGCAACTTTTCCATTGAGCTATTGTGGTATCCCATCGATCCATTTACTGAAAAGGGTATTGAATTCTTAAGTTACCAAGCATACTTAGCCATAACCACTAAGTAGTTTCTTGGAGAGCTAACAATAATGAAATTCCACACATTGAAGGGGGGATCCCTATCTTGGATCAATATCTGGAATTTCCTTTTGAAGCACCAACACCCCCTTATGAAGAAACTCATGAAGAATAAGTTCCTTCCACTTCACCTGAACAGGAGGCTCAATTGGATGAGGTAATTGGAAGAATTGGAAGTATGAAGCACCACTAGATGATCAATCTCGGCCATCATGGAAATTTATGAAATGGGACAAAAAGGCACTTGAAAGTGCCCATACAGATGGATTTGGAAAGACGGGAACAAGAAGCTCAACCAGACAATAAGATCGAGGAGATGCAAATAGCTTAGGTGATCACATGGATATTGTCTCATTTTATTGTGAATTGAATTTATCTACTAAATTTGAACCAATTTCCTTTGAATAGGATGCTACTTGAGATGAGTGGAAAGAAGCCATGGAGAATGAGTATGATGTGCTCATAAAGAATAGAACATGAAATCTGGTTGGCCCTCCAGGTAGAACCAAACCATTGACTACAAGTGGGTATACAAGAACAAATTTAAATCATATGGGTCACTTGAAAAGCACAAGGTGAGGCTTGTGGAAAAAGTCTATGCACAGAAGGAAAGAATTGATTATGAAGAGACATTCTCCCCCATAGAAAAATGGGCTACCATCCACACCTTATTGTCTTTGTAAACACAAAATAGGTGGAAATTTCATCAAATGGATGTGAAAACAACTTTCTTGAATGGAGACTTGAAATAGAATGTATTCATGTCTCGACCAGAAGGGTTTGTTGTGAAAGGGAAAGAAAATAAGGTATGTAATCTCATCAATTAATTGTATGGCCTGAAACAAGAACCTCGCGCACGGTATGAAAAGATAACTTAGAATATTCTGAAGTTAAATTTCAAACATTATAATCTTGATGACACAAAATTGTTTGTAAAGAAAGTTAGAAGATCTGTTTTGTATCTTGTGGTGTATGTAGATGACCTTTTGATGGCAGGGAATAATGAAAGTTATATTCTATCCATAAAAAAATATTTGAAGAAGGGATTTGAAATGAAATATCTAGGACACCTTCACTACTACTCTATAATTGAAGTGACTCAACATTCTAAGTACATATTGTGAGATTTTCAATTGCTAGGAACTAGATTCATAATGCAATTTCTCATGGAATATTTTAGACAATGAGAGAAGAAGAATAGAGAGGATAAATTGTGGAAATCACTCTATATATTATTCATTGATATGATAACAATATATAATACATCATCCATGGAGAAAATCGAATTCCTTTTGAGGAAATATGGAAAGAGAAAAAAGAAAAGGCTTAGAAAAGACAAAAAAAAACCTAGGTGGCAAAAGCAGTTTCCAAAACTATCCTAGAGGCTCACGAATTTAGTAAGTATGGTATGGAAGCTCATGAGTGAGGTAAATGGAATGTAATGATGGATTTATAAGGTTATATGTGATTTGGAGGTTGAATTGGTCAAGTGGCAAAATATTCCAAGTAAACTAGCTTATCTTTTCCACTAGAAAGTAGAAAAAACAGGACAAAGCTAACTAAATTAGGATAGTGTCTTTCTAATTCAGGAATGGAATAAAATCAAACAGAATGCAAGGAAATCTTATCCAGAATCTATCCAAATTCTTTTTTGTGAATGAGGATAGCATGTGGTCCATTAAAAGACAAAACTGGCCTATTCTACCTAGTCAAAACTCAGGAAATTAATCATAAAAGATTAATTAATTTTATCCTAACTCTAGAATGACATAGTGGGTTTTTTAAATGTTCCAAAACCCCCCCTTAAGCCTGACTTTATGTGATGGGAATCAGAAAAAAAAAAATCAGAAATATAGGGCCCAAGAAACAAGGCTTATGGTCACCCCAATACAAAAAATAACTCGTCCATGTAAACCGAGGAAACAGGAAAACCTCATGGGAACAAAACCCTCCCTCAAAAATTGACATGCTTGATGTCTTCATATTGTCATGCTGCTCATTTCAATGAGATGAATGAGCTGAATGAGCTGAATGGGATGCTTCTGAGTAACTGACTTGACGAAGAGATTGTGGAGTCATGATCATGCATAAGTGCATCAATGTTGTGTAGGCGAGAACCATGTGTTGAAACTCTATGAAGTTCATCTTCTGATGATGGAGGAGAATCAAATGATTTTTTCTTGCTGCTGTAACATACATAATTAGATCTAAAAACATAATCAATTATGGAAAGAAGATCTTTGCATACTCCTTCCCAAGGGGAACCAATGAACTCAACAGGATCAATTTCTTCTGTAGCTGTAATGTGGTGCACTAGTTCTTGTACTTTCTTCTCAACCTGATGTAGAACCTTTCTGATATTTAAAATGATATCATGCAGCTCTGAAATATCAGAATGTGAGTCATATGGAGCAGAAACCAATAAAGATTTGGATTCTTCATGATCTAACAAAATTTCAGTAGGAAAAGTGTGAGAAACTAGATCACCCTGACAGCTGAGCGAGTCTGGAGAGTGTGAGGACTTGACTTTTGAACCATGAGTGATGGGGTCAGGTCCCGATGGAATATCATTCCAAATCATTCCAAAAACATGGTTGTCCAACCAATGAAAGATATGCAAGACAAAAGTGGAATAGAGGCAGGTGATACAGTGTAGGAAAACATAGAATTGTGTAGTTTCTTAACTCGAGAACATGGGGTTTGTGTTGAGATATTGTAACTTCAAAGAATATTATATTTGTATATTATTTATTCCGGAGATGTTTCATTCCTCCGTAAAGATCTTATTGTATATCCGGAGATGTTTATTCCTCCGTCGGAATGTGGTAACTCGGGTTATTAGACTTCCCTAGTGGAGGTCGGCCCTGTATGTGTTATGTGGGTCAAAGGGTTATTAGACCACCCTAGAGGGGTCGGCCCAGTCAGTTGTAGTGGGATATTAAACCCATTGGTTAAATACGAGCCTACGTGTACTTGTGTAAAAGATATGTCAGAGTAGTGTATAAATAGAGGAGGTGTGTTCCTCATTTGACACACTCACTCACTTGAGAGAGGCGCACTTGTGGAGGAGAGGTCTGCTATTGTGGAGGAGGAGATCATGTCTTTGGTTTGCATCTTTGTATATTGCTGGTCATCTATATTGAGGAAGCTTTACTGGGTTTTCTACCCCATGAGGGTTTCCCAGGATAAATTTGTGTCTCTTGTGTTTATGCTGTGCTTGTTGTTTCTTCAGTGATCCTGTATATGCTATTATTGTGAAATGGAATGTAATGCTGCTATTTTTTGTCTTAGCATATTAAATTTTAACAGTTTGTAGGGTCTTTTGTGCATCCAAAGTTTGGGAATATGATGTGGGATATGTAATGACCTGCATATCAGACTGTAAATCATCTTCTAAATCAGAATCTAAAATATTTGAATAGTGGTGGAAAGACCTTTCAGTAGACAAGTTAGAAGCTAGTAAAAATGACTAGTTTTGAGAGTAGACTTGGATGAACTGACTGAAGATTGTTCCAAGGAAGAGGTGGAGGTTTTTGATTCTGATATATCAGAATGTGAATCAATATCGGAGACATCAAAATTATATTTCACTCTAGCACTCAAATCATAAACATTATTACCTATGGGAGAGGCTTGGAGACAGAGTTCTTGTTCTACAGCAAGCTTGCCTTGTTCTTTCTTTGCAAAGTCAGGAACATCTATGTTATGTTCTTCAAGAATTTTGGCCATGATTTCCAATTTCTTCTTGAAGCAAGATTTATCAGGATGAGTTCCTTTGCAGCAATAAGAACACTTGAGCTTCTCCTTCTTCATTTTCTTGGATTTGGAATCTCCATCAGAATCCTCTTCATCTGACAATATATTTTGTTTGGATTTGTTATTCTTGAAACTTTTTGCTCCATGAGAAACAAGTCCAAAGTATTTGGAGGGTGATTGATCCCTCATTTGGACCAGCTTGTCCTTCTCCTGAGTGAGTGAATCAATGAATGCATCCAAGGTTGGAATCTTCCACTTGGGAACTACAAGTCTTGTAGAATGAAAAGTAGATACAAATACTGAGTATTATGAACTCAATTTTGACAGAATGGTGAGGATTAATTGCTCATCCTTCTTCTCTATGCCACATTGCTTGAGTTGAAGCACTAGGTTCTTGAATTTTGAGATGAAATCCTCCATAGAATCGAAATTACTTGTACTAAGAGAGATCAACTCAATCTCCAACAAATGACCTATGAGCTCGTCTTGTTTTCCAAAGAGAGATTCTAGTTTTGTCCACACTTCATTTGGAGTGGATAGAGAATCAATATGGAATAGAATATATAGAGATACAGAGAGACAAAGTAACCCATAAGCTTCATCAAGCCTATTAAACCATTTGGATTTTAATGCAACAACTCCTGGCTCAATTTCAAGCCCCATAGTGACTCTATACAATCCTCTGCTTCGAAGCTAGATGATCATATGCACCTTCCAGTCAAAGAAATTGAAGGGAGTGACAGTCACATATTTGGCTTGATTTTGATACATACTGATGTGCTCCTGGTGATGGAAATACCTACAAAAAAAGACTCTTGGAAATTGCTTTGAATCAAGCTATCTCTGATACCATGTGAGATTTTCAATTGCTAGGAACTAGATTCATAAGACAATTTCACATGGAATATTTTAGACAATGAGAGAAGAAGAATAGAGAGAATAAATTATGGAAATCACTCTATATATTATTCATTGATATGATAACAATATATAATACATCCTACATGGAGAAAATAGAATTCCTTCGAGGCAATATGGAAAGAGCAAAAAGAAAAGGCTTAGAAAAGACAAAAAAAACCCTAGGTGGCAAAAGCAGTTTCTAAAATTGTCCTAGAGGCTCACGAATTTAGTAAGTATGGTATGGAAGATCATGAGTGAGTTAAATGGAATGTAATGATGGATTTAGAAGGTTATATATGATGTGGAGGTCAAATTGGTCAAGTGGAAAAATATTCCAAGTAAACTAGCTTTATCTTTTCCACTAGAAAGTAGAAAAAACAGGACAAAGCTAACTAAATCAGGATAGTGTCTTTCTAATTCAGGAATGGAATAAAATTAGACAGAATCCAAGGAAATCTTATCCAGAATCTATCCAAATTCATTTTTGTGAATGAGGATAGTATGTGGTCCACTGAAAGACAAAACTGGCCTATTCTACCTAGTCAAAACTCAGAAAATTAATCATAAATGATTAATTAATTTTATCCGAACTCTAGAATGACATAGTGGGTTTTTTAAATGTTCCAACACATATTCATATCCCAGAATAAGTATGTTGGAGAACTGTTGAACATATTTTGTATGACAGAATACAATCCTCTCTCAACTCCAATGGAACAAAAGTTGACTCTCACATCAAATGAAGGAAAAAAATTCAAGGATGCAACCATGTACCGACATCTTATAGGAAGCATTATCTACCTTACTACCACCAGACTAGATATTTCATATATTGTTGGCATGCTTTCAAGTTTCATGCACAAAAATTCTGAAGGACAATGGTCTGCTACTAAAAGATTTCTAAGATACTTGAAGGGGACTCAAGAAATTGGAATCAAGTACTCTAAGGTGGATGAATTCAAACTTATTGGGTACTATGATTTAGAATTTGATGGCGACAAAGAGATAGGAGTGTCTCCTTCTAGATATACAATGAGTCTTGGATCAACAACTATCTATTGGATATCACATGAAAAACAATTAGTTCCAACAAATTCGACAATAGAGGAATAATATGTGGGTGATGCAGAAGCAATGAAAGTGATTGTGTGGCTCAGGAAGATACTTGAATATTTGCAGGATAAACAAGAGAACGCCACTCCCTTATTGATTGACAACACTTCTGCAATCAAGTTGGACAAGAATCCAATATTTCATGATCGAACCAAGCACATAAACACAAACTACCATTTTATTTGACATCAGAAAGAGGCAAAGAAAGTCCATCTATGAGATTTTTCCACGAATGAACGAATTGCAGACATCACCACCAAAGCACTTGGATCAGAAAAGTTTGAAAGGTTTAAAAACTTGCTTAGACTTACAAACGCCCCTTTAGATTAAGGGGGGAAATGATGGAAACCTAATCCTACAGGATTACGGTTCCACAAAATAAATTTGTAAATAGTTGAAGAAGATGAATAGTATCCTATGGAATCCAAAGAGTTTGTTGGAAGGTGAATTCCAATAGTCATATCAGTTGTATAAATAAATGATTTCTAATCATGAATAAAGCATCCAGAATTTATTCTCTAACATGATCACTATTATCCAAAACATAGATGAATAAGATCGACTAGCTCTCATATGTTATTTATGTATTTGTTGAGACATTACACTAATAATTTTTTATTGTGCTTAGTACTTATTTATGAAAATATCGTTGTACAATCATAATACTTTGGTACTAACTAGGGGCACATCTCCCAAATCGAATTGAGAGCTCAAGAGCTATCAACATCCAAACATAATTAGCCAAAAGATGTAAAATGGAGTTGTAATGGTCCTTTTATAAACTTATCAGTCATAATTGAGCTTATCTTCCTGCCTTCTAGGAATTTCCACCTATGAAATTCGAATTTAGTGATGAGTGGGGCTTCTTTGGCAATTTGCTTTTTCATTTTGGACCCACTTGCCTCATGAATTATCCCTCCTTGGATAAATTTATCCTCTTTTGCTTTCCTTGAGCCTTTTTCCTACTTTCCGTCTTTTTCCAACCTCTCCTATCTTCAAAAATTGGGATACTCTTGCTTTCTTTTATTTTATGTTGCTTTTTTACTTTTTATGCTTTTGGGTTGCTTTTCCTACTTTTAGTCTTCTTTTCTTTCTTTTACTATTTTTCTGCTTTCAGCCTGCTTTTTCTTCTTTATTATACGCTTCCACTGCTTTTCTTATTTTTCTTCCTTTCTTCCTTATTCCAGTTTTTCCTTGCTTTATCTAGTTTCCTTATTTTTCATTGCTTTCTAGCCTTGACTAATTTCTTCTCACTTCCTTCTTTGGCAAACTTCTTATGGTAAAAAATTTATCTCCTATGTGCCCTCCTAGCCATATAATCACTAACACTTACCCAAAAATTACTTTATTCATGAAAATAAAAATAACTATGGATCATCACAAACATTAGAAATATTAAATTTCCTATCTACGTCTAATGCCTTATTCAAAATTAATCCCAAAAATTAATATTTTCTTCTCCTAAACCCATAGGGATTGGATGGGCTAGGGACTTGGTCCAACATTTTATGAGCATCATGAGCAATTAATTACTATGCAATTATTACTTGCTCAAAATATTCCACTAATCGTCTTGATGTTTAATGAACCTTTCCACACCTTGGATAAGATTCCTATGATGCAATTTCATCCTCCCAACCTTCATTATGATTCCTTAGTTGAATTAGATTAATTTAACTTTAATAATTTATTTCCATGTGGTGCTAGGAAACTTATGTAAATCCTTAATTCCCAAATTATTGATGATTTTCACTAGGTTCCATGGGAATCTAATGGGATAGTGACTTGACCAAGGTGATAATGGGATGGGGACATGACACGATAGTACTCCTGCCAATCTAACATCCAATATGCATGTCATTCAATAGAAAATATTGTTGTACAGTACCCAGGAAGTCCTCCTTCCAACTGGCACTGAACACCTTCGGTGCTCACACCCTATGGCCATAGAGAATTTTCGAACCATGACTGAACCTTAACCTTGAACATTTTTTCATAGATATCAAGTGGATATTTCCTTCCCCCTTCAACTTTCCATTCTCTGAAATTTATAGATTTCATATTTTTAGCTCTTTTCTCTTTAGCTTGATCTATGTTCTAACATTCAAATTTGTGTTTCTTCTCCTTCTTTGAGTTAGATCTGAATTTCTACTTTTAGTGTTCATTCACATTCTTCAACCAAGGGAATTAAACCCTTGGCATTCTTTTCCCATCTCTTTTTTAAATGAGGAATTTACTATTATTCATTCTTTTAGGTCACGACACCTATTCAGGAGTTACATTTTCTAGAGGTGACTCTTCCTATTTCAGATTTGTTTACTTTTTATTCTCTTTATTCATTTTATGTTTATTTTAAATTTATGTTTAATATTTTTATTATTCTTTGTTTATTATTTTTTCCCCTATAGAGACTAGGACCCTTCATTCATTAGGTTTTCCCACACATCCCAAGCAGATTTAGTTTTCAATATATCATAATAATATATCCAAGTACGAAGTACTTACAAAACATAAGGTTCCGATGTTCACATGACACTTAACCAAAATATGAGGGGTTGGAATTCCAGGGTATTACAATATATCCCTCTCCATGATATAGTGAATGAATGAGTCATCAAAGTGATATATAACAAGATATATGCATGGTTATGACTTGACAAGTGGATTCCCCAGAAGTGGCCATTTTTTCCCTTTTTAATCTCACTTAGGATCATTAACCTCATAATTAATTAAAGTGACACTCAGGCCAAAATTATGGAAATTTGGTTATAAATTTTAATGAAGGTTAAGGACATTATATAGGGTCATCGCCCCTTATCCCCTCTCACTTCCCCCACTTGTGGAATCATATCCCACTGTTTCTTCTTCATCCTTCTCCACTTGTTGTTGTCAGATATTTTTATATTAAAAGTATATACAATATTTATAATATCCATGGTCTCCTGGACCATATAAGTCTAGAATCTATCCTTTGTTTCATTACATACATATTCATTTATTGGGGTCAAAAATAGGGTGTTACCGGAGGAATGTGCGAAAACAAAGCAAGATGGGTTGTAAAAATACAAGCATATGATATAGAGGTCAAGGTCACAAAGCGAGAGAGAACTCTGGGAATTGCTTTCCAAGACAAAAGCATATGAATATGTTGCTAGAGAAAGATACAGAAGAATATCAAGAGTTAAACGATCCAAAGTAGTGGATTTATCTCCTAAATTGTACAATTCATGAAAACATGGCATTATCCTCCAAGATTCAATTCAGCTTAGGGGATGTGCAGACCTTCATAAATTGTTTTAACCTTTAGATATATAAATACATGAGGAGGTTTGATGTACTAGTGTATGGAAAATGTGGCCTAATTATATATAGGTTACTTCCTCAATTATAAAGTAAAATCCACAAGCAAAGGCACCAAGAGGAAAGGTAAGGAAATTCAAATCCATATTTGTTATGCTCATGCAAAAACTATTATTCTCTGACTTTCTACATGAATTCAACGTATGAAAAACTATCGTCAATTGGTAGACAGTATAATCAAGAGTTAATTACCTCAATGATGGCTTCATTATGAACTAACCTTTCCTAAAATTTGGTCAGGCCATGTTGGACAAACTCTAGGGATTAAGTGTTGGTCGAATGAATCTCTTGGTCTAATATATTTTTATTGGTTTCCAGTTGCTCATTTCAGTGGATGGAGGCTTTCCTTTCTTCCTAAAGGAATTGGGGAGGGTTACCAATGCTACCTTAGCTCTCTATCATGGGAGGTTGAGTTGAACCAATCAAAGGAAGGTGGTTACCAATGAAAGGGAACAAATGCATTTCATTGAACTTACCCAACTTGACTATGAGTCATTGGGCCTAGCGATGGGATTTGCGAAGCCTCTCAAACATATGTAGTCAAGGAATGCATTAGTTGAGGTTTAAAGTGAAGCTCATATATTAATCATTTCAAGGTAGGATTCTAGTGAGACCTTTCTATCAACAAGTGATACCTTTATGTCAATGCTTAGAGATTTGGTTTTCAACAATTGTTAATGCCTAAATTTCGAACACATACGACATTTTGTCTAATATTGTAGTAAGGAATCATCAACATATAGCATGCATCCCACTAAAGGAATCTTCATCAAATACAGAAAGCAGCATGAGTCCAAAAATGCCCAAAGATAGTCAAAAACAGAAGCAGTGTGCTTCGCATGTGTTAGACCGTGCTACAGTGCATATTATCAATTTTGTCACTATGCTACACTAGCGCATATTTTCCTTCAAAGTTTGTGTGATTTTCAAAAATGGTTGGAACGAAACCACCCGCGGTGCATTAAAGGCTCATCAAGGCTCCATCACCTCCAAGAATTCAAATTTGGTCTCCCTATGTACTTGATTTCATTGAATTCCCCCCCCTTTGTGTACTTTGGAGCCAAATCATGGAGTTAATGAGTCCACATTTGAATCTAGTTGTTTCTTGGCCACTTCTTGACCTATAAAAGGAGGCCATGGGCATGCATCTAGGAAGGAGAAACAAAAGCAAAGCTATGTTGCTAGAATTGTGTTGGAACTTCTTCCACCTTTTCCCATACCTCCAAGAATTCTTCAAGCTCCCTTGCCACCTTCCTCCAAGGGGAAAGCGTTTCTCCCATTGCTCCCTCTCAAGTTATTTAGCATTTAGTGTGGACAAAAAGGACCTCCCTAAGGGATATTATTAGCTTCCCTTTGAATCCCACACCACCTAGGTGACACTTCTTGTAACAAGATTGACCATTGGGAAATCTAAATTAGTTCTTAGATTTTATCTTTGTTGTGGTGAAGAGGTCTATACCTTCAATCCCCGATTAAGGCCTATTATTGGATGGTTTTTTTTGTTTACAAAGTCGTGCAGATCTTGATGCCCCAAGTGCGCTACCCACGTATATTTTGCTTCGACGATCGCACTACCCATGCATTTTAACAAACCCTCTCCTGCATGGTAATATGTTATGTGTCTGTGTAGCCTTTTTGTTTTTAATCGTGCTACTGCCCGCCAATGACTTTATTTTTCATGCTACTGTGCGTCTATTTTTATGTTTTCCATGCTACTATCTTTTATTTTGTTTTTACTAGTTTGCTTACAATCTTGCAGTCCCAATGACTGATAACTAATGAACTAGATTTAATTAACTTGGAATAGTTATTTTTTCTTTAGTAATTAGTCCACTTATACCAAGAATAGGGAGTAAAGAGTCATTTTGTCTTGAAATCTACTTAGGTAACTAACTTTGGGGCTTTCAACGGGCCTCATTATTGTCACTAGTATTCAAGACATCTCTTGTTCTTTGTTTATATTTCATGTTTTTAGGCTAAGTAGTGTAAATCCACTTTTTCACTTAAGTAAGGGCCTAAAGACTCTCCTCTCCCCAAGTATGATCTTCACCTTGCACTTCTTGTGAGCTTGGTGAATCAGAAAAGGGTGGGAAGTGTGAAATACCTCCATTGCACAGTTTTATCTCATTAACATTTTGTTAGCAAGCACCATTAGCATCTTTAGGTTTGAATTTAAATCTCCATTTTCATTTATTTCAAACTCTTTAGTTAATCGCAACAATCAATTTTATTATCTCACATGTATTTGCATCACTAGCACACACTAAGGGACCTAAAATCTCTTTCATTCTAAGTATGCTCTTCACCTCACACTTCTTGTGATCTTGGTGAATCAGAAAGGAAGGGAATTGTGAAATAGCTCCCTTACACTCCTTAAGTGAATTTGGACCCTTAAATCAACATTTGTAAATTCCAACCAACTAAAACTCTCCACAGGAGGTCACAAAATAACATTTTAGTTTGGTAGGATTGATTGGGTTAGGCATCCATTAATGCCCACCAATCTAGTTTCATTAAGTGTTTTTTAAACATAGCATTGTTGACTTATAGGGTACTATCAAATCCTGCTATTAGCTAGTGTTAAAAGAAAACCCAGATAAGAAGTGCTTCATGCCCAAGAAGGTCAAAGCCGAGGTATAGTTTCTCTAAACTCTCCAAAGATCCACACATCTTTTTGTGGAAGCGGCACTATACCGCACAGCCTGAACCACTTATCCACACTTGATGTAGGTACCTTAGTGGACAAACTTAGGATATCACCAAGGAGCACTTGTGAGTGAAATTGACTCTTGAAGTTGGATATTTCCATTGGGAAGTGTTTCCATTCCTTTTGGAACATAGCCCCGTCGCCGATATAACTGACTCTTTGTTACCTTCACTAGTCAATTGGTGTGCGGATCCTATTGTCACCATCAATTGTGCTTTTGGAAGGTCCATGTACATTTGAGAGGAAGGACATTAGGTATTTAGCGAATTTACATTTATTTTCATTTTAAATACAAGTTAACTAACTTGTAATCAAAAGGAACCTACATGTGGGGACTCTTGCACTAAACAGACATAGCACATATCACTCACTTTTGCACCATTTTGCAACTATTGTGGTTGGAATATTTGTTTTTGTTCAATTGTTTTTATTTCCGTCATCACTCTCACTTGTCACTAATCTTTCGCCATTGAGTAACAAAAACCCCTAAGGAATTCTTGCAGAATACAAGGTCTATCCCTTCTCTCAAGGAGTTTTTTTCCACTTTCTCCCTATGATTCACATGGGAGCTACTCTAGCGGGGACCGCTCCTAGGCCACATTTATAGGATCATCTGGGTGAGGATGCTCCTTCCTTGATTCATTTTCTCCTCTCAGAGAAAGCATAGATCCTTTTGCTTCATCCTCTCATGGAAGAGGTAACCCTTCCCTTTCTCCCCTCAAAGATAATATGGAACCATTTGGTTCTCTCTCTCACAAAAGAGGCCACATTTTATCTCCACCTCATGGTGTAAATCCATCTACTTCTTCTCCCTCTTCGAGAGGAGGGTTCATAGCATCCTCATGTTCCCATCAAAGACAGAGATCACTACCACATATACCCTGGTCTCCACCTCATGAAAACCACACACAGCGTATAATGGTAGGACCTACTCCTAACCTACCTTTCATGGCTATCCTAAATCTCCCATATTTGGCCAATTAATCAATGAACCTATATCACATGATCAAGCATCTCCAGGTATTCCAAATAAACTTCCCTCTGATATCCCTAAGTTTAAATGGAAACAAGGAGATGAACCAGCCAACCGCGTCCTGTCATTTCACTTATGGAATTCCTCCAACAACATAGTGGAAGACTCAATGAGGATTCTCCTCTTTCAGTGAACCCTTACCGGAATGACAGCTAAATGGTATGTGAACTTACCAAGATCGACCTATGCCACCTTTGTGACAATGGAAACTACATTTCACCCATACTTTCAGTTTCCTATTCATCATGACCTTGGTCTCAAAATTCTCACAGAATTTCAATGGAATACTTCTACCCACATAGCGGACCACATCCATGAGTGGAATAGACATCACACATTATGCAAAATCGAAATACAACCCCAATTCCTGTTAGATTGGTGCATTAATTTATTCCAACCTACAATTGCAAAGGATGTGGCAACTTCAATTCCCCAAATTGAGGAAGAGGCCATCCTAAAGGCCCAACATTTCAACCTTATTTATGCAAAATATGATTATGTGTACACCATCTTACCATATGCCTCTTGGCATCGCTCTTTCTATCCTACACCTACATGTTCATCACACTCAATGGATGGAATTATTAGGTCCATTCCCCAACAAGGAAAGGTTCCTCCTCCTAATTTTGTGCCATTCAACATGACACTATAGTACCCACCCATTCCTCCCTTGTTAGCACCCCCTACTCCTGCACCAAAGCCTTGATTTGGTCTGTTACAGTATGGACTCTACAATCCTACTTATCCAAATGTTATCCAAGCATCAGTAGTGCCTCCACCACAAATGTCACAAGTATCTCCTACGTCCACATCCTATGGAGTGCAAACTGCATTTATCCCACCACTGGGATATAACCCTTATTACCAGATTCCATGTCCTCCTAGTTCTGCCTCCATGTCACATTTGGGGGTTAATTTAGACCAACCTTCTTTCACACAACAAGCTCAACAATTTGAGCATTTGAACACTGCAAATCCCCATAATCCTCAAAATGAGGGAAAGAAGAAGGGTCACAAACAAATAGAACCGGCAACAGGGTCAAGGGGGCAATCTCCCTTCCCAAAAGAACTAGAAATCGGGTAACCAGAATGTGGGGGAAAATAACCCCCCAAAACAAGGGAAAAACGCTAACCTGAGGACCAATTACTCCTGCTCCATTTGCAGAGAATATGGTCACTACACTCACCATTTTCCTCTTATCCACGACTTCCAACAGTTGGTAGAAGGCAATAAAAATATAGCTATGAACCCCCCTCAAGTGCCTAACCCTACACAACCTCAAACCAATGTTTTGCAACAACCCTTCGCCTATCAAGGGGTTTTTACTCAACAATAGGAGCCTCCCCTCTTGTAATGGCCCCTTATAGAATATCTACATGAGCACGGAAGACATTAACATCCAGAATCGACCCAAAGGCTATGGTGGGATTGACCCCCCCCCACGAGTAGAGGATGTACATAACCCTTCTAGGTACCCTTTGCAGATACCATGCCCAAGTGGGGAGCAGATCCCGCGGATCCCCAAGGTACTTCTTAGGAGAACCCCCCATAACCCCCATATGAAAACTGCCCACGATTACAATATTCTAGATGGCTTGGCTTAGTCACCAATTATCATGACCACGTTAGAGGTGTTGTAGTCTTTCCCAACCCAATGAAAGGAATTACGCAATGCACTTGGCACAGTCGACCGTTCTTACTTGCACCTTATGACCTTTGATCTTGACAAAGGTGAGCTGCGACTACCCTCATCTGTCACATTCTAAGTTCTCGTTATGGTGAAAAACATTATGATTCATCAATGTATCATCGATGAGGGTGCATCCCCATGTGTCATGTCCTCTAATGTTTGTAAACGATTGAGGTCACTTGAATTATTCCCCTCGTCTATTTCTCTTCGCACATATGATGGGATACCATCACAACCTAGGATATTGTACCAAAATGTTCCCATCGAGTTGAGGGAAAAAATGGACATGATCGATATCAAAGTAGTTGATGCACAACTCGACTACAATACCCTCTTGGGTCGTAGTTACATGTATGCCATGAAGGCATTTACCTCCTTGGTCTTTCGCATCATGATGTTTCTATTTAATGGGAAAATAGTCACCCTCTACCAACTCAACTACTCTGACCCTAATACCAACACCAACCTCGACAATGTCCTTCCCACTATCGTCGGGACCAATCAACCCCCTTCCATTGATTTTGGCCCAGGAGTGTACAAGGACTCTAACTTGCTAGGCGTATATTCTGGTCCACCACTTGAAATTCTTGCATCAATCGACAGCCTTATGTGCACCATTTTCACCTCTAAAAATGTTCCCACCTCTCCCTTGGCATCATCATCAGCACCTCCGTTGAGCCATGGCATTGAACAAATGTTGAGTCCATCAGTGCCTCCCATATTCCAAATACCATTCTTGTACTCCTCATGGGAGTGCAAGGGACACTGATTATGCCTCAGCTGACTCTATCGAGGTTCACTTTGGGTATACCTGTGTGGTACCTTATGCCAACCTACCCAGATATGGATTCTAAATTGGTATCCCACTATGATTTTGTCCATGTCTCAGCTATTACACCATCTAGGCAGGTCACGCCATATGTACCATAAGCCGAGCCTACGACACCAGTGACTAAGCTACCGCCAACTGTCACTAAACCCACCAATGGGGGCATGATACCACCTAAGTTGAAACCCCCCCTCACACCCAACCATACTCTCGAATCATCATTGAGGGTATCCAAGCCTAAAGCAGGGGGCATAACCCAACAATGGTTAAAATCCCCAGTAATGACAACCACTACTCCTGCGACAAGGGTCACTCCACCGTGTTCCTTATGCGGGAAACAAGGCCATGTAACTAACCTGTGCCCCACCTTGTCAAAGCTCAAGAATCTTCTCAATACCCCAATTAGTGCGACCCATGTTCCACCTGCAATAGCAGGGGGCACCTTTTCTTTGCCTAACTAGTCACCTAATTCCAAATCATTTTGTACCAATCATGCATGTTCGATTTGATCTCATTTTGGGCATTTCACACATCATTTTCCCAACCTCCCTCAATTTGAGATGCCTTGGCTACCATTTTCCTCACCCAGCCTTTGGTTTAGAATCCTTCACCTCAACCCCAATAAATAGATTCTATCAATATCATTTCCACAACAACATCCATTCCCATAGTTATAAGCGCCTCCACAACACCTCAATTTGAAGAGTCACTCTCATCATGCAAATTGATCAACACTTGCTTCCTCGACAACCTCAAATCCCAGCCATTGTCCTCAATCATGCCTATGCTACCCTCCCATGTAGATCATGTAGGTTGATGACTCATCACTCCTTCCAATTCCCTATATTGGTCACATTATGCACCCTTCGTGCTACACAAAAGCGACTATTGGATAACCTTACCCCTTTGAGAACCACCCTCCCCACGATGATTGAAGAAGAAAACAACTCTATTGAAGACAATGAAGAGCCAAACGTACTAGTGATTTCTCCTCACCTTGGTTGTGATGACCTCCCATCACCAATTTCCTAGAATGACTTTGACCCCCTAGTATTCCCACAAGAGGATATCCCCCCTCCTCCTCCAATCCCCCTTCACTATGTGGACATCCTTAATCTTGATTTGATACCCCTTCCACCAAATGACCGGACCACCCAGATTGACTCTATTCGACCAAACGGTCCCATACTGGTCATCCCAATCATTCCAACTCTAAGGATTCATTTTCTTCTAATGAAGACATGTTAGAAGAATGTTTATTCTCCACGTACGAAGAAATAATGCAATCCATGCATTTAGATGAACCCCTATGGGATGATCTCCATCACAGGTCATTGTTTTCCCCGGCTTAGGGCCCACAAATAACTTCGATGTCCCAATAATACATGATTGAAGCAAAACAATTTCTACCCCCTATTCATATCGATTGGTTCAAAAACGTCATCCCAACCCTTGATGCCTTCAAAGACATAAATATAGCCAATATATCTCCCACGATTCAAGTCAATATTTCTGTCACACCATGAGCCATTGAAAACATCTCAATTGGTGCATCATGTTCACTACAAGAAATCACTGACTTCACCACCCTATTCAAAGAATTATGTGATGTGTTCGCATGGTCATATGAAGAAATGTTAGGCTTAGACCCTTCAATTGTTGAACATCATATAGACACTTGGCATGACCTGTCCACCCTTCTAAGGCCCCCTCTCTCAAGGCTGAGATTGAAAAAATCCTGCAGGATGGATTCATTATCCCCATTGCTTATACGTCATGGGTTTCCAACCCTTTCCCTGTAAACAAGAAGCAAGGTACCATTCAAGTCTGTGCATATTTTCACAATCTCAACCTGGCCTACCCCAAAGACAATTACCCCACCCCATTCATAAACTAAATCCTTGATTCATGCGCGGGTAGTAAAATGTTGTCCTTTATGGATGGTTTTTTCGGTTATAACCAAATATGGATCCGCCCTCAGGATCAATACAAAATGGCGTTTACAACATCTTGGGGTACCTTTGCTTACAAGCTTATGTCATTTAGGCTAAAGAATGTTGGAGCCACTTTTCAAAGGGCTATGGCATATGTTTTCAATGACTTGGCCCATATCATCCTGGATTTCTTCGATGACCTAACTGCCAAATCTAAAAAATGATGTTATTACCTCCGCGACCTACACACCATCTTCATGCGCTGTCGCAAGTACAAGATCCACTTAAATACCCTAAAATGCATGCTCTACATCACTGCATGACGGTTATTAGGATTCATCGTATCCAAAGAAGGGATCACTATAGACCCATCAAAAGTCCAAGCCATCTATGACTTACATCCCCCACGAACACGACACCAGTTACAAAGCAATCAGGGGAAGGCCAACTTCCTTTGGAATTTTATCCTCGATTATACCACTCAGGAACATGGTTTTTTGCACCTACTTAGGAGATACATCCCTTTGAATTGGGATGAACAAGCCTCAAGTTATTTTGATGCATTGAAGTAAGCATTGGATTCTGCACCCCTCATCTCCCCACTAGATCTTGACAAATATTTTATCCTCTATATCACGGCGTGAACTTCCATTCTTGCAAGTGTTTTGTTCCAATAGGATAATGGTCACAATGAACATGTGATTTACTACATCAACAAAACATTGGCAAGAACAGCACTCAACTAGACTCATGATGAGAATCTTGCATTAGTTGTCATTCTCTCAGTACAAAAATTACGCCACTACATCTTGCTCCACAAAAAAACAATGGTCGCAGACTCACATCCCATGCAATACATACTTAGCCACCAGTTTATCAATAGTAAGTTTGCATGTTGGATTGTTATCCTCCAAGAATTAGACATTAAATTCTTGATCCCTACACTAGTAGAAAAAGTCAGCTAAATGACTAAAAATCGCATATAAATGACTAAATTTAGTCACGTAACTAATAGTCATTTATTAACAGTCAAATCTTGATGATGATCTCAGAGAGAGATCGAAACGTCAAGTTTCATAAACACTAATGCAGTTCCTCCTCCTTCTTCAAATAAAAAATTGTATTTGTTTATTTGTTGTTTTGAATTATCACTTTGGTCATAGATTTAGTCACTTGTGTAGTCATTGATTGTTGTTATTTGGTCATTTCGTTAGTCATTGTTGGTTGTTATTAGTCATTGATTGTTGTTACTTGGTCATGTATTTAGTCATTGAGTTAGTCATAATAGTCATTTATTACTGTCAACAAGTAGTTTATTTAGTCATTTTAATCTTAAATTTACGTAAAATGGTCGTATATTTAGTCATTGATTATTGTTAATTAATCATATATAGTTAGAATAGTCATTTATTGATGTTAGTTGGTCATGTATTTAGTATTGATAGTAATTTATTGATGTTAGTTGGTCATTTATTTAGTGATAATAATCATTTATTGACATCAATGATCATATATTTAGTCATTTGTTTAGTCGTTGATTGTTTTGATTAGTCATTTATTTAGCCACAATAGTCATTTATTGTTGTCAATTGGTCATATATTTAGTCATTTGTATTATTATTTTCCATCAATTAGTCATATATTTAGTCATTTTGTTTCATTGATTTCCATCAATTGATGATTTTGTTTATTAGTTGTAATCATTATTACTATAATGAACTAAATGTTGATTTATTTTATGTGAATAATTTATCAAATTATATAATGCATAAACAAACATAATAAAAAACTTGAATGTAAACATGCAATCAAATATACACATCATAGTATATGAACAAGCTATAGCATCAGATATTATAACAGAAAATAAAATGAAACCATAAAGTACTTGAAAATGAACATATATTGTTGCTTGGTTTTTCAACCAAGCATGTGCAAGGATGCACCTATTAACTTGTAATAGCAGTTTCAATATAAAACAAAAACAACTATGAATAAACTAATATAATCTGATCTAACATAAGCATGTGCAAATAAATAAAAAACTAGATTTCAAAACATAAGCAATAGGATCTATGGAAAAACAATAACTTGAAAAATATTTGATTTTGTATTACCTCAAATGGTGAGGATGATGGGTGTTGAGCAACTCCAAGGTTGAGAGGCTTCAATATCCAATGGTCTCTTCTTCTCCAAAGCTTTAATGGGGATCTTCAAACTCGAAATGGGAGGCAATGGCTCTCAAAGGGAATTTGGCAGCATAAGGATAGGATGAAATGTGGATGAAAAGTGAGGATCCCCTATCACCTTTTTATAGTTTTTGGTGATGGGGAATACCATTATGGTTTTGAGGAAACCAATGATATTAACCAACATGGTTTAGGTCTCTTTTTTCCTCTTTTTCCTTTTTTGAATATTTTTTATATTTTTATTCCCTTTTAATATTTTTGGGGAATTTTGGATCCTTTTTTAGGGTTTTTGTGTTTTTTGAGGAAACATACATATTTTGAGGGGGAAAAGGTGTATTATGCTCTTTTTGGTGACCTTTTAATGGTTTTAGAGGCTCAAATGGTGGAAAATGGACAAATGGGTCATGTGAATAAGGGAATGAGTTAGTGAGCACTTTTTGGGTGTTAACAGATTGCCCCCTGATGTGTGAGGGCAGGAGCTCATCGTATGGCAGATAGACATCATAGTTCTTTTGTGTTTTTTCCTGGGGTTTGGAGAAGAAAAGAGACCGATTGGAGACTGGAACAACAGCCCCTTAGAAGCTGCAAAAATGAAAAAAATACAAGGCCCCAAAAAGAATGAGGATTAATCTCTGATAATGGACGAGGAGGGCATACCCATGCTCGTGTCAAGACATATACATAACAATTAGGCCCAAGAAGGGGGACCTAAATAATATATAAAAACTATTGGTACATCGTAATGGTCCAGAGGGGACACTATGCTGGGATGTACTCATGATCATGCCATGGCTAATCTCAATAACTGATACACTGGAAAAAGAAACAACCGTTCTGAATAAGGTATTAGAAGGGTTGATGAACTGTTGAATCTGAAGGTGTCCAACGTCTGTAGGGACTCAATGACTATGAGTCAACTTCTGAGGAGTATTTGTAACTGTATACTCCAGGGAGTATAAAACTGGGGTACATCTGAAAATTGTCGTTAAGCACAACCCAAATATCCATAGGAAAATGTAACTGGTTGTTTACTCAATTAGACTCTCAAATGTGGTAGAGTCAGGTGATATCCGGGGTCTTCAACAAATAACTGAAAGGACCGAAACCTGTACAAGTCTCAACGATGCGATCAAGGTGTTAAAGTCGAGCATGTGAGAAACAATCATTTGGAGAGGCACTGAGGACTCCTTTCGAAATGATCTGTGGGTACTCATCACTAATGGTGATGAGTCCAAGGTACAGGGACCTCTAGGTCTATCCTCTAGAATGAGTTTGGTTGGCATTGACAAAGGGAGACCATCAACTATCAAGGCAATTATGTTTCCTTGATAGGAGTGTGAGGTGTACATGTTAGGAACCCATGTCTTTACTTTGTTAGTATATTGTTGTTAGACGCATATGCTTTGTAAGTCGTCTCGTAGTATTTGTTGATCAATAGTTTGTGTTATTATTGTTGGCGCATATGCTTTGAAAGTCACCGGTAGTATTGTTGATCCATAGTTTGTAGTGGCCCATGGTTTTGACCCATAGTATTGGCGCCTAGACTTAGTATATAAGTGTGTGTTGAGGCCTATGAAGGACCGTGAAGTTATTTGTATTGAGCTTGCTCAAAGGAGGTTGCCCCCTCGAAGTGGCCTGCGATCAATATAAAAGTGATTCTGAGTTCTGTCATTTTTGCTATTTCGCATATTCTTATTAATTAATTATTTCAGGTGCTTCACATCTGGTATCAGAGCACTTTCTTGGGCTCGCTGGGTGAAATTTCTGCCAAATGTTTTTTCACATTTGTTGCAGGTTCGGATTTGGGAATAATCCATATCTGCTTAACTGTGGGAAGTACTTGGGCATAAGCCCTAAAACTCATTGTGAGGAGTACCACAGGAACCCCGAAGTAGCTGGCCCATTGAGAGGACCTGCCAGCGAAAAGGGCAACGACCCCTACCTGATTGACTAGTTCCCGCCCGCGAGGTAAACCAAGAGCTGTCGTTTGTGGCAAAGCAGTTATCAGTTTTACCTGAGCCGTGGAGTGAGGGGTACTGCCCTAATACGCAAGCCGTCAGACAGCATTGGTGACCAAGTGAAACCCCTGAACTATTAGGAAGCCACATATACCTGGGGTCCATATCTATTTTCAGCTGAACTGTTTTCGATCACTGCTCCACTGTTTCAGATCCAGCCGTTCAAATCCATTCTGAAAGTCATTCTAGATCCATCCATTTTCAATCCATTCAGCGTTGTTTCAGATCCCTTTGTTTCCGCTCACTTCTAGGCCATTGCAGATCTATCTGTTTCAGATCCCTTCTGAGCCGTAGCCGCTCCATACTGATAAAAAAAAAGGTATAAAATTCAGTTTTTTCTCCATGTCTCCTTTGTTTTCACTATGTTTCCCTTGAAACTCCCAGGGAACCCCTGTAATCCCATTCTGCATATTTCATTCCTGAGGACCCTATCCCCAATTCCACTTCCCAAAGCCCGAAATCCCACATTTGTCTATTTTTAGGGTTTGCCATAACTTCCTCAGATTTCACCCAATCACCTTCAAATTTTACCACAGAGTTCATTTCCGAATTCTGCTTCTTTGTCCCCCTCTGCCAAATTTTCCCGTTCTTTCACCCCACTTCTAAAATCCTCATTTTTTGCTTCCCTGTCTATTCGACAATGTCCAAAACCTAGTCAAACCCCAATTACCCTTAAGATTTTTTCCCAAATCCAGATTTTCCTTTACTGACGCAGTTTCTGTTTTTTTTTTTCTACCCAATCAACCCAAAAAAAAAAACTTATGGTTATGGTTGTCACCCGCGCAGGAGCAAAAACCATGGAAGAAGCACTTACAGCCATCCAAGCCAAACTCTAGGATCTGGATGAAAAAATTCTCGGCCTCCATCTTGAACATTCAGCTATGAACAACAAACGGCAGTCTGAATCTTCATCAGACAATGGGTTCTCTTCTTCCATCATTTTTCATGGTCCAAAGCTTGATTTTCCTCGCTTCAATGGTACTAATCCAACTGGATGGATCTATCGTGCAAAACAGTATTTCAGTCTGCATAATACTTTTTATTTCAACAAAGTTTCGCTTGCATCCTTTCATTTGGAACAGGAAGCTCTTCAATGGTACCGTTGGTACATCAAGGCTCATGAAGAGCCCAAATGGCCAGACTTTTGCTAGCTCCTTTTGCAACGATTTGGTCCTAGTGCTTTTGATGACTTCACAGAAGCCCTCACTAAACTTCGCCAAATTGGCACTGTGAGAGAGTATCAAACCAAATTTGAGAAACTAGCCAACCACACTGAAGGATTGTCTGATGACTTTTACCGAGTTATTTTATCAGTGGTCTAAAGGATGCCATTTGCTCTGAGGTCAAAATGTTCTGTCCCAACACAATGATGGAAGCCCTAGGATTGGCTAAGTTGGCAGAAGACAAGATTGCAGCCCAACAGCACTCCAAGCCCACTTTTATTCCCTTCTGAAATATGGGTTCTCAATGACCACCCATACCGCAGGCTACTCGACCAACTCCTATCAAGCGTTTGTCTGAAATAGAGATGCAAGCACGTAGAGAAAAGGGGCTTTGCTATAATTGTGATGAGAAATTCACTCGGGGACATAGATGTGTTCAGCAAAAGCTCTATCTCTTGGATGTGGATTCTCTGCCTGCCTCTGAAATTGGTGACGAAGATCCAGATACAGTGGATGCTCAGGTCGACATTCAGGAACCGCATATTGACCCTCCGTCTCAGGATGACCAGCCAGAGATATCTCTCCATGCTTTAGCTGGAATCACTACCCCCCAAACAATGCAGGTCAGGGGTTACTTCAAGAAGCTTCCTCTTACAATACTCATTGATTCTGGTAGCACTCATAATTTCATTGACCCTCGGATCGCCAAACAAGCTGATTGTTTTATCCATCCTTGCTCTAAATTTGAAGTCATGGTTGCCAATGGGGGCACCTTACCTTGCAAAGGGAAGTGTCAAAATGTGCGTATCTCTATGGGAGATTATACCTTGCACTCTAACATGTTTGCCTTAACCTTAGGCAGATGTGATGTGGTTTTGGGGCACTCAATGGCTATGCACACTTGGCCCTATCTTATGCGATTTTGCTGAACTTTGGATGTAGTTTTCCCTCAATGGAAAAAAACACACATTGACAGGATTACAACCAGGGTCTCTCAGCTTCATCAGTTCACATCGCATGGAAAAAATCCTCAAGAAGAATTCATGGTTTCATCGCTCAGATCCAGTCCATTCAGATACAACCATCAGCGGTCTCCACTACTCCTTTGGATCTACAACAAATTCTGGATCGATATACAGATGTCTTTGCTAAACCAGTGGGATTGCCACCTTCAAGGCTAGAATACCATCATATTCAGTTCCTTCCTGGAAGCATTCCTCCCAACATTAGGCCCTATCTCTACCCATTTCACCAAAAAATGGAGATTGAAATGCTCGTTCGGGACTTATTGAAGCAAGGTATTATTCGCCCAAGCACTAGTTCCTTTTCTTCTCCAGTTCTTCTTGTCTGCAAAAAAGATGGGTCATGGCGCCTCTGCATTGACTTCCGAGCACTTAATCACCTCACCATCAAGGATAAGTTTCCAATTCCTTTTGTTGATGAGCTTCATGGGGCTAAATTTTTCTCCAAGTTGGATCTTCGTTCTGGGTATCATCAAATTCGGGTTCATGAGGATGATATCCCTAAAACAGCTTTCCGCACACATGATGGCCATTATGAGTTTTTGGTCATGCCCTTTGGCCTCACTAATGCTCCTTTCACATTCTAGGCCTTAATGAATAAAATATTTCGGCCCTACTTGCGAAAATTCATTCTGGTATTCTCTGATGATATCCTCATCTACAGTAAAACATGGGATGAACATCTCCAGCATCTGGATCTTGTCATGCAACTTTTCTCTGACCATCATCTCCACGCCAAGCAGTCTAAATGTGTTTTTGGACAGAAGGAATTTGAGTATCTTGGGCATATTATCTCAGCACAAGGGGTTCGCGTGGATCCTGCCAAAATTGATGCCATGAACAATTGGTCGCATCCTTAGACACTCAAGAGGCTTCGTGGTTTTTTGCGGTTGACTGGCTACTACCACAATTTTGTCAAGGATTATGGGAAGATTGCAGCTCCATTAACTGCTCTATTGAAAAAGGATGCTTTTACATGGACACATGCTGCTCAGTGTGCATTTGACAAACTAAAACAAGCTATGTGTACTACAACTGTTCTAGCTATGCCTGATTTTTCCAAGCCCTTCACTATTGAGAGTGATGCTTGCGGCAATGGACTTGGTGTTGTTCTCCTTCAAGATGAACACCCCATTGCGTTCACCAGCAAATCCCTTTCAGGTAAGAATTTAGCCGCCTCTACATATGAGAAGGAAATGATGGCTATTTTGCATGCAGTACAGAAGTGGCGACCATACCTATTAGGGAATCATTTCTGCATCAAGACTGATCATCAGAGTTTGAAATATTTCTTGGAACAGCATGTCTCCTCCCCAGCACAACAGAAATGGGTTAGCAAACTCATGGGTTATGACTATGAGATCACTTACAAGAAGGGTAAAGACAATATTGTGGCAGATGCTCTTTCTCGCACATTTGATGCCCAAGGTTCTCTTTCAGTTATTTCTATGCCTATTCCAAATTGGTTGCAATCTGTTCAACAGGGTTATGTCAATGACTCTTCCTTATCTCAAATCATCCAACGCTTGACCAAAAACCCTTCTGTTGTACCACATTACTCTTGGGATGGTGCTTCTTTGAGATACAAGCGTCATCTGGTGCTTCCCTAGAGCACAGATCTTCAACAGGCTGTCTTCTATGAACTCCATGCTTCTCCATCGGCAAGGCACTCTGGGTTCCTCAAAACATATGAACGGGCATGACGTAACTTCTTTTGGCAGGGCATGAAAAGGACAATTCAACAGATGGTGGCTGAATGTGATACCTGCCAGCACAATAAGGGTGAAACAACACTCCTTCCAAGATTGCTTGAACCCTTGCCCATACCTACATGGATTTGGACATATATTTATATGGATTTCATTGAAGGGCTCCCTAAATCTAGTGGGAATACAGTGATTCTCATTTTGGTTGATTGCCTCTCCAAATATAGTCATTTTTGTGCTCTCAGCCATCCCTATACAACCTCCTCAGTTGCTCAAATTTTCCTGGACCAGATCTTTCGTCTTCATGGCATCCCTTCTTCCATTATCTCGGATCATGATGCGACTTTCACTAGTCATTTTTAGACAGAACTATTTTGCCACACTGGCACCAAACTGAATATGAGTTCAGGGTATCACCCACAAACAGATGGTCAGACTGAAATTATCAATAAATGCTTGGAAACTTATCTTCATTGCTTCACCTTTGAACAACAACATCAATGGGAAAAGTGGCTCCCTCTCGCTGAATGGTGGTACAATACCTCTTACAACATGCCTCTAAAATGACCCCATATGAAGCAGTCTATGGTCAGGCACCTCCAGTTATTCTTCCATACACCCCCAACAATTCACCAATTCAGGAATTTGACACGGTCCTTCGAAACCGCAATCAGATTCTTTGCATTTTGCGGGACAATCTTCACATGGCAATAAATTGCATGAAGCAACAAGATGATCAACACCATTCTGAGCGCACTTTTCAAGTAGGCGATATGGTTTTTCTTCATCTCCAGCTGTACAAGCACTCCTCCCTGAAACTCAAAGGGCGTCATACGCTCGCTCCAAAGTTCTATGGGCCATATCGGATTCTTCACAAGATTGGGTCCATTGCTTATAAATTGGAACTTCCTCCTTCCCGCATTCATCCAGTATTTCATGTCTCTTGTCTGAAGAAAGTTCTTGGCACCAACATCAATGGACAGACTATTTTACCCGAACTGGATAATGAAGGATCCATCCTTTTGGAGCCGGAGGCCATCCTCAATTGGTGCACTCGTCAGCTTCGCTCTCGCTCTATCACAGAGGTCTTAATTCAGTGGCACGACATGCAACCAGAGGATGCTACATGGGAACCACTCCTTCAGATTCAACAACAATTTCCACATCTAAAGCTTTGAGGACAAAGCTTTTTTTAAGGGGGAGGGGATGTTAGGAACCCATGTCTTTACTTTGTTAGTATATTGTTGTTGGATGCATACGCTTTGTAAGTCGTCCCGTAGTATTTGTTGATCAATAGTTTGTGTTATTGTTGTTGGCGCATATGCTTTGAAAGTCGCCCGTAGTATTGTTGATCCATAGTTTGTAGTGGCCCATGGTTTTGACCCATAGTATTGGCGCCTAGACTTAGTATATAAGTGTGTGTTGAGGCCTATGAAGGACCATGAAGTTATTTGTATTGAGCTTGCTCAAAGGAGGTTTCCCCCTTGAAGTGGCCTGCGATCAATATAAAAGTGATTCTGAGTTCTGTCATTTCTGTTATTTTGCATATTCTTATTAATTAATTGTTGCAGGTGCTTCATAGTACTAATGGTAGTACTAGAAGTGTGGTAGTACTAATGGTAGGACTGACATACTATGGGGATGGGGAATAGCTGGGGTCATATAGTGGGTGGACTCAAACTTCCTTTGTTCAGAGCATGATGACAATGTTGACCTGGCAGCATAGGAAACTGACTTTTAGGTGTGAGGATCATACCTTAAGGGATTAGGGGTATGTATTGCAGACCTGAGTGGCTCTGGGGGGACAAGCTGATGGATGTTGTAGGGGGACTCTCAGGGTGACATACTGCAGAATACTCTGAACAAAGGCGACCAAAATGGGGAAGCTTCCATATGAGTAGACATGATCTGTTGTGGCACCGAAAAGCACCATTGGGTCCTTCTTCGTAGTTTTAATGAGCTCCAAGAAGGGATAAAAGTGTGCTCTGAAATGGTACTGTCCTATGGATTTATGCGAGCCCAGGGTTGTTCATGCTCGTGAGTGCTTTCATTATTAAGGAGTCTAAAAACGATAAGAAGACTTTGAATTAGTGGAGGAGTACCGTCTTGTGGATTTTTACGAGCCCAAGACAGTGATTGCTCGTGGTTGCTTTCATTTTTTGAGAGTCTGAAAGCGATAAGTAGACTCCATTGGTGTTCTTTTTTGTATGTTAGTCTCCAAGGCCTAAAAAAGCATAAAATGATGCAAATGGAGAACTCTTCTAGCCAATGTGACTAGAGTATTCCTTTTTCGTAATTAGTCTACAAGGTCCGGAAAAGGGGTAAACTTATACCAGGTAGACGCCCTTTCAGATACTTTTAGCAAGCATGAAAGGAAGCAAGGTTGCTCGACAATCTTTTCATTGTTTTAGGAGTCAGAAAAGAGCTTAACATAAACTCCCTAAGTGCTTTTTTCGTAAAAGAATTGCTCGGCCTGAAAAAGGGATAAAATTATACCGAAAAAGAAGGTATTGGAGAGAGCAAGAAATGATCTCGAGCATCATCATTAGCATGGAAAACTGAATCCGGCGACATAAAGATTGTCAAAAATGGGCAACGACCGATGTGACACGCAGACCGAGGCGATGAGTGGCATTTTGAGGAAATGCCCAAAAATTATGGGGTGAGAGTGAGAAATGATCTCAAGCATCGTCACAAGCATGGAAAACTGAATCCGATGATATAAAACTCGTCAAAAATGGACCACGGTCGATGTGGCATGCAAATCGAGGTGATGAAGGGCATGGAAAAAAATGTCTGAAAAATCTGGTGGTGAGAGCAAGAAATGATCTCAAGCATCATCATGAGCACGGAAAATTGAATCTGGCGATATAAAACTTGTCAAAAATGGATCATGGTCAATGTGGCACGCAAATCGAGGCGACGAGGGGCATGGCAAAGAATGCCCGAAAAATCTGGTGGTGAGAGCGAGAAATGATCTCAAGCATCGTCACGAGCGGGGAAAACTGAATCTGGCGATATAAAACTCGTCAAAAATGGATGACGGCTGATGTGGCACGAAAATCAAGGCGACGAGGGGCATGGGAAAAATCACTACAACAAAATAGCCCTTTAGGGGCGGTTTTGTCTTACGGGGGTCTTGGTAAAACCCCCCCTAAATGTTTTTTCAGACATTTGGAAGCGGTCTTCTAAAACCGCCCCTAAAAGTCCTGAAATTTGACTTTTGGGGGCGGTTTTGGTAAAACCCCCCCTAAAAGCCCAATTCTCAAAACTTTTGGGGGCGGTTTGTCAAAACCCCCCCTAAAAGTCATGAGAACTGAACTTTTGGAGGTGGTTTTTTTGGAACTCCCCTTAAAAGTCATGAAATTTGACTTTTGGGGGCGGTTTTGGGAAACCCCCCCACTAAAAGCCCAATTCTCATAACTTTTGGGGGTGGTTTGTCAAAACCCCCCCTAAAAGTCATGAGAATTGAACTTTTGGAGGAGGTTTTTTTGGAACCCCCCTTAAAAGTCATGAGAATTGAACTTTGGAGGCGGTTGTTTGAAACCCCCCCCCCCCCAAAAGCCCAAATCTCATAACTTTTGGGGGCGGTTTGTCAAAACCCCCCCTAAAAGTCATGAGAATTAAACTTTGGGAGGCGGTTTTTTTTGGAACCCCCCTTAAAACTCATGATTGAATTGAGCTCTTAAGTGATGATTAAGGCCTTGCGACATCACATAATCTCTAAATAGTGAATCTAATTTCAACTACAAGTGGGATATATTGGTAATTTTTAGATCTGTAACACCAAAAATGAAAATTTTCCTGCTAATTTCAACATGCTAGTAATTTTCATTCTGCCATTACCCTTTCTTCTCATTGTTTTCCACTTTTTCTGAAGAGTGACTCAAGTGGATTCCATTGGACAACAATGGAAACAAGAGAGCATAACATAACACACACATGCCCATATCCAAGGCCTAGAATATATTTTAAACTAATGAGTTGAGTGAATTCAAGATGCAATTACAATAATTATTAGACAAAGCGTTCATATGACCAAGTGAATCACCTTGGATAGAAAACATATTGGTAGTCAATAACAAGGATGCAACTTTTTGGATGTGCATTGGTTATTCAATGTTAAATAAGGTGACAATTAATTAAGAACAAGTACCTCCTACCCAAATTGATGATCCTCTTTATTAACTTAGATGGGAAAATGTTTTTTCAAAGTTGGACTCAAGTTTTGGGTATCATCATATGATAGAAAAGACTCGCGGTCTGCATTATTTAAGATGTGCCACCACCTATCGCCTTTCTATAGACACATGCCTCCTTGTTGTAGACTACACATGTTAGTGCATACCAGTACCGACTCAATTAACTGCATGAAGAATGAGCTCTCCACCGTCGTCATCGGTGCCTATGATCAGTGACGGTCAAGGAAGAACTTTAGGTTAAACATGCCCGATAATGGCATGGTTACGAACTTTACATGTATTGTTCCCGAGTAGTTGTTTTTAACATGAAGCTTTGGACCCAGTCTAATAAAATACAAGGAGACAAAATTTTAAAGCTAACCAAAATTTAAATACATTGGTCAGGGTCGATGCTATATTCAACTTCATCAGTTTCACTTCATCAATTCCCACCCGTGTCTTAAAATAGTGAGTGGAGGTGTCTTTCACCAAAATCCCGATTCCACTTTGATCCTTATTTGTTGCTCCATCGAACAATCCCATGGGTGAATTACCAAATAAAATTGGTCGATTTATCAAAAATTTCACTTTGTCTACACCTGGATCTATGACAAATCCTGCTGATGCTTTAATAATCCTTCTCCCAACCTCCTCTAGGTTCCGTCTATAGCCTTAAAAAAGAATGGCATTCATTAAAATCCATAAGCCCCATGTGACAATAAAGGGAATTGATTTTACCTTGGGATTTGTTAAAAACTAGAGCTTTAAATTTTCTTAAAGGGGCTGCAGATGCCAATTATTTTTGGCTTGAAGAATGTTACAAATCAAAGTCCAAAGCTCCTGAGTAATGTTGCAATCTATTGCAAGATGTTGTATGGTCTCCTCACTACTCAAACATAATGGATAGGCTAAAGGTCCAATTCCACCCCTTTCTCTATAAATCTCCCCTATTAAGACTTTATTTCGTAAGCATAACCAAATAAATAGAATTGATTTTGGTGGAGCTAATTTGATTTTCCATATCACTGTATACCACCACTTCAAATCATCATTCTCATAAAGATATATAAATGCATTATAGGCCTCTTTTACTATCTGCACAATCCCTTCTATTTTGTTCCAAGTCCAAGCCAACCTATCTGGTTCTGTAGATAAAGTGATCCCATTTTGGTAAATTCCCTGTATGTATGTGTTCCATTCACTGGCTAGAGTTCCTGTGAGTCCGAGATCTTATGTAGAGAGCCAAATACTAGAACCTGTCAAGTTTGAGATATTTTTCTTATGTATATATGCAAGATAATAAAGGCTCCGACTGTGTAGGTGTGGTAGTAGTTCTTCTGATAGTATAAAGCCAGATCCTCCACCCAGAAAACGATCCAATTAGCCTAAAAGAACTCTCGTACCTGTACCAACCTTCCAAGCAATCCACCGCTTAACCACAAGTAGTGTAGTCGATATATTTTTCCAAATAATGGAGGCTATTGGGAAAGCAAATTGTTTCTTCCTCATCCATGATACAACATCAACTCCTTTCAAATATTTCCTTCTCATAGTGACACTCCAAATACCATCATGAAAAAGTGCCCTGCACAGTGATTTGGTAGCTAGGGCTTTGTTAAAGAGATTGAGATCTCGTATTCCCCAACCCCCCTTATTTTTTGGCTTTGCTATCATACTCTATCTTGCCAAATTGTAACCCCCCCGAAAGTCGAACTGGTTGTCGCAACACAGTTCCATGCATGTCGGACAAACTTTTAGAAAACAATCTTTAGCTCTAACATGATCCAACATAGTCTCTTGAAGAAACACAACATCGGGTTTAACTGTAGACAAAATCTCCTTGAGGGCTATCATCTTGGACTAGGCACCCACAATCCCCCTAATGTTAAGAGAGATTAAGACTAGTATGAAGGAACCCTCATATCAGGGTTCAATGCTCTAAGTTGCCCAGAAGGAGAAGGAACATAAACAAGGTAATTTGAAGAAACCATTATGGGGTCTGTTTCCAACCCTCCCTCAACAACCCCCATGTCTTTTTTCATGTTAGTGGATTTGTTTTTAGGCTTCTTCCTAATGGTGACATTTGCAATATCCACAAGGCCAACTTCGTCTACAAAGGATTTATAGGTCTGAAGAGGTGCTTTATTAATAAGAACTTCTTTGTATGAGGGTTCTGAGGGTTTGGTAAACAAATTTGTATCCAATGGAGGGGGAGAAGCCAAGGTGCATTCACTGTGTAAATGAGGGGTAGTGTGAGGTCCTTGAGGAGAGGTCTCAGTCAAAATAGGGCTTTTGGGATTTGTAACAACCAACAGTTCTATCGATGAGGGGGGAATCAAAGAAGGGTTTTACGAGATGACAGGGTTCAAATGAGAAGTAAAGGGATGGGAATTGTTAAATTTTTCCAAGAAAATTTCCCAGAAACCCTCAAAAATATTGACCAGCCAGTCCTCATTACTACTTAGCAAAAGAATGTCTTATTCAGTTAAAGAAGTACTAAAGAAATTTGGAAAGAAAATCTTTAACTTACCAATGAAAGATTCAGTAGAGGGGAATTGACTGGGAACCTCCATCTGAGCATTCTGAGTCCTCCCATTTAAGTCTTATTCTCTCGCTTCTGAAACCAACTCCAGCGATTGAGCCTCTCCAACCACTGAAGGACAATTTGTTTTTATATGGCCAGTGGATCTTCATACATGACACGGAAAGGGTTCTCTCCAATACTCTAGGGTTTGAACGAAGGACCCCTTTTCAGTGACAATCTCAACTTCGTCGGGCAGTCCTAGGTCCATGTCGAACTCCACTAAAATCCAGGCCATGCGTTTGTTATTCCACCTTAGGTCCCTTTCATCAAAGAAAACAAATCTGCCAACAACATCTCCTATCCCTCTCAAAACCGCTAGATCCCAATATTCAATGGGGAGGTCGGGCATTAGTATCCATAAGCATATCTTTTGGAAGAACACTATAAAAGGGTTGAAATTACCTAGATACCAATGCTTAACCATAAGCACCCCTCTGTCTATAATCCGGGTTTTTTCTGCAACTTTTTCCAAATCCTCCACTGACAAGAAGTGGAAATTAATCCAATAGTTGGACAGTAAATTGAACCGCGGCCAGTAGCCCAAAACTTGTTTCCATTCAGTGGAAATCTAGTTTTTCAGTCATAGCCTTTGTCACTTGGAGGTAAAAAAATTTACCCACCAACGCCTTCATAGCAATGCTCATCATTCTGTCCATCGCAATGTCTTTGCCAAGGACAAAAGAGGGTCGAGTTTGTCTTACCTTCAGAAACTTAGTCTTCCTCTTCTCCTGAGCAACCGATCCAATATGGTTCCTTGCAGAGAATGCTTTCTGAACTCTCTTAGCATCTGAAAAACTAGGATGAGGCTCCACCAGAGGCAAGTTTTTTAGAGCGCTCCCTCCAGTTTCCAAAACCTTCTCTGATGCCTTGACGCCTAAACCCGTGCCTTCTGAAGGGATACTAGGGTTTTTTATTATCTTTCGGAGAACTAACCCCTCACCACTTGTATTTCCATCTAAAATAGGCGCTGATAGGTCATTTGGCTGATGTGGTGGTCCTACTTCAGCAAATATGTCCAGATCTGAAAGGATTGAGGGCCCACACGTTTGGAGTATTCTCTTCTTGTACTCCTCATCTAAAATGAAGATCCCTTCCTCTGCCCAAAGGGAATCCTCCGACTTCCATTCCACGTCTAACAAATACTCCATTCTTCCACATATACACAGCTAAATGGAGAAAGTCTTCATGCACTTCTAAAACACTAGAAAAATCCATAAAAACCCTGAAGAGACTCGAAAAGCTTCTGTGCTGGACAGATCCTCCATCGCTCCACTTAGTTCTAAAGTGGAATCATAATTATTTTCTTAAACAATGTATTTAATAATTTATTGAATTTAGTAGTTTTTTTGCTAATCCATATAAATGTATTTTAATATGTGATGTGCCTAGCCTTGTCCTAAATGTCTAATTAACTTTTTCACCACGGGAATGAAATCAAAATAAAAATGATGTGCCTAGCCTTGTCCTAAATGTCTAACTAATTACTTTTTCATCATGGGAATGAAATCAAAATCAAAATCATGTTTAGGAATCCCGCGCCATTTGGAATAGTGGTTCCCGCCACTCCATTTTGTGATTTTTTTTAAGAAATTGGTTCAATCCCGCGCGATTTGGACAGACTGGTTCTATGAGCACTTGGTCAGCACGATTTCGACAGACTGGCTCTATGAGCACTTGTTTTATGAGTGATTTGGACAGACTGGTTCGCGATTTGGACATACTAGACAGATTGGACAGACGAGCACTTGGTCAGAATGGTTCTATTACGAGCCATTTCAATATAGAGAGGTAGTGAAAATAGATCCTGATTTCTTCTTCTTTTGTTCTCGTTAGACCGCCTCACCTCCAATACGTGAGAGCTAGTGCATCTTCTCCAGCTCTTAGAAAAAGAGTTTTATCTCTATTTATTTCTTTTTCAGTGAATGCAGTAATAGCTCTAGGAATCATCCTATTTATTTCTTAGAAAAAGAGTTTTATCTCTATTTATTTCTTTTTGTAGTATCATTCATCCATGACACTCTCTATATGAGCACTTGGTATCCTTCATCCATCGCACTAGACACAACAAAATACATCATTCAGATCTGGGACTGGCATTACCATAGACGCTAGCACTGGGGCCGGCTCTCAAAGTAGGGGATCCCTTCAATTGGCGTGGTAATTGAAGGACCTTGAAAGGGCAAGGTACGTCCTCATATTTTTGTGCAGTATTGTTTATTCTAATCTAGTTTTAATGATAAATGCCTTGTTGATATTTTCCTGTGGTGTTGTTTTAATGATATTTTCCTTGTTAATCTAGTTTTCTTGTTGAAGATGATACCTGAATGTTTAGCTGTTGTCCCTGTGTGCAATCTCCTCCAATATGTTCTAGGAAAAACCAACAAACTATCTTAAAAATCAAGCCAAGGTTGTGATGCAATTTCTGAGTAAAATGGGGTTCTATCAATCCTGTATGCTTAAGGGAACATGGTCGCTTCTTCCACAAAGGATATAGCATTTTCCACTAGTAATGACAGGGATATGTAGCTAAGAATAGTAACCCATAAACTACCTTAAGCCAATCAACTTTAAGATCTAGATTAGAGACCCACAACTATCCTCTATACTCAGTCAAATAATGTAATATAGATC
Source organism: Larix kaempferi (assembly GCA_027924585.1). Classification (NCBI taxonomy): domain Eukaryota; kingdom Viridiplantae; phylum Streptophyta; class Pinopsida; order Pinales; family Pinaceae; genus Larix; species Larix kaempferi. The sequence continues at coordinate 650,561 of BSBM01000659.1, forward strand.
TGATATGAATATTGATGCCCATCATATTTCATAGATCTGATGAATAAGCTTTCTTGGCCTCTTTCCCATCAATTCAACTAGCCAATTTTTATAACGGGGAATATTGAACCCTTCCTTTCTCTAGTCATGCTTCCCCTTCTTTTACACATCTCATATATTCTATCGCTTTTCATAACAATACTTATCCTTTCCAATGGTCATCCAAAGTATGAGGTCCATGAAGCCAACCACCCTATTTCGAATGAACTCATCAAAGGCCAGAACAACCATCGTTTGACATTAACACTTCAACCATAGTGCCTCTTTTTATGAATTTGGTTAACCATGGATAGTTCTTGTAACTTAGGCAATGACCAAGGTCAAAAGACATAGCTTTAGGCCATAACATTTGCATTTGTCCTATAAGCGAGATATGATCTTTAATTAAATATTTGTAACACAAAGGATGATTTCTATGGATTGGGCCATGGACCAAGGCCTAAATTTAGGGTACAAGGCCATACTAATTTCCTTGGGGCTCATGGCCCATGCATGGATGCCTATATTATAACATAAGGACTAGTTAGGGAATCTTAGATTACATGCGGGATATGTTCACCATTTTGAGGAAGGGCACACCCGAGATGGTTTTCAAGGCCCATGTTATGATATAAGGTTAAATAAGGATCTTAGGTCATAATTTTTTTTATCTAAGCTCATGGTCCACGTGCAAGGCCTCAAACCACCATGCATACCCTCCATAGGGAATCATTAACCTATGAGTGGGTTATGATAGACATTTTCCTCTTTCTAACACTAGAAATGGTTCTCAATGCCTATGTCATGGTTCAATGCTAAAATCCCTGGGCATACACTATAACATTCATATATGGGGCTTATGATCTATTTGTGGGGTCATAAACCACCTAGGCATACGCTATAACATTCCTACATGGGGCGTATGATCTATTTGTGGGATCATAAACCACCACATAGACCTTCCAAATGGAATCTTCATAATGACAACGAGATATGATCCTATAATGGGGATGTTTCTTGGTGTCTAAACAAAGGTTGATTAAAAATACAAGTTATTGGCCCATCTCACCTTTTTGTTATTTTTATAGGTTTTAGCTGCCTAACTTTTACTTTCAAGGTTTATGTTTTTTAAAAATAATAATAATCTAGGTTTTTTTATTATATTTTCTTTTATTTGATTATATAATTTAATAATTTTAGGTTTTAGATTTTTTTGTTATATAATAGACATTATCTTGGTTTTCTTATGGTGTTAAATATATTAATATATTTTCTGATGGTGTTAAATATATTAATATAGGTACTCCTCAACTCGTTAATGTTTTTAGTTCACTATGGTCATCTTTGCATTTCCAAGAGTCTAGATGACTAGAGGTTCTCTACACTCTCAACCACACTTTGAAGCAATGGGTTCAGAGGAGGGAAAACTAAAATTTTAATTTAGGGCTATATTTCGAAAGAGTTTGAATTTTGGGACATTCCCCAACAGGTGCTTTCCAAAGAGGAGGGAAAACTAAAATTTTAATTTAGTGCTATATTTCGAAAGAATTTGAATTTTGGGACATTCCCCAACAGGTGCTTTCCAAAGATGACCTGCAACAACCCATGTGAGGTGACCATTGATCTGGGAGTTCAATGGTTTGTTGCAAATGGAAAGTTTAGTCCTGTTACCCTGGTAGCGTTGAATTCAAGAATTGTAGGAGTCATATGATGTGGGATTTATTGGGAATATACACTAGGAATTTAATCAACAAGCGAACGCTTTTTAAAAGGAAGCATTATTATTAAATGAAGGGCTCTTGATTTGTAAAGAAGTCCGAGGAGATGAATTTTTTCCTGAGACTCAGTTTTATTCTGAAATATTAAGTCAAAGGTTATTGTTACTTCTGTTATTTTAAATTTGGGGAGGTGTAGTTGGAAGATATCATGGTCTGTCCTTTTAGGTTTATATAATCAATCTGTTCGACTGGTAAGTTCTGAAAAGTTCTACTTCGATGCTATGGAGTTCATTTTTATTGCAACAACCCATGTGAGGCAACCATTGATCTGGGAGGAGTAGGACAGAGGAGGAGGAAAACAAATCAATGCTTCTGTATAGTATTGATAGGGAGGGGGTTCAACATCGGAGGAGATAGCTTTACATCGTATATTCAACCTCTGTCGAAGTAGATTTGGAGTTCGAATCCCATCAAGTATTGTCTGATGAAGCATTGTTGTCCAATTTGTTTCTCAAGGGTTTGGACCCTCCGTCCTAATTGTCAATCGATGGGAGTAGAGGAGAAATACCCATTGGTGTTCATTTTTTTGGTGGTTTCAAGCTTACTAGGTGAAGGGTGCACTTGTGGAGAAGGTATGGAGTTGTTCTTGTAGAGCTGGGTAAAGGAAAGAGGGCACACACCTTGAGAGAGACACCTTGAGAGAGAGTATGAGTGATGAAATAGAGCATGGGATTGGAGGATGAGCTGCAGAATATAGACACCATAACCCATTCATAAGGTAAAGAAGAGTGACAGTGCACTGTCTAGAGGAGGGCGCCTTCCAAGGAAGGGAAAATGCCCTTGTCAAGTGACTCTGTGGTTCAAGAATGGTTGAGTTTCATCTCTGGGCAGTTCCCAATTAATTCTACAAGCTGCCAAATTCATTTACAATCAATTTGTGACCCCAAGAGGATGCTCTACAACAATAAGAAGTTTATAACAGAGGTTGAGTTCCATATCTGCTACAAAAAGGGAGTATATCTTGCATAGAGACAAGTGATTGGAGTGACTAAAGTGAATCTCAGCACAAACATGGGAAAAGGTAGGGTAGGCAAGTGCTGGAAGGAGGCAACCCACTATCATTCATCTACAGGAAATTTCACATCCCCTCTCACACAAGTCTGTGTCCAGTTTGCTGCAATCTACAACAAAAATATCAGGTCTGAATTATTGCTACAAATTATGAGCTAAATGACAATTAATGAGTGGTTGTAGCAACTGTTGGAGTCCATTGTTGTTTCTCCCATTTTGGGTACATGTGATGAATAATAGATGTCCATATTTCATATATCTTTACTTGTTTTCAATGTTCAATGCATATTTGTTTAAGACCTGATTTTAGTCTCATCAAATACGATAATATAAAATGTGGCACTTGAAATTTGTCTTAAAGGCTGAAACATAATTAAAAAATTTAAATAGTTTGCAATATACTAAGTTCAACCATTCAACCCCTGTTCAAATAAACACCCTCTGATTCTGCAATCAAATTTTTTGGTACATACTACAGAGGTTGGTACTTTAACATATCGATCAATATGCCTAGATGTCAGTTTCATGCTTAAATGTGGTTTATTTTAAGGAGGTGGTGTGTCTTGTTGCCAAGGACTACCTTCATTCCAATTTATGACATCGCTGCATTTGGAGCAAAGGTTATCAAGAATGGGTTATTACAGAATTCTGTCTTGAAATGTTGGAATCCCGAAAGTTGGCTGAATTCTAGATGGAATGTGAAATTCTGTTTTTTTCATATGAGTTCTGACAAGGTTGGAACCCTTTTCTATCATGTTGGAATTTTATATGATCATTCATTTGCCTGTTGGGGGTTGAACTCGCTAGTTCTGGGTGAGTTCCAACGAGTTTGAAGTGAGTACCCAGTTTGGGAGAGAGACCAGCAATACTTGTGACTCTGTGAGTCCTTGTCAAGTTTCACCACACTGCTACATGTAGATTTCTGTGGTAGAATTGATATCTTGTATGAGTTGACACTAAGTGTGTAATCTACAGTGTTATTTATTCTAAGATAAGATAAGATAAGATAATTGTATTAATGTCCACTAAATGACCACAAAAGTAGGTCACTGTGACCTAAGATAAGATAAGAAACATGCAAGTTAGCGTTGTATACATATTCTGCATTACACAGGAAATTCAATAGCTAAAGATAGTGGCTAAAAAATGAAGTTTAGATTAATAAAAAACAATACCAATTAGGGAAGTGTGCCATGGAACTTACCATTGCAAATTAATCATTCACTCAGTACACCAAAACAATTAGCATATCTAGTAACAAAACCTTACCACTAAATACCATATATTTAAATATGGAGAACTTGAACCACATTCAAGTCACATTGATCATCTCCGTTAGTGTTTGTCCAAGACGTTAGAGGAAAGAGCTGATACTTGGGGTGTCCACGGAAACTGAACTTTGAAGATTTGGTATTAAGTTTCCATAACAACTATTAAAAGGTATAGAAAAATAAGGCAAATCCATGTCACATCTATGGAGATCTGACCATCCCTGTACGATGGATTGCAAATGCAAGAAAATACACCTCTCAGATCATTAGTTTTCATTAATTCACTCTCTGTTTGGACAATCTCAAAGTTGACACTATCTTCCTTCAAAAAGTGTCCAAGTGTGTCATTTGCAAGAGCAACATTTCTTATAGCACCAGTTCTCTTGGGTGTTTCTGTCATGGAATACACAAATACTAAAACTCAATGCTTACCAACAACCAACATATATTTGACTTACTAAAACTTGATGCTTACTAAAACTGTGATTAAAATAGAACAATCCATTTTACTTAACCCTCAAAAACAGGGCGAAATCCTCATAGCTTAGAACTTAGAAGTATTGTAGACAATCTTACAATTGAATCATTTTCTTAGTATTCTGAATTTGTATCTCTCTTGGAAACGATGTTGTATATCATTGGTCCTCTACTATCATTTAAAATATGAACTTCATCAATAATCAAGAGTTTCACAAGTTTAGTCTATGTCCTACAAAGATGAATTTCATCAATAAAAGAGTTTCACAAGTTTAGTCTGTCCTAGCCCAGCAGTGGTAACAATTATTTGTGTTTCCTCTATCTCCCAGATGAACATTTTTTTTCTTTCTTGTAAGTTATCTAATAGATATTCCTTAAGACCTTAACCTATTAGATAGGTTCCCAACCACCTTTGAAACCAATGGTTTAATAGGTGCAACATAAACAACTTTGAACTTGCTCAAATCAACAGAAGCATCTTCACTCCTATTGAGAACAATCTGTTAAGTATGGCTAACATGGAAATATTAGCCTTTCCATTCCCTATGGCTGCACAAAAGAGAATTCTCAGGGTAAACAGGTAAGTTTCATATAATTTTGTCTCCACTCAGTTCAATTGCTTCATACCAGAAAATGCAGGGTGTGCCCAGTCTAACATATCCAATATCTTCACAAGTTCCTCTTCTACAGTGAGTAGTTTAGGAGATTTTCTTCCTCGTTACTATTCCTTGTGGTTCTAGAATCTATATGAACCTGGAATTATGTCACACTTCTTTCTTTCCATCAACAACCCTCCTTGATATAATGAAATCCTCTCAATATTCAAGACTTGGAATCTCCCTCTGAGATCAGAACGAGCATTCTTCATATATGGACCATCCATTATAGAAATTTGAGTTCCTATCTAGATATATACATGAAAAATATATTTTGAGAGCTATAAGGTCTAAATCCACATCTTCCAACAAGAACACAGGTGGCGAACACACATCATATTACAGAAGAAAAAATGCAATAAATGTCAACAAAGAGGACTATACCAACTTCTTGTTACTTGAAAAGTTGTCATGAGAACCTTTGCAATACCAAATTGTTCATTCGCCACTTGTAGCCGGTCCATGAGAAAACATTTCAGTTTATACTAAAAGATAACTCTCAATCCTTTGAGAGCCAACCTTAACAAATAGCGATGATACAATGACCACGTTGTTGGAAGAATATTCAAGCAACTATTCCCTCTAAATATCTTCTTCCTTAAGACGTACATATCTTTCATTGTGATTTTTAAGAATAGTATCACCTACCTTTGCAAGAGGAGCAAGACAATTAATTATGCAAACAATAGTCATTCCTGGATTTATGACAGTTCATTTACTCTAACCACAAACATTTGCGCATTGGCTGATGGACAAGAAATTATGACCTTCTTAGCTCTGCCCTGATCGACAACGATAAAAATGCAAATCAAATAACTCACAAGAGCACCTGAAAGTTGAAGCGGCTGAAACTATGTTGTTAAAGTTGAAAAACTTCAAAATAGGTAAAAGAGTATACAATTTCCAGTGTGTAGAATTGAAAGATCATAAATGGTTTGTGGCTGCTAAAATTTCTATAAAACTGATGTTGAGTATTCTTGTTGAGAGCACAGAGACTCTGTTATGTATTGTAACCATTTGTTAGTTATAATACATTGAATGTGCTTAGGAGTATGGGGTTTTCCACAGATATAGATGATTTATATAAAAACAATATCTCAGGCATTTTCTCTCAGTAGGATCAACTCTGGTTAGCTGATCTTGAGAATAGAAAGATAGATATTCCTAAAGTGGAGGATTCATGGAGGGTAAAGAGCAGGGCTATCTGGTTGGTGCAAGGTGAGCTTAACACAGTTTTTTCGTAAATTTGCAGAAAGCAGAAGAGTCCAAAACTCTATTTGAGATCTGTAGAGCTTGGATGCTAGGCACTTGACTTACTCAAAGCAGTTGGAACTTGAAGTTGTTAACCATTTCTAGAACATGTTTAAGGACCCGGGGAACTTATCAATAGTGGATCAGATGAGATCAGATGAGAGTCATCCAGGGCTATCCTCGCTTCTTTTCTGAGGAGGAAAGAAAAGATGTTGTATCCTGTGGCTTTGGATGAAATCAAGAAAGTTCTTTTCGGATTTGTGAGATTTAAAAGTCCAGGCCCAGATGGGTGGACTGTTGAACTGTTCGTGGAATTTTTTCACATTATTTGACATTATGGGGTTAGATCTTTTAACTGCTGTGGAGGAGTCTAGAAGATTGGGAAGGGTAGCCGGTGCAATGAATTCAACCTTTATTGCCCATATTCCAAAGTGCTATAATCTGAGTTCTTTCAATGTTTTCAGGCCGATCTCATTATGTAATTTGATATATAAGATCATTTCAAAGATTATTGCTAGTAGATTGAATCCGTTGTTATCAAAATAATAAATTATTGTCTGTATTTTCAAGATACCTAATTTATACTAGCTTTGATTCACATTCAAATAAGTGTATAAATTCTCTTGCTTTAGCCATAAAAATCTAGTTAGTAACTCAGTTTTTTAGTTTTTCTTTATTGTTTTGCTTAATATTCATGGTAGTACACATTTTATGCTTCTTACTTGTTCTGTCCTTGTGGTGAAATTGTTTCCTTCATTTTATTTGTTTTCTAACGTGTGACTTTCAAATGATGTATGCCTATTAATGTTTTGTTGTTGATTTCTAATATATTGTTTTTATGCAGCAGCATCTTTCGACTTTGCTTGCTTCTTCAGATGCAGATGTAGTAATTGCTAGTCTACATACACTTGCTGCATTTGTAAAGAAACCAGTGGGAAAATTCTCAATTAGAGATACTTCTCTGAATGCGAAGTTGTTTTCCTTGTCTCAAGGATGGGGTGGTAAAGAAGAAGGTTTGGGGCTGTTAGCATGTTCTGCTGAAAATGGCCCTGACACTATTTCATATCAGCTAGGTTCTGCCCTTCATTTTGAATTTTATGCTGATGAATCTGTTCAGAAGGGAGATTCTAAAGTGGAACCATCAAAAGACTCTGGGCTTTAAGGGATGTGGGTTTAAAGACAACTTTTCTCTCTCTTCTCAAAGATTTGGATCCATGACACATACACTTGGTAACAGCTAATGTGCATGTTCTTGAGGCTTTTATGGACTATAGTAATCCCGCTGCAACCTCATTTAGGGATTTGGTAGGCTTGGATAGCACCATAGCACGATTGAAGCGTGAAGTCTACCATTTTGAGGAGGGAGTAAGGAAGTAGAGCGGAGAATCACATTCTCGTTCCAAGGGTAAGTCTCCCCATATCAATGCTGCTGGGTCAGAGGAAACACAGATAGCTCAATCTGACACATCGGTTCCTTATCATATAAGACTTCTTATGAAGGCTTTGCTTCGGGCTATATCCCTTGGCACATATGCTCCTAGAAATACTGCATGGCTATATGGATCTGAACAAAGTGCTTTTCCATTTTGCTTGTGCACTATATTCAGAAGATCAAAAGACTTTGGTGGTGGGGTCTTTTCACTTGCAACTATAGTCATGAGTGATCTTATTCACAAAGATCCAACTTGCTATTCTATGCTAGATGCAGCTGGTATTCCTAATGCTTTTTTGGATGCTATCATTGTTGGTGTCCTTCCTTCTACAGATGCAGTAGCTTGTATACCATAGTGCTTGGATGCTTTGCGCCTTAATAACCTTGGTCTTCAAGCTATTAATGACCGTGGTGCTATAAGATGTTTTGTAAAAAAATTTACATCAAAAACCTACTTACGGGCTTTGGCAGGTGATACTCCTGGGTCCTTATCATCTACTTTGGATGAGCTGATGCGACATGCTGCTTCTTTGCAGGGGCCTGGGGTGGATGTATTGATTGAAATTTTAAATGCTATTGCAAAACTTGGATCTGGCATTGAAGTGTCTTCCTTGTTGCATGATTCTGCCAGTTCTTTTGCACTTGTTCCCATGGAGACTCATTTAGAACATAAAATATTTATTTCAACGGATGGAGATGAATCATCGTGGGAAACGTCTCAGCTGGGAGTTGATAATTCTGCTGAAAATTTGTCTTCAATCATGGAAAGATTTCTCCCAGATTGTGTAAGCAATGCTACATGTCTCTTAAAGAATATTCTTTATAATACAGATACATGTGGGGTGTTCATTGAGAAAAAGGGTATAGAGGCCATGCTACAACTATTTGATTTACCTCTCTTACCATTGTCATTTGATAGTGGCCAGAATATCACCATTGCATTTAAATTTTTTTTGCCACAGCACTCATCTCCCCTCACTAGGGCTGTTTGCACTACTCTTAGAGAACACACGAAACCTACAATCGAATTCATGGATTTGCTGGCTAGAGAAAAGCTGGTAGATATTGAGGGATCACAACGCATGAGAGTTTTGAGATGCCTTTCAAGTCTGGAGGGTGTTTTATCCTTTTCAACACATCTACTGAAAAGTACAACAACAATGATGCCTGAAATTGGTTCCAGAGATGCAGATATATTGAAGGATGTGGGGAAGGTGTACAAAGAATTACTTTGGCAGATATCTCTTGTTAGTGATTCAAAATTAGATGTAAAGAAAGAGATTGAACAGGGACCTACAACTGGAAATTTAGCACCAAATGCAACAGGTACAGAAGCTGGCAGTGACCCCAACACAATTTCAGTTGTTCGGTATGTGAACCTAGTGTCTATGAGGAATGGATGTACTGCTCACTGGTCCATTGAACCTGAATATCTTTCTGTTATACAAACGGGATTGCATCGCCATAGAAGAAGGGACCATGGTATTGAAGGGATTTCAAGAATGCATCTTGGTCGGCTTGGGTGACATGCAGATGCATCAGAGGTTGACATTGGAGGCTCTGTAAGTGTAGGTGAAACATCTCAAGCCCAAGAAATTAAAAGGAAATCACCTCATCTCCTTGACTTTGAGACTATGGATAAGGTGGCATATGCAATGTGATCATTCTATTTGACTCTTGTGAAGGTATTGGTAGTGCCCAATAGACAGCGTTATGAAGCAGGATCACTTAGTGGGGTAGCCAAGAGCGTGGTGGTTTCTCTTGCCAAAATTTTTCATGATAGTCTTGATGTGGATGAGAATTGTAGTTCATCTGAGTTTGAATCATCACTTTCTTCAAAGTGCAGGTACTTGCGAAAGTTGTGGATGACATGACAACAATTATATATGACAACCGTAAGTGCATGTGCAATACAGCAGTAGTGAATTGTTTCTATGCTCATGGTACAATTAAAAGTCTTTTGACTACTTTTGAAGCAACAAGTCATTTACTGTTGGACAGTACCATTTATGTCACAACCAGGAATGGAAACTGAAAATGACAAAGGGAATGAAAATGACAAGCTAGAGCATGCTCCTTGGTTGTTAGAAACATTACGAAGCTACTGCAGGCTCTTGGAATACCTTGTGAATTCTTCTTTGCTATTAACTGTGCCATCTGCATCACAACTGTTAGTACAACCAGTTGTTGGAGGGTCTTTCACTATTCCAAGGGACCTAGAGGCTTTTGTCCGCACACTACAAACTCAGGTTTTCTATGCTGTTCTACCTATCTGGAACAATCCAATGTTTTGTCACTACAGTCCATCTTTGATTACCTCTGTGCTTTCCATTATTACCCATGTATACTCTGCCATAGGTGATGCCAAAGGAAGCAGAAATGGTATTCCTGGAAGCACAGGTCAACGTTTTAGAGGTCATCGACCTGATGAGTCTGCCATTTCTATGATGATTGACATGGGATTTCCAAGGTCTAGGGCAGCAGAAGCATTGAGGCGTGTTGAAACAAATAGTGTTGAACTGGCTATGGAATGGCTCTTCAATCATCCCAAGGAGCCAGCACAAGAAGATGATGAACTTGCACAAGCTCTTGCCCTATCACTGGGTAATTCAGAGGCTCCCAAAGACAATGGCAATGAAAAAGGAACGGAGGCTTCTTATGAAGAGAATCCTCTAGAAAATCCTCCCATTGAGGATATCTTAACCACATGTATGAATCTGTTGCAAAGTACAGATGCCATTGCTTTTTCCATGACTGATTTAATTGTGACATTGTGCAGCCAAAACAAAGGCTAGTACCGTCTGAGAGTTATTTCCTTTCTCATTCAACAGCTAAAGCTTTGTAAGGTGGAGGGATCTGAAAAAAGACACTAGTCTATTATCAAGTATTTCTCATATTTTGGAATTAGTTTTGAGTGAAGACAATAGTACAAGAGAAATAGGAGCAGAGAATGGACTTGTTGGTGTCACATTGGACTTATTGACGAATTTTATGCCAATTTACGTGACAAGGGAAAACGTTTTAGTTCCTAAGTGGGTGATTCCTTACTGCTTAAACTTGACCATATGCTGCAATGCAAGCTCCAACTTACTCCAGATGTTCAGAACACTGTAGCTATGGGAGGAACTTCGGTTGTGTCTAAGTCTGAAGATACAACCTTAGCTGGTGCAAGTGCTATGGATAATAGTAAAAAGTCTTCCTTGAATGACAACAACAATGGCAATAGTCCATTCATGAATATTTTAGGAAAACCTTTGGGATACATGACAACAGATGAACAACATAGAGTAATGAATATTTCTTGCAACTATTTGTAGCTGCACCTTCCAGCAGCTACAGTACAGGCAGTTCTTCAGTTGTGTGCTAGAATAACACTGTCCCATTGACCTACTTCTATGGTCATTTGTTGGACATTAATAAAATTATCTTATCTTATATTATCTTATCTAGAGCTATTTTTCTTTGGATTCTCTTGGGATATATCAATGGTTGTAAATCATGCCATGATAGTGCACCCTTGTTCACATTGGTAGGCAATTTGGTTCTCAAGTCAAAGTCCCATTGTTAGGAGATCAACTAGCGTGAGTAGAAAAATAAAATGAAATATGGCATTTAGACCCTTTTGCAGACCTCCTTAATAGATTGTATAATTGTTTTGGATATTTTGTTTCCTTATTATGGTAGATTTTTGTGCTTATCAGTGTTTTGAAAAATAAATTGGATTTTAAGCATGGTTGTCTTTGGATATTATTTTCTTTTCTTAGAATTACAAATGATGCAATCTAGATGTTCATATTGCTCCTCTCCCCAATTCTGAAAGGGTGCTAGCTCAATCGAAGAGTGCCTGCCTTACAAGCAAGAGGTTGGTGGTTCGATTCCTCCGTGCCCTATTGATATTGCAATATTGATATTTTTAATAAAAATATGTTTTATTATGATTTATTACGGCTATAGAGGGGGTTTCAAACTGCCTTTGTATGTTTCTACGAGGTGGGTTCTAAACCGCCTTCATATGTCACTACGAGGGGGGTTCAAAATTACCCTTGTATGTTACAACGAGGGGGGTTTAAAACCTCTCTTGTAGGTACGTACGAGTGGGGTTTGTAACTGCCCCCAAAGGTTTTTAGTGAGGACATTTAGGGGGGGTTCTGAACCGCCCCCATAGGTGTCTACGAGGGGTGTTTAGAACTGCCCCTATAGGGGTGTCAAACTCCCTCTATAGGCCTCTACGAGGGGGGTTCAAAACCGCCCCTATAAGCCTCTACGAGGGGGGTTCTAAATTACCCCTATAGGCCTCTTCAAGGGGGGTTCCAAACCGTCCCTATAGGACTATACGAGGGGGGTTCACAACCACCTTTATAGGCCTCTACGAGGGGGGTTTGAAACCGCCCCTATAGTCCTCTACGAGGGGGGTTCCAAGCCGCCCCTGTAGGTTTGTATGAGGGGGGTTCACAACCTCCCTCGTCGGTCTCTATGAAGGGGTTTCAAAACCACCCCTATAGGTCTCTATGAAGGGGTCTACGAGGGGGGTTTAAAACTGCCTTCGTAGACCTCTACGAGGGGGGTCACAAACCGCCCCCAAAAGTCACTTTTGGGGGCGGTTCCAATCTCGTCAAAAACTGCCCTTAAAGGGAAAAACTTTTAACATCGGTGCCTTTAGGGGCGGTTTTTTCCAAAACCACCCCCAAAGCCAAAACCCCCCCCGTAGGTCACTTTTGGGGGCGGAAGACAACCCCCCCTAAAGGACAAAAATGTAGTAGTGAATGCCTGAAAAAGGGACCGGGTGGAATCAAAAAAGGAGTGGACTATCGTGAAGTTCTCGCTGCGCTGATTCCAATGGTTTGAAAAACGGACATCATATGATGCCGAAATGGTTGATTGAAAATTGTCAAATTTCTATAAATAGCAAGTGGGCCCAATGTGACAAGTGTCATTTTCACCGTTGAGTTTCACAGATTAATTGAGGTGGTCAGAGCATTTTCTCGATTTATGGGAGATTTGACCGTTGGTTTTTTATTTAATGAGTTTCAGGTAAGCCTATGTGACTTAGACTTTCAAATTATTTCCTTTCTGTATAGCGTCAGGGCCCTAGAGGCTGCGTAATTCCATGTTGGCTTCCCAACATGGAATATTGCGGGTTTCGGCTGATTTCCCGCGATGCACATCGCAGGTATGGGCTTCAAAGTCATGATGTGCATCGCGGCTGTAGGGTCTGATAGTCGCGATGTTCATCGTGGCTGTGGAGGTTGACAATCACGATGCCCATCGCGACTGTGGGGCTGATACCCGCGATGTTCATCACGGCTTTGAAGTTGAAATTCGAGATGTCCATTGTGGCTAAGAGCCCGAAAGTCGCGATGCGGTTTTTGAGAAAAAAAATTGTTTCTAAAAAATTTTCCTTTGTTTTTTGGCAGGATGCTGAGGAGGTCGTTAGTGACGTGGCGGGAGAGAGAGATTTATGTGGAGCTGATGGGTAGGATTCGGGATGACCCGAATGTGCAAGCGGCCTTGGCTGTGGGTAGACTTCTAAAGTTTGCTCAGGTTCCTATTATGTGTTCAGTCAGAGATCTGCTGAACAAGTTGGTTGACTTCTGGGTCCCGGAGGAGGTGGCTTTCATGGTGCAAGGTGAGCAACTGGAGATCACCTTGACCGATGTTTATTTGCTTACTGGCTTGCCCCATTTTGGGGAGATCGGGGAGCTGCATCCAAGGATTCCGGCTGGTTTGGACATTAAGGATCTACTGGAGAGATTCTGCATCCGGGGGGGCCGTATACAGAACAGCGCATTGAGTGTCGTTGATCTGCGGGAGCCGGAGATGCAGGCGGTGGCAGCCTGTGTTTTGCGAGTTCTTGGTGCACAGGCGCCCCATCGTTTGTCTGGGGGGAAAACGATGATGGTAGACAGTGTCCTGAGGGGGACATATTTTGCTTGGGGATAGATTTTTTTGGCCTGTGTTCGACGAGAGCTGAACAAGGTTAGGGAGGAGGGAGGAGAGTTCAGCTATGCTTCTTTCCTCTATTGTTTCTTTTTTGAGTGGGTCCCTACCTTACGACCACGTGTGCCGGTTTGGGAGGGACTAAGGAGTGAGCTGCGGATGGTGCGGTGGGGGGAGATGATGCCCTAGGGTGGTGGTGGAATCCGGCAGTTCTTCTTGTCGGAGATTTATGACCAGTGGGAGCAGACGCCCGTTGTTATTGATGACTATCCATATGTGGGTATGGACTTCCGAGGAGACCTTGAGATGCCTCGACCTCAGGGATAGGCTTGGGGGTTGGACAGTACGTCTTTGTTTTTGTTTCTCTATTATATCATGTTTAGATGTTTTTGTTATGAGTATAGCTAGAGATGTTTTATATGATACTGACTTGATTCATTGTGGGTTTTTTGTAGATGTTGGTGCGAGGCCACCAGTGGATCATATAGGACGTCAAGGACGGATGATGGTAGTGGTACCTCCGCTAGCAGCAACACCACCGCCTCGTGCATGAGGAGTTGTGTGCCCATGAGTTGACGCCATAGAGGGCGTATGTGATACTTTAGAGGGGCTTCTAGTGGGTGCACCAGAGGAGGGTTGGAGGGATTTAGATCGGCCTACTATCGAGCATTGTTTCGATGCTCCCCGTGATTGGCAGTTAATCTTGCTGAGGGTGGCTGTGGTGATGACCAAGAGGAGATCTCGGGATCAGTATGATCTGGAGGATCCAGAGGAGGAGGAGCCAGAGGATCCCGGTGATCATGATGATTAGGTGATCTTACACCTGCCCCCAAATGCTGATTAGAATATGGGGATGTATTTTGTTGATACACATTTTGTACGGCTAGTGTATTTTTTGTATATTTGGGTGTTGAGAGCACCGCTGACATTATGACTCTTATGATGATATATATATGTGTGTGTGTGTGTGTGTGTGTGTGTGTGTGTGTGTGTGTGTTTTGGTATATAGTCGTGTATGCACGTGGATGCACATCTTGTCTTTTCGTTTATGTTTTGTTGCACGTGGATGCAATTGTAATTTGTTTGTTTTCCCATGGAGGCATATCTTATGCACGTGGATGCAATGTTTTGATTTTTTGTACGCCCGTGGAGGCATATGTTATGCACGTGGATGCAATGTTTTGATTTTTTGTACGCCCGTGGAAACATATGTTATGCACGTGGATGCAATGTTTTAATGATTTTATAATTCCTATGTGATGCATGTCGTGATGTCCTACATGTTTTGATTGACGTGCCAATCTAGAATGTTGTTAGCCATTTGGTCTACTACAGTGTTATGATTTCTTGGGACATGAGTGAAAGAGATGGATTCAAAATGTCGAATCATTTGTTTTGTGTGCATGAATTTTCTAAATAGACAGGGATCCCGTAACTGATAATAGTTGTTGAGCTGAGAAACAAGGAGCTGGGAGTCCAGGAAAACACGAAGGTGACTTATGCCCATTTGGAGAGCAGTGGCGAGGAGACCGGTCACGGCATCATACTCAGCTTGGTTGTTTGTGGTAGCACCTATGCACACTCCATCGAGGTGGATCAACTAATGTGAAGGGGAATAAATTACCCAAGATGCTGACGCGAGATTTGGAGACCAATGACTTGCGCCATTGGCAAAGCCGATGTGGTGGAGTGGAATAGGATCCATCTGTGTTCATGCAGGAAAGAATTGAAATGTAAGGTTTCAAAAATTTACAGTGAAAAAATCAATTAAAAACTGTACAATATGGACTATGGTGTCCAGGAGTTTTTTATGGGTAGAATATTTTGAGGTACAACCCATTACGGGGGTTGTGCATGGGATTGCCTTCTGAATCGATCAAAATGTATGCTCCATGTTCAAGGAAAGTGTGTATGATATATGGGCCTTGCCACATAGATTGGAACTTTCCTTTTCCTATTTTGTCATGGGCTTGATCGTAAATAAGGACCAGGTCTCCTTCACTAAATGCTCGTGGGTGAACTTGTTTATTGTAATGGAGTTTAGATCTATTCTTTGTGTCTTCGATCGTTTGGAGGGCTACGCGGTGATCTTCGTCATCCTGTTCTAAAAGAAGTAATCGTTCTTCAATTAGTGAAGTATAAGGGAGAAGCTCTACAAAAATTTGTAATGTTGGTATTTGGCATTCAATGGGGATAAAAGATTCCACGCCATGAACTAAATGGAATGGGGTAAAGCCGGTGGCGGTTTTGGTCGACGTGTGATAAGCCCATAATGCAGGAAAAACCATGTGATGCCAACTGGATTTATGTTTGCCGACAGTGCATTGGAGGATTGTCTTCAAAATTTTGTTAACAGCTTCGACCTGGCCATTCCCTTGGGGGTAGTATGCGGAGGAGAAATGATGTTCAAACTTAAGGAGTATTGACAATTCTCTCCAAACAGAGTCCTCGAAGTGAGAGTCGTGGTCTGAGACGAGTTGCTTTGGTACTCCGAAACAAGCAATAACATGGTTGAGGAAAAAACGGGCTGCAATGTCGGCTTTGCAATTGTAAGTAGGCATGGCTTCTTCCCATTTAGTAAAGTAATCGACGGCCACAATAATGTGTTTGTGGCCACCTGCGGATGGAGGATTGCAATCCATGAAGTCAATGGCCCAATGGTGATGACTGGATGAAGGGGAGCAGGGGGGTTCTTTCCTTGGGGGAAAAAAGATGGCAATTCTAGCAATGTTTGACTGTTGTGATACAATCAGTGAATAATGATGGCCAAAAATAACCTGCACGGATTACCTTTTGGGTGGTGGCCATTTCGGAGAAATGGCCGCCGCAGGCACTGCTATGACAGTTGTTAAGGACTTGTTATGCTTCGTCTAGGGAAAGGCATCGTCATAGGATTGTGTTGATGCCACGTCGATAGAGGACATAACCCAAGAGGAGATAACGGGGGGCATGGTGACGGATGCAACGGCGTCTATCACGGTCGATGTTGGGATGAAACTTCTGTGTGCAAAGGTATAACAAAATGTCGTCATACCAAGGGTCATCAGACGAGATGATGAACAAGTGTTCATCGATTATTTCAGTGTGGATAGCTGGTGATGATGATGAGGATGGTAAGTCTGTAATGAGTTGATCAAGTGCTAATGCTTTGGTGCTATTTGGGGTTTTAAAAGTTAGGTCATATTCTTGTAAGATAATCACCCACTTAGAAACACGGCCTTGTAGAAGGCGGCGATTCAAGAGATAGACCATTGGGTTGGAATTGGCCACAACCGTGGTGTGGCTAAGAAGAATGTAATGTCGCAGCTTTTGTACTGAAAAGATGACAGCAAGGGCCATTTTCTCTTCGTGTGGGTAGCGCAATGGTGGGTCTGACAAGGTCTGGCTCACATAGCAAATGACATGTTCTTGACGAGTGGAGTCTTCTTGGGTGAGTACTCCGGAAATGGCGTAATCTGATGCTAAAATGTAAAGTGTAAAGTATTTCGTGAAATCTAGAGGAGAAATCAAGGGGGCACTCATGAGCACTTTTTTCAGGTCTGTGAAAGCCCCTTCTGCTTGGTCGTCCCAATAAAAATGGGTATGATGACGAAGTAAACGGAGGAAACCATGTATTGTGGTGGCGTAATCTGGGACAAAGCAACGAAGGAAGTTGGACTTCCCTTGGAAGATTTGTAGTTGTCTTAATGTATGAGGTGATGGTAGGTCTACTATGGCTTGGACTTTTAGGGGGTAGATGGTGATTCCTTTTTCTAAAATGACAAATCCTAGCAGGCGACCTGCTGGAACGCAAAAGACACACTTGAGTGGGTTCAGGCGGATGTTGTATTTTTGACAACGCAAGAAGACTTGTCGAAGATCATCTAAGTGGTCGGATCGTTTCTTAGATCAAGTCGTGATCTCGTCTAGATAAACTAATATGATTTTATGCAGATCGTGGAAACAATAATTCATGGCTCGTTGGAAAGTGGCTCCAGCGTTCTTGAGACCGAAAGGCATGACGCAATAGGTGAAGGTGCCCCATGGGGTAGTAAAAGCGGTCTTGTATTGATCTTCTTTATGGATTTTTATTTGGTTGTATTCGGAGAAACCGTCCATAAAAGAAAGTACCTCATGCCCCCCACACTCATCAATTAGTTGGTCAATAAACGGTGTGGGGAAGTTGTATTTGGGACAAGCTAGGTTGAGGTCACGGAAGTCGGTACACACGCGGATGGTGCTGACTTTCTTATTGACTGGTACTGGGTTTGAAACCCATGTGGTGTATGCAATAGGGTATATGAAACCTGCTGCTCGAAGCTTCTCAATTTCTGCTTTGACAGCTGGAAGCTTGGATGGGTGAATGGGACGTTGTTTCTAGCGGACCGGTGATATGTTGGTCCAAGTGTCTATGTGATGTTCTACAATGTTAGGATCAAGACCAGACATCTCGGTATAAGACCAGGTGAAGACATCTCAAAATTCTTGGAAGAGTTTCTTATAAGCTTGGGTTTCTTTTTCAATGCATGATGCGCCCAAAGAGATAATCTCAGGTTTTTCGGGGGTGGTGGAGATGTCGATTTTGATAATGGGCGAAATGTTAGCCATGTTACCTTCTTCAAAGGCTTTTGGAGCTGGTACTGGATCTTTGAACCAATCGACCTTGGTTGGTAAGAAGTCCTTGGATTCAAAAGATAGTTGGTTTTTCGCGGTGGACGTAGACGGCTCAGGGAGGAAGTATGATCGATGGTGCATATCATCCCAAGGGTAGTCCAGTGCAGTGAGTGTTTCTAGGATTTCTTCATCGGTACGGAAGTAGTGTGCCATTAAATTAATTGGTTCGGGTTTATAGGTAGTTGAAATCATATAAATGGTATTGATTTCTTCTGAATGGGAAGATTCTGGGGGTAATATTTCCTCAATAAGTGGTGGGGATATCTCTAGGTCGGCATTATTCAACTCGTATAGTGCTGCTCTGTAGTCTGGGAGATCGGGGCAGTGATGTGAATAATGGTCGTAGATGCCGCATATTGCACAAGGGTGGTTTGTGCACAATGATTTATCGCAAGGCTGAGGAGGGAGTTCTAGTTTTATGACTAGAATGTTGGTGTCGTCATCCAACATGTTCATGTGTTCTTGAAGTGCCGGTAGTTGTGGACATAGATGGGTAGCGTGGCCAATATCGTCGCACAAGGAGCACTTAGGGAGTACACGGGTTGGGGGATTCTTAGATAATTTGAGAGTCACTAGGGGGGTGCGAATTGTAGGTGCAGTGTTGTAGGTTGGTGAACCTCTGCCCCTAGTGTGGCGGGATTGAGGGGGGTCATAACTAGATGTTGATGTAGTGCCCCCTGTTGGATTTGGTCGGTTTTGGGGGTTTGAAACACCTGGTGGTGGGAAATTTTGGGGGTTTGGTATCTCAAGTGGTGGATAGTTTGAAATATTCATGGGTTTCACTGGTTGTAAAACAACGGTTGGATTTGGTGGGGGAGTTGGGGCAGGTAAGTATCATACAGGTAATCCTAACGTTAAACCTGGAAGGTTAAGTGTAGCAATTATTGGCGTGCTAACAACTCCTGAAAATGGAAACAAGAATGGGATAGTGTGAATCGGTGTTGTTCCGATATGACTAGGCACGATGGGTGCTTGTGGCGATGGTTGAGGTTGTTGAGGATGTTGTTGTTCATTGTGCGATAGGGTGCACAAATCGGATACTTCAGTTACCCGGAGAGGGGGTGGGATAGAAGGGAAAGTGGTGGTCATGGGATTATCCGAATATATGATGGGTCCGACTAAGGAGACGAACGATGTAGGTGCATTCTGAACGGGTTGTTCAATCATGGGAAGAACATTTTCAGGTGCTGCGGGGGTACTGGAATCGTAGTATGTAATCTGGTCGATTTTGACTACACGTCCTTCATGGGGGAACATCATGAGGCAGAAAACTGAAGAAGCGACAGCTTTCATTTTATACATGTAGCTTCATCCCAGAAGGAGAATGTAATCAAGTTGGGTATTAATGACCTATATATCTATGAGAACCAATTTTCCCCCAAGCTGTATGGGTACGTTCACTAACAAAGCTTGAGGTTGAGTTGCACGTCCATCGTAAGCTCGTAATGCGGTAGTTGACGGTTGTAGCATTGGGGATCCAAGTTTTTGCCATACGAAAGTCGACATAACGCAGGTGGAGGCACCTTCATCGATTATGCATCGATGAATGACAAGGTTGCAAATGGACACAGAAACTTGAAAATCTAGAGATGAAGGCAGACAAGGTTCAGCTTGGTCTAAGTCGAAAGCCATCATGTTGGAGTCGTTAGGGTCTATGGCACTGATGGCAGGTAACAACAATTTTCTCTGTGCAAGACAATTTTTAGGATTTCTAGAGTGGATATAGCAGCGAGGGACTGAGCTAAATCCTCTACAATGTTATAGTTGGAAGCTGCATGAGCATTAGGGTTATTGTTAATTCGTCTCAAAGGGAAACGAAGTGCTTTTGGACCCTCGTCCATGGGCATATTGGGTATGCGAAGTGGTTGATCAGTTGGGAGAGTACTTGAAGATGGGTCGATAGGTGTGGCCTCAGGGGCGAAGCAGTATTTATTTCGACGGGTTTGAAGATTGACATCATTAGATGACATCATTAGAAAATGGTGAGTATTGGAATCTGTATGCTGGTAATCGGGTGCCGCATAGGTGATTTGTTGTTGTGTTGCAGCGGATCCTTGAGGGGGGTCATTTGGATGAGTGTTTACCATGCCTTGGTTTGGTAGGGGATTTTGCAATATCATGGGTTGTGGTTGAGGAGGAGGCGTTGATTGAGTAGCATGTCCCTATCATTGGGCTTCGTCAGTTTAGAGTTGATGTGCTCGATCTAAATGGGGACAATTATGTGTGTAATGGCCGTAGACTCCACATATTGAACATGGATGGTTTGTTCTCAAGTTATTATTTTTGGCTTGTTTTGGTGGACGGTTAGGGTTTTCGTTGGGGGGATCAGCGATATTATTATTTGGGGGATTAGGTGGTGGTCCACCTTGGCTGTGTTGCTGGTTGTTTCCATGGTTACGTCCTCTTCCGCGATTTTGTTGACCTCCTTGGTTACTCTGGTTGTTCTAGTTTTGAGGTTGGTTTTGCTATGCGTGCACATGCCCTTGGGCAGTAGGTTGGTTTTGACATCGTGGAGGCTCTGGAGTAGGTTGCGGTGGGTAGTAAGCAGGAGGGTTATGAGGTAGACCGGTTGCTTGTTTCGGTTGTGGGTAGCCTTGAGCTGCTGGAAGTGTTGGAGCAAGAGGTGCTGCCTATTGAGGATAATAAGCCACTTGGGCTTGTGGTTGAACCGGAGTATGATGGACCTGCTAGTTATAATATGGAGATGGTGCATAAGCTGATGGTGCTTGCCCATAACACTGTGGTGGACATGAGGGTCCATGAGTGTGGTGGGTTTGTATTATTGGAGCATACGAAGTTGTAGCTCCAGAATGAGATATAGCCCTAGAAGTGTCTGGGACATTGTTTGTACTCATCATGGTAAAAGGTTTGTTTTGCACCATAACCTAGCTAATAATACCATCGGCAGCATGAGATGTCCCCGACGCGTCATGGCGGGATGGATCACCACACGGGACGTCAGGTAAAATGGTGTATAGATATCCTGACTGGGCATATATGAGGTCGAACTGCTAGGATTTTAAGATGGCTTCTTCTTCCGACTGGGGTCGTTCGGAAGCTACATCTTTGGATATGATGGGGAGGAGTGATTTGAGGAACCAATCCAAAAAGATACGGTCTTCAAGCTTTATCTTGCAGAGGCTGCGGCACTTACGCCACTCATGGATATGATCAGTGATGTGTGTAGCAGTGTTCTCTCTACAAGCCAAAAGTATTTCCACTCCTGCATCATAGCGTACAAGTAGTTGAAAGAACTGAAGGAACGTTGAGGTGAGGGATGTAAAAGTGGGGTGTGTCCCATGCGGCTGCTCAATGTACCACTTGGCTGCAGAGCCAGTGAAAGTTCTTTGTAAAAGTCTGAGTCGAATAGAATCATCTACTATGGAGTTCGAGGAACACCATAGGTGAAACAACATGATATGGTTCTGGGGGTCTTCCCAAGCTTTTCCTTCAAATTTCGGGATATATGAGGGAAGCTTTATGGGCATGGTGGGCCAAGTAGGGTCAAGTCGAATGGGGTCATTGGTTAGCCTCGCCAAATCTGGTAGGTTAAGGCTAGCCATGTATGGCAGACTGGCGGAGGGGTGTGATGTTGCCATGGGGGCGTAAGTGCTAGTGGTGGCGTTATGTATTATGCCACTGCCTCCTAGGGGAATGTGTGTGAAAGGGATATGTCCTCCAATCAAATGGTTTTGGGTGGGAACTGTATTTCCAAGTGTAGCTTGAGTTACAGATGGGTTTGGATTTGGTATCGTAGACCCAGGATTTGGTATACTGGAAGTGATTCCAGTTAAAGGTATGCTTATAGCAGGTGTAGGTTCTATGTTGGGCATCCCTAGATTAGATGTAGTTCCTATATTAGGCATGCCTAGAGTGGAAGCAGTTCCCAGGTTGGGCATACCAACATTGGTTGTGGGAGTGGTGGCCAATGTGGTAGCTAGGATGGTCGAAGACATTCCACCAACATTCCCTGTATTGAAAGGGTTGGAAGAAAAATTAGCCATAGTGCTAGTGGGTGTGGTGTATGTGGGATTTTTGGATTCTGCCTCAGAATCTGATGTGAAATGAGGCACATCAGAATCAGATGATGGGGCTCTATTCCGATGACGTGTGTAGTCAAGAGAACTGTACTGCGGGGGATCTCCCCGGAAGCGCCGAGAACTTCTCTGGGAATCAATGGTGACAGTTTTATCAAAAGACTACCAAGTGGTGGTGAGTGGAAAGCTCTAAAGCCCTAATGCAACCGTGAGTGCAAGAGGGGAGTGTAAAAAATAAATGGCACTCAAGCCAAAAATCAACCTCAAAAACACTTACTATAACAGTTGTGCTATAGTAGGTGGAGTAATCAAAAAATGTGGTCAGGAAACCAACATGCAAACAGTTCCTACAAATAGAAAAGGGTAGACTCTATGACCAAAAGGAGGTAATGGAGCATGCAAACACCTAACTAGAAGTGGTATTATGACTCAACGAAACATATCCTCTGCAAGGTGATGAAATCCAAGTCAGACAATATGAGTAGTGGAATCAAAGGCTAGATATCCCCCTAACGGGAGGGATACTGGGTAGACAATCCTAAAAGTTTGGCCACTAAGATACCATGTTCATGACACGTTCGGTTGGGTGAATCTAAGTTTGGTTCTATTGCCGCTATACTCCCATAAGGGTGGTACAACGAGAACTGCGAAAGGTATCCTTCGGTTACTGAATGGATAGCGGTATTCCACTCAGGCTTCTGAAACCAGTCTGGCTACTTCAACCCTCCTAAGGGAGAGGCCTTCCCAATAAATTGGTGTTAAACCATGTCAACAAATAATAAGGGATTTTGGTACCCTAAATGTCAAATCACTATGTCTCAACATGAAAAATGAGTGAGGGGTGTTATTTTGATACTTATCCCCTCAGTCCTACCTGGCTACAAAATTCTTTTTGTGTTCCCCAAGTGGGGATAGAATATTGGTTGAGTTAGGGTAATTTTTAAGGCTCACTTGAAATTAGTGTGACAGATTGTGTGCTGGTGTATGTGTATACCAAAACAATGTGCCTCGCATGGGCAATTTAATCACAAATGAAAATAATGAATTTAATTTGCGAAAAAAATTGAAAGGTGTTTCAAATATAAATGCTTTAATAGCCTTTTCAAAAAATATGGATTCTTTAAAAAGTAAAGCACATAAAAGATGTAAAAAATAAATGGATTTTTAGAGTCTTTCTTGGGAAAAAATGAAGCAACTTTAGAAATATGGTTCTAACTTTGCAATGTATAGACTTAGAATTTCAGAAATACTTTAAAAAATATTTCTTTTAATTATCTGAAATTTTTTAAAAAGATAAATAAAGTATTTAACAAATATCACTTTAATAATACTACAATAATAACACAGCGGGCTGTAAAAATTGCAGAAATTAATGCTGGAAAAATAAGCTAGTTTGGGCGAAATTTATTTGAAAAAATGGGCCAAAATGAAAAAGGAAATATCGCGGCTTTCAGGTCAAAACCTGCGATGGGCCGCGTGGAGATAGGGGCGAAAGTTGCGATGGACCGCGCGGGAAAGTGAGAAACAGTCGTGATGGACCGCGCGGGAAAAGCTCGCCCATCCACGATGTGCAATGCGGGAAAAGGTCGAAAACTCACGATGCGTCGCACGGGAAAAAGTCAAAAAGTCGTGATGGACCGCGCGGGAAAAAGGATCAAAGTCGCGATGGACCGCGCGACTGTGGGGCCGAAAGTTGCGATGTATGGACAGAAAAACGGTCGTCAAAAAACTGAGCCCAAAAATGGAAAATTTTGGGCTATTTCGGGCTGTAGAAAGAGCCAATGGCTAGGGAAGCTATCAAGAAGCTGACTAGTATGGCAGATCTACAGTTTTAAATGGAAAAAATACTAAAATAAAGATCTAAAGCAAAAATTTAAAGTTCGAAACCCAGCGGAGTCGCCAAAAGTTGTTGCTTGGTTTTTCAACCAAGCATGTGCAAGGATGCACCTATTAACTTGTAATAGCAGTTTCAATATAAAACAAAAACAACTATGAATAAACTAATATAATCTGATCTAACATAAGCATGTGCAAATAAATAAAAAACTAGATTTCAAAACATAAGCAATAGGATCTATGGAAAAACAATAACTTGAAAAATATGTGATTTTGTATTACCTCAAATGGTGAGGATGATGGGTGTTGAGAAACTCCAAGGTTGAGAAGCTCCAATATCCAATGGTCTCTTCTTCTCCAAAGCTTTAATGGGGATCTTTAAACTCAAAATGGGAAGCAATGGCTCTCAAAGGGAATTTGGCAGCATAAGGATAGGATGAAATGTGGATGAAAAGTGAGGAGCCCCTATCACCTTTTTATAGTTTTTGGTGATGGGGAATACCATTATGGTTTTGAGGAAACCAATGGTATTAACCAACATGGTTTAGGTCTCTTCTTCCCTCCTTTTCCTTTTTGAATATTTTTTATATTTTTATTCCCTTTTAATATTTTTGGGGAATTTTGGACCCTTTTTTAGGGTTTTTTGTGTTTTTTGAGGAAAAATACATATTTTGAGGGGGAAAAGGTGTATTATGGTCTTTTTGGTGATCTTTTAATGGTTTTAGAGGCTCAAATAGTGGAAAAGTGGACAAATGGGTCATGTGAATAAGGGAATGAGCTAGTGAGCACGTTTTGGGTGTTAACATATATTTATGTAATAAAAAATGTCATAGTACAAAACTTTTTCTTAGAGTTTCGGGCTATAGTGCAAATAGTACACCATAATAACAGATCCATGAACAAACATTCAAATATTTAACTTCTACATAAATCAGACATGAACTAGTGGGCCAAGTTGTCTAACAGCTATGTCATCTTTTGCAAATATTTTATTGGCCATTATATGAAGCTTCCTTCCTTCTCTTTCAGACGGACACATCCATCTATTTTATCTTCATAAGGAAGGGGTAGGTTACTTTTGACCCTTAAAATATTCACATTTGCATCCCCTGATTCGTTCAAATTGATTCCATGTATAATAGATAGTGAGTGAATCCATCCAATGCCCACATCTACACTATCATATGGACTTAAAACTTTTACTTTATCTCCTTCTTGGAGTTTATCAACGAATTTCTGCAATAAAAACATTATATTGAAATTTGAAAAAAGCTTTTACAGCAGCAATAAAACTCTAATATTTATCATGAAATCATTATATAGAGATATGAAAAATGGTACAACGATTCAATTTTAATATTTAGCATTGCACTCACCTCAAGTACTTTGGAAGCACTATGAATGTCCATGTCCTGTGCATCCTCTTGATCATCATCACTATCCAAATGGACTTTTTCTTTTTTATTTCCTTTCATATAATTGCTTTGCATGTGGTCTCATTAGGAAAAAAAATATATAACATTAATTAAAAGTATGATAAATGTTATATTAAGCATTCAATAGTCAAGTAAAGAATGCACTAAATAAACTTTTATTCAAAAGAACAATTATGTAATGATATTTAGCATTTACCTTTTTAAGATTTGGAATATCACCCGATATACCCAAGGGTGATTGTGCAGCATCAAGTGATGTGGCCACTACATATTCCATAGTAGCAATTCATTTATCACTACTACTCTCATTGTCATCCAATGTACCTTCATGGACATCATCAATTTTGACAGTTGCGACACATTTAAGTGGTGACGATTTGTTTTTGTTCTTCATCTGGTTTCATCATGCAAAAAAATATTAATAGCAATATTGTTGAAAAAAATTTAAAAGCATAGCAATTAACAAATCAATTGTATTAAGAGCATATAAAAAGATGCAAAAACAGCTTACTGAATCATTAGGATCTTTGTTCATGAGGCATTCTCCTTTTCATTTTTCTCTAATATAGTTGCTCTGCATGTGATTTAATCATCATGCAAAAAACAATATTCATCTTCAATTCAGAGTCCACAAACAATGGAATAAATCAATTCAAATTTTTTGATATATACAATACTATTGCAAGTACAAAAGTAACAACCATTAATTCCAATCCTGTTCACCGACAACCTAATTATTGTTCACTACATAGTCATCCAATTGTATTAAGAGCATATAGAAAGATGCAAAAATGGCTTACTAAAGCATTAAGAACATTATTCGTGGGGCCTTCTCCTTTTTCTGCTGCTCTAATATCGTTGCTCTGCATGTGATTTAATCATCATGCAAAAAAAATATTCATCATCGATTCAAAGTCCAAGAACAATGGAATAAATCAATTCAAATTTTTCTGTAGATACAATACTATTGCAATTACAAAATTAACAACCATTAATTCCAATCCTTTTCACTAGCATAGCCTAATTACTGTTCACTACATGGTCAAGGTGATAAAATCATTGCCTTATATCGTCAGCCAGATTAATGGACAGAAGTGGAGACCTAGAGGGTAGTGCAATCACATATAATATGAATCCCTTGAGACCTATAGACTCAACAAAACTACATCAAAACCATTCAGAGCATCTGAAATTACTCAACATATAACTAGTAGTTGTATCACATTGTACAAGCAATGAACCAATGGAAACACCATTTGTTGGGTAAGGATACTTACTCATTATTAACATAAGCCTTTGTTGTTTCTTTAGACACAGAATGAGATGCAAAGCACAAAGAAACTAAAATGGATGCCTTTTTTTGCAACAATTTCACTTGGTTATCAAGCATAAGTATAGCATGGCAAATCCTCTAGTCAAATGCCTTAGTCCTCCACTAATCAACACAAGTTTATCACTTTTATAGATACTTGTTGACACAAAACCACTTTATACAATTATATACCAATTTATCACACATGTAATCCAGTTACAGATCATTTTTTTAAGGATGATTTGACCTTCACCTAGAACATTTATGTGTTCTAGTTGGTTAGCAAAGTAAGAAGCTTACGTGGGATGCGCATTACTCCAATATTGCAGGTCATTTCGACATCTAGGAAACTCTTCATGTTTTGTATAAATATTATCATTGGCTATATATAGATAATGGGAAGAGCAATACAAGGATCTCTTGATACATAGAGACTCAACACAACTAAATCAAAACCATTCACAGCATCTGAAATTACTCAGCATATAACTAGTAGTTGTATCACATTGTACAAGAAATGAACCAATGGAAACACCATTTGTTGGGTAAGGATACTTACTCATTCTTAACACAAGCCTTTGTTGCTTATTTAGACACATAACGAGATGCAAATCACACAGCAACTAAACTGGATGCCTTTTTTTGCAACAATTTCACTTGGTTATGAAGCATAAGTATAGCACAGCAAATCCTCTAGTCAAATGCCTTATTCCTCCACTACTCAACACACTTATCACTTTTATAGAGACTTGTTGACACAAACCCACTTTATACAAATATATACCAAGATCTCACACATGTAAGACAATTACAGATCATTGTTTTATGGATGATTTGACCTTTCACCTTGGACATTTGTGTGTTCTAGTTGGTGAGTAATGCAAGAAGATTATTTGGGATGCGCATTACTTCAATATTGCAGGTCATGTCGACATCTAGTAAAATCTTCATGTTTTGTATAAATATTACCATTGGATTAATCTAGATAATGGAAAGAGCACTACAAGGATCCTTGTGTAGATTACTCCATAGTGAAGTCAATAAACTATGAGTAGGTATTGTAAACACATCTATATATTCTGCACCAACCATGGGAGTCTGTATCAATGGACTTTCTTACATGGCTTCCAATAACCCAACGCAACTATGATACAAAATTTGTCATGGTACCAGGTTCTTGTTTGTGTTTGAATTCGAGTACAATGAATTATAATGATAGAATATGAATCTCTCGATACCTAGAGACTCAACAGAACTACATCAAAAACATTCACAATTCCATTAACAAGGAACCATTAAGGCATGTTTGAGGTTCCATGCCTTAACATTATTGGACATGATTTTGTAGACCACTCTAACAAGGGGATGGAAACAGGAATCTATGGATATGATTCTAAATATTATATTCAACATAACCAATATAAATGTACTATATGCTTCTAACTACTTTCAAGCATATTGGAATTGAACAACGTGAGATTCACTATGGGAATTCTTTTTGTGGATGACTCAATATATTTAACCTGGAATCATACCCTAGTGTGAGGGACATAGTGTATACCCAAAACATTTCCTGATATTGAAACTAAAACCCATAGCTAAAACTAGGAGCCTATACCACCACCCAGATATGTTGAGTCACTTTGAGGCTCAGAACAGTCCCAGATTTGTTCTTCACCATTGTTTCAAGGATAAAAGATGCCCAAGATTTAATGTCATCCATCTTACTGTTGTTTTAATTCTTCTATAGGTCTGATGAGGGCTGATGTGGGTGATTGTTTTATGACTATTTTATGACTACTATAAAGTCCCCAGAAGGCCTCCTCAAGCCGGCTACATTACCCAGACCTCAAAACACTTGTTGTTCATCACCTTTAATTGGCTGTAATATGACTTTTTTACTGATTTTGTGCTAAATTTTGTTAAGTTTAGCCTAATTTCACAAGCAAGATCACTGAAAGAAACACAATCACAAGATAGACAAATATATACCCTGGGAAACCCTCATGGGGTAAAAAACCCAGCAAAGATTTCCTCAATATAGATAATCAACCCAACACAATATGTAGTCCTCAACAAGAGCTCCTTCTCCTTTTATGCAGACCTCTCTCTCTCATATACGCCAATCACAAGTGAGTGAAT
The DNA here is from genome assembly GCA_027924585.1 of Larix kaempferi. Lineage (NCBI taxonomy): Eukaryota > Viridiplantae > Streptophyta > Pinopsida > Pinales > Pinaceae > Larix > Larix kaempferi. The sequence goes on from BSBM01000659.1 coordinate 679,808, forward strand.
GAATGAGATAAATGAGGAACATACCTCCTCTATTTACACTCATGTTCTAACTAACTTTTCACCCTAATGGATCCTACCTCTCCTAAGAGAGTCTAATAACCCCTAAACATCTAACTCAGGGTCGACCTCACATGGGAGATCTAATAACCCTAGTTACCACACTCTCTCGGAGGAATAAACATCTTTGGATATACAATAGGGTCACTACGGAGGAATGTACGATCTCCATAATAATAAAATACAAATATAATATTCTTAGAAGTTACAATATTTCAACACTCCCCCTTAACGAGAAGGATATTATAACAACATCTGCAGGAGCAAGGAGTCATCAACTACATGATACATGATACATCTATAAATCATTGGAAGCTTTCTTCATACATCATCAGTAACTCATCCTGTTACTGGAACATATTCAGTATTGAGTCTTCATATTCTGTAGCATCCGAACAGCTACAGCAATCTGGATCATCTCGATCGACAGTGTCATCTGGATAATCACGATCAACAGCAATATCTCGATCATCTCGATCAACAGCATCATATGGATCATCACGATCGATAGCAACATCTGGATCATCTCAATCAACATCATCATCTCGATCATCACGATCGACAACAACATCTGGATCATCATGATCAACATCATCATCTCGATCAACATCATCATCTGGATCATCACGATCAACAGCAACATCTGGATCATCACGATCAACATCATCATCTCGATCATCTCAATCAACAACATCATCTAGATCATCACGATCGACAGCAACATCTGGATCATCACGATCAACATCATACACACAATCCAATTATAGGATGATCAATCCTGCTCATTTTTAGGACATAAGTCCAAGGATGATACAATCCTATCACGTGCATTTTGAACCAAATGTTAAAGGATGATGTAGTCCTATCACGTACATTTTGAACCAAAGGTTCAGGGACGATGCAGTCCTATAACGTACATTTTGAACCAAATGTTTAGGGACGATGTAGTCCTAACCACAGTGCCAGTTCTTTTTCATACTAGGTGTGACCTAGATCAGATCTAGGATTTACCACCACAGAGCCAGTCCTTTTTCATACTGGATGTGACCTAGATCAGATCTAGGATTTACAACCACGGAGCCAACCCTTTTTCATATTGGATGTGACCTAGATCAGATCTAGGATTTACAACCACAGAGTTAGTACTTTTTCATACTGGATGTGACCTAGATCAGATCTAGGATTTGCAACCACAGAGCTAGTCCTTTTTCATACTGGATGTGACCTAGATCAAATCTAGGATTTACATCCACAGAGCTAGTCCTTTTTCATACTGGATGTGACCTAGATCAGATCTAGGATTTACAACCACAGATCCAGTCATTTTTCATACTAGATGTGACCTAGATCAGATCTAGTATTTACAACCACAGATCCAGTCCTTTTTCATATTGGATGTGACCTAGATCAAATCTAGGATTTACAACCACAGAGCCAGTCATTTTTCATACTGGATGTGACCTAGATCAGATCTAGGATTTACAACCACAGAGCCAGTCCTTTTTCATACTGAATGTGACCTAGATCAGATCTAGGATTTACAACATCTTTCTCGGAGATCAAAGTCTACGGATCTCTTTTAGGACATGTGTCTAGGGATGATATAATCCACTCGTCAACTCATACCAAGTCTAAGGACCACTCATTGACCTCATCGTCGGTATTATTGACTTCATCGTCAATATCATCAATACAGGTATCCACATCATCAATAAAGGTATCCACATTATCGACCTTACCGTCGATGCAGGAAATCTCATCATCAATTACCATATCACTCCCCCTTTCGAGGAGAGTCCTTCTGAACTACACCAAGCTTGTCTCATAAATACTCAAAATTTACTCGAGACAAAGGTTTGGTCAATATATCAACAACTTGTTCGGCAGTGCTCACATACTCGAGCTTGATAGCTCCTTTCTGCACCATATCTCATATATAAAAATATTGGATCTCTATGTGCTTTGACTTATCATGGAACACCGGATTCTCTGTCATCTTGATACAACTCTGGTTGTCACACAGGATCACAGTGGGGTCCATCTCTAAGTCAAATAATCCTGAGAATAGTTTTCGAAGCCATACCGCTTCACAGCTAGTAGAGCAAGCAGCAATGTATTCCACTTCAGCTGTGCTGAGAGCCACACTAGACTACTTCCTGCTAAACCACGAGATCATGGCAGATCCCAGACAATAACATCCTCCCGATGTGCTCTTCCTGTCTAATACACCTCCTACCCAATCAGCATCTGTGTAGCCATACAATCTGAAATCATGATCTCCAAGATAACATAGACCAAAGTCTATCGTACTCTTTAGATACCTCATCACATGCTTTGCAGCTATCAGGTGAACTCGTCTAGGTTCCACTAGATACTGACTCAAGGTGTTCACAGCAAAGCATATATCTGGCCTGGTATTTGTCAGATACATCAATGAACCAATAATCTGTCTATACAGAGTCACATCCACTAACTCTGATGATTCATCATCTAACAGCTTCAAGTTGGAATAATTGGGAGTGGCCATGGATTTGCATTCCAACATGTCAAATATCTTCAAGATTTCCACAGCTTACTTTCCCTGGTTGAGAAAGATTCTTCTTGGGCCTTGCCATACTTCCAGACCTAGGAAGTAGTGCATCAATCCGAGATCTTTCATCTCAAATTTTGAGGAGAGCTTCTTCTTGCACTCGATAATCTGTTTCTCATTTCCTGTCAGGAGTAGATCATCCACATATAGCAACAGTATGACAGGTTCATCATCCATAACCTTGAGATAAAGATTAGGATTAGCTTTACTTTTGGTAAAGCCCAAGCTCGTCAAGAAACTGTCAATTCTTCCATACCAAGCTCTGGGAGCTTATTTTAACCCATACAAATCCTTTTTTACTTTGCATACGTGGGTTCTTCTATCTTCAACCTCAAATCCTTGTGTTTGTTCTATGTACACTTCCTCCTCAATCACACCATTCAGGAAGGCTGTCTTCACATCCATCTGGTGTAATTCCCACTTCATCATAGATGCAAGTGCCATAATGGTTCTAATGGAAGTGTACCTTGCAACTACTGCAAATGTTTCTTCATAGTCAATTCCCTCTTTCTGAGAGAATCATTTGGACACAAACCTAGCCTTATACTTTTCAATGCTTCCATCTGCAGCATGCTTTATCTTGTATATCCATTTGGAGGATACCACACTCTTGTCCTTTGGCTTGGGAACTATATCCCAAACAACATTTTTCATTATTGATTGGTATTCCTCTGTCATTGCCTCCACCCACTCTTTCTTGTGAGATGCTTCTTCATAACTAGTGGATTCTTGATCTACAAGATCACACATCAATGCCATATCGTTGGAGAAAGTCTTTGGTTTCTTGCTCACTCTAGTGGAGCCTTCAGGAGCTCCTTACTTTTCTACTCGTAGTATAATGTCTCTTTCCCATGATGGCTTTATATTCCTTGATATGTTCATGACAGGGGGTTCTTGTGGTTCTATCATGTCATGGTCTTCAGGTGTTACATCTTCAGGAGTGGTTGCAGCTTCTGCAATTCTGGGAGGTGCATCTTCCTCATATACTTCTTCATACTGGCACTTCCTAGATCTCTTGAGAGTTGCCTCTTCATCAAATGTCACAACCCTACTTATTTCCATATGATGGAATCCTGGGATGTATATTCTGAATGCTTTGGATGCTTTGGATGCTTCACAATATCCAACAAATATTCCTTTCTTCCTGGAAGGATCTAGCTTGGTCCTCTTTTTTTTTGGAATGTGAATATATACTGGGCATCCAAATATCTTGAGGTGACTTACCTCAGGCTTCTTCCCTGTAAACACTTCTTCTGGGGTCTTGAAATCAAGAGCACTATGAGATAGTCTATTCTACACATAGGTTGTTGCCTTGGCTGCTTCAGCCCATAGATACATAGGTATGTCTTGATCATGTATCATTGTTTTTACTGCTTCCATAATGGTTCTATTCTTTCTCTCCGCAACACCATTTTGTTGGGGATTGTAGGGAGTGGTTAGCTCCCTCTTGATTCTAGCTTCTTTACAAAAGACTTCAAAATCCTTTGAAGTATATTCTCCACCATTATCTGTCCTGAGTATCTTGATCTTCTTTTCTGAATGATTTTCTATCAAGGCTTTGAATTCCTTGAACTTTCTAAAGACTTCATATTTTCCCTTCAGGAAATATATCCAAGTCTTCCTTGAGTAGTCATCAATGAATGTAAGGTAATATTCATACCCACTCAAATATGTGGATGGAATTGGTCCACACACATCTGAATGAATCAATTCCAAAGTACTCTTAGTCTTTGTTTCACTCTTTGGAAAAAGATTTTCGATATTCTTCCCTTTTTCACATCCTTGCATGTGCCATTATGGTCAATCTTTAGATCTGGCAGTCCTATTGCTACCTTTCTCACATGAGTTAGTGCTTTGTAGTTAATGTGGGAAAGTATCATATGCCACAACTCACTTGGGCTAGTGGATTCATGAACAAGGGCAGCTTCAGGATGACCCTTGAGTTTGTATAGACCTCCTTCCTCTTCACCAATAACAATTGCATCCTCACTTGATTTTTCCTTTGGACCACATGAGTACTTGTCCATCTATGAATGCAACCCTATAGCCTTTCTTATCTAAAGTTGAGATAGAGAGTAAGTTCTTCTTCAAACTTGGTACATATAGGATTTCCTTCATCTTTAATGGAGTTCCATAATCAAGCTTGTAGCTTGCTTCACCAATTCCTTTGATGGGATATTGATAGTCATCTCCTAGAGATACCTTCTATGGAGAGGTATTTTCTTCTAGACTTGAGATAGTCTTATTTTGTCTTGTCATGTGCTTTGAAGCACCACTATCAATGAGCCATGTATCTTCTCCAGGTGTTACTGACCCAAAGAGTGCAGAGAATAGGACATATTCTTCTGCATCTTCTTTTTCTGTTTTAGTTCTTTTCTTTTGAGGTCTTTCCTCTTCCTCTTCTTCACTATCATATTCTTCCAAATGTGCTTGATGTCTTTTGTGAAGATTCTTTTTCTTCTTCTTTGAAGTACAATTTCTAGCAATGTGTCCTAGTTTGTGACAACTATAACATTGAACTGAGGAGAGGTCTCTTTCTGAACTTACAACTCCTTTCCTTTTAAATCTGTGAGGAGGATGGGATTCTTTGTGACCATTCTTCTTGGAGTTGAAATGACTCCTTCTTCTTTTGGTGTGGGTGTCCAAGTCTTGGTCATCTTCTTTGAGCAAGGATTCTTTATTGGCAACCCTAGCTTCTTCTTGAATGCAATCCTCCCATACCACATCAAACTTCATACTTTCTTTTCTTGCACACATGGTTTGGATGAATGAATCCCAAGGTCTAGAGAGACCATTGAGAGCAATCATGACGACTTCATCTTCATCAAGAGTGTCTCCAATGGCTTCTAGTTGTTCCTTGAACTAGGAGACTCTTGTGAAGTAATCTTGAATAGATTCTCCTTTACTCATTTTGGTACTCTTCAAATGAGTTCTCAAATTCATCTTTCTGTTGATGTTCCTTCCTCCATACATTCTGCCTAGGGAATCCTACATTTCCTTTGGAGTCTTCTTGGATGCCACTTGGGGAATCAAGTGGTCTTTGATAGAATTAGCAATGATTCTCTTTGCCCTAATCAAGTCCTTATTATACTTCTCTTTGGCTCTTCTTCAAGTTCTGCAACCTCATCCTTGATATATTGGGTAAGATCATTCTCTTCAAGAATGAGACCAATCCTATATTTCCATGCCCGGAAATTGTTTATACCCTCTTACTTGTCTTCAAGCTTAGTGTTTGGAGCCATCTTATCCAGGAGGTCATAGAGATTGAAGTTTCTCAAAAGATAGAATAATACTTACCAGGAGATGAGCTTGATTGATTTGAGATTGCTGGTGTACTCTATTTCTGTAAAATTCAACTTTTCACCTCCGGATCTGCAACAGAATTTCTGGTTTTTTGGTCTTCACTTTTCTGGTTTTTTGGTGCACAGGTTCGCATCTTTTCTAGTACACTAGCGCACAGGTGCGCACTTTTTCTGGTTTTCTGGTTTTCTGGTCCAAACCCCAAACTAGGGTTTGACTTTACCAGAGTTCTACCCACTCAAAAAGTTTGATCTAGGGCTCAAAACTTCGATTTTGAGGAGGGCCATCCAGCCATGCAATCAGATTCCAAAAATTCCAACTTTTGCAGAAACCCTAATTTTCACCAGAGGAGGAGATAGAGGTATTTTCACCTTGTGAAAGATGTCCTATTCAGGCTAGCTCTAATACCATGTTAATTTTAGCCTAATTTCACAAGCAAGATCACTGAAAGAAACACAATCACAAGATAGACAAAGATTTACCTTGGGAAACCCTCATGGGGTAGAAAACCCAGCAAAGCTTTCCTCAATATAGATAATCAACCCAATACAAGATGTAGTCCTCAATAAGAGCTCCTTCTCCTCCTATGCAGACCTCTCTCTCTCGTATGCACCAATCACAAGTGAGTGAATGAATGAGATAAATGAGGAACACACCTCCTCTATTTATACTCATGTTCTAACTGACTTTTCACCCTAATGGGGCCTACCTCTCCTAAGAGAGTCTAATAACCCCTAAACAGCTAACTCAGGACCTACCTCACATGGGAGATCTAATAAACCTAGTTACCACACTCTCTCAGAGAAATAAACATCTCCGGATATACAATAGGGTCACTATAGAGGAATGTACCATCTCCGAAATAATAAAATACAAATATAATATTCTTAGAAGTTACAATATTTCAACAAATTTGTCATCTACCAGGGCTAGAACATCCCCAAAATGTCTCTTCCTAGATGGAATGAATTTTTAGTCCACCAACAAGCCCTAGCATTGTAGACACAGCTATGGAGAGGATTTCTCAAGGGACTAAAGTACTTACTGAAGGTGGTTGTGAAAATATTTTCCAACATGCATTTGAAACCTCCCCAAAATAACTACAGTAGACATACACTTGCTACTTGTCAACTACTGTTGATCCAATCATAGGAACACTTCATTTGTCCACCGAAAATATTGTTTTTCGCAATGATAACCCTCTTTGTTACAAGGTAACTTGTAATAAAACTGAATGGACAATTGCCATTTTTCTGAAGAGTCTTGTTCCCATTATGATCACAACCTGAGAGTAGCCCTCGACCCATTAAACAAGTAATCCCTAAGTAACTACCAAGAACACTAAGGAACTCTAGTCATGAGATAGAATTTGTGTGCCACTGTGATGCAGTGGAAGAGTATCAATGCTAAACAATTCATGATGTGACCATCTCAATAAAACTATAAATAAACAAGGATTAAAATCGAGATAGAACTTGGATTGCAACATTTACCTAGATAAGGAGGGGGAGGAGGTCACCTATAATGTTTTGATGATGAAGAAATTAAGCATACCAAGTAGAGTCCATCCACAAGATGATGTCAATAAGACAATACAAAACCATGTCCTCCTATTTATAACCATGAACCCCAATAAGAAGGCTATGAATCAAGCACAAGGCTCACACTAGTAATAAAATGGGAAATATGGCATGTTCCATCAACTGAAAAATCAACAGTTGCCCAAATTCAACTAAGAACTCGAGGCAGAATTACAAGTGAGAAGATTCACGGCATGTGTTAATACAAGAGGAAAGGTTGAATTATTGGAGGAAAAAGCATAAGAAATTCCTCTCCTCATAGTGGCAAGTGGAACTCTTACTGTTATTCCATGTTGGCAAGGCACTCCTGGCATCTTTCAACCATTCTACAAGACAATTATTTGATTAAATAACATACTTAATTCCCATACCCTACGAGCACCAGTATAAAGAGTATGTGGTATAAAATATATGGCATACTCATTATCCTATGTATCACATTTCATTACCAACCTTAGTATCATATGCATGGTTTCCTTGAAGTGCATTATAATGGAATACCCTTCATCAATACAACAAACTTACCTCATCTGAATCATTGCCCTTATGTTGATTCCATGCAGAAACTATTGGCGTAACGGAGGCAACCAAATTCGAAAGTGTATCAATGATCCCGTATATGCATTGCATTACATGTTGTCACCCATCATTCATGTTGACATCTTCATTTACAGTGGTTGTTACGGCTTTGCCTCTTTCAAATCCAACATATGGCAACGAAATATCCGGTGAGAATGTATTTTTCTGTTGGATCTTACTGTCATGTTTACTAGAACCCAATGATGCCATTTAATTCACAATATCTTCTGCACTTGGTTCTTTGTTACTATATTCCATCTAAAAGACAAAGTCAATTATTAACATACAGTCAGTTCAATAAACAAATCCAAGTAAATAACATGACATAAATTCAACCAAAAATCCATACACTTACTGCAAATTTGTCTTTTTTCTCCTGCAACTCGCCTCGACCAAATGAATATTTAGCCCTCACCGTATCTCTTGATTTATTTCCTATGTTCCTCTTTGACAAATATTATGAGGAATGCATACTTTCCTTCAGTGCCTCCCACTTTTTGGGAGTTAGACATGATTTTGTCTTATCTTTTCCCTCCATGATTGATTTTCTACAATTGTATCTAAAATTGTTCATCAAAATTCGCATATTTTGCTTGTAATGTTTTCTAAATATCTGTCCATTAACAGTCTCAAAAGAATTTTCCATTTTTTGTATAACATTTTCCACAGCCCTTGGATCTTTCTCTACAAAATTTGACTTGAAATATCCAAATGATCCCTACATCGTGTACCCAGCTTGGTGAACCACCTTCCGGCATTTTTCCTAATGGGCTCACCATCTTTCAACACCTCAACCAATAATGGATTCTTACCTTATAATTTGCTTTCTTTTTCATTCCTCTCTGTATATCTATACCAATATTGGCTCAATCTTTGTCTTTTAACAACAACAAACACATCTTTTGAACCACTACCATTATTTCTGGTTGATCCAGTTTCATCAAAATTCATAGATGCAGGAGGTGTATTTTGAGGGGCTCCAAATGTAAGCAATGTCTCTTCATGACTTGCATTAACCGAAGCTTCACACTTCTTAGCCACAATAGGTGTGACAGTAGGTAACTCAGTACCAGTCTCGACAAGTGTGCCTTCAAAGATGTCGTTTAATTTTGAATAAATAAAATGTAGACTTGGTCTACATTCTCTTTTCTCATGTTAATCAATAATGTCTTTTAGAGTTTTTGTTAATAGAGGTTTATGCTCCTCGGGCTGCACATCACCAGGTTCTATATCAAGATGCACATCAATGTGTGTTATATCAGGCTGCACATCAATGTGTGCTATATCAGGCTGCACATCACCACATCTCTTTGTTTCATCAACTACATTTGTTGAATCACAAATGCATTGGCTTTTATAGGTTGTCAACACTTTATCTTTACTTTCCTTTGACTTTTTATGTGGTTTTTCTTTGCAATATTTTTCTTCCCTATAAAAAAAAAAAACTATATGATATTAGTATTTATATACATGAAGTTATTTCCTATAAAACATTAACAACTATCAAACAGTTAATATACTAAATTGGATTAATAACTTGCTTATTTTGCAAACGAAGAGATGATAAATATTGATCACTCTCGATTACGTTTTCTCTACGGATGCGCTCATAGTCTGAAAATCCTTCGGCATTACAGTTTTCATCTAATTTACACCTCAAGCTATTTTTCTTCACCTCTTGAAGTCCATCAATTCATGACCAACCACTTGAATCAATGGAACAACAATGGAAGAATGATCGTATTTATATATCATATATTTGTACAATTAATACAAAACATTTTAAAATATAAATTATAATGAAGAACAAATAGTAAATCTACTTTATCATCTTCAAAAGGAATTCCAAGGAAGTGGTTGTTGGTATTCCATAGTTCAAAATACTCATGTGATTATTCATCAAAGTGTATTGGAGGATGGAATCTTACGGGGTTATTTCTTACCTTGGTGCCTCCTTTAAATCAACATCGACACCACGCTCTCTACCCAAAAATTCCTAGAGATAGATCCAGGGGTATTAATTTGTTGTTTATAAGGACCTATCACATCCAAATTATTTCCCCTATTTGAACTCAATAGGTGGTTACCATTTCCACTCATTTTTATCAAACATGTAGTAAGAGGAATAACTTAGAACAATCAATACTTTAGTAGGTTATAACTACAATCACACACAATAATAGTATTATTTAGAACATGTAAGATATATTCTCCATTTCAAACCCAAATAATCTACCAATTATTAACTCAATTTTTTTCACCCACTCACTGAACCTCCATCATCTACACAATTCATATCCTTCAATTTTTCATTCCTAAATTCTAGCCCTTGGATCATGGCCTAGTAAGATTTTTTGCTGGGTAGAACACGCAGGAGAGGTCAAAAGGGTAGACACAAATATTTTTCTTCTGACCATGGGTCTACCCATAGTTAAAAACATTGCATGCAAACATAGAAGAAGTCTTCAAAGGACTTTTAACCATGCATTGATGATAGGAGGTGTGAGCATCCATACAATTCACAAAGGTACATATATGGTTTATTAGGACACTTGGTTAGCCATGTATTGATTGTAGGAGGTGTGAGCATCAATACAACTCACACAGGTACATATATGGTTTATAAGGACACTTTTCGACACATGCATGCATCATAATAATGACATAGATATGGTAAATAGTAAGCCCATATCCAGATGAATGGTTCAATACCATTCTAAATCCAAATGAAAATGATTGGGCTTGAAAAGAATTAACTAAAAATGGGAAACACTGCAAATCGATGGTCCCAGAGTTGTTCTTTACCATTGTTTCAAGGCTAAAAGATCCCTGGGATTTAAGATAAGCCATCTTAGTTCCATTTTAAGGCTGCTACAGGTCTGATGAGGGATGTTGTGGGTGATTGCTTTATGACTTTCCTTACTGTTATAGAGTGGCCATAAATCCTCCTCAAGGTTGCTACATTTCCCAGACCTCCAAACACATGTTGTTCATCACCTTTCATTGGCTATCATATGATATTTTGATTGTTTTTGTGCTATATTTATCATCTACTGGGGATAGAACATACCCAGAATGGATCCTCCTATATGGAATGAATTTTTAGTCCACCAATAGGCCCTAGTATTGCAGACACAGCTATGGAAAGGCTTGCTCAAGGGACCAAAGTGCTTCTTGAAGGTGGCTATGAAAATATTTTTAGACAGACATTTGAAACCTCTCTAGAAGAACAACTACAAAATACATACACTTGCTACTTGTCAACTACTGCTGGGCCAATCATAGGAACACTTTATTTGTCCACTCAAAATATTTTTTTTTGCAATGATAACCCTCTTTCTTACAAGGTCAATCCTGATAAAAATGAATGGAGTTTTTACAAGGTATGACCCCTTACTATTAGTGTTATCACAAGCAATTAAAAAACATATTCTTTTCCATAGGAGAAGCACCTAGAAGATCTATAAAATCAATTTCAATTTGTTTCTACTCTCTAGGATCATGCTTCCCTCATATTTAAACAGCTTAACCACAACAAGGGAAGCACCAAAGAGACTATTTCTAACTAGAGTAACAAAGAGAGGACTAAAGGGAAAACTTGTTGAAACAAACCTAGTCGATAGGGGTTCCCAGCACTGTCAACACCCAAACCACTGCGATATCCCTGAGCACAGGTCCATACAAGTTTTACCTCATCCAGCAACACCTGCAGAGCATATGAGGTCTCACCTGAGATGTTCAAGCGAGATTTGATGGAACCATGTTTCCACCGAATGAAGGAGGATGTTGTGGATCAATTACTTAACTTATTGCAACATTTCAGAAATAGATCTAAGCATTTAACTCGGGCATCAATCATATTCATGGCATCATTCAATAGGACAATTCATAATTGCAACAGATATAACATTAAAGCATTAATCGCAGCAAGGAAACATCGCATCATTCATATATTCATATCGCAAAATGCATTACCACAAATAAATAGGAAAAACACATGGATTCTTCTCAACAACTATGTCACATCATATTAACTCCGCAAAAACCCAGATACAAAATACTCAGCCTTCAGCATCAAATCAAGATCTCTCAGATGTTAAGATTCAACAATCATACTCTCCAAAATATAGATGAGATATATCAACACTTACAAACCTACGTCTATTTATAGGCTTGCACCTTTACATTGTTTGTCCACTTACTAACTACTTCCTAACCGACATTTCAAAGCAAATGACCCAAAAAACCCGCATACCATGGTTCAACTAACCTAAAATTACATCAAATATTATCATTTGTGCTCAACTTTCCACCTTCTGCGGTATCTTCGGCCTTGCACAGCAACCGCGATGTTGCGATGTTGACTTGTCCTGCCAACAAGCCCCCAACACAATCTTGTGGCTTGCCCTCGAGCCATGTCGGCAGGACATGGTGTACTCCTTTGTCTTTACCCTAAAGTCTTCGTACTGTTGGCGAATTTCTCTAACCTGCTGCAGGACTGTTTCAGCGACTTCCTAGCTCTCAGTTAATTCCTGGGCTAATGGGTGGTTAACCAGGTGTGCATCAACTTTCTTCTTTCTTTCTTGTACCGCCTGTAGTGCAGAGTCAGCCACAGCATTAAATTGTGCCCCGAGGTCTTGAAACTCATCCAACTGCGCAGCACACTTCTTCTGACATTCTTCCACTTTGGAAACTCACTGCTACAACGCCTTGAGCTCTACCGATTTGGATACCTGCATTGTCGGCGGAATCTTATGCATGGATGTCTTTAGTGCTGCCAGCTTCTCTTTTGACTCAAGTCATTGCTTGGTCATCAGCTCGAGTTGTTCATCCTGGACAATACTGCCCCAAAATAGTGTGGTCTCAGCAGTGATCTTGGTCGCTTCCTGTTCCAACTCGCCTAGTTGAATCGCTAACTCTTCGATGGTGCTCTTCTGCATTGCGACGAATTCCAGTGGTGCGGCCAGCTGGAGTGCGTGGGTCAAGGTAGCATTTTCCTCCTATAACCCGACGATGACAGCCCCCAGGTTCTTCGCTCGCTCAACCGGATTCAATGCCTCTATTGGTTCCAGTACATGTTGACAGGCTTCAGTGACGGCCTCCTCCAGCCGTACCTTACTGTTCCACAGGGTGGTTTTCTCCATCGTCAACCAATCTTGTTCCTTCTTTAGCTCTGTTATTTCCCTAGCCTTCTTGACTCGAAGTTGCTCCAACGTATCCTTGACTTCATCGGCCACTTCAAATGCCGCGACTACCTTCCCCATGAGTTCCTCGACTTCCTTTCGTAACACTGCTTCGCCCTCCTACAAGCACAATAGCTGACTCCTGACATCCTTCTCTCTATCAGCCAGTTCCTAACTGGAAACCACCTGTAGCTGCACCAACATCTGTGATGACCGTGCGTTGATGTTAACAGACAATGCCTCCAACTGCTGTAGGGAAGCCTATAGAACCTCATCATCATTCGCAATCATAGTTAGAGGAATTTGTACATTTCGTACCCGCAGCTCAGTGCCGATTGCGCCAACTAGCTACACAGTTGCTCCCTCTTGTGCTTTCTTCAAAACAATGTCACACAAGGAATCCAGATGGGAAGTTACCACATGAAAACCTTCATCTACCTTTGTCATCATTGCGCAAGCCGGCCCATTGGTTGAATTATTTATAGCTAATAGTAGTCGGTCGAGCTGCGCCTCCGTCGACAAGGGGATCCCACTAATTGAACCATATTCATGGCGTGCTTTCGTTCTGCCCTCTTCAAGCTCGTGCTCTTCATCTGTAGAGTCTGCGATGACTCCTGGTCTGACTCTTGGTGATGTTGTGGTTCTATCATTGCCGTATCTGATGGTATCCTCATAGACTCCTCCTCCTGAGCAAATGATCGCATCTAAGTCTTCATCTGATAACTTATAGGGGGTTTGCAACCACTACTTATCCTTATCACGTCGCGCTTGCACATGGATACTGTGTGGTCCGATCACAAACCGGGAAATCCCCTTATTCTTTTCAACAGCTTCCTGAGTCAACTGCGCAACCCACTAGGCGACTGACTGCAGCGCTTCCCAATAGAACCAGAACTGCGTGGGGCAATCCTTGATGCGCTCTGGTTCTTGCACCCACCATAGGTTTTGGTAGCGTGCTCCCTTTCAATCTTGCACCGCATCCACCTCCATTCCTTGATAATTGTCGAGCTCCATCTAGGTGACAAGCGCGACTAAGATCAGCAACAAGCTGTATGCGAATGGCCGCCATCCCGCCTGGGCTGCCAACGCATCCTCCGTCAACTAGTTGAGCAGAAAAAGTGACCAATTCACTTGCACACCTTCTGCACAGAGCTCCGCACATGTGAAAACCCCTGAGTTTCCTTGCTTGGGTCGATTGTTCCAAATGATCTTGGTAGCCAGGATCCACGCACCAATTTTAACTACAGGCTCATTGATGCTGTCTAGTCGGTAGGCCTATCCGTCACGCTGCATTTTATATTGATTCCTCAACCTTGTCGCGAGATTTTTGCCATTGTTCTTACCCTAAAAATATTGCGATGGGTCTACCCCATCCTTTGGCGAACCCGTGATTTCGGAAAACAAGTCCACCATGACGGTAACCAGCTTATCCAACCATAAAATGCCGCCATGAAAACAAGCCAGCAGTTGTTTCACACAGGCATTTGCTTCCGTCAACCGCTCAAAGTGTGGCATGTTGATCAAACCGAACAACCCAGCCTTCTCCAGACCGTGTTCCCAGTCATGTGCAATGCGTGGCGTCGTTCCACTCTCCCCTGCTACTCGTGGATTAAAGGGCTTCGTCATAACATCTTCCAGTACCAGCAAATCATGATCTTCATACCGCAGCTGCATCAACACAGGCACAATGTCGATGGTGCAGCTCATGCCTGGTGGAATTGTCAGCATTTTGATTTGATATCGGGGGTTCTTAGTGGGCTTCCTCGGTTGTGCACCCAGTCGACATGGTGATTGGTAGCCCGGGATATCCGTAGAAAAAATGCCTGCTCGAACTACAGATTCCACAACACCAGAGCTCGATGGGCTCACCTCAAGGACCCCTTTCGGCACTTGGGCAGTGGCGTGGCTCTGCCGCTTCTCTAGATGCAGGGAGCTAGGTTGCGTCCCCCCCCTCTTATGGTGCACAATGGAGGACAATCCCACTGGCATGCTAGAAACTTCTTCCTTGAGATTGGCCTCTTCAGTAATACTAATTGGGATGATAGGTGACTCCCCATTGCTTGAAATTTCCACTGTATCTGGCTCACCCAGCATACCGCACTCAATTCTCGTAATGCCAACAGATGGCTCAACCTTACTTAACCTAATAACTTGCTCAACACACCCCAACTGCACTCTGCAACCCAACCTAACCTTGCAGAATTCCACAATTGAGAGTTGAACTCACTCGTGACGAACAGGTGCCTTCCGACCAGCCTCGGCCTGTTCTTATAGAGCCCAACTCGATCCCTCATAATCATGACTAAATCACGCATTGATTCGGACCAAATCCTGCCTTAATGACCCAAATCTTTCGTCAATCATGTCATCCGATCGACTGGATCTTCCATCAATGCTCATCATTCGAACAAGCGTCGTTAATTAACTGTCTTGAACTTTCTACATTTATTGCTGATTTGACTCGGTCGTGAACCTGCTCCTAAACTGTGATGAAAACACTTATGTTTACGCATTCTGCCACTGATCATCCTGCTTTTTTTTTTTTTTGCCGATGCGACTCAGGAATCACGCTGCTCCAAGCCCGACCTATAGGGCTTCAACTTGCTACCATTGATCAACTTTGGGAGCATCGCTCTGTTTAACTGTTGCAACTGGACTTCTCCTCTTGACGTTATGCGACTAATGCCATAGGGACCAAGCCAATGCATCTGCAACTTCCCTGGATGTTTCATAAACTTGGTGTCATACAACAGCACCAAGTCACCCTGTTAAAACTGTTTGTTCTTGATATGGAGATTGTGCCAAGCCTTTTGTCGATACTTCTCCACACTCTGATGGAACCCGACAATAAAGCGATCTTCCTCAACCTACACTAGCTGCATCAGACGTTCTCCTAACGCCGCTTCTATGTCCATACCGGTTGTCGTCGCTATGCATAGAATTGGAACGATGTACTCCATAGGCATAATCGCTTATTGCCCATATACCAACTTGAAAGGTGTCTGTCCCGTCAACCTTTTACATGTGGTGCGATACGCCCACAAAACTGCTAGGATTTTCAAATCCCAGTCATCATAGTTTGCATTGCACACCTTCGTTAGCGTGTGCTCCAGAACCTTATTGAATGCTTCTACTCTCCCATTGGCTTGCGGATGATATGGCATGCTCTTCTTGTGTTGTATATGCAGTTCCATTGTTAATGCACTGACAGTGCGATTGATGAAGTGACTGCCCTGATCTCTCATCAACACCTTCGGGAAGCCAAACCGAGTGACAATGTTGTTGCAGCAGAGCAATCTATGACTGGTGCAGCCTCTGCCGATCTTGTCAAATAATCTGTCACCATAATGATGTATCTTGCACTAGTGCGCTTCCTAGGTGGGTTGATAGGGCCCATGAAATCCAATGCCCATTTATCAAATGGTTGCAGTGTCACTTGAGGTTTCAGGGGCATCTCATCCCTCCTATATGGTTTCCCAGTCCTTTGACAAACATCGCAGGTCCGCATATAATCTGTTGCATCATTGTGAAGCATGGGCTACCAAAGCCCTCCGCGAAGCACCTTCCTGCCAATCGCATGACCACCATAGTGCCCACCAACCACCCCTGCATGTGCTTCTGATAAGATCTACCCTTGCTCATGAGGCAAGATGCAGTGCCTCAATATCTCGTCCAATCCCAGTTTGTATAACTCACCTACAATCACTTGGAAATCTGTGGCCTTGACCACCAACTGTTTCTTCTGGCTAGTTGTAAATCTCTCTGGTGCGGTACCTATCGCCAGGAACTGAATTATTTCTGCATAATATTCGTCAGCTACTTCAACCTTAAACAGTTGCGGATCAGGAAACCCATCTTCAATGTGGGTTGGGTCCTCTCCTGTCTCAATCTGCGACAAATGATCTGGGCCTGCATTCAAATGTCCTGGCTTCACAATCACTTCAAAATCGAACTCCTAAAACAGAAGTAGCTAGCGACATATCTTCCCCCCCAACACAGGCTTGTTGACCAGATATTTTAATGCAGAGTGGTATGTGAACATGTTAAAGTGTCCTCCCAGTAAGTAGTGCTGAAACTTCTGCAATGCATAGACCATCGCCAGGTCCTCCCTCTTTGTCATTGTATAGTTCCTTTCTGCAGATGACAACTTTCGACTTGTAAACACAATGGGGTGATCCAAATCCCCCTCCCTAGGTTGTGCAAGCACCACTCCCAACACAATCGATGATGTGTCAACGTGGACATGAAATTCCTTGCTCCAGTCCAGAAATACCAGTATTGACGCAGAAGCCATCTTAGCCTTCAGCGTTTCAAAACTAACTTGACATTCAGGGCTCCATTGAAATACCGCATCTTTCTTCAATAAATTCTCCATAGGGGCCATGATTGCTGCATAACCCTTAATGAACTTGTGATAATACCCAATGTGTCCCAATGTCACTCTCAACTGCTTGACGTTAGTCAGCGATGTTAAGCTCAGAATGAGTGCAATTTTTGCTGGGTCGACTAACAATCCCTATTTGCACACAATGTGACCCAATAATATTCCAAATGGTGCACAGAAGATGCACTTGTTCAAGTTCAGTGATACAGTAACCCAGATTGTGCATACACGAGGTCTAACTGCTAAGTCCATAGAATGGCTTCTTCCTCATTAGATACTCCAGATGTAGCTACTTCCTTAGAAATATAAGGAAGGAGTGATTTCAAGTACCACTCAAGAAGGAACTCCGGAGGTATGTTGGCCTTAATGAGCCTCCTCCGTCTTTGCCACTCCTGAATGTGGTCAGATAAGTGAGTGGATTTATTTTGTCTAAAAGTAGAAAAAAGGTGTGTTCCGGCATCATACCGAACAGGAAGCTGGAAGTGATTCAAAAAGACTGTGGCGAGATCCCCAAAACTAGAGAATGTTGCTACAGGTAACTCAATGTACCATTTGGCTACAGCACCGGTTAAATTTCTTTGGAACAATCTCAGTCTAATGGAGTCTTAGTTTAGCGAATTTGAGGAACACCATAAGTGGAAGGTAGTGACATGGTCACCAGGGTCTTCACCTGCTTTGCCTTCGAACTTTGGAATGTCCGAAGGTAACTTGGTGGGAACTGATGGCCATGCCGCATTATGACACACAGGATCGTTCATCAGTTTGGAAAGATATGGCAAATTTAAAGTTGCCAGAAATGGTAGACGAGGCCGGTAAGACGGTACTTGATAGGTTGGGGTCGCAAAAGGGGAATTACCCATAGTTTGACCCATGAACTATTAGTAGGGGTTTCCCCCAATCGTCTGCTGGTAGGGATTGCCCCCAACCATCTGTTGATAAGGGTTGCTTCCGGCCATATGCTGATAGGAGTTTCCACCTACCATCTGTTGATAGGGGTTGCCCCCAGCTACTTGTTGGTAGGGGTTGCCCCCTTCCATCTGTTGTTGTTGTGCGAAAGGGTTATTAAAATTTCCCCACCCATATGAAAGTGGATTAGTGCTTTGTGGGTTCATCCACTGTGGCTGGGTGTTAGCCCCGCCATATTGTTGGTTAAAGATATTACCCCCTCTCCCTGAAAATAAGGAAAAAGGGACATTACCTGCAGGCATACTACATTGATTCATGTTAGGGCCTACAAAGGTATTGAGACCAGTAGAAGCTGATGTGGACGGTGCAGTCATGGTGCCCATGACTGGCATGTTTGCAGAAGCACTTGGTCCTACAACAGGTGTGGAAATCCAAGTACTAAGAATCTGATATAACGGTTGAGAAGCAGGAGGTGCTGCACAGTTGGCTGTACTGCTAGGTCTAACAATAGGTATAGGAATAGATGCCATCGTTGTCGAACTAGGCATACCTAATTTACTAGTGTTGAAACTGAAAGATGGAGTAGACACAGATGTGGTTTGTGCCTGACTTGGTGTAGCAGTAAAAGAGGGATTTACTGTGTTGGTGTTCATACCTAAAGTGGGATTTTGGGGAACTCCCCATTCACCTCCTAGGTTAGACATCAGATGTCCGGGCAAGGAATGATCTGCACTGAAATGGGGCTGATGGAAACCAACAGGTGACAGAAGCGGAATTCTAGTATTAGTCAAAGGAAGATTGAAAGGAGTGCTATACTCCGCAGAAGTAAGATCTTCCACCTCGACTGTACTAAAGTGTTACTGATCTGTGGTACCTGGTAGTGGTTCCTTAGGAACCTCTATTTCAAGGTTTTCTGTTGCAAGAATTTCTTCAGGAAATTCTGTTTCAGGAGTAGTTTCTGAAGAAATACCGGGGTTTACCCGCTGTCGTCTAGCTGGCTGTAAAGGTTCTGTTCTAAGTGGTGGAAGGTTTTGAAACCTCCTCGATCTACGAAGCTCTTGATTATCCGTGATTATAAATATAAAATAACAGACTAGAACCTAGTGGCCACTACAACTAGGGGGCAAACAGCACGCCAACTAAAAAGTCCTAAGTATACAAATCAGGCAAACAAAGATTCCTTCCGAAGAAGATTCTGGGATGATGAGGGCCCAAAACAGATCAACAAAGGAAGAAAGACAGTTACCCGAGGTCCACAATACAATGACTAAGGGTGCAAGCGCTCGAATCACCCAACCGCCCTCCCAAAGACCTGCAAGGGATTTCCTCCCACGTCTGTCTTAGGTACAGCAGATATACCCTCTGCTGTCACCTGTGTATGAACCTAAAGTCAGAACTAAGTATACCACAACACCGAAAACTCCTGGGGGAACAGTCACCGGTCGAATCAGAAAGCGTGGGCAGGGTAGCTAATCCTAAAACTCTAAAGAGTCCCCAATACGCAATCCGATCCTGGCGTATGCTCGAACAGAAAGTAGGAGGAGTATTCCCAACAATCTGATCTCGCAATGACCTACTACATAGATCCCAGGCAAGTTTTGAGTGAGGTGGGTTTACCTGTGATAGTCTCACTACGATTTTTGCGTAATGTGTGATCTTGAGTGGTTTAAGGTGATTTAAACTCAAGATCCTAACCAAAACTAGTTGGTGTAGTGTATCCCTAAAAAGAAAAAATGTTTCTAGTTTATTTTATTAAAATATTTTTAGGGTTGTTATTACTCAAAAAGGGTAGTGCTTTTGTGTGGCGTGGTTGCAACAAGGAAACAAAAGTGCAATAAAATCAAAACTTTCTACAACAAAGCTCTTTTCATTTTTGCATTTACTTCTTTCCAAAACTGAAAATCTGAGTAAATCTACTTAAAAAAAAAATTGTTTTCTTTTTGCAATTGTACAAAATATCCTATGCTATCTTGTAACAAGAAAAATAAGTCTTATTGAACTTAAACTACCAAATTTTTTTGCTTTTTCTATAAACGAAAAAGAACTATGAAAAATGGAAAGTAAAATAAAACTTATGTGCAATGTGTGTAAGTATGGCTAAAAAGTTCTTAAGCTTATAGCTATCAAGACACTAGCTCGAAAAAGACTTGATCTACAGGTTTTTTGGAAAGAAAAAGCCTCTAAACTTGGAAACAAAGTGGGAGAAAACAAAGGGGAAAGACACAAAAGGACTGACCTAAAGTATCTAGCCCTAGTAAGACCACTATGCCAAGTAAAAGTAGACAAGCAAGCTGCCCTACTAACAAAAAGAAACTGAGAAATGAACTAGCCTGTAGCTGTTTTAAATGCACTTGCAACCAGAACAAAGACAATAAGTCCAGGAAGAATGGAAATCAACCAAAATGGAGGACACCCTAGAGGCTGTAAAACGGACCAAACCCTAAAACAAAGGGTAGGATGAGTAAAAAGCAGACAAACGTTGCCACAAACAGCGTATACAAGAGTATGCAGGTTTGTAAACTAGCACATGCAGTCAGGGTCTAAAAAGTGGAAATGCTCAACACAAAACACAACCTAGTCTTCCAAAAAGGTCACAAACAGTCCAAATGTTCCAAAGGTCAACAAGCGGTTCAAAAGATGGAAAAAACCCAAAGAGAAGGTTCTATGACTTAACCAAAAGTTAAAAACCTCATACAACAGTCAAAGAGATCCCACAGCAAAGTCAGCAAACCACCAAAAGGCTAAAAATCAAGCAAACCAAAAAATAGAATGCTTCAGAAAGTGTACCCTATTGTGCAGTAGGGAAACTCGCGCCCTTACAGAGATGGGTGCTACTGTATGTATAGGACAGTAGCGTATGGGCGCTACTGTATGTACAATAGGGTAGCGCTCATATCTCAAAAGCTTAAAAAACTGACTTTGAAATAAACCAAAAGACTGATGAAAGCAGCAAGAAACAGGCAAGGGATACCTACAGGGTTTCTTAACACATCAAAGAAGTCAAAACAATTCTAAAAAGACAAACAAGAACAAGGTTTCCTAGAGCCAAAACTCAACTTTCCCCAGCGGAGTCGCCAGTCTGTTGGCGGGCAAATCTACCCTATAGCAAGGAAACTAATGCTATCAACTTGGTTGGGGTGACAGGTAAGTGTATTGATGATATTGCAAATATATTTATGAAAAGAAACAAGTTATGGATCTTGAAAACACACCTTTCAATCAAAGTTTGATCCTAGCCTTTGTTTGATCTTGTGTTCAACCTCCAAATCCACCTTCCTTTCAGTAAACCTGCAATAACAATACCTTTCTCAAAGCATTTTGGACAATATATAAAGCTTGAAAGAAACAAAAACAATGTTTAACATTCAACATTGACCAAAACAGATCCAAATTAAGATGTTATTTCTAAACACATTTAAATTGGGACAAGAAAGACACTTCAACCTTTATTTGTCAAAAGTAAATGATGTACAAGTATACCTGATCATGTAACAGGCACCTGCAACTTGATTCTGGGCTCTTGCTCTTCTCTGGCTTGGATGTCTTCAGCATCAACTCCTCTAATGCAAGCTTTTCTCTATGTCTCAAAGTTTCTCCATTTATCCATCTCACTATCTAGGTAACCTTTCTCTTTTAATCTTCTTTGTATTTATAAGATTAGGGAAGTAGTTCAGGTCGATGTATAGTTATGGAGGAAGTTGGGGGAGTTGGGAAACTACCAGCAACTAATCCTCCTCGAGAAATTAATTTATTTTTTAATCATCTTTTAAGATGTACGCGACTCTTGTTCAGTGAAGTAGCGTATAGGGCGCTACTTTAGTGCTTATCAACTAGAGCTCATCGAGTTTAAAATGCTGAGCGCTACAATGCTGAGAAGGAGTAGCGTATACTAGGATATGGGCGCTACTATTATACACTGGAGTAGCGTATGGGCACTAGTCTCTTTGAGTAGAGTAGCGCTCATATCTCAGAATGATATATTTTGGGTTTTTCAGTAATGTCAGGAAATGGAGTGAGTTCAAAGTATCATCTAAGGTCAACATGATCCTCCATCCAAGTTGTCCTTTTGTGTGATCAACAGCTCAAGGTGATCACGGACGGAGAGGTGCAAGTTTAACCTATAACAGGGGCTATGATTGCTGCATAACCCTTAATGAACTTGTGATAATACCCAATGTGTCCCAACGTTGCTCTCAACTGCTTGATGTTAGTCAGAGATGTTAAGCTCAGAATGAGTGCAATTTTTGCTGGGTCGACTAACAATCCCTGTTTGCACACAATGTGACCCAATAATATTCCAAATGGTGCACAGATGATGCACTTGTTCAAGTTCAGTGATATCTGATGATGTTGAAAACGCTCCAACATCGACTGCAGATTGGCCAAATGATCATTGATCAAGCCATAAACTGTCCAGTGATCCATGTACACCTGCAACAACTTCTGGATGAAATCCCGGAACACAGCAGCGACAACCCGCGAGAATATCGTCGGTGCATTCTTTAGTCCAAACGACATCACTGTATACTGAAAAAAACCCCATTCTGTCCCAAAAGTTGTCTTGTGGCGGTCTTCTTTCATGATGCGGATATGATGATAGCCACAGAACCCATCTGTGAAAGAATACAACTCTTGGCCACCTACGCCTTCTAACACCTCATCAATGAATGGGGTCAGGAAGGGATCATGCAAGCAGGCGTCATTCAACTTCCGCAAATCGACACAAATGTGCACTTCGCTGTCTTCTTGTATTGCACCACCATAGGACTGATCCAATATGACTCCTCAACCAGTTCAATAATACAAGCATCCAACATGCGATCAAGTTATACCTTGACCCTCTCCTTATGGCACGGATTCAGTTGATAGGGTCGCTACCTAATTGGTTTGGAATATGGTTTCAACAGAATCTTCATCTCCCCCAGATCGCCCAAGATTCCCTTCATCTTAGAAAACTTCGTAGGGAACAAGTCTTGGAATTCATGTAGCAAGTCTGTGACCTTCCCCATCATCTCATCATCCCAATAGTCCCCAACATTCACGAACTTTGGACTGTCCTATGTCCCAATGTTGACCATACGAAGCTTTAACGGTTAACCAATCGGATCAATTGGCGCATCAAGTGCTACAACATCGCAACTTCCTTCGGGTTCCAGAATATTGACATTCCGCGGATCATCGCCATCTTCTGGCCCACCAGTGATATTATAACATTCCATCATGGACTAAATCTTGCAATGCACATGTGGATCTGCAGGATATGCCATCGGAACAACCTTCAGAACTACGTTGCGGATGAGTTTCAAAGCGTTATGGACATCTAGGTTGGCATCCGCGAAGCTGAACGTGTGAGTAAAACAAACTGTCAACTCCAACCAAGTGGTAATTTCTCCTCGTAATTCAGCTGCAGTATACCATGATCGCAGCATCTCGTCTAGCGTATGGACGAAATCATGGACCCACTCGTCCTTGGGTCGCGATGCCCACAACATCTGACATTCCATCAAATGACTTCCAAGGTCATTCCGTCCATCGTATTTTCCTATATGGTAAACTTTGGTGTTTCCAAAGCGAACCGACATCAATCTCCAGCACTACGACCATCCATTGATTGATTTCTTATGTGTCTCCAAGCAGTGTGCTAGAGCAGCCTTCAGCGCTTCCTTCAATGCCAGCAGTCGTTGTGGTTCTGAAACCTTTTCTTCGAATGCCAGAAGAAAATCAGACAATTCGGGAAACCCTTCGTATACTGGCAATGTAACAGTCTCAGTCGCAACATGACATAATGACTGCATGACTAATCCACACTTGCGGAGCGACACCTCATGCAAGCGATTCTGCCAATTTTCTAATGCATAGTTAGAGTCGAAAGAGGCAGAGCTGAAGCTGCGCCACCGAAGCTCACCGTCAGCAGTTGGATGAATATAATATTCTGAAATATTGTATGCATGGTCCCATCCGCTGATATATTCGTCTTTTATTGGTTCAATATACCTGCGTCCCTCAGCCAGATCCAACGGGACTATGACTTTGAGATCACGGTTTTCAAAAGTCATCATCCGCTTCTTAAAGTTGATAACTGTTGCACTATCGTTAGCCCATCCAACCCCCAACAACACAAGATAGGAGCTTCCCCCTTCGACTACTTCGATGACATCGAAGTCGGAATATATCTTCATTCCCTCAATATCCACAACCAGGTGTGGAACACTCCCAATCAGTGTCACCTTGGCCTGATTAGCCATCCGAAGCTATACGGGAGACCAGCTCAGCGTGGGACTCCCCATTCTCTGCCAGGCCTGCTTGGTTAAGATGTTGACATCCGAACCAAGATCCAGAATAACTGAATTGACTTCATAATCTCCAATTTTAATGTTCATACGCATCTCCTTACCTGTATTCCACCTCTGTAAGGAGTTTACCGCAGAATCTTGCCATCCCCTGGAGGTCACTACAACACCCCTTCGAGCTCGGCAAGAGCGTTTGGATCCTTTTCCAGTGATAAACAACTCTCAAGGAATACCTACAAGGCGCCATACTGCCACGATGGATTGGCCTCTAAGGTGGCATCAAAAACATGAGGCATGTCACAAACAATGGCCTTACCGTGATCTTTTTCCATCGCATGTTGTGCTTGAAAGAATGCATCACACTCGGACTCGATGTTAAACGACACCTTCTTCTATCCTGCTAACCGGATGAGTGGGTGTGGGATATACTCTCCTGTTATTGTACCTCCCCGAATGATAACTGCAACAGTATAATTTTTTGCCCTTGGTTCCATAGAAATTGTCGCAATAGTCGCACCCTGAGTCTAATTCAGTGGTGGATTCCCAGGTTGGTTCGCATTCTAGTTGGCATTCTGGTTTAGACGCTGGTTTTTATTTTGCACTGGTTGCTGACCTTGATTCTTCCCGTGTTGCTATACTTGATTTTGGTTCTGCAGTTTCAGAACATTCCCTACTTGCCGTAGCACAATCAACTGTGGGCATTTTTACACAGTGTGATCTATAAAAAAAAAAACATACACTATTTTTGCAATTATGGGAAATCTCACTGGTAATGTCCCCATACCCCGCAGTGATAGCATTGAACAGGTCCTTGACCTCCTCGTCCTCCTCCATGACCAAATCCTCTGCCACGTCCTCCCCAGAATCCTCCCTGCTACTAGTACTGTGGTTGAATGAACTGTTGCTGCATAGGGTTCGATTGCATGCCTTGCCCTTGTTGCGCATACTATGGTTGTTGAACGTATTGTGGCTGCTGTGGATCTAGTTGCATCGGAGTATATTGTGGCATAAACTGTTGTGGTTGCTGCTGCGGTACAAACTGCACCTACGGTTGAGGTAGCGGCTAGGCTACCTATGGCTGCAGTTGCACTTGTTGTACAGCATGTTGGTCATCCTTCACATAGAATGTATCATATGTTCTCTCCTTAAGCAACCCATATGCATGGAAATCTTTGTCTTCATGTACCACGTATTTGCAGAATGTACAATACAGATTCATTGGTTTTGTGACCATCTTCTGCATGTATTGACACTCCTCATGGCGGTGCCCATATACTTGAGAATATGCAACACCATGGCATACCGCCACCATTCAATGGATTCGGTGCTCCTAAAACCAAATAATTGCGGAAGTCTGGGAAATTATCCTTAGTATGCCCCTCTCCTCGACATTGCATACACCATACTTCTTCACATTATTCCTTGCCCTTCTTAAGATCTTGCAGCTGTATCGTCAAGTTGGCCAGCTGCTTCTAAATCTGCGACATACCAATTGCGTTCTCACCAATCGGCGAAGCTTCCAACCGCATTGTAATCTCCAGAGCTTCACTCGGTGTTGTAATGTTCTATTGTATCAGTGGTAATCGAATGTGTGGGAGCAATGCTGCAATGAACCATTATTTGTGTTGGATAGTGCTCATGTCGAAACTGACCTTTGCCATCAAAGTTTCGAATCGCCAGTCAAAATCCCACACAATTTCATTGGGATACTACTTAATCTCTTTTAATTATGTTATATATTGCACTTCATATTTGGGTTTTTTGAACTCCGCGATCAATCCAACTCGAACTTCATCCAGTGTCTTGTCTGGAGCGTCGACAGGAACTTACACAAACTTCATAAAATAGTCTAATGCGCGACCTCGAAGGGTTGTCACAAGTCGTCCTTTTTTAGCATTATCATCAGTAATTTTCTTTAAAGTCCATACTGCTTCACATAAAAACCAGTAATGCTCAGGATTATCCATTCCATTTCCATTGAATAGCGGTAGCTTTGTATCCTCGCCCAGCATCCTGCGCTTCCTTCCTCTAGTCGCTGAGCTACGAGCAATTAACTTATGTTCATTTGATGAACACGGTGGTGCCAAAGTTGTATTTCTTATTGGTTGAGAGATAGTGAGCGGATGTGTAGGCACATTGCTATTGGGGTTTGGTCCTACCTCTATCCTGGGCGTAGCCTGGTTGTCCTTGTCAGGACTGTGAGGTCGCTTTGTCCCGTGTGGTCTTCCTTCGCGGCCTTGCTTTTCGATCACAGCAGGACCTTCTCCTGTCCTCTGCCTCTTTTCCTATTGAAACCTTGCTCCTCCCCTTGTAAGACCACTCTCTTCCTCAGCTTCCCTCACAGACTCGTCTTGACCTGCACCCATCTACCCCTTACCATTCCATGTACCATCCCCTGCCGTCGTGGTACCCACGACCTCCACCCACCAGGGTTTCTACTGATCAAGATGTATCTTCAATATGCCCTTCTCGCAAATGAGCATCTTAATAGACAATTGTGGCGACAATAGAAACCTTCCCCGTGGTCCACGGAAGAAATATCTTTTAACTTCACTATAAGACTTGTTCGTATCAACCGCAAATTCAGTGATATAACCTTCTAGTATGCTATCGAGCCAAACTTCAATAGCCCACGACGCTTTGTTGTGACTTCTTGCAGCTCCTGGATCATCTCTGGGGTCTAGGTCATCGGTTCACCACCTTGGAAGTTCCTCTTCTGAAACGTCAACTTTTCCAACCACACAAACAAGATGACTGGGAATTCGCAGAAAAAATATTCGTGCAGACCGTCGTGAATGTACCTTTCCACCCACTGATCTGTCGTCAGCCGAGGGTTCTAGTTTTCTTTTTCAGCAAACTCCTACAACTTCTTTTCGAACTAGTCTTGTATATCCTGTCTTGTCGGATGCCACAACATATCCTCCTTTGACTTCGCACTACGGTCCCAGAAAAGGAACCATTTGTTGACACAAACCCAGTCGACAGGGGTTCCCAGCACTGTCGACACCCAAACCACCACGATCTCCCTAAGCACCGGCCTAGACAAGTTTTACCCCATCCAGTAACACCTGCAGAGTGGATGAGGTCTCACCCGAGATGTTCAAGGGAGAGTTGAAGGAACCATGTTTCCACCGAATGAAGGAGGATGTTGTGGATCAATTACTTAACTTATTGCAACATTTCATAAATAGATCTAAGCATTTAACTCAGGCATCAATCATATTCATGGCATCATTCAACAAGACAATTCATAATTGCAACAGATATAACAGTAAAGCATTAATCGCAGCAAGGAAACATCACATCATTCATATATTCATATCGCGAAATGCATTACCACAAATAAACAAGAAAAACATAGGGATTCTGCTCAACAAATTTATCACATCATATTAACTCCGCAAAAACCCAGATACAAAATACTCAGCCTTCAGCATCGGATCAAGATCTCTCAGATGTTAAGATTCAACAATCATACTCTCCAAAAGATAGATGAGATATATCAACACTTACAAACCTACGTCTATTTATAGGCTTGCGCCTTTACATTGTTTATCCACTTACTAACTACTTCCTAACTGACACTTCAAAGCAAATGACCCAAAATCTATCTATTGTGGTCCAAATGACCCAAAAACCCACATACCATGGTTCAACTGATCCAAAATTACATCAAACATTATCATTTGTGCTCAACTTTCCGCCTTCTGCGGTATCTTCGGCCTTGAGCATCATCTGCGATGCTGCAATGCTGACTTGTCCAAACCACCTGCCAACAAAACCCATAAGCAAGATATGGGATTTTAAAAACACAAGAACTAGAGTAGACAAAGAGAGGACTAAAGGGCATGAACTAGCCTGCCATAACCTGAGAATATATATTTGGAAAACATTGATTCAAGTGGAAGGGTGAAAGACGCACACCTTGGTCAATGGATGGAAATCAACAGTCCTAAGCAATGTAATCATGGAAAATTAATCAATATTTTCATTCCCATAGGATGGTGGTCCTACTAACAACCATTTCAACCACACAAATCAACATTAATGTTGGTGATATGTTGGTACCAAATCCAAGATGCATCAAGTTCATTAAGGTGTCATGAAATTAAATCTTTTCCTAATCTTGTGGGACTATGAGTGTATACCAAGTTCATGGGGTTCAAGACTTAAGTTGGCGCGGGTTCTAAGTTTCCCAACCAGTGCAACATAATCATTATCTTATACATTCAAAGGATCCCCATGCAAACACAATAAAAACAAGACCCTTGGCCCATCAAGAACCCAAATGTGCCTACACATTCCATGAATATGAGAGGTAAGCATAGGCATTTCAATACGACATTGAGTTAAACATGTGCATAATGATAACCACTATTGGAATGCTCACAAAACCTTTTTGAACTATGTTGTTAATCATTAGTATTATTCCCATGCTTATAATAGGTAAATGTTCAAGCTTGTGATAATGTACACGTGCCAATGGACCTCATATGCAAAACAAAAAATAATATCAAAATTTAATCAACATATAGAAATGTCTGCTTAATTTCCCGCCATGAGTTGTTAACTACTAAATATCATAGGGAATCATACATGTATTTCATTCATTATTTATTTTCTACTCATAAAAAGATAACAAGTTAAGTTGGTAAGATAACAAGTAAAGATGAGAAGATAACAAGTAAAGGTGACAAGATAACAAGTTAAGGTGACAACCTATTTAAAGTTACAAATCATTATAATCATCTTCATTTCCACCAAGATCAGAATCTCTGCCATCACTCATGTATGCATCTATCTTATTTTCATCCACACCCTCATCTGTGACGTGCAATACTGCATTCTCTCTCCCAATCTCTTCGTTGGGAATCAAAGCCTCTTCTTCAAACACTCCATGCTCATATTCAACCACTTCTTCAAATGTTTCTTTTAAATTATCATATTGCACATCATCCATTATATCGACAACTTCCATGAATTTTTATTTTGAACAAGACTCTGTTTGAATCGCATGCGACCATCGTGGGATTCTTACATCATCAATCACAAATGATTGGTTAATTTGAAATAGGGGAAACATATGGATCATCGGTCTCTGATAAAAATTGTCGTGTATTTGCACATACAAATCCATACTGATCATGTTGTATTGTCGATGGTTTGATCCACTTACATTTTAATAATATAGGACTATGTTCACCAAAATCAACTTGAACAATTTCTTGGATGAATCCAACATAAAATTTCTTCTCAGTTTCATGATGAAATTCAGCACTAACAACACAATCACAATTTCCCTTTCTCTTGTCATTTTCTTCCACTCTTAAATGGCTATCATAGGCCCACATTCCACTAAAAAGTCAAGCCTATAAATGTGGAAGCTGTGAAATCTCAGTTTCTTCTGACGTTAGATCTTCAGCTTGTTCTTCTGCATCACGAATCCATTCTTCAAATTTCGAAAAAGAATCACGTCCCCCAATCAAATCATGACGTCTACGCTTTTGAGGTGGAGGACGTTGAGTCCATTTTTATCTCTCTTATTCATAGTTTCTACATAAAATATGAACGTACAAGATAGTCATATTAATAATATAAATGTGTAAATGTAATTGAATAAATAAATTATTGTGTAAAAATTATTTTTACCTACGCCACTTATCAAACGAATAATTGTTTTAAAGAACATAGGCATGTATTGCACTTCTTTCTTCATTTGATAGCTTGAAGTGGTGTCCATTTCCTTCTAATCATTCACCTACAACTCTCTCCTCTTCATCATCATCCCATATGCGTCAATTGAAATTTTTTAAATCCTTCATATATTCTGTGCAAAATCCCATGGCATCTTTCATTGAATATCCCTCGGGCAGGCTACCTTCCGGTTTTTCCCTAGTACGAACAAATGTTTTCAAAACCTTCATAGATTGTTCTATAGGATACATCCATCTTGTTCTTACTGGGCCACAATGATCTATTTCATATTGTAGATGCATCAAAATATTAATAGAAATGTTAAATATTGTTGGTGGAAATTATTGTTCCAATAGACAAAGGACTTCAACAACCTCCTCCCTCAAACTATCAAAGTTCCAAGGATCTAAAAAAATGTAAACTCGTTCTCTTTAATTTAGGCCCAACCTTATAATTTCCAATCTTGGCACCTTTGTAAAATTTGATATATTGACCACAATAGGTAAAATATTCTCGATTATGACATGATAGTCATGGGTCTTGAGGCCTCTTAAGTTAGTAATACCAGTTTGGCTTCTAATACTACTACTTACATATCCAGTTGGAAAGCGAGTCTGTAACATCAACTTCAAGAATTTTCCATGTTGTTCCTTTTGTGAAATTCTAGATCACAGCATATCATAGAGCTGAGAATACCTCACAGTGAAAAGAATGAGCAGAAAAGATGAATTACAGTGAAAATTGCAGTGAAAAGAGCAATAAAATTAATCATGCATTGCAACTCATATAGAAACATAAATATGTCTTATGATCCATTGATTAGTATATTCAAAATATATGTTACAATGGAGAGAATTCGTTTATCCTAGGATAATTTGAATCCCTATCAGTCTAGGATAGGAATTGTCACCACTGGAGTGCTACGGAAGTCCCAAACTCAACTCAACTGAACCAAAGCTCAGTTAACTAAAGCTACTGTTAGTTAACTGACTAAGGAGGGAACATTAGTGAGTTATGCATGCAAAGTAGGTGAAAAGGGCGCATTAGATCACAATCAGTGGTGATCAGAGCCAAAACCCCCATTAGAGTTCAGGGACTAAGGTGGACTGAACTAGAACATAGAGTTAGCTCCTAAAATGTAGGGAACTGACTCTGGTGGGCCTAAAATCATGCATGTAGGGCGCATTAGGTGGATAATGGGTCCTAGATTACATATGCACACCACTAGGGTGGAAATAACATCATCAACTACTAGGAAAAGGTAAATAATGCTAAGTAGGACAAGGATGGAGTATTAATTACCCTAACACCTTTGTCCAGACATAAGGAGCGTTAGGTTTTCTATATTTTTCATCATCATATTTTTCAACCCAAATATTTCGATAAATATTTAGATGTTGAAAGTCTTCACGTGATGCAATAATATCAGAAGCGCCAAAAAGATTTTATATAATTGCATAGGCTAGATATTTTTCTCAGTATGCATAATGTCAACAGTATGCATAATGGCTATATCCTTAGAGTATTACAACTTATATAATATGCACAATAATTTTACACCACTTTCATTACATGGATCATCTCTACTACCACAAACCCCACCACTTTCAATAAACAACATTTTTTTTTGTACATTCTCAATAATGTAAGTCGTTATTGGCACTAGTGCTTCACGATTCTCTTCCTGGACATTGAAACGTGTTTTTTTCGATGATATGGATGATCCATTTTAAGGTAAGCACGATGTCCACAATAAATACACTTATGAAAACTTTTTGAGTGCCTCACAAAATCCTTAAATTTGCAAGCATGACATCCATGGTATCCATGAATAGTGAGATTAGTCAATGTGCCATATGCAAGAAGATCGTGAATCATAAATAATAACAACACTCTTAAAGTGAATTTGATTGAATGACCATCCCTTAAAATTTGAATTGATTCAATTCATTTCCACAATTCCATTAGCTCATCATATAATGGCTCTAAATAAACATTGATTGTATCGAAAGTCACACTTTTCTTTCCTGGTATGATCAATGATAGCATTAATAAAAATGGCTTAGTTGTTAACCATGGAGGCAAGTTATGATTTATTAAAAAAACTGGCCAAGTTGACCATTTATAACTTTGATCTGAGAATGGGTTCACCCCATCTAGAGCCAAACCCAATCTTATATTATGAGGGTTTTGGGAAAAACTGGGCCATCTATTATCAAATTCTATCCACATCTTAGAATTGGGCACATGTCGTTGTTTTCCATTAGTGCTCTTATTTTGGGCATGCCATTGCATAAGTTCAGCAATTTATCTTCACCTATACATTCAAAGTAGTCATGGGATTAGCAGAAAGTGGTGAAGAACCTTTCTAGGAACCGTGGTTGATTTCAACCTTGATCTATACCTTTCTTCTTCACATTTTGGACATCTAGTCTCAATTCCAAGTTTTTTCTAAAGTAATACACAACCATTCACACATGTGTGGATGTTTTCATACCCTAAGCCTAGCTTAGTGATTTAATTTTTACATTGACTTCGTTTTTTGGAAATGTGGAGTCAAGTGGTAACAACTAACTTACTAATGCCAATAACTCATCTACACTCTCATTTTTCCAACCATGCACCACTCGCAAGTTAAAAATTTGAAGGATTGTTGTCAAATTACTTAACTCACAATTAGCATACGCAAGTTTTAAATCATCCTCCATCGAATTGGCCCAACCATCGTTTAGACCCTCATTCAATATTATATCAACTTCAAACCCTTCGTCTAACATTGTTTCCTCTACATATATTTTTTGTGCCTCTTCATCTATGTTCCCTGCCTCTTCATCTATGTTTAGTGCCTCTTCATCTCTTATGCTACACAATTGTATCATATATTCATAATAATTGTGATTCCAAGGGCTTATACCACTATGCACATGTCTTATCATATGTAATAAAATCACATCTTCGTTTCCCACCTTTCCACCAAGACAACCTTTACATAGACCGATAATTGTCTGATTCCCTCTCATTGGCTATTCTCTCATCATATGCATGGTATTGATCCATTGTCAACCTTCGACATTGATCCATATTTGATGTTATTAATGATCCAATATGTCAATTAACAAATTTCAAATAATTTAGGTATACAAGGGCACAAATCAGCTACATTGGTGTTAACAATATCAACTTGACAAGGAACTAAGCTGAAAGCACTCAATTTGATGACAAGATGAATTGCAAGATCAAATGAAAAATAAAGCAGAAAACTAGGTATTGCTTCTCGGTTATATTTCAGTAATGTTTTAACTATACTTATCAGGAATGCTCTCAAACATGCAAAGAAACTTATCATAAATATTGGGGAATAAATGTTATGGGTTCTCATTTTGATGGAGTCTGTAATAATATATGCTACAAAATGAGCCGTAATAATATATGTTCTCTTTGGTATTGTAGGATATTGCTTTCTTGGAAAGAAATACATGGATAGATTTCCTAGTCAACAAGCAAGGGGGATACTAGTTCCTTTTGCATGCATGAAAGTATGTAGATTCAAGTGATTTTAGTGCTTCAAGTGAGAAGAAAAAGGGTGCTCTTGTATAAATTGTTTCAATTATATACCAATGCAGCTATCATTAGTAGTTGTTGCAATTTTTGAGGATTCATTTGAACAAATTCATCTTGAGATAGCCCCATTTCTTTCATAGGTTAAAAAAATTCATATTGAGGTTAAAAAAATTCATATTGAGATAGCCCTACCTCTTTTTAGAGAAATAGAACAACTACAAATGGAAATAACAGACCTTAAAACTAGACGAAAAAGTAGGTTCCAGGGCCATGCTTTGATGCCATGTGTTACCCCCCATATTGCATGGGTGTTCAAGTGAGGTTTTCTGAGAACTTCTCAATGCTCAAACAGTGTTGTTAATCCTAGTGCATAAGATTTAAAGATGCCTTGGAAGGTATGTGTAGCTATAAGGCTATAATTTGATGGACTATACTATCTTAGCCTATAAATTCCTACTCCATGCATGTACAACTAATTTAAAATAGGGAATCAATCCAAAACCATTAAGGTCACTCTCTTAATCATTAAATGCTTTGAATTAACATTCACGAAATAGCACTGAGGAAATAATAGACTACTGCTATGGAATTGAAAACATAACAAATATCAAAGAAACTATGGTTGGCCCATGAATTCAAACATGATGTAAATTAATGTTTCAATAAATAGAACTACAGAAATGAAATATTTATGCTATGCAAATGAAACACACACACATAAACAAAGAAATGAATAAGCTATTGCAGAAATAAGCCTACAACATAGGAATGAACACAACTACTAATGGCACTCCAAGAGTGGGATTGTGCTCAGAATATTAATGGGTTGAATCCCTCAACTCAAATACCATTAAGAAAGATGCAGTGAGGCGACTGTATCGATGTCTATTGCATCAATATTGAACATGGAGTGAATTCAATCTGAAAAGTGTCAAATCATTTTCTAAAGAACTGAATGCAAATGGGTTGAGATAAAAGATATTTGTAAATATAGTTCCTTGGTTCTTGGAGATTCCAATTGAATCCCAAAACTACCCTACAGATCTCAAACTGTTTTTCCCTAAAACTACTCTTAATTATTCTTTAAACATATCTAAATCCCATGAATTGACTAACAACTTCTTAGGAATTCCTAATTTTTACAATCAGAACTTGATGAACACTCTTTTTGTTGGCGGGGATAACTTTGTGTTAATTGCACAACCCTTTACTCTGGATTTTATTGACTCCATTTCCTTACACTATCGTGCTTGAAAATTCAACAGAATTCCACAACAAAGGGTTCAAGCACATTTTCGTAGATAATGCTTCAAATGAATTCCATAATAGAGATTCTAAATTAATTCTGCAACAACATTCTAGTAATATTTCTTAACACGGATAATTATATAGAAACCATTGAATTAACACTAGATACGTGTTTCTACAGTTCAAGGACTAATTAGTTCTTATAACATGATAATATTTTAAACTCGGGTAATTCATTCAAATTTCCTATCATAAACTCCAAACTCATCAATTTGCAAGGAAATTCTAATGGTTATTATCAAATGATTTATTCAAGAAAAAGGGTGTGCAATAGGTAAATAAAGGCTTCAATGTACATAGAAAAGGCCAAAATTGATTATCAAAATGGTACATATATGGGATTAATCACACCCCCCAATTGAAGTAGTTGCACATACCCGTGCAACAAAATTATTATGTTGCATAATGTCTTGGCATTCACTTTTCAATGTACATGAAATCCTATGGGTTTTTCCATCCTTCACATAACATCTATAATCTACGGCCCATTGCTCACACTCACTTCCTCTATTTATTAGATCATCACTTCTCCAATCTAGAATTGGAACCAAAGTATGGGTATCTAACTAGAACCTGAGCAGTTATAACCCGGGGATTTTGACAGAGTGTACATATATTTGAGCTCAAAACAATACTTGTCAGAAAGTTGGGGAACAAATGTTGTTTTATCTTGTTCAATTCCTCTATGAGCTCATGGAAATGCCCCTGTGAACCCTGCAAAGTGTCATCGGTTGAGTTGTTATAAAATTCAAAAAATTATGTTAATAACTGGTCTACTATTCTATATGTTTCTACCTAATCCTTGGATCTCTAACTATCTTCAAATGTTCCTTTATAACTTCTACTGGTAGTGGATGCTCTGCTCTAAAAAGTAATTCTACCCTCATCTACATCTTTATAGGCTTATAGCACTTGAATCACTAGATTTCATTGTTCGTTGTATAAAGGAAAGCTCATAAACTGACATCTCCCAAAAATAGATTGGGGGTCCAATGAGTATTTGTTGGTAGAACATAATTGTGAAAAAAACAATCTATAGAATAAATTAATTCTTTCAAAGGGAGAGAAAAAATAGATACCACAGAATGCTCTCGATGTCTCTAATGTATCAAATGGAAAATTAAGAAATAAGTTGTTCAAGCAAGGATTTAAGCCATTGCCCATTCAGATAAAGAATATAAATTTTAGCAGGGGATCTACAACATAACATATTGGTAACATATTTTAGCATGGGGTCTAAAACATAACATATTAAATGTGCATATCCAATATAAATCATGCCAACAATTGCTAGTGAGATAATAAGAAGCACAAGCATAGCAAGTTGTGCACCCATACCTACCCGAGACAACTTTACCCTTTAGACTGATAAGGATAGGGTCTTTATACACTCAACTGTTAAGAAAAGGTGATAAGGGAGGGATTAATACATGCATAATATCCACTTTTTCATGTTCCTGGGCTCAATATGAATTCGAGTTTGGGTAAATTCAATGGAAACAAGTGGATAACTAACAACTAACTACTTCTTCCTACCTAAATAACCTTTGTATTGGGGCTTCTTATTCTAAATACAAATAGCGAGGTGAGGGATTTCCTTGATCTTGAAAAATCATTCCAACATTTGAACTTTTGGCTTCAATAGTTAATGAGATTACAGTCCAATAGTGCTAAACTTGTACCAATTAGTGGAATCTCCACTTCTTTTTTTCTCGATTGCAAAGATCCAAATCTATGCAAGTTGGAAGACACATTTCTACTGGGGCAACTTCTAGTTTATGTTAGTACTACATAAGAAAAGGGTTCATATTCAAAAGAGACAGTACCACATAAAGGTGTTTGGATGCATTTTGACTTTGATGATAATGATCATGAACTTCCATAGTTGTATTTTAAGGATGGATCTATTATTCCATTAGGTCGATGTATTCAACACACAAGTGAAGCAAATCCCACTAACACACTAACACTCCTTGTGGCTTTAGATGAAAAAGGAAATGTGGAAGGGTTACATTTTTACGATGATGATGATGGATATGAATACCAGTAAGGGAGGATCCTTTTTCCATATTAAATATGAATCATCATCATCTATTGTGTCTATACAAGTTACTAGAACTGAAGGATTATGGAAATGGCCAAAGTGTGAATTGAATATTCAGTTATTACTTGGTGAGGGTGTCAAGATTGAGGCATTGGAGCATGATGGAGAAAAGGTTGAAGTTGAAATTGATTTTGCAACTGAGGTGGAAAATATTGTAGGTGAAATTCAAAAGCAATATAGTATAAAGATATCCCTTCCCTCCAGATGAACAAGATAATAATATGAAGGGATAAGAACCCCCTAGGATACATGTTGATGTTAGGAGTGGTGATAGAAGGGATCTATGGAATTTAGTTATCTCAAGAAACAAGTTCACTATCCAAATGAGAAATGTCGATATCTTTTCACAAGAAAAATGCTACAGCATAGATCACAGACCCTATCTGGTCCTTCCCCAGCCAAAACCACACAGGATGATAGGAACAAGCCCTAATACATGCTTGAATAACCAAGAATGGTGGCTAAACAAGAAAATAAACCCTGGCAAGAGACATGTTGCAATAACCAAGAATGGTGGCTAAACAAGAAAAGAAACCCTAGCCACTAGTAGATGAAACCATAGCCACTTGTAGATTAAAATACTAGACAAGAAATACAATCTACCAAAACTAAAACCCTTGCACATATGAATTTAGTTGAAATAAAATGCATCATTTCTGCAAAATATGAGCGATGGTCTAGAAAAAAATGCTTACCTGTGAATTCTCTACAGAGGGCTTCTTCAACTCCGAATTCCTTGTGCACCTCTTAGCCTAAGCTTGCATGTCCTCTCCACGGCAACCTTATCAGCCATGGAAATTTATATAGAATCCAACGCTCTATCTTACAATAGCAAGAACAACCCCAATCCACTATCTGGTCGTCTCCAAATCCAATGCCCCTCTTGTTAGCTCTGAATCCAATTATCAATCCAACTAAATCACCTCGCAGCCCCCACACCTTAGGGATAATTACACCTTCGGCTCTAATGCCCCTATGGTCTGGTCATCTCCAAGGGTCCAATGCCCATCTAGTCTCGTTGGCTCCCAAGGCCCCACTCCCCCGATGAAGTTTTCGATATCCCCTCTCCCAGCTTGAATACAATGTTAAAACATGTAATTGCAT
Source organism: Larix kaempferi (assembly GCA_027924585.1). NCBI lineage: Eukaryota > Viridiplantae > Streptophyta > Pinopsida > Pinales > Pinaceae > Larix > Larix kaempferi. Next base: position 718,448 of record BSBM01000659.1, read on the forward strand.
GTACAGTCATCTAATTGCGTAGCTCTCCCTCTACTCCACCATGAAATTCGACCCAACTCCCCCAAAATTCGACCTAACTCCACCAAAATTCAACCCTGTACTCCCACTCCCATCCCTCTCAGCCCAAATGCTAATCTAATTGTGTAGCTTCCCTCCAACCTGTCACATATTTGACCCAACTTCCCCAATAATGTATGCAATATGCAAAACCCCGGCTCTTGTCCTCTCAGCACCCAAATGCCATTTCCAATAGACCAAATTCCATTCCAATGGCGCAAATCCAAAACCCTGACTCATGTTCTCTAAGTTCCCAAATGTTATTTCCAATAGACCAAATTCCATTCCAATGGCACAAATCTAAAACCCCGACTCTTGTCCTCTCAGCACCCAAATTCCATTTCCAATAGACCAAATGCCATTCCAATTGAGTAAATCCAAAACCTCAAGTCTTGTCCTTTCAACGCCCAAATGCCATTCTGTTAACACCCAAAAAGTGTTCACTACCTCATCTACCACATTATATGGCTCATTTGTCCATTTTCCTACCATATTTCTCTTAAAATCCCAAAAAAATCCCATTAAAAAGCCTCCAAAGGGCCTAAAATGCCTCCAAAAGGCCGCAAAACCATCAAAATAACCTCAAAAAGGCTAAAAAACCCCCTTTTCCTCCAAAAATATCCAAAATTCCTCTAAAATAGCAAAAATCCCCTAAAAAGGGAATAAAAAATATAAAATAATGAGGAAAAGGAGGAAAAAACCCTATACAACTGCCATAAACCATATGGTTCCCAAAACCATGGGTCAGCACTCCACCACCAAAAAACTATAAATAGGTGATGGAGACCCCTTATTCCACATCCACAATCAAGTATACCCTTACTCTGCCAAAATCTCTCTCGAAACCCTAGTTCACCATTGAACTACTTTCACCTTGAGAGCCCCTTTTGGCCCATTCCCACCATTGGAGAAAGAGAAGGAGCACATTGGAGCTTGGAGCAACCCTCTTGGATATTGCAAGGAGCTTCATCAACCTTCACATTGAAGGTAATATTAATACAAAACCATTGTTTACAAATTGTTGTTTATTTTTCATGCACATGTTTAGAGTAGTTTCTATTTCTGTTTTAGCTTAATTATTTCCATTTACTGAACTGCTACTAAGGAGTCCATTCTCCTTAGTAGGTGCTCATTCGCACAAGCTAGGGGTAAAACCCTAGCTACAGTTTTGACGACTCCCCTAGATTTTGAATTTCTGGTTTCCATTTAAAAAAAAATTTCCCTTCGGCTGTCCCTTTCGGCCGCCGCACACCGCGTTTTTTCCCTCTGCAGTCGCGTCCCGACCGCGTCTTTCAGGCCTTTACCTGCGACCCGAACGCGGCTCTCAAACTGTTTCCGACGCCCTGCCGGCGGATTCAAGTCTGTTACCTGCGATCCGACCGCTTCTAATCAGCCTGTTTGCTGCGATCTGACGGCGCCTGTCGGCCATTTTCCCGCGTCCCGAATGCGGCTTTCAGTCCCTTTCCTTCATCCCGACTGCGTCTGTTATCCTTTTTGCTGTGACCCGACTGCGTCTTTTTCCCTGTTTCCTGCGTCCCAACTGCTTCTGTTGGCCGAAAAACCACGACCTGACCACGTCTGTTTCCCTCAAACCCGCGGTCTACCTGTTCTGATTCACCACAGACCCGCGGTCTGATTTCTGCATTTTTCCTGTTTTGAGCCCAGCCCCTTTTGCTGCAATATTTTCTGCATCTGAACAGCCCCCTGTCCTACCTGCAACCCCACTTCCTTACAGCCTTTCTACAACATAATTTATATTCCCTTTACAGAATCTTTTTAAAATTTCAGTATTTTTAATTCAGAAAATTTTGCAAGTTAAAGTTTCAATTCCAGCATTATTGATAGTTAGAAGTTGCCCCCCTTGTAGCACTTCTATTTTGGGTTCATCACCTCACGAGCACACACTCTGTCACATAATTCAAGTGAGCCTTAAAAAGTACCTAACTGAACCAACATTCTAACCCCACTTGGTGAACACAAACGAATCATTGTAGTTAGGTAGGATCGGGGGGATAGGCTTCCAATAACACCCCTCGGTTACTTTCACTTGAGACATAGTTGTTGTCCAAATAGGGAACCAAAATCCCCTAGTACTTTTTGGCACGGTCACGACCAGTTTATCAGAGGGCCTCTCCCTTAGGAGGGTTGAAGTCGGGAGACTGGTTCCGGAGGCCTGAGTGGAATACCGCACTCCATTCAGTAACCGAAGGGCTACCTTTCGCGGTTCGCGGGATATCCCTGTATAGGGGTATTGCGGTAAACGGACTAAACGACAGATTCACCTTTCTGGACGTGTCATGAACGGGGTATCTTAGTTGCCATTCTTCTAGGATTGACTACCCGATGTCCCTCCCGCTAGGGGGATATCATAGCCACTTGGCTTTTATATTCATATTGTCTGACTTGGATTTCATCACCTTGCAGAGGATATGTCTAGTTGAGTCAGAATACTTTTAGTTAGGTGTTTGCATGCTCCCTTACCTCCCTTTGGTCTAGTGAGTCCACCATTTTTTATTTTTCTAGGAAACCTGCTGCTTGTTGGTATTCTGACCATCTTTGTTGATACTCCACCTATTGTAGCATAGCTGTTGCAGTGGGTGTTTTGAGTTGGTTGTTGGCCTAAGTGCCTTGTTTTTTAGCTCTCCTTCTGCACACTCGGTTGCATTAGGATTTTTTTAGCTATTTTTCTACTCACCTCAACCCACAGATATTTGACACCATCTGTCACCATTGAGTCCCCGAGACATTCTCAGCGCCTCAGGGGCGAGCCCCCACAGCACGGTTCACTTGACACCACCCGTCATAGATTCCGATCATCATCCGTTGATACCACTCATCACAGATCTAGAGCCTTGTCACTTGACTCCACTCGTCAGCGACATAGGACTCCGTCACCAGATATTGATGCTCCTTACTTTACCTCCGATTCTGACGAAGAGTCTGAGAACCCTACTTACACTGCCCCTACTAGCCCCATGGCTGGCACGACTTCCACTCCTTTTGTTATAGGGACCATTGGTGGCACATCCACCACTACACCAGTTACTGCACCTATTTTGGGTATGCCCTCCATGGGGCCCCCATCTACCGTTCCCCTCACGGTACCTATTCCCGCAGCGGGAATACCTATCCCCACTACATCAGTGGCTCACACTACCCATGGTGGTGCAGGCCCATCCTATGCTACCTCAGTTCCCCCACTTGGGGGCACCATCCCAAATCCTGTCCCTCCACTTGGGGGCATGGGCCCTAACCTGGTCCAACCCACTACTGTCTCACATCCTTCTTCCAGTTTGCCATTCATGGCTAGCCTCAACCTACCTGACTTGGCCAGATTGACCAACGACCCTATCCGACACGACCCTGCATGGCCTCATATGCCTACCAAGCTCCCCTCTGACATCCCTAAGTTCGAGGGCAAGGCCAATGAGGACACACAAAACCATATCATGTCTTTCCACCTATGGTGTTCCTCCAACTCCATAGTGGACGACTCTGTTCGCCTCCGTCTCTTACAGCGCACCTTCACTGGCTCTGCAGCCAAGTGGTATATCGAGCAACCTCATGGGACCCACGCCACCTTTGCTTCCCTTGCCTCGACCTTCCTGCAGTTCTTCCAGTTGCCTGTCCGCTATGACGCGGGCATTGAGATCCTCCTATCTTGTAGACAAAACACGGCTACCCATATCACGGACCACATCCATGAGTGGCGTCGACGCCATAGCTTATGCAAGATCAAACTAGACGACCGTATCTTCCTAGATTGGTTCCTCAAATCCCTTCTACCTGTCATTGCTAAGGATGTGGCATCAGAAAGACCCCAGTCTGAAGAAGAGGCCATCCTTAAGGCTCAACAGTTCGACCTCATTTACGCCCAGTCGGGTTACCTTTATACCATTATACCTGACGCCCCTCGCGACGAGTCCTCCCAGCATGATGCACCGGGGACATCCCACGCTGCAGACGGTATCATTGGCCGTGTTTCTTCGCATCCCCAACCATTTTCTATAGCACGTCCTACCCCTGGCCCCGACCTTTCGCGGGCTACCTCACAGTCTGGAGCAACCAACTCGTATGCTCCCATGACACATCACCACCACCATGGACCCTCATGTCCTCCTCAATGCTTCGGTCATGCGACTCCCACTTATGCCCCCCCAGTCGCACCTCATCCTTACTACCATCAGCAGGCTGCCCCAGCTCCTGCGCCTTCACAAGCCCAACCCGCTTATTATCCGCCACAGGCAGCCCCTGTGGCAAACCCACAACCTGCTCCACAGCCATATCCGCAACCTCCTCAAGTTGCTGCACCTGCTCAGCCTCCACCTGCATATCATCCCCCGTAGCCTGCTCCCACACCTGCGCAACCTCAGAACCCACTTGCTGCCTAAGGGCTAGTTTACGCCCAACAAAATCCGCAGCAGAACCAGAACAACCAACGCAACCAGGGCCAACAAAACCGCAGCAAGGGCCGTAATCGTGGGAACAACCAACCTGCAGACCAAGCTGGTCAACCGGCGAATCCCCCCGACAATAATAATGCGGCCCCTGCTAACCAAAACCCTGATCGCTCGCCCAAGCAGGCTAAAAACCCCAATTTGCGAACAAACCACCCTTGTTCTATTTGTGGGGTATATGGCCACTATACACATGCTTTCCCACACTTGGAGTGAGCTCACCAACTTTGGGTTGATGATGCCCATCGCCAAGGGCATGCAACCCCTCAGGCGCCACCTAACCCCCCTCAGCCTCAGCAGCCTCCTTTGGTTCTGCAAAACCCCTTACCAACCCAAGGCGTAGTGAATGCTCAGCCGTTGGCTCCCCCTCAAGCCAATGTGCAACCCCAACAGTAGAACACGTATGCTGCTCCCGATCAACCCATGTTTGACTCGGAAACCCACCACTTGTTGATGATGTCATCAGTTGACGTCAACCTCCAGACTCGTCGGAACCAATATGGCTCCACCACTGAAGCCCCTCCTACTGAGAAAAACCCTAACGCCCATCCCACCGATCAGGTGTTACGCATACCCCCCGCCTCCACTAGAAGGTGCTCCCAAAGCACGTCATTTCCCGCTTCGTCGTATCAACAATAACCCCAATGCACGGGCTGCATCAAACTACAGCATCGTCGATGACTTAGCCCAATCTCCCGCAGCCATGTCTGCATTAGAAGTCTTGAAAAACTGCCCTTCCCAGCGTAAGACTCTACTCTCCGCCATTGGGGCGATTGACCCACATGATTCGAATTTAATGGCATTTGATTTGGACCAATCCAAACCACGCCTGCCTTCCTCCTTAGCATTCCAAGTTTCTGTTTCCGTTCGGAATCTTGTCATCCATCGATGCATCATCGATGAAGGTGCCTCCACATGCATTATGTCTACATTCGTGTGGCAGAAATTGGGATCCCCCACTCTCCAGTAGTCCACCACTGCGTTACGCGCCTACGACGGTCAGTCGGCCCAGCCCCAAGGCCTCCTACCCAATGTCCTCGTCCAGTTAGGTGGTAAAATCGTCCTTATCGACATCGAAGTAATCAATGCCCAATTGGATTATAACCTTTTACTTGGCCGCAGCTATATGTATGCCATGCGGGCGGTTGCTTCTTCCGTTTTTCGTACCATGATGTTCCCCCATGAGGGACGCGTGGTTAAGGTTGACCATCTCACCTACTATGATCCCAGTGCTCCCGCGGCACCCGAAAATGTTCTCCCCATGGTTGAACAACCTGTTTCTCGTGCCACCACCTCGTTTGTTTCCTCTACGGGGCCTGGAGTCTACTCAGACGTGCCGATGACCTCCACCTTTCAATCCATTCCTCCCCCGTCATCTACGCCCGAAGTGTCTGACTTATGTACCTTATCCCACGATAACCAACCACCTAATAATCAACCACCCTTGTTGCCTAAACCACCATTGGTACCTAGCCACATTGGTGTTACACCTATCCATACGATCCCCTTCCTAGTCCCTCCATCGGGAGTAGTAAGCGCCCCGGTCATGGCTACCCTTAGCCTCCCTGAGTTAACTTTGGGATTACCCGTATGGTATCTTTCACCTCCCATTCGCCTGTCGACACCAGACGTCGTCCTCCAACCGGTGCAACCCATGGCTACTACCACTCAGCCACCTCCCGGTGTCTCTACCCCTTCGTCCTCCATGACTCCCCCTCCTACTCCCAAACCCACTGGGGGGAGAGGGCCACAACCTTACACTATTGTACCACCTCCCAAGACAGTCAAAAACCCTCCAGTGTTTCGCACTCCTCCTAAATGCTCGCTGTGCGATGAGTTGGGCCATGCGACTCACCAATGCCCACAGTTACCAGCATTACAAAAACACATGCAGATGCTCGACGATGACCCCAACATCCCAACTGTCGAACTAAACCCCACTCCTAAGCCTAAAGACAAGTCCCTACGCACTAACCACCCCTGTGCCATATGCGGTGTTTACAGGCATTACTCCCATCATTGTCCCGATCTCCCGGATTACAGAGCAGCTCTCTATGAGATGAACAATCTGGATCTTGAGACGGCACCACCCACCATTGAGGAGATCTACCCCCCGGTCTCTTCCCCTTCTGGAGAGGTTAATACCATCTATATGATCTCTTCAACCACTACCCCCCTCGTCAACCGATTTGACGACGCAAACTTTCCGTACCGATGAGGAGATTCTTGAGGCCCTTACCGCCCTGGATTATCCTTGGGATGATATGCATCATCGTTCCTACTTCATCCCAGAATCATCTTCCTCTAGCACCGCTACCCAATTGGTGGTTGAATCCAAAGACTTCCTTCCCACTAAGGTCGACTGGTTCAAGGACCCTATTCCTGCTCCTGATGCCTTCGAGGAAGGTAACATGGCTAACATCTCACCCGTCATCCACATAGATATCTCTGACCCACCTGGCGTCAATGAATGCATTGCCTTAGGAGCCTCCTGCAGTGAACACGAGATTGAGGAGTACCGAAAACTCTTCCGAGAATTTCGTGATGTCTTTTCCTGGTCCTATACCGAAATGCCCGGTCTTGACCCCGCCATCATAAAGCACCACCTTGACACCTCTGAGTCAAGGGGCATAATAGATTCCCTCGACCCTGGGATAGGGGGCATGATCAATCATTTTGAACCTTCCCCATCACATCTATCTCAGCACGTCAATGAACCCATTGTTCAAACCCACACATATGTGATCCATAATCACAAACCCCATCACATAGCATGGGGGCAAGTCATTAACCCTGCTCACTTTTTCACACTTGTGATCTCAACCATTTTTGAGGTCACATATCACTTGTAGATTTGATTTGATTTTATACACCTAGTATTCTGCCCCCGCGGGCCATCATGATACACCTAGTATTATGCCCTCCATTTTTTCGCACAATTTGCACCACCGGATTCATATTTCCGTGCCCGTGACGATGCTTGAGATCATTTCTCGCTCTCACCCCCCGATTTTTTGGGTATTTTTCCAGAATGCCCCCGTCACCTTGATGTACATGCCACATCGGCCGTTACCCGTTTTTGACACTCTTTATATCGTCGGATCCATTTTTTCGCACTCGTGATGATGCTTGAGATCATTTCTCGCTCTCACCTGGTACAATTTCAACATTGTGTCCCGACACCTTGCTGCCTCGGTTTGCGCACCACATCGACCGCCATCGGATTGTTCCACACTTTTACATGAGCCATTCACTCCTGTCATACTGCAAATGTTTTGTTATTTTGCCTCCATTTCATTCACCCCGAAAGGAGGCCCACCAGTGTTCCCCCACCCCTTGCCCTCGTTCTTGGTCATCATACATGTTCCTTGATTGAACACTTCCTCCTTGCCTGGCCATTCCTTTTGTTCGGTATAATTTTATACCTTTTTCGGGCCGGACAAGTCCTTTACGAAAAAGGCACTTAGGGAGTTTCCGTTAAGCTCTTTTCTGACTCCTAAAAGAATGAAAAGATCGTCGAGAAATCTTGCTTCCTTTCATGCTCATTAAAGTACCTGAAAGGGCGTCTACCTAGTATAAGTTTAACCCTTTTCCGGACCTGGTAGACTAATTACGAAAAAGGAATACTCTAGTCACACCGGCTAGAAGAGTTCTTCATTGCATCCTTTTATGCTTATTTGGGCCTTGGAGACTAAACATATGAAAAAGCAACCCCCTGGAGTCTTCTTATTTGCTTTCAGACTCTCTAAAATTGAAAGCAACCACGAGCATGAACTGTCCTGGGCTCGTAAAATCCACACGACAGTACCATTCCATCACTTCAGAGTCTTCTTATCGCTTTCAGACTCCTTAAAATTGAAAGCAACCACGAGCATGAATTGTCCTGGGCTCGTATAAATCCACACGACAGTATCATTTTACACACACTTCTTCTAGTTCCTTAACCCATGAAGAAGTACCCTCCTGTGCCTCCTAGCACTATGATCGATCATCTCGGCAGCACCCCTAATCAGGTCGCCTTTGTTCAGAGTATTCTGCAGTCTCCTGCCATTTTATACCAGCTTGAGTCTCCCTCAGCCCAGTTACCCTCCCAGATCCATTACAGCTATGATCCCTTTCCCCTCAGTCAGTTTCATATGCTGCCAGATCATTCCCATTATCATACTCTGAACAAAGGAAGTTTGAGTCCACCCACTCTACTTGCCCAGTTGTCCCCCCACAGTTTGGTCAGTCCTGCCATCAGTACTATCACATTTCGGTTCTCCACCTCGCACTCCTGTCAAGGAAACATCATTTCCTTGATAGTTGCAGGTCTCCCTCTGTCGACGGCAGCACCTTTATTCCAGAGGATAGGCCCAGAGGCCCCTACGCCTTGGACTTATCACCATCTGTGGTAAGTGCCTACGGATCATTCTGAGAGGAGTCCTCATTGCCTCTCTGAGTGGTTGTTTCTCACATGCTCGACTTCAGCACCTTGATCGCATCGTCGAGAATCGCGTAGGGTTACATCCTTTACATTATTTGTCGAAGACCCCGGATTTCCACCGACTCTAACACATTGGTGAGTCACTTCGGAACACCCAGTTATATGTTCCCGTGGATGTCCGGGCTACGTTAGGCGTTTGTATTCGGAAGCCATCCAGATATCTGCTTCCTTGAGTACCCATTTCAGTTCCAGCTCAGTGTACCATCGAGGTTATGGCTCCCAGTTATTATGATCCAGCAGCTCATCAGTTCCTCTGGTACCCCAGTCAGCTGCACTGTTGATGTTCCAGTGCACCAGTTCTTCAGTTCCCACATGATCATCTCAGCAGTATGTCCCAGATTTTGTGTCCCCTCTGGACTCTTATGATGTACACATTGGTTATGTATCTTACAGGTCCCCCTTTTCGGGCCTCACAGTTATGTTTATGTATCTTGATACGAGCATGGGTATGCCCGCCTCATCCATATATTGAGATTATTCCTCAGTCAGTATTTGAGGTCATGTATATTTCAGGTCCCCATTTTTTGGACCCCATTGTTATTATGTTATATCCTGATACGAGCGTGGGAATGCCCGCCTCGTCCATATGATCAGATGATTCCTCATCCATTATTGAGGTTATGTACTTTTAGTTATTGCAGTTGTTCGGGATCGTTGTTCCGGGCTTCAGTTTGTTTCTTCTCTTCTCTCCACACCCCAGGAAAACCATTCATGACTTATGATGTCCATCGGCCATACGATGAGCTCCTGCCCTCGCACATCAGGGGGCAATCTGTTAACACCCAAAAAGTGTTCACTACTTCATCTACCACATTATATGGCTCATTTGTCCATTTTCCTACCATATTTCCTTTAAAATCCCAAAAAATCCCATTAAAAAACGTCCAAAAGGCCACAAAACCATCAAAATAGCCTCAAAAAGGCTAAAAAAACCCCCTTTTCCTCCAAAAATATCCAAAATTCCTCTAAAATAGCAAAAATCCCCTAAAAAGGGAATAAAAAATATAAAATAATGAGGAAAAGGAGGAAAAAAACCCTATACAGCTGCCATAAACCATATGGTTCCCAAAACCATGGGTCAGCACTCCACCACCAAAAAACTATAAATAGGTGATGGAGACCCCTTATTCCACATCCACAATCAAGTATACCCTTACTCTGCCAAAATCTCTCTCGAAACCCTAGTTCACCATTGAACTACTTTCACCTTGAGAGCCCCTTTTGGCCCATTCCCACCATTGGAGAAAGAGAAGGAGCACATTGGAGCTTGGAGCAACCCTCTTGGATATTGCAAGGAGCTTCATCAACCTTCACATTGAAGGTAATATTAATACAAAACCATTGTTTACAAATTGTTGTTTATTTTTCATGCACATGTTTAGAGTAGTTTCTATTTCTGTTTTAGCTTAATTATTTCCATTTACTGAACTGCTACTAAGGAGTCCATTCTCCTTAGTAGGTGCTCATTCGCACAAGCTAGGGGTAAAACCCTAGCTACACATTCCAATGGCACAAATCCAAAACCCTGGCTCCTATTCTCTCAACTCCCAAATGCCATTTCCAATAAACCAAATGCCATTCCAATAGTGAAATCCAAAATATGTAATTGATGGGAAATTAAATTAAAATGAAATGTAATTTCATTTGTAAAAGATTTTTAATTATTATTAAAAGATTTTTATTTATTAAAACAATTTTTAGTTTTATATATATATATATATATATATATATATAATAACCTTATAAATGTTGCCTTCAATATGGTATATAATTGACAATGTGTTACAAAGTGGATCTTTTAGTACCAATTAAAGCATATAATATAATCACCAAACTTAACATAGAGTCAAGGATACATTGGTCGAGCAAGCTTAGGTTCCGTGGTTGGGACGTCATCATGATTTCTTCCTCTCTACCCGGATTCGAGTCAATCTTATGGTTGTTTGATATACATGCCATTCATATATATAGGATCAACAACTTTTTCAACCAGTATTACATCTGAATATATTGGTTGAACTTATACCTCCAATTCTTATTCTATAGTGTGAGAAATGAAGATCATCCTATGTACATGAAGAGAACAATATATAAATCAAGTACTAGTTAATGAGTGTTGGAGCATAGGCCGCAGCTATGGTAAAGCTGCGAATTTTGAGGAAAAAGGACAAGTAGGGAAGGAAAGTGCTAATGTTGAACAAGCACTAAGTTTTGGATAGAAGGAGACGGTGCGCAGTACGGTGCCAGATGGATGAGCTCAGCACAGATCACGGACCGAAAATCGCGGAGCTCGTGCGCACGTCATAGAAGGATGAATGTGGCTGAATAGAAAGCTCAGCTACCATAATAAATAAAGTGACGGAGTAGAGGGCTCAGCTACCCTCATTGAAGGCTAAGTACAGAAGTTATGGTTGCTCGGATCAAGGAGGAGCAACGGACCAAAGCATTGAAGGCAAAGGACAAGGCACCCATACCCGCAATCTGCGCCGGAAGTCACGGAACTTGTAGGAAGCGGCGACGTGACTGCAAGCGGCGCCTACAGTACACCTAGCCATGTGCGTGGTTAGGGTTTCTGGGGATTACTGTTGGGAAAGGCTCACAGTTTTGTAAAGGTGTGACCGCCATGGCCACCTATATATATGAGTAATTACAAAGAATAGATGTTAGTTAGTTAGCTGATTAGTAGTAAGTGGGTTAGTCAGCCCGCTAGTAAGCTAGCCATTCAGTCTTCTATCGTATTTAAAGAAGAAGAGTCGAGCCAGGATAGCCGTGGAGTTAATCCCTGAGTTGCAGACCGTCTGAGTCGACGTCTGAACTATTGTAATCTCTAAGAGAGACTGGATCGAGAGAAGGGCTCCCAGATGTGTGCGTGGAGTTTCCTGGAAGGATCTAAGGCTGCAGCTGAGTGCGCAGCGTATTGTGTAGCTCTATCAGTTTCTGGTTAAATATAACACTCCCGTGGACGTGGTTTTCCTCGAGGAGGTGAACTTCATACTTTTTCTTGTCAGGATGTTGTGTTGAATGATTGCCTGTTTAGTTTGTTACTTATGTATACATGAATCGTGCAATATCTTTATGAGTGTTAAGTGAGTTCGTGAAGTTCCCTGTAACTATAATTGTTAAGTGGCAAAGAATATGTGACGTTGTCGCCGCAGCGACAGGTGAATGCATTGCTGCGCCGGGCGCGAGAGAGGAAAAGCTACATAGAGTATCGACGCGGGGGATAGTTTCCCCGTGCGCTGGGACGGAGATGCCGTGCAACTAGACGGTTGGGTGAGTTCCGCGCAGTTACACCGAGGGGGCTGCGGAAAAGTAAGACAACCCAGTTTGGGGAATCGCCGAGGAAGAGAGAAACAGTCTCCGCGTCGCCCAGGTTAAGGAAATCTGATTCCTTAACCCCCCCATAGCCACTTCGGGTGAGACCTTGAGCTGCTGCGCAGCTCGTTGCCGAAAGGGCCAGTGCGCCAAGGGGTTTTGTTGCTGCGCTTCATTAAAACCCGGGTCTGCCCCAGAAAGCAGCCAACAAATGGTTCCGTTTCCGCGTGACTGAGACTTGTTATTTCAGCGACACGCGAGATTGAGGCGAAACCCAGAGAAAGAAGGAGCCAACAAATGGTTCTGTTGCCGCGTGACTGATACTTGTTATTTCAGCGACACGCGAGATTGAGGCGAAACCCAGAGAAAGAAGGAGCCAACAAATGATTCTGTTGCCTTGAGACTTACTATTTTCGCGACGTCTGAGATTGTTGCTGAAGCCAACAAATGATTATGTTGCCCTGAGACTTGCTCAGCTAACAAATGTGTTACTGGAATCCTACAGCTAAAGAAATTGAAGACTGGTTTGATTTAAAGGCTAAAGAGTTCGTTGAACAAGAAAATAGAAGCTCTAGGCTCCAGACAGAAGACTGGTTGCAGAAGTATATTTATACTGACCTTCACGAAATTTTCTTTGTCACATTTGCATTTGAATTGCATGCTTGGATAGCCAAGTTAGTAGATACTACACCCACTGTGTATGTTGATCGACCCATCGCTTGGACACCTAAGCTAGTCAATATTTTGAAGCGGGTAGACAATCATGTGTCCTGCGCAGTAGACTTTTGGTTGAATAGTCTACTAGAAGGTTTCATCACTGAGTTTGCAGTAGATACAAGAAAGAGTTTCAGTCAAGCTGAGAGGAGTTTCTTCCAAGCACACAGAGGTAAGTTCTTAAATTCTCTGAACTTATGGATTAAAATGCTTCTGTATGAAAAAGCAAAACTATGTATAGCTTCCGATGAATAGCGTAGACAAGTAATGTCCGCAGATTCTGATAGTGATCCTGAACTTATTGGTTGCACTCGTAGTGGAAAACGGTATAAAGTAGGCCTTCACCAGCATTCTTTTGAATCTAGCCCAGAAAATAGTCAAGTTCCTAGAGCAAGCCATATAGAGAGACAAGGGAGTGCTCATATCCCTTATCACCCCATTACACCGCAAAAGCCAGACGAAGCTCAGTATAACCCCGCAGTAACATCTTCTAGTAGCCCACACGGTACTTCTAGTACCTCTATACCACCTTTGTTCAACCATCCCAGAAGCACTGCTACAGGACCACCACCTCAACCTAGCACAAGAAGGATGGGTGATGACATGAAGCTACCAACTTTTAAGGGAACAAGGATAGAAGACCCTGAGTAGCACTGGTTCTTATGTGAAGCCATTTGGACAATTAAGCAAATTAATGATGATGCTGTTAAACTGGTTCAGTTAGCAACCACACTAAGAGAAAGAGCCTTAACTTGGTTCATGAAATACTCAGCAGCACAGAATAGGACGCTTGCTGATGTAAGAAATGCTATGATTAGAGAATTTAAAAAACCTAAATCAGAATCACAGTGTATAACAGAGCTCAAAGACATCAAGCAGTTATCTACAGAGTCAGTATGGGATTTTGACCAGAAGTTCAAAGCCTTGATAGATCAAGTAAGCTTTGAGTTTGCGCCACAGCAGCATAAGGAATGGTTCATTGCTGCGTTTCTCCCACACATTATACTTCCTCTTATGCAACAGAATCTCAATACTCAGGAACAAGCTCTAGAGATGGCTATGAAACTAGAAGCTTCACCAATTGCTGGAACAAGCAACGATGTTGCGCAGTTGCAGAACCAATTAGCAAACTTAACCTTGCAAGTGCACGATATTAAGAAAGCCAAGGATGTTAAGGAAGAAATTTGGTGTACAAAATGTAAAGCGCAAGGTCATTCAAAGGACCATTGTCCCCTTTTCATAGAGTATATTGCAAACGGAGCACCTAACCCTCTACCACAGGCACAGGGGCCTTGGTGCGAAATTTGTAGAACTAGAGGTCATAGACCACAAGAATGTCACTTACTTCAGAAATATGTACAAACTCCAAAGAACTTATATTGTAATTTCTGTAAATCAGTAGGCCATGATGTGAACAATTGTAGAGCATATGATCTTATGATAGAAAGAAAGCATGATGTTTATAGAGTACAATCAGAGACACAAGGACCCACAGCAGGTCCACAGTATGACCAAACTCGCGACGGTCGAGCAAGAAACTATAGGGGTCGCGGACGTGCAACTAATTTTGGTCGCGGAAGAGGACAGATCACTTGTTATAATTGTGGAGCGCAAGGTCATTTTGCAAGGGATTGCCAAAATCCTACAACCATCTGCAGATACTGTAAATCTTATGATCATGCCATTGAAGAATGCCCTCAGTTGATGGCTAAAATACAAGCAAAAACGCCACAGGTCAATCAGAATATTCAGTTGATTGGAGCAGAACAAAGAGAACTAGCCCCTACAGTTAATATAGTGACGCGCAGTGGAGCAACCACTGGTGCGCCAGAGATGGGAACCGGAAAGCTAGCGACACAATGAGTGCGCCGCGCTAATATTAAACCAGCCCCACTTAATCTGCAGAAGCAAAAAGAAGCATTCAAGCAAGCTCAAGAGTATTTCTCAGACCCGAGACTCTCAACTTCGGTCGCAATTCCACATAATGCCGTCAGACCGCAAATGCTAAGACAAGAGAACCTAGTACAAGAACAGGCCACTACATCCGGAACGCCTGATGAACAGGATGCACTAGGTAGTGTCCATACTTTTCTGAGAAACTGCTTAAAATTGTTGCGCAATGAAAAAGCAACTATAGAACTTCAACACCTCTTGGATAAATGTCAACAATCTGCTTCGACGAACACACCACAGCGTGCTGTTCACCAGATTGGGAGTCACACTAGAACTGGAAAAGAGATGAGCCTCACAGCGCATATTGGCGCATTTGAGATGGACGAAGTCATTTTAGATTTGGGTTCAGAAGTTAATTTTCTCACTATGTAGACATGGGAACAGATGGGGAGCCCTCAGCTTACAAGATCCCCCATCCAGTTAAGACTCGCGAATCAGCAACGAGTCTCTCCATTGGGTAGATTACCCAATGTACCTATTGATATCGAGGGAGTAAGAAGTTCTGCAGACTTTGAAGTAATCAAAATTCTGGATGATAGTAGACCTTACCTAGCACTTTTAGGTATAGACTGGGAATTTGATAATTTGGCTGTCATCAATTTGAAGAAAAGATAGATGACCTTTGAGGATGACCAAATTAGGGTCATTGCACCGCTTGATCCTATTCAAGGACCAAGATATATAGAACCCATTCGGGCAGAAGAAGAAGCGCACCACATGGAGAGTTTGTATCAAATGACTGCTAACCAGAGTGACTATGTCAATCCCACAGCAGACGGCCATATCAGCTGGCGATGCGATAGTTCGTGCACATCAGACTCAGATGCAGGATTGGAAAATTGGCAGAATCGTTTACATGAGGTTTCTGCAAGGCGTTGCGCCATGATGACTAAATCCATTCGATGGATTGGTACATAATTGACTAACACTCCAATTTTTGATGGGTTAACTAACGTAAGTGAATTCATACATACATATGAACAACGGCTTCCAGAACAGCAGCGCATACAGGCACTAGATGTAGCACTGCACGCTACACCCGCAAGATGGTGGGGTGCGCATAAAGAGAATATTCACACATGGCAAGACTGTCGCAGATTGATACTGCGCAGATTTCAGGACACCACAGCAGAAGTATTATGCAAATATGAGGGACAGAGTGACCCCAGATCACATGTTGAAGCATGTACTCAGCAATGGTCAGATATTCCAGAAGATGAGTGGGTTCACCTATTCATCCACACATTGGATACAGTTCCAAGGAACTGGTACACTGAAACAGAATTGCACAGAGGCACTATCAGTTTGCTTCTTATGATAGAAAGTTTTCAACTTACCTTCAGCTTTGAATCAGAACATCCAAGTATTGACTACGCTTTAAAATGTATTAAAAAGAAGGTATTTGAACAATGTCCAGTACCAGAATATTCCCAACCAGATTGGGCTGTCCAGATAGAACATGCCCTTGAATGCTATAATTTCACCACTAGAGAAGAGGACGATGATCCTCGCAACATCAATATTCCAGAATCAGAAGGGACGCGCAATGTTGAAGGTCCTCAGCTTGATATTCCTGCCATCACAGAACACATCAAGCTCAAAAAGATTAACATTG
Source organism: Larix kaempferi (assembly GCA_027924585.1). Lineage (NCBI taxonomy): Eukaryota > Viridiplantae > Streptophyta > Pinopsida > Pinales > Pinaceae > Larix > Larix kaempferi. The sequence continues at coordinate 735,045 of BSBM01000659.1, forward strand.
GTACAGAAGCCGAACCCAAGTTTGCTTCTATAGGAGATTATTGGGATAATGAAACTGTCGGGCATATTTTAGACTTATTACGTGACTACCAGGATATCTTTCCTACCAAGTTCACAGAAATGAAAGGCATCCTAGGAGACTTAGGAGTGATGCGCATACCTCTGAAAGTAGACGCCAAGCCAGTAAAACAGCGCCCGTACAGATTGAATCCGCGGTATAAAGAAAAGGTTAAAGAATAAATTGATAAGATGCTCGCAGCAGGTATTATTGAGCCAGTAGAGGAAAGCGATTGGATTAGTCCTATGGTTGTACAAGAGAAAAAAACAAAAGGTGAAATAAGAATCTGTGTGGACTTGCGCAAACTCAATGATGCATCAGCGCATGATCCATTTCCCACTCCTTTTACGGATGAAGTGCTTGATAATGTTGGAGGACAAGAGGCTTACTCCTTCACTGATGGCTTTTCGGGATACCATCAGATCAGAATCCATCCAGATGACCGCCATAAGACTACTTTTGCGACTGAATGGGGCTCATTCCAGTACACGGTAATGCCCTTTGGTCTTAAGAACGCACCCGCTATCTTCTCTAGAGTCGTTGTTGCTGTTTTTAAAGAATTCATTCACAAGTTCTTAGAATTCTATTTTGATGACTGGACTGTATTTGGTTTATTAAAGAATCATATAGGGAATCTGCGCATGATGTTAGAAAAATGTAGACAGCATCAGATTTCCCTTAACTTGAAAAAATGTATCTTCTGTGCTCCTTTTGGTATTTTGTTGGGTCATATTGTATGCAGACAAGGACTCCTGATGGATCCTGTGAAGGTTGCCATCATTGCCAATTTACCTGCGCCCAACTCAGTCAAACAATTGCGCACTACATTGAGACATACAGGATACTACAGAAAATTTATCAAAGGATATGCAAAGATCACAGCACCTATGGAAAGATTGCTGAAAAAGGATTTGAAGTTCCAATGGACAGAAGAATGCCAACAGAGCTTGGATACACTTAAAGAAAAGATGATCACTGCGCCAATTCTAGTTTTCTCGGACTGGAGAAAAGCCTTTCATGTTCATGTCGATGCTTCTTCCATAGCATTGGGGGTTGTGCTTACACAACCGGGAGAAGGAGGTATTGACCACCCGATTGCTTACTCCAGCAGAAAGCTATCCGCAGCAGAGAAGAACTACACCACTACAGAAAGAGAAAGACTAGCTATGGTGTATGCCCTACAGAAATTCAGGCACTACTTATTGGGCGCACATTTTAAAATGTATACTGACCATTCTGCTTTGAAATACTTGGTCAATAAGCCAGTATTAGGGGGAAGAATTTGTAGATGGCTACTCCTTTTCCAAGAGTATGATTTTGAGGTTATTGTAAAGCCAGGCAGATTGAATGCAGGACCTGACCATTTATACAGGATAGAGTCAGGAGAGGAACCTACAAGTCTGGAGGACAATCTGCCTGACGCGCAGTTGTTTTCTATTCAAGCAGCAGATGAATATTATTCCGATATTCTTGAGTTTCTCACTACCGGGCAAGCGTCGGCTGAGTTTACAATCCCACAGAAGAAGCAACTTGTTTTCAAAGCCGCAGACTTCACTTTAATAGCAGGCCAGCTCTATAAGTTGGTCCCCGATGAAGTCTTGCGCAGATGTATCTTACCACATGAAAAAAGCCCTATCATCGCAGAAGCACACTCAGGTACCGCAGGAGGCCATTTCGCAGGAAAGCCGACTGCGCAGAAGATCTTAGCCGCAGGTCTTTGGTGGCCGACATTGCACAAGGATACTAAGGAATTCTGCAAATGTTGCAATGTGTGCCAACGAACAGGAAAACCCTCAAGGAGAGATGAAATGCCGCTAAAACCCCAGATAACACTACGTGCTTTTGATAAATGGGCCATTGATTTTGTAGGACCTATCAACCCACCAGGAAAAAGAACCGACGTGAGATACATCATCACAGCTACTGAATACCTCACCAGATGGGCTGAGGCGAAGCCAGTTAAGAACTGTGACGCTGCCACTGCCGCGCAGTTCATTTTTTAGAACATTATCACTAGGTTTGGATGCCCAGTGATTCTCATGAGTGATCAGGGTACACACTTCCTCAATGAGACTATAGAGGCCCTTACTGAAGAATTTCAAATTAGTCACCATAAGAGTACACCCTACCACCCTCAAGCTAATGGTACGGTGGAGGCATTCAATAAAATTCTTGAGAATTCCCTGACGAAGATCTGTAATAAACAAAGCGATGATTGGGACCTTAGAGTCACAGCTGTATTATGGGCTTACAGAACCACATGCAAGAAACTAACAGGTCACACACCTTTCAATTTGGTGTATGGACAAGAAGCAGTTATGCCCATGGAATACATTGTTCCCAGTCTCAGAATTGCGCAAATTACAGAGATGACAGATCCTGATACTATGAGCGCAAGACTCTCCCAACTGCTTGCCTTAGAAGAAGACCGACTTTTAGCCAGATTTCATCAATAGGTACAGAAGGCAAGACAGAAAGCTTGGCATGACAGGCACATTAAGAATAAACACTTTGCAGAAGGAGACTTGGTACTCCTCTATGATAGTAAATTCATCAAGTTCCCAGGCAAGTTTCGAGTACATTGGTTAGGCCTTTTTCGGGTGACGAAGATAACTGAAGGAGGAGCAGTTCAGCTTGCGAAGCTTAATGGAGAATTGCTACCTACAATGATCAACGGGAGTCGGCTTAATCTTTATCGCGATGGCCACTCCGCCCTGTCGACTTAATATAATGATAAAGAAGTGCAGATGTCCGGCGTAGTTGAAAGAGACATTGCATTGTCACAGTCTACACGGAAGTTGCGAGACACTCAGTCTCCGGCTTCCCGCGCAGTTCCTTGAAACATCCGCGCATATCGAATAAAAATTTGGGATTGAGCGAGCTTATATTTGCGCTCTTGCGAGGTTTTCCCCAGGCCATTGAACCGTCGCTCTTGCGAAGTTCCCTGTGTCAGTTTTCCGCTTGAGGAGTTCTCGGTGTGGACCCCTCTATATGCACAGTTTCCTAAGCTGAAATGACCCGCCGAAAAATTTGAATTACTGCAGTTATGTAGCCGCGTCTGAGAATAAATGAAGGATAAGCCCGCCATTTAAGTATAGCCGCTCTGACAGATTTGGCTTGATCTCCGTAAGATTTGCATTTAACTCATGCGCTGAAAGCATTAGCCTCTCCCGGAAGCCTGTCAGAGCCCGTCCATCACAATAAATGCACCGCAAACGCGAAGGGGATAGTAGGGTTGTCAACTCATGCATAGCCGCCTATAGCTAGTAACCCCACTTGTCCGCATTTACTATCACCTTTGGCTATAAATACCCCACACTTGTATATTTTCGGGTTACTTTTCTCGAGCTGCATAGTCTTGTGTGAGAATCTAAGTTATTGCTTTCAGAGCCGAGTTGTGCAGAATTTCCTTTGTTTTCAGCGTTCGTATCTTACGCTGTTTCGCCATTTATCTGTGCAAGTTCTTGTTGCTTACATCAGCTCACGACGGAGAACCTGTCAACTGAAGAAGTTGTTCGTCAATTCCTGCGCCGAGGCTTAGATTTCGGCATGACTACTCCGGTGACTGCTTCGACTTATGTACACCCTGGTTGGACCGACCCAAGGCAATCTCCGGGCACTAGAGAATCTCAGCAACAGCTAGAAGAGCCCGTTCCAGAGCCGTTGGCCACCATGGTGAATTATATTCCACCCCGTCCAGATGATGCGCCAGAGGTGCATATCCCGAAGAACGCAAAGTATCCGATTCCGTTACCCCCATTGCCCGTGGGCGTGCGACAAGAAGGGTCCCTGCTTGGACACCTTCCACTGGTCAAGTTCTCTGATTTCAACCTGGGAGACTATAAAATGTATCCTCAATTTGCGCCAGATCGATATCTGACGGTAGTTCATGATCCCACCAGAAAGGTTGATGAATTTACCCCAAAGGGATTTGCAGCAAATCTTGAGCGACCTGGACTCCTGAACCTGTTAAAGCTACCGCACTTCAGGCGTAGCAATGAAGTGAACGCAGTTGTTAAGACACTGCTATCTTGCGTTCATGGAGGTTACCTTTGGCTCGGGAGGCCAATCGGTTTAAATGTCGATTTGATTCATCGTATTACTGGCCTGTCTAAGGTTGGTAAGGATCCCAATATCCATTTTGTGGGAAAGGACAAGGATAGAAAACTGGCTGCAAAGCTGGTGCAGAAATACAATTTAACAAGAGGAGGTCGGGCTTATGACCTCACTATAGTAGAAGACGAAGCACTTAGATTCACAGGAAGTCTGCTTGCAGGCAGACTTCTCACAAAGTGCAGACTGAAGGAAGTTACTGGAGCTGTCGTGGAGCTCGCCATCGCAGCTGCGGAGGGAGAACAGTACAACTGGTGCCTCTTCCTCCTCAAATCTTTCTTGGAAGACTGCCGGAACGTCCAAGATAACCCCGGTCAGTCGTTCCATTTTTCGTGGCTTTTAATTTTATGCACTCTTGTCGGGTGGAAGGAGCCCCCGAACACTCAGTTCCTTCCGCGCCACGCAGGAGAGGCTGCGGGAATCCGCTATGTTAACCTTTGGGAGTCTGCTAATCCCGCGAAGCGCAAGATGAATCGCGCTGTATTTTGTGAATACTACTATCTCCTCAGAGATACCATTCAGGAAATGCCAAGGCTGAGCGAGGAGACAGCAAAAATATATGAAGGAAAGTTGGCCTTTACTGCCGACTTGCATCAACTTTACCTCCGACCCTGCGGCATTCAAGAGGAATGGGCCGTAGGCCTTTACAGGATGACCACCGAAGATGTTGAAGAAACCATCAAGTCTTGGTCAGATGAATGGAGGGAGGCCGCTGATATCGCATTTGCGATGCCACCCGCTGCTCCACAAGAGAAGGATAAGGGCAAGGAAGCCCCCGAGCAAAGAAGTGATGAAGGTTCGACAGAACCAGCAACCAAGAAACAAAAGGTGTCGCATCCCTCTGAGCCCATTCCCTCAAGGATCGACCACTACTTGAAAGAGCAATTTCGTGAGCTGCGGACCGCGCACGCTCACATCAGAAGTGCTCTAGACCTGCAGTTTGTGGAATTGAAAGGTCTAGCAGGAAGAGTTGCGCAGACCCATGCGCCAGCATCTACTTCACAGGCGCCACAAGTAATTCCAAGTACCGAGCGAGTTGAAGAACTTGTAGAAAGGCATACTGTCGTGCATATTCCGCCTACAAGCATGACACTTCCAGATCCGCTAGTTGCACTACAGGTAAGCGCAGTTGGGCCCGTTGAAATAAATTTGTCTCTAATTCCTATAGAGACTCTACAGCTAGTGCATGAGAAAGTTTCTAGTGAGCTGAGAGCTAGAGAGCTCTCTACCTTCCATGCAAACCAAAGACTGCAATCGCAGGAGATAGAGCTGAAGGCAAGCCATAAGAATATCTCCGAGAAGCTCGCACTTTATGAGGCACAAGACACTGGTATAAGAAATGTAATCGACGAAATTGCCCAGGAGTTACCAGCCTGCGAGATTCAGCCAGACCTTCCTCTGGTTGAGAAAGTTCAAATTATTGGAGGAAGGGTGAAAACCCTGGAGCACGAAATAGCTGCTATGACTGAAGACCATAGAACGCAGATCACAGAGCTAGAAGCTCATGTTGCAGCACATCTTTCGGACGATAGCCAGGCACAATTTGAAGCGCTGCACAAAACTTCTACACAACTGAAGAGCAGAGCAGCTGAAGCCGAGAACCTGATGAAGCAAGCTATGGAGGCTTGGACGGAGCTTGAGACGCTCCCTTTCAAAGTTGGTCTGTTTCAACAGGTACAAGCCGCAGAACAGTCCCTAACTGTTCTGACTGAAGAAGCTAAGGCCTTAGACGGCTTAGCAAAAATGAGGAAAATGAGTGAAGTGCACAGAATCCAACAGCAACTGCACAAGCTCCGAAGTGAGGATTCCAACCTCACCAACAACATTCAGCCATTTATGGATGAGTATGCTGACCTTGCCGTCCAGATTGAGACAAAGATTAAAGAGATTGCAGAGTCTCAACAGGTGATTGATAGCACAACTAAAGAAGAAGCCACTGCAGAAACGGTGCAGACAGCCGTGGAATGCGTCGATGAAATGGACTCCGCCATTGCGCAGTGGAAGAAAACATTCGCGGAGACCCAAGCAAAAGCAGATGCGCAAGTAAAGCGACCACGCGCTAGTGCGAGTGGCTCGAGGGCGAGCCACAAGTAAGTGTTAGGGGCCTGTTGGAGCATAGGCCACAGCTATGGTAAAGTTGCGAATTTTGAGGAAAAAGGACAAGTAGGGAAGGAAAGTGCTAATGTTGAACAAGCACTAAGTTTTGGATAGAAGGAGACGGTGCGCAGTACGGTGCCAGATGGATGAGCTCAGCGCAGATCACGGACCGAAAATCGCGGAGCTCGCGCGCACGTCATAGAAGGATGAATGTGGCTGAATAGAAAGCTCAGCTACCATAATAAATAAAGCGACGGAGTAGAGGGCTCAGCTACCCTCATTTAAGGCTAAGTACAGAAGTTATGGTTGCTCGGATCAAGGAGGAGCAACGGACCAAAGCATTGAAGGCAAAGGACAAGGCACCCATACCCGCAATCTGCGCTGGAAGTCACGAAACCTGCAGGAAGCGGCGACGTGACTGCAAGCGGAGCCTACAGTACACCTAGCCATGTGCGTGGTTAGGGTTTTTGGGGATTACTGTTGGGAAAGGCCCACAGTTTTGTAAAGGTGTGACCGCCATGGCCACCTATATATATGAGTAATTACAAAGAATAGATGTTAGTTAGTTAGCTGATTAGTAGTAAGTGGGTTAGTCAGCCCGCTAGTAAGCTAGCCATTCAGTCTTCTATCGTATTGAAAGAAGAAGAGTCGAGCCAGGATAGCCGTGGAGTTAATCCCTGAGTTGCAGACCGTCTGAGTCGACGTCTGAACTATTGTAATCTCTAAGAGAGACTGGATCGAGAGAAGGGCTCCCAGCTGTGTGCGTGGAGTTTCCTGGAAGGATCTAAGGCTGCAGCTGAGTGCGCAGCATATTGTGTAGCTCTATCAGTTTCTGGTTAAATATAACACTCCCGTGGACGTGGTTTTCCTCGAGGAGGTGAACTTCATACTTTTTCTTGTCAGGATGCTGTGTTGAATGATTTCCTGTTTAGTTTGTTACTTATGTATACATGAATCGTGCAATATCTTTATGAGTGTTAAGTGAGTTCGTGAAGTTCCCTGTAACTATAATTTTTAAGTGGCGAATAATATGTGATGCTGTCGCCGCAGCGACAGGGGAATGCATTGCTGCGCCGGGCGCGAGAGAGGAAAAGCTACATAGAGTATCGACGCGGGGGATAGTTGCCCCGTGCGTTGGGACGGAGATGCCGCGCAGCTAGACGGTTGGGTGAGTTTCGCGCAGTTACACCGAGGGGGCTACGGAAAAGTAAGACAGTCCGGTTTGGGGAATCGCCGAGGAAGAGAGAAACAGTCTCCGCGTCGCCCAGGTTAAGGAAATCTGATTCCTTAACCCCCCCATAGCCACTTCGGGTGAGACCTCGAGCTGTTGCGCAGCTCGTTGCCGAAAGGGCCAGTGCGCCAAGGGGTTTTGTTGCTGCGCTTCATTAAAACCCGGGTTTGCCCTAGAAAGCAGCCAACAATGAGCAAGATAATTTATAAATAAGCTAGTGGTTGATAAAAATGCTAATCTATAAGAGTAATTAGTCATTGTGTTAGTCATTTTTATTTGTGTGACTAATTATTTAGTTGTATTTTTTATCTAATGACTAAATTAGTCATTTTTAGGTGTGTTGCTCAAATTTAATCATATTTAGCTACAAAATACTCTCGTGACTAACTTGTTTAGTCACGTAGTCATATATCTCACTTTTTCTACTAGTGCTAAAAGCAAAAAAGCCTTCACCCTTGCTGAGTTATCACTGACCTCCCAGCCACTACCTCGGGATAACCTATGCACGACCATTTACCAGATGAACATATGTTCCTCGTTGCCAGTGATGATCCATGGTATGGTGATTTCCTAACATATCTCCACACTCAAAATTTTTCCCTGCACCTATCTTGTGATGACCGTCGACGCATACGTCACCAAGCCCCAATATACCTTCTCCTCAAAGATGCCTTATATCGTCGCAGGTTCGATACCATTCTAGGACGTTGCTTGACCCATGAGAAAGTCGAGCAAGTCCTCAATGCTGTCATCGTGGATCATGCGATGGCCACCTCTCAGTTCTGGCCGCCGCCGAAAAAATACTCCACATTGGAAATTTTTGGTTGCCAATATTCAAGGATTGTGTCTACGCGGTTAAAAGATGTTCCAATTGCCAAGTCTTTTACTACATGACATGGGCTCTCCCTTCCCCCTCCACCCAATAATCACTGGTGGCCCATTTTGCAAATGGAAATTGATTTCATGGAGTGTTACTCTGCCTTAGTGCAAGGACACAACTATATCATAGTAGTTGTCGACTATATCACTGAGTGGGCCAAAGCAATTCCCACATTCGACTGCACAAGCACCACCACTGCATAATTCTTCTTTAACCGTGTCATTTCACGCTTTGGAGTACCCAAGCAGTTAGTTTCTGACAAAGGAACCCACTTCCGCAATCATATTTTTGAGGAACTGTCATGGTTGTTAGGATTCAAACTTGAATTCTCGACATCCTGTTAGCCTCAAGCTAATGGCCAAGTTGAATCCATGAACAAAGTTCCTAAGACTATGCTCCAACTCAGAGTAAACAAGAAAAAATCCAATTAGCATCATATTTTATTCCCCACTCTTCGGGCATACCACACCTTAGTCAAGACATCCACAGGATTTACTCCATTTCACCTCGTACATGGAGTAGAAGCCGCAATACCCATTGAGTGCCAAATCCCTACACTCCAATCAATTGTGGAGTTGTTACTTGATTCTCCAACCCTCGAGAAATGGTTGTTTACTTTGGAACACCTCGATGAAGAATGAAGGGACTCACTCCAACAAAACGAGGCCATGAAGGTGCGCTCCAAAGCGCGCTATGACCGACAAGTTCAACCTCGCACCTTTAATGATGGTGACTTTGTCCTCGTCTTCAATGTCAAAAAAGAAAGCAAACCAGGACCGGGTAAATTTTTATCTAAATGGATAGGACCCTACGTCGTCAAGCAGTTCCTACCCAAAGGAGCATATATCTTAACCGACCCTAAAGGAATAACCCTCAACAACCATGTCAATGGGTTGTACCTCAAACGGTTCTATCCCTAATTCACACACACCCCATAGGTGAGTTATGATTTTGGTTATTATTTATGCATTGTACATACCTTTGTCATGTTCTTTATTACACTTGGGTATTTTCACCGTATGTCCAGGATAACGACCAAGATCCACCTACTTCTTATTTTTCCATTATAAGAACAAGACTCCATCCCTCAGCAATGGTGTTGGACTTATATCACATGTATAATTCTGAAACTAGCATATAGGAAACATTTTCCCTATGCTTACATTGCATTTTCCAGTATTCTTGCCAATCACCATAGGGTCCTCATCCCCAGTAATGATGTGCCATCAATATCACTATTGAGGATAGCATCTTTCCCCCATTGTTGTGCACACCATTGCATCCCCATCATAATTTAACACCCATGATGTCTCCCCCTCACAAGTCCAAGGAATTTGATATCCCTTGAGACGATCAACCCATAGTTCATCATTTTATAGTTGTGGATTTACTCCCCCACCTTCAACAGTCGATTCCATCAAATTCCTCAGCACATGTTATGATCAAGACTCACAATTGACCACTCACACCTCCATGATCAATCTACTATCTAAAAATATTCCTTGTAATACTACCCCTTCCAAGACACCAATGGAGCCCCCACCCTCCACAGCAACCAATTCTATTCAGTTATTCCCGCAGGAACAATATGCATGGTATTGATTCATGGAGCGTCCATGTTTGCGTTTACAAAACAACCCTCACATCATCATGGAAAAGGTTCCCCAAATCACTCAAAACCATGGGAACTTCTCCCATCATCAAATTGATTCCACAATTCACCCAAAACCACGGGAATCCCAACCATCATCAAATTGGTCTCCCAACACCCCTAAAACTATGGAGATCCTGCCAATTATTCTTTATGTACAAACTGTTCCCCAATCCACTCAAAACCATGGGAACATCACTATTTTGGAAGCAACACCCTGTACCTTTATTTGAACAATGTTGTCGTCAGTTACTCCCCAATTTGGCATCGACAAAGGAATTTATTAGCCTAACGCCTACCATCTAGTCTTGTTTCAAGTCTGTCAATATTACTATTGGTTACAAAATGATCTTGGTTCTCAGGGTAAGACCATAGTCTTATTGTGTACTTCAGCTCTCATTGGCACCAAATCCTCATATTATGAGAGTTTCAGTAGTTGCAGTTGTACCTTGGGGTCTCTTTCAATCAACAAAAGGGATCACCTCAAAGTAAGTAAGGAGATTCATCAATGCTCCCTAACTTCATAGTCTCTCATATGATTGATGTCAACACATCTATTGCATTAGGTAGAGTCGTACGTTTCAAATGTATCAATGTTTTGATTTACAAATCATGGTAGCAAGAGTACAGTCATGTCTTATATCCAACAACCTCACTAGTATTTCTGTCCCCCACTCATGTGGGTTTATCATGGTCATCATTAGTTTCGCGTCTTCGGAACCTATAACAGCATTTCCAGGTTCAGTCACTCTTACATGGATTGAATCTGCCTTCATCCATGTGCTAGAAATATGTTCAGTTGACCCCTCGGTCTCCTCTTATTGTAGTCATATTGATATATTTTCACAAGCATGGGTATGCCCTCCTCATTTGTATAAAACACGATTCTTTGTTATAGCTTCATTGGTTATCACCAACAATCTTCCCCCAAGGGAACATTCTATCCACACTCACTTTAGAACTTCCGAGCACATGGGAAAACACAAAAAAGAAACAATAATGCATTATCGGCCCTACAGTACCTTATGAACCTCATACATCACGAGGCATTTGTTAGCGCCTAAATTTCATGCACATGCAACATTTTGGCTAATCTTCCAATAAGGCGTCATCAACATATAGCATGCAGCTCACTAAAGACATCCTCATCAGATTCAGAAAGGAGCATGAGTCTAAAAATGCCCAAAGACAATAAAAAACAAAAGCAGTGCGCTTACACCTGTGATAGACCACACTACAGTGCATATTATCAGTTTTGTCACCACGCTACACTAGTGCAGATTTTCCTTCGAAATCCGCGCGACTGTCAAAAATGGCGGGACCACAACCACCCATGGTGCATTAAAGGCTCATCAAGGCTCCATCACCTCCAAGAATTCAAATTTGGTCTCCCTATATACTTGGGTTCATTGAATGGCCCCCTTTTGTGTGCTTTGGAGCCAAATCATGGAGTTAATGAGTCCACATTTGGATCTGGTTGTTTCTTGGCCGCTTCTTGGCCTATAAAAGGAGGTCATGGGAATGCATCTAGGAAGGAGAAATTAGAGCAAGGTTATGTTGCTATAATTTTGTTGGAACTTCTTCCACCTCTTCCAATACCTCCAAGCATTATTCAAGCTCCCTTGCCACCTTCCTCCAAGTGGCAAGTGTTTCTCCCATTGCTCCATCTCAAGTTATCTAGAATTTAGTGTGGACAAAAAGGACCTCCCTAAGGGAGATTGTTGGCTTCCCTCTGAATCCCACACCTCCTAGGTGACACTTCTTGTAACAAAATTGACCATTGGGAAATCTAAATTGGTTCTTGCATTTGCTCTGTGTTGTGGTTTGCATCCTATCACCCCTCTTTGTTATTTCAATTTATTTCAAGTTTTTTGTTTTTATTTTGCTTTGGTTCACTAACAAGGGCTTGTAGGATCAATTTGGATTCAATCACATTTGCTTTCTATACAACAATATTGGGTCTTGTTGACAACCTCATGGGATTAAACTCCAAAGTGGGAAGGGTTGCACTCGTCTTCCGCATATTTTCCCACAACAGTAGTCTTCCATGATGTAGAAGAAAATGAGGCTATGTGGCAGTCTCAAGATAAGTATTATGGCATGTAGCAGTGTTATGTGGAAGCTTCAGTATACATGTTATGAGTGTATGTAGTAGCGTTATGTGACAGCTTCAAGAACAACAAAGAGAAACACGGATGCTAGTAGAAAAAACCACTATAAGGAAGAAACAACAACATAATGGTGCCTCATCATGGTAGTATTTAAAGTCATTAAAAACCTCATAAAATAAAATGTTAGGATATAATGCTATCTAATAGATAGCATTAATGCTCTTATAAAAAATTGTTGACCAACCCTAGACATAGCTTTATAAATAAAAATCAATCGACCTCAATATCAAGCCAAATAATCCGTCAAATATCTCATTCATCAATAAAAAGTTTTTAAATGAAATATTCACCTAAAACTTAGATTAAATAAAAGATAGATGCATGAAGTTGTGTGCATGGCCGGTCTTTTACTAGAATCCCTACAAGCCAAGGTAGGGACTAGTAAAGTTTCATAAGTTTTAGGGTTGATACCAAGGAAAAGGGGAAGAAAATAAACCTTCCTTTGAAAGTACAGTGAAAAGCACGAGTAAAATTCATGATCAAACTCCATGTAACGTGAAAAGCATGGTCAAATTCTATGTGAACTGGTTGTAAATATATGCCCTCACCAAAATCGTGAAAAAACTCCAATAATAATTATGGTGAAACTCTATGTAAAGTGGTTGTAATTAAGGTTGCAATGCACCACCAATAATTATGGTGAAGTGGTTGTAATTAAGGTTGCAATGCACAAGCAATAATTAAGGTGAAATTATTTTTTAGTGGTTGTAATTAAGGTTGCAATGCAAAAGTAATAAGTATGGTGAAACTCTATGTGAAGTGGTTGTAATTAAAGGTGCAATGGGTAAGTAAAAGAGCACTTATTATCCCTTGGACTTTAAATAAATTATTAAAGTGGTAGGAATCCAATTTAAGGAAAATAATTTTAAAAATATAAATAATAGTTGGTTTATTTAAGCATAAAAAGTTGGTTTGTGAGATTAATGGGTTACTAAGGGGCTATTCCAACTTGACTACAGTTTTAAAAATAAAAATATAAGTCGGTGTAGTTCAAGTGTAAAAGCTTGGATTGTGGAGTTAATGGGTTACCTAAAGGGGATGTAGAGGGTTGCTCTGTGGGGATAATGATTACCCAAGGGGATGTAGAAGGTTGGTTTGTGAGGTTAATGATTATTTAAGGGGTGTCTTGCATTTTACTACATTTGATGAAGATGATATATTAAGAATTATATTGATTTGTGTTTTGGGTTACTTAAGGGGTGTAAAAGGTTGAAGGTTGGTTTGTGAAGTTAATGGATTATGTAAATTGCGTTTTATTACAACTTGATTAAGATGATGTATTAAGAAATATATTAACTCATCTTTTGAATGTTGTGGGAATCCAACAAAAATTGTGTTTTATATAAAAGTTTTAAATTGTAGATATTTGTAAGAGATTGTTGATAAGATTGGTGTAAAAAGTTTTCAAATATATTTTTTTCCATAAATGAGACTTTTATATTTTCATTGAGACTTTATTTGCACGAAAAAGTTCACCTTCGGCAATGGTGGGTATGGATTTAATTGACACTTAAAGGCTAAATTCAAATTAAGCTTTGGGATTTCTATTATTGAGTAAGATTTATCTTTGTAAGTAAACAGCTAGTATATGACAATATAGGTTATGTGAATTTGGAAGACTCCACAACTCTACATCTAGGATGTATAGGTATTATGAATAAAGAGTCAATATCTTCCATTGTTATCTAAAAGTTAATTGAACATATTGAAATTATATTTTGCATCAAAGGGAGCAGGAGGATGTAGGAGAAATTGGCATTGAGTCAAAAATCATTATAGTGATTGTATGTACCATTTATATTCCCTCTTTAGTTTCTCCCTTTATCGTTCCATGGCATTGTTAGAGGTATGTGTTTGCCTTAGTTGTATTTCCCACTTCAATGATTTTTTTAGCATCAAGCATGACCTTGATGGTCGAGCATTGGTTTAGATATATAATTTGTTTTCCTTTCACTAACCATGATTTTCATGTTTATCTTTTAATCCTCTTGGGGTTATTGGAAAACATTTATGCATATTTATGATGCCCAAAATTAATTTTAAAATGCAAAAACCCATTAAAAATCAAAATAAGAAACAAATTATAATTGAAATTAAATTCCTAAACCTAGGGTTTGACGGTTTTCGAGGGTTTTATCGATTTCATGTTTTTTATCATTTTTGGGATTTGTAATAACATCCTTTATATTTTTGGAGGTTTGTTGATAGTTTTTAGGTTTAATTTTATATATTTCATAGGTTGAATGGAAATGAAAAAATAAAAATGAATAAAATATCTTACAGGCCGAGCACTTTGGCATGCATTCTATAGTAACAGCACTAAGAAATTTGTCTATGGGAAGTTCTAAGAAGGTCATGCGGTCAAATTCAAATTCATTGGTGATCTTGTATATTTTTGTGGATGTCTTACTGTTAGGCAAAAGCAAGAAATAGCATGCATGAAGGCTTTTTCTTGGCTTTTAAATTATAGAGACTCTCAACCAAGAGTTTAGAAGATTGTCAACCAAGAATCTTTCTAACTCCTTACCAATAGTTTGGAACCTAATACAACTCCATGAGCCTCTTGCCAAAAATTATTACTCATATTCTTTTTTTCACCCATGATTATTATATGCACTAATCTTTTTTAAATTTGATCAAATGTTAACCCTACACCTCAAGTTAACTTATTCAATGGTGATTTCAATGCAAGCATAATCACTTAAGGAAGTACTTGGATATTTTAGATAAACTAGCATATGCATGAACCATGAAAAATCTAAGTAATCATGTATAACAAAGTGCTCAAGTGATTTCTCAAAGCCTTAATTTAATTAAGGGAAAAAATGAAATGTAAAATAAGATTACCAAGAACACATTGGGCTTCTAGCAGGGCATAAGATCTCAATTTGTTTTGATTTAATGGCTTACACAAGCAATTTACAATGTAGGATCTCACACATAAGCTTTACAATGTCGACTCAGATATTCTCTCTCATAATAGATCAAGCACGTGTCTCATTCACTTAGGCTTGTTTCTTTTCACCAAGTGAAATCACTTAGTCTAAATAAGCATTCATATGACTAATTAAAGTTGACTATATCAATTATCATCTATAATTACATCCCTTATGTTAGTTTCATAAATTCTAATACATTATCTCGAAGTTGATTGTGTTCTCCCCCAATTCAATGGTGATCAACTTTAACTAGGTCAATAAATAATTTTGACCAAATCATTACTCTTCCAATAGTCAACTTCATGTCAATTCCATGTGCTTAATCATCTTCAAAATACCTTGTCAATGTTTAGACTTTTGTATGCTTGTGCTTGATTGCCTCTATGTTATCACACTTTCCTTCCATTTGTGTTTACCCTCGATTCTTACTTGTTTTATTCTCCTATGATTAATACACTTGAGCTAAACATCTCCATGTTAAACTAACGCGCACTTGGTACAATTTTATGAACTATTAGAATAGGATCTTTTGGGGGTTGTTGAAGAGTTCCGATCCACCTGCGTGATTCTGGGAACTTTCAACACCATTGTTCTGGCTCTAATTCCAAAAAAATAAAAGTCTAAATTATTTGATGACTTCAAGCCTATATCACTATGTCACTACATCCACAAGATCATAGCTAAAGTCGTAGATTTAAGGGTAAAAAACCTTCTTGTTCAATCCATCTCATTTGAACAATTTGGGTTCCTTTCAAGGAAACAAATTCAAGATGCTATAGGAGCAACATAAGAAAGAATGCACTGTATCAAAACTAAGAAACTATATGCCATGGTGTTGAAATTGGACCTCTTTATGGCTTATGATAGAGCACACTAGAGTTTGGCTCTATATGGCTAATGCTTATTTTCATTTGGTTCAAGTTAAGCAAGCGTTGTCATTGGTTGATAGCTCAAAGTTATCAAGATGATCATCTCCTACACAAACACATATTCTCCATCCTCAACTGAGGATTCTCTTGATAGCCATACTTATGAAGATAATCAAATTGACTAACTAAATATTTTTTTTTATTTTTAAAGAGACACAAATAATTACCAACCAAATCTTTTTGTTTTGATATTTTCTAGAGTATATGAGTATATCTCTTTATGAGTATATCCCTTAGAAACTATTTTTGTAAAAGCATAATAATGATAACACTATATAAATAATATATATTTAGTTCTAAATTTTGTTTATTTCACACTACTTTAAACATTTACAAAATATATCTTCTATACATTCAAATGAATTATACAATTTAAAAAAAACACTTTAAATTACATTTAACTCAAACACTTATATATTTATCACATAATTCACTACCTCAAATTCAAATTTTCCATTACAAATTCTATTAAAATATAATAACATCACTTATACTTCTATATTTATCACATAATTCACTACCTTACATTCAAATTTTCCCCTACAAATTCTATTAAAATATAATAATATCCAATATATGTAAAAAGTAACATCTAATTCACAATAACACGAACAAGCCCTAACAACAAAATCTCAATATGAAACAAAGGAATGAGACCAATAGATCACTTAAGAGCAATAGATAATAAACAATAATAAATTTGGAAAATATCGGGACAACCCTCATGATCTTAGTGGGAACCCACCGAGAGTTTCATTAATGATATTTATGATAATGATAATTAAAAAAACTAAAGTCTCTATGTTTCATTATTAATTGTAATAATGAAAAAATTTGTGATCTCGCATCTTTTAAGGGGATTAGATTATAAAAGTTTATTTATCATGAGTTTAATATAACATATACAAAGATTATACATATTATTTTAATTGGTATTGATAATTAATAATAATTTGTTAAATCATAAAATTTGAAGATGAAAAGTATTTTATCTTAAAATATTTTGAATCACTATTTGTTTATGCCTTGAATACTACTTCTTACAATTTAGGAAAAGCATGCTTGCTAGTCCACGCCAAATTCTAAAATATAAACACTTATTAATATCAATGTGCTTGCTAATTCACCCTAAATTCTAAAATATAAACACCTATCAATATAATAAATCGTAATTTCAAAATATTTGCTAGTGTAAAAACTTTCTTAAAGTTTTAACTTATCAAAACTATTGTGATTTAGTGATTGATTTTCTTAATAAATATGAAGCACAAAAATAAAATTTTGAAGTAAACCAAGTAATTCCTTACATTTTTTAAGGTTTAATAAACCAAAGTTGATCTCAATGGAAAGTTAATAATCATAATCAGCATAAAACCAAATCATCATTATCATTACATTAAGTGGAATTCACCTTAAAAGCAAGTGTTTGATCCTTAAAAATCATAAATTAGTAGAACCAGCATAGATACATCTTAAATCTGGACCTATCCACCCCAAATTCTAAAATATAAACACCTATCAATATCAATGTACTTGTTAGTCCACCCCAAATTCTAAAATATAAACACCTATCAAGGTAATAAATAGTGATTTCAAAACATTTGCTACTGTATAAACTTTCCTAAAGTTTTAACTTATTAAAACTATAAATTTAAAGCACAAAAACAAAATTTTGAAGTAAACCAAGTAATTCCTTACCTTCCTAAATTTTTAACTTACCAAAATTATAAATTTGAAGCACAATAAAAAATTTTAAAAAATTGAAGTAAACCAAATAATTCCTTACATTTTTTTAAGGTTCAATAAACCAAAGTTGATCTCAATGCAAAGTTAATAATCATCATCATTGCATTAAGTTCTTAATCATTACATTAAGTGAACTTGACCTTAAAAGCAAGTGTTTGATCCTTAAAAAATCATAAATTAGTAGTAGAACCATCATAGATCCATCTTAAATCCAGATATCTTAAATTGTGTACATGTCCAGAAAAAAATTACACCTCAAAAAATTTGATGCTTCTTGGTGCTTGATAGATCTCGGTTTAAGATGGATCTATGTTGGTTTTATTTTTTTAATTTTATGAGCCCACATGAATCTTTTTAATTATTTTTTATTTGGTTTTAATCTTTGCACTTAGAGTAGCTAGATGCTCTACAACCTAGTATGGGCGAGATGTTGTAACTTGTAACATTGTGTAACGTTATGTGGTGTTATGTAGCCTACATTCCCATAAAACAAGAAAATATTGATTTCATCTTAAACCTGGATATATCAAGAAATTGAATTCCTCTTGGTGCTTGATAGTTCCGGGTTTAAGATGGATCTATGTTGGTTTATTTTATGAGCCAACATGATCTTTTAACTACCTTATGTGACAACATCTACCCCATATTGGATTGTAGAGCACCTGGCTACTCTTGGTGCAATGAATATATATATATAAGCAAATTTTGATACTTAAAAATCATAAATTAGTAGAATAAATAAATATATATATACATGAATAAGTGTTTGATACTTAAAATCATTAATTAGTAGAATGAATGAATATATATATATATAACTCATTCATTAATTTAATATCTAATTTAATCATATCTTTTAAATAAATTATGATTTTAGTTTATTTGATTAAGGTGTGGGTTTTTTCAACAAAAACAATTCAAGTCCAATTCCTTCAAAAATGACTTAGTTAAAAAACACAAAAAACACCTCAACTGAAAGCACAAAAACAACTAAAAACAACTACCGTCAAATGTAGTACATAAATACATAGACTCTGAAGCCCTTGAAGCAATCCCAAAGTTATTCAAAAAGTTGCCTTGAAGTATGCCTGCCTTGCTCAATTAAAACGACAAGTTAGAACATCACAATCCAAAATCTTACAATAATGCAAATTTATCAATCCTAAAATCTTACAATCTTACACTGGGCAAATTTAATCATGTTGACAAAATTATCCAGTCGTACATTCTCATAGGTTTCCAATCTTATGTTTGTCCAAAAAAATTATGTTATTATAAATTTGGTTCTTTGAAACAATAAAGTTTTTTTAATTAAAAATAATTTATTTTTTTAAGATTCCAAGAAATATCTCTGAAACTTACGAATATAAATTTTAAAAATAAAATTTTAACAATAACCAATCACAAAACTTTGAAAAATAATTTTCAACGCTATTTGATCAAAACTTTAAAAAATTATAGATTGTAAATCTATATTTTAAAATGTGTAAATCATTTATCAAAATGTTATTCTAATTTTATATAAATTGCCATTTGTCACGAGTAACAAGAGAATATAATCATACATTATGAAAAGACAAATGACTAATCAAAACTTGCATATATAAAACTAGTTAATCTTTATCAAAATGTAATGATAACATTATTTTAATTTAAAATGTAATTGCCATCTATTACAACAAGAAGCAACCATCATGTGATCACATATAGCTAAAAAAGGAATGACCAATCATGAATTAATACTGTCTTGGTAGTTGTAACTAAAGAAGTTGACAGAAAACCTAATAAATATAAATAAAATACATCCCAACAACCAATTGCCTCAGCTCAATAAAATCAAAGTTTATATGTAACATGCAATAAATTTTAATAATATAAAATATATAATAAATGCATATTAAATGGAATGGTTCTCCCAGTGATCAATTGACTGAAATACAATTTTACAAAAAACTGCAAATACGTAATAAACATAACATTACAGCTAATTCTTGAACGATCAATTGACTCATACAATTTACAAAAAAAAACTGAAAACTTCAAATATGCAATAAACATAAAATCACAGCTAAGTCTTGAATTTTGCAAGATAGTACTAAAGTCAAGTCCCTTTAACATTGCAAATTCTTTATAATAAACATAAAATTACAAACAAGTCTCCGCAATTTCAAACAAAAATATATATTTTAAAAAACCTCGCAAGAGACACTGCAAACTCAAAATAAAAATGGTATGCACACTTTTAAAAGCCTGTACATGTGCTGGAAGATAATATATGGATGGTTTATTTTACATGGCCCATGTGACCATAAAAAGCTCAATTCCTTACTTTTTGCTTAACACTTGAGAAAAGTGCATATGCTCACTAGCTCTACTTTAAAAGAAAACTTATGAATAGTATTTGTATTATTAAAATTCTGCACATGGATCTTTTTGGATCCTCATAAACTTTAGTTTTTTTCTAAAATCAACCACCATATGATGTGATATAGCTTTCACCATTTATAAAATTCAATAAAATATATGAGAGCTCACTTGCTTGCTTGAATGACTCCACAAGCAACCTCAGAGACCCAGGGAAGATTTGACACCACTCTTTAAGAATACATTTATAATTCAAATAATACCTTGCCTATAATATCTCCATTGCTGTTGGAGATCACAATCTGATTTCCCAATACAGGCCATATTTAATTTTTAAATCTTTTCGATAAAGAAAAGTTGCAAAACAAAACCATAAAATACTAAATACAAAATGAGAGAAAAAGGTGTGTATGTTTTTTGAAATTGTGGTCAAACGGACGTTTAACACACGTCGAGATTTGAACTCAGGACCATACCGTGCCAACCCCGCAGCTAAATTTAGAAAATTGGTATCACGATTACCTCGTTCAATAGCAGCCGTTTAGCGCCGATGAGATTCAGTTCACGCAATAGCTACGGAAACGTACGTTATACATCTGTCGCTAAATGTAGATAGCATTTCGTATTTGATGTTGTTTAATTGAAAAATGCAACGAATAAATCAATAAAATAAATGTAAATTAAAACCCGCACCCAAATTTAGAAAAGAGAATATTCGGTGCCACGATTAACTCGTTCAAGAACAGCACTTTAGCGCTGATGAGATTTCTTTCACGGAATTAACTTATTTAACTACGGAAATGTACGTGTTATAAGTCTGCTGCTAAATCTAGATAGCATTTCGTATATGGAGATGTTTAATTAAAAAAATGACAAATGGAACGAATAAATAAATAAAATCCACCTTTCCTTCACATTCCCTGAAATAATTCAGTCCAACACTAGCCAAACCCAAGATTCTCAATCTAAGCTAAATCAATCTAATCTGCAAAATGGTCTAAAGATTGTACAGAATACAATGAGAAAACTCACGTACTGAGCCCCTACATACACAGGTTAGCTAGGTAAGCACTAAAATGAATTCACCGTCTGGTAACGGAGAAATTTAATGTTCTTCCCTAAAGTTCCCGTCTTGTGTGTGCTACTGTCTAGTCTATCCAATTGTTTCCTCGTCTGGTTCTCCCCCAAATGGTACACTGTGTTTTTCCCGTCATTTCACGTCTGTGGGTTAAAC
Source organism: Larix kaempferi (assembly GCA_027924585.1). Lineage (NCBI taxonomy): Eukaryota > Viridiplantae > Streptophyta > Pinopsida > Pinales > Pinaceae > Larix > Larix kaempferi. The sequence goes on from BSBM01000659.1 coordinate 756,457, forward strand.
TGTAACGGACACTTGCGACGGTAGAGAATTGTCTGAATACGACTCTTTGCCTTCGTCTGAGCATGTCTGGCACGATATTTCCGTCTTCTGTTCTTCTTCTTCTTCTTCTTTCTGGCGTCTCATTTCCAAGATTTTTCTGTGACTATTGGAGTGAACCTCGCTCAAATACGTGGGGCTTATTGCCGGCCTGTACTCTGGAACGAGTCTGCCGGATTTGAACCTCACACCGCAAGCATTACAGAGCGTCTTTGGCCCTAAGGGTCCGGCTCTCCACTGAGGGGTCTTTTGTACATGGCAATGGCTGCACCTTCGTGGCTGGGAACCGTCCTGGGCTTTCTTGCTGTAGGTCTTCTTGTGTTTCTTTACCGGCCGTGGTTGGGATGAATCCGAGCAAGAAGAGTCCGAAAACTGAGTAAAAAACACTCCGTGGGATTCGAAACCGGGATTCGGTGGAAGAAGCGGGCTGTGAGACCAGACACGACCGCCACTGCGAGACCTCTTACTCCGTGCCTTCACCGTAATCCATTTGCATGTGGCAAAAAAAACATCTTCTTGGCCATACTGTGGCTTGGTTTCGTCATTATCGTCTAAGACTGTCTTTTTTCTGTCTGTTGACGGAACTAGCTCGCTGGCAGGCCTGCAGACAGGTGACAATTCTGGCATAAAGGAATCTTCCACAAAAGTCGAGAGCCATTCGAGGTCCGCAAGGGTATCCATCTGTTAAGAGACAGAAATAAAAGGTCAGACAAACCAGAAAAGCCAAAGAAACGGCAAAACAGAATCATTTGTTCCCCAAAATTCGAAGGCTTACAGGAACGCAGAGTTCGGCGGCAGGAAGCTCCTCTGTAACTTGGGTTATCGAAGAAGAATTATACTGTTCAATAGACCAAGCCGAGACCTCCGTGGACTCAGAAGTGTTCTCTTCATCGTTCTCAATAGGGGCTCCAATGTCGTCATTTGAGAAGTCGAGGAGGTCGTCTATGTGGAAAGCTTCCCCAATGGCACCCCAAGTCTCGGAATCCATAGATAAAGGCCTCTGAACGGTAAAAATGAACGGCTCCCCGGGCTTCGAACGCTGGACCTCTATCCTGCGAATTAAAACACGAGGAGTTGTGAGAAAGGGCTCTGGGAGAATAGGCGTGACTTCTAAACCAGTCAAGCAATCCGCCATGCAGAAACACACACCAGCAATATGACTCGCTAAACAAAGGGAAAAAAGAATCCCTCAACAGGTGCCGCCATGCATGGTGGTACTATAATTCAATACACCGTCACACTGCTTGCGTGAATTAAATTCAACCACTTTTTAAGGTTTCTGCCCTTCAAACAAAGCCAAGAAGGGCCTAAAAAACAGAGACACAGAGTAAAGAGCTCTGCTGAGCTACAACTCCTGGAAACCCACCTTCAAATAAAAGAACACACAATACAGAACAATACACGGCCTCTAGCAGGCTCTGGTATTGTCACCATTAAAGCTTTAACAGAGATTGTTCATTGTTTCCGGTTAAAAGAAGCAGCAATTCATTCATTCATTCAGCCATCCATTCATGTTCCTTTAATGATCATAATAATAATAATAATACCTGGTGGGTTTGCTTTGATTCGAAGTCACGCGTGGGTAAGAATGCGAGGAGGGAGTGAGGGGAACGAGCAATGGAGGGGGCAGCGGGGGCACTGGGCAGAGTTAAAGAAGAGTCCGTGTGGAATAAGCGTTGATGGACGACTGTTGTTTTGTTTTTTAACACTGTTGCTTAATACTATTCTAAGCATAGAGGGCAAGCCAGCTTGGACCGCATCCACAGTTCAAACGATTCATTCAAAGCCTTTATTTATTTGAATTCCGATAACAAGGAAAATGCCAGGCGGAAAATACCACGAAAAAGCATTCCCCTTCAGGTTAACCACCCCCTCACCAATTCCAAGGCAAAATTAGAATTTTAATCACTCTCATTATATTCCCTCCTTCCCATCCAAACTTGCCCCTCATTATTATTATTTTACCATTCGACTTTTTCAACAAATAAAAATTATTAACTACCTCCCCCCACTTTAAATATTTGGGTGCCCCATCTCTCTCATCTCACTTTAACTTTACCCTTTTTTCGCCCTAAAGTATTTAGGGTTTTTTTTTAATTATTCAAGTATTTACTCTTTTCCCGGCTTTGGTTTTCAAAGTATTTATCCTAATCATATCTAACTATAACTTTGTCCCTCCAAAATTAACACCCCATGTCTCCAATATGACTAGAGACAGAGGTGACCCACATGCCAGAACGCCTAGTACATGGTGCAAAAAACGATCCCATTGCCACCGAGCATGGCCCAGACTCAATCAATTCATCTATTGTTTTGTCATATATACCTTTGTATTCAAAAAAATGGATCCGAAAACTCTGCAACAACAACCACATCAACAAGCATACGTATACCATGTTCCATGTCACATGCCCATCTACAAAGACTAGACACAAACAACAAAAACCCCACCACCTCTTGCCAGTCCACACAGATACAAACTCTTCTTGCTTTGTTATTAATTTTCAAGTTTCAGTTACATGACAAACTCCCTCCATGTTCTCTAACCAAGACCTCACATGCTAAGGAAATTTCAATTAAAATCACTATTCAAATCTAAAGTTTTTCAATGCACATCCAATCAAGATAGAAGGTTTCTAAGCTATTCATCTTTCCCTTTCATAACCTACACGGAGAAAAGTCAAAAGTAGTTGACATATGACAGCTACACTGAATCTTACAAAGTTATATCACCAAATTATCACTAACCTAAATCTTTGGGTTGATTAAGCAAAGGTGGTGATATTCTTAAAAATAATCTAATATTTTCCGACTTATGGAACAATAATATCATCATTACTAAGAATATAATATATACTTAAATTAAAAAATATCTTAAAAATTTATCACTTTTGTATTATAATTAAGGTTATATCACTTTTGTATTATAATTAAGGTTATAGTAATTTAAGAAGTTAGCTTAATATGTATTAGAGTCAATGTTGCTGGGTGGTTTTTTTTTTTTTGTCTTTTCCACTCTAGCAAATGTTCTATTAAAAATTATTTATGTTTACCAACTAATTAATTAGAAATCTAGTATCCATAATTATTGACAAATATAACAAATTTGTAAAATTATAATGTTAAATTAATAATACACATAAAACAAAACTTAAAACTTACTCAATGAATAAAAATGAAATGTTATTATTTCCACGTAGATTTAGGTTACCACAGATGCATTGCTTGATTTATAAAAATGTTCATGTGAAGAGTCACATGCTATAAGTTCTAGAAAGAATCCTACTTCTTCTTGATAAGTAATAGATGAAAATAATAACTCATAAGAAATTTAGCATTTATTAATATAAAGTTGTATTTGTTGTGCTATAAGCTAATATTAATTACACACACTAAAAGTCGATTAATAATTGAGTTCTTTTAGAATGGGTGAAAGTGGAATGTTGTCATTACTTTTAACAATATTCGTAAGTTTTATGTTGATATTATTTAGATTATAAAAATATTTTTTGATGAGTAAAAATAATCATGAAGTAATAAGTAGTCTTCTTGTCAATTGAGTGTAGATCGGGTGGTTGGGAGGAATGTTGTTGTCTTTCCAACCCCGGTTCAAATCTCCCTTTGTGACACTTGCTCCTTGGGAGCTAACTTTGACTATGTAATGATTGTAATGCTAGCCAGACCTTGAAATATCTCGATGGATGTAACCCTCTAACAAATGGTGAACCATCACTTAAAAACAAAAAGTAGTCTTCTTCCACTTTTTGATAAATGGTGGATAGAATTAATAATTTATAATAAATTTAATATTTAGCATGTAAAAAAATTAAGATAAAAAATTTAAACCCCAAAAAATTGGATCCCTCTAGATGTTTAGTAGATCCGGGTTTAAGATGGATCTATGGAGGTTAATAATAAAATTATCTATTTTTTAAATTATAACTTATTACTTGAGATGTAAATTTGTTCTTGATGTGTAAAAAATTTACAACTCAAAAAAATGGATCATTCTCGATGCCTAATATATCCAGGTTTAAGATAGATCTATATTAGTTAATAATAAAATTATTTACTTTTTAAACTATAACTTATTATTAATTAAATATCAATACAAACTCTAACTTAATATTAATTAAATATAAATATAAACTATTAATTAAAAATGAGATAAATTAATAAAATTAAAATAAATAAATAAGATTTTCCAAGTTGTTAAAAGTGGGATGTAGTTATTACTTCCACCCAAATTTAAAAATCACGGTATCCCGATTATAAATGAAATTAATAAACCCATCATAAATTTAAGGGTTTATTGATAATAAAGTAATCTATTTTTAATAATCATAGACACTTATGGATTAAAAATTAATAACCCATAGGGATTAATTGAGAATAAAGTAATCCATTTGTAATTGTATAAGCTAATATTAATTAGGCACCACGTTCTATCTCACCTAACAAATTCAATTCAAGTTACTACCACACTTATCTCGTTCTTCCACGCACATGAAACCTGTTCAAAATTTGGACCTGGGACCTGGGCTAGCTTTAACTAATTTGGGCAATTACAATACTAAATTAATTCACCCCAACAAAGTAGGGAGAGTATAGTTAGCAAACATTTCACCGCCGTGTTTGACACGGCCAGCCGGCCTCGTTTTTCTTTTGACTCCTTGGGGACGACGAACAAATCATTCTTTCGAACCCCGGAATTTAATTACCTCACCGTTTGACTTTGTTTACATTCGTGATCCGAGCCGTTTCACGCAACAACCTTAATCATCCTCATCCTTCTAAGTTCTCCCTCCTATAAAAAAATTTAAAAAATAAATTATAATAAAATCCCATATCCGTCGGCGAATGAGCGAGCTTCGCACGTGGTGGGCCCATGTAGGACGCGCACCACCCCAATACGCAGGACTCTCGTGTAGCTCGTACAAATCTACAACCTACGAAGACACGGACACGCACGCTTAATTACTTAGTACTCCACCTTATTAATTTATTTTTTATTGCCGACGGTACACGTGGCATATTGACTGGACCAGGACGCGTTAACATTATCCGTTCGCATTAATGGCGGCTCCCTCGAGCTCACATGGGATCTCACCTCGGCCCGGTCAGTCTCCCGCTGTATTGTCACGGTTATTTTAATTATTTATTTTGGGCTTTCCGTCAAATTTCTTTTTGCTTTTAAACGTGGAACGGAACGGCCTCGCCGCCCGTCTCCGTCTTTTGACAGTTTGATCCCACGATTTCCGTCCGATTCCCCATCACTGGCCGCTGCCGCCCACTGGTTTTGGTCGATAATTCATCCGTTAATTGCTCCGTCTATGTGAGGGAAAGTCGTCAGCCCCTCCTTTCTAAGATGTTTTGGAGTCAAGTGACGTTAATTGCTCCGTCTATGTGAGAAAAGTCGTATGCCAATCCTTTCTAAGATGTTTTTGAGTCAAGAGACGTTAAACAACAGCTGACGTTTATTTGGAATCTTCCACATGCTTTTTCCTTTTTAAATTGCAAGCCCCTTCCCGGTAACTACCACCACCATGCAAATATGATTTTCTATTCCTCCTACTTTATCCCAAACTTTCCCTCGTTCGAGAGACCCCCATTGACCATGAGGCTTGCCAAAGTGCGGTGCCGCCAAACCAAACCAGAGCATTGATCCAAACCCATGCACTCCTTATGGGGGTGTTAAAACCCACCACCGACAACCAACTACCATGCCTAATGCAGAGTAGGGCCTCCATCCACCAAGCCCATAGTTATAACGATTGTACGTTTCCATAGCCTTGCGAAGCAAGCCCCTTCTCCACGTGTAAATAGTCATTTTGTATGTGAAGAGCTAAATGGAGAAGAGTTGATTTCCAATCTCTTTATTCAAGTACAAATCTCTAATGAAATATGGATCCATTATGATAAGGTTAGAAAAGGTTAGAAAGGTAGACGCTTCCTTGAGTGGGACCCCATTTTGGGTGTGTCTTTGGATGTCTTGGCCTTTGCTAAGTCATAAATTTATGTCAAGTGTTGGCTTGTGAGCTGTTGGCAATAGCATAGGGTTTAGAGTGACAACCAATCAAATTTGAACTTGGGTCTCGCCCAAGTAAACTTGATAAGTTACGATATTTATAAAAAAAACAATAGATCCAAAAGTGGTATTCATATGGTGTATTCATTAGGTTTCAAGCCCCTACTCCATGATGGAGCCATCTAATCTTGTAACAAGTTTCCCTCTAGTTGTTAAAATTTAGCAATACGAAAAGGTCGGAGTTTCCATTGATTCAAAACTCGGATTGAATTTTTAATGAGCTCGATCGACTGAGAATTGAGAAAAAGCCCTCGAAGATTGTTCCATCATACATGGATTTTGAATCATCGTAGAATGCTACTCATATATGAAATTCATGCCATATTCTTAATAGATTTGTGCCAAAAAAAAGGGTCTATTTGCTACAAGATTAGCTTACTCCCCCTATGATTTACCATCCACTTGCATTTGAAAGTAATGCAATGCCAGTTGATTTTATCCCACAAGAAAACACAATTTTGGACCAAATACATTGTGTGATTTCTAATTAGGTTAACCATTCGCATACATTTTAAGGGCATTCTAACCATCATCCATGATGTAATGAAATTGACCATGCATGTGAACCTATAGAAGACGTGTAATATGTTAAAGTATAGCCATCCACCAACTTAGTCTTCATTAATTGATGAAGTATATCTCTTACAATATGTAGATAATGAATTCAAAAGGGCACTTTGTACTAAGGACTATGTATGGTGATCGTCCACCACAGAGAGGAAGTTGTAAGGATGTTAGTTTGTGGTCATACAACGTACATTCACATGAGGCAAAGTGTGAAGTGCACCACTTAGTTTTAAACAAAGTATCCTAGCTATTAACAAATATATACCAGCATAGATCCATCTTAAACCCGTATCTATCAAGCACTGAGAGGAATCCAATTTATTGAGGTGTATTTTTTTTTAAATTTAAATTCAAGAAATTTGATATATCTTGATTGATAGATCCGGGTTTAAGTTTTAAGTTTTTATTTTATAAACGAACCGATTTTTTAATTACTTTTTATAATATTTTATTTTATGAGCCAACACGTTTTTTTTAAATACTTTCCATAGTTTTTTTATTTTATGAGCCGACATGAATTTATTAATGGCCGGCATAATATAATTTATTACTTTGTACTTTTTTTTTTACTCGACAAACATACACACATGTTACAACATCTCCCTCATACTACACTCGACAAACTCGACAAACTCACACATGTTACAACATCTCCCCCACACTGGACTGTAGAGCACCTTGTTTCACTCGGTGCAACAACTTTGCAATGTTGCTTCTTCTGTACATATCACAAAAGTGCCCCTATTATACCCTTACCATTATCTAATATACATATCACAAAATTGCCCCTATTATACCCTTAACATTATCTAACCCATCACTCACTTCAACATGGTTGTCTGTTGTTATCTTTCCTTGTATCTAAATGATTTATATCCTTTAAAAAACAATAACAATACATTTAGACTAAAACATAAAAATTAACTTTTTAAATAATAAATTGATAATACTATTTTTACAAAATTAAAATTTTCAAAATACATTTTCAATCTTCATTTTTCAAATCACATTTAGATCAACTATCTATCTTGAAACACTACCAAATTTCTCGTTAATCAATTGCTTTAAACCTCAACATTCACCAAAGTAAAACCTCTCCATTACAAAACTTAAACAAAATACGGTGAAATCAACCCCATCTCCTTCTCCATTACAAAACTTAAACAAAATACGGTGAAATCAACCCCATCTCCTTATATAAACAAAATACGGTGAAATCAACCCCATCTCCTTATATTACTCCATGTTAAAAAAAAATCAAAATGTAAACTCAACTTTACCAACCCAACTTTAATAAACAGGCCTTTAATGCTTATAAAAAAAATATTAATCACAAAAATACAACTAAATTTTTGTTAAGGATCAATTCCCTAATAAAAAATGTAAACTCAACTTTAAAAAAGACCTTTAATACTTATCAAAAATATGAATCACAAAAATATTTTTTTAAGGATCAATCCTCTAATGCTCCATGCAATTCATGAACATGTACTATCGAAGCTAACCAACACACCCAAAATGACAGGACAACAATCAAAAGGGAAACTTAAAAAAAAGACCTTTAATACTTATAAAAAATATGAATCACAAAAATACCACTAATTTTTTTTGTTAATGATCAATCCTCTAATGCTCCATGCAGATTCATGAACATGTACTATCCATGCAGATTCCTGAACATGTACTATCAAAGCTAACCAACACACCCAAAATGACAATGAATAGGACAACAATTAGAAGGGAAATTACGTATTTCAAGCTCCTTGTAAAATTTGCCTTATAAAACATTGATCTGTACTTTATTTGGCCTTGGTCTAAAAACCAATTCTTCATCCTTCGTCTTTGTGTTATTCTTCTAAAATTATTCAACTTTATAATAAAATAAATAGACATAAGAAAGGATTATGTTTTCGACCTTTAAATGATACGTTGGTGGGCATCATAGGATTGATATAGAATAAATAATTACAATTTTAACACCCCTGTTTGTTTGGTGAGTATTACACCATAAGATAAATTAAGAAAAACTTTGTACAATTTTTCTATCTTGAAAATTCAAAATCAGTGGTTTGCCAAGAGGGTATAATTTTGGAGTTCTTTATGGGAAAGTTATTATTTGTTTTTTATTAGTTTAAAACTTCTAAACTTGATGTAGTTTCATTGGACATGATGCCTTGTGTTTTTCCTCTTTTTCTTGACTTGAATTAATCCTCTTTGTTTTTTTTCTAAACAAAACAATAGGAGGGGAATTTACCTTGCCTTGCTTTGTATTAGCAACTTTTTCTTTGTTACCAAGAGTTTTTACTTCTACTTCAGTGGCTTATGATGTGGAGGAATCTACCACTTCTTCTAAGCAATGGTGTTCTTTTGCACCTTTCCACTAAGTAAGTTTGTGAGTCTAATTCATTTTTTAAAAATTTGAATGGTCTTCTCGAGTTTGTGTTTTTCTTTGAGAATGAAGCTACCAAGTCACTATACTCAAAGCATGCTATGCCTTTGAAAGTTAATCCATCTTTTTGTTCCAAACTTTACTTACTAGCATAGCAAAATTGACTTCTACACACTTTGATATAGATTGTGATATGCTTATCATAGCAAAATTCACTTCTACACACTTTGATATAAATTGTGATATGCTTATCATTAATTTATAAGGAGAAAAAATAAAACCTTCCCAAAATGTTTCAATATGTAGGAAACCAAAGTTTTAGATTTTTAAAAGTGAAGTATATATTGGAAACTTTAAACCCACCTAAGAGTTAAATTTAACAATTTAGAAAATTAGAGAATAAATTGAAAAAAGGACCCAACGCTCCATGTAGAGGAATATGACATTGCCCATAAATGAAATCTTATAAGAAAAAACCATGAACACAAAGGTGAATACAAAGTGAATAAGAGCTTAATTACAAAAAGGTCTCCCAACCCTTGGAGATATACTTGTGAAGATCTCAGAAATACAACCAAAAATTATTGAAACACCAAATCAACGCATGAATTTTTAATAATACGACTTGGTAGATAGCTTCATGTCCAAGGAAGATAAATGGAGATGAATTTTTAATAATAAGACTTGGCAGATAGCTTCATGTCTAAGGAAGATAAATGGAGATGAAGATGCATTTTCATCTATAAAGTGACCATTTAAGTGAATTGTTTCAAGTGTACATGAGTAAGAAAATAAGTCTTTGAAAATTATATGTTCAACATAGTGGAAGGATCTACACTAATGATGGTGACAATATTATTGTTTAAAATGCACACAATTTATCCTTAATATTTAGGATAAACAATTCATCTTGATTTATGTATTAAAATTTATACCTTTATTTCAAAGCATTAACACCAATATTAACATTAAAAGAAGAGACCCTCCAACAATAAGGGCATAGTTAGTTATTATATCTTTATATATGTTTTCTTATATATTTTCGTGATAGATAATTTAGATTTTGTTTTCATTTATATTAAAATTTATATTAAAATTAAAGATTAATCATTAAGTTTTTTTGCCAATGATAAAGTTAATTTGAAAGAACGTTTCATTTTCAAAAATATTTATAATAAATAATATTATATTTTGAATTATAGATTTATTTTTTTGAATATTTTTATTTAAATCATTAATATATATTTTATATTAAACCAATCAAACTTGGTTTTCATTAACTAAAGATGACGAAATGTCACCAGTTACTATGTGATCAACATTTATAAGAACTATGTAATAGAAAATTTAAATGAGAAAAACATTTCATTTTCTTATATTCAATTTCATATAATATTTATAATACTTTAACAAACCCGTGGAAAACTTCTACTTTCCAAGTATCTTGATACCAAGGTACTATAAGATTGAGGTATAAAAAAAACATGTTTTTCACGAGAAGTTTATTAATACATATTCTTTAAATCAGTTTTATAGAAGATTTGTTATTTTAAGATTTTCTTATTTAATTTAAAATAAAAGGAGACATAGATTTTATTGGCTTTTAGAGGAAGATTAGTTAATGTGTCTTTTTATAATTAAAGTTTATTTTACTTTTAAGATTAAATTTTATTGTTGTATATTATTTTTTTTTTTTTATTTAAAATTGATTTAGGTAGATATTGTTGGCTATCTACTTATTTCACTAACTCAAAATGATTTCACATCTTAGTTGTTTTATTATTATTTATCGGGTCTTGAATTTCTAGCACATTTTTAGGGCATATCTTTTGTGTTTTTCTATAAGCTATGCAATCTACAATTGGGAGGTCTACCAAATGCATAAAACATGGCCTAAGTTTTGTAACATATCAAGAAACACCTTAAACAAAGTTTATATATGATAGTTGTGACCTTAGGAAGCTAACATTATCAACTAGCCTCCATGGGGCCCACATTCCTTTTACCACATCATTTCCTAGGGTTAGGGTTTTGGATCTTTAGGGGTTTTCATCTTAGTGCATCATATTTTATGTTTGGATCTAGCTAGCCGAAGTGGCCTCCATTGGTGGAAGAAAAGAAAGATAATGGTGTTTCGAGATTATGTACTACCCTAGTCATATATGGGTGGGATCACCACAGATCGATACCCATAAAAGAAAACCAATTAACTCAAGCAAGGATCAATCTTTAATCTTTACAAACAACTTTAAATGAACAAAGAAGTTAGAAAATAAGTTACCCGGTTCCTATCATTTGAAGAATAAACCCTTGGCTTGTTGTTGCTCCAATCTTCTCACTCATATTTTAATTGATAACTAAAAATGGAACAAAAACTAGCAAGAGATAGTTGTCGTTGCAAAGATTATAAAAATGAATGAACTTGTCAAATTACACATCCAAATTAAACATTCATGAACAAGAATTGAACAATTGATATGGACGGAAAAGCGAATTCTTGTATATAATAAATTAATAGAAAGATACAATAGAAAGGTATCATCTGAGTCTGGTTGTGGCATGTTCTAAAACTGAGATTAGAGTTCTTCCACACAGACCTCCAAACACGCAACTTCCAATTTGAATCTCCTTTCAACAAATATGCCCAAGAGAACCCCTACAATTCTCTTACATAATGAAGCTCACAAGAAGGGTTGGAAATACAATGCTCCAAATAAGGGATGTGGAATTTTGTAGACACGGGACAAGGGGGTTTTGTGGAATCTAGTTTTAGTTGAACAACATGAGGGTATGCCCTCTACAATGGTCAATCTTCCCAAAAACTAATAAAAATAACTAAGACTACTTTTTTTTTCTTTCATGTGTGCCTCTTTTATAGTGATGGAGAGGTAGTTATGGGAGTTAGAGATGGTTATTTACAGGATTTGGGTAGGGAACAGTCGTAACCAAAAAATTTCTTGTAAAATAATGTATTTTTATTTTTTACCCTCGAACAGCCACATACGCGAGCTAGCTAAAGACATGGCACATATACACGGTTTGGCCTACTATAGGGCACGTATGACTTGGAAAATACAAAATTTAAAGGAGTTTTCTAAGATAAACCATTGTTCATACATCACTAAGGATTAAGGAAGTCTGTAAAAGAGGGAAAGGCATAAGATCAAACCATCATAATCATCTACGGGATTGGTGTGACAAAATATGTTATAACATATGCCTCCTAATGTGTGAGGTCAAAGGGGTAGACGATGGCTAAAATACATTACAACCTTTCAAAAGTGAGTGCATAAGTAACCCAAGTAAAATTTCCCATAAATCAACAATAGGAAACACCTGCAATAGATCAAGTAAGAACTATCTCTTCCCAAGGTGGGCATACCCATTCTCAGGAGTAACAAGAAGCATGGTCACTAAATCAAATACACTATAGATCCATGAGGTATACAAGCAGTGATCATGGCCAAGAAAATGAGTACACAGTGGATCCATGTCAAAAAAGGAGACCATAACCACGAAGAAGATACACATTGGATCTATGTCTCAAAATTAAATGAAGATATCTAGATTAAGAATGAACAGATTAATCTTCATAAGAATTAGTTCCAAGATAGGAGTGAATGGCAACCCTACACAACTCGAGTCATAGCAAATATCATTTATGTATATAATGGACTTGAAGTCTTCAACCCAACCAACACGAGCACGAGTCTAAACTATGTGAATAGATGTCCTAAAGTCAAAATAAAGTCAAACATTATAAGACACCATTTGATTACTGATCATTGATGTATATCGTTAACAAATGTAAGTTGACTCACCGATAATGATAATGAGAGGAAAGGTGCGTATTACAATCTAACAAGTGTGAATAGATGTGTTGATTTATAACACCTGTAGACTCTAACATTAAAGGGATATTGAGGTATTCCCATTGTCGATAGCGAGGAGACTTGCCACTGATGACTGCAAGTTCCAAGGTACTAAAAGGACTCTAGATTGCTATCCCAGAATAGATTTTTTGGAGTCGATGGCAAGTGAAATGCTAGAAGGAGGGAATTAAGGCGTCCCCCATGATCCAACATGAGGTTGTAGCAGAAGGACAAAGATTTGGTGGAACAATTGATTGATTCTAAAACATACTTGACATAGGAAGGCCGACATACTAAAGTCAAGACATCAACAAAATTCTCCATAATGACTGGAAGAGTAACCAGTTTGGGGAGACAATGAAAAAATGAGTTTAGCTTCCGAAAGCCATACAAAAACCCAAATTGCAAAAACATAGACTCAAGACAATGTACTTTGTTCAAGGGTAGTTCAACTTATTACCGAACATAAATAAGAACATGACTCTTTCACATCCGTCTTTTTGGAATATTTAATTTTTTTTGTCTTTTTCATATTATAAAATCCTGAAAAATAATAAAACCATGCTATAGTACATGGGATGAAATGAGTGTTAAGGAAAAATTAACTAGTTCCAAGTGCAAGAAACAAACTTATGCATATTAATGCAAGGAACATGAGCAGGACAAAGACAATCAGGGTGTTTTTCCTCCCGATAAGCAGGTGTCAAGTTGCAAAGGAAAAATGATGCAAGGCTTAACAATAATTAGATAATAAATGAGGGATTATAAAGAGCCAAAATCTGGAAGTTAACATAAGGCTAAAAAACTCAAGTGGGAAAGATGCAAATTCATTTACAACTTAAATACTAAAATGGGAGCCTTATAGGGAATGTCCATAAATATATGAGAAAGAGAGGCATGTGTCTTCTTCTCAAAATCATGTAAAACTATAAAGTCTCCTAATCCTATGAGAAAAAATCAACATGGACACCAAAATGACAAAGGAGTGATGACTATGGTATCCCGTGTTAGGTAGGCTCTTCTATTGGACTAGTGAAAAATGCAGATAGAGACGGATGACACACCACTATCTAACCGGTTCGACCCTATGGAAAATTTGGGTAACAAAAGGTTCAAATGCATCATAACATAGGAGAGACCTAAACCTATCTGCAAGTTTTCGAAAATACCTAATCGGATCAAGCAATGTGCAAAAAATGATCCCTAAGCAACCATGAATACAACTAAAATTCATGTCTCCAACAAACAACATTAGCATGATCATATCTAAAGTCTAAAAAGAAAGATTTGATAGAGGTCACTTTGGTAGAAATATTCTCAACTTCAATATCTTCAAAAATATTTATTACCAAGGTAGAGTTTACGAGTGAAGACTCAAGATCACCAAGGTTTGAGGACCTACAATTAATAAGATCAAAATCACGAGGAAGATCAAAGCTGAAAGAAGTAATGGAGTCTACATGAACAGACTCATCATCACGGGAGTCCAAAAACCTACAAACATAATCAAACTCTTCAGGAACACCGACTTGCAACTCAATTGGAGAGTCCAAAGACTAAAAAATGCCAATGTATGAGGATCTATAAACAAGTAGATCATACTCAAAAGGAAAATCAGAGTTGGATTTGATTGCAACTGGGTCCAATCTAGGGACATGATCTTTGGAAAGGGCGCCGATATTCAAATAAATGTCAAACTCAATCGTAGACTCTAGGAAAAATTCATCTTAAGGAACTATATCATCCTAGAGAGGACAACATTCACTTGGACAAATAGGGTGGAGAGCAAGCTCCAATGCCCCCATTGAATGGATCACCTGGTCAATTGTTAGGATCGAGTCCAAAGAAGGTAAGCATGAATACAGAGGCTTCATTCTCGGTAACAATTGGACACAAAGGATATAAGGCCACATAATTCACTTGTAGCGGGGTAGTATATACCAAAACACTAGGAAATGAAAAAGGATATATTTGGTCTAAAGTCGAGTAATGAAAAGGATCAACAAATGCAAGTTGATCAATAGTGACAATGCTTCCATTGTGAGGAAACTGCATCACATAAAAGATCCTAGACAACACAACACTCACAACATATACATAATCATGCCCAAGGAGCATATTGAAGTCCAAAGGGTCTGCCATAACCATAAAATCAACTAAGGCAGTATTCCCACCTAATGTAATAGGAAATTCAAGTAGAAATCCCAAAGTTTCACTAGTTCTTCAATCAGAAGCCGACAATTGATAAGCAATTGGCACAAGGTTGGGAGATCCCACACCTCTCCAAGCATGTGCGGGTAAAATACTAACAAAGGCTCCTTAATCTACATTGTAATAGGAAATTGTGTAGTGTTTAACTTGAACCCTTATTTGAAAAGGTGCAGTAGAAGGAACGTGAGGCTCAGCTAGACTATTCCAATGAAAGGAAGCAATCCTATAGCTTGGTGGGGGTTCATCTGAAGTGAATTGAGTACCCCCTTGTCCATAAAGTTTTGAACTGGAAATGAAGAAAACTTGAGTGGTAGACACATCATTCTCCAAAGGAAGAGTGGGATCGAACAAAGATTGCTTCGATTCAACCACTTGATGCTTATCGCTCTCCAAAGGAAGAGTGGGATTGACCAAAGCATGCATTGCTTCAATCACTTCAACATCAACACTCTCCAAGGGAGGAGTGGGATCAATCAAATATTGCATTGACTCGATCACTTCATCAACCAAAGGTTGAATAAGTTATTGGGAAATCATATATTGTTTGGGAGAAGAATATACTTGAGACATGGAACACACTCTTTGTAACTCTAGAAATATAGGGGACATGTGAGTAAGGTGATCTCCCTTGCAAAACTTACAAGGGAACTTACGCTTGTGTCCTGTTCATTTAGATTTCTCAATAGTGTTAATATGTCCAGTATGAATAACATTGGTTGATTGTTTTCCCCTAGCATGACTTGTAGCGGCTGGTTGCTTTCCCCCAACATGACCTGCAATGGTCGATAGCATACTTTTAGTATGAATTGCAGTGACTAAAATATTTCTCCCAGCATGACTCGTGGTGGCTGGTTGTTGGTTTCTAGTATGACTTGTAGTGACTAGATGAGTGTCCCCAACATGATCTCCAGTGGTTGGGGAATTACCCCCAACATGACTTATAGAGGTTGGGGAATTGCCCCCAACATGACTTACAAAGGCTGGGGAATTTCTCCCTTGTCTTCACATCTTCTTCCTATTCTTCCTCCTTCTGTTGCTTTTAAATTGTTGGTTACTAGTATCAAAACTTTCACCGCATGAGGTAGAAGGAGGAGGAGAAGATGCTAATGGCAAAGAAGGAATAGGGTTTTGATGCCCTTGATATAAAGTTCTTTCTTGAGAAGCATCAGGATCATTCAGGACATTCATAGTTTGAAAAGACCAAATCAGAAGCCTTAGGGTCGCAAGGATAATTTTAGGGGCGAAATTGATCCCATGGGCTATTTTTCCAAGTTTTTTTCCAAAAAATGATTCACTAATTTGCATTTTTTGAAGCCCCATTTTGCTCAATTTTGACGGGGTAAACTTTTTTCACTCTAAAAATCGCCAAATTATTATATAAACTATATAAAATCCTTAGAAATTGAAATAATTTTAGAAAAATATCGCCAAATATTTTATAGTTGACATTTTAAGAATTGGTAAGATTCACCAAGGTTTATACACTTTTAAATAAGTATGGGTCCTTTAAATTATCCCTGGCACTGCCAGGGTGAATCTAGGAATATTCAAAGTCACCATCAAGGGAACACCAATGTTCCCAACAAATGGAAAAGCATAAGAAGCCCCTTGCATAGGGGTCTCTTGGTTGGTGTCCATAGGAACATTATCCATAAGTTCTGATTCAATAAGTAAGAAATATCTAAGGCCAACTAAGCATAAACATAACACCACTAGCAAAATTCCTAGAGATATCAAACAAGCAAACAATAGGCCTTTTGGAGTTGATTACATGTTGATTAGTTCTTGCAACCAAACAACAAAAGTACACAAAGTCGTTACCAAGACCTTCGTTAAAAACCTTTCTTGGTGCAAGTATCCCAATAAGGTATGGGACACCCTCCAAGGTTACTAATAGTTTGGTTCAACATCTACTTTAGGTACCATAGGAATTCCCCTGCAGTCACCTAGGTGGTCTTAAGAGAAGCAACTAAGGCTACCAACTCGCAGTCCACATCTAGGGGAACAAGCGATGGCCAAGATCGTACATATGGGAAGGGTAACTGAACCTGAAATATCAAAAGTACCGACACCACAGGGGGTCCAAGTTGGTACTAGTGAAATCCTCCTGTACACGCAAAATCCCACAAATGTGTGGTTAAGAATCAGAGGGGTAATCTCCTCAACTTAACCTCACATGACCTTGTGCTTGACTCCTAATTGGGAGGAGCTTCCCGACCACACCTATATGAAATTGGATTTTCCTATCCTTAGGAAAAACACCTATGTTTCATAGTTTAATAGACTTGAAGTGTTTACTTCCACCCTATTGCAAGGCTCTAGCCTATACTAGTTGGTGAACCCTATAAACCCAAAACGTCTAGTAAATTTTAGATTAAGCAATCATTTTAATCATTGTTGTTACTCAAAAGGATGTGGAAGTGTAAAAAGATAATGTCCTCAATTGAAATAAATGTAAAAGATACTACTTGCAAATGGAAAATACCACTTAAGCTTTTGAAATAATTGCTTCACTATAAAAAAATTTCAAAAAGAAAGAAAAACCAAGTATAACCTTTCAAAATTTTAAGCAAGATGCAAATGTTTAAGGAGATTACTGTAACCAAAGCAAACAATTCTTTGTGATTTTCATTAGATAATGTTAATGAAGGAAATATAATCTTTTCTTTTACAAAAACACTCCCAAAAACATTAAACTGCCCAAAGAATTCCTAAATGAACCAGAAGCAAACTATGAGTTTTTGCAAAATTCAATTTTCCTAAGAAAACCAATTAACTCAAGCAATAATCAATCTTTAATCTTAACAAACAACTTTAAATGGACAAAGAAGTTAGAAAATAACTTACCTCGTTCCTATTGTTTGAAGAAGAAACCCTTGGATTGTTGCTGCTCCAATCTTCTCAATCATATTTTAATTGATAATTGAAAGGGAACACAAACTAGCAAGAGATAGTTAGTGTTGCAAATATTATAAAAGTGAATGAACTTGCTGAATTACAATCCATAATTAAACATTCATGAACAAGAATTAAACAATTGATATGGACGAAAAAGAGAATTCTTTTATAATAAATGAACAACAAGATACAATATAATGGTATCACCTGAGTCTCACTACGGCACCATTATGAAACGAAGATTAGAGTTCTTCCACCTGGGCCTCCAAACACTCAACTTCCAATCCGAATCTTATTTCAACAAATATGCCCAAGAGAACCCCTACAATTCTCTTACATAATAAAGCTCACAAGAAGGGATGGAAATATATTGCTCCAGAGAAGGGATATGGAATTTTGTAGACACGGGACAAAAGGGATTTTGTGGAATATGGTTGAATAACATGAGGGTATGCTCTCTACAATGCTCAATCTTCCCAAAAACTAATCAAAATAACTAAGACTAGCTTTTTCTTTCATTTGTGCTTCTTTTATATTGATGGAGAGGTAGTTATGGGAGTTAGAGATGGTTATTTACGAGATTTGGGTAGTTGGGAATGCTCGTAACCAACACTTTTCTTGAAAACTAATGTATTTTTATTTTTTACCCTGAAACAAACACATATGCGGGCTGACCAAAGATAAGGTGCGTATACGCGGGCCGACCTACTATAGGGCACCTATGACTTGGAAAATACAATTTTAAAGTATTTTTCCAAGATAAATTGTTATTCATACATCACAAAGGATTAAGGAAGTATGCAAAAGAGGGAAAGGGATAAGGTGGACCATCATAAGCATCTTTGAGACTCATGTGATGAAATATGCTATAGCATATGGAGTAGAAGATCCTATCAAGTTGTTGCTTGAGGAATCCCTCATGTGATATAAGAACTGCAAGATGATGGATAATCTCACCCAAATCCTTCTATGACTACCAACAATGGAAATTTAGACACCTTCAATAAGAAGTCAATTTAGAGGCGTGCCAATATTTAAGGTACAAGTTATCTTTGACATTTCTTTATTTGAATATCAAATAGATGTAGATGCTTTGGAGAAACGGTTAAATTTGTTAGAGGGTTATTACTCTATTAAAAAAAATCCGTCAATGAAAAGTTCACCTTCGCACTCCTTAAGTCCCTTCCCCATTTCAAAGATTCATGGGATAGTTACTCTAAGAGACATATTGGAGGTGATTCTACATCATTTAAAAAAGAACCCACTTGGGAAGCTTTTGTTGACACCCTCAAGGAGGAATTATAAAATTTTGGAAACTTTAATGACCAATACAAGAGATGGACAACTTTGTGCTTTGAGAGAAACCAGACAGTGGTAGAGTACACCAATAAATTTCATACCTTGCACTCAAATTTGGGTATCAAAGACTTTGAGTGACACTTGGTTCTGAATTACCACAATGGCCTACATAGGCACATCCAAACATAGATGGATTTCTTTGACATATCCTCATTGGGATAAGCTTATTGTTATGTTGTCAAAATCAAGAAAAAATTTAAGCAAAAGAAGAAGTGAGATGGGTTTCAAAATCGACGACAATAGAAGCATGGTAAAGGAAACCTTGAATTGTAGAACAAAGGGAAAAATCAAGGATAACCAACCGCAATAAAACTAGTCCAAGTTGCAGGCAAAGAAGAGTGACACTAGAAAGTGGTGTGAGTTCCAAAAAATTCCCTTGCAAAACACTAATGAATGTCACTTGAAGCAATCATTGTTAGCCAAGATAAAATTCTCAAAGTCAAACTCTGTCTTAGACTCTAATTTGGATCCAAATAATGGAAAGTATATCATTGATGCAAAACCTAGTGCTACCATCACAATCACAAAGATCCAAGTAGAAGAGCTAGAAGTACTTGAGGAAGGTGAGCACCTATTCCATTGATAGATGTGGGTGGAGGGGATCCACTAAATTTCATTGTTGACATTAGTAGCCAAAAAATCCCATTATTAGAAGAGGTAATCAAAATATTGAAGTTTCCAACAATACCACATCCCCAACTATACACCATAAGTTGGTTGGGCCAATCACAAGACATATGCATTGGCCAACAATGTCGCCTACCATACAACATCAAGCCTTTCACATATGAGCTATTATGTGGTGTTTCCTTGCTTGAAGTTTATAATGTTGTTTTAAGACAACCCTATATGTGGAAACACCATGTTTTTTACAAGTCTAGGCCCCGTAGTGTCATTGTTACTTTGGGAGGTCAACTCTACAATGTACAAGAGGTTGTTCTGATTATTACAATTTCCTTGATCTCAATGAAGTAGTGCAAGAAGGTTATCTCTTATATTGGGAGTTTTTTCCTCTTCATGATTTAGTCAAAAGGTGAAAGGAAGATCACTGCAATCACCACAGCCTTTGCATGTGGTCTCTCTACATAGTGGAAGTAGGTGGACAAGATAGTGGAAGAATACAAAGATATTTTTTCTTCACCTATAGGGGTTCCTCTGCACTACTAGTTCAAGCATTCAATTGATTTGATACCCAATGCTCATTTACCTAATGGTCCAATGTACAAACACTCTCTTCTAGAGAATGAAGAAATCAAACGTTAGGTTCAATAACTAATCCAAAGGGCTGCAATCTACTGAGATCCTCACCTTGTAGGAACATAATTGTGTTGGTGTAGAAGAAGAATGGGACATGGCGACTCTATACTGATTACAAATATCTAAACAAAATCACAATCAAGAGCTAATATCCAATCCCCATATTGACAATCTTCTTGATCAGCTTAAGGGAGCTAAGCTTTTTAGTAAGATTGATATGAAGTCATGCTATTACCAAGTACCAATTGAGAAAATTGATGTATGGAAGATCACGTTCAAGTCTAAAGAAGGCCTTCACAAGTGGTTGATCATGCATTTTGTCTTGACTAATGCTCTGACAATGTTCATGAGGATGATGGACGGTACCTTGCAATTGTTCACAAATTCTTTTGTGGTCATATATTTGGATGATATCATTGTCTTCAACAAAACATGGGTATAACCTTTGCAGTAGATTTAACATATCATGAGCACCCTACAATAGCACAAGTTATATGCAAATATGGAGAAATGCTCATTCAATATCCAAAGAATTCAATATTTGGGATAGATAATAGATAATCACGGTGTCCATGTGGATCCACCCGATATCTCAGCTATTCATGATTGGATGACCCCGATGACTCTAATAGAGCTATGTAGTTCCATAGTCCTCATCAACTTATATCATAGCTTTATGTTGGGATTCTCTCACATCATTTGGCACCTAAGCCAAGTGACCAAGGGCGGGGTCAAATCCAAGTTCATTTGGGTTAAGTCACAACAAAAAGCCTTCGAGGTTCTAAACATTGCATTTGTTCGACACTAGTACTCACTATGCCATACTTGCAATAACAATTCGAGATTGAGTCAAATGATTATATTATGTCGTCGGTGTAGTCCTCATTTAGCATGGAAATCTAGTGCCCTATCACAATGAGACACTCTCCAATGTGGTTCACAAGTACCCCACCCACAACAAGGAGACATACTCCATTATGTAGGTCTATTGCCAATGGAAGCATTAAATTCTAGGGAAGGAGACGATCATCCACATTGATCACAAGCCCTTGCAATTAATGTAAATGTAGGGAAAGTTACAAAATCACCACCATCATAAGTGGTCCACCTACCTATGACAATTCCACCTAAACATCATGAATAATAAGGGAAACAAAAGTTACATTGCAGACTACCATAGCTAACTTATGGTTGTTGCGCTACCCATAGTGCTTAGTTCTTATGGACATGATACCTTTGGATAGCCCCAATTGTGTGACAATGACCATGACTTCGTTGTTACTTTTTGAAAATTGGGCATAGGTAAACTAGTCTCAAACTTCCATCCCCAAGATGAACATTTACATGAACTGAGCCATCTCTGAGTTCATACATGAGAAGTTGATTTGGGACCATTACAATCAAGTGGTAGGGCACTTCAACACGGAGAAGACAATGGCAGTGCTACAAAAGTACTTCTATTGGCCAAATCTTTGACAAGACATCAACAAGTATAGTGGATCATGCACTACATATGCCATAGCCAAACCTGTCATCAAGAAGCAAGGGTTGTACACCCCTTTACCTACCTTAGACAAACGTTGGGAGTCTATATCCACGGGCTACGTGTTTCGTCTACCTTCAACCAAGAATGACAATGATTGTGCATTTGTGGTTGTTGATCGATTCACTAAGATGACCATTTTGACACTTTGCAAGAAGAGCATCATAATAGAGGCCATTGTTAAGCTCTTCTTTGAGCCTGTGTTGGCTTCATTTTGCCCCCAATAGACCATTATCTCAGATAGGAGTAGTAAGTTCCTTAGTACTTTTTGGTCTAGCCTATGGTCAATGATAGACAACAAGCTGACCAAATCAACTACCTTCCACCCCAAACTGATGAACAAGCATATGTAATCAACACAATTATTATACATATCTTAGAAATGTACAAATCCAAACATCCATACATGTGAGACGAGAGCCTTCCTTATATTCAGTTCCTAACTCTATTGGTCACAACCCTTTTAAGGTGCATTTAAAGTTCTAACCATTAACCTCAATTGATATAGTTTTACCCATTGCATCTACATAAAAAAAAAGTCCCTCCATGCAATCTCAGTGAATACATAAAAAAAAAAGTCCCTCCATGCAATCCCAGTAATCTCAGTGAATACATAAAAAAAAAAGTCCCTCCATGCAATCCCAGTAAATCAATCCCCTCTAAAGTCAATAAATAAAAAAAATTGTAAATACCCAACTTTACATCACATCTAAAGTCATTCAATCAAAACGTGTTATTTTAGTCTTCTAATACTATCTTAGTTCTGGACTTATTCCAAATGTTGTTTTAGTACTCTAATATATCTTGTCTCATTTTTGGACTCGTTCCATCTCCATTTTGGCGTGCATTCAATCTCCATAAGTTGCGTCCACAATACAATAACCTTTATTATTACTAAGCATTTAACATTTCCAATTTCAACATAAATTTAAAACTATTTTTTTATTACTCAAGCATTTAACATTTACAATTTCAACATAAATTTAAAAATGTTTTAAATTTAAAAATATAAATTTAAAGAAAACTTCAATAATGCGAAAATGATCAATTTATATCATTTAAAAAATAAACCCTAAATTCATATATTATGAGTCACGACCTTCCTATGCTCATATTAATGATGGTCACTCACTATGGTTGATGGCATGATGCAAAATATATACAATAACTTGACTTAGCATTTCATAGTGATTTCGACACTAAATACACTAAATTTTTTTGTGTGCCTTCATTATTTACGACGTTTGTATGTTTGGAATATTATTATTATTTGGTGTTTGTCACATAAATTTGAAATTGAAATTTTTGTATAAGATGGTATACAATCTGAGTGAGTTAAATGGTTAAAAATTATAGAAAATTTTAAGGATTTATAATTTTCTTAAAATATAGATATCTTGTTGAATTTTAATAATTCTTAAATTTTCAACCGTAAAATGTTTGACGATATTTTTGTAAACATATTCAAATTTCTAAGTATTTTATATAGTTTTTAGACAATTTTGGTGATGGTTAAAGTAAAATCTTTTATTTTATGGAATTTGGGTACATCATTTTAGAAACAAATGGAAATTGACAATTCATTTTTTGGAAAAAAATATCGAAAATTAGCTCATGGGCTAAATTTTGCCCCTAAAAACTCCTTGTTAAGAACATGTGTTTCCTTCTAAAAGGTCATAGGTTCAAATCCCAAGGGGGGGGTAGGATATGCACACCTCCGTAAACTTTAGTAGTCAAATCGCCAAATGGAGGGCATCCCTTGTCCCATAAAGAAGAGGGTCTCATACTTTCAATTCAAATTCAAATGGGGGTAGTGTATACACACACCTCTATAGCCTTTGTTGGCACAAAATGGAGACCAAGGTTCTTGCGCATGTGCCAACAAAGGGCACCGTTGTAGTCTAGTGTGCTAACATTTTCAATCTCCTGAAGTAGAAGGTCTCACCTGAAGCACAACCTGGATCTATGTATGATGAGGAGGGTTAACTACAGGGATGAACTGGGGTTTGTTCCATTCATTCACGATATTGCAACATACATTTACTATACATGCTTAATCATACACATAGTAGAGTTACACGACATGTACAAACCAAATAATAGAAAGCACCATGCATCAAATACACATAAATTTAAGGGGCCCAATAATCTTCATTTATATTAAGCAGTAGACCTTTGATACAATACATCCACATGGCTCTACAACTCAAGAAACAACAGTATGCGAAATGACATGTTTATCAAGATCCACAAACCCATGACCCAATTACATATCCCCAAAGCTCAAACTCAGCCAGAATGTTGATCTTCTGCTCTTCCTTCGATCTGTTGCTTGCTTCTGCTGCTTCTTTTCTTATCATGCTCTCTCTCTCCTCATATCCTTGCCTTGTTTTCTTTATATAGCCATGAGATTGGACCCAAAATAATTGTGGATGCTAACTGCTTTCCACAACTTCTGCCCTATTCTGTGTGCGATCTTCTGCAGTTATGGTCCTTTCCAAAAATAAAGGAGTAAAAAACATTTAATAATCAAATCACTGCATGGAGGGCCCCCTTAACCCACAAGCAAGGGGGTCTCATACACCAATTTGGTGTCTCACTAAACATATTTATTTCATAAAAACTAAATCTAATATTTGCACTTATTTATATCCATATAAAAATGCTACTTACATGAGAACAAGGCCATCAATCCACACAAAGTGAATATGTATTTTTTGGCAACTGAAATGGTTTGTGATTGTATTAACATAAAGTTTTAGTTTCACAATACAACACGTTAATCCAAATAAAAAATTGAGAAGTATGAAACTTGGGATTCAAGAACCCTCAAAATTTTAAAAAAATTTACATGCTTGTTGGACAATTCTTGTAGTCCTTTCAACATAAATTAAGACCTACTACTATAAATCCTAATATACTAGCCTAACAGCAAAATGACATTGCACTACATAAAGAACCCGAGTTTGTAGAAGAAGACATGTTTGCTGAGGAATTCTTTCTTAATGTCTACTAAATGTTGATGTCCAAGTCTATGTTTTCATATGCCTTTTCTCATGGAACTTGCTAGATTGTCTCCTTTTCTTTAACTACCGCTTTGGTAGACCTAGTAGATACCCTTAGGTAGGAGGCCAAAGAATGATAGCTATTTGCAAGACTATGCATCAATTAATATTGCATGTTGTGAGCTACTACCAACTTTTCTATTCGCTTACCCTAATTATCCACTGTTGCTGCTAACTTTGCACCCCTGATTGTTTGAGACTTTAACTGTGGGATTATCTAGTTGTTAATGCGGTCCAATGTAGCCTAAAGATCCACAATTTGACAAATAATTCTCTTTTAAATCTTTAGGAGGTCAACAATTTCACATGGTATGCACCTCGTGTAATTCATTTGGCTATCTATACTGAGCATAAATAAGCAATATGATTAAGAAGAAATGTGAAACACAATCCAAACAAAACAAATTCGAAAAGAAGCTTGTTCTTGCATGGTTCTTACATTGAGGACACACTTGGAGGAGTCACAAAACCTAAAATGTCGTGCCACAATTAAATGGATAAATGATATTTAGAGAACATATTAGGTTGGTCAAGAGAAAACTCCAACATAGACCACAAAATGTCATTGAAAATATCCCACTTACATTGAATGTTGACATCCTCTCAAACTTAAGAACCATTTCACTACCTCGCTTAGTGTAAGAACAAGGAGGTATGATGGGGAAGCTTGAATTAATTCCCATCACGTTGGCTTTAAAACCCACTACCACTTATCTAATATCTTGAAATGCATACTACTTCCAAGTTTGAGAGCTTTTACTTCAAGGGATTTAAACCAGAGAGGTGACCACTTTTCGACAACATTCCACAGTTTAACAAGATTCCTTTATTTGTTGTATCACTCACTTAGCTATTTTGGAAACATAGCACTTATAAAAATTTGATAGAATCATCTAAAAAAAATTAGAGTTTTGTGAAATTGATGAATTTTGCATTTGTTATATTATAATACTAAAGTCCTCGATTACAATAAAATTTTTAATCCACATTACCTGAAGGAGAAATAAACCTTATATGGCGATAGCGTTTCAACTTGATTATTTATAGATATGCCTAGCCTCGAGCATAATTGAAAACAACCCCGCACCTCCACACTTAAAAAAACAAAAAATCACACATGTCACACAATATAAAAATATATTAAAAAATAATAAAAATCTTAATAAAAAATTTACAACACCACGTTACCAATCCATCAAACAAGCTCCAAAATATCGCGGAGAAATTAGTGCCATAAAACAATCTCCAAAATATCAAAGAAACTAAAGCGATAAAACTATATGGTTAAGACAATCTATCACATGGCCTTAGGAGTATAGTATATAGCATAAGAAATATTTAACAAAATGAACGAGCATTGACTTCAACTAAGGTCACGCTATATATATATAGAGTCTTAGTTGCTCACATGACGACATAACATTATAATTATTTTAAAAGAGAATCAAACATTATATAAATAAATCGTTAGTTGCTCACATGACTCATAACATTATGACAATTTTAAATTCCTTTGGTCACACTATATACAAGAGAGATATTCAACTATAATAATAATAATTATTATCATTCGTTGCTGACATGATTCATAATATTATAATAAATTTTGAATTTTTTTGGTTTACCAAGTGTCGAGAGGGATCGAATCTCTCGAAGTGCAAACTCCTTTTTAGAGTGTAAATGTTGAGGAAGCGTTTAATTGATCGAATTTGTGTGTTTTTATATATATGCCATTGTAAATGTTCTAAATAGCGGACATGTTATTTTTATAATAATTTATTATTTTTTAAAAATGACACATGTTAGCTCTAGGATGAGCACGGAAGGAGTTACACATCTCCCCCTACTGGGCTGTAGAATGCGCCTCTTCGACACAAAAATAGGGGTGATAATATTCTCTATCAAAATTCAAATTTTCTTGTTTTGTAAAATAATGGAGTCATCATAATTGTTAAGTCTAACTCAATACATAATTTCTCAAAATATAAGGTTATATATAGAGAGAGAGTGTTTATTATTAATAATAAAAAGTATTTTAAAATGAATTAATTTTTATTTAAAAAAAATAAAATGTTAAAAATATATGAAATATAAGGTAGATAAGAGAAGGTAATTGGTATTCTAGGTGGCTTTTTTTAGGAGGTAGGTTGATTTTGATTAAATCTATTTTGGAGAGTATACCAGTTTATTGGTTATCTCTAGCTTGTATCCAGAAAAACATATTGGAAAAATTAAGGCATAAATGCTTCGTGTTTTTATGGGCATGCAACAAGCTCAAATAAGGGGTTCATTTAGTGAAGTGGGAAAGGTTGGCTCAACCTAAGCTTCATGGAGGCTAGGGGTTACAAAATATTTTCAATTTCAGATTGGCATTAGCAACAAAGAGTCTATGGAGGGTTCTAAAGGCGGGGGGGTTGTGGAGTGATGTAGGGGTATCAAGGCCCAAAACTAGAAGTCATAGATAGATGACTTGAACACCCAAAGGATAGTTGACGACTTCCAGGAACAGGGCGACAATCAATAGGAGGAGATGAAGTCGTGAGGATTCCGACCAAGTGTGGTCGATGATAGGCGACAAGAGACAGATGAATCGGTCGAAGGTGATATTGACCAACTGAAGGTGAAGTCATGGACCGACAACGATGAGTATGACTGTCAACTGAGACAGTTGGAGTCCCGAGGAGCCGAGCTGTTGGAGTAGTTGGAACAGTTGCAGAAGTAGTTATGGAGGTTGTTGCAGAAGGCTAGGTGGAGCGATCTGCTGAAGAGGGACACATGAAGTATTTAATGTAGTATGAACATGCTTAGAAGCAAGTGAAGCTTCTGGAGGACAAGCTGAGTGGACTGAGTTCCGGGACACGTATAAATATCAGTTTATGTTCTTAGAGAGGGACCTTTTAGGGGGGAGAGACTCTTGGAGATTTTAGAGAAGGACTCTCAGGAGTGCTTGAGGATGAAGAATTCCTTCATGCACGTGTGTGACTGAGTGTTGTAAAAGTTGATTTTCATTCCGACTTATCTGAGATTAGACTCGTATTGTATTCACCTCTGTAAATAGATTTAATCATTTAATTGAAAACCATAATTTTTGGCAACCCTTGTGTGTGTGGTTGTTTTCCGTTGTGTAACCTAATACGCAGCCGACCTAGGTTGTGCCTGCATCAGTTGGTATCAGAGCAGGAAGTTAATCCTGCGTGGTGAGTCCAGTTGCGATTGGATGAGGGAAGCAACTTCAGCCATGGTTGGGTAGAGTTGTAGGAGACAAAAAACCTGGTTGTGATTAGGCAGTGCGAGTTCGATCAGTTGGATAAGTAAAATGGCTCAAAGAGGCATAAATGCCCATGGCAGACGATGAAAAATGCGTGGAGGCGCAGGAGTCATGATTGAGCTGAAAGGTAATGCTTCATTGTGGTGGGACAATGTGCAGGCTAATAGAATGAAGAAAAAAAAATACAAAGTGAAGACTTGGGACATAATGGTCACCAAGCTGAAGGATAAGTTCCTTCCCATCGACTACATGATTTCTCTATTCAAGAAAATACAGAACCTGAGACAAAAGGAGATGACCATGAAGAAATTCACACAATAATTCTATCGAATGTCTATTTGTTCAGGGCAGACCGAGGAAGGAGAGGAGGCAGTCACAAGGTATGTTAACAGCCTGAAGTACACCATATAGGGTGAGCTGAGTCTTTCAAAGTTCAGGATAGTCAGAGAAGCCTATCAGCTAGCTCTGAAGGCATAAGAGAAACTGTCACGGAAGAATTCGATGAGCAAGGGATATTCAACTACTCGAAGCCAGAAGTTTGTTAAATTTTGAGCATTAATTCACAATACTCTAGGATCTTTGCTGAGAGAATAACATATATAGTATATCAATGCATGACAATCACAATATGACAAGCATCACAAGAATCAAAAGCATAAGATACAAGAGACACAGAGTTTTTGTGGGGAAAACCCTAAGGTGAAAAACCCCACAACTTCCTCAGAGATAGAGAGAGTAATGTCTCAACCAAAATACAACCAAATAACACTGAGATAGTCTCATAGTAGCAGATGATCCTCCTCCTCACTAGTGTGCCACTTTCTAAGTGAGAGTGAGATACTTTTCCGAGTGAGTAAAATAGAGATCTCCTATCTCTATTTATACTAACCTTTTTGCCCAGTGACCTTATGGGGCTGACTTGTCTAACTAGGTACATCCACATTATAATATATATAATTCAGGGCCGACCCCACATGGTGGTCTAATAACCCATCGGCAAGTACACACACTTGCGACACTTATCAATCCACATGATGACACTTCCTTATAGAGGAATAACACATCTCTATTAAGGGTACAATAAATATATTATAAATACACAGATGAAATACATTCCGAAGTTACATATACATCAACACTCCCTCTTAACTAGGAAGGTATTTCTCGACATAGATCTGCTAGACAAGTCTTCTTCTCGGGATCATCATCATCGATGCATCGTCATCATCATCGTCACTGCTGCTACTATCTCAACCAATCTCTGACTCTACTCGTCATAGGAAGTTCTACAGAGCCAGTCCTTTTTCATACTGGATGTAGGCCCACCACCTGCAGGTCTTCATCATCACTGGCCATACTGTGGAATCCTCGGGACTTATTACGTGCATCACAAAACCGCGAAAGAGCATCTGCCAGATATCCCAGGGCAACGAATTACATGCCATAGGAAAAACCTCGAAAGACTATCTGCAGATCTCCCAAGGCCATATTATATGTGACCTCACCACAAAACCTCGCAAGAGCATCCCAGGATGTTACGAGCACACAACTCTACCTATAGGATCTCCCAGGGCACGAATTACATGTGGTCACCACAAAACCTCACAAGAGCATCCCAGGCTGTTACGAGCACACAACTCTACCTATAGGATCTCCCAGGGCACGAATTACATGTGGTCATGGAAAAACCTCGAAAGAGCATCCCAGGACTGATTACGGGCACACAACCCAACCTATCGGATCTCCCAGGGAAACGAATTATATGCCATAGGACAAAACCTCGAAAGAGCATTTGCCAGATATCCCAGGGCAACGAATTACATGCCATAGGCAAAACCTCGTAAGACTATCTGCAAATCTCCCAGGGCAACGAATTATATGTTCATCTGCACAACCTGATCCACGACCATAGAGTATCAACCTGATACTCACCATACATCATCCTGATCATCATCACTGCAACATCCTGCTGCATGTCATCTGGAGCAACATCCTGAAGCTCGTCATCCATGATCATCCTGATCATACAATGCATCTACCTGATGCATACCAAGTATCTGCCTGATACATATCATCATACATGATCCACCTGATCATACAATGTATCCACCTGATACAAATACAAATACATGATACATATCACCATACATGATCCACCTGATCATACAATGTATCCACCTGATACATATACAGATACATGGTCCAAGCATCCAACATGATGCATATACAAAAATACATACACATGATCCAACCGATCAAATCCAGCATCCAACATGATGCGTACATACATATAAATGATCCAACTAATCATATCCAGCATCCAACATGATGCGTACATACATATAAATGATCCAACTGATCATATCCAACATCCAACATGATGCATACATACATACATAAAAATGATCCAACTGATCATATCCAACAGAAACCAGAACATCATCCTGATGCTCATCATCCAACGCTTACATCCACAGCCATGTGAAGGATCCTCCTTCCAACATGCTTGGAATGGCTTCAGTAGATGTGTCCATCACTTCTTCCTCGAAGTGTCCTCGATCTGAAGAATGCCAAGCCTCTCTCTGAAGTACTTGAACTTCACCCTAGCTAGTGGCTTCGTCAGCACATTTGCAATTTGCTCGTCCGTCGCAACATACAGGAGCTTCACAGCTCCTCTCTGCACCATATCCCTGATATAGTGATATTTGATCTCTATGTGTTTCGACCTGTCATGAAACACTGGATTCTCGGATAGCTTCACACAACTCTGGTTATCACAGAAGATACCAGTAGCATCCAATGGGAGATCAAATAACTTAGACAGTAGCTTCCGTAGCCATACTGCCTCATAACTAGCTGAACAGGCTGCAACATACTCTGCCTCAGCTGTACTCAGTGCTACGCAGGATTGCTTCCTGCTAAACCAAGAGATCACACCTGATCCCATACTGAAGCAGCACCGAGATGTGCTCTTCCTATCTGCAGCACTTCCAGCCCAATCTGAAATAACATAAACCTGCAGGTTAAACTTTTGATTCGCCTCATACTTGAGCCCATAATCCACTGTACCCTTCAGGTACCTCAGAACATGCTTTACAGCAACCAGGTGAACACTCCTCGGATCTGTCAGGAACTGACTCAATGTGTTCACAGCAAAGCAAATGTCTAGTCTCGTGTTCGTCAGGTACATCAAGGACCCAATCATCTGACGATACATAGAGACATCAACCGGCTCAGATGAAGCATCACATAGAAGCTTTAGATTCGATGCCATAGGTGTGGCCATGGCCTTGCAATCCATCATCCCAAATCTCTTCAGGATATCCACTGTGTACTTCCCTTGACCAAGGAAGATCCCACCTGCACTCTTCCACACCTCCATACCTAGGAAATAGTGCATCATTCCCAAATCTTTCATATCGAATTCAGCAGCAAGCTTCCTCTTAGTATCTGCAATTAGTCTGTCATCTCCTGTTACAAATAAGTCATCCACATACAGGAGTAGAATCACAGGATTCCCTTCCTCAACCTTGTAGTAAAGGTTGGAATCCGCTTTACTCTTGGTAAAGCCCAAACTAGATAGGAAACTGTCCATCCTACCATACCAAGTTCTGGGAGCTTGTTTCAAGCCATACAAGGCTTTCTTCAATCTGCACACATATGACTCCCTGTCATGTATTTCAAAACCGAGTGGCTGCTCCACATATACTTCCTCTTCAACTACACCATTCAAGAAAGTAGTCTTGACATCCATATGGTGTATTTTCCATTTCATAGCTGCAGCCAGGGCAAGTACTGTTCTGATGGAAGTATACCTGGATACAGGTGCAACCGTTTCTTCATAATCTATTCCATCTTTCTGAGAGAAGCCATGAGCTACGAATCTTGCTTTGTATTTCTCTACACTGCCATCTGCAGCATGCTTGATTTTGTAGATCCATTTGGAATTCACAACAGACTTCTATTTAGGTCTTGTGACAACATCCCAAACATCATTCTTCATTATTGATTGGTATTCCTCAACCATGGCATCCTTCCATTCTTTCTTTTCCGCTGCTTCTTCATAACTGGAAGGCTCTTTGTTCATAATATCATAGAGTAAAGCAACATAGCTAGTATGTGATCTGGTTCTCTTCTTTGCTCTGTGTTCTTCTTCTAGAATGCCAAATCTTTCTGCATCTTGAATGAGCTCTCTAGCCCATGCAAATTTCCTCTTGTGAGAGTTATCCTCACGGGGTGGATCTACAGGTTCTTGCGGATCTTCAAACTCACGAACAACTTCTGGAACTGCTTCAGTCATGGTAGTGTCTTGAAATCTAGTTTCCTTAGGTTCTTCATAAACTTCGATAGGTTCCTTCCTTGATTTGATGAATGCTGAGTTTTCATCAAATGTTACATCCCTGCTGACATCAATCTTCTTGAACCCTGGAAAGTATATTCTGTAGGCCTTCGAGCTTTCGCTGTAACCCACAAAGATACCCTTCTTTCCTGAAGGATCTAGTTTAGTCCTCTTTTCCTTTGGGACATGAGTGTATACTGGACAACCAAATATTCTGAGATGGCTGACTTCAAGTTTCTTACCAGAAAAGACCTCTTATGGGGTCTTGTTGTCCAATATCTTATGGGGTGTTCTGTTCTGCACATATACAGCTGTTCTAGCTACTTTTACCCATAGATGCATAGGTGGATCCTGGTCATGCAGCATTGCCCTTGATGCTTCCATGATAGTTCTGTTCTTCCTTTCTGCAACTCCATTCTGTTGAGGATTATAAGGAGCAGTCAACTCCCTCTTAATCCCTGAATCACTGCAAAGCTTCTTGAAGTCACCTGAGGTGAATTCTCCACCATTGTCGGATCTGAATGTTTTGATCTTCTTGTCAGTTTGATTCTCCATCAAGGTTTTGAATTCCTTGAACTTATCAAACACCTCATCTTTGTTATTCAAGAAGTATACCCAAGTCTTCCTGGAGAAGTCATCAATAAATGAGACATAGTAAACATACCCACTAAGAGAACTAGATGACATAGGACCACATACATCTGAGTGGATGATTTCCAGGATATCTTTTGCCTTGCTTTCACTGCTTGGGAAAGCCTTCTTAATGTTCTTACCTTTTGCACATCCTTTGCAAACACCTTCATGTTTGGTCTTGATTTCAGGAAGACCCTCTACAGCCTTGCTTGCAATTGGAAGTGCCCTATAGTGCATATGAGCAAGTCTTCTATGCCAAAGTTCACTTGGCTCCATGGATTCATGCACCATGGCATGTTCAGGTTGTCCCTTCAATTTATACAAACCTCCCTCTTTCTCTCCAATCACTATTGCATCATCTATGGTCTTTCCCTTTGGCCACATTAGGACTTGGCCATCCACAAATGCAACCCTCATACCTTTTGCATCCAATGTAGAGATGGAGAGTAAGTTCTTCTTGAGCCCAGGTACATAAAGGACTTCTTTCATCTTCAAATATTTTCCAGAATCTAGGTTGTAGGAGGCTTCACAACTTCCTTTGATTGGGTATTGATAATCATCCCCAAGTTTCACCTTATGGGGTGATTCATGTTCAGATAGGTTCACAAAAGATTCCTTAAACCCAGTCATGTGTTTGGAAGCCCCACTATCAATTAACCAATCATTACAACCATGGGAGATAGTACCTGTGAGAGTAGAGATCAGAACATACTCTTCTTCACTTGATGAGTCATCATCACTATCACTTTCTGCCCTAGCCTTCTTCTTTGGGGGTTCATCATCTTCGGCAGCATGAGCATGAAACCTTCTTTTGCTGCCCTTCTTCTTCTTATTGTTGTTATTATTCTTTTTGTTCTTGGGACAATCTGAAGCAAAGTGACCCTTCTCATTGCATGTGAAGCATCTTAGGTCCTTCTTACTCTTTTGATAGGATCTATTGTGGCGAGAGTGCTCCTTCTTGGTTTTGCTTCTTTTGGTGTGAGCTGCAAGAGCTTGAACTTCACCTCCCATCTTTTCCTCACGAGCTATAAGTCTAGCTTCTTCTTGAGAGCATTCTTCCCGTAATCTGTTGAAGGAGATCAACTTCTTCCTTGCACAAATTCCTTGAATGAAGGAATCCCATGACCTGGGTAGGCCATTTAGAGTGGTCATCACCACTTCACCATTCTCCACCATTTCATCCACTGCTTCTAGTTGTTCCTTGATCAGGGAGACCCTTGAAAAATAAGATTGAATGGTTTCTCCATTCTGAAACTTTACTCCTTTCAATTGGTTCCGCAGGGTCATCTTCCGATTTATGTTCTTTCCTTCAAATAGCTTGGTCAAAGATTCAAACATGTCCTTGGGTGTCTTAAGAGAAGACACATGGGGTATGAGATGGTATTTGATAGAATCAGCAATGATTCTCTTTGCCTTGACCAAGTTCTTCTTATGCAATACCTTGGCCTCTTCATCCTCTAGGATAGGGATGTCTTTTTTCACATATGAGTCCAACTCATTTTCTTCCAGGATTAACCCAATCCTATACTTCCAGGCTCGGAAGTTATCAGCCCCTTCAATCTTATCCTCAAGCTTGGTGTGGAGAGACGTCTTAAAGAGTACTTCAAATGGAAATAGAAAATATTTAGGTCTTACCACTTGAAATGCTGAAAACTGGATCTGGTCCCGGATTAGGGTTTGTCGGAAAAACCCTAAAAATTCAAAATGTGAATTTCAAATTTCTGAAAGGATAGAAAGATGCGCCTTGATGAGCTGATCAGCCTGGTGTATTCAGAATTTGAGATCAACAAAGTTTTGTCCTTCAGAATTGCCTTTTTGTCCTCCCGGGTTCACTAGGGAGAGCCCTGAATTAGGGTTTGAGTTTCCCGAAGATCTACCCAGCCAAAAATCTCGATCCAAAGCTCTAAACTTTGATTTTTGCAAGGAGCTTCCAGCTGTGCCTTCAGATTCTAGAAATTCCTATTTTTGTGGAAACCCTAATTGTTAGGGCCAAATCTGAAAATGCTCGGAATTGAATTCTGCTTGGACAGATAGATGCGCCTTGATGAGTAGAGTCAATCTACTATACCGATTTTCAAAAATCTATGGAGAGAAACCCAATAAACAAGGAACTCAAGCTTCCGTCACTGCAAAATGTCTTCTTCTCAGGTTAGCTCTGATACCATGTTAAATTTTGAGTATTAATTCACAATACTCTAGGATCTTTGCTGAGAGAATAACATATAAAGTATATCAATGCATGACAATCACAATATGACAAGCATCACAAGAATCAAAAGCATAAGAGACAAGAGACACCGAGTTTCTGTGGGGAAAACCCTAAGGTGAAAAATCCCACAACTTCCTCAGAGATAAAGAGAGCAATGGCTCAACCAAAATACAACCAAATAACACTGAGATAGTCTCCTAGTAGCAGATGATCCTCCTCCTCACTAGTGCGCCACTTTCTGAGTGAGAGTGAGATCCTTTTTCGAGTGAGTAAAATAGAGATCTCCAATCTCTATTTATACTAACCTTTTTGCCCAGTGACCTTATGGGGCCGACTTGTCTAACTAGGTACATCCACATTATAATATATATAATTCAGGGTCGACCCCACATGGTGGTCTAATAACCCATCGGCAAGTACACACACTTGCGACACTTGTCAATCCACATGACGACACTTCCTTATAGAGGAATAAGACATCTCTATTAAGGGTACAATAAATATATATAAAATACACAGATGAAATACATTCCGAAGTTACATATACATCAACAAAGTTTGGTGCCACCAGAGGACAAACTAGTGGGGCGAGGAAGGAAGGAAGTCGTGATGAGCGATGAGAAGAAAGCATGACCATAGACAACGTACCTGAATACCAATGGAGAGGAGATAACCCTAGAGGTCGAGGTTCCCACGGTCGAAGAGAAAGTTTTGGAGGAAGACATGTAGACCAACCCAAAATCGTCTGCTACAAGTGTCGAGAACCGAGATACAAGGCGTATAAGTGCCCATAAAATATACATGCCACAATTCGACCAAAGGCTAGAAGTCGGGGTATGGATGAAAATATTGGCCCGAATGTGAAGGGAAGTTTAGATGAATCCATGTCATAGGGAGGTCAAAAATTGACCACCCAAGGAACATCGTTGCAATCAGTGCAATAGGAGGAGATGGAGCCAACGCAGAGGAAGTCCATTTTTCGGACGAAGGTGAAGATTCGGGACAGATGTTGTATGACCATTTTCAATGGGGGCAGTACAGAGAATCTAGTCTCAATGGAAGTGATTGACAAGTTGGGTTTGAAGTGTCGACCACACCCAATTGCTTATAGAGTGTTGTGTTACAAGGGGGTGACCATGTCACAGTGACACGACAGTGCCTGATTAATTTCAAAATTGGTGGGTTACAGGACAACGTGCTGTGTGAGGTGATTCCGAAAGATGCATGCCATTTGTGTCAGGATGACCATGGTAATATGACCAGAACATGGTATACGAGGGTCACAAGAACATGGTTACAGTCGAGAAGGATGGAAAAATATTCCAACTGATTCCCCTGGCCGAGGAGCAGAATAGTTGGGGAAAAGAGAATGGCTATTGGGATAAGAGAATACTGATGTGTTCAACTAAGGAGTTCCTAAAGGAGGAAAAGAAGAAACAATACTGCTTCACCACCATTCCCAAGGGTTTGAATGTCTTCAGACCAACAGAAGAAATCGTGACAAAATTTGGAGAGGTGTTGTCAGAGTTCAAGGGAATAATGGCTGATTAGATGCCGAATGGGTTTCCTCCGGCAAGGAGTATATCCCATTCGATTGACTTAATTTCAAGGTTGAGTCTCTGCTAAACAAGGCACCACATAAAATGACATTGACGGAGAATGCCGAGTTGAATTAGTAGGTCCAAGAGCTATTGGACAGAGGGCCAATCAGAGAGAGCCTGAGCACGTGTGCAATACCAGCTATACTAGCACCCAATAAAGGAGGGGAATGGAGGATCTGCATCGATTTGAGGGCCATCAACAGGATTACTATCAAGTACCGATTTCCATTTCCAAGAATGGATGACTTGATCAGCTACTTGAGTGGAGTGACATACTTCACCAAGATCGACATGAAGAGTGGATACCACTAGAATCAAGATTATGGATAGTGATGAATGGAAGACAACCTTCAAGATAAAGGAAGGGATATATGAATGGATGATTATGTCGTTTTCGCTGACTAATGCACCAATCACATTCATGAGATTGATGAACTAAGTACTGGAACCATTTTTGGGAAGGTTTGTTGTGGTGTATCTCGAAGACATATTAATTTTCAGCAAGACAAGAGAAGAGAACTTGTCACATCTTCGACAAGTTCTACATAAGCTATGTCAAGAGAAGTTGTTGGTAAATTTTCAAAAGTGTTCCTTCATGCAGAAGGAGCTGGTGTACCTTGGATTTGTGATTTATAGACAAGGGATGAAGATGGATCTAGAGAAGGTAAGGGTTATCTTAGAGTGTCCGGAGCTGATGAACGCCATCGAGGTAAGATGTTTCCATGGAATTGCCAGTTTCTATCAGATTTCATGAAATATTTTAGTCGAATATGTGCACCATTGACGACGTGCATGAAAAATAGTGAGCTTAAGTGGACGGAGACTTCTCGATGAGAATTTGAGAAGTTGAAGCAGAAAGTAACAGAGATTCCAATCTTATCTCTCCTAGACTTTGACAAGGTATTCCAAGTTAACTGCGACATGAGTGGGTTAGCAATTAGAGCAGTGTTGAGCCAAGAGGGCTGACCAATTTCATTTTTCAGTGAGAAGATGGATGACGCCAAGCATAAGTATTTGGTCTATGACCAAGAGTTGTATGCCATTGTTTAGGCATTGAAGAAGTGAAGACACTACCTATTTCCCAAGGAATTTGTATTGTTTACTGACCATCAAGCTCTGAGATACCTGAACATTCAGACAAATTTGAATCAGAGGCGCATATGAAATGGGTCAAGTTATTGCAAATTTATACCTTTATATTGAAACATAAGTTGGGGAATACTAATAGGGTAGCCGATGCATTAAGTCGAAGAGTCGCATTATTGAGGATGACTACTGTAAGATCGATAGGCATAGAGTCGATAAAGGCTGACTATGAAGTCGACGAATATTTTTCCCATGCTTGGAAGGTGTTGAAGGAACCATGGAGTGGCGACATAACTCCATACTTGGATTATTTCATCTAAGACGGATACCTATTCAAGGGTCATCAGTTATGCATCCCTAGAGGATGAATGAGAGAGAATCTGATAGGGAAGTACATAGTGGAGGTCTAGGAGGACACTTTGGCATCAATAAGACAAAAAGGCATTGGTCGAGGAGAAATATTACTAGCCAGGTTTGGTGATGGATGTGAAGAAATGGATTCGACAATGTAGAGTATGTAAGCATGCCAAAGGAAGAAGACAGAATACGAGACTATATGCACCTTTTCCAGTGTCGATTGCCCCATGGGAAGATATCAACATGGATTTTGTGCTGGTATTTCCGAAGGCATAGAGAGGCAATGACTCCATCTTTTTGGTAATCGATAGATTTTCCAAAATGGCACACTTTATTCCATGCCGAAAAACAAGTGATGTCACAGGTATTGTTGTTCTATTTTTCAAGGAATTTATAAGGTTGCATGGGATTTCGAAGAGTATCACTTTGTATAGAGATACCAAGTTTATAGGCCATTTATGGAGAACCCTCTAGAAGAATCTTGACGCAAAGCTGTAGTTCAGTTCTGCATACCATCCATAGACTGATGGACAGAATGAAGTCATGAACTAGAGCTTGGGAAATTTACTAAGGAGTTTAACTGATGATTGACTGAAGCATTGGGAGAATGTGTTGGCACAGGCGGAATTCACGTACAACAATTCAATGAGTCGGTTAATGGGAATGAGTCCATTCTAGATTGTGCAGGGGAGAATCCCGCACATAGTAACCGACTCGCCCAAGTTATCGAAGGGAACGTGAAAGAGTTCTGATGCAAATCGTTTGTCGACCATATGAAGGAAGTGCATGACAAGGTGAAGCGATAGTTGGAGAAAAGCAATGCAACGCACAAGTTGAGAGCCAATTGAAAGAGACAACTACATTGATTTGCAGAAGATGACTTAGTATATGTGCACCCGAGGTAGGAAAGGTTCCCTAGAGGAACATACAACAATATGAAGCCAAAGAATATTGGTTCGTGTAAAATATTGAGGAATATTTCAGATAATGCATATGTGTTGGAGTTGCCAGAGGGGATGGATATATCACCGACATTCAATGTTTCTGACCTATACAAGTTTGAAGAAGGGTCGATGAGTGGGAATGATATGAAAGATGACTAGAAGGAACATATGCTAGTCAATCCAACAAAGGAGGTCATAGAAGTGCTTGATAAGTGAAAAGTTGGGAATACCAGGAGTCAGAAAAGAAAAGAATATTTGGTCCGGTGGAAGAACTGAGACTTAGAGGAGGTGACTTGGATCTTAGAAGACAATATCGAGGAGTTGCAGAACTCCAGACGTATTTATTTTCAACCCAGGGAGGTTGATGCAGGGGCATCAGCTCCCAAAACTAGAATTCACAGATAGAAAACCTAAAGACCCAGAGGGTAGTTGATGACCTCCAGGAATAGGGCGACAGTCGATAAGAGGAGATGAATTTGTGAGGATTTGGACCAAGTGTGGTCGACGATAGGCGACAAAAGACAGAGAAAGTGGTTAAAGGAGATAACAACCAACTTAAGGGGAAGTCGTGGAGTGACAACGACGAGTATGACTGCTAACAGAGACAGTTGGAGTCCCGAGGAGTTGAGCAATTGGAGTAGTTGGAATAGTTGCAGAAGTAGTTATGGAGGTTGTTGCAAGAGGATAGGTGGATTGATTTGCTGAAGAGGGACACGTGAAGTATTTAATGCAGTATGGTCATGCCTGGAATCAAGGGAGGCTTCTGGAGGACGAGCTGAGTGGACTGATTTCCAGGACACGTATAAATATCAGTTTATGATCTTAGAGAGGGACCTTTTAGGGGGTAGATACTCTTGGATATTCTAGAGAAGGAATATTAGGAGTGCTTGAGGACGAAGAATTCCCTCACTCCTATGTGTGACTAAGTGTTGTAAAAGTCAATTTTCATTCCGACTTATCCGAGCCGAGACTCGTATTGTATTCACCTCTATAAAGATATTTAATCATTTAATTGAAATCCATAATTCTTGGCAACCCTTGTGTGTGTGGTTGCTTTCCGTTGTGTAACTTGATACATAGCCGAACTAGGTTGTGCCTACATCATGGAGCATGCTACTTAAGGATAACTATATTAGGGAAATATCAGTGGAGGAATGAGCAAGAGGGGAATAAAAAATAATCAATAATGTTTCAAATTTATGGGTAGGGTTGGTTAGTTCTTTTCCCGTGATTGAAAAATGGTTGGTATGGAAGGTTGGAGATGGTAAGAAGGTGAATATGGGATTGGAACCTTGGATTGGGGGAGAAAATAGATTTAGACTCTCTGATGCTTTGTTAGAGGAGCTGAGGATTAGAGGATTGAGCACGTTGGATCGAGTTTATATTGTAGAAAATGAGGTTGTTGTAGGGAAAAGATAGAAGAAGGATTCTTCGATGAGTTTGTCAGACCAAATGATGGAGGAGTGGGATGTATTTGTACATGAGCTACAACTCTTGGGTGTCTCCTTAATTCAAGAGGATGATGTTCTGGTTTGGTCGTGTAACTCTGCGAGTGGACATGTGGCAACAGAATTGGATTATGA
Organism: Larix kaempferi; assembly: GCA_027924585.1. NCBI lineage: Eukaryota > Viridiplantae > Streptophyta > Pinopsida > Pinales > Pinaceae > Larix > Larix kaempferi. Next base: position 797,762 of record BSBM01000659.1, read on the forward strand.
GTCTTTATTTTATCATGGAAATGATGATGAGGATTTATGGTGGTATAGAGTAGTATGGAGGTGGAAAATCCCACTCAAACAAAGGCTATTTATGTGGCTGGCACTTACAATTTTTTTTTTTAACTTGGGATAATTTTTTGGAGCATGGAGTGCATGGTCCCAATATTTGCTTGATATGATATAGTGAAGAGGAAGTTGTTAATCATCTCCTTGTTAATTGTACCTTTTCTAAGATGGTTTGGAGGTCCCTTAAAAGAGTTCTAAATTTATTTGGGCATTGGGTTAATAGGGGATTAGAGCTAAGTCTAGAGACTTGGTTGGATAGTGAACCTAATACCCAGCTTAAGGTTCTACCTATCTATTTTTTCTGGGGTAATATATAGGAAAAAAGTTTTCTTTGAGGGGCAGAAAGTGAGTTTGTATCTTGTTGTTCAAAGAATATTAGTGGCCTTCTCTGAAGCAAATTTTGAGAAAGGAAATGTTAAGAGAAGGAAAATACCACCAACAAAGTTGCTGATGGAAGGAGCAAAAAAATGATGCACATAAATTTAGAATATTGCTGACAGTGTGCCAACAAAGTGCTGCACAAGAAATAGAAATGACTCTGATAAGGCACATGGATAATAAAAAAATCACCGACACGACACCGCCCTCATCATGATATTTTCATCGATGAACCTTGCCAATGAAGGGGCGCATAAAGGGGGAGGGGAATTGATATATTGAAAGTGAGCAACTAAATCATTGGTGACATGCTAAAATAGGGGACATGAGACAAATAATATATAAGGAAGCCTCCTCCCCATCATACATAATTTGTTTCATGCATCATGGAGCGAGAAGACATGGAAAGTGAAAGGTTGCGCAGTCTCGACTAGGTCAATCATCGATCCCGGGTAAGTGGATCTACCTTATCTTTGTCAATTTTATAAGAATAGACAAGATCATTTCACCCCTAAAATCACACTAGCATGCCTCCATTTGTGAGCTTCCTTGATCCCTAACCCTTGCGTCCAGGAGATGGGAACTTGCGGGTCACCTAGGGAGCAACCCTTGTGTTTTAGTCGTAACAAAATTGCTACGGTATGCAAAAGAGAGGGCATAGATAATTCTTTAGGGAATCGTCGAACGTAGATTCATTGGATATTTATGATCAAATGCCTTCCTAGAAGGATCTCTCCCTCCCTCATTGTGACCCGTGCTTTTGGGGGATGACCTTAATCCGTAACTACCCATGTGCTAAATAAAGAAGAGAAAAGGGGAAAGGACATGGAAATTTTATCCCATATGAAGACAATAATATTGGGGTGTAAGAGGGAGCCCATCTCAAGATGCATGGTGGTCTAATGCAGCTTAGTGGATACCCTAAATCCGTAACAGATCCCATGAAAGTAAATATAAGCTTGAAGAGCTAAAATGTGAACGCTATGTTGGTCACCAGATTTGGGTTTACCGTTTTTTGTTCAAATTATTTCTTATTCAGAAAAGTGCCACCCATCTAACCCTTTTTTCACCACTAACTTCCGTTTTAACTGGAATTTAAGACATCTTGCAAAATCAAATGATTATATAGAAAAATGGAATGAATTTGTCACCCTAATATTAATCCTTGTCTGAATTTCACCCAAAATGGTCACTGGGTCTTCTTGCTATCCTAGATCTGACATAAATCTCTTTTTGGTTAGCTTGTTTAAAATAAACATGGATCACAATTTTGGGAGGTTTGTAGCTTAGAGACTTGTTTTTTTGGTTTCATTTGTTTACTTTTGTTTGTGCTTCCTAGTTCTTTACATGGATATTGATTATGGCTTTGGTGATTCAAAGGAAGATTTTACGCCTCATTGATTGACTAGGATCCAAACCAAGACTATCCTGAGCATTTCTTCGAAATAAGAGATGGCCGAAAAGAATGGGGAATCGATCCCAGCGCTGCAATACGATGACACTAAAAGAGGCATGAAAGCAGAACTAGAATATCGCTGGGGGAAAATGTATCAATTGTTTAAGATGGAAGAGTATCATGGACTCATTTCAAAAAGTAAGGAGGACCAACCTATATATCAGAACATCAAGAGGTCCAACCTGCATAAAGTAGTGGCAAAGTATGAAGTCTCCCCTTGTGTTGAGGTGATAGAATGGTTTCTTCTTAGAATGGATGTAAACAACATAACCATAAAAAATTCCACCAATGAAGTTATTGCTTCCTTCCAGCCACCTACACGTAACGGTTTCTACAAGTTTCCGGTATTATAGATCAATTTAGTGAATGAATGGGTCAGCACACTCAAGATTGAATGTATATCATTTATAAGGAAAGCATGGGTTATAAAAACTAAATTTTGGGAAAGAGAATATGGTATTTATCAAACCCAGCTATTGAGGTTTCCCTACATAATCGCTGCAACATTCTTGAGAAGAATCTACGATGAACATTATGCTTCACATATTTGGATAGGATGGTTTCCCTTGGTCTATCATTTTACCCTCCTAGGAACAAAGTTCAACTAGGTTGCTATACTTTCATCAAGATTAATGGATGCGGTCATAAATGCACATGCCAATTTGGCTAAGCAACAATCCAATTTTCATATGTCACAATATATGCTAGACGTGGTTTGTGCTACAAACAGTTTCCTTGGTATGGTATGGAAATGGACACCTGCAGATGCCTTGGTGCATTTTTATTGCCAAGCATTATGGGAGTAGAAATATGTCAGCCACTACAAACATATATGTGAATAATTCATAATGCCATTATATGTGATTATACATAAACAAATGGCTAATGCATGTCGGATAAAGCAATGGATGAAGTGACAGAGTTGTGAGATTGGTTCCTTATAGAGGGAGGCACCTAATTGTGTATCTATGGAGGTTCACAAGTACCCTACATACTACCCAAGTACGTCACAAAGAACATGGTTTTGTATAGAAAACTTTCATCAATGGAATTAGGGTTGTATTAGCTAAGACCAAGAAGGCTTCATGGCCACCTTTACCCACAATTATAGGATCTTACAAGATGGCCCAAGTCAAGGAAGCGAGGAGTTGATAAAACATCCAAGTTTCTTTCATTTTGGCGAGGAAAATTTTAAATGGAATGACAGCAAGAAGAAGGTGTTAAATCATTGCTCATCCATAAAGTTTAACTAGCCTTACATCGATTAATTCTATGCAAAGGAGTATATATCCAGATGAGAAAAAACCCTAGAAGAATGAAAAAGTGAAAAGCTTGACCTTAGGAAAGTCTACAGCTGAGAAAGGAAAGAAAGAAAAGCAAACATAGGAAGTGGCCCAGATATATGCTCAAAGGAAATTAGAGGAAATTTCAGAAGTAGATAGCAGAGGCTTATAGAATATTGGAAGAAGAATAGAAGAGGAAAGTTGATGGACATAGCCAAGCATAATCCCAATAGAGGGAAAAATCACAAAGCTGAGGAGGAAACATGAAGAAAGAGGAAGGAACAAGAAGAGAAAGAGTAGTAGGAGAAAGAAAATCTAGCAACAATACAAAGGAAGGTTGATGAGGAACAAAAAAACAGGAAGAAGCTTGGAAGAGGAAGGTAGAGGAAGGAAAAGAGAAGCAAGAGAATGCGAAACAAACAAAAATTCAGAAAGGGCCGACAAAGAACGAGAAAAATGGGAATAAGCTCATGATAGCGGTGCACAATATATGGATGTAGAAATAACAATCACAAGTACAAATGTCCCACTCACCAATGGACACTTCCTATTGCAAGAATTGGGTAACGACCTATATACACCTTACAAGGAGGATTCCATAGCCCAATCGAGTTCCTTTGTGTTTGATAAACAAAAATGACAGATCGTTCAAAGAAATCACAAGAAATTGAAGTTATCGACGCTACTAGAAATGAAAATAACTATTGAAACACCAATCTTCACGAGTACAGATCCGGTGACCTCTCTTGTAGCCTCAAAAAATGTTGATACCACCATGGCTACTTAATTTAACTTACAAAAGTTAAATGATGATCTAGCAAGGGCATGGAGGAATATAATCCTTCTAAAAGATCAAATATTAGATGCTCGAAGAGAGGTAGTGGAATTACAACACGAGTATGATGCACGATTCACTGAAAAGGAAACATTGGTAGCTCAAGTGAAAAACCTGCAAGACGAAAAATAAGCATTGGATGCTCGAGTAGAAACTTGGAGGATGAAAAGGGATCATTAGTATCCCAAGTGGAAAGTTTGGAAAGTGAACGTGATGTGTTAGCAACCGAAGCAAAAAGTTCTAAAGGTGAGAAACACAGTCTATATGAGTTTCAAACACATGCTACTTTGCTGCAACATGATTTATTTCATATGTAGGAATAGGTTACCAAGCAAATCCATGAATTGAAGAATATTGTAGCGAGATTAAAATATGTAATTGAGGAGTCCAAAAAACAAGATAGTTCCATTGGCATGATTAAGATAAATCATGACTACATAATCACTTGGAAACAACAGGTAACTGAGACACCTTCAGACTTGACCAGGAGGACTCTTCAAGAAATGCAGCTTGATCGTGCTACCATAACCAATTGCAGGAAAGATGGAATATATTTACAAAAGGAAGCTTCTATGTCATTAGAGAAATGTGAAAGGATGCATCCGGCGATAGATAAAGTAATGAAAGATTCCAACTCCCATCCCTAGGCACCATCAGTGATCCCAAGCCTAAAGAACAAAGGATAGCCGATTTAGGAAAAATAATGGATGACAAGGATGCAATTATCAAGGGTATTTCATAGGTCACATACCAAGCATTGGAAATTAATGTCGTTGTTCCTACTTGCAACATACATCTAATGACCGCATGTAATACATATTGTACTAGAGGGATGCCTATATTAAATGAAGAAGCAATGACACATGAAGTTTCTTTAAGGTTCCTCAAACCACAACAACTCAACATTATCATGTATGATTTTGAGTTGTGAGACTCATTTATGAGGTTGAGAGGAATTACTCCTTGAAATAATGTAATATGTAATTTCTTTTATTTATTTTTGGAGAAAAGTGAGACTCAAAAGAGACAAATCACTAAGGACCTCAAAAGTAATAACCGACAAAGAGGGATTTGAAGAGTCTCTAAGGAGTTACTTTGTAAATGATATAAAGCAAACTTGGGGAAAGAGTTAAGGACTTTTGGCTGATGGATTTTGCTTGCCCATTTTTGTAACAATTGTTTCTTGTTTAATGAAAAGGAGAAGCCATCAGGATGAAGTTCTGCACGTGAATATTGATGTTATATGGATGAATGTTTATGAACTATTTCACACTTTATCTCATGTAGATATAGACTAAGATCATTTTAGATTTATGAATGGACTTTTCGTACAATTTTTTATTTCTTGCTGTGTATATGATATTTCTATTTTATATTTTCTTTCTACAAGTTGCGAACTCAGAGTAGCATAGTCATAGGACTGCATTTAGAGTATCTCATATTGCATTTCATTCTTTAAAAATAAAATCCTAAATGGAGGATCAACCTATAATCGGTGAAATCCAAAACTAGTGAACGGTAGCCGAGCTAGAATTCGAACAGGTTCCCTATTCCAAATGGTTTAATGTCTAATTAGGAATTTCTATTGGGGAGAACCCCTTGCTGTCAATGCTAGGACATTTTTGGGTGTCAACATTTTTTTGGCTCTATAAAGAGGGTCACCAGTGTATGGATAACAGAGGAATTCCTCTTCGACGTGGTCTTTTATTTGGATCCCCACCTAAAAATTTACAGCCTAAGAGTTTGGACACCCAAGGGTCCCACCTTGAACACGATACAAATTTTGAAGACATCAATATCGAAATAGAATGACCATAGCGTTATACTAAATGTATTTTTGCATTTCCTCACCATGAGGTTAATATTCTTTGTGAATTCACTAGATCCTACATGAAACAGATTGAGAAGCTGCTCGCTGTTCCTTCATTTCCTAGATGATGTGCTTCACGCAAGAAGGCCATAGAGACTGAAGATTCAATACTAGCATATTCTATTGAATATTTGGTGGATTTAACATTTTAGGAAATTCTTGAGCGTATATATTAGGTTGAACCTTCACCCCTCGAGACACCTTGATCTCACCAAACTCCTTCAGGATCGCCTCCCCATATCAACATTATGGATCAAAACCCAGTACTAGCTTAGATGTCATAGGGTGCTATAAACTTAGGTGGCCAGCTCCATGATTTACCTAAGCACCCTAATGTATACTTCCTAAATTTGATCTGGATAAAGGGACTACCCCCAAATACAACATTATAAGTTTTTATTTGGATCGTAGACTCATGGATGTGCAACATGAAGATGTGGTATATAGATTATTCCCTTATACATTTGAGAATAAAGTTGCCACATGGTATTTCATCCTTCTACCTCAGTCAATCACCAATTTGAATGATTTTGAGAAGAGTTTTCCGAGTAAGTTCGGAGAAGAAATAACTCTTGCTTCCTTAATGAGAGAACTATTGTCTTTAAAGATGGATAAAAAGGAGAAAATTAATTTTTTAACCAATGTTTTACAACAGTTCTGAATAAATTTCCTGCCACTACAAAACCTACTCAGGAAGTCATGTTTGAATATTACACTACAACCCTTCACCCCTCAATAGCCATGTTTGTTAAGAGAGCTAAGAAGGCTACATTGGAATAAAATTTTGAAAAGCTAAGAAATTTGAACGTCAAATGTCAAGCATTGTTAAACATTTGGTTGAAACAGAGCCTAAAGTCACATCATAAAAAATCCTTCGCTTTTAACCAATCTGACTAAAGAGAAATGTGTTGATCTTGGAAGTGTTGTTAAACTGGTTCAAAATCTCTATAATGAAATAATGAACCTCAAGAAAAACACCGACGATAACTCTTCTGGTAAAAATCCTTTCAAACCCTTTTAAAAAAAGGACAATACACCAAATAGCCCATAGAGTGAGACATCTACTTTCAATTTGAATGATGTAGGCATGGATAATTTTTGTACATATCATAAGGAGAATAATTTAGAAAAAACTTGTCCTTAGTGGATAAATTCAATGACATTGGTGATTAATCAATTTTTGGACAAGCAAGCACTTGATGAGGAGGAACGAGTCTGAGCAGTTAAAAGACAAGTGAATATGAGGAGGATTCTAAGGAAACTACTACGCTATTGTGGGATTGGGCCCCAAATCTAGAAAAGGATTGTGAAGATAATTCTTATGGAGCCGAAATTCACAATTTTTAGACAAACCCATGCAATTATGCCTTAAGGAGTAAAGGTCCTGTAAGCGCACCTCCTAAATTTGTTGCCAATGCTAAGAAAAACAATCCCTTAGAGATAGTCCAAACAAAATTAGCCCTTGCTAAGAGTAACACAAATGAAAAACAACCTTAAAAGGAAGTATAGATTATTCAATCTTAGAAAATTGGTATTGATTCTCCACCACAGAAAATAGTCCCTCCTGTGAATGCTAAGACTTAAACTAGTTCACTTGGGACTACTACCACTTTAGGGAGTAAAGAAGTCAGCCAAAAAACATAGTATAATGTTGTGGAATATTTAAAGAAAAGCAAGGCTAGTATTTCATTGTTTGAAATGTGAAATATGCCTCATCAGAAAAAATTATTATCTATCCAATTCAGGGAAGGGAACACGATACCAATCTGTGGGGCTTTGACATAAACTCATCCCATTCATTAGATTCATACAATTAAATCAAATGTGTGCAGATGCAAATCAATTAAACATGCACAGCAGAATAACAAAAACATCATCCGCACACACACCTTTCATATGCATTTAGAATATTAGAAACAACCATCAAATTATAACATTTCAGAAGTAAAACACATAGACAGATAAACACTTATCTTTATGGTGAAATGGTCTCAAGCAACTAGCTATGTCGCTGCAACGTTCCACCCAACCACAGGTCTCTGCCCAGCCTGTATTATTTTAGCACTTAGAGACCACCCCCGAGTTGGGAATGATTTATACAAGGAATAGGGGACATTCCAGCTCTTACATAGCCAAGTAATCAATGCATCTAAGCCAAGCCAGTCCACAGTTGGGTTTATCAGGCTAAATCGGAACCCTGTATGCTTGCACTCAATCTCAAGCCAAAACAATGGATTGGGAGAGGGAAATTCAACCACAGGGAAGAAAATGATTTGTCCCACAGATATATAAGCATTAAGTAGCCAAAACGGTCTCAATGGAACCCCAATTCGATTCCCCTTCTTCCCCATTGCTATATAACACAAAAACGCCCTTCTCCTAGCTGAGAAACAAAGAAAAACCAGAAAAACATGGATGGAAAATGCCTAGGTAGCTCCAAACTCGTGAGGGAGAGAAACTGTTTGATGGGTAATGGCTTGGGGAGAAATTCATGGCTCTTTTCTTTCCCAAAAAGCAAAACATGATTTTCCACGAAGGGTGGCTTTCCCATACCTGAATTTGGATAGCCATACCTCCCATTCCCCAAGGAATTAACTACTTCAACCAACTCTTGGGAGAAATGAATGATTGGGTACAAAAGTCAACATGGGTAGTTGAGGGTTCATGGGTTCTCTCATTGACATTTGGCTTGAATTGATTGGCTCAAGGGTTTGAATGTTTTCCCTCCCAATTCCTAGTAAAATCATGCCCCCATCTCTTGTTGCATTGCATAGCTAGTTGTGGGTATTTTATTAAAATGCACATTTACATGATGTTTGAAATTCCAATGTGCCTGGCTATCATGCAAACCATATGCATCAATAAATCGATGGTGGGGCCTTGGCCTTGAGCTCCTAACCATGATTTTATAACAATATTACATCATTTACATTTTAATGCAATAGGGTCAAGATGGGGACGTGACATTCCCCTCCCCTTGGAATAACACCGTTCTCAGTCTTCCAACACTTCAGAATATATACCCACTTTACACATGCCTCAAAATTCACAACTGGTGGCAGGTCTGTCCTGCGTTTCATCTCTTGAATTTGAAATTTCAGGATCAAGTCCTTTGGCTTCCTCAAGCTGCTCCTGTTGGCTTTGATCTTCCATCTCTACAGGTGGGCATTTCTCTAGAGCAATCCCTTCCCTTTATTACCCTTCCAGCTGATCTATAAGTATTGAATTTCATGGATACCATCTTTATTTCCATCCTGGCAACTAATTGCGGAATATTTCCAGCCAAAACCCATAGCCTTTGGTTTGTTTCTATGGCCAATGTACACCACTGGCTCTCACTTTGCTCACTAGCAACACTTGGCTTGTAACAACTGCAAACAATGGCTTTCAATTTCTTACATGTGAGATTAATCATGGCAATTCCTGTTAGGGAAAGCATTAAAATTAGTCGATTATTTTCCCAATTGACATGGAACGTCCATGATTTACTCATGAGACTTCCACACATTTCATGCTTTCCCAACATACACATGAAATCATTCATGTTCGTCCTTTCACACGAAAATAACTATTTTAGCATTCACAATTCATTTCAAGCAATTAAACACAATCTATTTTCATCCATGACATGCACTCAACAATTCTCTATTTCTGAAATGCATCAATCAAAAAGGAAAGAGAAGAGTAAGAGTTCCCCCCTCTTAGTCTTGTTCCAATCCGGAGCCACACCATCACTTGTGGTTCTATGCTCCTTCGCCTCTTTCACTTCAATGTGAATGCCTGACTTGCCCTTTCTTGGCTATGAAACTTAGTGTCTAAGGATTTTAACTAGGGACCCTTCCCCATTGTTGCCTACAGAGCCTTTGGATGCTAGGACCCACTCATTTCCACTAGCACCATCTTTCATTACTGCTCATACTGAGCTCTTTAGGATGACCATGTTTCCACATGCATCCCTATGATGGCATCATAGTCCTTGCTTCCAGCAATACCTACACTCAAACATTGAATCAATTCACATGCTTAGTTTATTTTCACAGGGTTTATCTCTAAACAAGAGTTTGAGAAATCATAACCAAATCATATACACACGTATAGTCATAAGCAAGAAGTTGCAAGATAACCAAATACCTATCTGCATTGGATGTCTTCACTTTATTCCACATGCTCCTTATTTGTTTTACAAGCCTTGGATTTCCTGTGGATACAATAATGAATGTTGGGCCAGCATGCAGGCTACTCCACAACCATTCGAATAGGAAATGCCAGGCCAGTACACCGACTGGGTTTATCAGTTATTTAAGGAATGTTTGGTCAACACACATGCTTCTCTACAACATCAAGTAGTTGATGCCCAACCAGTTACTCTCTGGATTTACCAAGAATTTATAGTTCCAACTAGTTATTCTCTGGATTACCAAGAATTTATAGTTCCAACCAATTACTCTCTGGATTACCAAGAATTTATAGCTCCAAGTAGTTACTCTCTGGATTTTACCAAGCATTTGCAATTCTTTCAGAGACCTTACTTCCTGCAATGGCCAAGTTTTCCAACAAATAAACAACAGTGTATTAGCTTGGTTGTCATAAGACTTGTTCATGAAAATTTTCATTATTTGAAAGTGAATGAAAATCAAATACTTATCTGTATTGTGCATTTCCTTCTCTGGTCCACAGGGTCCTGGTTCGCTTTGCAAGCCTTGGGATCACCTGCGGAATTGGATGCTAGCTAGGTCGAGGCCACTCCACATCATCCAAATAATTATTGCCCAACCAGTTACTCTCTGGATTTACCAGGCGTTCATAGTGATCAACTAGTTACTCTCTGGATTTACCAAGCACTGGTTGTGCCCAACCAGTCCCATACCTGGTTGGCCCTCTCCATTGTTGAGCCAACATATCCATCTGGGTCATTAACCAATGGAAGGAAACTATGCCACCGACCACTGTAGGTCAAGGCTTTACTATGGAGCCATAGGAATCTTAGGGTTTTCAGTCAGTCTTGGTACCCCACCTTACTACTGACCCAATAGAGAGTTTATGCCTTCATTAATATCACCACAGCCCTTCACACACACATCAATTCTTCATCCAAATATGTATGGCACTCCTTCTCCTGTGCAAACCAGTGGTTCCCTTTAGGAACTCTATAGGTGACTTTCTTGACTAAAGGTTAGCATGGCCCCACAATACCCACTCACACTACACAAGGATGATACCCCTTTTTCTGCTACACAGCTCCTCAGGTCTATCCATCCCTTCTAGTGTCTTTTAGTGTGAGCGTAGAAAGGTTACCACTGCCCATACAGTCCTCTTGAGCACCCTTTCTTCAGTTTACCTCTGAACATGCAACACCAAATTTCACCTGTGTAAGCTGATAACACAAGAAGGATAAGCAGGCTCATCAATATTGCTTCCCAAAAATTGTAACCAAATTTCATAACATTTACTATCAAGTATTGAAACACCAAGAATGCGTCCATTCCTTAGGGTGTAGTCAATATTGACAACCCTAACATAACCCGACACCCGAAAGGTATGCATCCCTTTCTGATGCGAGCCATGTAGGCCCTAGTCACACTCAAGCAGTCTAGAGTAATAAATAATAAAACATATTCTGCATATTAACTCTAGTAACCAGACATGCATATTCTTTAGCTAGGGTTACATAATACTCATTTGTTTAACATATGTATCTTTTCTTCATTGGCAAAGAATGGGGGCTCCCTTCTCTGAGTCAACAGTCCTTCGGTTTTCCACCCGAATATTTTCACATTCCATAACCCACACACGCCTTCTTGGCATAATTTTATTGTCTCACTCACATGATTTACCAACATGTAGTTCGGATGAGACATTATCAACATTTACAATGGCGTTTCACCCAAAACCCATTTCCAAAGCATGGGATCCTTCCCATCTAGTTTGGCTTCTGCAGGCCATCACACATGGTCTTCCTGCAATGTGTCTTCTTGACACACTTATCAAATAGCCAAACAGTCAGCAACATTTTGACAATCAAATTTAAATTTGATTTCCCTAATCAGTCAATGGTATTAATAATTAATTCAACATGAATTTACAATTCTGTCTCCTATAGAAATTGATTTGTTTAACTATGAAGCCATCCTCATATTGTTTGGCTCTTGTAAGTGGTATCACTCTGTCCATTATGGTTTTGCACTTTCTACTATACATGAACATCCACCTACGACGTGTCCTCCTGACGCAACTTTATATAAGCCAAACTATCATTAGCAATTATTAACAAAATTTCAAATCTGAAATTTACAAATCTGTTTTCCTACAGAAATTAGATTTTCAACCATGAGATTATTCTCATAAATTTAAATCAGACAATTTTCAGATCTATTTCATGCATAAGTTAAATTTCACAACCATGAGAACCTTCTCATAACCTTTGGATTCTGCACATGGTAGATCCTGGTCTTTACTATGGACTTATCCTCATTGCCATACACAAGAATTTTCTACTTGAAATCTGAACTTCAACCAACCAAACATGTTGTGAGTATCTATGCATATAATCTTTTCATTGCTACAACAGTCACTGAAGTGATCTCAGAATTATAACACTCAATAATTCAAACACCTTCAGCTGTTAACATTTGAAATGCAATGAAATCTCTCTCTCTCTCTCTCTGTATATATATATATATATATATATATATATATATATATATATATATATATATATATGCATCATTATCATAATAAAATTTCAAGACATGGGTACACTATCCGTGCAATTTAAATAAACTGTAAATACTCATTACTTCACATTTCATGCAGCTCTGTCCTTCCAACAGAGTGCTCTGGTAGCCCATCAACATGTCTACCTTCTTCATGCAATCATTCTCCTGCATTCATAGTAGTTCATGAAATGGTCACAGGATTAACAATAGTTCACCATTTCATCGATAATCTAATTTCATTGAAACACATTATATCACAACCATGCATTCACACAATGCATCTCAACATGTGCACCCACACATATGCATGCACATTCACAACATTTATAGACTATTTTAATCCACATCTCTTCAATGCAACCTTGCATTACTTCATGAATATTATGCATTCAAACATATTACGGCCTAACCATTATTACCACACATACTACTCACTACCAAGGTAAGTCCATAAGTCCTCACTTGCTTTGGTTGTTAAACTCACAACCAATATTCACAAATGGCATGATAGAATCTCATATGAATGCATTGAGGTTTCTAAGCAATTATAGGGTGTAAGGCTCCTTGCCTTCACTTACCCACACCTCACCATACTTGGTAGGTTGACATTCACATTCAGGCCCTCAATACCACACGCAAATAAATCAACATATTTAAACATAGTTGAAGGGATCTTACCAAATCCTCTTTCCACATTCATGCAATTAAGCAGAAATAACCATCACCTGCATGGTTGTCATTAACATCACTTGATGTTACCTGATCAGTTGGCCTCTTACCAAGGCTTCACCCTCCTTTTTCCAACCTCATGATCATAGATTTGTTGCCCCAACCTTTCTTCATAAGGTTGTTGGTCATATGCAATAACATCATCCACATCTTAGCCATGGTTTGGTTGTCTTTGGTCATACAACCAATTCAAACACAACTAATTATTAACAACCACAATGATTATCTTAGTGGCTCATTACATATGTAAAGCCTCACTATTTTACCAATATGCAAGATCATATACATGCACAAACATGTTCACATGCAGTGTGCAAGGTTTTATTAATATGCCATATAGTGCATATTCATTTCATCTATCTAATCTCTTGCATTTTCAATCATGCTTCTATGGTCTGATTCGTACAATCATTATCAACAACATTAATTTTCATCAACCATAGGTAATACTATTAATGGGCTATTGTATGTGTAAATTCACTATTTTACCAATATGCAACATCATGCTCATGCATAAGCAATTCACATGCACTATGCAATGACCCTTTAATCATGCCCACTAATTCATATATTAATCTGCTACTCTCTTGCATTTCCAGCATCCCTATGCCATAATTTTCAGTGTATAAGCTCAGGAAATATAAATACAATATCAAGAGAGGAGTTAAAGAATTCTCCCTTTCCAATTCCTCTTTGTAGCATGGAATTTCCTCTTCCACATCATAGCTGATCCAATTTCATGGGCTCTCTACCATGCACACAAGCAATTATTAGCTATGATCTTCTCACCAATTATAAATTCAATATATGTATGCACGCGTATAACATTCATTCTTGATACTTTCCAAGCATACAATTATTATGTTACAAACATAAATAGTTTAGGGTGAGAGATTTCCCCTTTCATCCTCCATAATGGATATTACAACCCATTGCTCTTACTACGATTCCACAACCCCTTTATGCAACTCGTAATGCACATTCCAAGCATAGAGAATGTCTTTCACACATTCAACGACTGTCTCCGGGGGAAGACGGGGGTCAAGGGGGCACCCTCGTTTTTTTTTGTTTGTAAATATTTCCATTTCGCGCAATATGGCGCATAAGTTCCATGGCATTTTTCACTTTTCATGCATCTAAAAATCTCACTCGAAATTGCTGAAATTTCCTTGTTTTCGGCGTACCTGTCGCTTTACCTTCGACCATTTCGACGGTTTAAGCCTTTCACCGCCGACCAATTCCTTCGATCGCTAGTCGTTGCGATCTAGCTCAGAATGCGCTGACCATGTCGCGGTGTTTTAGCTTAAAACTTGTCGACCACGTCGCAACAAATAATGCTAAAATCGCTGACCGCGTCGCAACAATTAAGCCTAAAATCTCCGACTGCGTCACAACATTTAAGCCTAAAATCACCGACCGCATCGCAACATTTAAGCTTGAAATCGCCGACCGCGTTGCAGCATTTAAGCCTAAAATCACCGACCGCGTCGCAGCATTTAAGCCTAAAATTGTCGACCGCATCGCAGCATTTAAGCCTAAAATCGCTTCCCGTGTCGCAGCATTTAAGCCTTAAATCGCCACCCGCGTCGTAGCATTTAAGCCTAAAATCGCCAACCTGTCGCCAAAACTTCGAAAAAATTTCGCGAAACGTATCGCCGGAACTCAGCTTAACTCGCCGATTGTTTTGGCGTTTTTTGGCTTATCTTTTGCCGACAGAGTCTATGGAAGAAACTCATAAAACACTTAGAAATTTTTTGAAAATTGAAATATTTCTTAATGATCAAGTGCTGAGCAGGAAGCATACTTACCTTTGCAACTGTGATAGGTAGCCCATGAAGGCCCAAATGTTGAAACCATCGCTCTGATACCATTCTGTCATGTCCCCTCCCATCTATCCAATTCAGGGAAGGGAACACGATACCAATATGTGGGGCTTTGACATAAACTCAACCCATTCATTAGATCCATACAATTAAATCAAATGCGTGCAGATGCAAATCAATTAAACATGCACAAAGGAATAAAACAAACATCATCCACACACCTACCTTTCATATGCATTCAACATATTAGAAACAACCATCAAATTATAACATTTCATAAGTAAAACACATAGACAGAGAAACACTTATCTTTATGGTGAAATGGTCCCAAGCAACTAGCTATGTCGCTGCAATGTTCCACCCAACCATAGGTCTCTGCCCAGCCTGTATTATTTCAGCACTCATAGACCACCCCCGAGCTGGGCATGATTTCTACAAGGAATAGGGGACATTCCAGCTCTTACACAGCTAAGTAATCAATGCATCTAAGCCAATCCAATCCACAACTAGGTTTATCAGGCTAAATCAAAACCGTGGATGCTTGCACTCAAGCTCAAGCCAAAACAATGGATTGGGAGAGGGAAATTCAACCACAGGGAAGAAAACGATTTCTCCCACAGATATATAAGCATTCAACAGCCAAAACGGTCTCAATGGAACCCCAATTCGATTCCCCTTCTTCCTCACTGGCATATAACACAAAAATGCCCTTCTCCCAGTCGAGAAACAAAGAAAAACCAGAAAAACATGGCTAGAAAATGCCCAGGTAGCTCCAAACTCGTGAGGGAGAGAAATTGGTTGATGGGTAATGGCTTGGGGAGCAATTCATGGCTCTCTTCTTTCCCAAGAAGCAAAACGCGATTTTCCATGAAGGGTGGCTTTCCCATACCTGAATTTGGATAGCCATACCTCCCATTTCCCAAGGCATTAACTACTTCAACCAACTCTTGGGAGAAATGAATGATTGGGTACAAAAGTCAACATGGGTAGTTGAGGGTTCATGGGTTCTCTCATTGACATTTGGATTGACTTGATTGGCTCAAGGGTTTGAATGTTTTCCCTTCCAAATCCTAGCTTCAGAAACTCCTGTGGCATCAGGCATATGAGTATCATAATCCTCATTGTGAGGTTGTGATCCTATTCTCATTCTGTTTGAGGATTCTGCCGCCATCATATGAACATCTCCAACATATTTTTCATCCAGCACAGGATTAAATGTCTTAAATTCTTTTATCCAGTCCAATATGTTTTCTTTTTCAGCTGCACTAGCACCAAAATCCCATTCTGGTCTATTATCTTCTGCATCTACAAGACCAAATGAAACGGATTTGGTATGACCTTTTCGAGCTAACTGTAAAACTTGTTCAGGAACAACATATTGTTTCTTTTTTAATTCCTGAGTTCTAGATGTTAACTGAGACAGAACATCTAATCTAGCTTCTAACTTGTCAGAAGCTACTTTTACAGCTTTCTCTATTTCAGTTGTATCATGCAAAATATGATCAACTAAAGCTAGTTTAGCAATAACCAATTCAAGCTTTTTTCCTTGTTCAGCATAGTTTGCTTTCAATAACTGGATATCATGGGCCATATCATCAAGATTAGAAGCAGTACACTGTAATTGTGAATTTGTCCAATTTGCTAACTTTATTTCATCAGATGAATTCTGATCTGTAGCAACTGCTTTTGTGGAAATAAATTCTTTCTTACTTAACCCATCAGAAGAATATTGTCTGAATGCTGTTTCAGGGAGATTGCGGCCAGGGTGAAAGGATCTTTGGCCATGAGCATTAACAGATTCAGATTCTGCTCGTACTCTAGGTAAGGATGAAAACATATAGAGGCTAGGATACTCCTGCAAGGTTTGACGTTTCTCTTTTTGAATGATTTTTTGTTTTATTTTTTGACAAGCAGTACAGTCAGAATGTTGACCTTTATGTTCTAAATTATTTTGTACAGGATTATCTACAATAGGATCTTCTAGAGAGCTTTTACTCAACTGATTTGATAAGGCTTGCCTTCTGGCAGCATCATAACTTGAAGTTGAAGCGGATCTAATCAGAGGAGCTTTAAATCTCGGGATCGGTTCAGGATGTGGAGATCTGAAAGAGGATGTGCCTTCATCAAAGACAAGAGGTTTAGGGGATAATACAGCTTTTAATCGTTCTTGATGCCGAAGTTCAGAGTACTTCATTTCCCATGACTGTGGATATGAAATGCCAGTCCAATTGAAAGTAATGGGAGTTGCATTTTTAGACCTGGACTTTGGTGTTTCCACCACGCTGCAGTCTGCAGGACTCTGACTGATCTTGGATCTAAGTTGCGGTAAAGTATCATTCCCAAACCGGACACAGACACCACCCTTAAGTTGAATAATTTTGGAACCATTCAACATATTAAATCCCTTGGGTAAAATATAAGCTTTCAGAAGATTATAGATATGTGGGTCATCTAAACTAACAGAAAAATGAGGATATACAGTACCAAACGCGGGACCATCATGAAGCGGTGCAGTAAAACCACCTATGACAGCGTCAGAAAACTGGTTATGACGAGTATCTACAATAACACAAATAGATGAAACAGGTAAACGGGGTCTGACTAGTGGGCCTAAGCCTAACTTAACAGCACCAAAGTGTGCATATTTAAAGTGTTGTTCTTTAGCCCAATCAATCTGAGATTTATCTAAGAGAGGTATATGAATAGGCTCTTGATCATCTGTGAAAGATATATCAATATTTGAAACTTTGATTTGAGTTGCAGTATGAAAATTCCACCAATTTAATCTGTAGACTTCTTTTGGCAAAATCTTTGGTAACTCCCAATCTGCAGTTGGATTTGTATCTGATATAGTGATGTAAGAAGAATTCTCACTATCTGATGTAGGAGGTTGAAATGATCCAGTCCTTCTATCTGCAAGTGTTACTTCAATATCATTACCTGACTGACACTCTAAACTTGCTAGCGGAACAGCATCCATTGTGGGATCCATGGTTTAAAGAAGTGAGGGCTAGCTTCTACGCTGCGGGCAATTCTGTAGACTTACTCCCCTATCCCTGGGCCTTACTGCTACTCTAACATCCGCACTACGCTTACACTTCTATGTTCCCACAATCACTCAGCAATCATTTCCATTGCCTACTGGATACATGTTTTAAGAGTGTTCTGAAATAAAAGCAGGTATATTCAGCACAGAGTCACACATGCATCATATAAACAGAGAAGGTTTATCGAAATACCAGATACTTGAGAGTTCACCAAACAGTAGTAGTTACTGGCTCTGATACCATATACGCAGGATCGCATCGCAATCAAAGTCATATACGCAGGATCGCATCGCAATCAAACATTCATATTAAAGCCAGCACATTGATCTATATGATGATGAACATTATATCTTCAGAATACAGATTACAGACGCACAGGTGGATCGACGCACAGGTGGATCGGCTTCGGACAGCGAAGCTCGTCACCACATCTCACTGCCTTGACACAATGTTATGGGCCCTTTTAGATTTGGCTACTTCCCGAAGGCATGTAGTTACTCTCAGGCTCCTGGGATTCCCATAATATGCCAACTAGCAGACCCTTACAGACTCTTTATACAGAATCGAGACCTTGGCTTTCTGATGCAGTGTTATACCATTACAGGCAACCTGCAGAGCATATTACCTCGGCTCTCACACACCTACAGACCTGTCGAGCGGACTACTTGCTCAGACGACTCCTAGACTTGCAGAGCGGACTACTTGCTCATGCGACTCGCTATATATCAAATGAACCCAAGGCCTTTCTTTTATAGCATTACAACCGGTAAGCCGGTACCCAAAAACTTACACTAGACAGTCAAAAGTAAGATTCCGGGGCATGATGGGGACTACCATCATGTTATCTCGTCCCTTAGAGGCAGTGCCATGTGGGGACCCGGCGAATCTTATCCGACAAACTCAAGACTCGGACTGACTGAAAGACATCAAGTAAAAGCTATTGGCCGACAAAACTGGGCCATTTATTACATCAGTCAAATTACAAAGCATCTCGGTACAAAAAAGCAGACCGAGGAATCCAAAGAAAGCTTTCGGCTACTATGGCCGACAAAACAGAGTGGGTTGGCCCACCAACGGCTTCCACTAAATATGTACAAGAGCATAATCACGGACCAAAGAATCTTCATTCCCATAAGATACGGAAAAATCATGGAGTATCATATCCTGATCCGCATACGCACACTGTCGTGTCACCAGGTCCAGGTACCCCGCCACAAACACAGTCAAGGCAACCTTGAGCATTTAGTTCTTCTTCAAGTTCTCGCCTTGCCAATTCTTCTTCTATGTAATTTGGCTGGGATTCAGTATACTGCCAATAGTCATACTGATTATTTGGGAATTCTTCATTCATATCTGGATATAAAAGTTCTCCGAAGCATTGTTCTACATCTGACCCACGGAGATATTCATTAGCACCATAGACAAATTCGGAGGCAAATTGTGATTCAACCCTATAGTTTAGAGGTAGGGTTCTTCTATGGACTTTAGTATCCAGTCTCTTGCCATCTTTATCCCTTTTGATAAACTTCTGGGTGACTGTTACACAGTGTTCTAATGGAGTGTATCTACCTCCATGATGTCTCAGTTTAAACTTAAACCACTGATGAACCTGGTCAGCGGCTTGCATATCAGCCTCAAGATGAAGAATAAAATTAGCTTTACGATCTACCCAGGCGTTTCTTGGGCAGAATTTTTCCAGAAATATTTGAGTCCAACCGGACCATTTTCTGTGCTTTAAATTAGCAGGATCAGCACAAATAATTATTGCTGTCTGCTCTCTGCAAAACTGAAGAATCAAGTTGTAAGAAGTCCATGTCAAATCTCCTGAGCCGAGATCGACATACCAAATTTCTCCTTCAGCTTCCATGTTCTGGTCAATCCAGACTTCTTCACATCGAGCTAATTTTTCTCTGGCATTCTGTAAACCTCTGAAAGCACCTTTTTCCCATCTTTCGAGAATCTTTAACTTACAGGGATTCTCTTGAATTTGCTTAATCAGAGTGAGGCTTAAAAACTTTTCTGCATCCTTGACATCAGCATAATCTAACAGTTGCTGACGTTCTTCCTGAGAAATATCCTTATCCCAAGGAGCCAAAAATAAGGATTCTGGAGGAGCTCTGAGAGCTTCTTCTTCTTCTTGGAATGGAGCTTTGCCACTTTTATAATTCACCATATTATCACTCATGTATCTTTTATTATGTCCTGGGCCAGAACCAGAACCACTTGCATCATTAGCAGAAAACATATTCAGACTTGGAGAAGAAACCTGTACATTCTCACGAGTCAACATGTCAGCAAGACAATTTAAGTAACCTGGCTTATACACAATGTCATAATCAAAATTACTGAGCCAGATAAACCATTTTAAAATTCTGCTACTATTTTCTGCCATTAAACTTTCATTCTTAAAGATACCGGGCATAATCTTTAAATCTGTTCTAACAATGAAACGAACAGGCTTTAAGTACAGAATGAAATGGTTGACAGTTTTCTTGACTGCAAGTATTTCTTTATGGCTACTTGGATAATTTAGTTCAGCTCCTTTAAATGAACCAGATGCATAGCCACAGATTCTTGCTTGGCTATTTATTTCTTCAATTAGAACACCTCCCCATGTGGTGTTAGACGCATCTGTTTCAACTATCAAATTTCCCTTTCCTTGGGGAAGAGACAAAGCTGGAAGATGCTTAACTTTTTCTTTTATTCGCTGGACAGCTAAAGTCATCTCATCAGACCATGGAACAGGATTTTTCTTTAGCCTTTTCTGCAAACAATGAATATCTGCGGCTTGACCTTTATAAAAGGGCCTGATATAATTTAAGCATCCTAAGAATCTTTGTAACTGGGTTTTCTCAATAATTTTGTCAGGAAAGTGATCAAATGATTGGAGCACATGCTGCTGCAAAACTACCTGACCTGCTTTGATATGGAGACCCAGAAATTCTATTTCTGTCTTACCAATTTCCATTTTGCTTGCTGATAAGACCAAACCATGCTGGTAGACTAAATCATAAAACTGCTGCAAATGCTTCAAATGTTCTTGGAGATTTTTAGAACATATGAGAATATCATCAATAAAAACAGCTAACCATGGTATATCTCTAAAGATATCTTCCATTCGCTTCTGAAACTCAGAAGGAGCATTATTGATACCAAATGGTAGCACTTTCCACTGATACTGTCCATGAGGAACTACAAATGCAGTTTTGAATCTGTCTTTCTTCTCTATCCCAATTTGGTAAAAACCAGATTTTAAATCAAATTTACTAAAAACAGTACAACCATTGATTTTCTGCAAAAGACTAGCTTTATCAGGCAAAGGATACCTGATCTTTTGGAGAACTGCATTAAGAGGTTTAAAATTGACAACCAACCTTGGTTTACCTCTTTTCTGTTCACTGTGCTTGTTTACAACAAAGGCTCGACAAGCCCAAGGGCTTTTAGATGGTTCAATTAAACCTTTATCCAAGAGCTCTTTAATTTCTTTAGAACAGAATTCTCTTTCACTAGGACTCATTAGTCTTGCAGATGCTTTCATTGGTTTTATCTGCTGAAGTGGATCAAATGGAAGAGAGACAAAATATTTTTCCCTTGTCCAGAAAGCATTTGGACTTTCAGAACAACAATCCTTTTTCAGCCTTTCAGAAATACCCTCTAGATATTTATCAGCATTGAGTTGGGCGAAAGATATACATCTTTCCATTTTATTAAGAGAGGCTGTTGACACGGCTTTTTGTTTTGGAGGAGAAGCTTGACATCTAGGGGAATAGGAATAACTTAGTGGAATAGTTACAGATTGGTCATTAACTGTACAAGTGAATGTCATCTTCTTAGTATCCATTGAAAAAGGACTAACTGACACTAAAAATTCAGAACCTAATACACAATCTTCTTTAGTTTCTTCAAACCGAAAAAGAGATAAAGAACAAAACTTTGACCCTATAGATACTGGAAAATCCTTTACTTTACCAGACAGATAAACTGGTGATCCTTGGATTGCAGATCCATATTCTTTTGTTTTCTCCCAATAAAACTCAGGAATAGCATTTCCTCTAGCCAAGTTAAACTGGCATCCGGAATCAATTAAACACTGTATTGGGTAAGATTTAAACTCAGAAGGGCAAAAAGTTAGAGTAGTAAATAGTTTAGGACCTGATACAGCTCCTAGAAGACTTACACTCTGGGATCTTGGTGAAGGTGAATGGTCAGGGGTTTTTTCAGGATATTCTTCTTCTGGGATGTCATCATCCTTAGTTCCACAAACCCTTTCAATTTCATTGGACAATTCATCTTCTGAAGACTGATCTTTTTCTAGCAAAACAATTGCTAAAGAATTCTTTATTTCATCAGCTTCTTTCACCAATTTTCTTATTTCCTCCTGCTTAGCTTTCAGCTTATTTCTCAGCAATCTTTCTCTGTCTGATCTGTGCTGTTGTCTATCTTTATGGCCGCTTGGATACTCTCTGTACAGTTCTGCAGGATTAAAATTTAACTCAACTGATTTTTCTTTATCTTTTTCTATTGACTGTAACTGGGCTTGTAGAGACTTTTTCTCATTTCTAAGCTCAGTTCTTTCCTGATGTCTATAGATAGGAATAGAAGACAATTCAAGATCAATTGCTGCTAATCTCTTCTCAATCTGTACAGGAGAGATTATTCTTGAAAACATATATAAATTAAAATCAAACTCAGGAAGATCAGTATATACAGAGGCTGTCTCACACCCCCCTAAATGTGGTTCCGAGTCAGAATCAGAAGAGGAAGAATCGGGAGCACATTTAGCAAGTTGAATATCAGAATCTGAGGAAGAATCCTCAGAGGCATCAGAATCAGAATCAGGGAGATAGATAACCTCACCAGAAGGTTGAAAATCAGTACTAACTTTATACAAATCCCACCAGAAGGGATCAAGTGTGGAACACACTCCTGCACGCTTTGGCCTAGATTTCCTTTTTGGACATTTGGATGCCCAATGTCCTTTACTGCCACATATGAAACAAGTATCGCCTTTGCCTTTTTCAGATCTTCTTTTCACAAATCTTTTATACTTATGCTTTTTCTTAAAATGCTTGGATTTGTGTTTGTAGGGCTTATTCAAATGATATCTACCTTCAGAAGTGAAATACTTCTTTTTCTTTTTCTTGCAATGACAACTTTCAGTTCCTAGATGTCCCCTGTTATGGGCTCCACAGCCCCAATCAGGCATTTTAGCTACTTCTTTACAGAAAGAAGCAGAGAACATTTGTTGATGCCTTTTAAAATCTTTATCTACTCTTTTCTGTAAACAATGTTCTTGCCATGTTTCCAAAATATAATGATGGAGTTGTGCTAAAGACAAAGATCTCAAAGGAATATTTCTATCTTTTAATGCCTTTTCAACAGCATCTGGAACATGTCCAGGGAAACTTCTTAAATAATGTTTTAGATAAGCTTCATTGCCAGATTTTCCTGAAGAGATCAATAATTTCTGCATATAACAGAAATAAGCTTCTGCCTTATTCAAATCACACAAACGTGCAGACATATATAAAGAAGCTAAATGATCAAAATCTTCATGTGCTTCAGGACCATAAAATTCTCGACTAAGGGCAGATATTATTTGTTCATCTGAATCATTTGCTGCAAGCATTTCATTTCTGGCTTCTTGTGGCAACCAACGCCACCATTCATATGCTAAACCAGAAAGACCTGCAACTAACTGTGCACCTAACATTTGGGCAGTAACATTATGATCTTGTTGCTTTTTATAAATCAACCAATGTGTAAGCAACTGGAGAGCATTCTTGATTTCTCAGATGCCTGAACAACCAGTTTTAAATATTCAATGTCAATCTAGGGAAGAAATAATCTCTCCTGTACAGATTGAGAAGAGATTAGCAGCAATTGATCTTGAATTGTCTTCTATTCCTATCTATAGACATCAGGAAAGAACTGAGCTTAGAAATGAGAAAAAGTCTCTACAAGCCCAGTTACAGTCAATAGAAAAAGATAAAGAAAAATCAGTTGAGTTAAATTTTAATCCTGCAGAACTGTACAGAGAGTATCCAAGCGGCCATAAAGATAGACAACAGCACAGATCAGACAGAGAAAGATTGCTGAGAAATAAGCTGAAAGCTAAGCAGGAGGAAATAAGAAAATTGGTGAAAGAAGCTGATGAAATAAAGAATTCTTTAGCAATTGTTTTGCTAGAAAAAGATCAGTCTTCAGAAGATGAATTGTCCAATGAAATTGAAAGGGTTTGTGGAACTAAGGATGATGACATCCCAGAAGAAGAATATCCTGAAAAAACCCCTGACCATTCACCTTCACCAAGATCCCAGAGTGTAAGTCTTCTAGGAGCTGTATCAGGTCCTAAACTATTTACTACTCTAACTTTTTGCCCTTCTGAGTTTAAATCTTACCCAATACAGTGTTTAATTGATTCCGGATGCCAGTTTACATGATGTTTGAAATTCCAATGTGCCTAGCTACCATGCAAACCATATGCATCAATAAATCGATGGTGGGGCCTTGGCCTTGAGCTCCTCACCATGATTTTATAACAATATTACATCATTTACATTTTAATGCAATAGCACGACAGATGACTTATGAATCTCATCTTACCACAACAAAGAATAAAGGAGATAAACAAGTTAATTTCGGGGAAAGAAAAGAGATCAATGAAATAAGCATTGGAGGTAAGTCAAATCCCAGACACCACCTTTTCTATTGACCTTTGAAATATATAACTATAATGTGCATAATTGTTTGGTTGACTCCATATATTATTCAAATGTGATCCCTTACTTAGTTTGTAAAATGATTAATGGAAAAACAACCCCTTGTCCTTCTTGAATTATACAACTTGATAGATCTGATGTTAAAGTGATAGGCGGATTGAAAAATGTACTTATCAGACTAGCATTAGACTCTATAGTTTGTCAATTTATTGATATTGTGGTGGTGGATATTTTTGAAGCATACAAACTACTACTCAGTAGAGATTGGTCTAGCAAGTTGTAGGTATACTTTTCCACTGATTGGTCTCATTTATGGATCCCTCACAAGAATCAAGTAAATCAAATTTGTGTGGATAGAGAAGCTCATATGAAGAATATTGTCATGGAGTAGGAAGAACATGATGACAATGAGATGGTAAAATTCACACAATCCATCCTTTGGAATTATTTTTTAGAAGTAGAACCAGGTTGTTATCAAGATGAAGAAGCAAGTTCTCAATCTAACACACAGTCTGATCTCCTTACATTCTCATAGATTGATGAAAATCAATGTAACTTAGTAGAGTTAGGTACTAACTTAGATTCTAACAATAGTTTAGATTATGGTTTTTGGAATTTGTATTTTGATGGCTCATGAAGGTGCAGGGGTTGGTTGTGTCCTTGTTGATGCCCAAAAGCATAAAACATAACTTTCCCTCATATTAGAATTTGAGTGTACCAACAACGCAGCCGAGTATGCAGCCCTGGTCCAAGGCCTCAGAAAATATATTGATCAAGTGAAAAATTTAAAGGATTTTGGTGAATCCAAAATCCTTGTCAGACAGGTTAGAAACATTATACATTGTTTGTCTCCTCACTTAAAGGGATACTAGGCAGAGGTATGGAGTTTGATTTCAAAATTTGAAGCTTTTAATATTAATGTTATTCCCCGCTCTAGAAGATTGCAGCTGATCTCTTAGCTAATATAGTTTCTCATTTAACTTTATTAAATGAATTTTTTTCTATTGAACTCATTTTCAGGCCTTCCATCCCAGACAATGTAACTAGATGGAGAGTATTTAATGATGGTCAACAAATTGTTGATTTCCTCATGAACAAGAATATGTTCAAAGATTTTTTTATTGATGATGATGAACATCAAGCTAGTCTGGAAAGATCCAAGGGAGATGGTAACTATGTTAAGGGAAATTTCATGCCTAAGGGAGTGCTTACATTGGATAAGTTGTTTGACTTGCAAAAAAAGTTCAGAAAACCTATTAATGTTAAGACAAACAACTCTTCCATGTTGTATGAGATAGTGAATATTGGCACTCCATAAGAACCAAAGAACACAGATTTAGGTTCCTGTTGTACTCCAGCAGAAAGGCGCAGGTTTATTCAGTTGTTTAAGAATATAATGATGTTCTTGCATGGAAATATGATGAATGTAAACCATATGACACTCAGATTATCTAGCATGTCATTCCAATGAATCCAAATGTCAAGCCATTTCAACAAAAACTCAGAAAAGTGCATCCAACCTTGGAACCATTGATTCATAAAGAACTAGGGTAATTTTTAGGGGTGAAAGTTCACCAATTGGCTAATTTTTGGGCATTTTTTCAAAAATAAATTCACTACTTGGTCATTTTTATTCTCTAATATCGCCTATATTTACATAAAATATGTTTTTTTATTGTAATATTCGCCAAAATTTACAAATTTTAGTAGTAAATTGTATGTTTCATATTTAACCTTCTCCTATCTATCTATATATATGATTTGTTCGACCCAAAATAATCGCCTATAATACTATACTTAGGTATACTATTAGAATCCTTAAAAAATACCTTGGAAAGAACTAAAGAAACTCTTGGATGCCAGGATTATCTTTGAGGTCAAACATTCTAAGTGGGTGGAGAGCTTGGTCTTGGTACGTAAGAAATTGGGAGAGATTAGATTGTGTATAGACTTCATAAATATGGATAGAGCATCTGACAAGGATAACTACCCTGTTCCTCCTATGGAGAAAATTCCGCAACTCGTCTCTAGTTTTGAGATGTTTTCATTATTGGAGGGGTTCTCTGGTTATAACCAGGTACTAGTGGCTGAAAATTATCATCTAAAAACCACTTTCAGGACGAAATGGGGTACTTTTTCCTTCCGAAGGATTCCTTTTGGCTTAGTAAACATCAGAACCATGTTTCAACAAGCCATAGACATGACATTCTGAGGACTGATTGACCACAGTGTGGTAGTATATTTAGATGATGTCATGATTTTCTCTAAGAATAGATCATATCACTTCAATCATTTGAGGTATATTTTTGAAAGATGAAGGAAATATGGAATATTTATCAATTAGAAGAACAACATCTTTGTTGTTCCAGAAAGGAAGTTACTGGGACATGTCATATTAAAAGAGGGGATATCTATAGATATTGAATATGTACAAGCCATTGCACAAATAGCCATGCCCAATACCAAGAAATCCATGCAATAATTTTTTGGGGAAAAATATTTTTGTTCAGAGGTTCATGTTTGTTTTTGTAGAGATAGTTAACCCCTACAACAATTTATCAAGAAGGACATATATTTCAAGTGGATTGCTAAAGAAAAAGAAGCATTCCAAAATATCAAGACAACCATTGTTGTTGCACCATCATTAAGCATCCTAGACTTTGAAAATGATTTCCTTTCACCTTTGCATCCGACCATTCCCTCGTCGTAGTGCTCACTCAGAAAGAAGTGCGAGGGTATGAATGTCCAATATCATTCACGAGCATTGGATTACAAGGAGTTGAACTAAACTATCTAGATATCGACAAACAATCTTATGCCATTTTTAAATTAGTAAAATTGCTTAAACCTTATATATTGAAGAACAATACAAAAATTATTGTACCCCATTTGGAGGTCAAACCACTCTTCATCTAAAAGGAAGTGGGAGTATGAAGAGAAAATTGGGTCACAATTATACAAGAATATGATTTGGAGTTCAAGCCGGATACTATCATTTCATGAAAAGGTTTACGTAGATTACTCATCGAGAATCCTTTGGAGAAAATATGGATGGGAGGGAATATGAAATATCTGTGTTTCCAAGATACCCAGTATGTGCCTACTATCATTGATTCTTGGTACCGAGATCTACAACAACACTTACAACACAGTTATGCTTCCGAACATCAGAGTGCAAAAAAACGAAGAGATATTTGACTTAAGGTAGACCAATATCAGATTATCAATTCCATCATTTTTTCATAAAAAATATGATGGAGTTATGCTACGATGTATAGAAAAAAGTGATGCATAAAAGGTACTGACATAATTACATGACGTTCTTGTTAGAGGTCATTATGCTAGTGAAACTACAACACATCAAATTCTTAAGGCCATCTATTACTGGACCACTTTATTCAGATATTCTAATGCATATGCATGATGATGCGTCACTTGTCAAAAAAGTGTTGGGAGGAAAAAGAAACCAACCATTCCCTTGCAGCCAATTGTTATTTCTTAACCTTTTGAACAATGGGGGATGGATGTCATAGGAGAAATCAATCCCAATTCATTGAAGCATCATCGATATAGCTTGACAACCACATACGATACATCTTGATAGCCACATATTATTTTATCACATGGATTGAGGCTATAACTTTGTGTAAGATCAACAAAGAAGTCGTCATGAAGTTCTTATAAGAGCACACCATTACTAGGTTTTTGGTTCCAATTTCATTTGTTTTTTATAATGATACTTATTTCTCATCATTGAAATTGAATGAATTTGATTTGGAAAAGGGAGTAAAATTGCATTATTCTTATAATTATTATCCACAAGGGAATGGTTTAGCTGAGTCCACTAACAAGAATATGATTCAAATACTAAAGAAAGCTGTAATTGAAAATAAAAAGAATTGGCATAACGCTCTCCCAAATTCCCTGTGGACTAATCGGGTTATCCCAAAGAATGCATTAGAGACCTCCCCATTTGCACTCATATATGCGAAATAATCCATCTTACCTCCTAACATATTTTTTCCTTCCTTACAATTATCCCAAGCTTTTAGAGGCTCTTATTTCCCTATCACTCAAAACATAATTAATACATTATTGAAGCTTGAAGAATAGAGAGAGAAGGCTAGGAAGAAGTTTGTTACGCATCAACATATAGTAAAAAGGTGTTTTGATTCAAGGCATGCAAAACATAAATATTTTGAGATTGGATATTTGGTCTTGAAATTGGATAAGCAACATGAGGATAAAGGAAAGAATACAAGTTTCAACTGTTGTGGCTTGGCCCTTACTTGGTTTTTTAAAATCTTGGCCTTGGCACCTATAGATTGTAGACCTTGGAAAGGGAGATAGATTCTCTCCCTATCAATGGCTCTGCCTTAAAACAATACTTCACCTAACTTGGGGGGGAAATCATGAACATTGTATATAAATAAAAGTTCCTTCTTGTTTTGTACATCTTTTTATTTCAGTTTTATCCGTCAGTTTTATTTCATCTTGTTATCACTCATTTCTTTGTTTTTTCTAGTAATGTCAAGATCGACAATTAGAGTGCATTTGGGAGGGTCTTGGTTCTAATTATGTTTAATTTGGATTCCAATTTCCTTCTAGCCCATTGGAAAACATGTTATTTTTACAATTCATGGGGAACATCAAGTTAGTGTTGTGATTTCCTGTTAGTGTGAGGTTTCAAGGATGCAATTTCAAGCACTATCATTGGAAAGATTTCACCCCATCTGCTAACCCATGAAAATATGTCTAAGTCATCCTTTCAAGTCATCAAAAAGTTCGAGATAATGACCCAACCATGATGGAAATTATATCAAGCAAGAAAATGGGTTGAAACAAGATCTCAAAAAGGTTTCTTAGTCACTCTTTGGTGAGCTCCACTCACCATAACACTTAAATTGGCTATATCCTATGATGACTTCAAGAGGTTAACCCATGGGAAGAAATTAAGACCTAAATGGTGCAACAAAAATCAAAATGACTCTGTATGCTATCCCATTCTTTTAAGAGGATTACTTAATTGGCTCCCCCATCTAACCAATGCCAAGTAGGAAATTATCTAAAGAGAACAATAAAATGTGTATATGCAAATAAATAATTATTAGAATGGGGCTAGAGAATTTATATGTAAAATGGGGCTAGAGAATTTATATGTAAAATGGGTGCAAGAGGAAACTTTATCAAGTCCATGCTAGAAAAATAGTATCACAGAGCAATAATGATAAACAAGATGCAAATATAAAACACATAAACAAAATACAAGAGATACACCAATATAACGTGGTTCACCCAAGATGGGCTATGTCCACACATAAATTGCTAGTCCTTTTTATTATACCATCACCCAAATGAAGGGATACAACCAGTAGCACATCTGCTGCAACTTCCTCTTGAATTTCTCACAATCTCTCTTACACAATCACATATATCTTTACAATAATACAATACACAGCCGTATTACAATGCCTTCCTTTTAAAGAGGGATTACCATGGGACACCCAATACCATGGGCCTATAAATCACCCATTATTGACCAAGTCATGACTATGAAATTACAACATTTACAAGGCATTTTTTTCAGAAATTTTCACTATGGGGGAGCTGCCCTCGACCCCCCACCATGGGGGGATCCCAAACTAGTCGCCGCCACCCCTGGACCCCCCATGGAAACTGTAGTGGGGGGGGAATACCCCCCAAAACCCCCCTTCATGGGATGGGATCCAGACACCATTGTAGCATGACCTATGACTCACGAAGATCAGGCTACGCAACCAACAATCTCCCACTTGGAGACTGATCACAACAACGCCACCACTGTTGCACTTGTTGGACTATGATCTGAACCTTGGACTTGGAAAATTTATCATCTTCACATTCATGCTTGAAGGCCAAATGAAATCGAGAAGGAACTCAATTTCTCTTTTGTTACTACCTTTTTCAACATGTATGCAGGATTCTCATGAATATTTATCTTTTCCAACTTCAACAGTTCATCTTCCAGAATATATCGCATGAAATGGTACTTGAGATGTATATGTTTAGTCTTAGAATGGAAGGCTGATTTCTTTTCAAGATGGATGGGGCTCTGGTTGTCACTATACAACCTGCTATTCCCCTGCTTCTTACCCAATTCCTCCATGAACCTCTGTAACCAAATAATCTCTTTACTAGCCTCTATAGAAGCAACATACTCTGCTTCTGTTGTTGAAAGTGCAACATACTTTTGCAGCTTCGAAATCCAACTTACTGATGTTCCACCTATAGTAAAGACATACCCTGTGGTGCTCCTCCTGCTATTTTTATCACCTTCCATATCTGCATCAACATATCCCTGTAAAATAGTGTATGCAACTCCAAAACATAATGCATGAGTGGTAGTACCACTCAAATACTTAAGAATCCACTGTACTGCATTCTAATGTTCTTTACCTAGATTTCTCATATACCTTATCACAACTCCCACTGCATGTGCAATATATGGTCTTGAGCACACCATGGCATACATCAAGTTGTCAATTGCCGATGAATAGGGAACCCTAGACATGTAATATATCTCTTCCCATGTCTTGGGACATATCTACTTACTTAGTTTGAAATGGTTGTCCAAAGGTGTACTAACTGGTTCTGGTTTTGCATTATGCATTCTAAACCTTTCCAACACCTTTTGTATGTACTCACTCTGAGACAATGTCAATTTGCGATTTTTCCTGTCTCTTATTATTCTCATACCAAGGATTTGCTTTGCAACACCCAAATCCTTCATCGCAAATGAATTAGCTAACTTCTTTTTGAGCACATTTATATCCTACATGTCAGACCCTACAACAAGCATGTCATCCACATACAATAACAAGATAATATATCTTCCATTATCTAGCCTCTTGAAATAAAAACAATGGTCAAAATGACATTTACTATAACCTTGTTTTGTCATAAACCTGTCAAATTTCAAATACCACTGCCATGGAGCTTGCTTCAAGCCATACAAGCTCTTTTTCAACCTGGATACCAAATTCTCCTTCCCTTTTAACTCATACCCCTGTGGCTACTGTGTATAAATCTCTTCCTCCAAATCCCCATAGAGAAATGTTGTTTTTGCATCTAACTGTTCAAGATGAAAATCTTCTACCGCCACTAGACTTAAAATACTTCTAATTGAAGTCATTTTAACAACAGGAGAAAATATTTCATCAAAATATATACCTTTCTTCTGTGTAAACCCCTTTACAACAAGTATGGCATTGTACCGCTTCTTTCCTCCATCTTCTTCCTTCAACCTGTAAACCCATTTATTCTGCGATGCTCTTTTACCTAGAGAAAATTGAACCAAATCCCAAGTCTGGTTCTTACCAATGACTCCATCTCTCATTCATGCATTTCTCCCACTTCTTTCTAGTTTCCATCTGCATTGCTTCTTCATAACATTCTGGTTCACTAGAGTCAGTCATCAATAAATAATACATTGAAGGAGAGTATCATTCAGGGGGTCTCCTTAACCTTCCAAATCTTCTAACACTTGTAGGAGTTTGATGTACCTGTTGTCGTTCTTGATTTTTCAGCACCTTTGGAACTTCATTTTCATTGATTTCATAAAGAACAGTGTACTCTGTGTTTTCCTTCTCCTGTTTCTTTCCTTGCAACTGATCTTTATACATGACCTTTTCATTGAATACCACATCTCTACTCGTAACAATTTTGTTATTTTCATAATCCCATAAGTGATAACCAAAATCATCAACCCCGTATCGAATAAAGGTACATTTCTTGGATTTAGCTTCAAGCTTTGTTCTATTTTCTTTATCAATATGGACAAATGCTTCACAACTAAAAGTGATCAGAAATGAGTAGTTTACCTTTTTACTTGTCCATGCCTCTTCTGGAATACCACCATCCAAAGCACTTGAAGGCTCCCTATTTATTAAGTAAACAACAGTATCAGCTTCATCTTCCCAAAACTGTAAGGGAAACCTTGCATGCAATCTCATACACCTTTCACGCTCCATGATCATCATATTCATCCTTTTTGACACACCGTTTTCTTGTGGTGTTCCTGGGACTATCTTCACTCTATGAATCCCATGGTATGAATAGTAAATATCAAAATCATTTCTGTAGTATTCATCTCCATTATCAGATTTGAGACACTTCAACCTTTTTCCTATCTCATTCTCAACCAAATCTTTCCATTTCTTAAAAGTAGCAAACACATCAGATTTCTGTCTAATGCAATAAACCCAAGTTTTTCTAGTTGGATCATCAATAAATGTAACATAATAATGAGAGCCACCAAGATATTGTACCTGAGTTGGTCCCCATATGTCTGTATGCATAAGCTCTAACTTTTCACTATTCTTTTGTTTCCCAATCCCGAGAAATATTAATCTCTTCTGTTTTCCATAAACACAATCTCACAGAATTCCAAACTTACTTGCTTCAGATGTGGAAGCAACTTCCTTGAGTGGAGAATCTGAATCCCCTTCTCACTCATGTGGCCAATCCTATGATGCCATAATGTTGTATCTATTCCTTTGGAAGCTAAATAGATGGAACAGTCAGTATTATGAGGACATAAATACAACGTAGCTATCCTGTCTCCTTTTTTCTATCGCCATCGATCCTTTAGTGATCTTCTACCATGTTTCTCCAAACGTAGATAAACAACCACCATCTCCCAACTACCCCGTTGAGATCATATTTCTTTTCATAGCAGGAATATGCCTTACATATTTCTGTAGCCATTCACCTCCATTCTTTAACTTTATCTGTACCTTACCCATTCCAACAATTTTACATGGTTCCTCATCACCCAATAAAACATGTCCAAAATCACCTAGAACATAATCATGAAAGAATTTCCTATGGGGTTTAGCATGACATGAAGCCCCTGAATCTACTACCCAATAATCACTAGTATTATCTAATACAAGAATCAAAGCATATTGTAACACATCACCTTCTACATTTGCTTCCTGAGTAGTCTCCTACTGTCCATCTCCTTTCTTCTTTAGAGATCTGCTGTCTTTCTTTAGATTTCCTTTCTTTCCACAATTCCAACACTCTATCTTTCTTAGTTTACACTTGTATCTTCCCTTTCTAGACTTGTTGTGATTACTTGGGATCTTTCCTCTCTCCCTTTGTCTTCCCCTACTTTCCATGGTCAACACATTACCTGATTTCTCACCTGTTCTTTTCCTTCACATTTCCTCGCTAAGAATAACACCAACAACATCATCAAATTTCAAAGTGTTTGAACCAAAGACAAAGTTACTTACACAACCATGACCAAACCATTCCAGCTTTATGGAAATGAACACAAGATTAGAAGAGCCCTAACCTCATCATCAAAGTTTACTTTTATAGAACTTAGCTTATTTGTAATCGTATTAAATTCATTTAAATGATTAGCAATAGATCCACCTTCTAACATCTTCATATTAAATAAATGCTTCATTAGAAATACCTTGTTGGAGGCCAAGGTTTTTTCATACAGTTTACCTAATGCGGTCATCAAACCATCTGTTGTATTTTCTTTTGATATATTGAAAGCCACCAACGAAGCCAGGCACAACCGTATTGTTCCCATTTCCTTTCTGTCAAGAACATCCCATTCTTCGTCCTTCATTGTCGTCGAATTTTTTTCTTTTCCTCCCAAGAGTAGGAATAGATCCTTCTGATACAGATAGTCATCCTTTTGGGAAAGCATGAAAGTGTGGAAGTCTCATGAATAGAGCATGGGATCTCCATGTCAATTGGGAAAATAATTGACTGATTTGTAATGTTTATGTTATGCTTGGCCTAACAAGAATTGCAATGATGAATTTCACAGGTGAGAAATTGAAATCAATTGGTTGCAGCTATTACAAGACAAGTGGTGCTAGCAAGAAAAGTGTGGGAAACTCTGCACATTGACCATGGAAACAGACCAAAAGCTATTGGATTTGGCTGAAAATATTCTTCAAACAATTGCCAAGACCCAAGAAAATCTTGGAGAGATGCTCAAGCTACAAAAGCAACAAAATGAGATGAACCACAAGGTTTTGCAGGACTCTATTTGTATGCAAAAGGAGGTAAAAAGCATTCTGGAAACAATCAACAGTGGAAGGGACGATGGATCAATGAAGAGGCATTCATCCAATTAGTCTGTTAAGAAATGTTCCATGTGGGAAGACTCAAAGGAAATTGAGCAGGTAAAGAGAAGGCAGCAACTGAAATGTTGGGAATGTGGAGGAAATCATCTCTTCTGCAACTACCCAACAAAGGACAACAAGAAATCTAGCAGCCATAAAGATTCCAAAATTGTGGATCGTCTAGAAGGTAAAGAAAAGGAAGGGATTGCTGTGGAGCAATGCCCACCTGCAGGGCTAGAAGATCAAAGCCATCAGGAATAGCTTGTGGAAAACAAAGGACTTGGTCCTGAAAGTTCAAAGTAAATGATGAAATGTAGGGAAGACCTGTAAATGTTTTTGTAAATTTTGGAGATGTGTAAACTGTGTAAGTATTCCTAAGTATTGGAACATCGAGGACGGTGTTATTCTAAGGGGAGGGGAATTGTCATACCCCCATTTTGACCCTTAGGATATTTTGTCTGTAATGTAAATATTGTATGCATGTTATGTATGATTCCTAGCGTGGAGATCAAGGCCAAGGCCCCATTGGTGAATTCTCTGCCTTAAAGAGGCAAGTATTTGGTATTATGCTACCCATGTGCTAGTGAGCCATGGAAATTGTAAATATCATGTAAATATGCATTTTAATAAAATACCCACAACTAGTTATGCAATGCAATGAAACAAGAGATGGGGGCATGAGTTTTACAAGGAATTGGGAGGGAAATATCCAAACCCTTGAACCAATCAAGTCAAGCAAGTGTCAATGAGAGAACCCATGAACCCTCAACTACCCATGTTGAATTTTGTACCCAATCATTTATTTCTTCCAAGAGTTGGTTGAGGTAGTTAATGCATTGGGAATGGGGAGGTATGGCTGTCCAAATTCAAGTATGGGCAAGCCACCATTTTGGAAAAACGTGTTTTTGCCTCTTGAGAAAGAAAACACCCACGAATGTTACGGAGAAAACTTCCTATGGCTTGGTGTAGACCACAACAGACAGCTGACTACTAGAAATTAACTCAATTCTCAATGCTATGCTATATAAATGACAATGCTAAGATAATGAAGAATGTAAGCAACTTCGATCCAAACGTTTGATGTAGATCCCCGTTGGAGCTTTCAACTCATGCACTTGAACCTGCAAATTAGTCTTGACAACCAATATAAAACAAGCGCATATAATATACAAACGACATTAACATCATCAATAGCAATGGTCCATTATATCATAAGTAAATGCAACCCAATGTAATATAAACAACATTCATAACATTAATGGATGAGAATATGAGTATTTCTATTAATAAATAACAAGAAGTACAATGTGATACAACCTCTTGTCGGCAACCAATCTGAAGTGAGAACTGGGTCTCTCCACTTGTGCCTCCACCACTTCAATCCTCCATGCAATGGCAAACTCAAACTATGATAGGATTTTGGAAGGTGAACATAAGAGGTTCACAATAACAAGGATCAATGAGTGTAGACTCAGGATGCGGCAAAAATCCACTAGAGTTATCTTGCTCTCTCTTTCTCCTCCCTTCCATATGCCATATGTGCTCAATATATAGTCCTCCCAAAGGTAAGTGAAAGGACACATCGATGCGTTTTGGGGAAAATGGAGGGCCAAAGGTCACCCTAAGACCGCTTTTTGGGAGTAAAAATTTATTTACTAGTGATTTTTACCATTTTACTTGTCACCCACGGGCTATAGTGGTGCAGCTCGCGGGTACGTAGGCTAAAGTGGAACAACTAGCATACAGGAAGACAAATAGGGAAATAGTGTATCTAAAGGATATAAAGTGGATCTGAGTTAGTAAAATGGATCCTAAAGGCCAAAGAGTGTTGATGCTCACAAGGTGGAAAATTACGTTGTAACAGATGCCCCCTAATGTGTGAGGTCAGAGAATGGTGCTACGATGGCCGAAATACATTATAAATCTCAGAAGTGGAGTGATGGAGACACAAGTGGAAGGAGCAGCTCGCTCGTCATAATACAATAGTATCTCTGAATACATGTCGATATAGTACAACAATCTGGTACAATGGCCATGAATAGGCAGTACATAATGAGCATCTGTCATAAGTGATGAGAGCCATGATCCCTCTACAGTAAGATATGGTCTCCTACTGAAAAGGAAACAACTGGTGCAAACTGGAGGTACAAACTGCTGATATCTGAGAGGTGATATCTCAGATGTAAAGTCATAATCATAAGTAGCATACTGAATGCTACTATCGCCTGGGGTCTTCTACACAAATCGTCTATGGTGTAAGTCCCATCAAGTGAATAAAGGAGTTGAGGTCGAGCCTGATGTCACATCTTCTGATTACCGGTCAATGATGTATACCGTTAATAGACGCGAGATAACCCACCAATAATGAAAATGGGCATCAAGGCACAAAGTACAATCATCAAAGTGTGAATAGATGTGGTGAAGTCGAACAATAAGATGAATCCATCGATCAGGGGACTTTGATGTACTCCCAAAACTGTCGATGGCGAGAGAACCTACCACTAATGACTGCAAGCCTCAAGGTACTCAACCGAACTCTAAGCCTCAA
This sequence comes from Larix kaempferi, assembly GCA_027924585.1. Lineage (NCBI taxonomy): Eukaryota > Viridiplantae > Streptophyta > Pinopsida > Pinales > Pinaceae > Larix > Larix kaempferi. The sequence goes on from BSBM01000659.1 coordinate 835,368, forward strand.
GTCCCGGAATAAATGGGTTGAAGTCGACGGAATGAGACTCACTGGAAGGAGGGCATTAAGGCATCCCCCATCAACCAGCATGAGGTACTAGCTACGCTAAAAGATTTGGAAGAACTTAGGTGAAACAGACTGACTCAATAAGGATGGCCAACATGCAATAGTCAAGAGATCTGAGGAGTGGCCGAATCTGGTTTCACAACTTCCTTTGAACAAGAGCATGAGCAGATGGATAAACTCAGGCATCATGGACTCGATATAGACTATGCGATGCAGGAGGCACCAACAAAGGGCTCCATAATGACTAGAAGCTTAACCAATTGGTGGAGTAAACTGAGAAACAAGTACAGCTCCTAAGGTCCAACTATAGTCCCGACTCATAATGTATGGAGTGGAATGAATGCTCTGTTCAAAGGCGACACAACAGATTCCAACTAGAATTCGTAACCATAATTCTGTCCGGCTTTTGGAATATTTGATTTTTTTGGTTTTTTTCATATTTGGAAAAGCTTGAAAAAGAATAAAATTACTTATAGTACAACAATGGAGGGAACGAGTGTCAAATAGCGAGCAAACTAGTCCCAAGCAGTGGAACATACCTATGATCAATGCAAGGAAGCATGTGCAGGATGTGGACACTCGAGGGTGTTCCCTCAGGGCAATAGGTCATCAAATTGCGAAGGGAAAATGGAAGCTCTGTAGGGATCAGGGAAATAGGTCATCAAATTATGAAGGGAAAATGGAAGCTCTGCAGGGCTCGACAGGGACTTGTGCTCAGGCACCAGGCTAACAACTGAGTAAGTGGGAGCCGGCACAAGGCTCAAGCAGTAAGCAGGATGATGCAATGCAATTACAACTTGATATAACTGGGGGAATCCTTATGGGAGATGGACAACATAAGACAAAGTAGAGTATGAGTCTTTATCGCAAAGTCATGGCGTAACTACAAATGAATCCCAATTCTAAAGAGAGACAGCAGCATGGGTGCCAAAAGGCAAAAAAGGGCTCTAACTAGGGCACCCATGTTTGGAAAGGCCCTACTGCCAAATAACGACACTTCTATAGCAGTGTGAAGGTTCCGTGTCTGTTAAGAAGCGGGGTCGCACCTAGGGTTTATGAAAATGGTCAAATGCATCATGCATGTGAAAATGACATCTAACCTATATGCCAGGTGTGAAATATACTTGCTGTAGGCGCGAAATGATCAAAAACAACTCTCGTCGAAAGAAATCTGGAAAAAAAATGCTACTCCAAGACATTATATTAGTCCACAACAACATATAATGGTGAAAACTATAGACAAGTGGGTTTCAAAAATTATAAATAGTAATAAAAATTTACAATTCACAATTCATTTTTACTATTCACCCATTTGGAGTTTTGTGGTTAGTTTTCACCTCGAAGTTCAACTTCTGATTCCGGAAGCTACAGGCATCCGTTCATCGAGCCGTCAGGAGCATGTTAGTAGTGTCATCCATAGATTTCATTTCAATGCTTTTATTTTGATTTTTAGTGGTTGGATTTTTTATGTGGACACACCCTAAATGGTCATGGCGCTACCCGCGGGCTACAAGTACGCAGGTCGCGGGTAGGGCTGGGTAATCTGCGGGTACCCGCCTCTGTGAGAAACATTGCCCACGAGTATGGCCGTGAAGTTAGTTTTTTAAATAAAATTGGCTAAACTCTTTGCTTTCTCTTCCTCCAGGATGGTTCTAGAGTGGAGAGAGAGGGAACATGACCTTGTGGATGAGGCTGTCCGCAATAATTTTCCTGTGCAGCAAGCGTTACAAGCATGTGGGATTTACAAATGTTGGAACATAGAGGGTTTGAGGGCTCAATGTTAAATTTTCAGAATTTACTTCAATCTGATCTAGGATCTTAACTAAGAGAACAACATATACAACAAATCTATAGCATATCAATCATTGACACAATAATGCAAGCACACAAGAGACACAGAGTTTACTTGGGGAAAACCATAAAGGTGAAAAACCCCAATAACTTCCTCAGAGATAGATAGAGCAATGATACAACCAGAATACAAGAGATAGTCTTCTCCTAGCAGCAGAGCCTCCTCCTCCACAAGTGCGCCACTCTCCAAAGTGTGAGTGAGAGAATAGAATGTGTAAAATGAGAGAGACACACTCTCTATTTATACACTAACTTGACTTCACCTTTACTCAACTAGGTCGGCTTCAACTTAACCACTTAACATAATGCTGACTGGGCTGACCCCCACTAGGGTGGTCTAATAACCCTTTGAACCACATGGATGGCCCCCAATAGGGTGGTCTAATAACCCTTTGACCCACATGACTTATACAGGGCCGACCCCAACAAGGTGGTCTAATAACCCATCAAGTATAAGTTATGACACTTACAATATAAATGACGACACTTCCGTATAGAGGAATAATAACATCTCTATAGGAATACAACATACATATATGTGAAAAACATTCCGAAGTTGCATATACATCAACACTCCCTCTTAACTAGGAAGGTATTTCTCGACACAGGTATTCTAGCACAAGTCATCTTCTCTGGATCATCGTCACTGGATAATCGTCATCGAGTCATCATCATCGTCACTGCTGCTGCTATCTCAATCATTCTCTGAATCTACTCGTAATAGGAAGTTCTACAGAGCTAATCCTTTTTCATATTGGATGAAGGCCCACCACCTATAGGTATTCATCATCACTGGCCATACTGTGGAATCCTCAGGACTTATTACGTGCGTCACAAAACCTAGCTGCAGCATCCCAGGCTATTACGAGCACACAGCTCTAGCTGTCGGATCTCCCAGAAGCACATTACATGTGACCCATCACAAAACCTGGCTGAAGCATCCCAGGCTGTTACGAGCACACAGCTCTACCTGTCAGATCTCCTAGGAGCACATTACATGTGACCCATCACAAAACCTGGCTGAAGCATCCCAGGATTTTACGAGCACATAACTCTACCTGTCGGATCTCTTAGGAGCACATTACATGTGATCTCACAACAAAACCTAGCTGAAGCATCCCAGGCTGTTACGAGCACACAACTCTACCTGTCGGATCTCCCAGGAGCACATTACATGTGGTCCACCACAAAACCTGGCTGAAGCATCTGAAGCCTTTTTCATCCTGTCCAGATCTCCCAGGAGAAAATTACATGTGGTCATGGAAAAACCAGGCTGAAGCATCTGAGGCCTTGTTCATCCTGTCCAGATCTCCCAGACATGCTCATCTGCACAACCTGATCCATGGCCACAAAGTATCATCCTGATACCCACCATACATCATCCTGATCATCATCACTACATCGTCCTGATGCATGTCATTTGGAGAAGCTCGTCATCCATGATCATCCTGAACATACAATGCATCCATCTGATGCATACCAAGTATCTACCTGATACATATCATCATACATGATCTACCTGATCATACAATGTATCCACCTGATACATACACAGATACATGATCCACACAATGTATCCACCTGATACATATCAACATACATGATATCAGTATCCACCTGATACATATACAGATACATGGTCCAAGCATCCAACATGATGCATATACAAAATACATACAAATGATCCAACTGATCATATCCAGCATCCAACATGATGCATACATACATAAATGATTCAACTAATCATATCTAGCATCCAACATGATGCATATATATATAAATAGTAGTAACTGGAGTATTGTCATGATGCTCATCATCCATGATCCTCTTGATCATCATAGCATCGTCGTCTTCAGATCATCTCATCGTCCACGAAGCACAGCCCAGATGCACATCATCCAGCACTTACACCACCGACATGGGAGAACACATCTACCACCATTCGGGGAAGGCTCCAGCCCTTAGTTTTTCACCATGGGAGAACACATCTACCACCATGTGAAAAATGGCTTCAACCCTTACATCTACACCATGGTAGAACACATCTACCACCATGTGAGAATGGCTCAGCAATTACATCACAACCATGGGAGAACACATCAACCATGTCAGAAAAGTTCATGTGCATCTACATCTTCCGGACTCATCACTTCCCTTTGGAAGGAACCTCGATCTGAAGTGCACCAAGCCTCTCTCTGAAGTACTCAAACTACACTCTGGCCAACGGCTTGGTCAATACATCTGCAACCTGCTCATCCATCGCAACATACTCTGCTTCGCCTGTACTCAGTGCTACGCAAGACTGCTTCCTGCTAAACCAAGAGATCACACCTAATCCCATACTGAAGCAACACCCATAAGTGCTCTTCCTATCTGTAGCACTGCCTGCCCGATCTGAATCAACATAACCCTGCAGGTTAAACTTTTGATTCACATCATACTTGAGCCCATAATCAACCGTACTGTTTAGGTACCTCAGAATATGCTTTACAACAACCAGGTGAACACTCCTCGGATCCGTCACGAATTGGCTCAATGTGTTCACCGCAAAGCAAATATCCGGTCTCGTGTTCGTCAGGTACATCAAGGACCCAATCATCTTACGATACAAAGAGACATCAACCGGCTTAGATGAAGCATCACACAAAAGCTTCAAGTTTGATGCCATAGGTGTGGCCATGGCCTTGCAGTCCATCATCTCGAACCTCTTTAGGATCTCTACTGTATACTTCCCTTGTCTAAGGAAGATTCCATCTGCGCTCTGCCACACCTCCATACCTACAAAATAGTGCATCATCCACAAGTTCTTCATCTCGAACTTGAAATCAAGCTTTTGTTGCATGTCAGCAATCAATCTATCTTCAATATTTTCAATAGATAACTTTGTTGCTGAAAAAATGTTGTAGTCCTTCTTTTGTAGGCGATGGTATACACTCTTTCCTACACAACAAGTTAAATTGCATGATTAGAAAACATCTCATAGTTTTCAGAACAAATTCTTACACACAATGAAATATGTCATACAGCCATGTAATTATCTTAGCCAATGCTTCAATGCAACATTTATCCATATTCCGTAACTTTCTAGATGCCTTCCAATCTCTACCAGAACATTGTTAAGAGTGTGCACAACTCCTAACATGTCAGCAAAGAGGCTTCATTCTAGATAAGTAGCAATGGAATGTTGTACAGTGCCATAGGCCACTTAGCCATGTATATTAGTAGTATACTATTCATCAATGCAACTATTCTAATATGCATAATACACAACCTAATTCTAGGAACATAAGCATATACATCATTGAACAACATTATGTAAGAAATGACAATTCAAATAATTATCTTTGTTTGGTTGTTGGGTGGACTCCCTCTGAATCTTTGCAATTCCATTCTAATGTGGATTGTGAGAAGTGGTCAACTCCCTCTGAATATCTGCATCCTTGCAGAAACCACTGGAGTGTGCTCCCTCTTGATTTTTGCTTCCTGGATTACCTGTTCTGAACTTATATTCATTCTAGATCCCTATGCATGCTTATTAGTATCATCATTGTGTTATCGTTGAGGTCTCATACATAATCATACATTCATTAGTATATTCTTAATACTATCAAAACACAATAATCTTAAGCATGTATAGTCTTGATCATTTCAAACAGAAATAATAAGCATTAGTATTCAAGGTTTATATAGGACTCTTATGGTTAGTCATATCATAAATTAAAGTAAGAAACATAATATGCCTAAACCTGTGAATACTCAAACCTATACCTTCATGATTCTTCTGGTTAGTCATATCATCAATTATGGTAAGAAACATAATATGCATACAACCATGACTATTCAAACCTATGACTTCATGAATAATCATTATCAACAACAAAAAAGTATAAGATCCTAACACAAGGTAGGATTCTAGCTTGATATAGGAAAAACGTACCTGGATTAGCATGCTAGGTAGTTATGTCTAACATACCCACATAATGTCTTCTGGTTCTCTTCAATGACTTGTGCTAGTAACCTGCATGTCTCATAAGTTATCCATTGTAGGACCAAGTTATACATACCTCGTAAGTAGATCTTATAAGCGATCCATGACAATGGATGAATCTTTGTCCTCATGTCATCATGATCATATTGTTAAATTTTCTGAATTTACTTCAATCTGATCTAGGATCTTAACTGAGAGAACAACATGTACAACATATCTATAGCATATCAATCATGGAGACAATAATGCAAGCACACAAGAGACACAAAGATTTACTTGGGGAAAACCATAAAGGTGAAAAACCCCAATAACTTCCTCAGAGATAGATAGAGCAATGATACAACCAACCAAGAGAGATAGCCATAACCTAGCAGCAGATCCTCCTCCTCCATAAGTGCGCCACTCCTCCTTGAGTGCATGTGTGAGAAGTGAGTGAGCAAATAGAGTGCCTCCCGCACTCTATTTATACTTGAATTGACTTGCCTTTTTACCTAACTCATGTAGGCTCGAACTTTACCACATAACATAATGCTGAGTGGGCCGACCCCCAATAGGGTGGTCTAATAACCCTTTGACCCACATGACTTATACAGGGCCGACCCCAAACAAGGTGGTCTAATAACCCATCAAGTATAAATTACGACACTTACAATATAAATGACGACACTTCCTTATAGAGGAATAATACCATCTCTATAGGAATACAATATACATATATGTGAAATACATTTCGAAGTTACATATACATCAACACTCCCTCTTAACTAGGAAGGTATTTCTCGACACAGATCTGCTAGACAAGTCTTCTTCTCTGGATCATCGTCATCATCATCGTCACTGCTGCTACTATCTCAACCAATCTCTGTCTCTACACGTCATAGGAAGTTCTACAGAGCCAGTCCTTTTTCATACTGGATGTAGGCCCACCACCTGCAGGTCTTCATCATCACTGGCCATACTGTGGAATCCTCAGGACTGATTACGTGCGTCACAAAACCTCGAAAGAGCATCCTAGGCTGTTACGAGCACACGACTCTACCTATAGGATATCCTAGGGCACAAATTACATGTGACCTCACCACAAAACCTCGAAAGAGAATCCCAGGACTGATTACGAGCACAAGGCTCAACCTATCGGATCTCCCAGGGCACAAATTACATGTGGTCACCACAAAACCTCGAAAGAGCATCCCAGGACTGATTACGAGCACACAGCTCAACCTATCGGATCTCCCAGGGCACAAATTACATGTGGTCATGGAAAAACCTGGCTGAAGCATCTGAGGCCTTTTTCATCCTGTCCAGATCTCCCAGGAGAAAATTACATGCCATAGGACAAAACCTCGCAAGAGCATCTGCCAGATATCCCAGGGCACCGAATTACATGCCATAGGAAAAACCTCGAAAGACTATCTGCAGATCTCCCAGGGCACCGAATTACATGTCCTCCCATAGCAAAACCTCGAAAGAGCATTTGCCAGATGTCCCAGGGCACCGAATTACATGCCATAGGCAAAACCTCGAAAGACCATCTGCAAATCTCCCAGGGCACCGGATTACATGCTCATCTGCACAACCTGATCCACGGCCATAGAGTATCAACCTGATACTCACCATACATCATCTTGATGTATCCATGATCATCCCGATCATCATCACTGCAACGTCCTGCTGCATGTCATCTGGAGCAACATCCTGAAGCTCATCATCCATGATCATCCTGATCATTACTGCAACATCCTGCTGCATGATCCACCTGATGCATACCAAGTATCTACCTGATACATATCATCATACATGATCCTCCTGATCATACAATGTATCCACCTGATACATGATACATATCACCATACATGATCCACCTGATCATACAATGTATCCACCTGATACATATACAGATACATGGTCCAAGCATCCAACATGATGCATATACAAAATACATACACATGATCCAACTGATCATATCCAGCATCCAACATGATGCATACATACATAAATGATCGAACTGATCATATCCAAGTAGAAACCAGAACATCATCCTGATGCCCATTATCTAGCGCTTACATCCACATCCATGTGAAGGATCCTCCTTCCAACATGCTTGGAATGGCTTCAGCAAATGTGTCCATCACTTCTTCCTCGAAGTGTCCTCGATCTGAAGAATGCCAAGCCTCTCTCTGAAGTACTCGAAATTCACTCTGGCTAGTGGCTTCGCTAGCACATCTGCAATCTGCTCGTCCGTCGCAACATACAGGAGCTTCACAGCTCCTCTCTGCACCATATCCCTGATATAGTGATATTTGATCTCTATGTGTTTCGACCTGTCATGAAACACTGGGTTCTCGGACAGCTTCACACAACTCTGGTTATCACAGAAGATACCAGTAGCATCCAACAGGAGATCAAATAACTCACACAGTAGCTTCCGTAGCCATACTGCCTCACAACTAGCTGAACAGGTTGAAACATACTCTGTCTCAGCTGTACTCAGTGCTACGCAGGACTGCTTCCTGCTAAACCAAGAGATCACACCTGATCCCATACTGAAGCAGCACCTAGATGTGCGCTTCCTATCTGCAGCATTGCCAGCCCAATCTGAATCAACATAACCCTGCAGGTTAAACTTTTGATTCGCCTCATACCTGAGCCCATAATCCACTGTACCCTTTAGGTACCTCAGAATATGCTTTACAGCAACCAGGTGAACACTCCTCGGATCCGTCAGGAACTGGCTCAATGTGTTCACAGCAAAGCAAATATCTGGTCTCGTGTTCGTCAGGTATATCAAGGACCCAATCATCTGACGATACATAGTGATATCAATTGGCTCAGATGAAGCATCACACAGGCGCTTCAGGTTCGATGCCATAGGTGTGGCCATAGCCTTGTAGTCCATCATCCCGAACATCTTCAGGATCTCTACTGCATACTTCCCTTGTCCAAGGAAGATTCCTTCTGCACTTTGCCACACCTCCATGCCAAAAACAAATAGTGCATCATCCCCAAGTTCTTCGTCTCGAACTCGGTAGTAAGCTTCTGCTGCGTGTCGGCAATCAATCTATCTTCACCATACCAAGTTCTGCACATATATGATTTCCTATCATGTGTCTCAGAACCAAGTGGCCGCTCCACATATACTTCTTCTTCAACTACACCATTCAAGGAAGCTGTCTTGAATCCATCTGGTGTATCTTCTATTTCATCACTTTTATATTTCTCTATGCTGCCATCTGCAACATGCTTGATCTGATAGTTCCATTTGGAAGTCATAGCAAACTTCCCTTCATGTCTTGGGATTACATCCCAAACATCATTCTTCATGATCGACGGATCATGGCATTTCATTTCTTCATCCTAGATCCTGGGAACTTCAATATCTTCAATATCTTCAATAGATATCTTTGTTGCTGGAACAAAATGTTGTAGTTCTTCTTTTGTAGGAGATGGCATACGATCTTTCCTACACAACAAGTTAAATTGCATGATTAGAAAACATCTCATAGTTTTCAGAACAAATTCTTACACATAAAGAAATATGCCATACAGTCATGCAATTATCTTAGCCAATGCTTCAATACAACATTTATCCATATTCCGTAACTTTCTAGATGCCTTCCAATCTCTACCAGAACATTGTTAAGAGTGTGCACAACTCCCAACATGTCAGCAAAGAGGTTTCATTCTAGATAAGTAGCAATGGAATGTTGTACAGTGCCATAGGCCACTTACCCATGCATATTAGGAGTATACTATTCATCAATGCAATTATTCTAATATGCATAATACACAACCTAATTCTAGGAACATCAGTATATACATTATTGAACAGTATTATTTAAGAAATGACAATTCAAATACTTATCTTTGTTTGTTCGTTGGGTGGACTCCCTCTGAGTCTTCTCTTCCTTGCAGGGGCTGCTGGAGTCCTAATCTGAAGTAGCTTCTTCTACACCTTTCTGTTGTGGGATGTAGAGAGATGGTCAACTCCCTCTGAATATCTGCATCCTTGAATAAACCACTGGAGTGTACTCCCTTTTGATCTTTGCTTCCTGGATTACCTGTTCTTGAATCTCATATTCATCCTTGGTCCCTATGCATGCTTATTAGTATCATGAGTGTGTTATCCTTGTGAACTCATATAAAATCATACATTCATTAGTATACTATTAAAACACAATAATCTCAAGCATGTATAGTCATGATCATTTCGAACAAAAAAATAATTAGCATTAGCATTCAAGGTTTATGTAGGATTCTTATGGTTAGTCAAATCATAAGAAACATAACATGTCTAAACCTGTAATTACTCAAACCTATGACTCTTCGGGTTAGTTGAATCATCAAACAAGATAAGAGATATAATATGCATAAAACCTGTGATACCTTCATGATTCTTCTGGTTAGTGATATCATCAATTATGGTAAGAAACATAATATGCATACAATCATGATTATTCAAACCTATGACTTCATGAATAATCATTATCAACAACAGTATAAGATCCTAAACCAAGGTAGGATTCTAGCTTGATATAGGAAAAACATACCTGGATTAGCATGCTAGCTATTTATGTCTAACATACTCACATGATGTCTTCTTGTTCTTCTTCAATGACTTGTGCTAGTAACCTGTATATCTCATAGGTTAACTATTACAAAATCAAGTTATACATACCTCGTAAATGGATCTTCTATGAGATCCATGACAATGGATGAATCTTTGTCCTCATGTTATCATGATCATATGTTCTTGGACCAGAACATGATTTGTCTTTCTTGGTGTACCTTTCATGTTAGTAGACAACATAAACCTCATACAACACCATAATGCATTAATACAATCATAAGTGTCAACACCCTAACCAATGAATATCTTCTATCATGCATTCATAATTTTGTTAAGGTGATACGACAAATCTAAAAACAAAACTAACCGTAATAACATGAAGACAAACATACCATAAACTTAATCATGGACAAATATCGAAACATACCTCGATGAGTCATATATGTCGAGATCGCTTGTAATCTTCTTATGTAAGGCCTTAGCCTCATCTCCCTCTGAGACAGGAACTTCTTCACTTATGCAGGTGATCAATCCATCTTCTTCTAGGATTAACCCAATACACTTGATTTGCAAGAACTGGACCTTGAGTTGAATATGGGTTTGTCAGAGAAACCCCAAAAATTCAAACTTTGAATTTCAAACTTCTGACAGGATAGAAATATGTGCCTTGATGAGCTAATCAAGTTGGTATATTCAGAATTTGAAAACTGCAAAGTTTCACTCCTCAATTTTGCTTTTGAAACTTCTGGATTCACTGGACGTGACCCTGAACTGGGGTTTGATGAAGCTCACTCTTCTTCCCAATCAAAATGTTTGATCCAAATCTCTAAGCTTCTATTTTTCTGAGGAGCTTCCAGCCGTGGTCACAGATTTCAAAAATTCCCATTTTTATAGAAGCCCTAATTTTCCACTTTTCTGATCAAAGTCCCGAACTAGGGTCTAATCAAGCCCGGCCTTCTTCCCAACCAAAAATTCTGATATTGGTCTCTAAATTTCTATTTTTATGAGTAGCATCCAGCTGTGGTCTCTGATTACAAAAATTCCAACTTTCTCCAAAGCCCTAAATTCCGGAAGCCATGAATGAAGGTACCAAAAAATAATTCTGTTTTGACAGAAATATGTACCTGATTGTTTCTGGTGTAAATCCGAAATTTTTGATCCACAGGGTCTGAAAAAGTTTCCTGAGACAGCCTGACCTGTTATCTTTCCATCCTGACAGGTCTGACCTCAATTGGATTCTCTGAGAGAGAGTTATGCCAAATGTCGCAACGTGACCTGTTTTGGGATAAAACAGGAGAGCGAACTTGTACGGCGTGCCACGTGTCACTGTTTGAACTTCGGCCTCTGAAAACGTTTCCTGAGATAGCTCGGCCTGTTACCTTTCCATCCTGACAGGTATGACCTAAATTGGACTCTCTGAGAGAGAGTTATGTCAAATGTCGCAACATGAACTGTTTATGGGATAATACAGGAGAGCGCACTTGTACGGAGTTCCACGTGTCACTGATTCAACTTCGGCCTCTGAAAAAGTTTTTTGAGATAGTACATTCTGTGTACTACCTGTCACTTTTCACGAAATTTCATTTGGAGCTTCCTAGCCCAAGTTATGACCTTTTTCCCAAGGTCACCTGATTTTAACTCAGATCTAGAAGAGGCAGAAACCCTATATTGCACAGATCATAAATCACAAAGTACAACGAATTAGAGGTTGTTCTTTGGACACAAGGTACCTGGAGATTTAATCTTCGTCCTGTAACAATTTCAGATCCGAAAACTTTGCCAAAACGGATTTATAGCGAAAGTGCTACGATGACTGGTTTTTGCTATATCAAGCCCTAGCATCGTAAGAGCAACAAGTGTCATACATGCCATATCATGCCTTCTTTCAGGCTAGCTCTGATACCATGTTAAATTTTCTGAATTTACTTCAATCTGATCTAGTATCTTAACTGAGAGAACAACATGTACAACATATCTATAGCATATCAATCATGGAGACAATAATGCAAGCACACAAGAGACACAAAGATTTACTTGGGGAAAACCATAAAGGTGAAAAACCCCAATAACTTCCTCAGAGATAGATAGAGCAATGATACAACCAACCAAGAGAGATAGCCATAACCTAGCAGCAGATCCTCCTCCTCCATAAGTGCGCCACTCCTCCTTGAGTGCATGTGTGAGAAGTGAGTGAGCAAATAGAGTGCCTCCCGCACTCTATTTATACTTGACTTGACTTGCCTTTTTACCTAACTCATGTAGGCTCGAACTTTACCACATAACATAATGCTAAGTGGGCCGACCCCCAATAGGGTGGTCTAATAACCCTTTGACCCACATGACTTATACAGGGCCGACCCCAAACAAGGTGGTCTAATAACCCATCAAGTATAAGTTACGACACTTACAATATAAATGACGACACTTCCTTATAGAGGAATAATACCATCTCTATAGGAATACAATATACATATATGTGAAATACATTCCGAAGTTACATATACATCAACACATATGTTCTTGAACCAGAACATGATTTGTCTTTCTTAGTGTACCTTTCATGTTAGTAGACAACATAAACCTCATACAACACCATAATGCATTAGTACAATCATAAGTGTCAACACCCTAATCAATGAATATCTTCTATCGTGCATTCATAATTTTATTAAGGTGATACAACAAGTCTAAAATCAAGATTGTTCTAATCATAGTAACATGAAGACAAACATATCATAAACGTAATCATGAACAAATCTCGAGACATACCTGTAAGCCATACCTGTCAATATTGCTTGTAATATTCTTATGGAAGGCCTTAGCCTCATCTCCCTCTGAGACAGGAACTTCTTCACTTATGCAGGTGACCAATCCATCTTCTTCTAGGATTAACCCAATCCACTTGATTTGCAAGAACTAGATCTGGAGTTGTATTAGGGTTTGTCAGAGAAACCCCAAAAATTAAAACTTTGAATTTCAAACTTCCGAAAGGATAGAAATATGCGCCTTGATGAGCTGATCAAGTTGGTATATTCAGAATTTGAAAACTGCAAAGTTTCACCACTCGAAATTGTCTTTTCGATTTTTGGATTCACCGGGGAGGACCCTAAATTAGGGTTTGAGTTTCCCGTAGCTCCACCCAACCAAAAGATTTGATTCAAAGCTCTAAGCTTCGATTTTTCTGAGGAGATTCCAGTCGTGGTCACATATTTCCTAAATTCCAATTTTTGCAGAAGCCCTAATTTTCCATCTTTCCGATCAAAGTCCTGAACTGGGGTTTGATCAAGCCTAGCCTTCTACCCAACCAAAAAATCTGATCTTGGTCTCTAAATTTCGATTTTGATGAGTAGCATCCAGCCGTGGTCTCCGATTACAAAAATTCCAACTTTCTTCGAAGCCCTAAATTCCGGAAGCCATGAATGAAGGTGCTCAAAAATAATTCTGTTTTGACAGAAATATGTACTTGATTGTTTCTGGTGTAAATCCGAACTTTTTGATCCACAGGGTATGAAAAATGTTCCTGAGATAGCCCGACCTGTTATATTTCCATCTCGATAGGTCTGACCTCAATTGGATTCTCTGAGAGAGAGTTATGCCAAGTGTCGCAACGTGACTTGCTTATGGGATAATACAGGAGAGCGAACTTGTACGGTGTGCCACGTGTCACTGTTTCATCTTCAGCCTCCATAAAATTTTGCTAATATAGCCCGACCTATTATCTTTCCATCCTGATAGGTATGACCTCAATTGGATTCTCTAAGAGAGAGTTATGCCAAGTGTCGCAACGTGACCTGTTTATGGGAGAATACATGAGAGCGAACTTGACGGCGTGCCACGTGTCACTGGTTCAACTTCGGCCTTGAAATTTTTTCCTGAGATAGTACAGTCTATGTACTACCTATTTTATTTTACGAAATTGCATTTGGAGCTTGCTATCCCAAGTTATGATCTTTTTCCCAAGGTCACCTGATTTTGACTCAGATCTGGAAGAGGTAGAAACCCTATATTGTACAGATCATAAATCACAAAGTACAATGAATTGAGGGTTGTCCTTTGGACACAAGGTACATGGGGATCTGATCTTCGACCTGTAAAAGTTTCATATGCGAAAAATTCACCAAAATGGATTTATAGCGAAAGTGCTACGATGACTGGTTTTTGCTATATCAAGCCCTAGCATCGTAAGTGCAACAAGTGTCATACATGCCATATCATGCCTTCTTTCAGGCTAGCTCTGATACCATGTTAAATTTTCAGAATTTACTTCAATCTGTTCTAGGATCTTAACTGAGAGAACAACATGCACAACAAATCTACAACATATCAATCATGGACACAATAATGCAAGCACACAAGAGACATAGAGTTTACTTGGGGAAAACCATAAAGGTGAAAAACCCCAATAACTTCCTCAGAGATAGATAGAGCAATGATACAACTAGAATACAAGAGATAGTCTTCTCCTAGCAGTAGAGCCTCCTCCTCCACAAGTGCACCACTTTCCAAAGTGTGAGTGAGAGAATAAAATGTGTAAAATGAGAGAGACACACTCTCTATTTATACACTAACTTGACTTGACCTTTACTCAACTAGGTCGGCCTCAACTTAACCACTTAACATAATGCTGACTGGGCCGACCCCCACTAGGGTGGTCTAATAACCCTTTGACCCACATGGCCGACCCCCAATAGGGTGGTATAATAACCCTTTGACCCACATGACTTATACAGGGCCGACTCCAACAAGGTGGTCTAATAACCCATCAAGTATAAGTTACAACACTTACAATATAAATGACGACACTTTCATATAGAGGAATAATAACATCTCTATAGGAATACAACATACATATATGTGAAATACATTTCGAAGTTACATATACATCAACACCCAAAAGCTATTGCTCCGCTGTTTGATAGATTATTGGCACATAGATGCACAAAACTTCAACTTGGATGGGAAAATACTATCCTTGGAGGTGGATGATATCTACTTCATTACTTGTTTGTCCCGCCGAGGTGAAGAGGCAAGCCTTCGATCTTGTACTATGGGTGGTGGGATCACCATTCCTGAATATATCGAGCGGTACTATCTTCCCGATACTCGGACAGTTGGGAGTCAAGTGCCCATCAAAGCCATAGGCGCCTGAGCATGAAGATCATAGTGGCTACACTAGTGCGAATTTCTGGTTCAAAAGCTCTTCACTAGGCATCCAGGCCGGTGGTGTTATATGCCTCACAGTGTATGCGGCCCATGGTTTATGACTTGTGCACAATGTTACTGGGGTCTATGAAGACTCAGTTAACGGAGTGCAAGCAAGGGGAGGAAAAAAACTTTGGATACGACTGTATCTTATGCAGTTTCTTCTTTGAGCGAGTTCCAGGGCTCAGTCCGAGGGTTGAAGTCCCTCCTCATAGTCTCCGCGACCCAGCCCTGACCCGGTGGGAAGAGGTATTGACGCGACAGGGTGGTGGCCGTCAGGAGTCACCATACACATAGGAGTTCTTTCACTGGTGGGACTGACAGGTCATAGCTATAGATGACGACCCCTATGCAGGGATAGACTTTCGTCAGGATCGTGACATGCCGCTTCCACCAGGAGAAGCATTTGGAGACATTAGTGAGTACTCTTTTTATGTTTTTTTTGTATTAAATTTTTTTGTATTTTTTATTATAAATGTAAATGCAAAAAATGTTTTTGGGGGTAGTATAACATATTAATGTTTCACTATTTGCGCGCAGACAAGGGTCCAGTGAGACCATAGGGCTTCCCGAGACATCGTCGATGGGGCAGGGGTGATGAGGTAGTGGGTGTTGTAGCAAAGCGTACACTACAGACTGTGCGGGTCAACCTATCACGGATGACCACAGATAGAGGTAGCGTGGCTACCATAGGATATGCAGCGCCATGTGGTGAGGGTACCGACAAGCTGGGTGCGACTACTGCAACGTATAGAAAATGCAGTACAGTATTACTATCAGACACATCCTGTTGAGACGGCAGCTAGGCCTCCTCGTAGGGTTTAGACATCTCAGAGTCCCATTTTTGTATCGATATGTATATTTTTGAGGGCTATGGGCTCCAATTTTGTATTATGACACTACCATTTGGATATATTATTTATAAAAACTATGGTTCTCCGGTTCTACTATATGTGTATATGTACATATGTATATTTTATTTGTGTGCTTCATTATGAATGTGACAAATGCCAATCTAGGACATAGTTAGCATATGCATCAGTTATGTGATTAAAACTTCTCGGAACATGAATGTATGTGATAAAAACAAAATGTCGTTCCAAGAGTCTTACCCTTAAGAATTTCCGTAATAGGATAGGATCCCTCACACGGTATTGACCATTCAACTGAGACACAACTAGTTGTGAATCCAAGCGGACTTCTAAAGACTGGATACCATGTGAAATAACATCCCGAAGTAGCTCAATGAAAACACTGTACTCAACCACATTGTTGGATGTAGGACCAAGACAAGCACCTCCTGAATACACAACTAGGTGGTCAGGTGAATAAATAACCCATGCATCAGAAGCAAGCTGCGCGTATGATGGCTAGCACCATCATGAATCCTAAGAACGTAGGAAATTCTGCTGACATATGTCAATCAAACGAAAGAAAATCAGCAGACCCGAAAACCAAAAGAAAACTAAACTATGTACAGAAGCAACTATACAATAGTATACAAAAGTATTAGCTCAAACTAGAAGTTCAAGCGTAATATCGCTTGAGGTAGATCCCATTCCTAGGCTCCTTCAAGACATTCCTCTCATAATCCTCTAATTCATAGGCTCCTTTTTCCAGGACATGCCTCACAATGTAAGGGCCGTGCCACATGGGGTTAAACTTGCCTTCCCCCAGGGGTTCTTTAGCTTGGTCATATAAGAGGACCAAGTCACCTTCAGCATACTGCCAGGGACGGACAGACCTATCGTACTGAGCCTTGACACAACGTTTATTGGCATCTATAGCCATGGAGGCATCTCGACGTTGCTTGTCAAGCTGCTCAAGGTGGATTAAATGTTGCTCAATACCCGATGTATCAGGGAGCAGCTCTATGGCCAGTTTTAGCGAAGAGATTTCACATTCAATCGGTAAATTTGACTCCACACTGTGTACCAGTTGAAATGGTGAGAACCTGGTGGCAGTCTTGACTGCGGTTTGATAAGCCCACAAAGCAGGATATAACATAATATGCCAGTTGTCCTTACTTTGTTGGATGGTACGTTGGAGAATGGTCTTTAAAGACTTATTGAATGCTTCTACTTGACCATTCGCTTGGGGATAGTAAGAGGATGAGTGTTCTTGACGAAAGCCAAGCTTGAGTGACAAATCCTCCATAATTTTGTTCTGAAAGTGACTTCCATGGTCAGTGACAATCTCTTTCAAAATCCCGAACTGAGTAGTAATTTGATTGAACACGAAATGGGCTGCTGTAGCACCATCGAATTTTATGGTAGGCATGGCCTCAACCCATTTGGAAAAGTAGTCCACAGCCACTATGATATGGTGATGCCCCCCAGCTAAAGCTGGTTTGCAATCCATGAAATCCACCCCCCACTTGGTGAAGGGACCGATGGTGACGACCAAATGAAGGGGTGCTAGATGTGAGTGTATATTCTGAGAAAACACCTAGCAAGGGTGACATCTCTTCACAGCATTTATACAATCTTTAAATATTGAAGGCCAAAAGTAACCAGCTCGCATAATACGTTGGGCTGTAGCAAGCCCGGATAAGTGACTGCGACACGCCCCAGCATGGCAATCATTAAGCACACGCTCTGCTTCTTCATGAGTCAAGCAACGATGGAGAATAGAATCCTTTCCTCGACAATAAAAAGTGTCACCGACGATATTATAATCTTTCACGTGATGTTTCACACACCGTCGCTCCTCTTGTGAATAATGCGAAGGAAACTTCAAAGTTTGGATATATACAATAACATCCCCATACCAAGGGTCCTCTGACGAGATAAGAAATAAGTGTTCATCCACAAAGGAATCTTCATGAATGAAATCCTCATCAAGTCTCGGAAGGTCCGACATAAGCTCAACAAAAACCAAGGATTTCACTGATTTCGCTGAAGCAAAATCGAGATCAAACTCCTGAAGGATAACAATCCATTTATTGTACTTCCCCCCTATGAGACGTCGTGATAGGACGAACTGAAATGGATTGATATGTGCTACAACCGTGGTGGTTTTAAGCATGATATAGTGTCGTAACCGTTGGACTGCATGGACAGTCGTAAGCACCAACTTTTCCACATGAGTATATCTCATTTCAACGTCTACTAGATTTCGACTATGGTAATAGATCACATGCTCAACGAGCACATCATCAACCTGAACTAAGACCATGCCAATCGTCTCTTGAGATGCAGCTACATAAGGTATAAAATCTCGTGCGAAGTTGGGTGGAATAAGCACAGGGGTTGATACCAAAGCTTTCTTAAGGGCATCGAAAGACTGCTGGGTTCACTCATTCCAAATAAACGGTGTGTCTTTATTCAACAAGCGCACGAAACCTTTGGTAAGACTAGCATAATTTACTACAAAGCGACGTAGAAAAGTAGCTCTCCTTTGGAGGCTTTGAATTTGAAATGAGTTGCACGAGGGAGGCAACCAAAGTATTGCCTCAACCTTAAGAGGATCAACTCTAATACCCTCTTTCGAAACTATGAATCCTAGAAGGCGACCTGTCCTTACAACAAAGATGCATTTATTGGGATTCAATTGAATCTTGTAGCGTATACATCATTCGAGAATCAAACGGAGGTGCTTGGGGTGGTTTACTCTCTTGTGAGAATGGCCAGCAAGATCATCCAAGAAAACCTCCATAATCTTTTTAAGGTCGTGAAAGGCATAGGTCATGGCATGCTGAAATGTAGCTCCGACGTTTTTAAGGCCGAAGGGCATTTTTCAGTACGCAAATGTACCCCAAGGACAAATAAAAGCAGTATTATGTTGGTCCTCAGGTTTGATTTGAATCTGGTTATACCCCGAAAAGCCGTCCATAAACGAAAAAATATCACTTCCCGCACAGGAATCCAAGATCTCATCAATGAATGGAGTGGGGAAATTATCTTTCGGACACGCATGATTCAGGTCTCTAAAATTAGTGCACACATGGATCGTTCCCTGCTTCTTATCCATAGGAACAGGGTTTGATACCCATTCGGTAAGGGGAATGGGGTAGATAAAACCAAACTTGAGCAGTTTCTCCACCTCTGCCTTGATAGCGGCTGCCTTCCTAAGGTTAACAGCATGAAGATGTTGTCGAACCAGTTTAGCATGAGGATACGTTCTAATCTTGTGTTCGACAATACTGGGGTCTATTCCTGGCATCTCCTCATATGACCAGGCGAAAGATTCCCGAAGCTCTGTAAACAATTTGATGTAAATGGCAACCTCTTTAGAAGAGAAATCATCACTGATGTAAATATTCTCAATCTTTCCGGGAGTGCGAGAGATGTTGATCGGTATAGACGGGGAAATATTGGCCATGTTCCCCTCCGCATAAATCTCATGTGACCCCAAAAGAGCCACAGGGTGACCAACCATCTTGGCAAGAGTCGTCCTAAACTCTTCTTGCTTGGAGAGATCGAGGTTGGGAAGGAAATAAGAACGATGATGCATATCCTCCGAAGGCCTCTCACTACCACACATGGCCTCGATAATAGCTTCATCTGAAGGTAGAGTACCATCAAGGAAATCGTGTGAACAAGACGCGTCAACTGCCCAAACTGGAAGCATAATGGGATATTCCTCCTCTGTCCGTGAAGAGGAGAGATCCGACTCTGCAGTGGATTGTTGAATATCTTGATAAGCAAGCTCAGCAGCAGACAGTGGCATAGACATCCTGACGTGCGCAATGTCTCCAGACATAGAACTCGTGGACAGTAAGGTCCATAGATCATCAAAATATGAAGTCCAGAATGGTATATTATGCAATGGAGGAGACACATCGTCGGAAATGGTTCCAATAAAATTAATGGGTGAAGGGAAATCATAAGATCCCATCAATGAGGGGTACAATCCGACACCCATGTTCCTAGTTGCTGGCTGAGAATCTGTAACTTGGGGGACCACTGATCCTGTGGATGCTATGGGAGAAGGATTAACGAAATCCATCTGATCGATTGTCACAATCTTGCCTTCATGTGGAAAGCAAATAACTCTGAATATAGTAGACGCGACAACTTTCATAGCGTACATCCAATTCCTACCTAGGAGAAGGTTGTGGTCGATGGGTGCATCAACCACCTCGACTTCAATAGGCACAGGTTTACCTCCCAAGCGGACAACAAGGGAAGGGATAATCCCATGCGGCTTAAATGATTGACAATCAAATGCAGTGAGCATGGTCCTAGACGTGAGTAGAGGAGGAGAGCCAAGAGATTTCCAACAAGCTAAAGACATCACTGACGCAGAAGCAACTTCGTCAACCACCATTCTCTTGAAAAAATTCTGAAGGCACTCCACATGGATTTGAAAAGCCACGTGGTAAGGTAAGCGAGGTTGAATATTAGTAGTGTCAAACTTGATAAGGTTGGGACTCCCCCCATCCTGAACTCCTAAAGCACTCAAAAGGGCATGCCTTTGAGAAGGACACGCCTGTAAAAATTCAAGAGCCGACATGGCACATGGAGTTTGGCCCAAATCTTCTACAATGGAGTAGTTTTGGGTGGCTCGTGCATTAGGATTATGCGTAGAGCGCTTCAGAACACCTTTCGGTATTCGCGGCATGAGGGATTCTCAATATGCAAGGAATTATCAGGAGGAGGGGGAAGCTCATTCCCCATATTAGGTTGTGGTGCACCATAATCGCGTTGTCGAGTAACAACACTAACCTCTGATTGGACCATATTCATGCATCCATAGCCACTATTATTGGAAGAAGACGTTGCAGTCTCATTAGGTCCATAACCAGTAGCGGGAGCATGCGAAGCCATGTTTTGATGATGAGGAAGGGGATCCTTCAACACGGCTGGTATTTGTGCAAGATGCTTCGATGCTTCTTCGATTCGAGGACACAAGTGAGTAAGATGGTCTTCCCCACAAAGCTTGCAAGGGAATTTAACCTTACACCTAGGTTTACGGTCCTCGCCAGCATTCCGTCTTCCCGAGGAGGATTGGCATTCTCCTTACGAGGGGTATTGCGATTACTATTATTGTTCCCATTGTTTCCACTCTTACAGTTGTTTCTCCCCTTCTTCTTACCACCAGGCTCCTGGTTACCCGATGGGTTCGTCGACTGCACAGTGTGTGCATAAGATGACGGGGTGGAAGTGGACAAGGTGTGAACCTGTCCGGGAGTAGACTGGGTAAGCGACAAATTTCGCATTTGATTAGCCACCAAATCTACAGGACGAGTACTTGCATATCCCACAATGCCATCGAACTGCGGTCCAGGAACTGAATTGGGCTCATGTCGTGTTCGCAGTGCATCAGGAATAATGTCATACAAAATGCCAGACTGAGAGTATAGTAAATCTAACTGCTGGACTTTTATGATGGCTTGTTCCTCAGTCATAATACCGGACATTGAAACATCCTTAGCAATATATGGAAGTAATGACTTGAGGAACCATTCCAATAGAAAATCTGGAGGAATGTTGGCTTTCACTAATCGCTTCCGTCGATGCCACTCTTGAACGTGGTCAGAAATATGCGTGGCCTTATTTTGATGGAAGGTAGACAAAAGTTCAGTACCAAATTAGGAAAACCTTCATAAGTGGGAAGTTCACATACCTCTTTACTGACCCAACGCAGTGACTTCGTAATGCGAGCAAATCTTTGCATTGAGACCTCATGTAGCCCATTCTACCAATTCTCCAGAGCTTCTCCAGAAACTGATGAGATGGAGTTAACACTCTGCCAGCTTAGTGTACCATCTACTGTGGGATTGATATAGTCATTTATCCTTGAGGATACATTGTAATTATTATCCAATTCCAGAGCATCGTATTCTTCCTTGACTGGTTCGACATACCTCTATCCTTCCAACAGATCTAGAGGTGTGACAACTCTTATTTCATGATTCTCAAATGACAACATCCATTTCTTAAAGTTAATAATAGTTTGATTCTGAATTTCCCAGTCGATTCCTAGAATTGTAGGATATGGATTGGTATCATCGATAATCTCTATAACTTCAAAGTATGCAAAAGTACATAGTCCCTCCACTTCGATGGGGACCCCTACCATCCTTCCAAAAGGTATAATTTTTTGTTGATTTTCCAACCTCAGTTGAATAGGTGACCACACTAGCTTTGACTTCCCCATATTTTCCCATGTCTTCTTAGTAAGAATATTTACATTTGAGCAAAGATCTAAAATAAAAAAATCCATATCATAATCACTAATTTGTGCATTAAGTCACAGTTCCCATCCGGTTTTCTTTTCTTTTGACCATGCTTCATAGCTATTTATTGCCTTAATTATCCTTTAGATTTTACAATTAACTTATGCAATTTTTGTAATGCATTTTCATCCTTAATCAAAGACAAACAACTTTTCAAAAAACTATACAGAGCACTTAACTTTCCTAGATTCTTCTTTTTTATAGTCCAGTTAAAGCGAGGTGACATGTCATAGACATGACCTTCTTCCAATACTGGTGGTGGGGAGGATGTTTATACACCTTTCATAAATTCATCACGAGCTTCAAATAAAACTCCCTTTTATTTTTGAACATCAAATTGCGACGACTTCTAAACTCCTGGCCTCACTCTTAGGTCCCACCTTTCACGAGGAAAGTATTTGTTGTGCACTCTATGAGCAACTGATATGCTCGAAAATTGTTCTCATCATGACCAACTGAAAAACAAAACTTACACCATAGGATTTGTGGGGAACTCACCATTTTTCGTAGAAAATAACACTCTTCTGGTCGATGACCTCTAGTTTGACAAATTCTACACCATACGCCTGTCCCATGATTCAACAAATTAGGATTTCCAGCAGCAAGATAATCATGCAAATCTGTACATTGATCTTTTGAGTGACCCTCCCATTTTCATCTGGTACATCAAACATCTTCTCTTTTTTCCTTACCATTTTTTATGCCTTGAATATGAATTGAGAAGTTTGCCAATTGCAACTGGATTTGAGCCATACCAATTCCAGTCTCTCCGACTTGTGATGCTTCCAAATTCATAGCCAACTCAAGGGCCTCCATCTGGGATGGAATTTTATGTTGCACTAATGGAATTCTAATCCCACACTCTTCGTAATTCCATTGTGATGCTTCGTAATATTGCACTATTACAACGACGATAAAACACTCCTTGTGCTGCAAGTCATTCATCAAAAATATTGCACGGGCCATCAAGATCTTAAACCTCTGGTCGAAGTCCCAAACAAACTCATTTGGCGCTTGTTTAATTTCCTTAGGCTCAGTAATACATTGTGACTCATAATTTGTCTTTTTAAATTTGGCTTTTATCCCATCCTTAACCTCTGCTAAGGTCTTTGCTTATTGTCCACTGGTAACTTCTGAAAACTTCATAAACCAATCATGGGCATAACCCCTAAAGGTTGTAATTAACTACATCAGTTTGACGTTATCATCTTGTACTTATTTGACAATCCATACTCATTTGAAAAGAACTAGTTCTGTTTTGGGTCCTCTAACCCATTCCCATTAAAAATAGGTAACTTCATGTCATCCCCAACCATTCTAGGCCTCTGGGGTTTTGGATGACTTGATATTAATTGACCACTACTTGGAGCCTTTCCACTTGGTGTAGTACTACTTTGACTATTACCACTACTTTGACTTGCTTGGAAAAACTGTGATTAACTACTATGTCTTACCTTAGTTTCTGGAGATGTACGTGGAATCGTGGGTATGTCATAGCCTTGGGTCTGAGATGGATCAACAGGTTCTCCTTCTTATGAAATGAGCTAGTATTCTTACTCTTCGTCGCAAGAGTCTTCATCGAGATGTCGTACTGGTTCATAGTCCCTCTTTTAGTCGCACTGCAACCCTCTCTCTTTGTTGCAGTTCTCCTCCTCTTATTGGACCGAAATATCTTCCCACTTCGCAGAATCCCACACTCTTCGTCTATATCACTCTCTTATCCCCTTATCATTTCATCTCATTCCACACATTTTCCTAGGCCTTCCTCCATTTGATACCCATTCCCACTGTTCATAAATGCTTTACTCGTCAGTTTCCATTTGCATCACCCTTTTTTCACAAAGCAACATCTTAATCCACAACTTTAAGGTTCTCAGGTACTTACCATGTGGACCTTCAAATAATTCTTGTTCTGCTGCATTATATGAATTAATAGTGTCAACAAATGTTTTGGTAATATACCCCTCTAATATACTGTCTAACCAATAGTCCAGAATGCAATAAATCCTATTATTCACACTTTTCAGTAGTTGGATTAGTTCAGGTGTCCAACTTCTAGGCTCACCTCTTAGGAATTTTTTCTTTTGCTTAGTCAACCTCTCCAACCATTCATGTAATATCACAAGAAACTCTCCGAAGAAAACCTCATGAATATTAGAAAAAAAAAAACTTGTCTAACCATGCTTCGTCATCCAATCGAGGGTGATTATTATGATCTTTAGAAAACTCTCTCAGCTTCTGATCTACCCAATATTGGATCTTTGGCTTAGTCAGATGCCACATAAGCCACATTCCCCTTTGACACAACTCCCAGTCCCAACAATGGAACCATTTTTTGGCACACTTCTACTTTAACCAGGGTTAAAACATACCACACAACACCAACAAACACCACAGATACCGGCCCGAAAGGGTTTTATCCCTTTCAGCAACACCTACGAAGCAGATGAGGTCTCACCCAAAGTACCTATGGAGACTACATGAACCAGGTTTCTGCAATACAGAAGGGGAATAGACCGACAGACAACTCATTCATCAAACAACCCATATCTCCGATAGATCATTCACTTCGACAAAACTCATGAGTTAACTGAAAATTATATAACATGCATTATACTTCACATTCATACATTTCTTCATTTAGGCATAATTATTCATCAATTCACATAAATCATAAGAAACGCAAACAACACATAACACATCACAAACATCACACATATAACACCATGATTTTACCATGGAACCCCAAGACAGGAAAAACCACATAAGCGCTTCTTTTAATTATGAGTCACAACCAATAGATAAGCACTTCATGTTTTATAGACTTACGAAATTTTCTCAGTTACAACGGATCTGCGCACACAACTTGCATATCATGTGACTCGGCTTCTCATATCACTCCACACTTTGACGTACCAAAACATAGGCATGGAAGAGTAATTTTCCCAAACATATTACTATTCACTAACAACCTCAAAATTTCCCTCTTATTACATATTTATAGGGTGCACACAACTTGCCCCGCTCCCACTACCTCACTAACCAACTACTCGACTCATTAATGTATGTGGACAAAGTATAACTAATTGACTCAACCCCACCCTTTGACATCTTAAAAACAACCAGTTTCTTGGTTTCTCGGTCGCTTCATTTGAGTTGAACACTTTGCCGAGCCACTTTGCCTTGGTTGTGTCCACACCAAAACTTTCTTACCAAAAATGGTACCCAAAATTTACGAGGCCCAACACAAGCATTGAGAAGAACGAGAATTTGTTAAGGACACTAATGTTGCTATATCATACATCCATTCTACTACATAAGAATAAAAAACAAGAGTAGAAAAATACACCTTGCTATTGCTACATAAGAACCACAAGCAAGAGTAGAAAAAGACACCTTACTACTGCTACACAAGAACCAACAACAATAGAAGAAGAAGACACCTTGCTTCCGTTACACAAGAACCAATAGCGAGAGTAGAGGAAGACACTATTGTTGCTCCATAAGAACCCATAATATAAAAAGAAGAAGTTGACATAGACAAGCCAAATAAACTAATGGGAAAGAGGAATGTGCTACTCCACAAGAACCTACAACAAAAGAAGGTGTTGCGGAAGCCATTCCTACATAAGAGAATGCTGTCATACAGTAGGGAAGAAAACACATTAAGAGGTATGAGTTCTTTGATTCATTTCCATGGTTCAATGATACATATATCTGTTTGCATCTTCAAAACTATTATGCGTTACAAAACACTTTATAGTGCTGATCTGCAATGCCTAGATAATGATTCGTTCATATCTCAAGATTAGAGGACTTGATATTCATGATCTTGGTATATAGAAGGATTATATTGAGATATAATTTTTTTTGTAAGCTAGTACCCACAGAGTTTCGAACCAGTGACCTAACACAAGAAGTTCCTTAACAGTACACCCATTCACCATCTATTCTACACCCAATGGGATTGAGATATACTTTTTGTTAACTTCATAACAAGGTGTCGATATCCAAGGAAATTTTATAAAAGTGGTACAAGTTCTCGAAGTTGGATACGTTGTTGCAAGTTTTTTAGGTTATCTACTTCTACCGGTTACACAGACAAAGGATGGGCACGAGAATCAGATTCAATTTGCTTTTAAATGATGAATTGGTGCCATGATTTCAATTCTCGGAACAACACAACTACCTTATATGAGAAACTCATTTGAAATGGTCCATTGTTCTATTGATTGGCATGAAAATTCTACCAAAATAAGTGGATCTCCTTTTGAGATAGAGAATTCACTTTGTTTATTTTGCACCAACAGACATATGTTTTAGAAACTACTACATGATTATCTAACTTTAAATCCAAAAATAGAGAATCCATGGACATATTGTTTATCAATATTCTCTAAATGACTTGAAAAATAGGGATAAATACTGATAATTGCTTGCAGACACAACATTTTTGTAGAGGCAAGACAACTTATGAAGGTTAGTGAATATGATATCCAAAATGAACTCTTTCTTTGGCGAATTTGTTATTACTTTAAGCACAAAAATAGTTTGGCTAATGAATGCAATTCATCCAAACTTGAGGTATCTATGGTTAGAGGCTTGATTGGAACTTTTCATGGCTGGTGTGATACATTTTCTACTTATCCTCATACATATGAATTGTTTCATGCATTCTAACCATTTCACATTGCAGAGATGATGGAAAGGATTGCTGAATAAAATACAAAATACATGATGGTGGACATAGTGTTAAAAAAATGGAATTTAATCTATTCGGCAAAGAATTTAATCACAAGTACTTACATTGAAGAAAATTTGTTTTCTATTCTCATTGCAATCATGGTTTGATAATATTTTGCACAACTAGTTTGTTGTTATTTTCACATTAAAAATTGCAGATTATGTACAAAAAATGACTTGATCATTTCTTAAATTCTGTGAAATGGGTATCTACAATTTTCCGTGGGAAGGAGCATCACAGGAGGAAAAACATGCCTATAAAATTTCTCAACTACCTAAATTCTAGTTTGTGATAAATCTATTATTTATTAGGCCTGTAGCAACTTGCTGCATAAACCCTGTAGCAACTTGTTGCAGAAGACCTGTAGGGTGTTGCAGATCCATCATATTGCATTAGATTTTTTTAATGTCCACATAAATTCTCTTGGTGACCATGGGATAAAATAGATCAATTGTTTTTTTTTGCGAAAAGAGATTCAATATTTTTAGTATCGTTGTTGACAATAGATTTGGTTGGTATGCATTCGAAAAATAAAATCTCCATTCAGTATGTGTCCTTACAACTTGATTGATACAAAGGTACAGGGTTGCATGAGGGAATGACTATACGCAGGTTAAATATGGAGATTGAATGATTACAACATGACACAAAATATCTGAATCATTTGGACCATTTTATGAGGAACTATCATCCCCCTTCAAGTCTATACTCTGTTTATCTGAAATAATAGTTAATCACTCTTCGAGTTAGAATTGTGGCAGCAAGGAATGAAGATCGAATTGAGACACCTGAACAATTCATACAATCATTTTCAAGAAGTGATGTTGAGGATTAGGACCTGCTATTTGAAATTTACTTGCATAACCTCATCATGGTTGATTTTAATGACTAGGATCCTAACCTCCATGCAAGAGATCTACAATTACGACCATTTGTATCCTTTATGAGAAATCAAAATAAATGGAATAACTCAATGTCATTCTCATAATTCACAGAGTGGTAAGATATTCTGTGAGCTAGAGGTTTTCCGACACCAGGAAATCTATTTTCACGATGGGAAGAAGCTATGAAAGACCAAGCATTCACTATTTTGGTAGAAGAGGATAAAAATTCAGCCCTGAAATCTTGTAGATACTGGGTACCTATTCACAGGTTAGAAGTTCTCTTATGGTTAAGAAGGAGAGTTGAATCTCTTGACCCATAATTGAAGAAGAAAGATCCATTTAACTATGGAAGGTTTGTAGTAGCATTATATCGTCTTCAAGGTATATTTGTATTACCTCAAAATACATGGAGCCAATTGGATTGGGTTGAGATTTCATTTCCCTTTGTTATGGAGCCCTATTGAGGAGAAGGAAGAGTATTATTTTTGGAACATTGTCAGCCAATGAATGGGATTTTACATAGTAGAAGAGGAAGGTCATCCCTATTATAAATAAAGTACCATTTGTATGGAGTCCACAGTTGGTACTTCTCCCAGTTTAGAATAATGATATAATTTTTGCATGAGGAAATGCAATGTCCTTAGTTGGGGGGAGACGACGGGCCTTGGATTTGGCATCTTTTTATCATCTTTTTCCCTTATTTATAAACCCTTTTGCTTACCCATAACCGTGTACTAATCCATTCTAATGATCATATGCAAGTTTTAGGCTCAAGGTGCTTTTCCATTGGATTTATTAGTATTTAAATGGATTTTTGACTAGCATTTGGAGAATTAGTGTATTTTGTATTTGCTTGGGATATTCAATCATTTGTTATAAATCAACTACAAAACCTCTGTGGGAGTTCCATAGCAAGTGCAGATCCTCTACGAGCATATTGTGAAGGCTACATAACCTTTATAGGAGTTTTCATAATAGTTATAGATCCTCCATAGACATATTATTAGTAAGTTGAAGAGACTTTACATGAAGCTGGAAAAAATCTATAGGCAGCTGCATAATCTTTATAGGCAGCTGCAGAAACTTTATAGGAAGTTGTAGAAAATTTATAGGTAGCTGCATAACCTTTACAAACAATTGCGGAACCTTTACAGGAACCTACATAAACTTTACAGGAAGCTACAAAACCTTCTATAGGGTATAGAACCACAAGCTGTGGATCTGCTACAGAAACTGCAGAAACTACATAAAGTCAATATGTCGAATTTACATTCATCTATTAGTCATTCCATGGATGAAGGAGCATCATCAACCTCTTGGATAAATATAAGATTTGAGTTTTTGAAAAATATCTTGGGATTATTTATGAGTTGGTTTCAAGTTGTTAATTATTAGCAAATTGTTGAAACCACTTGAGAATATTTTGGATCTACATTTATTATTGGTTATTTCTGTTTTATGAAAGCTTATGCATAAAAAGAGAGTTCCATCTCTATTACAGGGGGAGGTCTCTTAGAGTAATAGTCCAAATGATGATGGAATAAACTACAATTTCATCTTGAATCAATATATATCTTAGTTTTATAATTTTGTGTAATGTGATTTTATTTATTTTATATTGATGTAGTTTTACTTTGTTGCTTAGTTTTCATTCAAAGTTTTAATTTCTTGTTATATGCGAAGTTTATTTCTGCAATACAATTTCAATTTGTAGATTAATGATTTAGAAGTATATTTTAAAATCCATGAATTCAATGAATGTGCTCAATGCAATAGTCCTATTTACTACCTTGGATTATAAACGATAATCGATATTTGGAAAGGATAGCCTTTATATTTCATTTCTACAACTTACCTTTTTGTCAAAGTGTGGTGTGAACTTAGTTTTACCATTTACTTTCTAACGGAGAGTGAATTAGTTTTAGAATTTACTTTCGAGCAAAGTGTGAATTTAGTTTTGGCATTTACTTTCCAACATGGTGTGAATTTAATTTCCTATCGTGTGATTTACTTTCCTTGAAACTTAGTTTCGTTAGTTGTTTAGTTGTCTAGTTCCTTACCAAGAATATCTAATTGTTCATACCATTGATTGTAAGTAAGGTTATTGAACTATAAATTCAAAGTAGATAAATCAATGTAAGAGGAGATTGTGGCCTACACATATAGTGTACGGTAACTCGCAAGTTCCCAACAAACCCAGGGTTGAAAATTAATGTACAAACTACTTAGTTTCCTACTGAGAAATTAGAAGGTGATTAAAAGGCATGTCACACACCAACGTGTTTAACAACGTATTTTTGTAGAAAATTTTAATTTCATTCTAATATATATATATATATATTTTATATTTTTATATTTTTATTTTCTTCTAATGGAACACATCATGGGAAACCCTCAGGTACTTCCCCTAATTTTGAGTTGGTACCCAAGGTAAACCACTGACCCTGATTACGGGGCCTAACCCGGTGGGGACATCAAGTGAGGCCTTACGTAGCCACTCAAGGATTTGACCCCGAGATATTCTGCTTGAGATTACAACACTCAACCACTTGAGCTAACCCACCAGGCTATATGTGTGTGTGTGTGTGTGTGTGTGTTATAATTTCATTTGTTATTTGTGTGTGCGTGCCCAATGAAAAATGTTTGTGAACCAAAGACAATGGAGAAAATGATGATGATAGCAACATGAGAAGAAGTAGGTTGAACCTAAAACTTTGTACATCATAGTGGGAGACTTGAGAGAGTGAGAGGGACTTGTACCCTCACCCTATTACAGTAGAAGCTCATGCCCTTTTGAGAAACGTTGGCCTCCTCACATTTTATGAAGAGGATACATCCATAAAGGGGAACAAATACCTATTAATGTTGTTGATATGTACTAGGATCATGATAGGAAGGAGTTTATGGTTGGTCTTGATTTATTTTACTACCCCATAGAGGAGGATATTTATTTTATAACTATTAATTTTTTTACTAGGGAAATTGATATCAGGGGCATGGATCGTACTCGTGTGGAACATGGTTGATTCCCATCCACTACCACTATACCCCTAGGTGAATCCACATGCCCCCCTGCATGGGGTATGGTATAGCCAAGGTTTAAACCTATGACTTCGCATGGAGTGCCTTGAAAATACACTCAATCTCCACTTGGTCTACACCCCTGGGGACTGATATTTATTTAAATATTGAGATGTCTAAAGGGAAGATTATTTGCCCCAATTCCCTGATATATCACCTAACATTCCAGGAGAGATTCAACCGGCTTATGTTCAAAGATATTTTAGTGTGGAGATCATTGATCCTAGTTACTATCAGGTTGTTGGGGGCCAAATTTGTTTGCATGCATTCAAGGTAGAGGAGGCTAGGTGACTATCACTTTTTGCCATGACACCAACACGCTCTACCTTTGATGGGTAGTACATTATTTTCCCTTTGAGGTATTACATAGATAGTTTATTTTATAGGTCAAGATTGATTAGGCAGTTAGCCAATTTTTTTTGACAATATTGTTTTGCTTTGGATCAGTGTATCCCTATTTTTAATGGGAGGTCATTCTTCCCATTTGCATTAAAGGTAATTACTTTATTTTTTTTAGAGGTTTTTTCATTCAACAACTAAAATTCCATTTCCTCCCTTTGAGGTCAATGACTAATGTGTGTATGCATATGTGGGGCAAATTTTTCCCAACATGGGCTAGCTAGAGTGGGGAGTAGGGCGAGTTTATTTAGATCTTTTGGATTTGTTGGCTAGTGAGGATGATGCCATCCTCGTTAATTTAGAGTACTTGTACATGAGGATGTATTAGAGAGGATGTGAAAAAATATGATTTACTCAGGTTGAGACAACATATGAAAGAGGTAAAAATATCATTTAATTTTGATAATCTAGTTGCATAATTTTTTTGTCCTGTTTCATGTGTATGCAATTTATTATAATATTTTGTTTAAATTGTTTCATTATTGTTGTCTATTTTGTATATATTGGCACATATGTTGGGGATGTGCTTCCCCCATAGGATGAGGATATGGAAGATCCCTGGGAGGAGAAAAAACTTCAAGAACAAAGACATAACATGGCATAGAGATCTAATTGGAGATATCATATAGAGGTGACATATCTCATCCGTGCCTTAATGGTTAGGTGTAGAGTGGTACTCGTACATGTTGGAGAGATCATGTGATTACTTAAGCTATTAGAGATATGGTCCTCCCTTCCTCATGACATGACATTATTGATGAGTTATGTTATTGCTTCCCTCAACCTAGTCTATAGGTTAAGGGATTAAATGCAAACCACTTAATCTAGTTCAACTTTCAAGGATTATGATCCCCATCCACCATCATACCCTCATCCTCCACTATATGGAAAACCATCCCCTCATCATTCACCCAATAGAGCACTAGACCAAACACCATCTCCTCATATGCTACCAGACTAGTCACCAACCTCTCATCCTTCACTGAATGGACCACCATCCCCTCATTCTTCACACGAATAAGCACTAGATTGACCACCATCTTCTTATCATCTACTAGA
The DNA here is from genome assembly GCA_027924585.1 of Larix kaempferi. Taxonomy (NCBI): domain Eukaryota; kingdom Viridiplantae; phylum Streptophyta; class Pinopsida; order Pinales; family Pinaceae; genus Larix; species Larix kaempferi. The sequence goes on from BSBM01000659.1 coordinate 868,383, forward strand.
ATGACCACCATCCTCTCATCCTCTTCCAAATGGACCACCGTTCCCTGATTCTTCACCTAACCAAGCATTAGATTGAAAACCATATCCTCAAGGTGTGTCATAGGTCCCAGGGGAAGTCATGGTTCACAAACCCACACAAGAGAAAAGGATAATTACACTATAAAATTAAAACATAAAAAAATAATTTCCATAAAATTGTGAGTACATAGTATATTATAACTTACATTGTAGAAAATGAAACATGTAATTAACATACATATTACCCTTAGAAGGTTCTTATATGGTCATGCGATACTATAGTGGCAATTTTTCTAAATTTATACTATACTTTATTTAATTTATTTATAAATGTACCACTACTTTTTATATACTTTAATAAAATCTAAAACTAAAAAAACCTAAAATTATAATGAAAAAATCTAATTACAATAATACTAAAATTAAAAAACCACTAATTTCATTTTATATTAAAAATTAAGTGTTTTCACATGTGTGCGTGCATATATATATATATATTAAACTACATGAAATAAAAATAATAATCAATATCTATTATTATATATTATATAATTTTTTATAATAAAATGTTGTGTTTTTACGAGTTATATATATAAAATGAAGATTACAAGAAATTACCCAACACTAACATATATCTTAAATAGGAAAAGAGGAGAGAGAAAAAATAATCTTTTGATATTTTTGCGATAACTTTTGCTCCCAAAATTGAAATTGGATGCTCTTGGTGCCATTGGAAAGGTTTTGACGATAGCTACAACTTTAATGTTTTGAATTTTCTAAGATTTAGCACTGATTTTCTAGGGTGGACATTTTAGTATTTATGAGAAAAAAACATCTTTTGAAAGATTCTTGCAATCTTTCAAAATATGTTTTTATCCCCAAAATACTAAAATACCTGCCCCATAAAATTGGTACAGAATCTTAGAAAACTCAAAACATAAAAGTTGTATCTCTTGTCAATACCTTTCCAATGATACAAAAAGTGCCCAATTATGAGACCGGGAGTGAATGTTATCACAAAAATACCAAAATATTTTATACTAAATTTTTTATTTAGTATTTCAAGGTAACTCCATTTAAAATTAAATATTATTTATTTTTATTTATAAAATATTAGTTATGTAAATGGTTTTAGTATTTCAAAATTACTCCAGTATCATTTTAATTAATGTAATATTTATATTTTAAAGGGCTTGGAAGTAGTGATAATATAAAACATTCTATATTTATTATTTCAAGTATATTTATCGTATTTTGATATGAACTTTTCACGATCTTAACCAAGGTGGTTTATATGGAGTTAGATATTGCCAAATAAAAATATGACACATAAGCATCATTGACTTCTATACTTCCAACTCAATGATAATCGTTGACTAAAGTTATTGCAATTATAGTGGTTTGAGAAATCCAACTCAACCATAGCACATTTTTATGAGGCCCATTTTAGACTCCAAATTTGCTCTGATTGATGCATTTTCTTTTCATCACAATGATATTTTTCTCAACATAGGTGTCAAATTTTTTAGGATCATCAAACATAGGTTCCCTATTTCAACTGAACATCTTTGCAACTTCCTTCTTCTTCTTTATGTGATATTCCTTAAGCTAATAAGTTGATGTCATTGTTTCATGGCTTTGGGTTCTCTCTAGTTTACCATTGAAAGAATATGCTTCCCAGGGAAAAATTTAGTGGTTTTATTTCACTTGTGAGCTAATTTTCAACATTTTTTTCCAAAAGAAGATTTGCAAATTTCCAATTTTTAAAAAAATTATTTTCCTAAATTCTATAGGATAAAAGTATTTAACTCTAAAAATTACCCAAATTTTATAGAATCTATATAAATTCTTTGAAATTTGAACACTATTACAAAAGTATTGTGAAATATTTTATGGTTGACATTTTAAGTAGTAGTAAGAGTCATCAAGGTTTCTACACTTTAAGATAAGTATGGATCCTTAGAATTTTCCTTCATGCTACTCTTCTATAAGGGTGGTCTTCTGGGAGGAATACCGTTGAGTAGTCATACATTAGTTTTCATAGGTGGTTGGTGTTGGTTGTGGAGCCTGATCTTCCTGATTTAGAGATGTTATTTCAACCGTGTTTGTACCCCAATTTTATATGACGTGCACGTGGAATGTACACTCATCCCAGCGGGGGGTGTGGGGGGGCATCGGCCCCCCACGGGGGTTCGGGGGTGAAGCACCCGAAATAAATTTTATGGGTTGTTTTGTTGGCCAACAGATTACAGGCCCATGGTTTTGGGTAGCCCGTAGTATTTTCCCATGGTAATTACCCTTTAAAAGGAAGACATTGTAATATGGATGTGTAATGTATTGTAGCATTGTAAAGATCTTTGTGATTGTGTAAGAGAGACTGGGATAGAGTGCATAGGAAGTTGTAGCGGATGTGCTGCGTGTTGTATCCCTTCATTTTCTAGATGGTATAATAATAAAATGATTGGAAATTTCTCCGTGGACGTAGCCCATCTTGGGTGAACCACATTATATTGGTGTCTCTCTTGTATTATGTTTAAGTGATTTATATTTGCATCTTGTTTATTGTTATTGCTCCACGATCCCGTTTTTCGAACAATTGGTATAAGAGCCAAAGGTCTATTTGGCATATAAACTCGCAGGAAAGAAGGGTTCCTGCTTCGAGTGGGAGAAATGGAGGAAGAAGGAAAGTTTAAGGTCGAGAAATTTAACGGACAAAACTACCAATTATGGAAGATGCAAATTGAGGACTATCTGTACTAGAAGGATCTTTTCGTACCATTGGGAGGAAAAGCAAAACAACCGTGACTATGAAGGCTGAAGAATGGGGGGTTTTTGACATAAAGAAATTGGGAAAATAACGGTTGTGACTGGATTTGTAGGTGGCTTTCAATATTTCAAAAGAAAAGACAACGGAGGGTCAGATGAGGGCATTGGGTAAGCTGTATGAAAAACCCTCGTCCTCCAACAAGGCATTTCTAATGAAGCATTTATTTAATATGAAGACGTCAGAAGGTGGATCTGTCGCTGATCATTTAAATGAATTTAATACAATTACAAATTAGCTAAGTTTTGTAAAAGTGAAATTTGATGATAAGGTTAGGGCTCTTCTAATCTTGTGTTCAGTGCCAGAAAGTTGGAATGGCTTGGTCATGGTTGTCCGAGTAACTCTGTATCTTGTTCAAACACTTTGAAATTTGATGATGTTGTTGGTGTTATTCTTAGCGAGGAAATGCGAAGGAAAAGAACAGGTGAGACATCAGGTACCTCAAAATAAAGAACAGCAGCAGGTACCTCAAAATCCTGCAAGTGTTAGAATATCTACCAGGTTAATTAGACCCCATGAACAGTTCTCTCCTTCATTGTATTATTTATTGATGACTGATTCTGGTGAACCAGAATATTACGAAGAAGCAATGCAGGTGCAAACTAGAAATAAGTGGGAGCAAGGAATGAATGAGGAGATGGACTCATTGGTAAGAAACCGGACTTGGGATTTGGTTCAGTTGCCTGCAGGTAAAAGAGCATTGCAGAATAAATGGGTTTACAGATTGAAGGAAGAAGATGGAGGAAAGAAACGGTACAAGGCCAAACTTGTTGTAAAGGGTTTGCACAGAAGAAAGGTATAGATTTTGATGAAATATTTTCCCCTGTTGTTAAAATGAATTCAATTAGAACTATTTTAAGTCTAGTGGCAGTGGAATATTTTCATCTTGAACAATTAGATGTAAAAACAACCTTTCTCCATAGGGATTTGGAGGAAGAGATTTATATGCAGTAGCCACAGGGGTATGAGGTCAAAGGGAAGGAGAATTTGGTATGCAGTTTGAAGAAGAGCTTATAGGGCCTGAAACAAGCTTCAAGGCAGTGGTATTTGAAATTTGACAGGTTTATGACGGAACAAGGTTATAGTAGATGTCATTCTGACCACTGTGTTTATTTCAAGAGGTTAGATAATGGAACATATATTATCTTTTTATTGTATGTGGATGACATGCTTGTTGTAGGGTCTAACATGTAGGATATAAATGTGCTAAAAAATAAGTTAGCTAATTCATTTGCGATGAATGATTTGGGTGCTGAAAAGAAAATCCTTGGTATGAGAATAACAAGAGACCAAAAAAATTGCAAATTGACATTGTCTCATGGTGAGTACATACAAAAGGCGTTGGATAGCTTTAGAATGCATAATGCAAAACTAGTTAGTACACCTTTGGCCAACCATTTCAAACTAAGTATGGAGATGTGTCCCAAGACACAGGAAGAGATAGATTACATGTCCAAGGTTCCCTATTCATCAATAGTTGGCATCTTGATGTATACCATGGTGTGCACAAGGCCAGATATTGCACATGCAGTGGAATTTGTGAGAAGGTATATGAAAAATCCAGGTAAAGAACATTGGAAGGTAGTACAATGGATTCTCGGGTATTTGAGACATATTACCACTCATGCATTATGTTTTGGAGGTTCAGACACTGTTCTACATGGATATGTTGATGCAAATATGGTAGGTGATAAATATGGCAGGAGGAGCACCATAGGGTATGTGTTTACTGTAGGTGGAACAACAATAAGTTGGATTTCAAAGCTGCAAAAGGTTGTTGCACTTTCAAGAATGGAAGTAGAGTATGTTGCTGCTACACAGGCTAGTAAAGAGATAATTTCGTTGCAGAGGTTCATGGAGGAATTGGGTAAGAAGCAACAGGATATCAAGTTGTATAGTGACAGTTAGAGTGCCATTCATCTTGCAAAGAACTCAACCTTCTATTCTAAGACTAAACATATACATCTCAAGTACCATTTCATATGGTCTATTTTGGAAGATGAACTGTTGAAGCTAGAAAAGATACATACTAGCCAGAATCCTGCAGACATGTTGACAAAGGTAGTAACCAGAGAGAAATTGAGTTCCTAATCGGTTTCAGTTGGCCTTCTAGTGTGAAGATGAAGATGAGAAATTTTCCAGGTCCAAGGTTCAGATCATAGTCCAACAAGTGTAGCAGTGGTGGAGTTGTTGTGATTAGTCTACAAGTGGGAGATTGTTGGTTGTGGAGCCTGATCTTCCTGATTTAGAGATGTTTTTGTTTTAGCCGTGTTTGTACCCGAATTTTATATGATGTGCAGGTGGACTGTACACTCATTCTAGAGAGGGGGTTTGGGGGCGAAGCCCCCGAAAGAATTTTTATGGGTTGTTTTATTGGCCAACAGATTACGGGCCCATGGTTTTGGGTAGCCCGTAATATTTTCCAATGGTAATTTCCCTTTAAAAGGAATACATTGTAATACAAATGTGTAATGTATTGTAGCATTATAAAGATCTCTGTGATTGTGTAAGAGAGACTGGGAGAGAGTGCAGAGGAAGTTGCCTCGGATGTGCTGTGAGTTGTATCCTTTCATTTGCTGGATGATATAATAATAAAAGGAATGGAAATTTCTCCGTGGACGTAGCCCATCTTGGGTGAACCACGTTATATTGGTGTCTCTCTTGTATTATGTTTATGTGATTTATATTTGCATCTTGTTTATTGTTATTGCTCTGCGATCCTGTTTTTCTAATAGTTGGATCACCTAGGATTTATAAAATATACACAACATTTACATCCATGATACCCTCTTGTTACAAGACATGCAATGCTATTGTATATAGAGCATGTTAGCATCAAAGAAGGCACCAAATTGACTATGTGAAAAATTGTTATAGATATGAAAAATTAATCAACATGCTTCCTAGAGAAATTTCCTAATATTAGATAATCATGCGTTGTGTATGCACATATGGCATATAATGTAAAAGACATTTGTACTAGGATGGGTCTTGATACATCATATACAAGTATCCCTTCCCATAATTGCTTAAATTCATTGACCAATGGTTGCATGTAGTGGCATCCATGTTCTTCACTTGTCTTCTATTGGGGAATATAAATCCAATATAAAATGTTCATTCTTTATGAGAAATCATGGGGGAGGGGGTATTATTATTGATCATACTATTGGAAAAATATATCAGTTGGTGTTTTGGAAGGAATATGGGTTAAATCCATCCATGGATATGATCAATCAAAGGCTCCATACTTCATCCTTGAATTTATTGGACCATGTATCATCTATATGCTTCATGTCTATTAAATATAGTAGGATTCACATAACTCTTGGTTCACTTCTGTGAGAGGTGTGCCACTTATACAACACATCTAGTGATTTGCAATGCAAGTGTTGGGTATGTGTTATATTATTTGCATGTGTGTGTGGGGGGGGTGAATCTGATGACTGTGTGCCTGGAAATCACCACCATCTAGTGCTGTTTCATATGCGGGTGCTGTCTTAGGGGGAAGGGGGGAGGAGGGGGGGGCGGTATTCTTAGGCTATTTTGGGTTTTTTTTTAAATATGTAAATTTAATCCTAGTTAAGGGATTGTGGTCTATTTCTAATTTGGGTTAATGGATTAGGGTTTTGGATGCTACAGAATACCTATATATTGTACGGTGACTGGTTAATAATCATAATGAGAAAGTAAGACATGCGACTCCAATTTTTGTTGGTTTTTCCAGTTAAGGGTTTCCAGGGTAAATCTCTGTGTGTTATGTGTGAATGTTGTGGTGTAATATTTATTTTGCTTAAAAGAATCGGTATGCTTTGATTCTAGGTTTAAAACTTACATGTGGTGTTAGAGCTCGACTATTGGCTTCAGGGGGTCACCTTTGTTGCCGAGGGTTCGACGCGGTTCATAGATCTTGGGTCGATGATAAACCTGCATTCAGTGGGAACTTTGTAGCAATTATTTGTGGATTGAAAGAGAATGGAAAGCAGTTCAAGAATCGAGATTAAAAAATTTAATAGCCATAACTTTAAGCTATGGAAGCTCAAAATGGAGGATCTTCTTATAGGTCGGGAACAATGGATTGTTGTGGATACGGGTACTCACCACTAGATTGACAAAAGAAGATTGGTATAACTTAGAAAGAAGGGTGAGGAGTACAATCTTGTTGTGATTATCAGACTCTGTGTTGCTGAACATGTCTGGAGAATATAGTGCATTAAAGTTGTGGAATATGCTAGGTAGTTTGTAGCAATCAAAATCCATGGTAAATAATTTGTTTTTGCAAAAGAAACCGCGTCACCTCAAAATGGATGATAATGACATAGTGACAGAGCATATGAATGCCTACAATACTCTAGTAAGTCAAATAACCTATGTTGGAATTATAATGGATGAAGAAGATAAATGTATTACATTATTGTGTTGTTTTCCAGATTCTTGGGATAAATTGATTGTAGCAATAGGTAGTGCTAGTAAAGCAATCTTAAAATTTGATGAAATAGTAGCATACTTGCTATCATAAGAGATGAGGTGTAAATCCATGGATAATCATACCATGGATGCCCTATTTGTGAGAGTTCATCCCTAGGAGAGAAATAAAAATAAGGGATATGGGGGGAGATTTAAATATAAGGGTAGATCTAAATCCCCAATAAAATATTTGAGGAAGTGTTGGAAATGCGCTAAAGTAGGGCACTATAAAAAGGATTGTAGATCTAATAATGTTGAGATAATGAATGGATATGAAGATAACCCTTCCACGGAGGTAAATACATCCTCAAAAGAAGTAGAGGATGTGTACCTAGATTCCTCGGGTACTCATTTAGATTGTGATATATGGCTGATTGACTCAGGTGCATCTTTTCATATGACTCCCCAAAAGGAGTGGTTTTGTGAATATGAAAAGTACAATGGAGGAGGTGGTAATGGGAGATGATTCGAAAAACAATATCATCAGATGTGGAAGATTTAAGTTGCATCTCAAGGATGGAAGGATTAGAACTCTACCTAGAGTACTACACATTCCAAATTATCTAGTGAGAAACTTGATATCCATAAAAAATATGGATGATGTAGGCATAGAGACCGTGTTCGAAAAAAAACACATTCAATGATGGTTCGGGGATCAATGGTATTGATGAGGGTATTCCGAGATGGAAATCTGTACAAACTATTGGGAAGCACCATCATCGATGAATGTAATTGTTCTATTGTGCCTGAGGGAGGCGATAAATAAGAAAGAACCTCGATTGCGTTTGGAGGAAAGACAATGATATGACATCAAATATTGGGGCATATTGGAGAAAAGGGACTTCAAGCATTACAAGGTAAAGGTATGGTTGAAGGTATGTATGAGTGCACTCTGTATTTTTAATTTTGTGAACATTTAATATATGGAAAACAAAATTGAGTAACATTTGCATCTAGTACTACAAGATCAAAGGGAATTTTAGAGTTAATACATAGTGATGTGTTTGGACCTATCCGTGTTCCATCATTAGGTAGATCTATGTATTATATTTCACTTATAGATGATTTCTCAACCCATGGATTTAATTCCTTCAAAAGAAATATGAAGTATTTTCTATTTTTAAAGAATTTAAATCTCTTGTATAGAATTAGACATCAGAAAAAATTAAGGTGTTGAGGACATATAACAGTAAGGAGTTTTGTGGGAATGCATTCAAGGAATTCTATAAGAAGTATAGTATAGAAAGATACAAGAGTAATCCATACACACCTCAACATAATGCAGCTGTAGAAAGAATGAATAAGACTTTGATGGAAAAGGAAATGAGCATGCTCAACAGTGCCAGGATAGGACAAGAATTCTGGGCAGAGGCAATGGATACTGCATCTTACTTGGTAAATCGGTTACCCACAATAGCATTATTTGAAAAAAATCCACATGAGGTATGGACTGGTAAGAAACCCTCTATTAAACATATGAAATATTTTGGATGTGATGCTTATGTACATGTTCCAAAGGAGAAATTGAGTAAGTTGGAGAATAAAGCTGAAAAATGTATCTTTTTTTTTTCAAGACGAAAAAAAGACATCTTTATTATAACAAAAGATGCATCAGATAAGCTACATATGCTTGAGACGAAACTAGCATGCATACTGATGAAACAGAGTCTGCCATAGCAAGACAAAGACTATGGTGAACCTGTAAACACTATAACTCAAAATACTTAAAGACTACAAAATCGCTCAATGACCCATAAGGCCCCTGGAGGCACACGCCGTTGGGGCAATGAATCCCATGACCGAGGATAGATCCATGAGAGAAATTAAATGCATAAAGATGCTATATTTAGTATCGAATAACCTGAGTACTAGTCAGAGCTCCGTCCACAAACTCCTTGCAGTGGAGAAGCCCGTCCATGTTGCCGAGAGAAATTTTTGAAAGATTGTCTGCCTCCCCGTTAAAGCAAAGATATATGTGGGAGAAATTTAGGCCAAATAATTTGTTACTCAATGCTCGGACACGAGATAGCCACGGATTAAGGAGCGGAGTGTTCATATCGGCTCTGCCACGCGCCCATTCAATAACACATAAGGAGTCACCGTAGATGTGGGTGAGGCCAATAGTATTCTCCGCGGCATACCAAAGCAAAGCCCACAAAGCCACCAGTTTGGCCCTATTGTTTGATCCAGAACACGTCTTCAAGTGAATATGGATGACATGATCCCGAGCCAACTTGAGAACAATTCCCACCCCATAGTCCCCGTTCTTAGCCTCTCCGTCGAAAAACCCAAAAGGAAATGGATGTTGCTCAGCCAAAAGGGGAGGAGCTCGGGCCAGATCGTGCTCATGGGACGAAAGCGAGAGGGAGTGCCATGCAGAGATCCTGGTGATAGTCACTTCAACACATGCCTTTATTCCACTGAAGAGCAAACGGTTTCTCATATGCCAAACTTCCCATACCGAATAGAAGGCTACCACCGAGCAGTAAGTCGAGAGGGCACCACAAGCAATCAGATTGTCCCTGAAGGAGACACTCCCCCAAATAGGAAGCCAATTCCACCGGTATCCAAGTCTACTCCAGACCGACTGGGAAAAACCACACCCTCTAAATAAATGGTTGATTTTTTCCTCCTCCGTCATACATAACAGGCACACTCCAGGGCCACATAAACCGCGACGCCTCAGGTTCTCACAGGTCAAGATCTTATTATGAAAAAAAAGCCATAAGAAGCAGCTCACTTTGAGCTGGATTTTCTTGCTCCATAACAATTTGAAAAAATCAACCGAATCCCCTGTTCCAGTATCCACCAGCAGACCATCATACGCCAGAGATGTCGACACTGATCCTGAAACTGAATTCAAAGGCCAAATGATCCAATCTCGTTGATCATTCAATTCTATCCCTGCTCCAACCATACCAAGCCTGAAATCATCCCATTCCTTCCCCAGTTCGACGGACAGGCACAACTCTTCTGCTGAGAACCAGTCGTCGTTTGAGGACGGTATGAAACATTTTAAACTTTGGAAACCTGTAACTAAGAATATTGTTTATAGTCGAGATGTTTTTAGAGAGGTCAAAGATGTTCCTAGATAGGAAGTGAATCCATTGGAAAAGAAACAAGATAAAATAGAGTTTGAGTTAGAATATTAAGGATCTAACTCAATGGAAGAAGATGAATCAAAATAAGAAGAACCTCACACCCCAGTTTTGAGGAGATCATCTTGAGAAAGAAGGAAACCATAAAGGTATTCTCCTCCTGATTTTCGGTCTAGTTTTTCTTTATCTATTACTGATTATGCTTCTAGAATTGTTGTCACGTCCCCACCCATCTATCCAATTTATGGAAGGGAACATGATGTCAATCTATGGTGATTTTTAAACAAACTCAGTCCATTCATTAGATTCATACAATTAAAAACCCATGTGTGCAGATGTAAATTCAACAAACATGCACAACGGAGATAAAATCATCCACACACATAATTTCATATGCATTCAATATATCAAAAACAGTCATCAACCTAAACATTGCAGAAGTAAATGCATAGATGGAAAGACACTTATCTTTATGGTGAAATGGCCCCAAACAACTAGCTATGCTGCTGCAACGTTCCTCCCAACCGTAGGTCTCTGCCCAGCCTGTATTATTTCAGCACTCAGAGACCACCCCCGAGCTGGGCATGATATCTACAAGGAAAAGGGGACTCTCAAGCTCATACACAGCCGAATAATCATTTGCATTTAAGCCAAGCCAGTCCACAGTTGGGTTTATCAGGCTAAATCTGAACCCTCTTCATTTGTGGATGCTTCCACTCAAGCTCAAGCCAAAACAATGGAAACCCATTTCAACCCCAACAATCTCATACACACAGAAAACTCATAAATTGGGCATGGATACACATAACAGCAAAATCACAATTTCTAGGCATGAAGGAAAACGTTTTTACAGTGGGATGCCCAAAATGGGGTTTCTACCAGTTCAGAAAAATGTGGGCAGCCAAAACAAAATGGGAGAAGGGGAAAAAAACCCTGGGAGAGCAAATCGTTTTCAGAAAAAATGATTATGGGCATTCTAGGGCCAAAACGGCCTTCACACAGTCATACAATTCGATGTAAACATTCAAACAATTCGGGTCATTGATGTGATAGATGGAAGCTCTCAAAACGGCCTTCGCACAGTCATTAATTGGAAGCAAGGAACCAAAACGAATTTTGGGCAAAACTGTGACAGGTTGGCACCTGAAATTAACATATACACAGTCACACAGTTGATGGAAACATTCAAAAAACTGATTTCTGAGGTAGGAGATAACTGCTAGGTTCACAAAAACGACTTTTCCACAAATGAAACCAAATCTGAAAATTCAAAAACGTTTTTACAACAATAATGGAAACAAAAAGCTATCAAACTTATTTGTTGAGCTTCCCAATGGATTCTCTTCTTTCCCCACAGTCCAACCATCACAAAAACGGGATTCTCAGCTTGAAAACCAGTGAATTTACAACGTACTCCATGAGAGAAATGCCCAGCAAGCTCCAAAAACGTGAGAGAGCAAAAAATGATCATGAATAATGGCTTGGGAAGGAAATTCGTGGGTGTTTTCTTTCCCAAGAAGGAGAAACACGATTTTCCATGATGGTGGCTTGCCCATACTCGAATTTGGATAGCCATACCTCCCCAATCCCCAAGGCATTAACTACTTCACCCAACTCTTGGGAGAAATGAATGATTGGGTACAAAAGTCAACATGGGTAGTTGAGGGTTTGATGGGTACTCTCATTGACACTTGGCTTGACCTGAATGGCTCCAAGGGTTTGAATATTTCCCTCCCAATTCCTTGTAAAATCATGCCCCCATCTCTTGTTGCATTGCATAGCTAGTTGTGGGTATTTTATTAAATGCATATTTACAAGATATTTGAAATTCCAATGTGCCTGGCTAGCACGTAAACCATATGCATCAATAAATCGATGGCAGGGCCTTGGACTTGAGCTCCTCACCACGATTTTATAGCAATATTACATCATTTACATTTTAATGCAATGGGGTCAAGATGGGGACGTGACATTCCCCTCCCCTTGGAATAACACCGTCCTCGGTGTTCCAATACTTCAGAATATATACCCACTTTACACATGCCTCAAAATTCACAACATGTGGCAAGTCTATCCTGTGTTCATCTCTCTATTTTGAACTTTCAGGATCAATTCCTTTGGATTCCTCAAGTTGCTCTTATTGGCTTTGATCTTCCAGCTTTACAGGTGGGCATTGCTCCACAACAATCCCTTCCTTTTATTCACCTTCCAGCTAATCTACAAGTCTGGAATTTTCATGGCTGCCATATTTCTTGTTGTCTTGACAACTATTTGAGGAAGATTTTCAACCAAAACAATAGCTTTTGGTCTGCTGCCATGATCAATGCGCACAACTGGCTCTCACTTTTCTCACCAGAAACACTTGGCTAGTGTCGACTGCAACCAATTGTTTCAATTTCTCCCCGTGAAATTTATCATGGAAACTCTTTGTTAGGACAAGCATAATATAAACATTAAAATTAGTCAATTATTTCCCAATTGACATGGAATGTCCATGCTTCACTCATGCGACTTCCAAATTTTTTTCATGCTTTCCCAACATACACATGATATCTTTCACGTTCATCCTTTCACAGTGAAATAACTATTTTAGCATTCACAATTTAATTCAAGCAAATAAAAACATTCTTCTTCTAGTCATGACATGCATTCAACAATTCTTTGTTTTATAAATGCATCAATAAAAAGGAAAGAGAAGAGTAAGAGTTACTCCCTCTTAGTCTTGTTTTATTACGGAGCTATGCCATCACTGTGGTTTCATGCTCCTTAGTCTCTTTCACTTTAATGTGAATGCTTGAATTGCCCTTTATTGGCTATGACACTTAGTGTCTAAGGTCTATCTAATGCTTTTCAACTTGGGTACCCCTTCCCATTATGCTTACAGAACCTCTGGTTGCTAGGACCCACTCATGTTCACTAGCACCATCTTTTATTATTACTCATATTGATCTCTTTAGGACGGTCATATGTCCATATGCATCCCTATGATGCCTTCCTGGTCCTTGCTTCCAACAATACCTACACTCAAACATTGAATCAATTCACATGTTTAGTTTATTTTCATAGGGTTTATCTCTAAACAAAAGTTTAGGAAATCAGATCCAAATCACATACACATGTATATTCATAATAAAGAAGTTGAAAGATAACCAAATACTTATCTGTATTGGATGTCTTCACTTTATTCCATAGGATCCTTCTTTGCTTTACGAGCCTTGGATTTCCCGTGGACACAATTATGAATGTTGGGCCAACACGTAGGCTACTCCACAATCATTTGAATACGAAATGCCAGGCCAGTACGCTGACTGGTTTTATCAATTGTTTAAGGGGTATTGGTCCAACATACACGCTGTTTCACAATATTAAGTAGTGAATGCCCAACCAGTTACTCTCTGGATTTATCAATAATTTTATAGCGCTTTCAGGGTCTTGCTTTCCTGCAATGACCAAGGTTTCCAACAAAGAAACATTAGTGTATCAGCTTAGTTGTTAGAAGACTTATACCTGAAATCTTCATTATTCCAAACAAGCCATAAATGAAACTGAATACTTATCTGTATTGTGCGTTTCCCCTCTGGTCCACAGGATCGTGCTTCGCTTTGCAAGCCTTGGGATTGCCTATGGACTTGGATGTAGTTAATGCTTCACCAATACACCTTCACGCTGACTGGATTTACCAAGAATTTGGTGGTTCCCAACCAGTCCCATACCTGGTTGGTCCTCTCCATTGCCGAGCCAGCACATTCATTTGGGTCATCGACCAATGGAAGGAAACTGCGCCACCCGACCATTATAGGTCAAGGATCTACTATGGAGCCATAGGCATCTCAGGGTTTTCAGTCAGTCTTGGCACCCGCCCTCCTACTGCTGTCCCAATAGAGATTTATGCCTTCACCAATGTCTCCACACCTTCTTGCACCACAACCCTTCACACACACAACTCTTCATTCATACAAGGACGTCACTCCTTCTCTGGTGCAAATCGGTGGTTCCTTTTAGGAACTTTATAGGTGACTTTCTTGATTGCAGGTTAGCATGACCCCACTCACACAAGGATGATACCTCTTCTTATTACCCAGCTCTTCGGGCCTGTCCATCCCTTCTGGTAATATTTCGTGTGAGCATAGAAAGGTTACCAATTCCTATACAGTCCTTTTGCGTACCCTTCTTCACTTTGCCTCTTAATGTGCAGTATCAATCTGCATCTGTGTAGGCTGACAACACAAGAAGGATAAGCAAGCTCATCAGTATTGATGTTCAATTTTGTAACCATAATCCATATCATTCACTATCAAGTATTGAAACACCAGGAATGCATCCATTCCCTTATGGTGTAGTCAATATTGAAAACCCTATCATGACCCAGCACCAGAAAAGGTGTGCACCCCCTTTCCGATGTGCGCCATGTAGGCCCTAATCATACTCAAGCAACTTGTAATGATATAAATAAGACAGAGCATGCTTTGCATATTAACCTTAATAATTTAGACATGCATGTTCTTGTCTAGGGTCACAGAGTACTCATTCATTTTGCAGATGTATCTCACATGCCTTCTGGGAATAGCTTTACCATCTCACTCTCATGGTTTACTGACATCCGGTTTGGCTGAGATATTATCAAAGGCATTTCACCTGAAACCCATTTCCAAAGCATGGGGTCTTTCCCATCTAGTTTGGCTTTTGTAGACCATCACTCTTGATCTTCCTGCAATGTGTCTTCCTGGCACATTTATCAAATAGCCAAACAGTGATTAGCAATTATAAGTGATTCTCAAATCTGAAATTTGTAAATCTTTTTTCCTACAGAAATTAGATTTACGACCATGGGATTATTCTCACAAATTTATAAACCATAAAATTTTCAGATTTGTTTCATGCATAAGTTACACCCATGAGAATCTTCTCATAACCTTTGGCTTCTGCACATGGTAGATCCCGATCTCTACTATGGAATTATCCTTATTTCCATACATAAGACTTTTCTACCTGGAATCTGAAACTTCAATCAGCCAAACACATTGTGAGTATTTTATGCATATAATCCTTTCATTACTACAACAGTCACTGAAGTGATCTCAGAATTATAACACTCAATAATTCAAACATCTTCAGCTGTTAACATTTGAAATGCAATGAAATATATACATTTCTATATATGCATCATTATCACAATAAAATTTCAAGACACAGTCACACTATCCACGCAATTTAAATAAACTGTAAATACTCATTGCTTCATATTCCATGCAATTTTGTCCTTCCAACAGAGAGCTCTGGTAGCCCATTACATGTCCACCTTCTTCATGCAATCTTGCCCCTGCATTCATAGCAGCTCATGAAATGGTATCAAGATTAACAATAGTTCACCATTTCATCTATTATCTAACTGCATTGAATCACACATATATATCACAACCATGCATTCACACAATGCATCTCAACATGTGCACCTATACATATGCATGCACTTTTACATCACTCACATAATCTTTTAGTGTGCAATCACTCAATGTATAACCACAAGATTGTACATAATATTTTAATGCACATCTCCTCAATGCAACCCTGCATTAATTTATGAGTACTATGCATTCAAACATATTATGGCCTAACCATGTACTACCATGACAGAGCCATAAGTCCTCACTTGCTTTGGTTGTTAAACTTACAACCGTTATGGCATGACATAATTTCATATGAATGCATTGAGATTTCTAAGCAATTATAGGGTGTAAGGATCATTGCCTTCACTTACCCATACCTCAGCATACTTGGTAGGTTAACATTCCCATTCGGCACTCAATACCATATGCAAACTAAATCAACATAGTTTAATCAGAGTTGAAGGGATCTCACCAAATCCTCTTTCAGCATTCATGCAATTAAGCACAAATAACCATTATATGCATGGTTGTTATTAACATCGCTTGATGTTACCTGGTCAGTTGGCCTCTTACCAAGGCTACTTAGTCCTTTTTCCAACATCGTGATCACGGACTTGTTGCACCATCCTCTCTTCATAAGGTCGTTGGTCATGTGCAACAACGTCATCAACTTCTTCGGCCATGTTTTGATTGTATTTGTCCTACCACCAATGCGGACACAACTAATTATTAGCAACCTCCATAATTATCTCAATTAGCTCATTGCATATGTGAAACCTCACTATTTTACCAATATGCAATGTCCTATTCATGCAAAAACATTTCACATGCACCGTGCAATGTTTCTTAATATGCCTACTAGTGCATAGTCATATCATCTTTCTAATCTCTTGCATTTCAACATTCCTATGCCATAATTTATATGCACGACCACTTCAGAATTATAAATACAATATCAAGAGGGTAGTGGAGGAATTCTCCCTTCCAATTCCTCATTGTAGCATGGAATTTCCTCTTCCGCATCATAGCTGATCCAATTTCATGGGCTCTCTACCATGCACACAAGCAATTATTAGCTATGATCTTCTCACAAAGAAGAAATTCAATATATGCATTCATGTGTATAACATTCATTCATGATATTTTCCAAGCATACAATTATTATGTTATAAACATAAATGGTTTAAGGTGAGAGATTTCCCTTTCATCAGCGTTTCCTTACTGCTCCCATTGCTTTTCCCCATATTAAGGCTAAAATGGCGCAAATATTAAGGCAAAAATGGCTGCCCTTGTCGCGGATGTTAAGATTATTTTTCCGCCATTGTCGTGGATGTTAAGGTTAAAATTTCAGCGGGTGGCGCAGTTCTTATCGTAAATTTTGTCGCAGCGTGCGTCGCAGATTTAACATTAATTTTTCCGCCGTGCGCGCAAAATTTATCCTTAACTTTGCCACGGACGTCAAAGATATTAACGCTAATTCTGCTGCCGCGCACGTAGAAGTTAACATTAATTCTTCCGTCGTGCGCAAAAGTTATCCTTAACTTCGCCGACACAGCCTTCGGAAAAATTTCAAAACACTTAGAAAATTTTTGGAATTTTCTCTTCCTTTTGGCTTTGATAGCTAACCTTGCGACCGCCGACCGCTTCCCTTCGGCGCAGAGTTAGCAACTATTTCGCCATCTGTTGCGGCGCTTTTGGGCTTATCTTTGCCGACTGAGTCACAAGAGTTAGCCTAATTTTCGCCGCCGCAACCCTTAGGCAGAATTTCGAAAACAATTAAATTTTTTTGAGATTTTCTCTTCCTTTTGGCGCAGAATTACCAACTTCTCTGCCGACTGTGTCACAAAGTTAACCTTAACGTTTTCCCCCGCAAGCCTCCATCGCAACTTTTAAGCCTACAATCTGCTGCCAGTGTCACAGCTTTTAACATTACTTTCGCTGCGCGTGCCCGCACATCGCAGATTTTAAAGTTAAAATTGCCGCCGCCGCGTGCAAAACTTATCGTTAATTCCACCGCCGCAGCCTTAGCAGTAGACACTTGAAAATTTTCAAATTTTCAAAAACAGTTAGAAAAATTTAAAATTTTTCCTTCTTTTTTCTGTGATGATCATTTCTCAACAGGAAGCATAATTAGAGATCATACTCGCATAGAACAAAACAGAAAAAGTATGTCAAGAAAATTGCACCTCTTTCATGTCAAGAATAAAACAACAAAACAACAAAATAATATAAGATGGCAGAGGTTGCGCCTCCTTTCTCTCCTCCATGGAGGCAAACAAACAAATACAAAACTGAATGCTACTGCATTGGAAACAATTTAAAGCAAGCATTCAACCTGAGAAGGGATTTTTCTCCCTCCTTCCTCACTTTCATAAGATGAAATCAATGCAAGCAGTTTTGCAAAAATCCCCAAAATAGTCATGGGAATGATTTCCCATTCTAACGAATAGAAGCCATGAGATCTTCAAGTTTCTTTAATGCATTTTAATTCCAAATACTAACTAAATATACACATAATGATTTATATCTCTATGAAGGGCCCAACAGCTGTAGTGTTGAACCATAGGCTCTGATACCATCTGTCACGTACCCACCCATCCATCCAAGGAAAGGGAGGGAACATGATGTCAATCTATGGGGCTTTTTAAACAAACTCAGCCCATTCATTAGATTCATACAATTAAAAACCCATGTGTGCAGATGTAAATTCAACAAACATGCACAACGGAGATAAACTCATCCACACACATAATTTCATATGCATTCAATATATCAAAAAAATCATCAACCTAAACATTGCAGAAGTAAATGCATAGATGGAAAGACACTTATCTTTATGGTGAAATGGCCCCAAACAACTAGCTATGCTACTGCAACGTTCCTCCCAATCGTAGGTCTCTGCCCAGCCTGTATTATTTCAGCACTCAGAGACCACCCCCGAGCTGGGCATGATATATACAAGGAAAAGGGGACTCTCAAGCTCATACACAGCTGAATAATCATTTGCATTTAAGCCAAGCCAGTCCATAGCTGGGTTTATCAGGCTAAATATGAACCCTCTTCATTTGTGGATGCTTCCACTCAAGCTCAAGCCAAAACAATGGAAACCCATTTCAACCCCAATAATCTCATACACATAGAAAACTCATAAACTGGGCATGGATACACATAACAACAAAATCACAATTTTTGGGCATGAAGAAAAACGTTTTTACAGTGGGATGCCCAAAATGGGGTTTCTACCAGTTCAGAAAAACGTGGGCAGCCAAAACAAAATGGGAGAAGGGGAAAACAGCCCTGGGAGAGAAAATCATTTTCAGAAAAATGATTATGGGCATTCAGAAAATGATTTTGGGCATTCTAGGGCCAAAACGGCCTTCACACAATCATACAATTTGATGTAAACATTCAAACAATTCGGGCCATTGATGTGATAGACGGAAGCTCTCAAAACGGCCTTCACAAAGTCATTAACTGGCAACAAGGAACCAAAAAGAATTTTGGGCAAAACTGTGACAGGTTGGCACCCGAAATTGACATATACACAGTCACACAGTTGATGGAAACATTCAAAAAAATGATTTTTGAGGTAGGAGATAACTGTTGGGTTCAAAAAAATGACTTTTCCACAAATGAAACCAAATATGGAAATTCAAAAACGTTTTTACAACAATAATGGAAACAACAAGCTATCAAACTTATCTGTTGAGCTTCCCAATGGATTCTCTTCTTTCCCCACAGTCCAGCCATCACAAAAACGGGATTCTCAGCTTGAAAACCAGTGAATTTACAATGTACTCCATGAGAGAAACGCCCAACAAGCTCCAAAAACGTGAGAGAGAAAAAAATGATCATGAATAATGGCTTGGGAAGGAAATGCGTGGGTTTTTTCTTACCCAAGAAGGAGAAACACGATTTTCCATGATGGTGGCTTTCCCATACTCGAATTTGGACAGCCATACCTCCCCAATCCCTAAGGCATTAACTACTTCACCCAACTCTTGGGAGAAATGAATGATTGGGTACAAAAGTCAACATGGGTAGTTGAGGGTTTGATGGGTACTCTCATCGACACTTGGCTTGGCTTGATTGGCTCCAAGGGTTTGAATATTTCCCTCCCAATTCCTTGTAAAATCATGCCCCCATCTCTTGTTGCATTGCATAGCTAGTTGTCGGTATTTTATTAAATGCATATTTACAAGATATTTGAAATTCCAATGTGCCTGGCTAGCACGTAAACCATATGCATCAATAAATCAATGGCAGGGCCTTGGCCTTGAGCTCCTCACCACGATTTTATAGCAATATTACATCATTTACATTTTAATGCAATGGGGTCAAGATGGGGACGTGACAATTGTGAAGGAATATTTTATTCAAAAGATATCGATCTCTGGAAGAAGGCCATGGTTGAATAAATGGACGCCTTGGACAAAAATGAAGCTTGGGATCTAGTTGAGTTACTAGATGGAAGAAAAGATATTGGTAGCAAATGGATGCTTAAGAAGAAGTTGAATGTATAAGGTAAAGTGGAGAAGTACAAAGCCTACTTAGTAGCAAAGGGATATTGGGCCAAGTAGAGGGAATTGATTTTAGTGAAATATTTTCTCTAGTTTCTAAAATAACTTATATTTGATTACTTCTTGATATTTCCACTGCTTTTGATCTTGAGGTAGAGCAGATGGATGTGAAGAAATCATTCTTACATGGGTATATTTAAGAAGAAATATACATGAAACAACTAGAAGG
The DNA here is from genome assembly GCA_027924585.1 of Larix kaempferi. Lineage (NCBI taxonomy): Eukaryota > Viridiplantae > Streptophyta > Pinopsida > Pinales > Pinaceae > Larix > Larix kaempferi. The sequence goes on from BSBM01000659.1 coordinate 888,926, forward strand.
GTTTACATTAAAGGGAAGGAAAGAGTTGGTCTGTAAGCTAAAGAAGTCCCTTTATGGTCTAAATCAATCTCCAAGGATGTGTACGAAAAGTTTGACACATACATCCTTGGATTGAGGTTTGTTAAAGGAATAATTGATCATTGTGTATACTCCATACAGGTTGGTGATCACTTCATTAACATAGTACTGTATGTTGATGACATGTTGTTGATTGGAAACAACAAAGATGTTGTAAAGGAGGTGAAGTCACAACTATCCCTCAAATTTGACATAAAGGATCTCGATGTTGCAAAATTCATACTAGGAATGGAGATTAAAGAGATCGTGCAAACAAGGAAATTTGGTTGAATCAGAGAAAATATGTTGATACAACATTACAAAGATTTAGTATGTGGGGAAGTAAATTGGTCAAGGTCCCTATTCATGTAGGTGTAAAGTTATTTGTAATTAGTGTCCCAAGACATAGGAAGAGGAATAATATATGTCACATGTTCCATATGCTAGTGCGGTTGGTAGTTTGATGTATGCAATGGTTTGTACCGGACCGGACATTGCTCATGTAGTAGGAGTTTTGAGTAGATATATGTCAAAACTAGGGAAGGAGCACTGGAAATCTATAAAGAGGGTCTCTAGATATTTGCGTGGCACCACAAGTTATGCAATCTGCTACCAAGGAAGACCTGGACTAGATAGAGTAATAAATGTATATGGATTTGTTGATGTAGATTGGGCTGGATATCCTGATTGCAGAAGATATACAAGTGGGTATGTGTTTATCCTATTTGGAGGAGATATTAGATGGATGAGCAAGAGACAGGCTGTAGTTTCCATTTCAAATACAGAAGATAAATACATGGCAACCACCCATGCAAGTAAAGAAGCTGTATGGTTGCAGAGATTTTGTTTAGGTATTGGGTTTGTACAATAATCTATAAGGTTAGATTGCGACAACTAAAGTGCAATCTTGCTGGCAAAGAAACCTAGTTATCATGCTAAGACAAAGAATATTGATGTGCAATATCATTTTGTGAGAGATATGGTTGAAGAAAAGAAGGTTGATACCTTGAAGAATGTTGCAGATTCATTGACAAAGGCTGTCAGTACTGAGAATTTCTCTTGGTGTAGAAAATCTATGGGAATTGATTCCTTGAACCAATGACCTTATGGGTAAAAGGTTGATACCTTGAAGAATGTTGCAGACTCATTGATACCTTGCTGGAAAATGTTGATACCTTGAAAAATGTTGCAGACTCATTGACAAAGTCTGTCAGTACTGAGAATTTCCCTTGGTGTAGAGAATCTATGGGAATTGATGCCCTGAACTAGTGAAATTATGAGTACATGGCCCATTGTTATGCAAATAAAAAAACAATTGGGAGAATGTTGGGTATGTGTTATATTCTTTGCATGTGTGTGTGTGGGTGGGGTGCATTTGACGATGGCCTACTTAACGATCCACACCATCTAGTGCTTTGTTGTATGCGTTGTGCGTTGCATGTAATGCTGGATTGGGGTGTCCCAGGAGGGGAGGGCGTCGACACCCTCCTCTTGCTCCAAGAAGCGAGTTCAAATTTTTTTGGGATATTTTCATGCTATTTTTGGTTTTTTTCTAAAAATATGTAAATTTAATCTAGGTTAAGGGATTGGGGTCTATTTCTAATCCGGGTTAATGGATTAGGGTTTTGGATGATGTATAATACCTATATTATTGGATTGTGAGTGGTTAATAATTATAATGAGAAAGTAAGAGGTGCGATTCTATGTTTTGGTGGTTTTCCCTGTTGAGGATTTCCAGGGTAAACCTCTGTGAGTTATGTGTGAATGTTGTGGTGTACTCTCTAGTTTGCTTAAAAGAATATGTTTGATTTTCTTTTCCATGTTAATTTTTTTATCTTTAATTCAGAAATGCAATAGTAATTGAAATCAAATAACAATGATACACATAAGCAATCACATTTGACACATGAATTTACCTTGGGGAAACCCTCTATGACTTGAGGGAGAAAACCCCTACAAAAAATTCCTTAATATATTGATAGATAACATAGAATGTATTTTACATGAAGCACCCCCGGTGCAATTATAGAGCAAGAGAAAGATAAAGAAGATGGACTTAGAATAATATCCTGCACAAAGAGAAGTGCATTGCCTTAAAGGGATAAGAGAATTCACTTCACATTGAATTCATCAGTCCTGTATAACATATTTATATATTCTTCACATGCATTGACTTCTATTTTTATCTTATGACTTCAGGATGAAATCACCCTCCTTATGGATGCATCAATATTGCATGAGGAAGTGCGCCCCACTTCTCATGTAGAGCATTAACTCACTGAACCAACTCTTAGGATGAACTCACCCCTTAATTGAAAGCTTTCCCACTTAGTTAGGTGGCTAACTTCAGTGTCATCATGCAAGTGTCGCAACTCAAGTGTCATCTTTTAGTTTACCATAAGTGTCATCATGCAATAACACTTAGTTAACTAGATATTCTTTGTTATCACTTAGTTAACTCTCTTAACTGATTATTTCTTGTTAACATCACTGTAGTGATCAATTTGAGTTATCCTTTGATTTACTGAAGTATTCATTGAAGTTTAACAATTCAAATTCTCTCTTAATTAATTCGTCTATGTGAAATTCGAATTCTCTCATATATTATCACATCTGATCACATCTTATATTTATCTCTCACCTTATCTGCATGGTACACATGTGCCAACTTAATTATCATATCAAATATACCAAGGAGATTTTCCCAATGATGTGATCATATTGTCCTACTATCATTCCAAGTGTTTATATGCTAAGGTGGCCAATCTTTATAAGAGACTTAATAGCTCAACCATGGATAGTAGTACATTTCACACCATACATGCTTTGACATGCAAAGCATCACCTTAACACATGAGGATCTGTCTTGACACACAAGACCTTAGCCTTGACTAGCAAGACTGTACAACATCATCACTTTGACATACAAAGAACTTGCCTCAACGCATGAATCTTAACCATTCTTGAGTCCAACTAAAGATTCTTCTCCAAGTTTCCTGAGTCCAACTCAGGATCCTATAAGGAACTACCTCAGCACACGAGGCTCAATCTTGACACACAAGATTGACTTGGAGAATGACTCATGATGTTGTAACTTTAACACTTTGCACAGGTTTAAAACTTACAAAAAGAACCTTTAAATCCTTGGGATTATAGGAACGTGCCTCAATATCTTATGAGGAGGACCATGTGCCTTACCCATATTTTATTTATTTATGATACTTGTCATGCCCACATTTTGGACTTATCTCTTTGTCTTCATATTCGCCTCTATATAAAATATAATCATTTGGACACACATGGTATATATGTACTCAAAACCAAACCTTTTCAACATTTGATTTGCCTCTTCATAGCTACCAAGAAAGACGTTATCACTCGAAAGTACCTTATCTTTGAGTAACCTACAATTAATAGGAAATAGAAATGTACAATGTCATCAAACATGCTTAAAAATGACCCTTTTCAATATTTGTTATGCAGAAAGGATCCTAAAAATATAGGGGAATTAATAGTTATTTACCTCAAAAGTGACAATAAATATCTATCTAACATACCATACATTAATTTCAAGTTTTATAGTAACATTGTTATCCCTAGTTGTGTTGACTTTGGTCCATGTTCAAAGAAGCAGATTTTAGGCTTTCAAAGAAGATATCAACAATATGAGCATCAATCCCTAGCTCATTTTGTTGGAATGCATCTAACAACATTCCACCCATGGCATTGACATCGCATAAGAAATCATGCATACCAACCTTTATTTTATTACCTTATTCCCCAACATGTGAAGAACCAATGTAAATGCAGACATTCAAAATTGGTAACTCAGAACATATTGGGAGGTTAATAGGTGGTTGATTCAACCATACTTAGTATGCTTCCTCTATAATATGTGCCCATTTATTATCCTTCTCTCATTTTGACATCATTGTGGGGTGAAATTATAGATGGTGGATAGGTCGCTCTTCATCAAAATTCTAATTGAAAAAATATTGAGTATTGCATCTATGATATTAGTAAACACCATGCATTTAGAATGTTTAGACAATATCGTGAACAATTATTAGAAGCATGGAATTTTTTTCCAACAGTACACATAGAACTGACCACTTTATAAATCAAATGTTGAATTAAGAAACACATTTACATTAATTCCATTGAAAAAAAATAAACATCTAAAGGTAGTCCTGATGCAAGATATCATTGGCGAGTGGTTGATGGTCTTGAAAGTTATAGTTTATTAACAAATTGTCACCAAGAAACAAACTAAGCGTTGCATGCACAACAACAAGTATGGACACTTTCCTTTTCATAAAGAACTCATTGTCATTGTAGTGTTCCTTAAATGAATAATTTGGACTAAATAATGAGCGCCTATAGTTATTAGTGAACCTTTAAATTTTCCCCTGGGTGTATGGATGACCATTGATATATACCATGTTCTTCTTGTTAAAATTTCTATAAGCACAACCGTTCATGCACACACTATACATAAATTCTATATTTGTATTTAACAATATTCAAGTAATCAAATCTACTATAAAGAGGACCAAAAAATGGTGTAAGTGCTACTGACTACTTGGGAGAAGTGAATACATGTAAAATGTCAAACAAACTAATATTTGCAACATGTATTTTAGACTTGGAAATCATGTAGTTATTACCAAAAATGGAGAATTTGGTCCCAACATTTGGCATAGGTAGGGAAGATGACTGAGTGTCATACAAAGCATGGTTGTAACTGATTTGGTATTTAAGTTGTAGAAGGACAAGAATAGAGAAGTCATCATTACTCTCCAACAATTGAACCAACCTCATTGTGTACTTGGATATTTTTTCTCTCAACTAAGAAAACTTTTTGGATCTCCCAGTAGAGATGTCTTGGTTGGTATTAATATCATACTTTGGATCACTAGAACTCTCGGTTGACTAAACAAAAGGAGATATGTTGGTCAATTTAGGATGAACCATACTTTATTTGGTTTCCAACTGTTCGAAAAAAAATCATATGGTTCAAGTGTTCCCACATGTCTCTTCTATACAACCTTTTGGATTTTGACTACATTGGAAGGTAGTAGAACATCAAAGTTGGGTAGCTGTTCATTAATATAATGGGATAGTGTGACATGCGAAGGGTTCTCTTTCAACCCTTTACATTTTTAACAACTACATACTATTAGAGTATCATAAAAAGAGGTCCATTTCATGGTGAAGTATGATTGGTAAGGATGGTGGTTGGAATATGGCATGTTATGATTGGCATGGTAAAGGGAATCCTCATTTTCATTGACCAATTGCTTGTGGTATATTTCTCCTGATAAGAGCTTGTAGTGTTTTTCGAAGGGTGTGATATATTGTGCATCCAAAATTGATCCTAAATCAAGATCCTACAAAATTTACTGCATCATCATTCATATGCACATCCATAAATAACATACATTCAATCACATAATCAAAATAAAAATAAAATATGCATTTATTGCAAATAGTCAGGGAAGACTTTGGATTGGCCATTGTTGAGCCCAGAATTGGCCCTTTTTGACCATCATTTATCACTGTCCCTTACCTTGTCTTACACCAATTACCTTGGCAATTCAACTTATTGTCCTTATATATTCCCCAATTTACCAAGGTATGGCCGATTATTGTTTTATTGTGTTAATACTTATGATTGTGATGATTAAAGCTGTTCATCTCTTAATCTGTGCTAACATGATGCGATTTATGAAGGTAGTAAGACAATAGACTGCAGGAAGATCGGAGCTGAACAAGTCATGAAGGAACGATCATCGCTTGTGGAAGGTTCCTTGGGGCTCAAATCGGCAATCAAGGCATAGGCGTGGCAGGGCAGCTGTAACCGAAGAACTATCTTAAGCATGTCGCTGCTCGAATCGAGCTGTGAGCTGGAAGGACCGTCACTCTTGGGACGATTAATACTTCTCTCATATTTGGATATTTCAGTTCTGCCACGCGTTGTAACAGCTAGATTATTTAGGGCGCCTGAAGATCAGAGATCTTCATGGCTGCCCAATTATAGGTTTAGATGTTGCAATTTGTATGTATAAATATGGGAAATTACCTCGACTGAGGGGTTGGACAGCAATTAATTAATTCATCTTGTATTAGCAGTCAAGCTGAAACTGTGTACTTATCCTTCTGTTAATATAAGGAGTTGCTTCTGAGTTAAAGAGAGTGTTGTTCAACCAGCGTCTCTGTGTGAAGACTGGGCCCGTCTTCCACAGAGATTGCTGTGTTAATTTAGGATTTCATCTTTCTTGTTGTGTGATGCTTTGATCTTTCCTTTGTACGCAGCAGCAATATTCATCGTGTGGATTTCTCAGTAAATGATTTATTTGTGAGGTTGGTGAATGGTATCAATAACAGTCGACTGAGTCAGGTTTGTTTTATGTAATTCAATTTCTGTTCACATTGTTGTGCTCATCCTACAGCTGAAACGTAATCCCAGAAGCTCCTACGAATTAGCTTTCCTGTTATGTGTTGATTGATTTATATTTTGCAATTCAGTTTCTTAGAACAGTTGCTTCAATCTCCTTTATTAATTTCTAGAGTAATGTTCAGGTCATGCTTCATGATTCCTAGCTTGATTTCATTAGACAGTTGATTATTTTAGAATGCAATTGAGATTTCCTTCCTGCAATTGTTGATTAGATCTGATATTTATTCTGCTTGATGCATAATAGTAAAGAATTGTAGTATAGCAGTTAGAAGGCAATTGGGATTGCATAGATTCTTGGGATGAACATGGATGATAGAAGATAAAAGTATTCACTTCTAATGGTTTTGTGTTTAAGCATATATTGTGCACTTGTCCTTTGAAATAAAAAGACTTTCTCGGGTTGACAATAAATTTCATACGCTCTGTGTGTTGATATTTAATTATCTGCAATTAGAGTGCTTGACAGCCATATTTTTCCAAAGAGCCAAATTTGTAAGGGATCTTTATAGGTCACATACAAATACATAGAGTATAAATTCCAGGCATGTAACTTATTACTATTAATTTCAATTTCCCCCCTAAATGTTTTTAAAAAAATCATTAATTTTTGTTGTTCCTATTAATATTTACAATGCATTAACAATTTCATAGTTACCTCCAGTGTTGTAAACCCTATCTTTCTTGTTTCTTCCCTTTTATTTTATGTGGTTGCAAACTCTAGGATTAGGATTTTACCCTCTCTAATTTTAACAATGAGATATATTTAATGGAATTGTGTATACTTATATGGGACATTGGGTATTGATAGCAATGTGACTACTTATTGCATTGGATCCCAAAATCTATCATCGTCAATTAAAAAAATGCTTTTGCAGTAAAATGATGCACATTATACAGTACAACATATTGGTGTCCTTTTTTTAAAGAAGGAACACTATTATAGTTATAATTTGTATTTAAAATAGTTTATAGGTTCTAATATAACATGAATTATACAAAATGAACCAGTGCGCTTATTACTGTATAAGGAACCTCTTGATTTTATTTTATTATTTTAAAATTAGTGAAGGGTCAACCAAACATATATTGGTGTGGTATGCATGTGTATGATGCATTGGAGTGTATAACTATGTCATTCACATTGATTATTCCCCCCAAAAACTAACCTGAAATTCTTAGCTTTATTTGTAAAACATATCTCAAGGTTTCTATATTTCATGTTGCACTGATTTCATTGTTAGAAGATGTATGATAGAAGCTCAAGGAAAGAAACTTTTCATGCAATGAGAACAATGGAGCACATCCCCAAAAAGAGAACAAGGCGAGTTCTTTGAAATTTTAGTAAAAAATTTATTATATTTCAATTATGTATAGGTTTAAGTGATGTGTATTGGTTAATGTGTATCATGTAGAGAAATACTTTAATAAACTTGATATTAATGTTTGCAATTTGAGTGCAAAATAACATAAAACATTTATGGAAATGTGGCAAAGAGAGAAATTAGGTGAATCAAAATTTAATCATGATGATGATTCTTTAAATTTTTAGTAATAATGTACTTCTTAAGAATAGTTGCGAACATGTTTCAAACACTATATTTTACATTTTTGTATATTGTGCAGAGACTGACATCGAGGGAAGGGAATGCTATCCTAAAAGGTAAAAATTATGAAGGATGTAAATGATGATGAATTGGTAAACTGCAATAATAATTTCTGGAGCAATGGTTAAAGAGATCTGCTAGACTTGTAATAGAAAAACATACAATAACAAAAAATCCATTTACAAAGTATTTTTCCTAAACATGTTTTTCTAATATGTATATGTTGCTCCAAATTTTTTATGGAATTAATATTTCAATTATATTTACTTTCATATAAATATATATTTTTTGTGCTTCAGGAAGATTGTGAAAATTCCAAAGGATGAACGAGTTGATATCCAAAACATACTGGTTGGGATGTCTAAAAGTGTACAAGGAAATGATCAAATAAATTAGCATAATTGCATCACAATATAAGCCATTCAAACAACAACGTGCAACAAATATATGCAATCATTGATTTTTTATTTGATTTACAAAGAGTTTAAGTATCACATGAAATACTAATTTTCAGTATTTTGTTGTAGAAAAGAAAACAAAATGGAACCCATTCAACACATAAGATAGGACAACAAGGAAGAAAATGGTTGATCACAAAGTTTGTGAGTACTTGTGTTTTCCTTGAGATTGCATACTTGTTGTGATCTTTATATTTTAATTAATTTACACTCATCCATGTATGTATTCTAAATGGTGTTAACATATAAAGAAGAGCCATTTAAATAATTGACTGACATTAGGTTAAGTATGGGTTGTGAATATATGTTGGAGCATGAAAGGTTAATTGTGCAATTTGTAAGTAGCTATGTTGTTTTAGTTCCCTCATTTTATAATTAATGAAATAACAAGAAACCTTTATATTAATTATATCAATGCGTTTTCATGGCATAAAAATTGCACGAACCAAAGTATGAAGTGGATCCAACAAAAGAGTTGTTGAGAGACATCGTAAGGAATGACTTTGAAAGAATGTGTAATGTTTATGAATCACTTTTTGATATGACATGCTTTTCGATATATACAATTATGTATATTATATTAGAAATGTAGATATACTCAATACACTTTATTTCTATATTTGTAAATGAAAAAGTAAGAGGAGAAAAAATCAAGCCAATCAACAAAACATTCAATCAAATAAACCAACCATACAATAGTGCTTACAAGTGATGAATAAATGAGGCATGCAAGCTACTCGAGAAATGACAACAATGTGAGTGAAGAATGACGATCAATATAATTCTACAAGTTTACATTACCAATAAGTGTAACAATTACATATTAACATTTTTATTATTGTAGACCTTTATACTAACCCATTTTGTATGATGAAGAGTCTCTTATTCATATACAGTAAAATGAGATTTTTATTCTATTGTATTATCCAATATTGTAAAATGGTACATTGTTAATTAAATACATGGATGAAGTACATTATTATAATAAACAAATGTGTAATATGATAGTATAACACATTAATGTAATCATTATTATTAAACACAATAATTAAAATTAAAAAATAAATATTATTATAATATATATTTAATTTTAAGATAATTATTTAATTAAAAAAACAATTAAATAAAATATGGACGTACTAGTGCATGTATATTTTGTATTCATTGAATAGTGTGGGACATTCATAAATAGTAAACAATGCCTTTAAATTGCTATTGCCCACTAGTGATTTTTGATTAGTTAACCACACCATTGCACATGTACATGTTATAGACACGCCATTTATTTTAACGACAACAATAACGTTTTTATTAATGATATTTCCACCGTTACTATTACAACGTATTACTATGTGTCTAATGCTTTTGAAAAATTGTAAGCGCTTGAGCATTTTTAAAAGTAAATGATAAATATAACAACAACACTGTTGTCGTTAATGACATTGTCAATGGTACAAACAATTCAATGCATATGGTAATACATCATCAACACAATGCGTTCATGAGGATAATCAACACAAATACATCATATATGCATTGGGTTGAAATGTATATATTTTAGGCCTGCATCATAGTGTTGGTGCATCAATGCATATCAAAATATGTGTATTGTTTAAAAAACCTCTGCTCGCTTAGATTTTTTAAGTTATAATGAACATCCATTACAAATTAAATGACAAAACCTCAACTACCAATTAAAATATATTAATTATTTTATATGAAAAGTTGACATAACATCAATATTACACTCTTAGCATATCTCTATTATATTATATACACTTGTCAATACAATACTCATTTATATATATCCAAACTACATATAATTATTATCCATCTTCATCTAATGTCTAATAATATTTATATTAGACCATTTCATTTAATGCCCTTAATTTCTATCATAAATAAGAAATTTATGATTACATGTAAATCGAAATACGAAGTAAACTGGTTAGATATGATAAAATATATTTTAATATCACATTAAATTTCATTAATCGATATGCTTTTGTACTATTTTTCATTAATATTATTTTATTATTTAAATATTATTTAATTTAATTATTCGAATATCTCATGTTTGATTTGGTGGAGTTAGTTTCCTTTTCGAATATACAATGTTTGATTTGGTGGAGTTAGTTTCCTTTTGTATTACTTCTTGGTACGCAAATAAAAATAAACCAACTAACCATGTTGAGGTTATATGTTAAATTTCTCTTTATGTCGTTTTCTTACTTTTTCTCATATTTTTGTAGACAATCATTTCGTTGATCCCTTTTACTCTACACTGTGTGACAATCTAGATTTGGGCACATACTTGATTTCCCTCAATTAGCATTTCCATTATTTTGGGAAGAGCTCGGTATCTTGATTCATTTGCTTTTATTTGGTTATTTTGATTTTTTTTAAACATATCTTAAGGATAGAATACATTGTATTTTATGTATATATTTTGTAAAGTTTGTATTTAGGAGTTTCGAACTACAGACTTTGTACAAGGAGTGTCTTAATAGTATGTTTATTTATTGTGTATTATATGTCTCATAAACATATTTTATAAATTTTGTTTAAGTTTATGATCATTTTAGTTTAGACCACATCTATTAATTAGTAACTTGTTAGTATATGGAGTGAAGTCTTATCCATTATCATTTTGTTGATCATAACATTTAACCATTTAAATAACCATGTCAAGTTTGAAGAACTTATTATTCTTAGATTCATAAAAAGAATTCAACTATGGTGCTCTCAACTCTCAACTTTGGCAACTTGCTTTGTGGCGAGGTATGCTACCAAACTTATGTGAAGTATGTCAAATTAAAGGTAGGTTAACCTATGAAAAAATGTAGATCATTGTGAAAAATTCCACTATGAGTAAATGCACCAACTCAAGTTCACCCTTTCCATCTCGCATCTAAATATACAAGTGAACACTAACACAAATAAAAGCTCCATCATATTATACAAACTTATTGAAATGAGCATTCTTAAATGCTCATAAAATTACATTCACTATATTTCTTCGAAATTAAAAATAAAATTTATATTTTAATAAGTTATCATGCTACATGGAATTCTATAAAATTATACTTCTCATAAAATGAAGTTATTAAAACAAAAAAACATAAAAAGAGACATTGTCACCTTTTTTAAATTCATTTAAATTCATTTAGTTTATTTTATGTTTAGACAATATATGATAAATTTTTATTTTGTTTAAGATTTTACATTAATTAATAATTGAACAAAATGACATGGGTTAGGTTCGAGATTAAATTAACAAATAAACATATATCCCCATAATATATGTAACAACCTGCAATCACATATATTATCATTAACTCGTGACTCAATCTAGGTCAAAACGTCCTTATAAATAAGAATGAGGAATTTACCTTGTTTCCCACTCCACTTCGGGTCAAACATATCAGTTGCATGATTGAAGCCCGAGTGGAAAGAATAATAGTTCTTTTATTTAACCACATGAACTAAACCCATATGATGAGATTACTACATAATTAGTAAAATTATTATTCTTATATAGAAATGATGATGATGATGATGTCCACTTAGACCAACTTTGGTCTATCAGACCTTAAAATTTGAAAGGAATCACTTGGTTTTCTTTAAAATTTTATTTCTTTGCTCAAAAAGCTTTAAGAGAAGCATTCCTAAATCACCATAGTTATGATGAGTTAAAAGGTTAGTATTGTGGAAAATGTTTTGAAATTGCTCTCTAGTGTGGGTGTATGTAGGGTATTCTATAAGAAAGTGATTTTCGTCTTCAACCCTCTTTGTGTCACAAAGATGATAGATTCTTTCATCCCACACCGTTTTAGGAATTGTCCAGTGCTCAATTTCACAATGGAGCTCATGGTAGTTTGTTCTTATTTTAGCAATGTTGATTTTCTTTGTTACACTAGTTAAAATAGAGAGATACGTTTGACTTTCTAGATTAGGGTTGATCACCTTCTTATAATATCTTAGTTTTTTGTTATCCTCTAACTTTGTATTGCACCACATATTTTCCTTAAATTTAGATGTAATATTAATAATACTTTTAATATTATCGATATTCTATAGAGTGACCTCTTCCTCGACTCGCATTGGGTTTAGCCAATACTTGGTATCTTTATGCCAATCTTGCTTAAGTTGCATGTGGTTTTGACTAGAGTATGAAGCAACCTTAGGAATCCTCTTGTCTCCCATGTTGTTTATCTTGTTCTTGTACATTACGTACCTAGGCATAGGCATGCTCTCAATTGGGGAGAGACTTGCTTCTATGAGGAGGATATGATAGCCCGTGTAATGCCTTTAATTTTGAGATTATATGTTATAAAGTGCTTTTGGATTTTCTCTATTCTTCTATGAGATTCTCTAGAGATGCTATATCGCCAAACTTCACAACCATATAAGATAGCAGGAGTGATGAGAGTCTCTAAGAGGAGTTTCTTCCCATCCCAAAGCAAGAGGTTTGTAGATTTACAACTATTCCCAAGTCCATAATAAGCTTTATATCCTTCATTAATCCTTTTCTCAATGCTATAGTTCTATTTAAGCTTATGATGAAGATCGATTCTAGGATATTTATATATAAAGTCACTTCCTCCAAGTTGTTTTTGTCATACATGAAATTATCATAAGTGATCTTTTGGGATTTGATTAATCATAACCTTTGTTTTGTCAGTGTTAACAGTCATACCCATACTAGAGAAAAAATCCTTGAGAAATTTTAATTGCTGGTTTAGATCATATGGACTCCTTTCCATAGGATCAACAATATCATCAACATAGAGAAGAAGGATGATGACTATACTAGCCAAAGTCGTGCCAACACAACCTACCTCTTCCAAACAACTCTCAATCTCGTCAATGTAAATACCAGAAAGAGCGGGGATAAGGGACAACATTTCCTGACTCCTACATTACAATTAATTTCCTCTGATCAACCCTCATAATTCCTAAACTTGACAGTAACCTTCTCGTACAACCTCATTGCAACAACTCTCAACTCGAAAATAACTTTTAGCTATTTTAATCCATTCCAAAAGTTATTTAAAACTATGATTTTGAAATTTGCATTAGTATGTCATAACTACTCAAATCTCTATTAAGTATTTCTAACATTCTAATGCAAAATTTTCTAACATACAAAATGCAAGATTGAAAATCATGATTCTAAGTCATTAATTAAAAATATTTACATATAAAAGAATATATTATAAAAATAAAAATATATACATATATTTATTTCATATTAATCTCTTCATAAAAGAGATCTGTATTTTATATATAAATAAATACATTAAAAAAATATGATATTGATTTAAAAAAATTATTTTGATAACTTTTAAACCTAACTAAATCTTATATCTTCAAACAATATCCCATCTCTTAATGAGTCCTAGATACTAAACAATAAAAACTTCTAAACTGATTTGTGATATTGCTTCATGAGATCGCAAATTCCATTTCATTGTAAACTTATTTTAATTTATTCATTCCATCCATTCCATTCTAAACTTCTTTAATTTATTCATTCAAAACAACATGTACCATATGTTTGGCTTCTTAAATTATTTGATCAAGGCATGAATGAACACGTTGGTCTCATGGATAAAACGTTATATGGATTTGAAAGTAATGGAGGACCCACATAAATTATGAAATATCACAACATACATGTGAAAATATTGAAAATATTTGTACAAATGGCCGAGTCCACTTGACTTCTAAGTCAAGTTGTTAACATGTCTATGTCCTTGTAGATGGGAAATTATTGCATAGCATTTAAATGTTTTGTTCAACATGGTTATTTTTCTACTCAAAATAAATGACTTTACAAGCATTTTATCACTTTCGTAAGGAATTTCAAGAGAGTTAAAGCAAACAGCTGGCTCATGAGGAGGTTTGGCTCCAAATATGGAGCATGGACATCCCATTGTGTATGGCTATTACAACACACAATTTTAGAGCTCTTAATGCATAAGCTAGGGGATACATGAGGTTACCAACACCGTTGGATCCACACATTTGGCCAAAGTCTAATGGGTTAATGGGATTGAAATAATAATAATATTCATTTTATTACATGTAGATATTGAGTTTCTTTGTAATAATTTTGGGTTTGGCCTTTGAGAAGTAGAGAATAAAGGATAGAGTGGATAATCAATCTAAGAAAATTATAATTAAATTTAGGGTAATGGGAAGTTGAAGGAGATTGAAAAATGTAAAAGGATAAAGTGAATAATCAATTTAAGAAAACTAAATTACATAAGGGTAATGGGAAGTTGAATGAGATTAAAAAGTGTTGTGAGTTCCACACAATTTCTTGGCATAACATTAACAAATGTTGCTCGAAGTAAACAATGTTAGTTGAGTTGAAAGCTATAGTGTCAAATTTTTGCTAGGACTATGATTTAGAGCCAATTAAGGGAAAACAAATTATCAATGTAGAATCTAGTGCTATTGTTTCAACCACAAAGTTCCAACCAAAAGAGCTAGATGGACATGAGAAATTTGAGTGCCTCTTTCATTCATAGATGTGGGTGAAAGGGCTTCGCTAGATTTCATTGTCGAAAATAGTACTCAAAAGGACCTGAATTTAGTAGAGGTCATCAAGAGATTAAAGTTCTCAACAATGCCACATCCCAAACCATACACCATCATTTGGGTGAGCTGGGGAGAAGACATTCATGTTAGGTAACAATGTCACTTACCCTATGGTATCAAGCCCTTGAAAGATAAGGTACTGTGTGATGTTTTCCCACTTGAAGTTTGTGATGTTTTCTTAGAACAACCCTATATTTGGAAACATCTTACCGTTTATGAGTCTAGGCCTTGCATTTCATTGTTTATTATGACCCAAGGGTCTGTGGCATATACATAGTTAAATGTATATGTAATAAAGTAAATGTATATGTAATAGTGGTTAGCGTAATGAAGGGCCCACGTGCAATTATTGAATAGGTATATATAGAGGTCATGTAGTCATTATTGAGGGGAACATGTGAATTTGATGTGTGAATGCTTTGGGATATTTAGAGGATTTTCTCCTACTCTTTAAGGATTTAATGTATAATTCATCTCTCTTATATATATTGTAGTTGTATTCCATGTTATATTTTCTATATAGGTGTGTACTATGATTTATTATGTTATTCTAAGGTACTAGAGGTTCCTTTGACTACTACAGTTTCCATTATCTCAATGAAGTAGTGTACTAAGGTAATATCTCAAATTAGGAGATTTTTTATCTTCATGATTTAGTTGGAAGGTGAATGGAAGATCATTGTGATCACCATGGTCTTTACATGGGGTCTCTCTACATAGCAAAATCTAGTGGGAAATATAATGGAATAATTTAGAGATAACTTTACTTTGCTTATAGTGGTAAGCATTCAATTCATTTGATGCAAGATGCTTCTTTACATAATGGTCCAATATGCAAGTGCTTGCTTCTAGAGAATGAAGAAATAAAATGTCAGATTCATGTGCTCATCCAAAAGGGCCACATTTGATTGAGCTCCTCACCTTGCAAGATCCAAATCGTGTTGGTGTGAAACATGTATGGGACAATGTGACTCTTTATTGGCTACAAATATCTAAACAAAATCATACTCGTGAACCAATATCCAATCCCCCAGATTAACGATCTTCTTGATCAACTTAGGATTTCCAAGTTTTTTAGTAAGATTGGTCTAAAGTTCGGCTACACTTAGGTACCAATTGAGCAAACTAATGCATGGAGGACTTCCTTCAAGTGAAAAGAATTCCTTTTGAAGTGGTTGGTCATGCATTTTGGCACGACTAATGCTTCAACAATGTTCATGAGGATATCTTGCGACTATTCACAAATTCTTTTGTGGTCGTATATTTGGATAATATTCTCATATTTATAAAAACTTGGATAGAACATTTGTACCACATTTAGGATATCTTGAGAAAACTACATAGACATACATTATATTCCAATCTATAGAAATGATGATCATCCACACTAATCACAATCCCTTGCAATTCATGCAAATGCAAGGAAAGTTACAGAACATCAACCTTGATAAGTGGTTCATATACTTGCAATAGTTACACTTTAAAATTGAGTACAAGAAGGGAAACACAAATTGTGTTGTGGATTGCCTCAATTGGCCTCTCGTTGATGCATTGATCATAATGCTCAATTCTTGTGTAAATGAGACTTTTGAGTGCTACTAATTGTATGACAATGACATTGAGTTGATTGTTACCTATCAAACATTGGGTGTAGGTAAATCCATCTCAATGTTTCCTCTCCAAGATGAAATTTTATGCCATTTGGTCCATCTCTGTGTTCCTTCAAGAGAGTGTAATAACTAATAAGTACACACACATGGGATAAGAGCCTTCTTTATGTTTAACATAGCTATAATAGAGCTTTTCATATCTCTATTGGCCACAATTGTTTTGAGGTGTGTTTGAGGTCCAATAGCTGGCCTTAATTGATGTATCTTTTACCATTGCATAAACATATAAATAACCATACCATGCTCAAACTGAGGCTCATAGAGAAGCCAAATTTGTTGTATAGATCTAACACATCTAACAACAAGTTCATTATATTTTACAGAAAGCAAATGTCAAGTACAAGGATTGCCATCATTAGCATCGGTTTTCATACATGTTTTAGGTGGGACATAAGGTATGATTGTATTTGTAGAATGCATGCCTCTCATGACCCCATCAGAAGCTCCACCCACTACAATACATGCCTTACACCATCACAAAGGATAAAAGTGAGAATGCTTTTGAAATAAGTATCCCCCCTTTCTTTGGCTTGAACCTTGTATTTAGTGTGGAGGTTCTTCGATAATATTTTCCATACTCTTGGACACCTTAGATGTGTCCAATAACTTGTCCCTAGTCTTAAATGCATTAAGGAGGTTGTATTCGATTGAATTATGGACACTCACCAACAAAACATCCAAGTCTATTGTGTTGTCAAAGGAGAGAAATTGATTCACCAGGACAAGTTGCTCACCAAGAGTTAAACGTTTTCCCATATGGTGGAGAAACTTGACATAATGGGGACCATTGCTTCCTAAGGGGGGACAACTGATCCAGGTGGATCTTGGTGCCCACACAACAATTATATTAACTTAGATGGTTCCACATCTTGGTAGTTCTATTATAGTTTTTTCAGGTCCCAAACTGCCAACATGTTTAATGGGCATTTTCTGTGCATTTTTGGTAGTTGACATAAGTCACACAATAAATTGTGGCCTACCAAACACATAGAACAAAAATTAGACTCTATAATGGTCCAATAATTTCCCTAAATGGAGTTTGTATGCAAAAGTTGTACCCTAGGAAGGTTTATGTATCAATTAGTCTTCTCAGGCCCTACATTCCTTTTGTCACATTATTTCCTAGGGTTAGGGTTTTTGATCTTTAGGGTTTTCGCATCTTAGGGAGTCATACTTTATGTTAAAATGGAATCTTCACCTCTTTTAATGTCTTCTTGTGAATGATCAAAGCCTACATATATGTCTTAAGAGATAAGTTAGCACCATTCTAACTAATTTGTATTGCTTTACATTTTATAGTGTTTTTCTATGAAATTCATTGATAAAATTTGAGTTTTACTGTATCATTGACTATCTCTAATATCTCCATGTGTTTCCATTTGTATTTCTACCTTCAATTCATACTCTACATAATCTAGGTAAAAAATATAAATAAAAAATAATAAAAAAGACCAGTCTTCATTGTAAAGTTTTAATCAATATTTTGAAAAAATCAGTTTTAATCAATATTACATCTTTTATCCTCATTTTTCAATTTTTTCTCAAGATAAACTCTAACTCTTTCTCTAATATATTTACTTCCATCTTATTAAAATCACTTTAAACAAATCCCGTCTCTTTCATATACCTTTTTTCTTATATAATTTTATAATAAAATTTAATTACTTTTTAAATTAAATTAAATAAAATACAACTAAATTAAACAAAATATCCAACTTTACATCCCACAATAGTCAAAAAAATGTTGTAAATACCAAGCTTCACATCCCATCTAAAGTCAATCAATCAAAAAAAGTTGCTTGTCTTCTAACATATCTCGTCACTTTTTGGATTTATTCATGTTCAATAACTTTTATTACTAAAGCATTTGGCATTTTCTAATTTCAACATAAATGAAACAAACTAAATTTAAAAATCTAATTTTATAAAAAAATATTGTAATAATATGAAAATGATCAATGTTAAAGTTTAAATACATATATTATGAATCATGCCCCACTTCTCATCATATGAATGATTTTCACCCACTATGCATGATGACATGATGCACAATCTATACACTAATTTTACCTAGAATGATTCTATGTTTGGAATGCCATATTTATTAGGAGTGTTTCGTTGAAAATTTTCAGTATGATGTTTGCTTGATTTGTATTCGTATTGTACTTAGATGATTTTTTTCTCTATTAGTCTATGCTTTTAGGTTGGTAGGACTCTTGCAATCTGCTTGCCGTCATTTCACTTTGTAAAATATATTTCTTAATTTCAAATTTTCAAAATTTGTTGAAATATATAAAAATGATTTTATGTGATCCAATTAAATTTATGTATATTTTATATAAATCAATAAAATGTTTTGACTTTTTATTTGACCCGATAGACATAATATCACATTTTACTTAAAAAGCTTAGATTGATATACATATATATGATTAATTACATTGATGAAAATATCTACAGTCAAGTAATAATGCTTAGCATTACTCTTGACTTAAATGTTATACCTTTACCAATATTTTGTCTCCAAAACATATGCATGTGAGTGAAGGTATACTATTAAATCCATCTAAAAAACATTTCCACATTAAATTAATATTATAAAGAAAGAAACCAAGTTAAAATGAATCCCTTCTCAATATTTGGTGTTCTTATTAAGACTGCGCTTTTCTTCCACCTTATTTACATTATTTTTGAGGTCTCCGATTTATGATACTTAGCCATCTATTATATTTTCTTATAAAAGTTATCAAGTAAAGAACTCCTATACATCAATTTTTAGTACTACAGCCATTAGAAACCGCACAAGTTACAATTTTTAGTACTACTATAGTGTTGTTACAAGTTGATGCTTGTTTGTACCATCTACTACCACGCTTATCTATACCACTTCTTATGTCTATGGAACTGTCAAGTGTTTCTATTATGTTTCATTTTCTCAGACTCTCAACAATTGAGTTTACAGTGATGATATTGACCTTGCTTCACTTATGTGTAGATACAAAGATAAACCAAAGCAACATGTGCGAGTTACACATACTCATTAATGAAATGGACATTTCAGACTATATACTGATAACTACTACTTCCAACCGCCAACATCATAATGTATCAGAAAACATTGAAGATGAGGTAATTGAAAGCATGGGGATGTCACCAGTCTTCCCAGTCACATGCAATGCAATCATATAGCTATAGATGCCTATTCAAGATAACTATCTAGATGGTAAACAAATAAACTAAGGAGTAATCTCTATGTGAAATAAATGATTTCAATTGCTTAATCCTTTCTTTTCCCGGTCCTTTTGAAATCAAATTTTTAGGAGAAGGCCACGGGGGCTTCACTAAAAGGCAATATAATACCACATTCATTCATATTGCGGTATTAAATATTCATGAAAATCTAAAAATTATATTGCTTATATGTTAAGGGGAAAAGGGGTTTTTTATTTAATGTAACAATACAAAAATACTTTGGGGTCTTTTTTATATGGGCGGGATGACAAATATCTTCCAAATGGAGATGGCGGGATCATGGCTGGATGAGAAATTGGGTTGAGGTAAGGCTCAGGCTTACCAGTATGCAGGGAAATTGCATCTTGAGGCATGCTTGAGGCCAGGGGGTTTCGTGGTGAATTGGGTTTCCATTCGATCATAGTCAAGAGACAGTGGTCATTGATAGCCAATTGTTACCAATAGCACTCAGCCAGTTGTTACCAATAGCCTTGGGAGGCTCAAAGCCTCCAGGGCCTATTATAGGCCCTCGATAGGCCTTGGGGGCTTGAATACCCAACAACTTGTGCCTATTACAGGCCTTGGGAGGTTTAGTCAGCCTCCTAGAGCTTGTTACAGGCCCTGGGGGCTTGGATACCTAGCTCACAACAGGCTTAGTCAGTGATTGGGGAACTACAACATGTAATCTAAATGTTGTACTATGTGCATTGACTCTAGTGACATACAAGAAGTGATATCCTATCTCTTCATTAGACCATTATATGTTGCAAATCATAATGATATGTGGTTGAGTAATTGAATTGTGGGTGAAGTAATGTGCATCCACAATATACATCGAAAGAAGCAAGGTGCATTGTAGAATGCATGTGGGGTCATAAGATGGGTATCATATCAATATACTAGGTAGAAATATAAAGGGATATAAAAAATGTTAATGAAAAAATTGATACACACAATATCTAGTGAAAATAAGGGTTTTTTTAAATTGGGAAGGCATATTGGGAGGGGGTAAAAAAAAATGATTTTGGAAAGTATTTTCCAATATTTAGTGAAATTAGGGGTATTGTTTCATATGCCACGAACGAACGTGCTATGATAGCGGTTTATTGAGTGAAGCCCCCGTGGAGAAGGAATACAACACATATTTCATTAAATTTGGAAATGTTTTATTACAAGTGCAACCATATAATTGAGTTTTTTGGTTATTTTTGAATTCTAGATCCACTGTTTAATTCCAAATTTATTTTACACATTCTATTCTTCACTCACACACTCATTGGGTATTCAATCCCCCAAGGCCTATCGAGGGCCTATAACAGGCCCTAGAGGCTTAGAGCCTCCCAAGGCTATTGGTAAAAACTGGCTGAGTGCTATTGGTAACAATTGGCTATCAATGACCACTGTCTCTCGACTATGATCGACTGGAAACCCACTTCACCATGAAACCCCTTGGCCTCAAGCATGCCTTAAGACGCGATTTCCCTGCATACTAGTAAGCCCGAGCCTTGCCTCAACCTGATTTCTCATCCGGCCGTGATCCCGTCATCTCCATTTGGCGGGTATTTGTTAACCCGCCCATATAAAAAAGACCCCAAAGTATTTTTGTATTGTTACATTAAATAGAAAAAACCCTTTTCCCCCTAATATATAAGCAATATAATTTTTAGGTTTTCATGAATATTTAATACCGCAATATGAATGAATGTGGTATTATATTGCCTTCTAGTGAAACCCCCGTGTATTCGATACTCTATTGAATTTAATGAAGCTGGGGAAATTAGTTAATAAATTCTCATTGTAATAACCATGAACTATTTAAATTCTTTCAAGGATTCTAATGATCTTCAAACCACAATGTTCGTCATACTTTAAATTTGTAAAGTTAAGCAGGTTTGTATCTTCATACACTGTGCTTTGTTGAGTTTTGTCCTTGATGCTTTCCAAGGTAGCTTTTTTATCGATTTCCTAAGAATTTCAAATGTGAAATGTGAATTTGGTTTATGTACAGTGCATAACCTGTAGGTGAGCTAATAAAAAATAGCTATCTGATGTTATGTTAATAATTAGACATTTGTGCAATCACTTGTTTCTTATCCTCCATGTGCCCTTCCCACTTGGTCATTTTCCTATGTTTCCACTTCTTTGTTTACCCACCTCGTAATATATTCATGTAATGGGCCCATGGTAATATTTTATTTTACCCTAAGTGAAATTTTTTTTCTATCTATGTCAATTAATTCATAACATAGTTGGTGAGTTACACCTACTTGTTCCTCATTATCATTAATGAACTCTACTAACCATTTCCTTATTTAAGTATGTTAAGCCCTAAATGTGGGCACATTTCCCCTTATATTTTGGTGCATTACATTAGTTTTGATGTCGGATTTGGTACATTAGTTTTAATTTCCATTAGTGTGGTTATATTAGTTATGTTGGCTTGGGTCAATGAGTTGTAATTGTACCTCTTAATATCCTATATATAGGAAGTATATCTTTTCATTTGAGTATCTTATCTTGTCTTGTGTTGTCTTGTGTACTCAGTAAATTGTATAAGGAGGTTTCCCCCTCAAAGAGGATTTCTATTCATATTTTCTCTTCATCATTAAGGATTGGAGTACTATTTTGGGTCTATTTCTACTCTTTTCATGCTCTTTTTGGAAATTTGTTGCTTAACATTTGGTTTCAGAGTTATTTCCTTGGGTCTGGTTTCTTCAAAACAAGTCATCTTGGAATTTTAGATATAATTTGTTTCCTACAATATTTTAGATAGCGATGCTTGGAACCCACCTAGGAAATAGGGTGAAATATCTTTGGTACAATTTTTAGATCTTAACTCACATATTTGGAGTTATTTTCATTGGAAGTTAGGATTTTTGACTAGTCCAAAAACTAGTCTCAAACATGTGTTCTAGGTAAAATTGTTATTTTTGGGGCATGCGAGATCCAAATTGAGTGATACCTATTTCATAAGAAATAATATGGACCAGAGTATCTGTGGTAGCATTTTTAGACTCAGATCCAAAATATTGGACACATGGCAATCTGTACAAGTTCTCTCTTCCGAAATAATAAAAAATAACAAGTGTTGGGAGATTTGCCATATCTTTTTACTGGAACATCAGAATTAGGTTAGACTTGTGGCATTGCATAGAGGAGATATCAGGATACTGCAGACTCATAGGTTCCAAAATGGCAGATATATCTTAGTTGGAAGATCGGCTATAAATGGAGTCTTCAAATAAGGGTTTGATAAAGGTTCGCCATTTTAAATTGGAATATTTTTTAGTATAAGGATCTATTTGAGTTGAACCCTAGGGTGTGATATCTATTTATATTTTTCAAAATTCCACCCAAAGGTAGTGGAAAAAATCACACTCCACTCAAACCAACTGAGGATTCATCCCATACGCACGATGAAATGGAAGAACTTTATTTTCGAATTTCCAAGTTGGAAGATATGATGGGACATATGGAGGAAAATGTGAAAGGCTATATTACTTAATCTAGAGGAGAAGTTGATGAGACATATGGATAAAAATATGAAAAATATTGCTAAGCTCATCCAAAATTCAAAGGATACTCTCCCTATAGGTGATGATGTGTGTTATGGAAAAAATTGTGCAAGTGCACTCTTCCACTTGGTGAGGGGCTAAGCCTTGTAGGTTGCTGCAAGGCCTTAGTCCTTTGAGCCCCTTTTGATGGTTGGTGGTATTCCAGCAAGTGATTATGAAAGTGATTGTTAGTGTAGTTCACATTAAAACATGAAAATATTAATAAAAACAAAATGAAAAAGATGGGGGGAAATTGCAAACTTCAACAACAACCAAAGATATGCTAAACCAATCTTGTATTTCCCAATGGAATAGCTGTAGAACACCTAGGAGGTGACGGCTTCAAGGGAATCCAACAATATCCCTTAGGGAGGCATTTCGTGTCGAAACTAAATGCTAAGTAGGTGGAAGAACAATGGAGAAAAACACTTTCCCATTGATGGTAGGTGGAAAGCAAGCTTGGTAATGCTCACAATGGTAGGAAATGGTGGGCTATGAGGAAGCTCCAACTCAAATCCAGCAACATAAAATTGCTCTAATTTATCTCTAAAAAAATACATGACAATGGCTTCCTTTGATAGGCCAAGAGGTGGCCATCAAACAACTAGATCCAAATGTGAACTCTCCTCCTTCATGAACTAGTTCCAAGGTACAAAAGGGGGGTTGATTAATGCCCCCCAAGTGTGTGAGGATTCGAATTATGATCCTTGGGGAGGATTGAGTCTTTATTGCACTGTTGGGAATGAGTGGTCTCTCCATTTTGACAGTAGCATAACTATTGAAGGAAAAGATGTGCAGGTGCAGCGTAGACATTATTCAGGTAACCTGCACTATAGCGCGGGTCAACTGTGTAAAAGTCGGGCTACCCCTTATTTTGATTGTTTCTTGGCACTTATGGACTCAAGCTGTGTTTTGGATCTATTGAGGATGTTGTCATAGTGAGATGCATTCTTTATGTTGATGATGCTTTATTGGATGAATCGCCAAAATGTCGCATGTGTACGACTTTTAGGCGTTAACAATTTGTTCCAGGGTACTTAGGAGAACAAGGATAATAAGCATTCCCATAATGGAAGTCATCAGGGTTGGTCACCAAGGGGTACCCAACTTCCCAATATTGACATGAGAAATTTTGATGGAAATGATCCATTGACATGGATATTCCAGATGGAGAAATTCTTTGATCTACACCAGATTGTAACTATTGCATCATTATATTTAGAGCCTGATCAATTTGTATGGTACCAGTGGCTTTGTGACCGTAAAAATTACTCTATTATATCTTGGTCTATATTCACAGAACAATTGATTGCACATTATGGGGATATTAATAGCAGCACCTTCTTTATCTAGTTAATAAATCTCAAGCAAAAAGGTCCTGTTCTAGAGCACATCAAGCAGTTTCAGAAGCTAAGTCTTAGGGTAAAGAACATTTCAAAATATAATTTGTTGGATCTCTTTATTGGAACCTTGAGGGATAACATTCAACATTAGTTGCATCTCTTTGAATCACCATCCTTAGAGTAGGATTTCATGGTGGAAAGGAAGGTTGAAAGTAAAAATATGACGATGGCTACTAGAAAGACCACCTCCAACACATACATAGAGAATAATGTTCCTTATTCTAACCCACCTCAAAGGTTGACACCTCATCAACTAGATAAAGAAGAGCAAAAGGCCTATGCTTTAATTGTGACAACAACTATAGTAAGGGACATGAGTGTGGTGAGAAGAAATTATTCTACATAGATTGTGAAGAGAAAGAACTAAAAGAATGGGAACCATCTCAACATGAAGAAAAACAAGATACTATTTCAGAAGAGATTACTCCCACCATGTCCTATCATGCACTGGTTGGAATTAGCACTCCTCAAACTGTCAAGATCGAAGGATATATCAAAAAGAAAAAGGTAACAATGTTGATTGATTCTAGTAGTACTCATAATTTCATTCATTATAAATTAGCCAAAGTTTTCAATTGCTTTGTATATCCAGCACTAGAGTTTCAAGTAATGATTGTAGATGGAGGAACTATCAATTGCTTAGGGAAATGCCATAATATCCATCTTACTATGGGGGAATATGTATTGAAGAGTCCAATGATTCTTATTCCAATGGGTGGTGCTGATGTTGTCTTAGAAGTTAAATGGTTAAAATCATCGAGAGCAATGGATTTTAATTTTTAGAATACTTTCATGAAATTTTTATGGGAAGGAAAGCAATATGAGTTAAATGGTATCACAGGGAAACCAAACAAGGTGATAAGCTCTAATCATATGACAAAATTGATGAAAAAGGGACATCAAGGTGTAATTGCAAAATTATGCTCATTAGATGTTCAAACATATAAACCTCCTATTTCCTGAGATCTACAAAGGGTCATTAATAAGCATTCCAAGGTATTTGAAGATATTCCAAAAGGTCTTCCACCTGTTCGATATTTTGATCATGCTATTCACTTAATTCTAGGAAGTGTTCCTCTGTTGATGCCCTGAAGTTGTTGGAATGAGTTGGGGTTCAATGTTAGGGAAATTGATCCGATCTAGAAACTTCAAGGAACTCTACTCAAGGGTTCCTCTATTTCCCAGCCATTGAAAATGACCACTTCCGACGGATTTAAGCCTTCGTTGGCTTTGTCTAGGTTTGATTCTGCTCCTTTAGGGAGACTTAGGGTAAGAAAATATTGATCCTATGTAACCTAATATATGAATGAAGATAATAAATTTCAAGTTCCAGACAGAGGTAACTGCTTGAAGGAAATTAACTTAATTGTTTAAGTTCCGTTACTGATAATATATTAAAAATAGTTAAAACAAGAAGAGAAATCTCTCCATTTCACAAAACCCTTGCTGATAAAAATCAACTGAAACATCAAATGATCAGATCATCTTTAATATTGCAGAAACATAGTATCTAAACCAATGAACAAAGTAAAGGAATTAGTGAACACTAAATCAACATCTTAGAGTGTTATTAATCCAAAAGAGAACATGTGATTAACATAAATAATCAAAACATATCCTTATTACCCTGCAATCAGAACACATCACAATGGAAACATTCAAATTGAATTCTCATGAATCTTAACATTCGAGATTTAAATAGCTTGAATAAATACAAAGGAACATCACTAGAAAATAAAACTTTATCTTTATTTATGTAGAAACTGAATGCAGGCAAGATCCATCTTTCATTAACAAAATTGCAAAAAATTACAACTAGGTCCTTCAGAGACAGATTCCCCCCACATAATTAATACAATACATTATATCAAAGATTCTATAGCTTGTCCCTTTCTAACCACTTTCATACTCTTCTAGATCAAAATAAATACTATTACAAGTCAGGCCAAAGATCTACAAAAGAAGGTCAACTACCCTACATCTAAGTGGTGCAAATATAGTTGTCCTGATCTGGATTGGTTATGTGAAATTTCCAGGAAACGTATACATCCAACATACGGGTAACATCAGGATAATCCGCATGCTCAAGTTGTAGCCAGGCCTTACACAAATAAGACTTAATATCCTTTTTGCGGATTTTAGACCATGAATCCATAAAACTATGCAGGGTAATCTCCAATTGATTAGCAACCAAAATGAACAACCCGAAAAGAGAAAAATCGATTGAGTGGCATCACGTATAGATTGAGCATTTTTCTCCATTTGGTCATCCACCTCATCAAGCCTAAGCTTAGATGGCACTGAGTCTTCCAACTCAGCAAAAATAGGCATTTCCATGCTTTCCAAATGGTTATCGGTCTGCATCCATTGTCTAACACATATTTTATGCCCCTTTTCGATCATTTGAGCAACTTCCTCACAAACAAGCCCCCAAGACTTGATGGAAGTTCTGGTTCTCATTAATTTCACCTGATTAAGACGAGAAAAAGGCCGCATGATATTTTTAAAGTTTTCTTGCCATCCACACAACTGTTCGTAGGCTGAATGTGCTTTCTTCCTTTTATCCACGTGGTCATCTAGAAGCTCTGTTAAGCTTTAAAATGCATTAAATCATCCTGGATTTATTTAAGGCCCAAAAAGTACTGAGTCTGAGTCTGCTTAAGCTTACTGTTATAGGAGATAGCTTCTTCTTTGAATTCCTGAATAGTCAATTAGAAAAACTCAGAGAAGGCATGGTGTTTTTTTATTTGTTCCAGTTGATCCTTAAGATCAGCCAAGGCATTGGCTTGTTCTACTACCTTTTCTTCGGCAATCTTCTTTTTTTGTACAAGATGCTAGATTTGAATCTGAAAATATTGTAGGGTAGCATTGTGTTCAGCCTTTAAATCCTCAATCTGTTTGTCCAAAATTTGTCGAAGGGATGATTTATTTGCTTGTAGTGATTAGTTTCTTGCCTTTTCCTCTTCCAATGTGGCACTCCGAGTAGTGACAGAATCAAAGTTAGCTCCAGCAAAAGCTCCCATGGTAGCAACAAACTCAATTGCCTCTCTTGAGGATCATATGTGGCTTGCTTCCAAATAACCTGATTTGGAGCTGGTCCAACTTGAACTTGACCTGAGGTGGTACTCTTTGATGCTTTCTTCAATATTGCCTTTCTTCTTTTATTGAAGCAATAATATCCTAGGAATACCACAACATCTTCACCAAAATATGTTATGTCCTCTGGTGTAGAATTCAATAACCCAATAGATGGAAAAATAGGAACAGTCTGACTTACAGTGGAATCCATGGACTGAGATGGGTTCTAGGGGATCAATGGATCAATTTGAGAGGAGGAATACATGGTAGATAATGTGGAGGTAAGAAATGTAGCATCTTGGGTGTCAATCTAAAGTTGTGAAGAAGCCACACTTGGGATTGGGGGAAGACTGGGTTGCGTAGTGGTAGGTTGCTGAGAAGTGGTCTAATCAGCTGAAGTGTTCAATGTAGTGGTGGTAGGTGGATTAGAAATATGGTAATGTCAGAAGGGTTAAGTGTAGTAGATGAATTATGAGGTGAACTAGATATATCTTGTTGCATAGGATCATCTACAATGGGTGTGTTTGACATACCAGTACCTTGGGATTGGTGAGGGCTATTACCATTGAAAACTTGAGTGGTGTTATCAACAGATGGTTGTGAAGGTTCTTGAGTCACTGGTGTTGTATTAAATACCTCTACAGGTTGTTCTTTTTCCAAATAAATAATTTCTCTAGTAGAAGTAATGTAGAGGAGGATTGAATATCAGTTTAGATGACTTTTCAGTTTTAACAGGAACATCATAAAGTATCTTAGGGATAGAGGAAGCATCATAAACATATGTAGTATGACTAGATGAATTACTTTGGAGGGCCTGAGTATTTTGTATGAGCATGTTCATATTTTGGATAGGAGTGGTTGAAGGACGTTGTACCATTGGCCGCTTACCCTTCTTTTTGTATAACTCTAGTTGTGTGCTAGACTAAGATGCAACTAATCTCAAAACTATAGATTTATTCGTAGCTTCCAAGGCTTCCCTAGCAACATCCTGTTGTTGTTGGAAGAACCTGTCCCTTTCTTCCAATACTATGACGTTTTGTTGCTACTGTGCTTCATGTACTAGAAGCCTTTGATTTGCATCAGGTAATATGTTGAGCACTTCCTCAAAAGAATCAACATTTTGATATATTAAGTCATCTGGTTGGACTTCATGTACATAGGAATTCTTGAGGTGGGACTGGACAAAATGATCTTCTATAAGACCTTTTGGGTCATGCATTCTTTTAAATGCAAACCATAGCTTAATCCTATCCATTCCTTAGGCTAGAGTGACCCCATGGGTTGCATTTGAAATGACCAGATGTCCAATATATAGCGGAAATTTGGGCCAAGATCTCCTTTTTGAGTAATGGTACTGGTCATGGACTCCCTCATACATAGTCTGGAAGGATACCTATGAGAGCACCATTCGGTCTGGGACAATCCTCGGGAGGAGGTGAACTAATTTTCTCCCCCAAATGCTAATGTAGGTAAAGTGCTCTCCTACAGACCTGTCTCCCATAGTTCAGATTAGTGAGATGGCATCCTCTGAAATTGTAGGAGAATCCATTTTGAAAATGGCATAGTAAACTGCATTGATGAATTTGTCGCAAATATCATAGATGTGGGGCGCATAATTGTCTTTCCATAAGATTGAGCAGTAGATATGAATGGGGGGTTTCTCCCTAGTCCAATGCCAGTTCATTGCAGTATAATAAAAGGATGCACACATGATGTCCATCATGTATTCTGACATGAAAAATCGAGGCTTTTTAGCTGTTGGGGTTTTCTGCAGTGTTGCAATGGCATCCCGGAATGTGACATAAAATATTTGTGCCCAATTGAATATATTACCTGTTACAGTGATGTAATGAGCCAATAGGGACCATTCCAGTTCGAAGTATTGGCAGGTCTCGACTCCAAAGAATCAACATAGCATAGCCGCAAAAAGTTTGTAAGGCTCTCTGAGAAGAGAAATAGGGTATTTCCTATCAGGTTTGAGGACGAATGTGTTCCGGTTAGCCATCCAAGACATGAAAATAACATTAGGTTCATATTTGGTCTCAAAATCCCTTATGAATTCCAGTGTGAGTAACTACTGGGGGGTCTTCAGGCCATAAATCCTAGCAAATATATTCTGCTTAAAGGAAGCATAGCTGACCTGGTCAGAATCCCTGAAGGTGCTAGTTGGGATATCAGCGTAGTCGATCATCCATTTCACTAGTTCCGTGAATGGAATTACTACGTGCAACTGGGATCTGTTGTGGCTACAACGATTGTGTGCAACTGGGAACTGCTGATATTTTGGTAAAGTGGGGCATCATCCTTGAATTTGGAGAAATCGTCCCTGTTGAAAATGTTGTAAATCCTTGACCAGTTAAAACATAGGGTATCTAAATCTCTGGTGTCTGTGTCTGAATAGAACCCAAATTTGGGTTCCTCGGTTATGGCTTTAGACATGTTTCTATTTTCCATGGTGAGAAAACTACGCCTGCAAAAGATGGAAACTAACATAATTAACCCAAAAATTCCAAAAATCTATCGGAATTATAACAACTAAACAATACCTACCAATTGAACTAGAAAATTAAGTGAATAAAGAGAATTGAACGCTGAATGCAGATCTACTGGTGTGCTTGAGTGAGAAGCTACTGTGTTGTAATGGCCGAAAATTCAAATTTTATTTAAGTAGAGATTAAATTAGATCATCATTAATTACACATTAATTGGAGTAGTTGGCCAACAGGATCGACAATTAAGTTTTAAACTGGCGATCGATTTAATTGGTTAGCATATGATTCAAAATATTTGGCGTGCGTGGGGAGATATAAAATTTAATTGGGTGAATGGGACTGTCGATGTGGGACCGCACAAATATTGGGAGTCGAGAGTTGGTGGTAAATTTTGGTGTATGTGTAAAAACGTGACAACTGGCGACCTCCGCACTCATGGCTGTACAATAATCAGGAATCGAGAGTCAGGGTGAAAAAATCGTGCCAAAACAAAAACCTACCGACTGCCGAATTCCACTATTTGAGGTGATGTAAGTTGGGAGTTGGGAGTCAGGATGTTAAATGATACCAACATGAAACCTCGCAGACTTCTAACTTCCGCAATTATGTTTATGTCGGGATTCGGGAGTCGCGATGAAAAGTTGCAATAAAGCGCAAACCATCCCAACTTTCGACTTCCACAAATTCATGCTTTTCGAGAAGTCGGGGGTCGGGAATTGGGATGAAGATTGTGTTTTCAACACACCCCGACTTTCGACTCCCACAATTGTTTTTTTTTTAAGCGATGGAGTCGAGCGTTAGGAGTTGGGAGACTTAAACACAATTAGATAAATTTAGACCCAACTTCCGAGTTTTTTCAAAATTTTCCAGAAAACAAATTAATGGGATGGTCACAGGGGCTTCACTCAATAAACTGCTATCATAGCATGTTCGTTCGTGGCATATGAAACAATACCCCTAATTTCACTAAATATTGGAAAATACCTTCCAAAGTCATTTTTTTAAACCCTTCCCAATATGCCTTCCCAATTTAAAAAAACCCCTATTTTCACTAGATATTGTATGTATCAATTTTTTCATTGACATTTTTTATACCCCTTTATATTTCTACCTAATATATTGATATGATACCCCTCTTATGACCCCACATGCATTCTACAATGCACCTTGCTTCTTTCGATGTATATTGTGGATGCACATTACTTCACCCACAATGTAATTACTCAACCACATATCATTATGATTTGCAACATCTAGTGGTCTAATGAAGAGATAGGAGATCACTTCTTGTATGTCACTAGAGCCAATGCACATAGTACAACATTTAGATTGCATGTTGCAGTTCCCCAATCGTTGACTAAGCATGTTGTGGCCTAGGTATCCAAGCCCCAAGGCCTGTAACAAGCTCTAGGAGGATAACTAAACCTCCCAAGGCCTATAATAGGAACAAGTGGTTGGGTATTCAATCCCCCAAGGCCTATCGAGGGCCTATAATAGGCCCTGGAGGCTTAGAGCCTCCTGAGGCTATTGATAACAATTGGATGAGTGCTATTGGTAACAATTGGTTGTCAATAACCACTGTCTCTCGACTATGATCGATTGGAAACCCACTTCACCACGAAACCCCTGGCCTCAAGCATTCCTCAAGATGTGATTTCCCTGCGTACTGGTAAGCCCGAGCCTTGCCTCAACCCAATTTCTCATCCGGCTGTGATCCCGCCATCTCCATTTGGCGGATATTTTTCAACCCGCCCTAATAAAAAAGACCCCAAAGTATTTTTGTATTGTTACATTAAATAAAAAAACCCTTTGCCCCTTAATATATAAGCAATGTATTTTTTATGTTTTCATGAATATTTAATACCGCAATATGAATGAACATAATATTATATTTCCTTCTAGTGAAATCCCCGTGGGAATGGTTAAGTGTAGAAACACTTAATTTGCTTAAAATATGAGCATATGTGTGGTTTAGAGAGATTCAAAAAAGCCTTTAAACAAGCGATTAAATAAATTCAAAACTTAGTAATTTCAAACAAACTGAAACTGGAGCTCCCATTTAATTTGAATTAGATGGGATATGTTGTGTCTACAACAAATGGCAGTTCATTGGGGAGAACCAGTTATCTCTGTTTGTTCAAAGTAAATGTTAACATAACTTCCAGATTTTAGCAGGCGCAACTTAT
This sequence comes from Larix kaempferi, assembly GCA_027924585.1. Taxonomy (NCBI): domain Eukaryota; kingdom Viridiplantae; phylum Streptophyta; class Pinopsida; order Pinales; family Pinaceae; genus Larix; species Larix kaempferi. The sequence goes on from BSBM01000659.1 coordinate 921,728, forward strand.
TGGAAACATAACTAATTTTCTTAAGGATCATAAATCCAAAAGCCTCTTATTAAATATTTCCAAGTTGGTTGATAGATAATCAAAGATGATCACGAAAAGAGAACGAACATGTTTCATGACTAAATTAACATAATATAACAATGAAGAAACCGTAGGGAATTAACTTTGATAAGAATGAGCAAGACCAGAAGATGAGAAAAATAATGGTAACAAAATTTTAAGATAAAATCCCAATGTCACAGGAACTGCCTCTATTGCCCGTGGGTATCCATAGCCCCAACAGGGTTTTCTTTTAATCCACGGGGTTTCTTTCATCCCATTCACTTTCAAGATTTGTTTGAATATCAATATAATGTTTGTGTTTCCAAAATAATACTAGAGAACACTGCCCTGATTTGGTGGTCAGGTAATGGCAGTTCCATTCACAAAAACTTGCAAATCATGATCAGGCTGGCTCATAATGAGACCCCCTTCCTTTCGGAAAAGGGAATCATCCTGGATTGGTGACTAGATATCGATAATTTCACTCCACAAGGATTCATAATCATGGTCAGGTCGACTTGTCATAAGACCTCCTGTCCTCTTTATCAACTTTTAGATTCACATTTAGTATTTGTTAAAGGAATGACTTCAAGACACTATCCTGGCTTGGTGACCAACTAATGGTAGCGCCATTCACCGTATTGATAGATAATGAATGGGTCGGCTTATAATAAGACATCCCATCTTTCAATTTAAACAAAAATGAAATCCATATCCTATCATGGTAACCATATATCGAGATGTCATTCCATCAGTACCTATGATCATGATGAGCTGCATGGTGATGAGACCCCTCACCTTGCAGCCTTCCATAAAGTTTTGGGTTGAATTTATGATAAAAGGTTTAATGAATGGGGAAGAAACTCCATATGCTCCTTAAGAGAAAGGAATGATGTAAAGGATTCTTGGATGTGATGTTAACAAAATTTTACCCATACTAGTTGAGGGAATTCTTATCAAAGGGAATTCTATGAGCAATAGCCTAGGCCTATTGAATTTTAAATTAAAACAAAAGGTAACTACCCTTCCTTGATCATTCCGATAATAGATACTCGATAAGGATTTCAGAGGCTCTTCAGGTAAATAACCTATAAGAGAAATAGTAACTGGAAGTAAATTTTTTAGATAAACTGTTAAAATCCATGTACATTCTTTTGACCTTTGAGAAACAGGTGTCCCCAATGAAGCAATTAAGCCACTTTATTTTGAGAAAGAAAAACAAATGAAAACAAAACAAAGAAAAAAAAACACATTGTGTACAAGCCTAGTGAACAAGGTCACTAAGCAAAATACTTCTTCAAAACTTGGGCATTCACTAGATAAGTCTCAGGAGATCCTTCCAGTGTTTGCAACCGAAAAGTCCCATGACCCAATTTTTCGGATATAATGAATGGTCCTATCCAAAGCCATTGGAACTTTGTGTGTTCACCTTTATCTTCGTGGGGTTTATCCCATTTGAGAACAAGTTATCCTATCTGAAAATCCCTTTGGGAAGAGGATTTTTGGTCAAACCACCATTTTACTAGCTGTTGATGTTGATGAAATTTGGCATTAGATTTCTCTCCTTTCTCTTTCAACTAGATAAGTTCATTGATCCTATGTTCCAAAGGAGATAAATCATCCTCATGAATAGATTTAGATAATTGGAGTGAGGGAAGGAGGAGATTAGGAGGAAAAATAGCCTCCTTACCATACACAAGGAAGTAAGGTGAATTACCAAGGGCGGATTTAGTGGTTAAGCTATCCGCCCACAGAGAATTAAACAATTGGGTGTGTCAGTTCTTTTGATTACTTGCTACAGTCAATTTTATAATTTTGATAAGGTTTTTATTGGTGGACTCATCCAAGCCATTTCCATGTGGGTAGCAGTTGGCTGAGTAATTTATTTGAATACCTTTATCTAATGCATAATGAGTAAGATCAATCGAATAAAAATACAATGCATTATCAAAAACCAAAAATTCAAGTACACCAAACCTGGTTATAATGTAGTTCTCAAGGAAATGGATTACATGGATAGTGTTAACCACTTTGAGTGGAATTGACTCCACCCATCTGGTGAAATAATCCACAGCAGTGATTGTATACTTATGCTAAAGGGAGGATGAACGGTTAATTGGGCAAACCATATGGAGGCCCCATTGTTAAAATGGAGCTTCCATGGAAACTGATTGAAGTGGAACTGCAGGTTTCTTAATTCTCCTGACAGCTTTCTAACAATATTCACACTTATGAGCAAAGGAATGAGCATATTTAAATATGGTCGACCAATAATATCCATCCATCATTATTTTGTGTGTCGTAGTCTCACCTACATAGTGACCACCAACGGGTCTGGCATGAAGCTCTATTAATATCTTTTCAACATCATTTTTCTCAACACATCATAATAAAGCTCCATCAAATATTTTTCAGTATAAAACATTGTTAACCAGAAAATAAGGAGCAACTTTCAGTCTCAGAGCTCTCCTTTTGCTAGGTTCCAGGTTGAGAGGACATACTCGTGATTCAATAAAAACTTAATATCATCATACCAGGAATCTGCAGGTACAAAGAGGAAACAAATCTGATCATCTTCCATATTTTCTTCACTGTTTCGTTGTGAATCACTGGTCGATTGCACTGCTAACTTGCACAAACCTTGACACGAACAATCTTGGCCGGCCTAATCTCCAGGTATTATTCCTGCAATGTTGTCATCTAGTGTGCGTGATTCTCCCCTAACTTTTTCTGAATCAAAATATTTTGAGTTTTTGATTATGGAACTATGAATTTCATTCGGGACTCAAACAGATAAGGTTTGAAGTGCTTTACTTCCTTGTCGACCGCGTAAGCTTGTTTATCCACTTCTGGATAACTAATTTATGCTCCTTTGAAATTCAAACTCATGAAAGATATCGGGATCCCATCACCTTCAGTATTTCACTTTGTAAGGATTGCAACATATGAAATGTCAGTAGCAAATGTATATAAAATAAAATCCTTTGAGAAATCAAGGGATGTTAACGCAAGAGCTTCCGCAATCGCTTCCCTAATTCTACAAAAAGATTCTTTCTGCATGTCATTGTTAGGATATTTTAATACTCCATCCTTGTCCTACTTGCATTAGGACATCATGGTTTCCATATACTCTTGGAAATACCCCGCCGACTTCATTGTCTTACATACTCAAGATGGACTTAGTGGATACCCACTTATTCTTGGAAAACCCTGGATCGTAACAACTGATTCCCATATTAGTTGTAGGCAAGGAGATATGATTATTGCAAATAGGTCATAGACAAAGATATTAAACCTCTACGCCCCTACAAAACCTCACCTAGACAGTATAAAACCTCTATGGGATCTAGGATAAGATGACTTCGATGAACCTATACATCCGGTGCTGACCATAGACATTGTCTTAGCACTTAAATCACCACAATAAGATACAATCATTTCTAATTTCATGCAGAATATTTATAATAGTCCAATTTTTCTAGGGGATTAGTTCACACCTTAGGAACTAGATATCATGGGATTACAAGAAACTATGTGGTAGAATGTCTACCTTATGCAACAGATACAAACAACCACCAAGATAATCTACATTACTCTTTACAGGACATTGAAAATCAACAACCATGTATTACCATAACATGAAGAAAAATTGATCCATCTCCTAACTAAATACCAAGCATCCTTTGCATGGAGTTATCCTGACATGAAAGGGGTTAATCCCACCATTTTCCAACACCACATACACATCAAATATGGTGCAAACCCGATTAGACAGCCTCAATGTAGGATGAACCCATCCCTAAGATATATTGTTAAAACATAATTACAGAAACTCCTTGATGCATTATTCATATACCTTATCTTAGATAGTGAATGGGTATCAGCATTGGTTATTGTCCCAAAGAAGAGAGGCAAGTGGAGAGTCTGTATATATTATAGAGAACTGAACAAGGCTACAAAGAAAGAGCACTTCCCATTACCATTCATTGATAAAGTAATGGACACTGTAGCAGGAAATCAATTCTTTTCATTCTCAGATGGATTTAGCAGATATAATCATATAAAAATCCATCCAGCAGACCAAAGTAAGAGTACATTTACCTATCCCTGGGGAATTTTTTCCTATAGAGTCCTTCCTTTTGGACTTTGCAATGCTCCAACCACATTCCAAAGACCAGTCTTGAGTATTTTTGCAGACTTCATCCATGACTACATGGAGATATATATGTATGACTTTACCCCTTATGGGGATGAGTTTCAGGAGGCTCTCACTAATTTCGAAAATGTTCTTAAAAGATGCATTGAAATGAACCTCTGTCTAAGTAATGAAAAATGCCAATTACTGATGGATGAGGGGGTAGTCCTAGGCCACTATGTCTTGACAAAAGGAATTACATCGGACCCTGCAAAAATACAAGTTATAATCAATCTACCTCCACCACAAAAATAGAGAGATGTTATGAGTTTTATCGGTCAATCTAGATACCATAGAAGATTCATTCAAGATTATAGTAAAATAGCTTCCCCTATGTTTTCATTACTAACAAAGGATGCAGAATTTTAGTGGAATAATGACTGTCAAAATGCATTTGAACACATCAAAGAGAAAATTATGGAAGCACCTGACTTACAAGGGCTTGATTGGGAAATTCCCTTCCACATTCACTCCAATGCATTAGACAAGGTAATCTGTGTAGTACTAGGCCAAGAAAAAGACAAAAATCCTTATGCAATCTACTACATTAGCAAGAATCTTGTAGGGGCATATATAAATTACACAGTAACAGAGAAAGAATTCCTCGTAGTAGTCTACTCAATTAAAATGTTCAAGAACTACATCATTGGATACCAGGTATTTATCCACATTGGCCATTGAGCAATTAAATATCTCATGAATACATCAGATGTCAGTTGTGTTGATGTATATGTAACTTTGGAATGTATTTCACCTATGTATATTGTACTCCTATAGAGATGTTATTATTCCTCTATACGGAAGTGTCGTCATTTGTATTGACAAGTGTCACAAGTGTCGTACCTTGCAGTGATGGGTTATTAGACCATCGAGTGTGGGGTTGGCCCTCATTAGTGTAACCATGGGTTATTAGACTGAGTTAGACAAGTCGGCCTTGCTAGGTTATTAGGCAGGTCAGGTCATATATAAATAGAGAGCAGGAGATCTCTATTTGATCATCTCATTATTCACTCCTACATCACTCAGAAAGTGGCACACTAGTTGAGGAGGAGGAGTAGCTACTAGTAGAAGACTATCTCTTGTACTTGGGTTGTATCATTTCTCTTTCTATATCTGAGGAAGTTGTGGGGTTTTTCACTTTTATGGTTTTCCCCAATGAAACTTTATGTGTCTATTGTCTCATGTGATTGCTTGGTGTGATTGATATGCATTGTTATACTTGATATGCTGTACATGTTATTCTCTCAGTAAAGATCCTAGAGTATATTGAATTAATGCTCAAAAATTAACATGGTATTAGAGCTAACCTGAGAAGAAGACATTGTGCAGTGGCAGAAACTAGGGTTTCTTGTTTATTGGGTTTCTCACCATAGATTTTGGAAAAGCAGCAAGGTAGATTGACTCTACTCATCAAGGAGAATCTTTCTATCCAATCAGAATTCAATTCTGTGCACTTTCATTTTTGGCCCTAAAAATTAGGGTTTCCACAAAAAAAAGAATTTCTGAAATCCGAGGACATGGCTAGAAGCTCCTTGGAAAAAATGAAGTTTAGAGCTTTGGATTGAGATTTTTGGTTGGGTGAAGCTCCGGGAAACTCAAACCCTAATTCAGGGTCCTCCCTAGTGAATCCGAGAAGACTAAAAGGCATTTCTGAAGGGTGAAACTTTGCAGATTTCAAATTCTGAATATACCAGGCTAATCAGCTCATCAAGGCACATATTTCTATCCTTTCCTAAATTTGAAATTCACATTTTGAATTTATAGGGTTTCTCTGACAAACCCTAATCTGGGACCAGATCCAGTTTTCAGCAAATCAAGTGGTAAGACCTAAATCTTTTCTATTTCCATTTGAAGTACTCTTTAAGATGTCTCACCACACCAAGCTTGAGGATAAGCTTGAAGGGGCTGATAACTTCTGAGCATGGAAGTATAGGATTGGGTTAATCCTGGAAGAAAATGAATTGGATACTTACATAAGTTCTGAGGTCCATGTCCCAGAGGAAGAAGAGGCTAAGGCCTTGCATAAGAAGAACTTGGTCAAGGAAAAGAGGATCATTGCTGATTCTATCAAATACCATCTCATACCACATGTGTCATCTCTAAAGACACCTAAGGAGATGTTTGAATCCCTGACCAATCTTTTTGAAGGGAAGAACATAAATCAGAAGATGACTCCGCGGAACCAATTGAAAGGGGTAAAGCTTAAGAATGGAGAGACCATTCAATCTTATTTCTCTAAGGTCTCTCAGATCAAGGAACAACTTGAAGCTGTGGATGAAGTAGTGGAGAATGGTGAAATTGTCATGACCACTCTGAATGGTCTACCTAGGTCATGGGATTCCTTTATTCAAGGGATTTGTGCAAGAAGGAAATTGATCTCCTTTAGTAGACTGTGGTAGGAATGTTCACAAGAAGAGGCTAGGCTTGTAGCCCGAGAAGAAAAGATGGGGAATGAAGATCAAGCTCTCACAGCACACACCAAGAAAGGAAAGTTCAAGAGGGAGTCATCCCACTTTAGGAAATCTTCACACCACCATTATCATAAGGATAAGAAAGATCTCAGATGCTTCACATGCAATGAGAAGGGACACTTTGCTGTAGATTGTCCCAAGAAGAAGAAAGACAACAATTTCAAGAAGAAGAAGAAGAAGAAGAAGAATAGATATCATGCTCATGCTGCTGAGGATGATGAACCTCCCAAGAAGAAGGCTAGAGTAGAAAGTGATGATTCATCAAGTGAAGATGAATATGTTCTAATATCTGCTCTCACAGGTACTATCTCTCATGGATGTAATGATTGGCTTATTGATAGTGGGGTTTCCAAACACATGACTGGGTTTAAAGAATCTTTTGAAAATCTATTTGAACATGAGTCACCCCATAAGGTGAAACTTGGGGATGAATATCAATATCCTATCAAAGGAAGTGGTGAAGCCTCCTACAACCCAGACTCTGGAAAGTCTTTGAAGATGAAAGATGTTTTATATGTACTTGGGCTCAAGAAGAACCTACTCTCCATATCTGCATTAGATGCAAAAGGAATGAGGGTTGCATTTGTAGCTGGCCAAGTCCTAATGTGGCCAAAGGGTAAAACTATAGATGATGCAGTAGTGATTGGAGAACAAGAGGGAGGATTGTACAAATTAAAGGACAACTTGAACATGCTATGGTACATGAATCCATGGAGCCAAGTGAACTTTTGCATAGAAGGATTGCACATGTGCACTATAGAGCACTACCAATTGTAAGAAAAGCTGTAGAAGGTCTTCCTGAAATCAAGACAAAGCATGAAGGTGTTTGCAAAGGATGTGCAAAAGGAAAGAACATTAAGAAGGCATTTCCAAGCAGTGAAAGCAAAGCAAAAGGAATCTTGGAGATTAACCACTCTGATGTATGCAGTCCAATGTCATCTAGTTCTTTGAGTGGGTATGTATACTATGTGTCTTTCATTGATGGTTTCTCTAGGAAGACTTGGGTTTACTTCTTGAAGAACAAAGATGAAGTGTTTGATAAATTCAAGGAATTCAAAGCCTTGATGGAAAATAAAACTGATAAAAAGATCAAGACATTTAAATCTGACAATAGTGGAGAATTCACTTCAGGTTATTTCAAGAAGTTATGCAGTGATTCAGGTATTAAGAGGAAGTTGACTGCTGCCTACAATCCACAACAGAATGGAGTTGCAGAAAGGAAGAATAGAACAATCATGGAAGCAGCACGAGCAATGTTGCATGACCAGGATCTGCCTATGCATCTTTGGGAAGAAGCAGCTAGGACGGCTGTATATGTGCAGAACAGAACACCTCACAAGATATTGGACAATAAGAAACCAGAAGAGGACTTCCAAGTGGATCTACAAGATCAAGCATGATGCAGATGGCAACATAGAGAAATACAAAGCGAGATTTGTAGCTCGTGGCTTCTCCCAAAAAGAAGGGATTGATCATGAAGAAACTTTTTCTCCTGTATCTAGGTACACTTCCATCATATCAGTAATTGCCCTGGCTGCAGTGATGAAATGGAAGATACACCAGATGGATGTCAAGACAGCTTTCTTGAATGGTGTAGTCGAGGAGGAAGTGTATGTGGAGTAGCCACTAGGTTTTGAGACACATGACAGAGAGTCATATGTGGGTCGGTTGAGGAAAGCCTTGTATGGCTTGAAGCAAGCTCCTAGGACTTGGTATGGTAGGATAGACAACTAACTATCCATTTTGGGATTTACCAAGAGTAAAGCAGATTCCAACCTTTACTACAAGCTTGAGGAAGGCAATCTAGTGATACTACTATTGTATGTGGATGACCTGTTTGTAATAGGTGAGGATAGTTTGATTGCCAATACCAAGAGGAAGCTTGCTGTCGAGTTTGAGATGAAGGAATTGGGGATGATGCACTATTTTCTAGGCATGGAGGTGTGGCAGAGTGCAGATGGGATCTTCCTTGGACAAGGGAAGTATGCAATAGAGATCCTGAAGAGGTTCGGGATGATGGACCATAAGGCCATGGCCACACCTATGGCATAGAACCAGAAGCTTATGTGTGATGCTTCATCTGATCCGGTTGATGTCACTATGTATCGTTAGATGATTGGGTCCTTGATGTACCTGGAGAACACGAGACCAGATATTTTCTTTGCTGTTAACACATTGAGCCAGTTCCTGACAGATCCCAGAGGTGTTCACCTGGTTGAGGTAAAGCATATTCTGAGGTACCTGAAGGGTACAATTGATTATGGGCTCAAGTATGATGCGTATCAAAAGTTTAACCTGCAGGGTTATGTTGATTCAGACTGGGCATGCAGTGTTGCAGATAGGAAGAGCACTTCAAGGTGCTGCTTCAGTATGGGATCAAGTGTGATCTCTTGGTTTAGTAGGAAATAGTCCTATGTAGCACTGAGTAAAGCCAAAGCAGAGTATGTTGTAGCTTGTTCAGCTAGTTGTGAGGTAGTATGGCTGAGGAAGCTACTGTATGAGTTATTTGATCTCCTGTTGGATGCTACTGGTATCTTTTGTGACAACCAGAGTTGTGTGTAGTTGTCTGAGAACCTAGTGTTCCATGACAGGTTGAAGCACATAGAGATCAAATACCACTATATCAGGGATATGGTGTAGAGAGGAGCAGTGAAGCTCCTGTATGTTGCGACGGATGAGCAGATTGCAGATGTGTTGACGAAGCCACTAGCCAGAGTGAAGTTTGAGTAATTTAGAGAGAGGCTTGGTGTTCTTCAGATTGATGACACTTCGAGGAAGAAGTGATGGACACATTTGTTGGAGCCATTCCAAGCATGGCGAGAGGAGGATCCTTCCCATGGCTGTGGATGTAAGCGCTGGATGATGAGCATCAGCACTTTGCTCCAGTTACTGCTCTGTATGCATCATGTTGGATGCTTGTTATGATCAGGTAGATCATGTATATGTATATGCATCATGTTGGATGCTTGTTATGATCAGGTAGATCATGTATATGTATATGCATCATGTTGGATGCTTGTTATGATCAGGTAGATCATGTATATGTATATGCATCATGTTGGATGCTCGTTATGATAAGTTGGATCATGTATATGTATATGCATCATGTTGGATGCTTGTTATGATTAGGTAGATCATGTATATGTATATGCATCATGTTGGATGCTTGTTATGATCAATTGGATCATGTATATGTATATGCATCATGTTGGATGCTTGCTATGATCAGTTGGATCATGTATATGTATATGCATCATGTTGGATGCTTGTTATGATCAGGCAGATCATGTATGATGATATGTATGATCAGGTAGATCATGTATGATGACATGTATCAGGTGGATACATTGTATGATCAGGATGATCATGGATGATGAGCTTCAGGATGTTGCTCCAGATGATATGCATCAGGATGATGCTATGATGATGATCAGGATGATCATGTGTGATGAGTATCAGGACAATGCTCTAGACGACATGCATCAGGACGATGTAGTGACAATGATTAGGATGATCATGCGATGACGACATGCATCAGGACGATGCAGTGATGATGATCAAGATGATCATGTACATCAGGATGATGTATGGTGAGTATCATGCTGATACTTTGTGGCCGTGGATAGGTTGTGCTTGAGAGGACTTGTAAGACCTGGGAGATCCGAGAGGTTGAGCTGTGTGCCCGTAATAATTCTCAGGATTCTCTTTTGAGGGTTTGTCTTGTGACCACATGTAAGTCCTAGGAGATCCGATAGGTTGGGATGTGTGCCCGTAATAAGTCCTGGGATGCTCTTTCGAGGGTTTGTAGTGGTGACTACATGTAAGTCTTGGGAGATATGATAGGTTGGGCTGTGTGCCCGTAATAAGTCCTGGGATGCTCTTTCGAGGGTTTGTAGTGGAGATCACATGTAAGACCTGGGATATCCGATAGGTTGGGTTGTGTGCTCGTAATAAGTCCTAGGATGCTCTTTCGAGGGTTTGTGATGAGGGTCACATGTAAGACCTGGGAGATCTGATAGGTTGGGCTGTGTGCCTGTAATCAGTCCTGGGATGCTCTTACGAGGGTTTGTGACACACGTAATAAGTCCCAAAGAATCCACAGTATGGCCAGTAATGATGAAGACCTGTAGGTGGTGGGCCTACATCCAGTATGAAAAAGGACTGGCTCTGTAGAACTTCCTATTACGAGTAGATTGGAGATTGATTGAGATAGCAGCAGCAGTGATGATGACGATGACGATGACGATGACCCAGAGAAGAAGAGCTAGCAGATCTGTGTCGAGAAATACCTTCCTAGTTAAGAGGGAATGCTGATGTATATGTAACTTTAGAATGTATTTCACCTATGTATATTGTACTCCTATAGAGATGTTATTATTCCTCTATATGGAAGTGTCGTCATTTGTATTGACAAGTGTCGCAAGTGTCGTAACTTGCAGTGATGGGTTATTAGACCACCGAGTGTGGGGTCAACCCTAATTAGTGTAACCATGGGTTATTAGACTGAGTTAGACAAGTCGGCCCTGCTAGGTTATTAGGCAGGTTAGGTCATGTATAAATAGAGAGCAGGAGATCTCTATTTGATCATCTCATTATTCACTCCTACATCACTTGGAAAGTGGCGCACTAGTTGAGGAGGAGGAGTAGCTGCTAGTAGAAGACTATCTCTTGTACTTGGGTTGTATCATTGCTCTTTCTATTTCTGAGGAAGTTGTGGGGTTTTTCACCTTTATGGTTTTCCCTAGTGAAACTCTGTGTGTCTATTGTCTCATGTGATTGCTTGGTGTGATTTATATGCATTGTTATACTTGATATGATGTACATGTTATTCTCTCAGTAAAGATCCTAGAGTATATTGAATTAATGCTAAAAAATTAACAAGTTGTAGGGTTATCATATGGATTTTACTTTTACAAGAATTTGATATAACTATATTAGCTAAAACCATAACGCATAATGAGTTAGAAAATTTCTTTCTCATACTAACCCATGTGGCAAATAAATAACTAGTGGACAATGCATTTCCTGATGAACACCTGTTTTCCATCTCGACAAATACTCTATGGTTCGCTGACATAGAAAAATATTTGGATACTGGGAGTTTTCCTCCTCATTTCACATATAAGGAACAATGCAAAATAGTGAGGAAAAGTGCTACATTCTCATGGATTCAAGGACACCTATTCAAGCAAGGTCTACACCATATCCCAAGAAGGTGTGTCCGAGAACATGAAGTATGTGACATTATTCATGCATGCCATAATGAACCAAGTGGAGGGAACTATATAGCCAAGAGACTTGCATATAAGGTTCTACAAACAGGATATTATTGGCCAAAATTACACAAATATGCAAAAGTTTATGTTTCTAGATGTGATGGTTTCCAAAGAATGGCCAAGCCAGCGCAAAGAGATGAAATGCTTCTCCATCCCCAAGTAACCATAGAAGATTTTGAAAAATGGGGAATGGACTTTATTGGGCCTATAAATCCACCATCCAACATGAAACATCATATATTGGTCTGTACAGACTATTTAACAAAATCAGTGGGAGTAAAATCATTAAGGTCAACAAATGAAGAATCTGTGGAAACATTTATAACAGATGATATCTTCACTAGATTTTGAGAACCAAGAGAACTAGTTACTGACTGAGGTGCACAATTCACATCAAACTTGATAGAAAGCATCCTGAAACTTAACAAGGTAAAGCACAAACAATCAACATCCTACCATCTATAGGCTAATGTCCAAGCAGAGGTGACCAACTGAGAGATATAAAAGATATTGACAAAATAGTCCAAATTCACAAAAGAGGTTGGGAAAACCGACTTCATGAGGCAGCATGGGAATATAACACTACTTGGAAAACCCCCACAGGGTTAGCACCTTATGAATTGGTTTATGGAAAAGGAATCCTTTTCCCATTGATTCCAACATCAAGACCCTGAGAACAATAGTAGCAATCAACATGAACCTCTCAACAACACAAGAAGAAATATTACTTCAATTGAATCAACTGGATGAACTTAGACAATAGGTCATTCATCACACAAAGGTGGTACAACATCAAAGGAAACTATGGCATGACAAATTTATAAAAACCAAGGATTTCAAAGAAGGAGACCGGGCCTTTCTATATGACTCAATATTTAAGGATTTCAAAGGAAAGCTAAGAACTAGATGGTTGGGACCCTACCAGTTTGACGCCATTTACGATAGTGGATATGTCAAGATATCAACAATGGATGAAGACCAAGTACCAATGCTAGTAAATGGGCATATGCTAAAAATTTGTAAGAAGCCACTAACCAGGATAGAATTCAATGAAGCATTGGACAAGGAAGATCTCAATTCCATAATTGGGAAGCAATTCCCTCCCCTCACTTAAATTATCTATAGTAAAAAAAAGAAAAAAAAGAGAAAAATTCTCAGATAAAAACCTCTTCCAAGGCATCTAGGACAACTAAAAAAATCATTAAAAAAAGAGAAAAGATTTTACTTTTACTAATCCAAATACAAATTGCAGGTCATCTCCTCACCAGGTAGAGACACACAACCTAGAGGATTTATACACCTTGCAACACTTCTACAACAAGCAGAAAATAGGCCATCCAACCTCAACAAAAAAAATAGTATCTTAGTCAAAGTTCAGTGTACTCATCTAAATAGCTAAATTTGATCTCTTATATTTTTTTAGCTAGTGTATGTGCCATTATTCACCAACTTGATGAGGACATCAAGAAAAAAATTGGGGGGAGAGGAATAATGGCAGAGGTAACATTTTTTTTGCAATAGCATGCATCTTTCGTGGAAGATTTTTTTCTCATATCTTTCCATTCACGTGAAGAAAAATGGCAACGTGCACATGCCAAAAATTAGAAACAGAAATGTGATGACAATGTGCCACATGCCACATAAGAAAAGATGTTTGGATAGATAAATTTGGCAGGGATTTCCAAGTTGCATGAAAAGGGATCTAACGGTCGCCGTATTCCACCACTAATAAGGAAAGACAGATGGGGCAGTCAACACGATCAAAGGAATGAGTGGATGATGATGAGAGGATGAGGTGGTTGGAAAATTTCAAAATTAGGTGACGAGTTATGATGAGTAAAGATTATAACATGATGAGAAAGTTTAAATGATCATTTCCACCACCCTGAGCTTAAACCAACATTCGTATATCCCACGAAGGGCAGAACCCCAAGGAAAGGAGTACAATGTAGAGGCTAAGATCAAAGTAGCCAAGATGAAGCCAGGTAATTCGAATACCCTCCATAGAAAAGATTTACCTTATATTTTCGTTGAAGAGTAGCTCTTTCAGACTTTGTTTCTAAGGAGTATAAGGAAGGTTATCATAATGACTAGGGTTTTTGTTAAACGAGAACCAACAAACCATACCAAGTTTTTTAGAAACCCAAAATCCATGAAGTATTTCCAAGATGTAGGTTGGGACCAATATTTTCAGAAATTAGATGGATATCATGAGGGATTAATTGAAGAATTTACCAAAAGAATGAAGAGGATCGATGATTACAAATATAGAACAAATCTAAGAGGGGTTTCCATCTAACTCAATGAGGAGATACTCAGCAGAGTCACCGGTCTTCCCAAGGGAATAAAGTGGGATAAGGATGACAAAGAGCTTGCACAGAAAGATAAGAAGCAATTCTTTTGTTTCACTGAAAGGTATGAATAAGTTAAGGGGAGTGTAAAGAGAGACTCACCGCCATAACTATGGGGGGCAGTAGCTCTCACTATTATGAAGTACATTACATGTGATGGTTGAAATGCCTTGGTGCATGCCTACCACTTCCATATTTTAAACCTTTTAAGGAACCTCAGGTGGAAAAGGGCGGGAAAAAATATTAGTCTCCCCTAGTTCTTATTTAAAACCCTCTCCTCCATGAGAATTGTTACACCAAAATGTCGTCACCCTTGTGCAAGTGTCACAATGTAATGTCCCCATTTTGACCCCCTTTGCATTAAATCGTAAATGATGTAAATATTGTTATTTAATCATGGTGAGGAGCTCAAGGCCAAGGCCCCACCATTGATTTAGCGTTTTATGTATCGGCAATTAAAAATAGATGCCTATGGTTCTTGTGTTGGACATGCACAATGTAAATTAAGACATCATGTAAATACGAATTTTAATGAAATACCCACAACTAGCTATGGAATGCAACAAAGAGATAGGGGCATGATTCTACAAGGAATAGGGATGGAAATTATTCAAACCCTTGAGCCAATGGTGATAAGACAAATGTCAATGAATGAACCCTCAACTACCCATTTTGGCTTATGCACCCAATCATTAAATTCTTCCAAGAGTTGGTTGAGGTAGTCAATACCTTGGGAATGAAGAGGTATGGCATCCAATTTCATGCATGGGCAAGCCATCAACCTGGAAAAATGTACTTTTGATTCTGGGGCAAGAAAACACCCACGAAATGGTGCCCAAAGCCATTCTGAACCCATCGTCTTTCCTCTCTCACGTAGTATGAAGTAGCTGAGTCTGTCTCCTTCATGTTTTCTACCATTTTCCTGTATTTTCCATAGTTGGGAGCTCGTTTTTGTGTTGCACAGTGGCTGGGAGAAAGGGAGTCACGTTTTGGGGGTTTATAGAGGTCGTTTCAGCCCCTGGAATGCATATAAACGTTTTTTGAAAACGAATGGCTCTCCCAGGGTTTATTTCCCATCTACCAGTTCGTTTTGGCTGCCCACATTTTTCAACACTTGTATTTTTTGATGTTGGGTGCATCCTTGTATTGGTTTGAACTATGAGCAAGAAATTAGGAGTGGAAGTGGACCTGAATGGGCTTGATAAACCTAGTTAGGGAGATAACCTCTCAAGAAGATCAAGAGGGCTGGCTAGTCTTCTATGCACACCTTGAACAATATTAGATTGGAAGGTATGGCCTGAGGGACTGTGTAGTAGTGAAGGGAGTACTTCCATGTGCCAGGTGTGTAGGTATTGTGGGAGCCAAGCTAGATAGATCTTGTAGAGGGTACCCATATCTCTATGGATGATCCCACTAGCTTAGCAATTCTCCCTTCCATTGCCTAACAGCTTGATAAACCCAACTGTAGATTGGCTTGGCTGATTTGGTGTATCTTTGGGCTATGTGTGAGTCCGCTGTTCCCTGATTCCTTGTAGAGATCATGCCCATCTCAGGGGTGGCAGTGTGTTGATATATTGATGATCACAATTGGCCTATGGTTGGGTGGAACATTGCAGTTGCATAGCCAGTTGCTTGGGACTACTTTGTTATAAGATAAGTACTCTCTTGTGTTAACTTTGCAATTATTTATTCGATGACAATCATGAATATCTTGAATGTATGATGGATGTGTAATTGAAATTACTTCCGCTATGTTTTCTTATAATTATACATTTCCATATGTCTTTTTATATTATGTGAATGCTTATTTAAAAGTTCATGGGGCTAGATGCCCATCTTTAGCATCACGTTCTCTCCATCATGCCGGTATGATGGGAGGGGACATTACACACAAGTGTTGTAAGTGTCGTCGTCATGACCTAGTGTCATCATCATGACCGTTGCAAGTACCGTCATTATGACCAAGTGTTGTCATCATGACCATTGTGATAATGTCGTCATCTTGACCATTGTGTATACATCCCTGAAGTCATCTGGACCAAGTATTCATTTAAGAGGATTTGTACTCAGTTTGTACAACCTTTTGAGAGGTCATCGTAGGTTGCACACTAGCAACATGCGACATCGCAGGTTGTTCCACAGCAAGGTGCGACGAGGTCTATTGATGGGAAAAAATAGCCATTTCGAGATCTTTCTCGAAGCTTGCTCATTTGGGGGCTTATCCCTGATCTCTTGGAGAGTTGGTATTCGACCCCTAACTCATTGGGAAGATCCCCTATCTCTCTCCTACCATCTCTCAACATATCCTATCCATAATCTCATCCACTTAGTCCTATATATGTGAGGCTTAGTCCCATACCAAAGGGAGCAAGACTATGTTATCTACATGTTGGTGAAATCTCTCTTGGACACTTTCCCTCACCTCTTGGAGACTCTCATGCTTCCTTGGAAGGTCTTGGCAATTGGCTTGTGTGGAGAAGGGCTGCTATGTTAAGTCATTGGTTGTAGTTCTATATCTCTATCATGTACTCCTCTATTTTCAGTAATACAACTGCTTTCCACCAATATTGTCTCTTATGTATGATGATGTTGTGTTGTTTACCTGCTTAACTGTTTACATAGATCTCTTATTGTATAGATGCTCTTTACTCATTTCTCTTTTCTGTGTCTTGACAGGTCTTGCAGCTTGGATCTGACGACCATGGGACGTGGAGCAACATAGCGGGAGAAAGGATAGCGAATCAAAGAGGTAAGACATATAGCACTTGATCCTTAAGTAGATCTAGGAAACACATTTGTAGTCTGTTTTATTTGTTCTAGATTTGCATTGAGCTAGGGAGATCCGGCTCATCTCCAGTTGAGTGGATTGTCCGTCAACAAATATGGCAACCCCGCTAGGGAGTATTCTTGTTTAGTGATCGTTAATCTAAGTCATTTTTTAGTTGATTACTTGTCACAAGCCTTGTGGTCATTTTTGCCATTTTTTCCTTCTTAGGATTGATTCCATTGTCAGATCTTCACATTGAAGATCCTGATCTTCTTCCTTTGAGTTTATACAACTCAGTTTCAAACCTGTTGGTGGTTGATTATTGAGAGAACTGATTCATTTTTGAATCCATAACTTTCCTATCGCACCTGGGCAGTGAAAATAGAGCGACACTGTGTTTTTCTGAGTCTCTGTCCTTTGACTGTTACTTGCTCGTCGCGGTCTGTTCATTAGTAGACTGCGACATCGTCGCAGATCTCGTGCAGGTAACCTGCGATGTCGCATTGTCTGCAAAAACAGAGTGCGCCTATCTGTCGAGACTCAGCATACAGGCATCCATCCTCTTGTTTGACAGTCTGAGCCTTGTTTTGATGTATGAACTCCCTCTATGCTGCGAGATTCAGCTAGAGACCCCAGTGTTTGGTATTTTGTTTGGATTTGTATTGGGTCCCATTCTAACAAGTTTCAGCTTGGTAGTAATGGATACTTTGGTTCCCCCATCTTCATCCACTTGACCTTCTTATCCCTCCTATCCTCACCTTATCTGATCTTTCCACTAGATTTGATCCCAAACCTCTTTTTGCACATGTTATTTGGCTTGTTTGTATTGGTTTTTGGGTCTTTTTAGATTTGGATTCATGTTTGGCCCTTTGAGTAAAAACTAGTGTTTTGCTTGCATTTTTAAGCAAAATGGGTTCTATTTTTGAAAAAAAATTCCCCCTCATGGCCGGGGGGGGGGGCATGAATCGTGCATTCTTCAGTCGTTTTGACCCATCTTAAGGTTTTGAGATCAGTTTCGGTTTGGCATGACTAGCTTGTTTTAAAGACATGAAGAGTGTGGGATATCCATGTCTTTTTGAGCTTCTCTTTCTTGGGTTATGCATCTTGTTTCCCTTACATGCTGAGCTATTCAATCATTTTTGGGAAAGATTGGTTCTTTGTATCCACTTTAGTTCAAAGAAAAGCTTGATTTTGTCACTTTTTTGCTATATTCATGAAATTGGAAAACATAAATATTCTTCTTGCTTTAATTTGATAATTTGAAATTCTTGGTCTCACACTCATAAGAAGAAGAAAGATTCATTTCAGATTTGTATGCATTTAAGTTAGATAAGATTGTTAAATGCTTTCCTTTGTCTTGATTTTGATTGGAAACATTAGTGGAATCCTTCTTCCTGTAGCTTAGATATGTCTTTTTCAAGTGTAAAAAGATAGGAAATGAGTTGTAATTATCACATTTGGTAGATTCTGAGTCTTTCTTGAGTATGTTTGACTTGTTTGGGTGCTTGCCATTTTCTTTGGGAATTTCTGAAAGATTAGAGTGTTGTAGATATCCTCTCACTTTCTGTATGAAAAGCGTTCAGTTATCAAGTTCCATTTTTGATATATGCATTTGAAAATTGAAAGTGCTTCATCATTTTGTCTTATACATTGTTAAGATTAAGCTGCATCTTTCATTTTCTTTATGCTTTTTGGCTGATTATTGCAGAAAGTTAGAATTATTGCACTCTAGGAAGGAATTCTTCTTTTCACTATTACTTAAGTACTTTTGGTTTGAAAGAAAGAAATATCTCTCCTTACCTTAAGTACTTTTGGTTTGAAAGAAAGAAATATCTCTCCTTACCTTAAGTAGTTTTCATTGAAAAGGAAAAGAAAATGTGCATTATCATGTAGTTGAGGATTGCATTATGTTTACATTTATGTACTCACCTCATGCATCCACCTAACCGTACAAGATAAAATTAACGCTAGCTTAGGTTAAAATCATTTAGCAACTTGTGTGTAAGTTAGAGACGTGTTCCGACGTTGTTAAGTGTGGCAGCTGTCGTTATTTGCCAGCACTGTAGTCCGGGGGTATTGTAGTCTTCCACGTACTTATCGGTATATCGAGCTCCTTCATGTACCCACCAAGTACCTGTTAAGTTTAAACCAAATAGACAAGCAAGATCTCTGATAGAAACACAATCACAAGATAACACACAATATATCCTGGGAAACCCTCATGGGGTAGAAAACCCAGTAAAGCTTTCCTCAATAAGATGATCAACCAAAATACAAGATGTGCTCCTTCTCCTTGACTCCTTAGCAGATCTCCTCAACTAGTGCGCACTCTTCCACAAGTGAGTGAATGATCTAATGAGGAGTTCACCTCCTCTATTTATACTTGAATCTCAACTGACTAAAAGACCTGTTGGGGCCGACCTCACCTGGAGAAGTCTAATAACCCCTAAAATGTAACTACAGGGCCGACCCACATATGGTGGGTCTAATAACCCTAGTTAATATTAATCATCGGAGGAATAAACATCTCCGGATACATAATAGGATTGCCTCGGAGGAATGAAACATCTCCGGAATAATAAAGTACAAATATAATATTCTTTGAAGTTACAATATTCAACACTCCCCCTTAACGAGAAGGATATTATAACAGCATCTGCAGGAGCAAGGAGTCACCACACATGATACATCTATAAATCATCGGAAGCTTTCTTCAATCTGTCCTCATCAGTAACTCAAACAGTTACTGGTACATCACTGTCAACATCAACATCACGATCAGCAGCATCGTCACCATATGATCAGCAGCATCATCATCACACGATCAGCAGCATCGTCATCATATGATCAGCAGCATCGTCATCACACGATCAGCAGCATCGTCATCACACGATCAGCAGCATCGTCATCACACGATCAGCAGCATCGTCATCACACGATCAGCAGCATCGTCATCACACGATCAGCAGCATCGTCATCACACGATCAGCAGCATCGTCATCACACGATCAGCAGCATCGTCATCACACGATCAGCAGCATCGTCATCACACGATCAGCAGCATCGTCATCATCAGCAGCACAAGTATCCTACCGATACCTCATCAATACTCTTTCTCGGAGACCATTCGTCTACGGATCAATTCAGGGACCGAAGTCCGGGGATGATACAATCCCCATCACGTACATTTTGAACTATCAGTTCCGGGATGATGCAATCCCCTATCACGTACATTTTGAACTATCAGTTCCGGGATGATGCAATCCCCATCACGTACATTTTGAACTATCAGTTCCGGGATGATGCAATCCCCTATCACGTACATTTTGAACTATCAGTTCCGGGATGATGCAATCCCCATCACGTACATTTTGAACTATCAGTTCCGGGATGATGCAATCCCCATCACGTACATTTTGAACTATCAGTTCCGGGATGATGCAATCCCCATCACGTACATTTTGAACTATCAGTTCCGGGATGATGCAATCCCCATCACGTACATTTTGAACTATCAGTTCCGGGATGATGCAATCCCCATCACGTACATTTTGAACTATCAGTTCCGGGATGATGCAATCCCTATCACGTACATTTTGAACTATCAGTTCCGGGATGATGCAATCCCCATCACGTACATTTTGAACCGAGGTCCAGGGACGATGCAGTCCTATCCTCTATTCTCGGAGACCTCACGTCTACGGCTCTCTTTAGGACTGAAAGTCCAGGGATGATCCAATCCCCTCAACTGTCCACTAAGGACTTCATTCTCGGAGACCTCACGTCTACGGCTCTCTTTAGGACTGAAAGTCCAGGGATGATCCAATCCCCTCAACTGTCCACTAAGGACTTCATTCTTGGAGACCTCACGTCTACGGCTCCTTTTAGGACTGAAAGTCCAGGGATGATCCAATCCCCTCAACTGTCCACTAAGGACTTCATTCTCGGAGACCTCACGTCTACGGCTCTCTTTAGGACTGAAAGTCCAGGGATGATCCAATCCCCTCAACTGTCCACTAAGGACTTCATTCTCGGAGACCTCTCGTCTACGGCTCCTTTTAGGACTGAAAGTCCAGGGATGATCCAATCCCCTCAACTGTATCCACATCTATACAGGTACAATCATGTAACACATCAAAACATGTAAACATCACATCAAATCATGTGTACATCAAAACATGTGTACATCAAAACATGTATACATCACATCAAAACATGTGTACATCAAAACATGTATACATCACCACATCAAAACATGTGTACATCAAAACATGTATACATCACATCAAAACATGTGTACATCAAAACATGTATACATCACATCAAAACATGTGTATATCAAAACATGTATACATCACATCAAAACATGTGTATATCAAAACATGTATACATCACTAATCAACACATGTACACATCACATCAAAACATGTGTACATCACAATATGTATACATCACTAATCAACACATGTACATCACAATATGTATACATCACTAATCAACATATGTACACATCACATCAAAACATGTGTACATCACAATATGTATACATCACTAATCAACACATGTACATCACAATATGTATACATCACTAATCAACACATGTACACATCACATCAAAACATGTGTACATCACTAGCATGTATATCAGACATAAACAATATGTAAAAGCTCTAAATCTAAATAATTGTAAGTAGCTAACAAAACAGAAAAATAAGCGACAGAAATACTATACTACTCCCCCTTTCGAGGAGGGTCCTTCTGGACTATACCAAGCTTGTCTCGGAAGTACTCAAACTTCACTCGAGACAGAGGTTTAGTCAAGATATCAGCAACCTGATCCTCAGTGCTTATATACTCGAGCTTGATGGCTCCTCTCTGCACCATGTCTCGTATATAGAAGTAACGGATCTCAATGTGTTTTGACTTATCATGGAACACAGGATTTTCAGTCATCTTAATGCAGCTTTGATTATCACACATAATCACAGTGGGATCCATTTCTAAGTCAAAGATTCCAGATAAGAGTTTCCGAAGCCACACCGCTTCACAGCTGGCAGAGCAAGCAGCTATATATTCTGCTTCAGCGGTACTGAGGGCCACACTAGATTGTTTCTTGCTGAACCAGGAGATCATGGCAGATCCAAGACCATAACATCCACCTGAAGTACTTTTTCTGTCTGAGACACTACCTGCCCAATCAGAATCTGAGAAACCATGCAACTTGAGTTCACTGTCTCCAAGATAGTAAAGGCCAAAGTCCACTGTACCTTTTAGGTACCTCATGATATGCTTTGCAGCTATAAGGTGAACCTTTCTAGGTTCTACTTGAAACTGACTTAGGGTATTTACAGCAAAGCATATATCAGGCCTAGTATTTGTTAAGTACATCAGTGATCCAATGATCTGTCTATATAGGGTTATGTCCACTAGTTCTGAAGAATCATTAGCCAGCAGTTTTAGGTTGGAGTCCATGGGAGTGGCCATAGATTTACATTCCAACATATCAAATCTTTTGAGGATCTCCACAGTATACTTACCTTGATTTAGAAAGATCCCTTTTGGCTCTTGCCACACTTCTAGGCCTAAGAAGTAGTGCATTAATCCGAGATCTTTCATTTCGAATTCTGAAGAAAGCTTCTTCTTGCTTTCAATGATTTGTTTCTCATTTCCTGTTAGAAATAGATCATCTACATATAATAGCAATATAACAGGTTCATCATTCATTACTTTAAGATAGAGATTGGGGTCAGCTTTACTTTTGGTAAAGCCCATGCTTAATAAGAAACTGTCAATTCTTCCATACCAAGCTCTGGGAGCTTGCTTCAAACCATATAATGCCTTCTTCAGTTTGCATACATGGGTCCTTCCGTCTTTGACCTCAAAACCTTGAGGTTGTTCTATGTATACTTCTTCTTCAATTTCACCATTCAGGAAGGCTGTCTTAACATCCATTTGATGCAATTTCCATTTCATCATGGATGCAAGTGCCATGATAGTTCTAATTGAAGTATACCTAGCGACAGGTGCAAATGTTTCTTCATAGTCAATTCCTTCCTTCTGAGAGAATCCTCTGGCAACAAATCTTGCCTTGTATTTTTCAATGCTACCATCTGCAGCATGTTTTATTTTGAAAATCCATTTGGAAGAAACCACACTTTTATCTTTGGGTTTGGGGACTATATCCCAAACATCATTTTTCATTATTGACTGATATTCTTCTGTCATTGCTTCTACCCATTCTTTCTTCTGAGCTGCCTCTTCATAGTTGGTAGGTAGTTGATCCACAAAATCACACATCAAGGCCATATAGTTGGACACTAGTTTTGGTTTCTTCCTTTCTCTAGTAGAGCCTTCGGGAGCACCATATCTTTCAGCTCCTTGAATAATATCTCTAGCCCATGCTGGTCTTCTTTTCCTAGAAAAATCTGCTACAGGAGGTTCTTGAGGTTCCAACATGTCATGATCCTCTGATGTAACTTCTTTAGGGACAAGAACAGTCTCTGAGATTTTGGGAGATGTATCTTCTTCATAAACTTCTTCAAGTTGACACTTTCTGGATTTCTTGAGAGCTGCTTCCTCATCAAAGGTTACATCTCTACTTATTTCTATATGATGGAAACCTGGTATGTATATTCTGAAGGCTTTGGAAGTTTCACAATAACCAACAAACATTCCCTTCTTACCTGAGGGATCCAACTTGGTTCTCTTTTCTTTTGGAATGTGGATGTACACAGGACACCCAAATATTTTAAGATGGCTTACTTCAGGCTTCTTACCTGTAAACACTTCTTCTGGAGTTTTGAATTCAAGAGCACTGTGAGATAATCTATTTTGCACATAGACTGCTGTCTTGGCTGCTTCAGCCCATAGATACATGGGAAGATCCTGGTCATGTATCATAGTCTTCACAGCTTCCATGATGGTTCTATTTTTTCTTTCTGCAACCCCATTTTGTTGGGGATTGTAGGGAGTGGTTAACTCTCTCTTGATTCCAGCTTCTTTACAAAATTCTTCAAACTCTTTTGAAGTATATTCTCCACCATTGTCTGTCCTGAGAATCTTGATTTTCTTATCTGAGAGATTCTCTATTAAGGCTTTGAATTCTTTGAACTTTCCAAAGACTTCATTCTTACCTTTTAGAAAGTAGATCCAAGTTTTCCTTGAATGATCATCAATGAATGAAAGATAGTATTCAAAACCACTTAGAGAGGTGGTGGGCATTGGACCACATACATCTGAGTGTATTAACTCCAAGATACCCTTAGTCTTTGTTTCACTCTTCGGAAAGGGGTTCTTGACATTCTTTCCTTTCTTACATCCTTTACATGAGCCATCATGATCAACCTTTAAGTCTGGTAGTCCTATGACCACCTTGCTTACATAAGGTAAGGCTTTGTAGTTGATGTGAGCTAGTCTTCTATGCCATAGCTCACTGGGGCTGGATGTTTCATGAACAAGAGCAGCTTCCGGATAACCCTTGAGTTTATATAAACCTCCTTCCTCTTCACCAATAACAATTGCATCCTTAATGGTTTTGCCTTTGGACCACATTAACACTTGTCCATCAATGAAAGCAACTCTGAAGCCTTTCTTGTCCAAAGCTGAGATTGAAAGCAAATTCTTCTTCAATCCTGGAACATATAGAACTTCCTTCATCTTCATGGGAGTTCCAGAATCGAGTTTGTAGTTTGCTTCACCAATTCCCTTAATGGGATATTGATAGTCATCTCCTAGAGATACCTTTTGGGGAGAAGTCTTTTCTTCAAGTTTTGAGAGAGTCCTTTTCTGTCCTGTCATGTGCTTTGAAGCACCACTGTCAATAAGCCATGTACCTTCTTCAGGGGTTATGGATCCAGAGAGTGCGGAGAAGAGAACATATTCTTCTGCATCTTCTTCTGTATTTCTCCTTGTCCTTCTTTTGGAGAAGGTCCTTTCTTCTTCCTCCCTTTCATCTCTAGGCCTTTTATTGTGAGACCTTTCTTCCTCAACTTCTTCTTCTTCACTGTCATCTTCTGCAAGATGTGCTTGGTGTCTTTTGTAGTAAGAACCCTTCTTCTTTTGTAGAGGACAATCTTTAGCAATGTGTCCTAATTTGTGGCAAGAATAGCACTGGAAGGAAGAGTAATCCCTTCTTTGAGTGGATCCTCTTTTCTTCTGAAATCTGTGAGGAGGATGAGACTCCTTGTGATTACCCTTCTTGGAGTAGGAATGACTCCTTCTTCTTTTGGTGTGTGTGGCCAAGGCTTGGTCATCTTCTTTGAGTAGGGATTCTCTATTTGCAACCCTAGCCTCCTCTTGCACACAATCCTCCCAAACTACATCAAACTTCATACTTTCTTTTCTGGCACACATAGTTTGAATGAATGACTCCCAAGGTCTAGTGAGACCATTTAGAGCTGTCATCACAAGTTCATCCTCATCAAGAGTATCACCAATGGCATCTAGTTGCTCTTTGATTAGAGAGACTCTTGAGAAGTAGTCTTGAATGGATTCTCCTTTGTGCATCTTGGTACTCTTCAACTGAGTCCTTAGATTCATCTTCCTATTGATGTTCTTCCCTTCATACATTCTTCCTAGGGCATCATACATTTCTTTTGGAGTCTTCTTGGAAGCCACTTGGGGAATCAAGTGGTCTTTAATAGAATCTGCTATGATTCTCTTTGCCCTAATCAAATCCTTCCTGTGTTTTCTTTTGGCTTCATCTTCTTCTGGTTCTGCAACTTCCTCCTTGATATAATGAGCAAGATCATTCTCTTCAAGAATGAGACCAATTCTGTATTTCCATGCCCGGAAATTTTCTATGCCTTCTAGCTTGTCTTCAAGCTTAGTATTAGGAGCCATCTTCTCTTGGGGGAGTCCAAGAGACAGAGTAGACTAACTTGGAAAGTTACTTTTCACTTTTTCGGAAATTGAAACAGAAATTTATCGCACTTTTGGTAGAATTAGGGTTTGCAATTCCCGGAGATCTACCCAACCAAAAAGTTCGATCTATAGCTTAAAAGAATGCTCTTGATAAAGGCTATCCAACCATGTAAACAGAAATAAAAAATTCCAACTTTTTTCTGAAACCAAAAACTGACGTATCGCACTTTTGGTAGAATTAGGGTTTGCAATTCCCGGAGTTCTACCCAACCAAAAAGTTCGATCTAGGGCTTAAAAGAAAGGTATTGATGAGGGCTATCCAGCCATGCAACCAAAAATCAATAATACTAACTTTGGGCTGAAAACCCTAACTTCACCAAAGAGAGAGAGAGATGATCTTACCTTGTGAAAGATGTCCTATTCAGTCTAGCTCTGATACCATGTTAAGTTTAAACCAAATAGACAAGCAAGATCTCTGATAGAAACACAATCACAAGATAACACACAATATATCCTGGGAAACCCTCATGGGGTAGAAAACCCAGTAAAGCTTTCCTCAATAAGATGATCAACCAAAATACAAGATGTGCTCCTTCTCCTTGACTCCTTAGCAGATCTCCTCAACTAGTGCGCACTCTTCCACAAGTGAGTGAATGATCTAATGAGGAGTTCACCTCCTCTATTTATACTTGAATCTCAACTGACTAAAAGACCTGTTGGGGCCGACCTCACCTGGAGAAGTCTAATAACCCCTAAAATGTAACTACAGGGCCGACCCACATATGGTGGGTCTAATAACCCTAGTTAATATTAATCATCGGAGGAATAAACATCTCCGGATACATAATAGGATTGCCTCGGAGGAATGAAACATCTCCGGAATAATAAAGTACAAATATAATATTCTTTGAAGTTACAATATTCAACAGTACCATAATCTGTACTTGGCGTATATCGAAGGGTGTGTCACGTACTCGGTAGTATATCGGAAGGTCTCGTGCCAACGACTGTGCATTAGACAGCACCACTACGGATTTGAGCTCCCACGTACCTTGCGTATATCAGGAGACACCATTAGGATTCCTGAAACCAATCGAGTTAACCATTTGGCCGTCTTGGCAAAGCAATACACCGAGAACAACACTCGGGGAGATTTGCACACACGTATTGTCCAGGTAATCGGGTATGCATGCAAGGGTATGGTCCCAATCCTCCTTGTCACGTCATATTGTTGGACCCTGCAGTATATAGCAGTTTGTAATGCCTTGATAATCCCGTGAGGTTCCAGACTTTGAATCCACTCCTATTCACACAGTTTGCTTGTTGCTTTTAGACTTGAGTAGTGCTTGACTTGTATGGTACTTTAGAGACCCTTAGGAAGTCTAGATATGGAAGACTCTTTCGGGACTACCAACCAAGAGGCACCTTTCCAAGGTATGCCATTTGTTATTCTCCCTTGTGGAACTGTTGGTCCTCCCTTTATGGCTACGTTGAGTCTTCTTGTATTGACGATAGGATTACCAGTATGTTTATTCTCCAATCCGGTTACGCCAAGTGCACCAATCGTTTCGGACCTAGGTCCTTCACCACATGAGCGTCAATCTCATGATGACCCTTCTCCTTCTCCATCGAAAGTTGAATCAGCTTCCATCTCTTCCTCTTCTCCTACTGAAAACTCTGATGTTAGTAAGAAGGATGGTGTGAAGAAGAAGAAAGGGAATATTAAGAAGAAGAAAGATAAGAAAGAGACCAAGTGTCAACCATCTGCCTCTAATGGCACTCATTCTATAAGAACACCTCGTAAGCCAAAGTTCCCTTGCAAACTTTGCAAGGGTGATCACCTTCTCAAGAATTGTCCTGGTCTTTCCCATGTGTCAGAAGTGTGGTCTAAAAACCCCAAACCGCTTGTATCGTCAACCTCTGACCATCATGTTGATGATACTCCCTCGACCAGTGACCCATTGGTGAAGGGTCGGAAGGGCAGAGCTACAGACCCTTGTTGGATATGCAAGGGCTTGAATCGTACTTACCTTTGTCCAAGAATGGATGAAGCTTCACGGTGGTTGGAAGATATTACTAGTTCTCAATAGATGCTTCCAACAAGCGATAGTAAGTTGTCCCTCGATCCCCCACTAGTTGACCAAGTGATCAATTCAGTTTCATCTGTAATTGGTCCCACTCTTCCTTCCGAGAGTGAAGTGATCGAGTCGTTGTCATCTCCTCTCGATCCCGCCCTTTCATTGGAGAAAGTCCAGACTGAAGTAGTCACCATGACACAATCTTCGTCTCATTCTTATCTTCCAAGTGAGAGTGAATTGGAAACCATTAATGTTTTCCTAGTCAGTTCAGAATGTCCTAGGCAAGGGGAAACCCTGTCTGTGTCTATAGGACCCCCTCCAAGTACTGAGGTCATTTCCTTTGATTGGAATGGTCTAATAGAATCTCGTCTTCCTTCAAGTATTCCTTTTCAAATATATGTAGTAGTTTTTGATAAAGAAATCTTTCGTATGATAGTTGATGAGGGAGCTTCTGTTAGTATTTTATCCTCAACTGGTTGGCAAGCTATAGGTTCGCCTCAACTTGTGCCAGTCACTGACCATATTTTGGCTTTTAATAGAAGGCCTACTGGACCTTTAGGGATTCTCCCGCAGTTACCTATCACATTGAGAGGTAAAACTATTTATGTTGATGTCATGGTTGTCCAAAGTCCTTTAGATTTCAATATGCTCCTTGGACGTGATTATGTCTATGCTATGAAAGCTGTAGTGTCCACGCTCTTTCGAGTGATGTATTTTCCTCATCATGGGAATATTGTGACCATTGATCAGCTTTCCTTCGTGACACCCACTCATCATATGACTCCTAGTCATCAGACTTCCCTGAATGTTCCACATGTCTTAGTGGTTTTTTCCCCCTAAGGATGGGGGGTACGAGCATAGTTTATGTTTTGTTTCAAGCTCGTTAAAAAATGAAACCAACCTCCAAGCAAAGTTTCTCTTTGATTTCAAGCTTGCATAAAAATGAAACCGTTTCACATGAGCATAGTTCCCGTTCTATATCAGGCTCGTTAAAAAATAAAATAGGTTCCTATGAGCACGGTTTATGTTATGTTTCAAGCTCGTTAAAAAATGAAACCAACCACCCTAGAATAGTTTACCTTTGGTTTCAAGCTTGCATAAAAATGAAACCAATCCACTAGAGCATAGTTTTATTCTATTTCAAGCTCGTTAAAAAATGAAATAGACCCCTATAAGCATAGTTTACCTTTGGTTTCAAGCTTGCAAAAAAATGAAACCAATCCACTAGAGCACAGTTTTATTCCATTTCAAGCTCGTTAAAAAATAAGATGGCCCTCCTCGAGCATAGTTTTATTCCATTTCAAGCTCGTTAAAAAATAAGATGGGCCTCCTCAAGCATAGTTATTGTCTATTTCAAGCTTGTGTAAAAATGAAATAGATCTCCCTCCCATTGGTTCGAGTCTCTCACTAGAGTTAGAATTTGAACCTTCATTTCATTTGATTCTCATTTTCCCCCCCTTGGTGAACATTTTCATATTAGTAGCCAGGTTGGTAGTTGGGTTAGCAAGCATCATTTTTAGACGAAATGAAGCTTGGGGGGCATGCCACATGTCGTACCATCAACAATCATGTTGAAGGAACACTACCATGTTAAGCCGCTAGCAATCACATTGGGGGCATTTACCAACCTTTGGGCATCATGTTGGGAAGGAACCCATCAATGGACCTTAACCATGAGCATAGTTTCCATTCTATGTCAAGCTCATTAAAAAATGAAACAGGTTCCCGCGAGTAGAGTTCTAATCTTGTGTCAAGCTCATTAAAAAATGAAACAACTCATTTTTCATTGAGTTGAGTCTTCCCATTGACTTAGTACCTGAACCTTCTTTTCACCCGCCTATGCCTTAGGCGGATGAAATGAAGCTTGGGGGCATGTCTTCAACCTCTGGAAGTTACGTTGAAGTCAACACGATCTCCTCTCCACACCACGTTGGAGCTAAGTCACTTACTTCTAGCAATCATGCTGGGGGCACACACCAACCTCTGGATGCCATGTTGGGAAAAAGTCCACCATTGGGAACATTTTTAAGCATACTTTCCTTTTTTAGATTTCGAGCTCATTAAACCATGAAAATTATTCCGAGCATAGTTCATTTTCTGTTACAAGCTCATTAAAAAAAATGAAGCAGACATCATGAGCATTCTTCCAACCTATCTTCGAGCTCGTTAAAAACAGTAAGATGGTGTTGAGCTTACTTTTCACCTTTTTCGTGCTCTTGTTAAAACATGAAAAGTGGTTTGAGCTTAGTTTTTACTTTTTCGTACTCTGGTTCAAACATGAAAAAGATTCTGAGTGCTTTTGATACCATTATCATGCTCCTTAAAAATTTGAGTAAAAAAGTGTGTCTAACGAGTATAGGTTTATCACTTTATCCGGCCTCGTTAGACTATTTACGGAAAAAGAACTATGTCGAGTTTACTTTTTCCTTTGTCGTACTCGGTCATCAACCATGACAAAGTTGTTCATGGAGTCCTTTTTAAGCTCTTTTCAGATTCCCTAAATAGGAAAATATTGCCAAGCGAACTTGATGCTTTCATGCTTGTAAAAGCATTTGAATGATCGTCTTTCTGGTGATAGTTTACCCCTTTTTCGGACCAGGAAGCACTATTTACGAAAAAGGAATACTCCAACCAACCATGGCTGGAAGAGTCCTCTCCCGCGTTGTTTTACCCTTTTTTGGGTGATGAGGCTAACTTTACGAAAAAGGACCGTTGGAATCTCCTTTAGTTCTTTTCAGACTCTTTAAACATGAAATGACACCGAGTTTTTGTTCTCTGGACTCGTTAAATTTTAAACATTGAAGGGCCCATTATGGGATGAACCCCTCTCTTCCTAGGTTCTTGAAACATTTAGGATTGGACTCATCTATGAGATGAGCTAGACCGAGCATCTGGTTACCCTCATCAAGATTGTTAAAAAACAAGTGAGGCACTCATCATTCATGATGGGAAAAAGGAAAGTGTTTGTGTTACATACCTTAGCGGCAGTATATAGTCGTTCTTGAACATGGCACTCATTTGCATTGCATATAGTACTTGGGTCATCTGTTTGTCTATGAGTCCCTGCTTACTTTCTGAGTCTTGTTACTCTTCTGAGTCATTCGGAAAAAGCTCCAATCATCAGTTGCATTAGAAGTTTGCATCATTCTCATGTCAATACTTCCAAGTCATGCCATGCCCATGTTCAAGAACACATTCATCACTCATCATTTTGCAGTCAGTACACACGTCGTCATGCCGTTGTAAATTTGAGTCAGTGTCACATGTTATTGTACCATCCGATCCACTCTACACATCTTTCGTCGTGTTTCGTGTCGATTGATGGGGGATTCATTATGGTCCTCCTTCGATAGATTCATCCTTGTCGACTTCAACTCATCATCCAAGGATTGAATCTAGAAACCAGTCAAGTACCTTGGTCCTGCATGCCTCAATGGTAGGTCACCTTGCTTTCATCATGAGTTTACATCATTGACTCCTGATTGAAAGATTTCATCTTGCGTTCGATGCCAACTCATTTATTCACGCTTGATGATATGTACTGTGATAGCTTGGGAATCATTGACATTAATGGTGATCTCCCTCACACTTGTTAACGGTTTACATCAAGGACTGGTAATCAAGTGGTTTCTACCATGTTCAACGTCAAGACATTTGTAATCACATGGATAGATTCGTATCATTGTAGGTTCAGCTTGAAGACCCCGGGGAGTCATGTTTTACCCAGGTTGCAATGGAGTTTGTATTGAGTCATATTACACGGATCCACTTTTGTATTGGTCCTGGCTGTGTTATCATCTCATCATGGATCTACCCTTGTGTATAGTAGCCATGATTGTGTTCAGTTGGTCATTACTCCCATGGATCTGCAATGTATTGGTCGACAGCCATGTTGTACTACATATGAGATTGTCAGTTCATAGTCAGTTGTACTGCACCAGCGTCTTTCATCCGACAAGTCTTTTACCATTTTTTCTATCAAATAATTTCACCTGTCTCATTCCGCCAGCTTCATGCTTTGGGGGGCATTCTGTTACACCAAAATTTCGTCACCCTTGTGCAAGTGTCACAAGTGTAGCAAGTGTTGCAAGTGTCGTCGTCATCACCTAGTGTCGTCATCATGACCGTTGCAACTAACGTCATTATGACCAAGTGTTGTCATCATGACCGTTGTGATAATGTTGTCATCTTGACCATTGTGTATACATCCCTGAAGTCATCTGGACCAAGTATTCATTTGAGAGGATTTGTACTCAGTTTGTACAACCTTTTGAGAGGTCGTCGCAGGTTGCACACTAGCAACATGCGACGTCGCAGGTTGCTCCATAGCAAGGTGCGACGAGGTATGTTAATGGAAAAAAATAGCCATTTAGAGATCTTTCTCGAAGCTTTCTCATTTGGGGGCTTATCCCTGATCTCTTGGAGAGTTGGTACTCAACCCCTAACTCATTGGGAAGATACCCTATCTCTCTCCTACCATCTCTTAACCTATCCTATCCATAATCTCATCCACTTAGTCCTATATATGTGAGGCTCACTCCCATACCAAAGGGAGGAAGACTATGGTATCTACATGCTAGTGAAATCTCTCTTGGACACTTTCCCTCACCTCTTGGAGTCTCTCATGCTTACTTGGAAGGGCTTGGCAATTGGCTTGTATGGATAAGGGCTGCTACGTTAAGTCATTGGTTGTAGTTCTATATCTCTATCATGTACTCCTCTATTTACAGTAATAGAAATGCTTTCCACCAATATTGTCTCTTATGTATGATGATGTTGTGTTGTTTACCTGCTTAACTGTTTACATAGATCTCTTATTGTATAGATTCTCTTTACTCATTTCTCTTTTCTGTGTCTTGACAGGTCTTGCAGCTTGGATCTGATGACCGTGGGAGGTGGAGCAACATAGTGGGAGAAAGGATAGCGAATCAAAGAGGTAAGACATCTAGCACTTGATCCTTAAGTAGATCTAGGAAACACATTTGTAGTATTTTTTATTTGTTCTAGACTCGCATTGAGCTAGGGAGATCTGGCTCACCTCCAATCGAGTGGATTGTCCATCAACAAGAATCAAGTACCAGTAGGGGAATCTTGATGCTCTGCCTCACCATGGATTAGTCAAATTGATCATCTGTGATACCTTGACAAGAGAGTGCACCTCCTTGACTTGGGAGATGTTCTTGAAACCAATCAAGTAGAGATACAAGTCTTCCATAGAAAAGAACAAGTACCTACTGAAGAGAAAACAACGCCACGGGCGAAGAAATCGGAGATACAAGCAACGCAAGAGGCAAAAATGTCTCAGAAGAAGACCCAATCCATAGGAAACCCAAAGAAAAATGGTCACATTTCTCAAAGGAGTAGAGCTAATAACGGAAGAGTGATAATCAAGGATGAAGAAGAAG
Source organism: Larix kaempferi (assembly GCA_027924585.1). Classification (NCBI taxonomy): domain Eukaryota; kingdom Viridiplantae; phylum Streptophyta; class Pinopsida; order Pinales; family Pinaceae; genus Larix; species Larix kaempferi. The sequence continues at coordinate 955,175 of BSBM01000659.1, forward strand.
AACCTAGGGGGGATAAGGAAGAAGAAACAATTGTAGATTCCCTCCTCCACCTAAGAAATAAAGGAGAAATATCTTCCAACAAGAGAACCTTGCCAACTAGAAACCAAGAAAAACCTGAAAAGAAGAAGAAGTAGGAGGAACAGAAAATTGTGCAATATTCACTCTCATATACTGATTCTCCTTAGGAGCAGCGAGCCTCAGGATCAGACCATAAGGATGTAGAGGATATTTTTCTGGAAAAACAATGAGAAGAAAGGGGAATCTCTCTTGGGTAACAACAAGAAGTGGGGGAAATTTTTCCTGAAAACTAGCACCATGTAGAGCACACAGAAAATCAGGAATACATTCCTAGTTCTTCAGCAAGTGATAAAACATCCAACATAAGATTCCATGAGATGCTTAGTGAGAAATATGAAGAAATCATAAATATCCATAATCATCTCAAAGATATGGATCACAAAGTTTTGAAGCGGAAAAAGACTTCCCACACTATAGAGGCTCTAAAAGATTCTAATGCACAAGGGCATTAGGAGTATGAGATGCACCCCTTGGAGGAGAAGCTCCAAGTTGTTAAAATTCAGTATGCAGAAGAAAATAAAATCTAATCCTTAAAAGATATTTATAGGGGTGCAAAGCTGATCTAAAAGATGAAATAGGAGAGAAGGCCAAAGTAGAAGAGCAATGCAAGAAAATATTTAAAATAATGAAAGAGATCATATGTTGTAGGCCACCCTCAAGGGTATAATCAATCATTTCTTGAGATAAAGATGGTTATGATACTAGGTTAAGAGGTTATAGGTAGGACAATTAGAGAATTTAGATACTCCCAAAATCTTCATAGGGAGTTGGCGAGATAGGTAAGGACCAACTCAGTGTTAGAAAAATAGGATCGCGGAGCAATAACAATAAACAAGATGCAAATATAAATCACATAAACACAATACAAGAGAGACCCCAATATATGTTATTCACCCAATCTAGGATACGTCCACGGATAAATTTCCAATCCTTTTATTATACCATCCAACAAAATGAAGGAATACAACCCGCAGTACATCTACTACAATTTCCTCTTCACTCTCTCACAGTCTCTCTAACACAATCATAGAGATATTTACAATGCTACAATATAGATCCGTATTACAATGCCTTCCTTTTAAATAGTATTACCTATAAAATTAGTCACAGCAGATCTAATGAACAAGTAAATCAATCACAACAGATGAACATAGAAAATATGGTGCAAAACTGTGCAAAACATGCAGCAGTGCTCAATATCCCATAAAGGGTGAATGAATTACAATACAAACTGTCACAATGACTGAGCAATTTGAATTGCCTAAGGAGGTCATTCGAATCACTAAATGGAGTAGCTTGACTCCAACTAGGATTCCTCATCATCAATCAGTAGTGGTCATCAATGCACAAGAACCAGTCATCCAGGTGTCAATCTGAGTCTAACTGAGTGTAACAAGTGTAACTGAAGTGTGTAGCACTGATTAAGGGAAGGAGGCTCAGTGGGGGGCGCATGGGAGGCTAACTGAAGTCAGAACAAGTCATCTAGTCAATCTGGAGGTCCAACGGAAGTGAAATAGTCAATCAGGAGTGAAACTAGCCTCAAATTAGGGAGAATCGGAGCTAACTGAGTGTAACTGAAGTGGAACTGCAATGGTAGGTGAACAAGTACGCCCTTCTCTGGCAGTAGGTGAGAAGTGGGCACCTTTCAGGCTAGGAGGGCTAAAACTCTGAAGTAAGTGGCTCCCGGGTGCTAGAAAAAGGTGGCTAAGGTGCTGGAGGCATCAACCTGGTGACTGGGATGCATGCAAAGTGCATGCAAACCCTAGAATTTGCATGCAAACCCTAATTGCATGCAAGATCCTGAAAAAGATGATGTGGATATCTGAACACCCCCCCTCAAGATAGACTATGATGTGCAAAAAATAATGTGGGGCCCTGGTAACTAAGACCAAAGGTCACCCCAATACAATAATCCAAAAAATGCTAAAAATAAACTAAGTGAGGAAAGAGGGAAAACCTAGTGGGAAGAAAGCCCCCCCTCAAGCTAAAGCATAATAATGAATCAATCTGTCTCCACCATGATGGAACTCACCCATGTTGAGATATTGTAACTTCAAAGAATATTATATTTGTACTTTATTATTCCGGAGATGTTTCATTCCTCCGTGAAGATCTTATTGTATATCCGGAGATGTTTATTCCTCTGTCGGAATGTGGTAACTCGGGTTATTAGACTTCCCTAGTGGGGGTCGGCCCTGTATGTGTTATGTGGGTCAAAGGGTTATTAGACCACCCTAGAGGGGTCGGCCCAGTCAGTTGTAGTGGGGTATTTAACCCATTGGTTAAATACGAGCCTACGTGTACTTGTGTAAAAGATATGTCAGAGTAGTGTATAAATAGAGGAGGTGTGTTCCTTATTTGACGCACTCACTCACTTGAGGATAGCGCACTTGTGGAGGAGAGGTCTGCTATTGTGGAGGAGGAGATCATGTCTCAGGGTTTCATCTTTGTATATTGCTGATCATCTATATTGAGGAAGCTTTGCTGGGTTTTCTACCCCATGGGGGTTTCCCAGGATAAATCTCTGTCTCTTGTGTTTATGCTATGCTTGTTGTTTCTTCAGTGATCCTGTATATGCTATTATTGTGAAATGGAATGTAATGCTGCTATTTTTTGTCTTAGCATATTAAATCTTAACATGGTATCAGAGCTAACCTGAAGGAAGACAAGGTATGGCACTTACGACACTTGCTTTACTTATGACAATTTGAAGGTTAGGGTTTTACATAGCAAAAAACAGTCATCGTGGAACTTTCGCTATAAATCCATTTCTGCGAATTTTTAGGGTCTGAAACATTTACAGGTCGAAGATAACATCTGCAGGTACCTTGTGTCCAGAGGGCACCCTCAGATTCGTTGTACTTTATGAGTTATGATCAATACAAGTTAGGGTTTCTGCCTCTTCTAGATCTCAGTCAAAATCAGGTGACCTTGGAAAAAAAGTCATAACATGGGCTAGTAAGCTCCAAATGAAATTTTGTAAAAAGTGACAGGTAGTACACAGACTGTACTATCACAAGAAATGTTTTTAGAGGCTGAAGGTGAACCAGTGACACGTGGCACGCCGTACAAGTTCGCTCTCTTGTTTTATCCCATAAACAGGTCACGTTGCAACACTTGGCATAACTCTCTCTCAGAGAGTCCAATTGAGGTCAGACCTATCAGGATGGAAAGATAACAGGGTGAGATATCTCAAGAAAATTGTTCAGAGGCTGAAGTTCAAACAGTGACATGTGGCATGCCGTACAAGTTCGCTCTCCTGTTTTATCCCATAAACAGGTCACGTTGCGACACTTAGCATAACTCTCTCTCAGAAAATCCAATTGAGGTCAGACCTGTCAGGATGGAAAGATGACAGGTCAGGCTACTGCAAAAAAAATTTTCAGACCCTGTGGAGCAAAAATTTCAGAGTTATAGTAGAAACAATCAGGTGCATATTTCTGTCAAAACATAATTATTTTTGGAGCACCTTTATTCATGGCTTCCGGAATTTATGGTTTCGGAGAAAGTTAGAATTTTTGGAATCGGAGTCCACGGCTGAATGCTACTCAGGAAAATCAAAATTTAGAGACCAAGATCAAATTTTTTGGTTGGGTAGAAGACCAGGCTTGATCAAACCCTAGTTCGGGATTTTGATCAGAAAGATGGAAAATTAGGGCTTCAACAAAAGTTGGAATTTTTGAATTTTGTAACCATGGCTGGAAGCTCCTCAGAAAAATAAGAGTTTAGAGCCTTGGATCGAACCTTTTGATTGGACAGAAGGGTGGGATTTATCAAACCCTAGTTCGGGTTCCTGTCTAGAAGATCCAGAAGATTCGAAGGCAATTTTGAGGGGTAAAATTTTGGAGATTTCAAAATTGAAGAATGCTAGGTTGATCAACTCAGCAAGACACATTCTTCCATCCATTCAGAAGTGTGAAAGTCAAAGATTGAATTTTTAGGGTTTCTCTAGCAAACCCTAATCAAGCTCTAGATCAAGTTTCAGGGGGAGTTGAGGCTAAGGCCTTACATAAGAAGACTATAAGAAGTCTCGACAGGTATGACTTAAGAAGGTTCAGGTATGTCTTGAAATCTGATTCTTGATTAAGTTCATAATGTGTTTGTCTTCATATTATTTATTAGTACAATCTTGATCAATGTTAGAATTGTCTTATCACTCTAGTAACAGTATGAATGCATGTGAATGATCGAAGACATCCATTGATTAGGGCTATATGATTGTACTAATGCATTATGGTGTTGTGTGAGGTTGATGTTGTCTGCTAACAAGATACAGGTACATCACAAAAGACAAATCAAGTTCCATGACCATGACATCATGAAGACAATGACTCATCCATAATCTTTGTTTTACTTACGAGGTATGTTGTACATAACTAAGTAGGTATACTAATCCAGGTATGTTTTCCTATGTCATGTTAAAATCTTACCTTGTGTTAGGATCCCTTATATAAGTATGCTTGGTATGATTGATTATGCTTATTCATAAAGTTAGTAATCAAGGGTTTATGCATATTATGTCTCTTATCTTGGTTGATGATTTAACTAACTATGATCAAACAAGAATATGCATGAGTAAAAGAAGACTTCCTTGAAACCCTGAATACTAATGATCATTACTATACATATTCAAGATCATTTAGAATTAGAATGTTTTGATAATATTGAGAATATACTAATGAATGTATGTTTGTGTATGAGATCATGAGGATAACACTAGTGCACACTTGAGCATGCATAGTATATAAGAAGATCAAGCGGGAGGCAACCACACAAACATAAAAGATAAGTATTTGAGTTGTTATTTGAAATAGTAAATGATATTGTCTGTAATAGGTTGTATGCATATTTGTATTCCTATAATATATCATGCTGAGTGTAAACATTCATAGAGCATTGAACAGTATACTACTAATATGCATATGATTGGTAAGTTGGACAAACATTCCATTGTTGCTTGTCTAGAATGAAACCTCATTGCTGACATGCTGAGAGCTGTGCACACTCTCAATAGTATGTTCTAGTAGAGATGGAAGGCATCTAGATAGCCACTGTATGAATACAGGATATGGAAAGTGTTGTGCCAAAGTATTGGTCAAGATAGTTGCATAACTATGTATCTGTATGCATAATAGGTTATCATGTCAATATGATTTGATGATTATGAAGTATTACTAATTATGTACTTAATTTTGATTTGTAGGAAAGATCATGATGAATGATGAACACTGAACAAGCGATGGATGTTCAACAAAAGATTTACAAATCAAACACACTATAGAAGGCTTGTGGCTAGAAGATTCTCTTAGAAAGAGGAAGAGAATCATGATGAGATGTTTGATCCAAGTGGCTAGATAAGACCATTATCTTAATGGTGTAATTAAAGAAGAAGTGTGAATTAGATTCTGTATGGGTTCCCAAGATCGATAATCAATTGATGAGCTTAATGATCACCATGGGTGATGAGGATCTCAACCTTTGCTACAAGGTTGAATATTGTTTCTATACACAGATGACATGGATGCAAGAAGGAACTCACCACAGAGTTCGAATGATATTGAGGCTCATTAGACCCATCTAACGAGAGATGGCACAGATAGATATGCAGAAGATCATTCAATGAAAATGAAAGATCTCGGATTGATGCATTACTTCCTAGGTCTGGAAGTATGGCAAGGCTTAGAAGGAATCTTTCTCAACCAAGGAAAGTATGCTGAGAAATATTAAAAGGACTTGATGTGTTGGTATGGCCACTCTTGAAGTTGTTAGCAGATGACTCATCAGAGTTAGTGGATAGAACTCTGTACAGACAAAATATTGAGTCATTGATGTGTCTAACGAATACTAGGTCAGATATATGCTTTGTTGTGAACACCTTGAGTCAGTATCTAGTGGAAACTAGATGTGTTCACCTGATAAGCTGCAAATCATGTGATACGGTACCTAAAGGATACAATGGACTTTGATCTATGTTATCTTGGAGATCATGACTTCAGATGGCTACACAGATGTTGATTGGGTAGGAAGTGTATCAGACAGGAAGAGCACATCGAGAGGATGTTACTGTCTGGGATCAGCCATGATCTCATGGTTTAGAAGGAAGCAATATAGTGTGGCTCTTAGCACAAGCAGAATATATGGCTTCTTGCTCTGTTAAGTTATGAAACCGTATGGCTTCAGGATTGTTTGACTTAGAGATAGACCCAACTATGATCCTATGTGACAAACAGAGTTGTATCAAGATGGCAGACATTCTAGTGTTCCAAGATATGGTGCAGAAGGGAACCAAAAGTTTGAATTTGTAACAAGTTACCAATGTACCAACCAAACTTCTACCGATCCGATGTACTAACCAAACCTCTACCTCAAATAAAGTTTTCCGAGACAAACTTAATATAGTTCAGAAGGACCCTCCTCGAAAGGGGGAGTGATGTGATAACTCATGATGAGATTGCCTGCATCGACAGTGAGGTCGATGATGAGGATACCTATATTAGTGATTCCGACAGAGAGGTTGGTGGATGGTCCTTAGACAGGGTCAAAGGTGACAAGGGGATTGCATCATCCTTGAACATATGTTCTAAAGAGGAGCCGTAGATGTATGTCTTCGAGAATGAAGTCCTTGGTGGACATGATAGGATTGCATCATCCTCAAGAGAGCCGTAGACGTATGTCTTCGAGAATGAAGTTCTTGGTGAACATGTGAGGGGATTGGATCATCCCTGGACTTCAGTCCTAAAGAAGAGTCGTAGACGTATGTCTTCGAGAATGAAGTTCTTGGTGAACATGTGAGGGGATTGGATCATCCCTGGACTTCAGTCCTAAAGAAGAGCCATAGACGTATGTCTTCGAGAATGAAGTTCTTGGTGAACATGTGAGGGGATTGGATCATCCCTGGACTTCAGTCCTAAAGAAGAGCCGTAGATGTATGTCTTCGAGAATGAAGTTCTTGGTGAACATGTGAGGGGATTGGATCATCCCTGGACTTCAGTCCTAAAGAAGAGCCGTAGACGTATGTCTTCGAGAATGAAGTTCTTGGTGAACATGTGAGGGGATTGGATCATCCCTGGACTTCAGTCCTAAAGAAGATCCGTAGACATATGTCTTCGAGAATGAAGTTCTTGGTGAACATGTGAGGGGATTGGATCATCCCTAGACTTCAGTCCTAAAGAAGAGCCGTAGACATATGTCTTCGAGAATGAAGTTTTTGGTGAACATGTGAGGGGATTGGATCATCCCTGGACTTCAGTCCGAAAGAAGAGCCGTAGACGTATGTCTTCAAGAATGAAGTCCTTGGTGGACGGTTGAGGATTAAGTCATCCTTGGGCGTAGTCCTAAATGTACGGTGGATGATTAAGTCATCCTTGGACGTGGTCCTAAATGTACGGTGGAGGATTAAGTCATCCTTGGACGTGGTCCTAAATGTACGGTGGAGGATTAATTCATCCTTGGACGTGGTCCTAAATGTACGGTGGAGGATTAAGTCATCCTTGGACGTGGTCCTAAATGTACGGTGGAGGATTAAGCCATCCTTGGACGTGGTCCTAAATGTACGCTGGAGGATTAATCCATCCTTGGACGTGGTCCTAAATGTACGGTGGAGGATTAAGTCATCCTTGGACAAGGTCCTAAATGTATGGTTGAGGATTAAGTCATCCTTGGACGCGGTCCTAAATGTACGATAAGGATTGGATCATCCTTGGACTTTGGTCCTGTGAACTGAGCCGTAGACATGAGGTCTCCGAGAATTGATAGGACTGGATCGTCCCTGGACTTCGGTTCAAAAGGTACATGTTAGGACTGGATTGTCCCTGGACTTCAGTTCAAAAGGTACATGTTAGGACTGGATCGTCCCTGGACTTTGGTTCAAAAGGTACATGCTAGGACTGGATCGTCCCTGGACTTTGGTTCAAAAGGTACATGCTAGGACTGGATCATCCCTGGACTTCGGTTCAAAAGGTACATGACTGGATTGTATCATCCATGGACCTATGTCCTAAAGAGAGTGGGATTGATCATCCTGTAATATGATCGTGTGTGTTGTAGGATATGCTGCTATGTATTAGTGAGAATACATGCTTTTGCTGATAGATGTATTAGTGAGAATACATGCTATTGATGATAGATGTATTAGTGAGAATACATGCTTTTGATGATAGATGTATTAGTGAGAATACATGCTTTTGATAATAGATGTATTAGTGAGAATACATGTTTTTTTTATGATATATGTATTAGCAAGAATACATGTTTTGATGATAGATGTATTGGTGTGAATACAAATACAGATGATCCAGATGATGTAGATCGTGATGATCCAGATGCTGTAGACCAAGATGATCCAGATGCTGTAGATCGAGATGATCCAGATGCTGTAGATCGAGATGATTCTGATGTTGATAATCATATGATGATGATGCTGATGATCGTGAGGATCCAGATGTTGATGGTGTTATAGCTGTTCGAGTGCTGCAGAAGATAAAGACTCAGTACTGAAGATGTTGATGCTCCAGTATTGAAGATATTCCAGTAACTGCTTGAGTTACTGATGATGTTGAGAAAGCTTCCAATGATTTATAGATGTATCATGTATGATGTTGATGACTCCTTGCTCATGCAGATGCTGTTATAATATCCTTCTCGTTAAGGGGGAGTGTTGAGATATTGTAACTTCAAAGAATATTATATTTGTACTTTATTATTCCGAAGATGTTTCATTCCTCCGTGAAGATCTTATTGTATATCTAGAGATGTTTATTCCTCCGTTGGAATGTGGTAACTCAGGTTATTAGACTTCCCTAGTGGGGGTCGGCCCTGTATGTGTTATGTGGGTCAAAGGGTTATTAGACCACCCTAGAGGGGTCGGCCCAGTCAGTTGTAGTGGGGTATTTAACCCATTGGTTAAATATGAGCCTACGTGTACTTGTGTAAAAGATATGTCAGAGTAGTGTATAAATAGAGGAGGTGTGTTCCTCATTTGAGACACTCACTCACTTGAGGATAGCGCACTTGTGGAGGAGAGGTCTGCTATTGTGGAGGAGGAGATCATGTCTCAGGGTTTCATCTTTGTATATTGCTGATCATCTATATTGAGGAAGCTTTGCTGGGTTTTCTACCCCATGAGGGTTTCCCAGGATAAATCTCTGTCTCTTGTGTTTATGCTATGCTTGTTGTTTCTTTAGTGATCCTGTATATGCTATTATTGTGAAATGGAATGTAATGCTGCTATTTTCTGTCTTAGCATATTAAATCTTAACAACCCCCAACAGTGAATGGAGGTAAGAGAACTTCTTCTCAGTGAAGCTCTTGGTGAAGATGTCTGCAATTTGCTCATCAGTAGGGCAATATTGCAGAATGATGGTGCGGTCATGCACCAACTGTTGAATGTAATGCATATGAATCTCAATGTGTTTGGTCCTCTGCCGCTGAACTGGATCTGTGGAGATCTTGATAGCACTTTGATTGTCACAAAATAGGACAGTCAAAGTAGTGCCACCAAAACCAAACTCGGAAAGAATACCCTGCAACCAAACTGCCTGAATGCAGGCATTGACTGCCCCTCGATACTCTGCCTCTGCTGAAGAAAGTGCAATGGATACTTGCTTTTTTTTGGACCAGAAAATAGCACCATGACCAATCATGAAAACATAACCGGAAGTGGACTTCCGATCAATGCTATCACCTGCCCAATCTGAATCAGTAAAACCAATGAAATCAAGCTCAGAATCTGCAGCATAATGTATGCCAAACTGTCTCGTACCTTGCACATACTGCAAGATCTGCTTGGCTGCTCGCCAATGAAGCTCATGTGGCTTCTGCATATATCTTGACATGGCACTCACAGCATATGAGATATCAGGCCTTGAGTGTGTCAAATAAAGTAGTGAACCAATCAACTGTCGATACATACTGCAATCTACAAGCGGTGTAGAATCTCCCTCCTCAAGACTGATTCCTGAGAGGAATGGGAATGGGGCTGCCTTACATTCAGCCATATTAAACTTCAATAACAGGTCGGAAGCATATTTTTGCTGAGATATAGTGATCCCATCAAAATTTTGAGCTATCTCCAAGCCCAAAAAGTGACTCAGCAAGCCCAAATCGTCAAAAGCTAGATTTAAGGCAGTTTTTAGCTTGTTTATTAAAGTAAGAGTGCTACCAGTAATGAGAAGATCATCAACATAAAGTACAATAACCAACAAATTACCTTTAACTCGTTGAAGATACACATTCGGATCAGATTTGCATCTTTGGAAATTCTGAGAAAGAAGGAAGGAGTCCATCTTTGCGTACCAAGCTCTTGGGGCCTGTTTTAACCCATACAAAGATTTCTTCAATCTGCAAACCAATGATGGATCTGATGTATAACCCTCTGGCTGCTGCATATATACCTCTTCAGCAAGGTCTCCATGTAAAAATGCACTCTTCACATCCATGTGGTGCACTTCTTAGTGCTTGGATGCGGAAATAGCTAAAACAAGGCAGATGGAATCCATCTTTGCAACCGGTGCAAAAGTCTCAGTGTAGTCCACTCCTTGGACTTGGGAGAAACCTTTTGCCACCAACCTTGCTTTGTATTTGCTGATAGTGCCATCAGCATCAACTTTAGTATGGTAGACCCATTTACACTTCACTAATTTTCTTCCAGGTGGAAGAGAAACTAGCTCCCATGTGTTGTTCTTTTGAAGAGAACTGTACTCTTCATCCATGGCACTTTTACATCTCGGATCTCGATGAGCATAATAGTATGATGTAGGATCTGAACCATCCATCAAATAAAAAATCTCAGGAAGAAATGGATCAGCAATAGAAAGATCCATACCTGCTCTTTGAAAGTCTGCTCTTGTTCGTCTCGGATCAACAGGATTTCCAAGGTTCGAACCAACAGATTGAAGAGTGTTTTGGGCCCACTTTGGTAACTGAGGAGGATCATAATAGTCAGATTCCGAACATGATATGTCATGATCATCATATGCTTCTACAATATCAGAAATATCAGAACTCATACCTTCATTATCGCTGCACGGATCTTCTTCTGGTGATGGCGGTGAATCGGCAGTATTTTCCTCGACTAGTTACAATTCTTGAAGCAGTTCTTCAAATTGCACACTGTGCTCTATGAATATCTTTTTAGATCTGATATCCATGATTTTATATGCTTTTGATTCTTCCCCATATCCTATCAGTATGCACTCTGTACTTTGTGGATCCAAAGCTCGTCTCTTCTCGGAAGGAATTCTAGCCCATGTAGTAGAGCCAAAAACTCTCAAATTTGACACATCCGGTTTGTGACCAAAGAATGCTTCGAAAGGAGTCATACCTTTCACGGATGAATGTGGAACACGGTTCTGTATGTATGAAGCAACATTGATTGCTTCATCCCAAAGATTTGCAGCCAAACCTTTTGATTCAATCATGCATGTAGCCATCTCTTTCAGTGACCGATTTTTCCTTTCCGCTACACCGTTCTGCTGGGGTGTGTAGGGAACTGTATGTTGGATCTGAATTCCGCTTTGGACACAAAGTTGCAGCAACTCGGACTTAATATATTCTCCACCATTATCAGATCTAAGAGCTTTGATCTTTCTCTCAGTGGTGGTCTCAACAGAAGCCTTAAAATCCTTGAATTTTCCAAGCACTTCTGACTTGTTTTTGAGAAAGAATACCCATGTAAAGCGGGAAAAATCATTAATAAATGTCAAAACATACCTTGAACCATTTAATGACATATGCGGCAGTGGACCACTGATATCAGAATGGATTAATCCCAAAATTGTAGAAGCTCTGCTAGCTTTGCCGCGGTCGAATCTGTGCTCGGGGTGCTTCCCAATGATGCAACCAGTGCATATTCCCTTCGAGGAACGGAGTTGTGGAAGACCATCTACCATGGATTTGTTTGATAGCAGCAGAAAATATTTATAATTAAGATGTCCAAATATTTCATGCCAAAGCCTACTAACCTCATTACCATGTGTGCGAAGAGCAGTGGGCTTAGCAAGCAGAATAAAGTGTGAAAACTCATAGCATTTTGCAGTGTGGTTTGCCTTTCCAATTGCAACGAGTCTTCCACTTTTGATATCAGAAATTTCAACTGTATTAGGGCTGAATGTAACTTGCTTTGGTTCACCAGTGTGTGTCATTTGATACACAGAAAGAAGATTTGAAGCCAAGGAAGGCACATAGAGAACATTCTGAAAGCTTCCATGATCTACATGAATCGTACCTTTTCCCTTTGAAGAAATTTTTGAGTCATATCCCAAATGGATGGGGATGGAGCTGTTTGGATCAAATGAAGAAAAAGAATCAATATTTGCAGCCATATGATTCGATGCACTCGAATCTATCAAGAGTAGTGGGCTTTGAAACAGTTGCCATGAGTGCTTGTCCTTTTTCATGATCATCATTCCTATCCTTCTTCCTTGCACCGTCAGGAAGAGTTATGTTGTTGTTTTTCAAAAGGAGGGCCATTTGATCTATAGTCTTCTTCATACATGAACTTTCGGGATGAAAGCCACGGTTACAATAAGTACATTTAGATTTTTGGTTACCTTCTTTGCCCTTTTGCTTGGACTTCGAACTAGATGGTGCATCTGTTTGTTTGCCTTTCTCTTTTTGCTTGTGAGGCTCGAATTTGGGCTTCTCCTTCTTCTGCTTTCCTTTACCATTCGAGATCTTGGGTCCTTGAACATATAGGGCTGAATCTTTGGAGCTTATGGATCCCATTTGAATCAACTTGTCATGCTCTTTTGTGATGGACTTAATGAAGGCATTCAAGGTGGGTATCTTCCAATTCGGGGTAGTTAGCCTACCGGAATTGAAAGTAGAGACAAATACCGAATAATCTTTACCAAGCTTGCTGAGAATGGAGAGGATCAATTGATTATCCTCTTTGATAACTCCACTGTTCTTCAACTGCAAGTTCAAGTTCTTGAATTTTGTGAAGAATTCATTAATGGTCTCGAAATTCTCAGGACTAAGGCCAATCAATTCATTCTCTAATTGAAAAGCCCTAAGCTCGTCCTGCTTGCCAAATAGTGTTTCAAGTTGCTCCCATATAGATTTTGGAGTCTTCAATCCACTGAGATGGAAGTGAAGATCTTTGGAGATGGAGAGACAAAGAAGACCATAAGCTTCATCAAGCTTGTTGTAGTGTTTGGTTCTATCTGACAGATTGTTTGGCTCCAATTCAAGACCAAGAGTGACTCGGTAGTAACCTTTTGAACGTAATATGATCTCCATATCATCTTTCCAATCAAAATAATTGAATGGGGTGAGGATAGGCTTTGAAGAAGAGTATTCCATTGATAGGAGCGAGTGCACACTGATGTAGATGAGCTTGCATGCACAGTGTAGCGAATGCAAAAGATGGAGACAATAACCTGCAAATCACAGTAAAACAAAGAACAATGAGGTCGAACAATCCACCCGTTTAGAGTTGCATCACACCTGGGATTGGAGATCAAGCAATGTTGAATGGGTCCAATGTATCAGTTCCAGGAATTATGTGGAAACTCAGGCTTCTAGAGTGGTATTGGAAGTATTTTTAAGCTTTGCATGCACAGGAGCGAATGCCCTTGAGATAATTCATGCCAATGCCAAAACTTTTTGCAATTTTGAGCAATTCAGTCAAATATTCTTGTAAAAACACCTGTAGAAAGGAGATCTTGTCCCTACAATGGCTCTAATACCATGTAAAATTAGTCACAGCAGATCTAATGAACAAGTAAATCAATCACAACAGATGAACATAGAAAATATGGTGCAAAACTATGCAAAACATGTAGCAGTGCTCAATATCCCAGAAAGGGTGAATGAATTACAATACAAACTGTCACAATGACTGAGCAATTCGAATTGCCTAAGGAGGTCATTCGAATCACTGAATGGAGTAGCTTGAATCCAAATAGGAGTCCTCATCATCAATCAGTAGTGGTCATCAATGCACAAGAACCAGTCATCCAGGTGTCAATCTGAGTCTAACAAGTGTAACTGAAGTGTGTAGCACTGATTAAGGGAAGGAGGCTCAGTGGGGGGCGCATGGGAGGCTAACTGAAGTCAAAACAAGTCATCTAGTCAATCTGGAGGTCCAATGGAAGTGAAACAGTCAGTCAGGAGTGAAACTAGCCTCAAATCAGGGAGAATTGGAACTAACTGAGTGTAACTGAAGTGGAACTGCAGTGGTAGGTGAACAAGTGCGCCCTTCTCTGGCAGTAGGTGAGAAGTGGGTGCCTTTCAGGCTAGGAGGGCTAAAACTCTAAAGTAAGTGGCTCCCGAGTGCTAGAAAAAGGTGGCTAAGGTGATGGAGGCATCAACCTGGTGACTGGGATGCATGCAAAGTGCATGCAAACCCTAGAATTTGCATGCAAACCCTAATTGCATGCAAGATCCTGAAAAAGATGATGTGGATATCCGAACATTACCATGGGAAAATACTATGGAACACCCAATACCATGGGCTCGTAAATCACCCATTATTGATCAAGTCATGACTATCAAATTACAACATTTTACAAGGCGTGGGGGGATTTCCCCCCTATGGTGACTATATTTGGGGGGGGGGGAGCCTCTCCAAACCCACCTTTCATGGGATGGGATCCAGACATGGTTGAAACACGACCTCTAAATAAGGAATATCAGGCTCCATAACCAACAATCTCCCACTTGTATGCTGGTCACAACAACTCCACCGCTCCTACATTTGCTAGACTATGCTCTAAACCTTGGACCTAGAAAATTTCTCATCTTCACCTTCATGCTTGAACGCCAACTGAAACCAAGCAGGAACTCATTTTCTCTCTGGTTATTACCTTTTTCAACATGTCTGCAATATTTTGGCTAGTGTGTATCTTTTCCAACTTCAACAGTTCATCTTCCAGAATAGACCGTATGAAATGGTACTTGAGCTCTATATGTTTAGTATTATAATGGAAGGCTGAGTTCTTTGCAAGATGGATGGCACTCTAGTTGTCACTGTACAAACTACTATTCTCCTACTTCTTACCCAATTCCTCCATGAACCTCTATAACCAAACCATATCTTTACTAGCCTCTGTAGCGACAACATACTTCGCTTCCATTGTTGAAAGTGCAACAACCTTTTGCAGTTTCTAAATCCAACTTATTGTTGTTCCACCTATAGTAAAAACATACCCTGTGATGCTCCTCCTGCTATCTCTATCACCTGCCATATCTACATTAACATATCCATGTAGAACAATATTTGAACCTCCGAAACATAATGCATGAGTCGAAGTGCCTCTCAAATACCTGAGAATCCATTGTACTACCTTCCAATGTTCTTTATGTGGATTATTCATATACCTACTCACAAATACCACTGCATGTGCAATATTTGGTCTTGTGCACAACATGGCATACATCAAGTTGCCAACTGCTGGTGAATAGGGAGCCCTGGACATGTAATCTATCTCTTCATGTGTCTTGGGACACATCTCCTTATTTAGTTTGAAATGGATTGCCAAATGTGTACTAACTGGTTTTGCATTGTACATTCTAAACCTCTCCAACACCTTTTGTATGTACTCACCTTGAGACAATGTTAATTTGCAATTTTTCCTATCTCTTGTTATTCTCATACCAAGGATTTTCTTTGCAGCACCCAAATCCTTCATCACAATTGAATTAGCTAACAATATAATGTATCTTTCATTATCTATCCTCTTGAAATAAGCACAGTGGTCAGAATGACATGTACTATAACCTTGATCTATCATAAACCTGCCAAATTTTAAATACCATTTCCTTGGAGCTTGCTTCAGGCCATACATGTTCTCCTTCAACCCACATACCAAAGTATCCTTCACTTTCACCTCATATCCCCATGGCTGCTTCATATAAATCTCTTCCTCCAAATCAACAAGAAGAAAGGTTGTTTTTACATCTAACTATTCAAGATCCAAATCTTCTACCACCACTATACTTAAAATAGTTCTAATTGAAGTCATTTTAACAACATGAGAAAATATTTCATCAAAATATATATCTTTCTTCTGTGCAAACCCCTTTACAACAAGTTTGTCCTTATACAACTAATTTCCTCTATCTTATTCCTTCAACCTATAAACCCATTTATTCTTCAATGCTCTTTTTCCTATAGGAAATTGAACCAAATCCCAAGTCTGGTTTCTTACCAATGAGTCCATCTCCTCATTGATGCCTTTCTCCCACTTCTTTCTAGTTTCCACTTGCATTGCTTCTTCATAACATTCAAGTTCACTAGAGTTAGTCATCAATAGTTAATACATTGAAGGAGATTATCATTCAGGAAGTCTACTTCACCTGGTATATCTTCTAACACTTGCGGGAGTTTAAGGTACCTACTGCTATTCTTGATTTTTCAACACCTTTCGAACTTCATTTTCTTTGATTTCATCAAGCATTGTGTACTCTATGTTTTGCTTTTCCCGTTTATTTCCCTGCAACTGATATTTATACATGACCTTTTCATTGAATACCACATCTCTACTCCTAATGATTTTTTTATTTTCATAATCCCATAAGTAATAACCAAAACCATCAACCCCGTATCGAATAAAGGTACATTTCTTAGATTTAGCCTCAAGATTTGTTCTATTTTCTTTATCAATATGGACAAATGATTCACAACCAAAATTTTTCATAAATTAGTAGTTTACATTTTTTCTTTTCCATGCCTCCTTTGGAATACCACCATCCAAAGCACGTGAAGGACCTTTGTTTATTAAGTAAACAACATTATCTACATCATCTTCCCAAAACTATAAGGGAAACCCTGCATGCAATCTCATACACCTTGCATGCTCCATGATCGTCCTATTCATCCTTTCTGACACACCATTTTCTTGTGGTGTTCTTGGGACTATATTCTCTCTATGAATCCCATGGTATGAAAAATAACTATCAAACTCCTTGTTGCAGTATTCAGCTCCATTATTAGATCTGAGACACTTCAACCTTTTTATTGTCTCATTCTCAACCAAATCTTTCCATTTTTAAAAGTAGCAAACACATCATATTTTTGTCTAATGTAATAAACCCAAGTTTTTCTAGTTGCATCATCAATAAAAGTAACATAATAAAGATATACACCAAGAGATTGTACCTGATTCGGTCCCCATACATCTGTATGCACAAGCTCTAACTTTTCATTCTTCTTATGTATCCCAACCTCTAGAAATGTGACTCTCTTTTGTTTTCCATAAACACAGTTTTCATAGAATTCCAAACTTACCTGCTTCAGATTTGGAAGCAAATTCCTTGAGTGGAGAATATGCATCCCCTTCTCATTCATGTGGCCAATCTGGTGATGCCACAATGTCGTATCTGCTCTTGTGTAAGCTAAAGGGTCAATCAATATTATGAGGACATAAATACAATGTACCTATCCTGTCTCCTTTTGATATCACCATTGATCCTTTAGTGACCTTACACCATGTTTCTCCGAACGTAGATAAACAACCATGATCTCCCAACTGCCCTATTGAGATCAAATTTATTTTCATAGTAGGAATATGCCTTACATATTTCAGTATCCATTCAACTCCATTTTTTAGCTTTATCCGTACCTTACCCATTCCAACAATTTTACATGGTTCATCATCACCCAATAAAACATGTCCAAAATCACCATGAACATAATCATAAAGAAATTTCTTATGGGGTGTAGCATGACATGAATCCCTTGAATCTACTGCCCAGTAATCACTAGTATTATCTAATGCAAGAATCAAAGCATCTTGTAACACATCACCTGCTACATTTGCTTCCTGAGTAGTCTCCTGCTATCCATCTCCTTTCTTCTTTAGAGATCTGCAGTACTTCTTCAGATGTCATTTCTTTCCATAGTTCCAGCACTGTATCTTTCCCATTCTATACTTGGATCCTCCCTTCCAGGACTTGCTATGATTACCTAGGCTCTTTACTCTCTCCCTTTGTTTTACCCTGCTCTCCATGGTCAACGCATTACCTGATGTCTCACCTATGCTTTTCCTTCACATTTCATCACTAAGAATAACACCAACAACATCATCGAAGTCAAATTGTTTGAACCAGAGACAGAGTTACTTACACCCATGACCAAGCTGTTCCATCTTTCTAGCAATGATCACAATATTAGAAGATCCCTAACCTCATAATCAAATTTCATTTTTACAGAACTTAGATGATTTGTAATCGTATTAAATCCATTTAAATGATTGGAAACAGATCCACCTTCTGACATCTTCATATTAAATAAACGTTTCATTATAAATACCTTGTTGGAGGCCAAGGGTTTTTCATACAATTTACCCAATGTGCTCATCAGACCCTCTGTTGTCTTTTCTTTTGAGATATTGAAAGCCACCGACGACGCTAGCACAACTGTATTGTTCCCAATGCCTTTATGTCAAGAACCTCCCATTCTTCATCCTTCATAGTCGCCGACTGTTTTTATTTTCCTCCCAATGGTAGGAATAGATCCTTCTGATACATATAGTTCTCCATTTTTATCTTCCATAACTGGTATTTTTGGCCATTAAATTTCTCGACCTTAAACTTTCCTTCTTCCTCCGTTGATCCCACTTGAACCAGGAACCCTTCTTTCTTGTGAGTTTATCTACCAAATAGACCTTTGGATCTAATACCAATTGTTAGAAAAATAGGATCGCAGAGCAATAACAATAAACAAGATGCAAATATAAATCACATAAACACAATACAAGAGAGACATCAATATACATGGCTCACCAATATGGGTTACCTCAATGGAGAAATTTCTAGTCCTTTCATTATACCATCTAGAAAAATGAAGGGATACAACCTGCAGCACATACGCTGCAATTTCCTCTTCGATCTTTCATAGTCTCTCTAACACAATCATAGAGATCTTTACAATGCTACAATACACATCCATATTACAATGCCTTCCTTTTAAAGATGGATTACCATGGAAAAATACTATGGAACACCCAATACCATGGGCCCATAAATCATCCATTACTGATCAAGTCATGACTATGAAATTACAACATTTTACACTAATGAGGTTGGTTGTCATTAGAATATTTTTTACACAAGTGTTAAACTGATACACTTTTGAAATTTGGAAGACATCAAGCCAATTTTGCTTAGAAGACAGATGATCGAAGCAGTCTACTTAAATTTCTTTGGTGAAGTTCGAATTTAACCAAACAAGTTCTAGTGTTGCGGTAGTTTTGTATACCCAATGCATAGAACATGTAGAATATAAGGAATAACTACAGTTTTTGGGTGTCGATATCAGTTTTCGAGGAGATATAAAGCTACATCCAACTGGGGCCTAGTCCATGAAGACTGAACAAAGCTCAGTGAACTTCCACTACAGACGATGTCTTGCATGGCACACTTTACACAGTCATAGCGCATGCACTATAGGTATAACTAGCAGTTTGTTCGTCTCATAGCTTAGAAAAGTAGATATTTAAGCAATACGACCTGACTTAAACAACAAAACCCATTTTTGAAGAATACATTATTATTCTGTAATCATGATATTAAGAAAAAGAAACAGACCATTCTATTTGTCACAGTTTTTCCATATTTTTAATGAAAGTACTTTGATCCACTTATATTCTTGAGTTTTTAGCATTCTTGTATTTCCTTGGACTATGGCCCATCCAAGGCAAAGTACAGGGATTCACTGTTAAGTTAGTTTCTCTACATTTACATACGTTTTGATAGAACATAGTAGTTTTACGTATTGTAGGTTTTTTGCATATTGCAACAAATCTGAATTATTAGAGTAAAATATTGTTTTCTAGATTATTTATGAAGAAGTTAGTTAATGTTACTTCATGCGTGCACACATTTAAGATTATTTCCTTTCACATGATATCTTGCTTTTCGTTTTTAAGTAATAGCTATGATCCTCTGCTTGTTATGAACACTGGTATGAGGCATCAAAGGAGACCAAATGCTTTACTTTTGCAAACTGAGGGTAGTGTAACAAAAAGGATATGTGAGAAATCCTAAAATGCTTGTCTCTAATGATTGTTAGTTCAGGAATAAGTGCTAAGACCAGAAGTTATATCTCATTCCCTCACAACCCATAGTTAAAAATCAATTCCTTCTTACTATTTTTATTAAAATAATAGTTTTACACACGACCAACCATAGTTAAGTTCCCTTGTAGTTGCATATATTGTGTAGGTCCCTCATAAGTTTGTATGGATCCTTGGGTTGATGATTAAAGTAGAGGATTAGATACAACACTCTTGTTATTGTCTTACTCTGATAAGATACAATATTAATGTTGATTGATTAAGCCCATCATATATCATAGCTAATGTCATCATGTTAGAGATATTAACAACTAAACAATATGAAGAGGGAGCATAGTTGATTTATAGTTTTACAAAGATGTCAAACTCAAAACACATTCATTGGGAAACCACATAACGTAACTGTTAGGAAGATAAAATAAATTGAGTAAAGCATGAAGGAAACAAAATTGAAGTGCAACGAAAAGAAAAAACAAGAAGCAATTATACTATGTTTTTTATTTTTCTTGTATTTTTATGATTATTTATTATTTTTTAATTTTTTTTTATATGCACTAGCTAGAGTTAAGAGGGATCCGAAAAATAGTAAGGATTAAGGACTAATCTATTTATAGAATGTGAAAATAATCTCTCCTATCGGTCCTTCAAATTCCATGCATTATTCCCCATATATTGTGTAGTGAAAGGGCTGAGCCATAAATTTTGGAACTTAGAGTGCATACCCTTTTCCTTGTGAGCGGAGTCCCAAAATAAGACTCTTTGGCCGAAATGATAAAATATCTATTGAGATTTCTTATCATGACTTTTCTTGACAATGGCTTGTCTCTTTTTTATATTCTCAAGTGTGAATTCTTGTTGTTCCTCAAGGGATAAGACAAAATTAAAAAACTAGACGATAGGGCTATTATCTAACTACTTGGTGTGAAAATCTAAGCAATAGGTCACGATTTTAAGCTTGGCTAGCATGATGGCTTCATGCCCATAAGCAAGTATGAAAGGAGTTTCACCATGAATGGTCTTGGCGGTGATTAGTTATCCCATAAAGCATGGATCAAGTGAAAATGCCACTCCCTAGGATGAATGACTTGACTCTTTTTCATATTCTCAAGCATGAAGTCTCATTGTTCCTCAAGGGCTAGGATGATGTTAAAACATTGGATGATAGGGATATTATCTAACTACTTGGTCTGAAAATCTAAGCAATAGGTCACGAGTTCAATCTTGGCTAACATGATGGATTCATGCCCATAAACGAGCATGCAAGTTTCACCATGAATGGTCTTGGTGGTGATTACGGTTATCCCATAAAACATGGATAAAGTGAAAATGCCACTCCCTAGGATTTTCCCAATCATTCACTTAATGACCTTGTTCAAGTTTTTGTTCATCAACTTAGCTAGTCCATTCCCATGAGAATAGTAAGGTGAGGATGTAGAAAAAATGATGTTATACTGTTGGCATAGGAAAGGACCTCTTTCGACACAAAAGTTCCCCCATTGTTATTGAAAATTTCTAGTGGAAATATGAAACGGGAAAATATGTTCTCTTGGAGAAATGCTATCTTCTTGCTTGGTTTTGACATTCTTCAAAGGGATGGCATCGATGCACTGGGTGAAATTATAAGTCATGGTTAGAATATAGGTATGTCTAGTGGAAAAAGGCAGGGTGACGACCAATGAGATCCAAGCCGTACTTTGAGAAGGGAACAAGATCAATGACCGAAAGAAGGGGTAGAACAGTAATATTTTGACGACATGCAACACGTTGACAATGATTGCAATTTATTACAAATTCAATCACATCATGGAAGTTAGTGGGCCAATAGAAACCATAGAATATTATCTTGTGGGAAATTACCTTAGCAGTGAAATGTCCACCAAAATGAAATTGAAGATAGGCTCCATCATGGAACTCATGGAGGATGGTTCATCATTTTCCTTTACCAAGTCCGCATTGAAGTAACATGCCATTAGCATGTCGGTGAAAGTAACAATTATTGAGAATTACATATTTAACACTTTCAAGCCTTAGTTTTCTTCTCTTGTAGGGAATCATATGAAGAGGGAAGGTTTGTGTATCAAGGTAAAGCGTAATATCCTCATACCAGGAATGAGAAGCCATGTAGTCTAAGTAGGCATTTTCGATTGCAAATACCAAAATATAGACTCATTATCTTCCTCAATTTCTGGACAATCAATATCGGGATGCTTGGATAGAACAAGGGATAAGTATTGACCATTGAAGGTCTTCAAAATAGAAAACTCAAAGTCAAACTCTTGGATTTTGGCCATCCAAATGCATAATTTTCACCACAAGTAAGTTTGAGAAAAAATGTACTTCATGGTAGGGAGAGTTACTTTCATGATTGTATGCCTTTCGATAACATAATGGAAAACATTTTTAAGGGAAAAAAACAAGGCCAATGCATGATTTTCAATAAAATGGAACTTGACCTCAGCCTTAGATAGGCTTTGACTCATGAATGCTACAGGTTTTTTGTGGTTATCAAAGTTAAGCTCGATCAATATGGACGAAATGGCCTGTTCGTTTGCATTGGTATATATGTGGATGTATTGGTAGGAATCAGGATTAGAAAGGACATGAGAAGAAACAATGGAATTTTTTATGGCTTGAAAGGAGGTTCTCACTTCATCATTCCAATTGAATGCTACATTTTTGCGCAACAAGATATGGATGGGCTTGATCATCTAGGAAACATTGGGCACAAACAGATGCATGGAAATTATTTTTCCCATGAAGGATTTGATGAATTTCTTCGGTGTAGGAGGAGGGAGATTTGTATGGAATATATTATCTTAGGATCAATCCTCATGCCTTGTTCAGAGATGATATGTGCTAACAATTTCCCCTTGGTAGCACCCAAAATGGACTTGTTAGGGTTCAAGGAAATGCCGATTTTCCAACATTTAAGAAAAACCTATTGAAGATGATCAAAGTGGTTGACTCTCTTCTTGGAATGGAATTTCAAGTCATCTAATGAAATTTGGATAATAAACCCTATCAATTAATCAAAAGCAATATCCATCACCCTTTGGAAAGTGGTGCCGATGTGTCTAAGTCAGAAAGGAATACAATGATAGGTGGATGCAATCCATCTCATGGAAAATTTGGTTTTGTATCAATCTATGGGGATAATATTAGTTTGATTTTAGCCTGAAAAGCCATCTAAAAATGATATCATATTGGATCCAGCCACTTGTTGTAGGATAGCTTCCGTGAAAGGTAGTGGAAATTTACCTTTGACTCTAACCTTGTTCAGGTCTCTAAAATCTACACAAAGGATAATGCCACCATTCGTTTTCTGCACTAGAACGAGATTGGCGACCTATTTGGAATAATATATAGGGAAAATAATATTGGATTCTAGCATTTTGTCAAGATTCTTTCTTATGATGACATCGATTTTAGGGTTCACCTATCATTACTTCTACCACATTGTTGTAGCTCCTTCCTCTAAGGGGGTAGAATGATGAATAGTTCTAGGACCAAAGCCTATAAAGTCTTGGTAATACCATGAAAATATATACTTAAACTTGTGGAAAAGAGCCAACAATTTCTCTCTCTCCTCCTGGTACACTGGGCTCCTACATATAAGAATTTTGGCTCTTCTTCAGAAGCAACATTGACTAAGATGGTGGGGCCAATATTTCACTTCAAAGGCCTAGGATTCGGGCTGGTATTTTTGGGAACATCATTAGATGAAAACATGCTCTCAAGGGGTACCAATCCTTTGGGATATAAGTTATTCTTGAGGTTGATTATCCTAAGATGTGGAGGCATTTCTTCTCCCTAGTTGGTCATAAAACAACAAATTTCCTCATCGTCCTAAAAAAATTGCCATCATTCATGATTATCGAGCACATATGGACAATATAGGGAAATGATATTGCAAGTAGGCTTGCCATTTGAATGTTTCTAAGAAGGGATAGAAGTGAACACAACTAGTTTATTAGCCGCCATATTAATCTTGTGACATATATATGTAAGATTGAATGAAAGAAATATCTCCATGAGGTGGTCGATGACCTGCAATTACCTCCTGAAAAATTTCCTAGATGGCCTATAAATCTTCTTGACCATATTAACGACCAATTTAGAGTCTCCAAAAACTTGTAAATGTTGGCATCCTAGCTCTAAGGATTTCTAGATACCTAAGGTGAGAGCTTCGAATTCTGCAATATTATTCATGCATTGGAAATTAAAGAAGAAGGTAAACTTATAAGTCTTATCAGAATGTGAAAATAAAATTACATTGGCACCATTTCCTTCACTAGAATAGACTCTATCAAACTGCATGTGCCAGAATGAATTGTCTTCGATTTCAGGTTGGGCATATCATTATTGTTCCTCCTCTGTAAAAACATAGTAAGTATCGATACCAGTTTTGATATAATCAACCTATGGACCATGGATATTCTCAATATATTGCACGGTGCGAGGTTCTCTCATGATAATTTAGTTTTTTCTATCACAATGCACAATAAGGTTATTTCTATCAAGGCTTAGGTAACCTCCAATCAAATGTTTCCATTCTCATCCTAGGATATTTAAAAAATTACCAACCTCCATATCAACAACTAGGAGATTACATGTGGTTTTGACATTGGGATGAGAGCACATGGTTAAAGTGAGGTCTTTAATCTGGCTGATGATGGGTTGGAACTTCTTATTAAACATGAGCATGTTCTTGGCTTCACTTGTGCAATTTAGGCCAAGCTGCTCCAATATCACTTTATACATGATATTGGGACAAGAACCCTTGCCAATAAGAGATGAATGAGTGATCCCAACCATGATTCTCATGGAGATGTAAAAATGTGGGTACTTGGATTTGGGTCTAGCAATTGTTCTCACATTGGCTTCTTTTTTGGAAAATTGATCATCAAGATTGACCATATCAATATTGTATTGCACTATCGTTCCAGAGGAGGTACTGGATGCAAAAGGTGTGGCAAGAGCTCTATTGAATTTCTATTGTTTCTTAGGTGCTCTAAGAACATCTAAAAATCTTATATTATCCTTCAAGGCTTCCATATAAGTGGCCAAATTGTAAGGTGCATAATGAATAAGAAAGGGGGGTGTGGGTTGCGATGTGACGGTGGGATCTTGAGATTGAATGATAGGTGATGATATTGAATCAGGGACATAAGGCATGGCATTTTTTTCATTATAATTTTCCTTACTCAATGCAAACTTGGGGTTATGTATGGCTTTAGGTCTAAATTGAGACTAAGATATTGTCATGAAAATTACATTGAAAGTTCGAGACTTGAAAAAATGAAGTAAAACTACCAATACATGGAACTATTTTGAATCAACATAATAGGTGGGTGGCCACTAGTATCCACCTATCTTAGTTGAACCCCCTTAGGAATATATGGTACTCATTGTGTCAAGCTCTTCCATCAAATGGGGAAAATTCTATTGAATGTGACTCCTTGTAGAGCCACTTGCCTTGGTGAATAAGATGTCATGCTTTGAGGACTCAATAGAGTTGGATGTTTTGCTTGTAAGTGGCCTTCATATTGGTGTCATCATTTGGTTGACTATTTTTTACTCAATGCAATCAAGAATGAGTTTTATAGGGTCCAAGAGATCAACCACCTCTTAGGTTTTGAAGCTAAGAGAGGCGGAAAGTATGGTTGAGTAAACTCCACATTAAAGAGAATGCAAGCCAAAGAAAGGGCAGGTATTTAATTTAAAAGCATTTTCATCCATAAACTTGGAGATGGTGTATGGCTAGTATTAGAGTGGTTGGAGATTCCAATTCGGTCTTGTGAGGTGCTATTTTTGAAAATGAAACTATAACTCATCTTCCACTTGTAACTTATGTGGGACCAAAAGCTAATCAAGGCACTAATTGTTCTTGACATTGGCTTTCTAGAAAAGATCATAAACTTGTTTTTGGATGTGCTTAATCCATTCAACAGATTTGGCTACCAAATAAGCCTCGATTTGAGCATGAGAATATTATTCTTATGAATGTGAAATGAGAAACACTACATCAATTGCTGCTAATAGATGGAATCTCAAGCACACCTGAAAAGGGTACTCTCCAATAGAGCTATGAAGGGATCTATTGTAGATATGTTGAACATAGGGATGGTTCTGATCTCATATACTTATATGTTTGGTGTTGTACATCATTAGGATATGAAAAATAATCCTATTGACTACCTCTATCTGACCATCAGTTTGGGAGTGGAAGGTTTTCATTTTGATCAACTTGGTGTCCATCATTGATCACATGCTAGGAATATGGTACTCGGGAACCTACTATCACGATATGAAATATCGGTTAATGGGATCACAAAATGAACCCAAACACACTTGAATAAGATCTTAGTAGTGGCCTATACTATGATACTCTTCTTACAAGGTGTAAAAAGGACCTCTTAGAGAACCAATAAAGAACCATAAAATACAAATTTGTTTCCATGCTTGGTTGAAGGTATGCCATAGATGTAGTCCATGGAGATGGACTCCTAGTGTTTGTCTAGGGTATGTATAGGAGTGTACAACCTTTTCTTCTTGATGGTAGGTTTGACAATTGCATGGCATTGTACAATATGATATACTTGTCGATTTGTTATCAAAATTTTGGTTAGTAGAAGTAATTTTTCAACAGTGCCACTATATTCTCCACACCAAATTTATCTCCCACTTAATTGTATTTTCCCTCCCAAATCAACTTTTCATTCTAAATTGGAGTAACATAGAGATGACCCATATGGAATAAAAGTTCATTCTAGAGATGAATGTTTGAGACAAGTTTTCATGTGCATCATTTTTTATAGGTAAGAACAAAGTCAAGGACACATTCAAATAATTAGGGACACCCAGAGGTCACTTGTTCACCAAATTGAGCATGGTACTCATCATCACAACTAGATGTCATCTTACATAGTGTAGAATGTTATTTGTGATTCCCTTCTTGTACTTTATTTTCAAGTGTAAAAATTGTATGTATGTGGATTACTTCTAATGACAATCATTCTGTAATGTTCCCCATGTATGCGTGAATTATAGGGCTTGCAATCAAAATGGATGATCATCTTATCCCCTTGGATGTAATGCTTCCATTTGCTACATGCTTGCACAATGGAGTACATCTCCTTATTATAGGTGGGATACCTATGATCTGCATCAGGGAGTGTCTCACTATGATAGGATACTGGATATATTTACTGAGTGAGGACTACAATGAAAACATATTTAGAAGCATATATATCAATCTCAAAGGGTTGTTGTAGGTATGGGGTGAGTATAGGTTATAAACAAAGGTGATGTTTTAGATCCTCAATTTTTTTTCATTGTGGCTTAAATCAATTGAACATGCATTCCCCCCTACCCTTGGTCACTTGGATTAGGGGCCAAAGGATATGATAGAACTCAAACCTGAACTTGCAATAAAAGTTGGTGAGGCCTATGGAACTATGGATCTCTATGGGATTTATTGTGGTTGGAAATCATGAATGACTTGGATTTTGGCTATATCCACATGCCCACCATTCTCATTCATGATTAATCCTAGATGTGGATTTTTTTGCATGATGAATGATCATATCCCCATAATGGCATATAAATTATAGTGTTAACTCCTAGATTTACCCCTTGGAAATATAGAGGATTAAGATCCAACACATTCCATCAAGATAATACTCAAACAATATTTCCAAAGACAATTTTGCTTGATCTAGGGTTGGTTCCAATTAAGTTTAGGTATAAGAATGGTTTAATTATGCTTTCTTGATCTGCAAAAAGATAGTTCACAAGTTTTCATATGATTTGGAAGAGTTTATATTTTCGATAGTACTCCTATATTTCAGGAGATAGGGTTCAGAGGTTTGCATGTTAGAAATGATCATATTTTTGGAATCCTTGTGAGAATGAGATTCCAGTGAGCATTTTTTAGATGACATGCATGATACTTATATTTTTGGCAGTTAGGGTTTGAATTACATGTATTTGATGGTATTGCATGGTATTATTATGGGCATGGATGTTTTGGCATGCGAAATATTCAAACATGTAAGCAATTTATATTTTTAGTAGTGAGTGATGCATGTGTGACATGTGGCAGTCTCAGGTGATGACACTTGGTAGCTTCCAGTTGTGACATGTGGTAAGATCTAGGTACATACAAGAGTTAGCAATAACATGGCAAGCATTTGAGTTCATTGAAGGGTTTCATGAGTTATCAAAGTGCATGCCTTGTTTAATTAGAGACAATTAGGTCGCTTGCATGGATAAGGGAGAGAGGTGGTATAAGGGTGAGTTACCTTGATGTATTTTTCAAATGACTAAAGAACCCTCCTTAGTATAATGAAGTAACTAAAAATTATATGGTGCACATGGGATTCTCCCACTTTAATAAGGATCTAACTCAATGTATCTTCATGTAATTCAATGGTTTGACACCTCACCTAGGCCAACCATCAGTCTAAGTAAAGCTCATGATCCTCTCCCCACAATTCATTGCCACTGATCTCAAAGATACTATGAGAAATACTAGTTTGCATGGATTTCTGGACTACACTCTCAACTGGTCTAACTAAAGCACATGCTTGGTTCACTCTATATTTCACATAATTTTGGTTCAAGTTCTTCTCCACTTTTTCAATGTGAATGGCATCTCCACATCACTCTTTCATTGAGTTAACTAAAGTGCATGAGAAAAGACTTCACATGGACTAAGAATATGGTTCACTTCACTCTACCTCTCACCCAGTCAACAAGGTGCCTACCTGTCATCACTCTATATCATCATTACTTCATTGTGGTGCATCTCTAGAGGATCAGGGCATGTGGTCTCTTCACAAAAATTCACCAACAATTAAACCATAGGTGTCCCCACTTCATTCCATTGCATCCTCACCTAGGTTAATCAATGCACATTAGATTTATCTTTAAAATAAAAGGGTCACTATGGATTGAGGGGTTCTATTTTCTTCTGCAAGAGCTCTCTCTCTCTCTCTCTCTCTCTCTCTCTCTCTCACACACACACACACACTTCTATCTTTCTAGAATAGTTGCTTGTCTATCTATTTTGTGAAATCAACCTTCTCTCTCTCTCTCTCTCACACACACACACACACACACACACACACACACACATTTCTATCTTTCTCTTCTAGATTCTACATTTTTTTGGTAGGAAACATCATTGTACCAGTTCCTTGTCTATCTCTTTTGTGAAATCAACATTTTTATTTATGCAAACTAAATATTTGTTATGATCATATCTGAATATCATGGTTTGATGGTATCTTGATGGGTTTTTGTGCAATAATTTAGAATTTTCAGCCTTTTATCTGGGTAGAATCTACCATTTATAAGCGCTTTCAATCTATATTTTTTCCATTTCTTTGAAGCTAACATTGAATGGAATTTCTCCACAATTTATAAAATCATTTCTAGTAATTGATTTGGCTATATAATCACATACCAAAGATGTTATATTGTTGGTGTTTTATTGTGTTTAATTGCATATTTATAGGTTGAAGGAAGAAAAGAAAGAATTAAGGATGCCCCCCTGTGGTTGACATGCACCATCCCAAACAAAGAGTATTTTTGCTAGTGACATTGGGCAGTTTTCTCTTAAAAGATACACATATTTTTTATTGTTGATTCATATAGTTATTCATACTTATGTGTGCGGAAATTTGTGCTAACATGTTGTTGCAAGATGCTTAAGTTATGTTGAATTTTTGCAAATGTTCTACCCAATTCTTACTTAAGGTGAGAATATCATCCAAATATACAATCGCAAAATAATTTACGAATCACTACAATATATCATCCATCATTCTCATAAACGTTGTTGTAGTGTTAATCAAGCCAAAAGTCATGAAAAAACACTTAATGAGGAATTCTTTAGACTTGAATGCTACCTTCCATAAATAAATGTTCTCAATGGTTGCTTGGTGGTAGCCCGACTTAAGATCAGTCTTACTGAAAAATTGGGCACCCTTAAGCTGATCAAGAAGATACACCTTATTTGGATTATTTAAAGAATTATATAAAATGGAAAAATAGATAGTGTATTCTTTTTCCATTTTATTCATTTTAATACATTATTTTTCCATTTTATTAAATTCTTTAATAGAATTTGGGTTTTATTATACTACCATGATATTTACAATATCTCTATTAATGAATAAAATGGAAAAGTAATGTAACCTATAAAGCAATAAAAACTAGCTAGAATGGTGGTAGCTTATGTATGAAAAGAGATGTGTTGGTGTTAACACCCAAAAAGTGCTCACTAGCTCATTTACCACATTACATGACTCATTTGTCCATTTTCCTACCATATTTCCATTAAAAATCCC
Organism: Larix kaempferi; assembly: GCA_027924585.1. Taxonomy (NCBI): domain Eukaryota; kingdom Viridiplantae; phylum Streptophyta; class Pinopsida; order Pinales; family Pinaceae; genus Larix; species Larix kaempferi. Next base: position 985,626 of record BSBM01000659.1, read on the forward strand.
AAAAAAACCCATTAAAAAGCCTCCAAAAGGCCTAAAATGCCTCCAAAAGGCCAAAAAAACCATCAAAATAGCCTAAAAAAGGCTAAAAAAACCCCCTTTTCCTCCAAAAATAGCAAAAATCCCCTAAAAAGGGAATAAAAAATATAAAATAATGAGGAAAAGGAGGAAAAAACCCTATACAGCTGCCTAAAACCATGTGTTTCCTAAAACCATGGGTCAGCACTCCACCACCAAAAAACTATAAATAGGTGATGGAGATCCCTTATTTCACATCCACAATCACAAGCACCCTTACTCTGCCAAAATCTCTCTCGAAACCCTAGTTCACCTTTGAACTATTTTCACCTTGAGAGCCACCTTTGGCCCATTCCCAACATTGGAGAAGGAGAAGGAGCATTCTTGAAGCTTGGAGCATCCTCTTGGACACTGCAAAGGGCTTCACCAACCTTGACACTCAAGGTAACATCAATACAAAGACATTCTTTCATTTTGGTGTTTATGCTTCATGCTTGTATTAGAAATAATTTAATGTTTTGTTTATTGCATAAACCAGAGATTCTGGGTTCGATCCCCAGTGGAGTCGCCAAAACTGTAGCTAGGGTTTTACCCCTAGCTTGTGCCAATGAGCACCTACTAAGGAGAATGGACTCCTTAGTAGCAGTTCAGTATATTAAACTAATTATGCAATAAACAAAACATTAAATTATTTCTAATACAAGCATGAAGCATAAACACCAAAATGAAAGAATGTCTTTGTATTGATGTTACCTTGAGTGTCAAGGTTGGTGAAGCCCTTTGCAGTGTCCAAGAGGATGCTCCAAGCTTCAAGAATGCTCCTTCTCCTTCTCCAATGTTGGGAATGGGCCAAAGGTGGCTCTCAAGGTGAAAATAGTTCAAAGGTGAACTAGGGTTTCGAGAGAGATTTTGGCAGAGTAAGGGTGCTTGTGATTGTGGATGTGAAATAAGGGATCTCCATCACCTATTTATAGTTTTTTGGTGGTGGAGTGCTGACCCATGGTTTTAGGAAACACATGGTTTTAGGCAGCTGTATAGGGTTTTTTTCCTCCTTTTCCTCATTATTTTATATTTTTTATTCCCTTTTTAGGGGATTTTTGCTATTTTTGGAGGAAAAGGGGGTTTTTTTAGCCTTTTTTAGGCTATTTTGATGGTTTTTTTGGCCTTTTGGAGGCATTTTAGGCCTTTTGGAGGCTTTTTAATGGGTTTTTTTGGGATTTTTAATGGAAATATGGTAGGAAAATGGACAAATGAGTCATGTAATGTGGTAAATGAGCTAGTGAGCACTTTTTGGGTGTTAACAGTTGGTGAATATAATTTGAAATAAGACATTAAAAGAAGCTAAAAATACATTTTAACATAAATTATGACACCCTCGGATACAGAAATCCTAGCCGTAGTAAATGATGTGGACAAAGGAATGAGGTCCCCGAGGAGGCTAGTTCATATATCAACTTATTGGAGGGTACAAATTTTGCATACAAACTCTGTTTATGGAATTTATTGGATTGCCACAAATTTTAACTCATGCCGAATGAGTTTGGTAGGGAACCTAATAAAAAATTGCATGGTCTTCATTTAGTGTAGAAACAAAAGGGAAATTACCTAAAAAACATCAAAAGTTCATAAATTAGAAGCTGAAGTGAAATTGCCAAGATGTGTAACCATTATGAATCGGTGGAACATGTAGGTTGAAATTGTTATCCCCCTAGATTAGTTTTCTCCCTTAGAAATGATTGGTCCCCATTGCATCAAGTTCCTTCATTGGATGGGGAAAATTTTGCTAAATATGATTCATGGTGAGCTATTTTCCTCAATGAGGAAGTTACCATGCTTTAACAATCAGATATAGTTGGACGTTCTCTTGGTAGGTGCCCTTCATCTTGGTGTCCATGATTTTCTCAATTGTTGCTTGCTCAATGCATTCAAGATATAGTTTTATTCAGTCCAAGTGATCAACCACCTATGAGGTGTCAAAGAGAGGTGGAAAATATGGTTGAAGAAACCTCACATTAAATAGAGCATGTAAGCCAAGGAAAGTGGGAATACTTAATACAAAAACACTCTCACACAAAACCTTGTTGATGGTTTAGGTTTTGTATTAGAGTGGGTGGAGCATATGGTGGAATATTATGTGGTTCTCTTTCTACAAATGCAACTAGACTGTATATTCCACTTGAAACTTGTGTGGTACTTAATATTGATTGTGGCGTTGCTTGTACTTGGAATTGGTTTTCTTCGAAATATCATGAATTTGTTGTTGGACATTCTAGATCCATTAAAAAAAAATGGTTTCTCAATTATCCTTGATCTTAGCATGGGAGAATTCTTCTTATGTATGTGCAATAGGAAACACTACATCAATTGGGGCTAATGATTGGAACCCCAAGCACACTTGTAAAGGATTATGGTCGATAAAGCTATGACGGGATATGTTCTAGCTCCGTTGAACATAAGGAAGGCTCTCATTCCATGTGTATGGATGTTTGGATTTATACATTCTCAATATATGCATAAGCATCATGTTGACTACCTCCCTCTATCCATCAATTTGGGGGTGGAAGACAGTTGAGTTGGTTAGCTTGGTGTATTTTGTGGGAAAAATGGTTCAATGGTGTGATGAACCATCTTTGACTAATGGTTCTGATAGTGTAGGTGAAACCTTCCATGGGATGTTACATGGGGAGGCATTGGCAAGAGTGATAGGTGTAAAGTTAATGTGGGCATATGGTTTTGGGGTAAATTTGTTAGAAAAACAGGATCGCAGAGCAATAACAATAAACATAAATGCAAATATAATCACACATACACATTACAAGAGAGACACAGATATATTGTGGTTCACCCAAATTGGGCTACGTTCACACTGAATTTGCCAGTCCTTATTATTATTACCGTGCAGCAAGGTGAAGGGATACAACCTGCAGCACAACCGCTGCACTTCCTCTTCTATGTTTCACAGTCTCTCTCCTGATATCAGAGATCTTTACAATGCATAAAACCTAATACATCATCAATCCTAGCTGTATTACAATGTCTTTATTTTATAAGGGAAATACAATGGGAAAATACCACGGGATACCCAAAACCATGGCCCTGCAAAACAGTTGGCGAAAACAGCCCCAAATTTTTTCTTCGTGGGCGTTGCCCCTAGACCCCCCACCTAGGGGGGATGGTCCCCCCTGGAACCCCATGGGGGGGCGATGCCCCCCCACACCCCCCCGCTGGGGTGACTGTATAGTCCACCTACATATCATATAAAACTAGGGTACAAACACGGCTGATACAATATCATCTATGAGACTAGAAGATTTGGCTCCACAACTAACATAAATTATGGATATGCAGGAGTTAAGTACCATACAAGGATACTAATGGTAAGACCTGGAAACATGAGAGTAGCCATGATGGGTGTACCTTGGATTCTAGGAAGGGTAAATATTAAAGGAAATTTTATGATGGGCATGAATAAAGGAGGGGAAGGAATGGTACCTTCTTCATGATGGGTCTTAGTGTTAGACGATAACATGATAGATGTGGAAGTAGAGGACTATGGTTGATCTACGGGGGAGAATATAGTACACATGAGGCCATGAATTGATGAGGAAATTATAGGTGGTGATCCTATGTATGCCCCAAACAATGAAGACTCTTTAAAGATACCAGGTCCTATCTCATTGAATGATGGAATTGTTTTTTATCCTACTATAGGAATGCTATTACAAGGGTTTATGTTAGGGTGCACCTCACAGTAAGTGAGTTGGTTTAGGGTGAACACTTTCCCATTATGAGGGGGCATCATGGTGTGGATGACTAAGGAGGTGACTTCCTTCATGGTTTACATATAACTACAAATAAGGATGATTTTATAGTTAAGCTGAGTGTCAATGAATTCTACATCAAGGAGAACCATTTCCTCCCCTGTCTTTATAAGGATATTCTAGTAGAGGCCTTAAGGTTGCAAGAGATTCCCATCATAGGCCTGGAGAGTGATTGGTGAAGGGACGAGATATGGAGATTCAATCAACTTCCAAATGTTTGTTGACATGACACGAGTAGAAGCACCTTCGATGATGATGCATTGATGAATGATGATATTCTCGATAGTGACAAGGATTTGAAACATGATGGATAAAGGAAAACATAGTTCCCTGATGTATAAATCGAAGGCCATTAAGACTGATTTAGATGGGTATATGTCACCTAATGCTGATATTAATCCCTTCTTCTAGGAAGGGAAAGACCGAATAAATTTGAGGGTAGACATGGTAGTCAGGGATTGAGATAAATCATCTATGATGCCATAGTTATTTGTATCTCTCACGTGAGGGTTGTGAACTGTATGTCATAGACATTGTTTTGGTACTCATGGTGTGGACCTACTAGTGGAAGTTAGCACATCCTCATGTTGAGTGGGTGGGTTTTCACCATGTTGTAGGCTTGGTTGCAGTTCTAAAGATGAATATCTATAGGATTGATGTAGATGTTTTGGTAATATTCCTCTCTTTACGACAAAGGTTTGGGAAGTTTTTGAGACTCTTGTTGATGCGAAATAGTTCCTTGATTGGAAAAGGGGTTATGTAATACAATCTATTGAGTTGGGGCAGTGTTATTTCCATGACAAGAATTCACGCTAGTTTGATCTTCTTCTCCCACTATAATATGGCACTCAGGAATAATTTTGGGAAATGGTGGGTGTAGTATATGTACTCTACACTTAGGGTACAAGAAAAATGGGCTCTAATGTTGTTTCATTTCCCTTGCTAAGGTGGGTTAATGTTGCAAGGGTTCTGATTATGGTTTCTAGAGTTACTATTTTGTTGGTTACGGGGATTTCCCCCTTACCCTTGGGTTTGGTGTGGTTGTTTTGTTATTTCCTTGATTTTGTGGATTAGGGGGGTTCATGACATTCGATTATTCAAACTATTGAACCTATTGAGCAAGGAAAGGTTGAACAAAGTCAACCCCTTCATGAGATGTGAGATGAGAACCAACTACCATTCTTGGTAAAGGGACGGCGAATAAAAAATAATGGTTAAGGGGAGGGACTACTACATAGGGATTGGGGGTCCCATATTAATTTGTTGTTGGGGATAATTCCCTATGAGAGGTAGGTGCACCTCAATTTATGCTCTTGTGTTTAGAAAGGGAGGACGATATTGTCCATATGTTTTTGGTTCGTGAGGGGTATTTGGTGGAGCGTTGACGACTAGTAGTGGTGGAGGGATCTCCATGGTTGGTTTGATGGTGTAGACCCATAGGGTGTAGGTGATATCCCTTGATGTGATATGGTACCAACAATCCCATCGACAACATGTGAGGTTTTATGAGAGGCTTTCTTGAGAGGCCAATGTAAAGGGGCATCGAGGATGATTGTGTATAAATAACCAGACCATGTATAGATAAAATCAAAGTGTTGGTCTTTGAGAATATCCTCATGTTTAGTCCTTGGCATTGTAGTTTCAGCATCCTAGGAAATCGTTGCAGGGATGGATTTGAGGAACCAATGTAACATGAATTTGGGATGGATGTTGATTTAACAAAACGTGCACCATTGGCACCATTCATGGATGTGGTCAATGATATGCATGGGTGTGTTCAACCTAAATTTAGAAAGAATATTGAGTCCAATTTCGTGGAGAATTGAGAGCTGAAAGTAAGTGAGGAAGGAACTGGTAATGGATTCAAAGGTTGCATATGTGCCTTTAGGTAGATCGACATACCATTTTTTCGCTATGTTGGTAAGAATCCTCTGAAATAATCAAAGATGAATGGTATCTTCAACTATGTTGATGGATGAGCACCACACATGAAATGAAATCACATGGTTTTAAGGATAGTATCCTTATTTTCCTTTGAACTTTGATATCTTCGAATGTAGCTTTACCAGCATGGGGGGACATGGTAGATCATGTTGAATAGGATCATTGATGAGTTTTGATAAATATAGGAGATTTAACCTAGTGATGTATGGAAAGGTTATTTGAACATACATGACCATTATGTGTAGTGGGAGAGTACCTACGCTGGATGTGGGAGGGTTTGCAACTGGTATATGGGGGGGAATTGAGCAAGTTATGTCTGAGAACAACCGATCCAATCACATATGCATGTAAGTGAGTGTTAAGTGGTGGCCTCCATTATCTAGGATGGAGGATGGGGTTGCAGGAACTCTTATTGCAATAGGAGGGAGGCCTTGAATCCTTAAGGAACATCTAGATGGTGGCACGTTCACTCTGGTTCCTGCATGGATGGAAGAAATTTCCGTGATGTGTTTAATAAAAAATAACTAAAATCAACAAATGCAACTATATGATGGAAAATATAACATATACAAATGATGGTACGGGTGTGTGTCTTTCAAAGTTGCATTAATTTTGATTTAGAGCATGCATTTCTTAATTACACTGGGTTCATTGTAATTAAAAGAGATAGTGATGTGATCCTATTGACTTAATTTCCTTCCTCTCCATGTCATAAATGGGCCTTCCAATATCTATCTTTTCAGATGGTTATGAACCCATTGAAGATTGCTAGTGAAGGTGTGAATAAATCAATTATAATGAGGGGTGTTGGAGCTATGTTTTGGAAGGGCTAGAAACACTTCAAATAGCAAACTAAATCTGTTCAAGATGAAAAATCATCCCAAAAATGACACTTGGTGACAATCCTAGGTTTTGGTCACTAATATACCTACCTCAAGTGTGGATAAGTTATTTGGAATTGAATGATAAAGTGTTGGATCCACAAAGAGCTAGGTGGATTGATGTACTGAACAAAAACAACCTAACCTCAAATTTAGTGTCCTTGGGCACCATGCCTTCGTATCCAAGGTTTTTCACACTTGGTATAACATGATTTAAAGCCCCCTAAAAGAAAACAACAAATATTATGGGATGCCTAGCCCAACAATCCTAACTTAGACTATAATTTGTTTTGTGAACTCTTGGTAAATTAATTAAGTTAGTTCATGATTACGTTGTTGATTGATATTAAATGAGTTTATTATTATAATTTATTTGTGGAAGGGTTTTTTTTTAAACCTCTTAGTTTTTCTGATTCATCAAGATCACTTTTATTAGTGCAGGATGAAGAACATACTTTATTGAGAAGACTATTTAGGTCCCTTTTGTGTGTTTTTCAAATGGTAAAACACGTGTTGTAAAAATGATTTAAAATACTATTGCGATTGAACTTAGAAAAATAAATATAGAGGATGTGAAATGTTGATGTATATGTAGCTTCAGAATGTATTTCATTTGTGTATTATATATATATTTATTGTACCCTTATAAGAGATGTGTCATTCCTCTATAAGGAACTGTTGTCATGTGGATTGACAAGTGTCGCAAGTGTGTATACTTGCCGATGGGTTATTAGACCACCATGTGTGGGGTCGGCCCTGAAATATATATTATAATGTGGATGTACCTAGCTAGACAAGTCGGCCCCATAAGGTCACTGGGCAAACAGATTAGTATAAATAGAGATCATGTGATCTCTATTTAGATCACTCGAAAAAGACACACTTCTCTCACTCAGAAAGTGGCGCACTAGTGAGGAGGAGGATCATCTGCTCTAGGAGACTATCTCAAGTGTATTTTGGTTGTACTTTGGTTGAGCCATTGCTCTCTCTATCTCTGAGGAAGTTGTGGGCTTTTTCACCTTAGGGTTTGCCCCACGGAAACTCTGTGTCTCTTGTCTCTCATGCTTTTGATTCTTGTGATGCTTGTCATGCTTATTGTGATTGCTATGCATTGATACACTGTATATGTTATTCTCTTAGTAAAGATCCTAGAGTATTGTGAATTAATCTCAAAATTTAACATGGTATCAGAGCTAACGTGAGAAGAAGACATTTTGCAGTGACAAAAACTTGAGTTTCTTGTTTATTGGGTTTCTCTCCACAGTTTTTGGAAAAGCAGTATAGTAGATTGACTCTACTCATCAACGAGAATCTATCTGTCCAATCAGAATTCAATTCTGAGCATTTTCATATTTGGCCCTAAAAATTAAGGTTTCCACAAAAATAAGAATTTCTGAAATCTGAAGACATGGCTGGAAGCTCCTTGCAAAAATCAAAGTTTAGAGCTTTGGATCAAGATTTTTGGCTGGGTAGATCTCCGGGAAACTCAAACCCTAATTCAGGGCTCTCCCTAGTGAACCTGGGAGGACAAAAGGGAAAATCTGAAGGGTAAAGCTTTGCTGATCTCAAATTCTGAATACACCAGGCTGATCAGCTCATCAAGGCGCATCTTTCTATCCTTTCAGAAAGTTGAAATTCACATTTTGAATTTTTAGGGTTTTTCCGACAAACCCTAATCCGAGACCAGATCCAGTTTTTAGCATTTCAAGTGGTAAGACCTAAATATTTTTTATTTCCATTTGAAGTACTCTTTAGGATGTCTCACCACACCAAGCTTGAGGATAATATTGAAGGAGCTGATAACTTCCGAGCTTGGAAGTATAGGATTGGGTTAATCTTGGAAGAGAATGAGTTGGAATCATATGTAAAAGAAGACATCCCTATCCCAGAGGATGAAGAGGCTAAGGTATTGCATAAGAATAACTTGGTCAAGGCAAAGAGAATCATTGCTGATTCTATCAAAGACCATCTCATACCCCATGTGTCTTCTCTAAAGACACCCAAGGAGATGTTTGACTCTTTGACCAAGCTATTTGAAGGGAAGAACATAAATCGGAAGATGACCTTGCGGAACCAATTTAAAGGAGTAAAGTTTCAGAATGGAGAAACCATTCAATCTTATTTTTCAAGGGTCTCCCAGATCAAGGAACAACTAGAAGCAGTGGATGAAATGGTGGAGAATGGTGAAGTGGTGATGACCACTCTAAATGGCCTACCCAGGTCATGGGATTCCCTTATTCAAGGAATTTGTGCAAGGAAGAAGTTGATCTCCTTCAACAGATTGCGGGAAGAATGCTCTGAAGAAGAAGCTAGGCTTGTGGCCCGAGAAGAAAAGATGGGAAATGAAGATCAAGCTCTCACAGCACATGCCAGAAAAGGCAAGTCCAAGAAGGAACAATCTCATAGCAGGAAATTCTCACACCACCATTATCATAAAGATAAGAAAGATCTCAGATGCTTCAATTGCAATGAGAAGGGACACTTTGCTTCAGATTGTCCCAAGAAGAAGAAAGACAACAACAACTTCAACAAGAAGAAGAAGAATAACAAAAGAAGATATCATGCTCATGCTACCGAAGATGATGAACCCCCAAAGAAGAATTCTAGGGCAGAAAGTGATAGTGATGATGACTCATCAAGTGAAGAAGAGTATGTTCTAATTCCCGCTCTCACAGGTACTATCTCCCATGGTTGTAATGATTGGTTGATTGACAGTGGGGCTTCCAAACACATGACTGGGTTTAAAGAATCTTTTGTAAATCTGTCTGAAAATGAATCACCCCATAAAGTGAAACTTGGGGATGATTATCAATACCCAATCAAAGGAAGTGGTGAAGCCTCCTACAACCTAGATTCTAGATAATATTTGAAGATGAAAGAAGTCCTTTATGTACCTGGGCTTAAGAAGAACTTACTCTTCATCTCTACATTGGATGCAAAAGGTATGAGGGTTGCATTTGTGGATGGCCAAGTCCTAATGTGGCCAAAGGGAAAGACCATAGATGATGCAGTAGTGATTGGAGAGCAAGAGGGAGGTTTGTGTAAATTGAAGGGACAACCTGATCATGCCATGGTACATGAATCCATGGAGCCAAGTGAACTTTGGCATAGAAGACTTGCTCATATGCACTATAGGGCACTTCCAATTGCAAGCAAGGCTGTAGAGGGTCTTCTTGAGATCAAGACCAAACATGAAGGTGCTTGCAAAGGATGTGCAAAAGGTAAGAACATTAAGAAGGCTTTCCCAAGCAGTGAAAGCAAGGAAAAAGACATCCTGGAAATCATCCACTCAGATGTATGTGGTCCTATGTCATCCATTTCTCTGAGTGGGTATGTTTACTATGTCTCATTTATTGATGAATTCTCCAGGAAGACTTGGGTATATTTCTTGAAGAACAAAGATGAGGTGTTTGATAAGTTCAAGGAATTCAAAACCTTGATGGAGAATCAAAATGACAAGAAGATCAAAACATTCAGATCCGACAATGGTGGAGAATTCACCTCAGGTGACTTCAAGAAGCTTTGCAGTGATTCAGGGATTAAGAGGGAGTTGACTGCTCCTTATAATTGTCAACAAAATGGAGTTGCAGAAAGGAAGAACAAAACAATCATGGAAGCAGCAAGGGAAATGCTGCATGACCAGGATCTACATATGCATCTATAGGCAAAAGCAGCTAGAAGATATGTATATGTGTAGAACAGAACACCCCACAAGATATTGGACAACAAAACACCAGAAGAGGTCTTTTCTGGTAAGAAACCTGAAGTCAGCCATCTCAGAATATTCGGTTGTCCAGTATACACACATGTCCCAAAGGAAAAGAGGACCAAACTAGATCCTTCAGGAAAGAAGGGTATGTTTGTGGGTTACAGTGAAAGCTCGAAGGCTTACAGAATATACTTTCCAGGGTTCAAGAAGATTGATGTCAGCAGGGATGTAACATTTGCTGAAAACTCAGCATTCATAAAATCAAGGAAGGCACCTATCAAAGTTTATGAAGAACCTAAGGAAACTAGATTTCAAGACACTACCATGACTGAAGCAATTCCAGAAGTTGTTCGTGAGTTTGAAGATCTGCAAGAACTTGTAGATCCACCCCGTGAGGATAACTCTCACAAGAGGAAACCTGCATGGGCTAGAGAGCTCTTTCAAGATGCAGAAAGATTTGGCATTCCAGAAGAAGAACATAGAGCAAAGAAGAGAACCAGATCACATACCAGCTATGTTGCTTTAATCTGTGACATTATGAACAAAGAACCTTCTAGTTATGAAGAAGCAACGGAAAAGAAAGAATGGAAGGATGCCATGGTTGAGGAATACCAATCAATAATGAAGAATGATGTTTGGGATGTTGTCCCAATACCTAAATAGAAGTCTGTTGTGACTTCCAAATGGATCTACAAAATCAAGAATGCTGGAAATGACAGTGTATAAAAATACAAAGCAAGATTCGTAGCTCGTGACTTCTTTCAGAAAGAGGGAATAGATTATGAAGAAACTTTTGCACCTATAGCCAGGTATACTTCCATCAGAACAGTACTTGCCCTGGCTGCAGCAATGAAATGGAAAATACACCAGATGGATGTCAAGACTACCTTCTTGAATGGTGTAGTTGAAGAGGAAGTATATGTGGAGCAGCCACTTGGTTTCGAAATACATGACAGGTAGTCGTATGTGTGTAGATTGAAGAAAGCCTTGTATGGCTTGAAGCAAGCTCCCATAAATTGGTATGGTAGGATGGACTGTTTCCTATCTAGTTTGGGATTTACTAAGATTAAAGCGGATTCCAACCTTTACTACAAGGTTGAGGAAGGGAATCCTATGATTCTACTCCTGTATGTGGATGACTTATTTGTAACAGGAGATGACAGACTGATTGCAGATACTAAGAGGAAGCTTGCTGCTGAGTTCAATATGAAATATTTGGGAATGATACATTATTTCCTAGGTATTGAGGTGTGTCAGAATACAGGTGGGATCTTCCTTGGTCAAGGGAAGTACACAGTAGATATCCTGAAGAGATTCAGGATGATGGATTGCAATGCCATGGCCACACCTATGGCATCGAATCTGAAGCTTCTATGTGATGCTTCATATGAGCCGGTTGATGTCTCTATGTATCGTCAGATGATTGGGTCCTTGATGTACCTGACGAACATGAGACCAGATATTTGCTTTGCGGTGAACAAATTAAGCCAGTTCCTAATGGATCCGAGGAGTGTTCACCTAGTTGTTGTAAAGCATGTTCTGAGGTACCTGAAGGGTACAGTGGATTATGGGCTCAAGTATGAAGCGAATCAAAAGTTTAACCTGCAGGGTTATGTTGATTCAGATTGGGCTAGTAGTGTTGCAGATAGGAAGAGCACATCTGGGTGTTGTTTCAGTATGGGATTAGGTGTGATCTCTTGGTTTAGCAGGAAGCAGTCCTACGTAGCACTGAGTACAGCTGAGGCAGAGTATGTTGCAGCCTGTTCAGCTAGTTGTGAGGTAGTATGGCTATGGAAGCTGCTGTCTGAGTTATTTGATCTCCCATTGGATGCTACTGGTATCTTTTGTGATAACCAGAGTTGTGTAAAGATGTCTAAGAACCCAGTGTTTCATGATATGTTGAAACACATAGAGATCAAATATCACTATATCAGGGATATGGTGCAGAGAGGAGATGTGAAGCTCCTGTATGTTGCGACGGACGAGCAGATTGCAGATGTGCTGACGAAGCCACTAGCCAGGGTGAAGTTCGAGTACTTCAGGGAGAGGCTTGGCGTTCTTCAGATTGATGACACTTCGAGGAAGAAGTGATGGTCACATTTGCTGAAGCCATTCCAAGCATGTTGGAAGGAGGATCCTTCACATGGCTATGGATGTAAGCACTGGATGATGAGCATCAGGATGATGTTCTGGTTTCTACTTTGTATGATCAGTTGGATCATTTATATATGTATGTATGCATCATGTTGGATGCTGGATATGATCGGTTGGATCATGTGTATGCATTTTTGTATATGCATCATGTTGGATGCTTGGACCATGTATCTGTATATGTATCAGGTGGATACATTGTATGATTAGGTGGATCATGTATGATGATATGTATCATGTATTTGTATTTGTATCAGGTGGATACACTGTATGATCAGGTGGATCATGTATGATGATATGTATAAGATAGATACTTGGTATGCATTAGGTAGATGCATTATATGATCAGGATGATCATGGATGACGAGCTTCAGGATGTTGCTCCAGATGACATGTAGCAGGATGTTGCAGTGATGATCAGGATGATCATGTGTACATCAGGATGATGTATGGTGAGTATTAGGTTGATACTTTGTGGCCGTGGAATAGGTTGTGCAGATAAGCATGTAATTTGTGCCCTGGGAGATTTGCAGATGGTCTTTCGAGGTTTTTCCTATGGCATGTAATTCGTACCCTGGGACATCTGGCAAATGCTCTTTCGAGGTTTTGCTTGGGAGGACATATAATTTGTGCCCTGAGAGATCCACAGATAGTCATTAGAGGTTTTTCCTATGGTATGTAATTTGTGCCCTGGGATATCTGGCAGATGCTCTTTCGAGGTTTTGTCCTATGGCATGTAATTTGTGCCCTGGGAGATCTGATAGGTTGAGCCGTGTGCTCGTAATCAGTCTTGGCATGCTCTTTCAAGGTTTTGCCATGACCACATGTAATTTGTGCCCTGGGAGATCCGATAGGTTGAGCCTTGTGCTCGTAATCAGTCCTGGGATTCTCTTTCGAGGTTTTGTGGTGGGGTCACATGTAATAAGTCCTGGAGATCTGGATAGGATGAAAAAGGCCTCAGATGCTCTTTAGGGTTCTTGCTAGTCAAGAGACTCTTTTAAGGTTTTGTGACGCACGTAATAAGTCCTGAGATTTCCACAGTATGGCCAGTGATGATGAAGACCTGCAGGTGGTGGGCCTACATCTAGTATGAAAAAGGACTGGCTCTGTAGAACTTCCTATGATGAGTAGAGTTAGATATTGGTTGAGATAGCAGCAGCAGTGACGATGATGATGAGGATGCATCGATGACGATGATCCCGAGAAGAAGACTTGTCTAGCAGATCTGTGTCGAGAAATACCTTCCTAGTTAAGAGGGAGTGTTGATGTATATGTAACTTCGGAATGTATTTCATCTGTGTATTTTATATATATTTATTGTACCCTTATAAGAGATGTGTCATTCCTCTAGAAGGAAGTGTCGTCATGTGGATTGACAAGTGTCGCAAGTGTGTGTACTTGCCGATGGGTTATTAGACCACCATGTGTGGGGTCGGCCCTGAAATATATATTATAATGTGGATGTACCTAGCTAGACAAGTCGGCCCCGTAAGGTCACTGGGCAAATAGATTAGTATAAATAGAGATCAGGTGATCTCTATTTAGATCACTCGAAAAAGACACACTTCTCTCACTTAGAAAGTGGCGCGCTAGTGAGGAGGAGGACCATCTGCTCTAGGAGACTATCTCAAGTGTATTTTGGTTGTACTTTGGTTGAGCCATTGTTCTCTCTATCTCTGAGGAAGTTGTGGGGTTTTTCACCTTAGGGTTTTCCCCACGGAAACTTTGTGTCTGTTGTCTCTCATGCTTTTGATTCTTGTGATGCTTTTCATGCTTATTGTGATTGTTATGCATTGATATACTGTATATGTTATTCTCTGAGTAAAGATCCTAGAGTATTGTGAATTAATGCTCAAAATTTAACATGAACATGTATGGTTTTTTACTCCTTTTAATTTAATCTCCTAAGTGTGATCTGGATGATTGCAAGAGATAGTTTTAAAACAAAATTTGATTAGGGAGGTATTTCACTCTTTCAGTCCTTTTTGATTCACCAAGGTCACTTTATGGGTGCAAGGTAAAGAGCATAATAAGATTCAAAGTGTTTTTAGGTGCCTTGTTTTCCTGAAGAGTGGACTAATCTAGATCACTATGAAAAATAAATATGTAAGTGATAAAAGTTTAATCTAATGTATGTTTACCTGAATTTCCTAGACTAATAATTCCTTTTAACTTTGCAAGCAATAAAGAAACTTTTTAATCTAATATAGTGTAAGTTATAAGGTCATTAGTAACCTTAAATCCAAATCCATGGAAAAGAAAGTTGCAAAATTATCTTTCCCTTGCTTTAAAACTAGGTGATTTAATGACTAAGGAGTAAAAACAGATTATAATTGTTTTTTTAATCTGTTAGAATATGTGAGTATCCATGTAGAATGCGATTGTGAAGAAATAAATCTAATTAAAATTAACTATACTATATTATCATAGGCCTCAATGCTCATAGTCGCATGACTGTGTGACCTAAGAGTTAATAATCCCATGCAAAAAAGTAGTGTGATAAAACACTCATGCAACCTAAGTGGCACTATGGGATCATGGTTACAAGGGTCGTGTGGTAAAGGAGTGAAATTAAAAAAAGAGGGCCCAAGTGACATGTCAACTATCGAAGGATTAACCATGTGGACTCACTTGGAATAGACATCAAGAACCTTGCGAGCTGGAAAATGAGAATAAATTGGCCCTTGACTTGCAAAAATAATTGGTTAGGGGAAAAACAAGAGTATGATCTTTCTATAAGTCCCATGTTATAAAAAAGCAAGTAGACAACACATAGTTGATAAAAAAAGAAAAAAAAAGTGGAGTCACAAATACTATTGTGGAAAAAATGGCTCAATAGTGAGCTAAATCTCCTTTCCTTCCAGGTTTCAACTAAAGAAAACAATACATGAGTGGGCTAGTATGACCAATACTATGATGTTGAATATATAATATAAATAACAACACATACATGAGCTACTAATTATAATTTTCAATTTGCAAAATTGACATGAAAAACACAATAAAGAGATGAGATATAGACAATTGTTTATTGTCTAATGGAAAATATTTGAATACAATAGCATTGCATTGAGGAATGTAGCTTCTAAGAAGCTCCAACACTCCCTTTGGGAAGTTCCTTTTAATTTTCTCTAATAGCTCGCTAACTAACTTGAAATGGTGAAGGAAAATACTTGCTTCTTGAGTAAGAATTCAAGGAAAATTGAGATGCCAATGATTGGTAAGAATGTGAATGGAAGAGATGTCTTCCAAGAAAATAATTTCAACATAACCTTGCTCTATATTTTTCTTATGGAACACATGGCCATGGATTCCTTTTATATCCAATTTGAATGTCTTTAAATAACTAGTTCAAGATGTGAATGCTCTTCTTCAAGAAGTGGTTTCTATTAACACCCAAAAATTGTTCACTAGCTCATCTCCCTAGTCACATAACCCATTTTTCCACTTATCCTATATTTTTGGCCTCCAAAACCATAAAAAATCATCAAATGGTAAACAAAAGGGCAAAAAATCATTATTTCCCTCCTCAATTAATGAAAATCCTTCCAAAAAAGTCAAAACCCACAAAAAAGGGTCCAAAATCCCAAAAAATAAAATAAAAGGGGGAAAAAGTAAAAAATAAATTCAAAAAGAGGGAAAAACTCCAAATACCATTAGCCAATACTATTGGTTTCCCAAAACCATGGGAAAATCCCAAATACCATTTGTCAATAATATTAGTTTCCCAAAACCATGGGTCAACACTCCATTACCCAAAATCACTATAAAAAGGTGATGGAGGCCCCCCATTTCACATCCGTCAATCACTCTTCACACCCTTATGCTGCCGAAATTCCTATTGAACCCTATCCTATCACCTTGATCTTGAGTTCACCATTTTAGTTGAGTTTTGGCAACCATTGAGCATTTGGAGAAGGGACGAGAACTCTAGAGAACTGATGCACTACTCTTGTAATGCTATAAGGAATCCAACAACCTCACCATTTGAGGTAATACCATTGCAAACCCTTGTTTGCCCATTAATACAAAAAATTCCAAATTCGATTTACTGAGCTCCTCACGGTTGTTTACTTTTTACTGTTGTAGTTTAGATTTATTTTTATGTTATCATATGCACATGTCACTTTTTCATATTTAGTTTTTACTTGTTTCACATATAATTTTTTACCCATTATTTAACTTCTACTAAGGGTTCTTGAATCCTTAGTAAGTTCTCTTTAGCACGAGCTAGGGTGAAAACCCTAGCTACAATTTTGGCGACTCCACTGGGGAGTTCACTAGCTCATCTCCCTGGTCACATAACCCGTTTGTCCACTTATCCTACATTTTTGGCCTCCAAAACCATAAAAAACCATCAAATGGTAACCAAAAGGGAAAAAAATAATTATTTCCCTCCTCAATTAATGAAATTCCTTCAAAAAAAGGTCAAAACCCACAAAAAAGGGTCCAAAATCCCCAAAAATAAAATAAAAAGGGAAAGTCAAAACTAAATTCAAAAAGAGGGAAAAACTCCAAATACCATTTGCCAATACTATTGGTTTCCCAAAACCATGGGAAAATTCCAAATACTATTTGTCAATACTATTAGTTTCCCAAAACCATGGGTCAACACTCCATTACCCAAAATCACTATAAAAAGGTGATGGAGGCCCCCCATTTCACATCCATCAATCACTCTTCACAGCCTTATGTTGTCGAAATTCCTATTGAACCCTATCCTATCACCTTGAGCTCGAGTTCACCATTTTAGTTGAGTTTTGGAAACCATTGAGCATTTGGAGAAGGGGCACGAACTCTGGAGAATTGGTGCACTACTCTCGTACTGTTGTAAGGACTCCAAAAATCTCACCATTTGAGGTAATACCATTGCAAACCTTGTTTTCCCATTAATGCAAAAAATTTCAAATTCCATTTACTGAGTTCCTCATGGTTGTTTACTTTTTACTGTTGTAGTTTAGATTTATTTTTATGTTATCATATGCACATGTCACTTTTTAATATTTAGTTTTTTACTTGTTTCACATATCATTTTTTACCCATTATTGAACTGAAACTAAGGGTTCCTGAATCCTTAGTAGGTGCTCTTTAGAACGAGCTAGGGTGAAAACCCTAGCTACAGTTTCCAAGAAGAAAGACGGATCTATTGAATTCCGAAGTACCTATTAGAATCAAATTTGAACGTCTTTGGTGCTCAAAATGTAGTTGGGGAGCCTTGAATATGTCATGAAATTTATTAGTCCACATGTATGCACAACTACATAGGTTTTGAAGAATTTCGATATGATGTTGTGTGGGATCCCTTTGTATAAATCCTTTCAGGTCAACAAAGTTTTGATTGTGCTAGAACAAATTTGTTCCACATGTTTATTTTTGATAAAAATGAATCTTTGTGAGCTGCATGATGTATATTGTTGATGATGCCTTTTGTAATGAGTGCTAAAATGTCATAGGTGTACAAAATTCAAGTGATAACAATGTCCATCCTTAACCATATATAGAACAAGAAAGTATTGAAGAAACTACTATCTCAATTTGAAATAATCGTCTAAGGGAGCCAAAAATGAACATAAACACACTCAAAGAAGATCTCAACAATGGCATGTATTGATGCTCTTCTTACAATATGTGAAAATGGTCATCTTAAAGAATAGGTTAACAACCACAAATATAAAGTTGTTGCCATGCTTGGTAGAAGTTAGGATAGACATGTAGTCCATGGAAACTATTACCCATGGTCTACCTATTATAGGTAGAGGAGTGTACAAACCCTATTTCTTAATGGTAGGTTTGGTGATGCCCCATGTAGTGTACAATTTGACATACATGCCAATGTGTTTTGAGAGGTTTATCTAGAGAAGTACTTTTGCAACACTATTTGGATTTTCTTATCCACACAAGATTGCTCTACCACTTATCTGTAATGCACCTCCCAAATCAACTTCTCACACTTTATTGAAGAACATAGAGATGTACCAAATAGCATAAAATTTCATCCTGAAGATGAAGCTCTAAGATTAGTTTCCTATTCACATTGTTTGGTAGCTATCATCAAAGCGAGGTTATTCTCATACAATTGGTGCTACTGAGAGTTCTTGTGTCCACAATATTTGAGCACAATAGTTAGTGTTGGAACTGAATATCGACTAAGGTAGTCTACTATTCAATTTGTGTTTCCCTTCTTGTACTTGATTTTCAGGTGGAACTATTTCATTTACATAAATCACTTCTGATAGTGTTAATTCTATACATTTCCTTGTATCTACGATGTAATACCCCTATTTTGACCCTTGGAATATATTGGATCCATTGTGTAAATATTTTTTTATTTGAGTTGTGTGATTAACTTATTGAGCCAATTCAAGTGCTATGTAAATATTATGTTGATTAATAGCATGACTGGTCCAAGATGGCTATGTAAGGTGCACTGAAGGGATATGATTCCACTATAGGGAAACATGAAGGGTGGCCTATGGCAATTGAATCCTTGATTGACAAGTGTCAGCCACAGACCCAGTCCAATAGCTTCCATGTGACTCGAATGAGTCAATTACTTCCTTTTTTTTCGTTCACTCAATCATTAAATTCCTGTGTGAGGTGGGTGGGAGAAGTCCCTTCATGTAGTTAAGGAATCATGGGATTGTAGGTTCTTCTATGACAGTTCATAATCCCCTTTATCCATGGTAAAAATTTATGTCAGGGGAGCTTGTTTCTTTCCCATCTATCCTACCTTAGGATTCAGAGTCACCGACCTTACCTTTCACGTAGACATCCATTCATGAGGACATGTTGAGACTTGGGATATTGCCCATTTTTCACTCAAAAATTCATTCAAATATTTTACTCACAATTGACATCCTCAATTTTTCCTAGAATGGACTCGCACACACCCAGGAAGCACTTGGAAAGACGGATCGCCGAGGGACCCAGATTGGTGAAGGGATGCCTAAGACTTGAAGGGTGTTGTGTGGGACATATTTTTTAGTGTTGCATTCAAATAATTTACCCTCATATTCAAAATATTTTACCCTTTCATCCAAACAAGCATTATGGGAACCATCCCTTTGTTTCATACTGACATAGACCACATACAATGTAGACACTCACCTTCATTGCCACAGAGACTCACCCTTCACAGAGACTTACTTCAATCGATCCTTTACTTGTTTCGGCCACCAGACAGTACTTTTCACCCAAAACCTGAACCTTTACCCCGATGTGTATACTAAAGAGAGAGAGAGAGAGAGAGAGAGAGAGAGAGAGAGAGAGTTGGCTATAAGTGAGTCTTGAGGCTTGAGACCGACTCTATGAGTTTTGCTACTCTTACATTCTTGATAAGCCATGAGTGAAAGCTATAGGTATATTTCCAATAGTATACAATTGATTGGACTCTTTCTATGCACGCACTTGAATCACTTGACAAGATGGATCACCCGAAGGACTGATTTGGTGAAGGGGATTCCTAATCCTGATAGGTGTTTTGTGGGGAAGGAATTCTGCATCCATGTGTATGCTAGTTGAGTGAGAAGAATGAGCATTTGACCAAGCATGGAGAGAATAATGGGCTATGAGTTGAGAGATAGAGGCCTATAGGTTTTTTCCTTCACCTTGGTGGACTCATAGCCCGACTTGCAGGTGGACTCTCAATAGAGATAATAAATGTTGGACATAGTACCTATGGTTGGCTGGAAAATGTAACTTACACAACCAATTGCTTGGATATTTATTCTAGATAAGTATTCTCTTGTATATGATCTCTTCTTGATCTATTATTTACTGTTATTTGAATCTTCCATGTTCTTATGATTATTCATGTGATGTATGATGTTGGTAAATGCATGTTTTATGGGTGTGGATAAGTTTAATTCTGTTGTGTTTATATTATGCATATACAAACATATTTATTTCCTATTATGATTCATATGTATCCTTCAAACTTAATTTAAGAGTCTGTAACTCATTCATACCCCCCTCTAAGAATTTCATCCGAAGGAAGGGCAGGTTACAAAATGGTATCAAAGCTCTAGGTTGCAACACCATAGTTGTAGGGGCCATAAACCCACATTCACAGGAAAAACTAGAAGAAGCGTCAAGCAAAAATGAATAAAATCTTGGCTATGTGTCAAGGAGCACAAAACCATGATGGAGAAATATCGACAGCTAATTGGATAATGATGCGTGGCATTAGCCAAGGGGGTTTCATTGTAGTTTATCAGGGATATCAACAAGAATTATATGGTGAAGCCCTGATGAATCCTTTCTGGTATCCAATCAAGAATTGAGAAGTGGAAGAATCTAATTGGATATCGCAGCTCCAGTATCGGAGGTGTCAACAAGGATATTTGGGAGAAGCCCTAAATTTTTTGTTCTGATTGCGTATCAAGGTCCACATGTCTATTGGTGAAGATTTTCGTGGGTGCCACGTAGAGAAGGTTCACAAGTGTAGCATAGAAGAGGTCCACGGGTTCTACGGAGAGAATTCTGTGGGTGGATTGAATAACAAGTCCACCGATGTAGCAGAGGAAAATTTCACAGGTGTAGTAGAGGAAAAATCCACAGGTACATCAGAGGAAAAATTCGAAGTGGACACATGCTCACATTTTAGAGTTTGTATCAAAGTTCTTGTTTAGAGTTGTTCTATGATGTCACAACTAGAAGGTATGATCGGAAATTCCGATGATGAGTCTCGATCGGACATGTGTCAGTAGACCAGAGTTCTTGGTCATAGTTGTCTAAGATGTCATGAAGAGAAAGTCTAATAAGAAACCCCAACGGGGACATGCGTCAGCCCATGTAATATCCCGATTTTGACCCTATTGCATTAAAATTGTAAATGATGTAAATATCGTTATAAAATCATGGTGAAGAGCTCAAGGCCAAGGCCCCACCATCGATTTAGCATTTTATGTATCAACAATTAAAAATCAATGCATATGCTTCTCGTGCTAGCCAGGAACAATAGAAATTACAACATCATGTAATATGCATTTTAATAAAATACCCACAACTAGCTATGCAATGCAACAAGAGTATGGGGGCGTGATTTCTACAAGGAAAAGGGAGGGAAATATTCAAACCCTTGATCCAATAGTGTCAATCCAAGTGTCAATCAGAGAACCCATAAACCCTCAACTACCCATTTTGACTTATGCACCCAATCATTTATTCTTCCAAGATTTGGCCGAGGTAGTTAATGCTTGGGGAATGGAGAGGTATGGCTGCCCAATTTTGTGTATGGGAAAGCTATCAATTTTGAAAATCATGTGTTGGATTCTAGGGAAAGAAAACACCCACGAAATTTCTCCCCAAGCAATTCTTCTCCCATTGTCTTTGCTCCCTCAGGCAGCCTGAGCTTCCTAGGTGTTTTCCCTCACATTTTCCCCTCATTTTCCCTCATTTTCCATAGATGGGAAGTCTTTTTCGTGTTGCAAAGTGGCTAGGAGGAAGAGAGTCATGATTTTTGGGTTTATGTGCATCCCTGTTTTGGTTTGAACTTGTGAGTAATAAACTAGGAGTAGAAGAGGGTAACCTCACAGAAAGATCAAATGGCCTTGGTTACTTTTATATGCACACGCTGAAGAGCACTAGAAGGGAAGGTATGGCTTGAGGGACTTTGTAGCAGTGAAGGGAATACTTACTTGTGTTGGGTGTGTAGGTATTGTGGGTACCAAGCTAGCTAGATCTTGTACATGTACCAATAGCTCTATGGTTGAGCTCACTAGCTTAGCAATTCATTCCCTTCTACTTGCTTAGCAACTTGATAAACCCAACTGTGGATTGGATCGGCTGAATTTTGAATTATTACTTAGCTATGTGTTATTGGTTTTTCCCTCTTTCCTTGTGGAAATCATGGCCATATCGGGGGTGGAAACAGTGTTGATACATTGATGATCATAGTTGGCCTATGGTTGGGTGGAACGTTGCAGTTGCATAGCTAGTTTCTTGGGACATCATTGTTTCAAGATAAGTATTCAATGAAACCTTTGTTGTGCTTTAATTCATTATAAATTCAAGTGCTAAATGGAATGAACACTTATATATGTGTCTATGAATGATGGATGTGATCATTATTCTTGTTTATGCATACTAGATGTGTATGTGTAGAAATAATTTTATTTCCATTGTGTTTCTTGCATTTATACATCTACATTTTTATTTTTAC
The DNA here is from genome assembly GCA_027924585.1 of Larix kaempferi. Taxonomy (NCBI): domain Eukaryota; kingdom Viridiplantae; phylum Streptophyta; class Pinopsida; order Pinales; family Pinaceae; genus Larix; species Larix kaempferi. The sequence continues at coordinate 1,008,309 of BSBM01000659.1, forward strand.
TTGCTATGAATTTTGTAATGATCATGGGGCTAAGAAGTAGAAATAGCCCATTTTTAGTGTCATGTTATCTCCCTTGCGATTGGACCGATGGGAGGGGACGTGACAGCCCATCATATTTTTGCATCGGAGTTTCTTTAGTGTGTAATGGGAAGAAGGGATGACGAATGAGGCCCAATATCCAATCATATTTGAGCAAAGATCAGATTGTGAGCTTTTGGATGCACCAAGATCAACGATTATGGTCCATAATGCATCCACTAATTGCATGAGAAATAACTGTAGGAGGGTGATCCATTGGGAGGAAACCACCTAGCTACGTGTCAGTTTCTGAATGGAAATGGCTCCAACAATAACTTTTCACAAACCACCTTGACATCGAGAAGTTATCACTTATGGTAATAGAATACCATTGATGTTTTCTCGCCAAAAAAATTAATTTTATAACATCTACCAACCATGTGCACATAACATGGAATAAACACATGGGAATAATGTGGACCATCCATGTGGATAGATCAAATCAGACTTATCGTGGCGATTTTCATCGATTGGAAGTGATTGGGCTTTAAGATAGTAGATATTCCATGAACACTCAGATCGAGTGAGCAAGTCCCTATGAGGCAGATCTAAAAATTTGCCCTAAGGGAAGGTAATCGTTCCTTATCCAAGGTGCATGAGTGTGAATGACTACGATTAAATTGTGCATGTTGATCGCTCACATTGATCAAGCAATTGTGACCCTTCGCGCACAAAGAACTGACCGAGGCCTATTCTGAGGATCATTGTGTGAACAATTGATATTAACCTAGGGCCGTAGAGAAAATTTGATCGATAGTTGTGATGATAGACCAGATGCAATGGTTGAGAGAGACAATAGATGACTTGGCATCACATGTAAATGACACATGCATTAACACTACCACATTGGAATCTACATGTCACACCAGTAGAAATCAAAGGTTGATGGGACGCCATGAATATGAACATGAGTAAATAGAAAGGGGACAATGAATTTAATCCCAAGTTCCTTGCACAAGATGATTGGAAGAAATGATGTTTCATGTCATAGAATTTAGTCACTATAGGTTAGCGTAGATACAAAATCAATGTCGAATCGAACAAATTCAACAATATTTGAAGGGTTATAATTTTTAGCTTGGAAATAAAAAATGAGCATGAGTATAACCATTGAAAATTCTATTCAAAGGAGAATAGTGTTGGTAAGTCATTATGTATAATTATATTTATGATGGTTCTATGAAATTGATAGAATGTGGGTTTTGGGTTTGCTAAGTCAATACACTTGTTAATATGTATGATTTCCAAAGCACCCCAAACCCTAGGAAAACAGGTTAAAAGGAAGTGTGAAATAGGTAAAATGAACCAAGTATGATTGTATGGACATCATAAGGGTACACTCATAGTAGTGTGGAAACACAAAGGAATGAACCAAGCATGGTTTAGTTGTATGATGAATATAAATGTGGATGACTGTCAAAGTTTCCTAAACCTGAGAAAACAGTTCTATGGTGGTATAGGAGCGTGCTAGATGTAATATTGAGTCTAGATGTATGCATATACATCCATGATGATGCTAGAGTATTGTATGGGGAATTAAGAGAGGTTTCTAATATCCCAGCTACATTGCACGCCATGCATTTATCAAAATCAAAATGTGTAGTAGGTAGTGCAATAAGTGTTAGAATATGTAATGATGACTTATGTGATATATTGGTAAAATATCATTTAAAGGCATAAAATAAATCTAATGTTATAAAATAGAGTTATCCCACATGCATCATTGTAATTATATCCTTTGTAACCATTCTCTATATAAAGAGGAGGAAATTCATTTATCCCACATGTATTATGGGATGTATTGTAATCCAAACCTCTTATTATATAAGAGAGGTAAAGGAGACCCTTTTGGGTATGTGTTGATTGTAATTCATCACACATCACATGTTGTGTATGTCATGTGTACACACATTTTATGATGGAGCTTGATGAATGCATATGTGAGGATGCCATGTAATCTTTGAGATCTTTTTCATACTAATGGAAGATGCAACCCTTCCCATGGATGTAGCCCAATTTGGTGAACCACGTATATCTGGTGTTCTCCTTTTCTTGGTCTCTTTATGTTCATGTTGATATGTTATTGTTGCTTAGATAGGTAATCTAGTTTAGCTATATCTTAATCTGTGCCATGGTATCAGAGCTAGTTTTTATGATATAGCACCTTCTTGTGAAGAACCTGCAATAATTAATTAATGCAAATACACGAGATATCAGAAATAATAGAACTTAGAATCACTTTTATATTGATCACGGGCCACTTCAAGGGGGAAACCTCCTTTGAGCAAGCTCAATACAATTAACTTCACGGTGCCTTCATAGGCCTCAACACACACTTATATACTAAGTCTAGGCACCAATACCATGGGTCAATACTATGTGTTAATACAAACCATGGGCTAAGTCTAGGCGCCAATACTATGAGTCAAAACCATGGAACATATAATACTATGGGACGACTTACAAAGCATATGCATCCAATACTATGGGTCAATACTATGGGCTAATATAAACTATGGATCAACAAATACTACGGGATGACTTACAAAGCATATGCGTCAAACAACAATATACTAACACAGTAAAGACATGGGTTCCTAACACTTCTATAGATTTCATCAATAACTATTATCATTTTGGCATTGTTTATTTCTTGTAGATTTGATTTCTATCTGGTAGCCATTAGACTTCTCTTCAGATCTAGGCATGTTTCTGCAATTTTTTACTTCTAACCCTAACTCTGTTGTGTTTTTTTGTAGAAAATTTTCAAGGGTTTCTTGATGTTTTTTTTGTAGATCTATACATTTTTTGGATTTTCCTCAAGGATATCTCTCTTCTGGTTGATAGATCGTCAGTTTTCATCCAAGTTTGGTAGACTTTCTACACTTTTCCGTGTTCGGCAGATTCAACACTATTTTCGGCCTAAAACTTGGCGTTCACGACTTTTGCTTCGCAGACAAAGCGGGTAACCGTGACTTGGCCTACTGTGCACTTGTGAGTATACTGCAAGCCCACGACTTTCAGTGTACAGAACCATGTGTTCTATGGCATACTCATGACTGCTCTACTTCGAACTCGCGTTTACTTCAGTATAACTGCGACTTCACTATACAGGGACCCGCAAGTGCTTCGGCATAACCGCGACCTTATTGTACAGAGAAACGCTAATTTCCGATCAGAACCGTGTCTTTCTCCTTTACAGAACCATGAACCCGTGACTTCTATGTGCATAAATCATGAGTACATGCGAGTTTACTTTGGAAGACCCGTGAGTGACAAACATTTTTATTTATTTTCATATATCTCATGTCATGTTTATTTCGATAATCTTTTACTCAATATTTATATGGCTTTGTGCAATCTTATAATCTTGAAATATTTATCATGAGCACCTTGTTCTTGTTGTGGATTTCTATTCTTATGATTGCAGAGGTTATCTTGTACCTACTTGTCTCTAATGTTCCTATATGGAAGCATTGACATGTGCTATTTGTCTCTAACGTTCCTATATGGAAGCATTGACATTTTCAGGGAATCCATCTCTTGCATATTGACGTCATACTAATAAGAAATGCACCTTTGCTTAAGATTAGTTGCTTCATGACTAAATTTTCATATATTTAAGTGAAATCTTGGCTCATTATTCTATCTTGGTATCTATTATGCTCACTCATGTTTATGCTCCTCTATCTTTTATCATACTTATCCTGTCATTTTTTTATAATCTTTTACTCAAATTTATATGGTCTTGCATAGAAGCGACGCCATTTACTTATATGTTCTTGAGCAATGTCATTTTATCATATCTTATGTCTTTTGGGCTTATCATGTTTTTTATATGCTTTATTCTTGGAAGTTCCTTTGTGCAGGTTCGTTATCCATGTTGTGGGATAGCTTGCTTCTGTTATTCCTTCCTTGTTTAAGCATATGTTGGTTGTGGATCTTTGGTTACTCTTAAGAAGGAATGTAATGTTGAATTTTATCATGTTCTATCATATTTCAGTAATGTTGTATGATGGACATCCATCTTCTGGTGTTAAAGTCATGATGTTCATCTGTATGATATCATTTTCAATGTATAGACCATTGGGGACTTGTTTCTTCGATGTTTGAGGTCTTCTACAGATATTTATACTGCACCTTGATTGGAAAAATGTCTACTATCTGCATGTGTATTGGCCATCTAGGTATTTCTACACTAGTGTGGATGTTATATCAGAGTTCTTCAGCTATCAGTTATGGTTGTGATGATTCTTGTGGTGATATGGGAATCTTGTTGTTGGATTACGTCACATTTTCTCGGCATTCTACTGTTGGATCTAGTAGCCATGTTGGCTTCTCTTTAGATCTGGGCATCTTGTTGGTATTTCATCATACAACTTGGTTCGTGTGCACTTTCATGATTCAATGAGAAGCGGATGTTGTCTTCATCAAATCCATGAGGCAAAGTGTGTTTTATTCGCATCTTATGGAGCATTCTGGAAGTTGTCATCATGGGGGATGTTGGGGTGTTTCCACCTTCCTTCCATTTGTATTATTTCTCCCAGTCATCATTAAGGAGAGTGTTAGAATATGTAATGATGACTTATGTGATAGATTGGTAAAATATCATTTAAAGGCTTAAAATAACTCTAATGTTATAAAATAGAGTTATCCCACATGAATCATTGTAATTATATCCTTTGTAACCATTCTCTATATAAAGAGGAGGAAATTCATTTATCCAACATGTATTATGGGATGTATTGTAATCCAAACCTCTTAGTATATAAGAGAGGTGAAGGAGATCCTTTTGGGTATGTGTTGATTGTAATTCATCACACATCACATGTTGTGTATGTCATTTGTACACACATTGTATGATTCAGCTTGATTAATGCATATGTGAGGATGCCATGTAATCTTTGAGATCTTTTTCATACTAATGGAAGATGCAACCCTTCCCATGGATGTAGCCCAATTTGGTGAACTACGTATATCTGGTGTTCTCCTTTTCTTGGTCTCTTTATGTTCATGTTCATATGTTATTTTTGCTTAGATAGGTAAGCTAGTTTAGCTAGATCTTAATCTATGACATTCTTAGCAAGGTATGGCATAGGACAATAGGTGAAGGCCATGAAAATTGTAAGGTGATGGGTGAATCTTACTTGTGGGAAAGTGCATGAATGCTAAGAGAAGTTGCAGGATATGAACCAACAAATTATGTGTAAGCAATGAGAATGGGAAAGGAAATTCCACTGACAAGAAGTTATCAATAATAGAATAATATATCGCAGTGTGTGGACCTATCATGTGGTTCATGATAGTGATGAAGTGGCCATGCAAAGGCAGGAAATTAGGGACTGAGGCATTCTCAGGTGTGAATCTATTGTGTGGTTCAAAAATGTGGAAAATATTTCCATGGGAAAGGAAAGGTGGGCTTGACTAGAATTGCACAAGGAAATGTAAAAATAGTGCAATGAGAGTTGTTGTTATGATTAGGGAATTCTACATAAGGGTGATAGATGGATGTAGCAGAAATTGGAGAATGATCTCCATAAGGAAACATTGATAAAGAGGGAAATTTCTCACCTTAAAACTATTTTTGTTTATAGAATAAGAATTGCATGCTAGGAAGGTAGAAAGCATAAATATAATACATGTGTATATGTATTGAATTGCTACTTGGTGAGAAAATCATAGCTAATGATCCTTGTGTGCTTTCCAGAGAGGCCATGAATTGGATATGTAATATCGAATGCATCTATGTGAATGACATTCCACCGGGAATGGAAAGGAATGGGGTAGTAAGGGGAATGAACCTTACCCCATATGGTTGTTTAAAAATATAGAATGCATTCATAATAAATAATATCATTCCATTTATGATACCATGAGGGTGTTGGGTTGTGAATCTTGTAGTGTTGCAAAAGTATCCCATGAACTCCCTATTGGTGTTAATCTAGGATGAAACCTCCTTTCCAACAAACAAGGAGTGAGTGAACTCTCAATGTTGTGTTCTGGTGAAGAAATAAGGCACCCAAATAATTAACCAAGTGATTGGGGAGTTGGTTGGGCATAGGGTAATTTTTAGGGGCGAAATTTCACCAATTGGCTATATTTTAGGATTTTGTTCAAAAAATAAATTCGCTATTTGGTCATTTGTAGTCTCTAATATCGCCTATATTTACATAAAATATGTTTTTTAATGTAATATTCGCCAGATTTTACAGGTTTCAGTAGTAAATTGTAGGTTTTATATTTAAGATTTGCCTAACTATCTATATATATGTTTTTTTCAATTCAAAATAATCGCCTAGAATACTATGCTTAAGTATAACATTAGAATCCTTCCAAAATACCATGGTTGGGTATTGTGTTGAAGCATTGGGTATGAAATCCAACATACCATGGTAGGACACATGTAGGAACATAAATGTTTTAGAGCAATGCTAGAGTGCGTTGAGTCAATGAGCATAAGCGAATTATGCACATTGAATTGATTATTGGGAAGAGGTTCTCTATGCTCCCGAGAGATTGTTAAGAAGTGAAGAGAGTAGCTTGGCATGTGAGCATGTAGCTTGGAATGTAAGCATGTAGCTTGGCATGTGAGCATGTAGCTTGGAATGTAAGCATGTAGCTTGGCATGTGAGCATGCAGTGTGATTTTGATGACATGACATTATGGTATTCATGAATCAATGTAGGGGTGCATTGATTGAATGCGCATTAAAGGATTATATAAATTTATGGCTATGCATGCATGTATGTGGGTATGTATGTTAGAATACATTGTGTGAATGCATGTCTATTCCATAGTTCATTGCAATTAGATAAAATATGAAATGGTAGAATTATTGGTAATTTGAGGCCACTTCATGACTGTTGTGGGTAAATTATGCAATGGAATTTAAATGCTAAAAACACTAACGATTTTTTGGTTGTTTGAGAATTGTGTCAGAAGGACATGTTGTGGGTAGATTTCAAAGTTATGGTAGCGGCTGTAAGACCATAAATAGGGACAATGTGCTAACACTTATTAGAGCCAAAAACAATGAGGAAGGCCTCATAGTTAATTAAAAATTCTGATTTCTGTAGGGAACAAAACTATAAATTCATATTTGAATTTTGTTATTAATGTTATTGACCATTTTGTTGTTTGTGAATTGTCTCAGGAGGACATATTATATGAAGATCATGTGCTATGTCTTGCAAGAGAAAAATAACATGAGAAGGATCCCATGAGAGTTTAAGATTTGAATGAGAGTAAATTCCAAATTTTAAATTTCAATTCGAAATTTTGGTGAAATGATACAAGTTGTTGTCTATTGTGGATCTGTTAGGAAGGACAAGTTTCATGTGTGAAAATATCGTATATGGTAGTGAGTTTAATGCCATGAGGAAGATTGTGCATTATGGCCTGCAAGGAAAAAAAACATGAGGAGGGCCTCATGGTTGATTAAATACGATTTTGTAGCAGACATATTTAAAATTTCAGTTTGAAATATTGATAATGGTGTCTCATAGGAATTGTATGTTTATGGTACATATGAGATGATGAGACTTGTGATGGGAGGACAAGTGATGGCTGATAAGCAGGAAGCGTAGGGAGGTTTCCACTATCATTGATACGAGAACTGTAGAAAGAAGGGACAAGGAATTACTTGATAAACGTACTGAAGGTGATACCTCTTGAAGATGCTCGAGGTTTGCATGGACTTTCTGTCACATCCCCTTCCATCCATCTGGCTCAAGGAAGGGAATATGACTATAATTTTGGGCTTTTCAAAAACTCAGCCCCATTCATCATTAACAATTCATGTAAACAAAAACATGCCAATGTGTGTAGATGCAAATCAAAACAAACATGCACAGAAGAATTAAAATATCCACACACATTTCACATGCATACATCAACATAATCATAACAATGATTAATTTAATACACTGCAGAATTAACACAAAAGAGAGAATACATATTGGTGACTTCATGAGCAACTAATTATGTCACTGCAATGTTCCACCCATCCATAGGCCAGTTGTGTTCATCCATCTCTCAACACAACTGTCACCCCCGAGAGGGGCATGATTTCCACAAGGAATGGGAATCTTCAAACTTATGCACAACAAAATGAACACCAAAAATCATCCAATCCAATTCACAGCTGGGTTTTTCAAGCCAAATGTCAACCCTCTTCTCTTTTGGATGCTTGCACTCAAGTTCAAGCCAAAGCAATGGATACCCATAACTCATTCCCTAGCATACTCTTTCTACACACGGCAAGCGCAATTGTTGGAATAGAAAAATGTTTTCAACTGTGGGTTGTACAAAACAAAATCTCCATGGATTTTCTCCAAATCATAGCACCCAAATTGAGTTGTGGGCAGGGAAATCGACCACAAGGATCAAATCCGATTTATCCCACGGGTATATACACATTTAGATCGAAAAAACGACCTCCCATGACTCCCAAATCAGATTCCTCTTCTTCCCCACTATTCTATATGACAAAAAAACCCTTCTCCCATCTGAGAATGATGGAAACATAGGGAAAAACGTGGAGAAAAACACCCAGCAAGCTCAGACAAAGTGAGGGAGAAAAGACAATGGGTGAAGAATGGCTTGGGAAGAAAATTTGTGTCTCTTTTATTTCCCAAGAAGCCAAACATGTTTTTCTAAAAATGGTGGCTTTCCCATACCTAAAATTGGACAACCATACCTCTCCATTTCCCCCAAAAATAACTATTTCAACGAAATCTTGGGACAAATAAATGATTGGGTACAAAATTCAACATGGGTGGCTGAAAGTTCGGGGGTTCTCTCATTGACATTTGGATTGACTCTATTAGATCCAAGGATTTGAACATTTCCCTCCCAATTCCTTGTAAACATCATGCCCCCACACTCTTGTTGCATTGCATAGCTAGTTGTGGGTATTTTTATTAAAATGCATATTTACATGATATTTATGATTTATAGTGCTCCTGGATAGCACGCAAAACATATGCATCAATTTTAACACTAAATCGATGGTGGGGCCTTGGACTTGAGCTCCTCGCCATGATTTCATAACAATATTACATCATTTACATGTTAAATAAAATGGGGTCAAAATCGGGATACTACAATCCCCTCCCCCTTGAAATAACACCGTCCTCAATGTTCTCTTTATTTTTAGTAAGGTGTTAATTTTTGAGCATTAATTCAAGATACTCTAGGATCTTTACTGAGAGAATAACATGTACAGTATATCAATGCATATAAATCATTGCAAGCATATCAATCATCACAAGATGCAAACATAAGAGACAATAGACACACAGAGTTTTTGTGGGGAAAACCCTAAGGTGAAAAACCCCACAACTTCCTCAGAGATAGATAGAGCAATAGTACAACCAAAGTACATAGAGATAGACTCCTCCTAGCAGCTGATCCTCCTCCTCACATGTGAGCCACTTTTCGAGTGAAGGAAGAGTGAGTTATGAAGTGATCCAAATAGATTTCTCCCGATCTCTATTTATACTTGTCCTGACTGCCCAATAAAATTATGGGGCCGACTTGTCTAGATTAGTACAATAACCCAATGTTAACTTAATCAGGGTTGACCCCACACATGGTGGTCTAATAACCCATCAACAAGTTACGACACTTGCGACAATTGTCAATACAAATGACGACACTTCTGTATAGAGAAATAATAACATCTCTATAGGAGTACAATATACATAGATGAAATACATGGGTGAAATACATTCTAAAGTTACATATACATCAACACTCCCTCTTAACTAGGAAGGTATTTCTTGACACATATCTGCTAGCACAAGTCTTCTTCTCTGGATCATCATCAGCGAATCATCATCCTCAAATCATCGTCATCATCACGGCTGCTGTTATCTCAATCAATCTCTGAATCTACTCGTCATAGGAAGTTCTACAGAGCCAGTCCTTTTTCATACTGGATGTAGGCCCACCACCTGCAGGTCTTCATCATCACTGGCCATACTGTGGAATTCTTAGGACTTATTACATGCATCACAAAACCTCGAAAGAGAATCCTAGGCTGTTACGAGCACACAACTCTACTTGTCGGATCTCCCAGGGCTAGTATTATATGTGACTGTCACAAAACCTTAAAAGAGTCTCTTGACTAGCAAGAACCCTAAAGAGCATCTGAGGCCTTTTTCATCCTGTCCATATCTCCAGGACTTATTACATGTGACCCCCACCACAAAACCTTAAAAGAGTGTCTTGCCAAGCAAGAACCCTAAAGAGCATCTGAGGCTTTTTCAACCTGTCCAGATCTCCAGGACTTATTAAATGTGGTCATGGAAAAACCTTGAAAGAGCATCCCAGGACTGATTACGAGAACATAGCTCAACCTATCGGATCTCCCAGGGCTAGGATTACATGCCATAGGACAAAAACTCGAAAGAGCATTTGCTAGATCTCTCAGGGAGCTATTATATGCCAACGGAAAAACCTAGCAAGAGAATCTGCAAACCTCCCAGGGATAGGAATATGTGTCCTCCAAAGAAAAACCTCGAAAGAGCGTTTTCCAGATATCCCAGGGCCAGTATGACATGCCATAGGAAAAACCTTGAAAGACTATCTGTAAACCTCCCAGGGCTAGGATTATATGCTTATCTGCACAACTTGTTTCACGGCCACAGAGTATCAACCTGATACTCACCATACATCATCCTGATGTACACATGATCATCCTGATCATCATCACTACATCGTCCTGATGCATGTCATCTAGAGCAACATCCTGAAGCTCATCATCCATGATCATCCTAATCATACAATGCATCCACTTGATGCATACATAGTATCTTCCTGATACATATCATCATACATGATCTACCTGATCATACAATGTATCCACCTGATACATATACAAATACATGATCCACCTGATCATACCTGATACATATCAACATACATGATCTACCTGATCACACAATGTATCCACCTGATACATCTACAGATACATACACATGATCCAACTGATCATATCCAACATCCAACATGATGCATACATACATATACATATAAATGATCCAACTGATCATATCCAACATCCAACATGATGCGTACATACATATACATATAAATGATCCAACTGATCATATCAAGCATCCAACATGATGCATACATACACATATAGAGCAGTAACTGGAGCATCGTCCTGATGCTCATCATCCAGTGCTTACATCCACAGCCATGTGAAGGATCCTCCTTCCAACATGCTTGGAATGGATTCAGCAAATGTCTCCATCACTTATTCCTCGAAGTGTCGTCAATCTGAAGAACACCAAGCCTATCTCTGAAGTACTTGAACTTGACTCTGGCTAGTGGCTTCGTCAGCGCATCTGCAATCTGCTCATCTTTCGCAACATACAGGAGCTTCACTGCTCCTCTCTGCACCATATCCCTGATATAGTGATATTTGATGTCAATGTGTTTTGACCTGTCGTGGAACACCGGGTTATCAGACAGCTTCACACAACTCTAGAAGTCACAAAAGATACCAGTAGCCTCTAGCGGGAGATCAAATAACTCATACAGTAGCTTCTGAAGCCATACTGCCTCACAACTAACTGAACAAGCTGCAACATACTCTGCTTCAGCTGTACTCAGTGGTACATAGGACTGCTTCCTGCTAAACCAAGAGATCACACCTGATCCCATACTGAAGCAGCACCTAGAAGTTCTCTTCCTATCTGCAGCACTGCCTGCCCAGTTTGAATCAACATAACCCTGTAGGTTAAACTTTTGGTTCGCATCATACTTGAGCCCATAATCAACCATACCCTTCAGGTACCTCAGAATATGCTTTACAGCAACCAGGTGAAACTCCTCGGATCCGTCAGAAACTGGCTCAATGTGTTCACCGCAAAGCAAATATTTGGTCTCGTGTTTGTTAGGTACATCAAGGACCCAATCATCGGACGATACATAGTGACATCAACCAACTAAGATGAAGCATCACACAGAAGCTTTAGGTTCGATGACATAGGTGTGGCCATGGCCTTGCAGTCCATCATCCCGGACCTCTTCAGGATCTCTACTGCATACTTGCCTTTTCCAAGGAAGATTCCATCTGCACTCTGCCACACCTCCATACCTAGAAAATAGTGCATCATCCCCAAGTCCTTCATCTCAAACTTGGAAACAAGCTTCCTCTTTGTATCGACAATCAATCTATCTTCACCTGTCACAAATAGGTCATCTACATACAAGAGTAGTATCACAGGACTGCCTTTCTCAACCTTGTAGTAAAGGTTGGAATCTGCTTTACTCTTGGTAAAGCCCAAACTAGATAGGAAACTGTCCATCCTACCATAGCAAGTTCCAGGGGCTTGCTTCAAGCCATACAAGGCTTTATTCAATCTACACACATATGACTCCCTGTCATGTGTTTCAAAACCGAGCAACTATTCCACATACACTTCCTCTTCAACTACACATTCAAGAAAGCAGTCTTGACATCCATCTGGTGTATCATCCATTTCATCACTGTAGCCAGAGCAAGTACTGATTTGATGGAAGTGTACCTAGCTATAGGAGAAAGAGTTTCTTCATAATCTATTCCCTCTTTCTGAGAGATGCCAGAAGCTATGAATCTTGCCTTATATTTCTCTATGCTTCCATCTGCAGCATGCTTGATCTTGTAGATCTGCTTGATCTTGTAGATCCATTTGGAAGTCACAACAAACTTCCATTTAGGTCTTGGGACTACATCCCAAACATCATTCTTCATTATTGATTGGTATTCTTCGATCATGGAATCCTTTCATTCTTTCTTTTCCGCTGCTTCTTCATAACTGGAAGTTTCTTTGTTCATGATATCACAGAGTAAAGCAACATAGCTGTATGTGATCTGGTCCTCTTCTTTGCTCTGTGTTCTTCTTCTGGAATGCCATACCTTTCTACATCTTGAATGAGCTCTCTAGCCCATGCAGGTTTTCTCTTGTGAGATTTATTCTCACGGGGTGGATCTACAGGTTCTTGCGGATCTTCAATTTCATGATCAACATCTGGAATTGCTTCAATCATAGTAGTGTCTTGAATTCTAGTTTCCTTAGGTTCTTCATGATCTTCAACAGGTGTCTTCCTTGATTTGATGAATGTTGAGTTTTCATCAAATGTCACATCTTTGCTAACATCAATCTTCTTGAACCCTGGAAAGTATATTCTGTAAGCCTTCGAGCTTTCACTGTAACCCACAAAGGTACCCTTCTTTCCTGAAGGATCTAGCTTGGTCCTCTTTTCCTTTGGACATGCGTGTATACTAGACAACCAAATATTATGAGATGGCTGACTTCAGGTTTCTTACTAGAGAAGACCTCTTCTGGTGTTTTGTTGTCCAATATCTTGTGGGGTGTTCTGTTCTGCACATATATAGCTATCCTAGCTGCTTCTGCCCATAGATGCATAGGTAGATCCTGGTCATGCAACATTGCCCTTGCTGCTTCCATGATTGTTTGATTCTTTCTTTCTGCAACTCCATTCTGTTGTGGATTGTAAGGAGCATCCAACTCCCTCTTAATCCCTAAATCACTACATAGCTTCTTGAAGTCATCTTAAGTGAATTCTCCACCATTGTCGGATCTGAATGTTTTGATCTTCTTATCAGTTTGGTTCTCCATCAAGGTTTTGAATTCCTTGAACTTGTCAAACACTTCATCTTTGTTCTTCAACAAGTAAACCCAAGTCTTCCTGGAGAAGTCATAAATGAAAGAGACATAGTAAACATACCCACTCATAGAACTGGATGACATTGAACCACATACATCGGAGTGGATAATTTACAAGATACGTTTTTCCTTGTTTTCACTGCTTGGAAATGCCTTCTTTATGTTCTTTCCTTTTGCACATCCTTTGCAAACACCTTCATGCTTGGTCTTGATTTCAGGAAGACCTTCTACAGCTTTACTTGCAATTGGTAATGCTCTGTAGTGCATATGTGCAAGTCTTCTATGCCAAAGTTCACTTGGCTCCATGGAATCATGTACCATGGCATGTTCAGGTTGTCCCTTCAATTTATACAATCCTCCTTCTTGCTCTCCAATCACCACTGTATCATCTATGGTCTTTCCCTTTGGCCACATTAGAACTTGTCCATCCACAAATGCAACCCTCATACCTTTTGCATCCAATGCAGCTATGGAGAGTAGGTTTTTCTTGAGCCCAGGTACATAAAGAACTTCTTTCATCTTTAAAGACTTTCCAGAATTTAGGTTGTAGGAGGCTTCACCACTTCCTTTGACGGGGTATTGATAGTCATCCTCAAGTTTCACTTTATGGGGTGATTCATGTTCAGATAGATTTACAAAAGATTCTTTAAACCCAGTCATGTGTTTGGAATCTCCACTATCAATAAGCCAATCATTACATCCGTGAGAAATAGTACCTGTGAGAGTAGAGATTAGAACATACTCTTCCTCGCTTGATGAGTCATCATCATCACTTTCTGCTCTAGCCTTCTTCTTGGGAGGTTCATCATCCTCAGCGGCATGTGCATGATATCTCTTGTTGTTGTTGTTCTTCTTCTTGTTGAAGTTGTTGTCTTTCTTATTCTTGGGACAATCTACAGCAAAGTGTCCTTTCTCATTACATGTGAAACATCTCATCTCTTTCCTATTCTTATGATTGGTGTGAGAGGATTTCTTGTAATGAGAGTGTTCCTTCTTAGGCTTGCTTCTTTTGGTGTGAGATGTGAGAGCTTGATCTTCATTTCCCATATTTTCTTCTCAGGCTACAAACCTAGCCTCTTCTTGTGAACATTCCTCCCACAATCTACTGAAAGAGATTAATTTCTTTCTAGCACAGATTCCTTGAATGAAGAATCCCATGACCTAGGTAGGCCCGTTAGAGTAGTCATAACCACTTCACCATTATCTACTACTTCATCGACAGCTTCAAGTTGTTCCTTGATCTGAGAGACCTTGGAGAAATAAGATTGAATGGTCTCTCCATTCAACAGCTTGACCCCTTTCAATTGGTTCCGCAGAGTCATCTTCCAATTTATGTTCTTCCCTTCAAATAGCTTGGTCAAAGAGTCAAACATCTCCTTGGGTGTCTTCAGAGATGACACATGTGGTATGAGATGGTCTTTGATAGAATCAACAATGATTCTCTTTGCCTTGACCAAGTTATTCTTATGCAATGTTTTAGCTTCTTCATCCTCTGGGACGGGGACTTCAGAATTGATATATGTATCCAATTCATTTTCTTCCAGGATTAACCCAATCCTATACTTTCAGGCTCAGAAGTTACCAGCCCCTTCAAGCTTATCCTCAAGCTTGGTATGGTGAGACATCTTTAAAGAGTACTTCAAATGGAAATAGAAAAGATTTAGATCTTACCACTTGATTTGCTGAAAACTAGATCTGGTCCCAGATTAGGGTTTGTTAGAGAAACCCTAAAAATTCAAAATGTGAATTTCAACTTTCTAAAAGGATAGAAAGATGCGCCTTGATGAGCTGATCATCCTGGTATACTCAGAATTTGATTTCTGCAAAGTTTCACCCTTCATAAGTTCCTTTTAGTCTTCTCGGATTCACTGAGGAGGACCCTGAATTAGGGTTTGAGTTTACCGGAGATTTCTCCATCCAAAAATCTTGATCCAAAGCTCTAAACTTCGATGTTTCCAAGGAGCTTCCAGTTGTGTCTTCAGATTTCAGAAATTCCTATTTTTGAGGAAACCCTAATTTTTAGGGCCAAAACTAAAAGTGCTCAGAATTGAATTCTGATTAGACAGATAGATTCACCTTGCTGAGGAGAGTCAATATATCATATTAGTTTTCCAAAATCTGTGGAGAGAAACCTAATAAACAAGAAACCCTGGTTTCTGCCACTACACAATGTCTTCTTCTCAGGTTAGCTCTGATACCATGTTAATTTTTGAGCATTAATTCAAGATACTCTAGGATCTTTACTAAGAGAATAACATGTACAGTATATCAATGCATCTCAATCATAGAAAGCATATTAATAATCACAAGATGCAAACATAAGAGACAATAGACACACAGAGTTTCCGTGGGGAAAACCCTAAGGTGAAAAACCCCACAACTTCCTCAGAGATAGTGTTTGCTTGGTTTTGCAACCAAGCTTATGCAATGGGCACCTATCAACAATGTGATAGTAGTTTCAATATAGAAAGCAAAAATGATTATGAATTAAATCTAAATCTAAACTAACATGTGCATATAATAAGTAAATCTAAAAACGATTCATAGAAAGAACAAGAAATAAAAGAATGTTTTGTATTAAGATACCTCAAATGGTGAGGATATGATGTTGAGCAACTCCAAGGGTGAGTAGCTCCAAGCTCCAATGGTCTCTTCTCCAAGATGCTGAAAAATGGCCAAAAGTCTCAGGAGAGATTTTGACAGCGTAAGGATAGGATGATGGATGGATGGAAAGTGAGGAGCCCCTACCACCTTTTTATAGTTTTTGGTGGTGGGGAATACCATTATGGTTTTGAGGAAACCAATGGTATTGACCAACATGGTTTAGGTACCTTTTTCCCTCTTTTTTCCTTTTTCAAATATTTTTAATATTTTATTCCCTTTTAATGTTTTTTGGGAATTCTGGACCCTTTTTGAGGGTTTTTTTTTATGTTTTTTGAGGAAAAATATATCTTTTGAGGGGAAACAAGGTGTATTATGGTCTTTTGGTGACCTTTTGATGGCTTTAGAGGCTCAAATGGTGGAAAAGTGGACAAATGGGTCATGTGAATAAGGAAATGAACTAGTGAGCACTTTTTGGGTGTTAACAGATAGATAGAGCAATAGTACAACCAAAGTACAACCAAAGTACACAGAGATAGACTCCTCCTAGCAGCTGATCCTCCTCACATGTGCGCCACTTTCTGAGTGAAGGAAGAGTGAGTTATGAAGTGATCCAAATAGAGATCGGGAGATCTCTATTTATACTTGTCTTGACTACCCAATAAACTTATGGGGCCGACTTGTCTAGCTTAGTATAATAACCCAATGTTAACTTAATCAGGGCCGACCCCACACATGGTGGTCTAATAACCCATCGACAAGTTACGACACTTGCGACA
This sequence comes from Larix kaempferi, assembly GCA_027924585.1. NCBI lineage: Eukaryota > Viridiplantae > Streptophyta > Pinopsida > Pinales > Pinaceae > Larix > Larix kaempferi. Next base: position 1,025,452 of record BSBM01000659.1, read on the forward strand.
CTTGTCAATACAAATGATGAAACTTCCGTATAGAGGAATAATAACATCTCTATAGGAGTACAATATACATAGATGAAATACATGGGTGAAATACATTCCGAAGTTACATATACATCAACACAAGGTTCCATGTCCTTTTTTCCAGCTGCAACTGCAATTCCCTTCTCTCTTGTCATCAACATCCATTGGCTCTCTTTCTAATCTTTAGTTACTCATACTAAGCCTTTTAGGACAACCACATGTCCATTGCATCCTTAAAATGTCTTCAAGTTCCTTGCATCCAGCAACACCTATACTCAAACAATGAGTGAATTCACATGTAAAATTCGTTCTCATAGGATTCATCTCTTAACAAAAGTTTCAAAACCATATCCGAATCATATACACATGTATACTAACATTAAATAAGAAAGAATATGAAAGATACACCAAATACTTATTTGCATGAGCATCTTCCTTTAGCTCCACAGTTATCCCGCATTGAATTCATAAAACTATGGCACCCACAAGACCTGCCCCACCCAACACAAGGATGGTACCTCTTCTCTATTATACGGTCCCTCGAGCGCACTTACCCCTTCCAGTGCTCTTCATAGTGTGCATCGAAAGTTAACCAATTTTCTGCAGGCCTCGGATCACCTGTGCATATGTACAAAACAAATGTTATTCCAACACACTGGTTGCACCACATCATTCAAATAACTAATTCCAATCCAGTATGCCAATTGGGTTTATCGGGCATTCCATTAACTAGTATGATAATCCAGTGCTCCGACTGGGTTTATCAAGCATACAAAAACCATTTCCAAGGAAGTGTCTCTATTTGGTTTATTAGGAAATAAAAGCAACATAATACGATTACGTGCCTCCTTCTCCTATGAAAACTAGTGGTTCCCTCTAGGAACTCCATAGGTAACTCACTTGACTGCAGGCTACCACGACCCCACAATACCCACTCACATAACACAAGGATGGTACCCCTTCTCTGCTACACAGTCCCTCGGGTGTACCCCTCCCTCCAGTGCTCTTTAGTTTGAGCGTAGAAAGGATACCAATGCCCATACAAGACTCCTGAGTATCCATGCTCTTACTGGGTTTAACAACACTGCGGAGGGTCAAGCACACATACGTTATTTTTGCAGGGTTTATCGAACCCAAGCCACTCTTGGAATTTTCTTTCATTTTCAGCTTTAGCAGCCGACATCTTTCCCAATGGCATATTTTCACCATCTCACCTGCATTACACACAAGCATGCAGTTCACATGAGATGTCATCATAATAATTTCAATTAGAGTTTCTCAAATATGTTTCATACAGAATTAGATTTCCAAAACATGAGCTCCTTCTCATGATGTTTAGCTCTTGCAGGCCATAGCACATGGTCTTCCTGCAATGTGTCCTCCTGACACAATTCACAAACAACCAACCAATGGATGACATTAATAATCAAATTCAAATCCAAATTACAATTCTATCTCCTATAGAAATTATATGTGTTTAACAATGAGACCATCCTCATATTGTTTGGCTCCTGTAAGTGGTATAACTCTGTCCATTATGGTTTTACACATGCTCCCATAACATAGACATCCACCTACAATATTTGCTCTTGACACAATTCTAGATAAGCCAGACAATCATTAGTAATTATTAGAAAATTTTCAAATATAAAATTTACAATACGTTCCGTACATAAATTAAGTTTCACAATCATGAGATTCTTCTCATAATTTTTTTTTGCTTTTGCACATGGTAGATTCTAGTATTTATTATGGACTTACCCACATTTCCATATCCAAGACATTTCTACCTAAAATATGAAAAATTTCAATCAACCAAACACTTGGTGAGTATCTCTGCATATAATATTTTCATTTTTACAACAGTCACTGAAGTGATCTCAGAATTATACTACTCAATAATTCAAACACTATCAGTTGTTATTATCTTAGAGACAAGGAAATGCATTTTTCTGTATATGCATCATTATCACCATAAGGAACAACCAGATTAATTATGCAATCATGTAAAAATTTCAATTTACATGACTACACCATCATATCCATTCATGCAACTCTATCCTCCCAATAGAGTATTCCGGTAGGAAATCAAACATGACTACCTTCTTCATGCAATCATTTTCCTGCATCCATAGCAGCTCATGCAATGATCTTGTAATTGCCAATAATTCTATCATTTCAGTTATTAATGAATTGCAATGAAATATATATCACAGCCATTCATTCACACAATGTGTCACATCATATGTACCCACACCTGCATAAACAATATCAAAGTTTGCATAGTCTTCTAATGTGTATCCACTCAATGTTTCCTTCCATTGATTCACGAATACCATAATGCTATGTCGTGCATTCCACCACGATGTTTTGGAAGGTCTAGCTAATGCCTTGACACATCACCCAACCATCTCCCTAATCACTTGGTTAACTAGTTGGGTTCCTTCTTTATCCACCCGAACAACACGTCAGGAGTTTACTCACTCCTTCGTTGTTGGCAAAGAGGTATCATCCCAAATTAACACCAATAGGGGTTCATGGGATACTTGTGTAGCACTATAGAATTAACATTCCAACCACATTATGGAATTAACCATGACTATCTCATATGGCATGCACTACCAAAAAATGACCATAAGTCCCTACTTGCTTTGGTTATTAAAATCATAACCAACATATACACATGACATGATATATTTTCATATGAATGCATTACAAATTCTAAACCATTAGATAGTATAAGGCTCCTTGTCCTTACTACCCTATACCTCACCATATTCGATGGAATATAAATCACATAGATGCATTCAATATCACATAAAAACCAATCTACGATTATTAAATATGGCTCAAGGGATTCATACTTAATCCCCCTTTTGTACTTATACAATCAACATAAATAAACCATTACCTACATGGCTTCCATCAACATAGTTGATGTTACCTAATCGATTGGTCTCCTACAAAGGATTACACCATCCTTCCACCAACCTCTGATCATAGATTCATTTCCCCAACCTTTCTTCATAAGGTAGTTGGTCGCATGCAACAACATCATCAACATCTTTAGCCTTGCTTTGGTTGTCTTTGGTCCTACAACCAATGCGAACACCACTAATTATTAACAACCACAATAATGATATTAAGTGGATCATTGCATATGTAAAAATTCACTAGCTTTACCAACATGCAACATCATATACATGTACAAAAATATTCACATGAACTATGCAATATCCAACAATATGCCCACTAGTGCATATTCATTTCATCTATCTAATCTCTTGCATTTTCAACATTTCTATGCCATAAATTTCTGTAAAAAATAATTTCAATAGTAAGAGAGGAGTTAAGGAATTCTCCCTTTCCAATCCCTCATCATAGCATGGAATTCCTCTTCCACATCATAGTTGATCAAATTTCATGGCCTCTCTAGTGAGCACACAAGGAATCATCAGTTATGATTTTCTCACCAAGCAGCAATTCAATACATATACTCATGTATAACATTCCTACTTGCTACCTTCCAAGCATGAAATTCTTATGTTATAAACATAAATAGTTCAAGGTGAGAAATCTCCCTCTTTATTAATATTGCCTAATGGATATTATTCTCCAATTTATGTTGCAACCATCTTATTAGCCCTATGTATCTTTCCTTGATCACTGCAATAGCTCGCATTGCACTATGTTCACATGCCTTGGTGCTCACATTGTTTTAAGAAATTATGGTCAAGTCCAACTTCAACTTTCTTGGACTTCCCTGCACTTATGAGCACTACATTGATTCAATTCCAACTCCATAAGGAGTCTTTCAAGGTCTATTGTATGCCCTTGCACCTCATTCAACTATGATACTTTCTTTCCTTTCTCATTCAAAATATTTTCCAAAATTCTAAACCACATACTTGATTCACACATGGGAATGCCTCATTCCTTGATTGATAGCCTTTGCATGGCCACCATGTCAATATCATGAGACACGTGCCAAATCCACATACTTGAATGTTTTATTCTATCAGTGACAACTTCTATATGAGCAAAAAGTTTCTTACCAATTCTCATTACTTACTCACAATTTGTTGGTTCACATCCAACAACTTATCCTAGCATGCAATCACTTTCCCATAATGATGATTCACCCATCATCTTTACAAGTTACACATCCCTTACCTGATAACCTATCCCATTACTTGTTGAGAATTCTTTCATGGAATATAATATCCATATCCAATAATCAAGAGCTCCAGTGTCTCTTGATTGAAATTCAAATTGCATATGTTACTAACAATAGTACATTGGATGCATTCTTATCCAAGGCACTAATGTCCATTATTGGTCCCTTTCATCCTTCAATGATTAGACATGGCTGCATCACTCCTCCATAAGTCATATTACAACCAATTTCTCTTACTAAGGATTCCACAACCCCTCTATGCAATTCATATTGCACATTCCGAGCATAGAGAATGCATTTCATACATTCTGGATAAGGAACACCACTTCCCTTTAGTTCCCTTATTCCATCTTGTGCTTATAAAATACAATTTGCAAGAGTTTATTCTTATACATTCAACATGTTTTTCCACATTTTAACATGAATTAGCATAATATTCTCATGAGTATCCTTTCTCATTAGTGGAACTACCTTGTCGTTAAGCATCCAACCAGGATTGCTTCAATTCTTCACATTGCTAGCTAACCAACAATTTTATCATGATCATGATCCCAAATGTGCCTCCAATTTTATTTTTATAACACAATTACCATGATTTTGATACCATAAAATTTACTCACTTTGAGCTACTTCCATATATAGTATTCATGGATGATCATGTAAGGCCTTTACAAAAAATTTGGTTGCTTTGAAGGTCACCCATAATGAGAGTTTCTTGCTCAATCAAGCCTAGAGTATTTCCTCTACCTACTATTTGAAACAACTGGAACTCATTTAAAAATAAGAACCTTCTATTGATTCTTCGACATTCTAGCCTCATTACATTCTTAAAAATACCAAAAATAATTTCCATGCATTATGGAGACAATCCATATTGACAATTTATGTCAGCCACAAAATTCTCTCACAATCAACGACGGTCTCAGGGGGACGACGGGGGTCAAGGGGGATTTCCCCCTTGTGGATTCCCTTTCAATTTTCCTTTGATCATCACACTTATCACTTTATCACCGACCCATTTCGATGGACTTATCGTTTTGCCTACGATCGACACACTTTTTCCATTTTGCTCTGAAAGCATTTTTGGTGAAACTTTCATTTCATCGCCGATCGACGCAATTTTCATTTTGTCATCGATATGCGTAGTTTTAGTTTTACTCCGATCGACACAATTCCCATTTCTCCTCGATCGGTTTTGGCACACTTTTCACTTTATGCCCGATCGACGCAATTTCCAATTTTCCGCCAACTTGTTTCGGTGCACTTTTCACTTTTCCATCGACTAGTTTTGACGACTTTTCCAATTTCCCCATGATCGACACATTTTTTATTTTCACGCCAAAATGCCTTTTTCGGTAACTTTTTTATTTCATGCCGAAACATACCGGCAGATTTTTCAATTTATAACCGATAGTTTCGACGCTCCTTTCAGTTTTGCGCCGACACATACTTAGGTAGAAAACTCAAAAATTAGATTTTTTTTTTGAACATTTTGAAAATTTTCTTGATGATCAGTGGTGATCAGGAAGGGCTCTTACCTCTGCAATTGTTTGGATTTGGCCCATGTAGACCCAATGTTGTAACATACACTCCGATACCATATTGTCACGTCCCCTTCTATCCATCTGACTCAATGAAGGGAACATGACTACAATTATGGGATTTTCAAAAACTCAACCCCATTCATCATTAACAATTCATGTAAACAAAAACATGTAGATGTGTGCATATGTAAATAAAAAAACATGCACAACGGAATTAAACTATCCACACACATTTCACATGCATACATCAACATAATCATAACAGCCATTAATTTAATACATTGCAGAATTAACACAAAAGAGAGAATACTTATCTTGCAATGGTGACTTCCCAAGCAACTAGCTATGTCACTACAACATTCCACCTAGCCATAGGCCAGTTGTGTTCATCCATCTCTCAACACAACTGCCACCCCCAATATTGGCATGATTTCCACAAGGAATTTGAATCTTAAAACTTATGCACAACAAAATGAACACCAAAAATCATCCAAGCCAATCCACAGCTGGGTTTATCAAGCCAAATGTGAACCCTCTTCTGTTTTTGGATGCTTTCACTCAAGCTCAAGACAAAGAAATAGATACCCATAACTCGATCCCTAGCATACTCTTTCTACACGCAACAAGAACAATTGTTTGCATAGCAAAACGTTTTAAACTAGGGGTTGTACAAAACAAAATGACCATGGATTTTCTCCAAAGTGTAGCACCCAAATCGAGTTGTGGGAAGGGAAATCGAGCACAAGGAGAAAAAATGATTTCTCCCACAGGTATATATGCATTTATATGGAAAAAAAGACCTCCCAGCACACCCAAATCATATTCCTCTTCTTCCCCACTATTCTATATTACAAAAACACCCTTCTCCCAACTGAGAATGAAGGAAATGTGGGGAAAAACGTGGAGAAAAACACCCAGCAAGCTCATAATACGTGAGGGAGAAAAGACAATGGGTGAAGAATGGATTGGGAAGAAAATTCTTGGATCTTTTCTTTCCCAAGAAGCCAAACACGTTTTTCCCAAAATAGTGGCTTTCCCATACCCGAAATTGGACAGCCATACCTCTCCATTTCCCCAAAAAATAACTATTTCAACCAAATCTTAGTAGAAATAAATGATTGGGTACAAAAATCAACATGGGTGTTTGAAATTTCATGGGTTCTCTCATTGACACTTGGCTTGACTCTACTGGTTCCGAGGATTTGAATATTTCCCTCCCAATTCCTTGTAAAAATCATGCCCCCCCACTCTTGTTGCATTGCATAGCTAGTTGTGGGTATTTTTATTAAAATGCATATTTACATGACATTTACGATTTCTATTGTGCCTGGCTAGCACGCAAACCATATGCATCAATTTTAACACTAAATTGATGGTGGGGCCTTGGCCTTGAGCTCCTCACTACATTTTATAACGATATTACATCATTTACATGTAAAGGAAATTGGGTCAAAATCGGGATATTACACTTTCTATGCACACATTGAAATAGCACCCTGGGGGCGGGGATGCATAAGGGACAGTTGAGTAGAGAAGGGGTACCTCCTTGGTGTTGTGTGGGGCAATTAATGTGGACCCAAGCTAGCCGATTCTGGTTGAGGTGAATATAACTCCATGAGTGTGCTCACTAGCTTAGTATATTCCACCCTTGAATTCATTAAATGTCAGATAAACCTAGCTATGTGTTGGCTTGCCATTCCAATCAGTGATTCTGTATGGCTTGGTAAATCCATTCGATGTGTTGGATTGTCTATGTAATAAATGGAAAAAAGGGAAGAAATCTAAAGCTCACCATTGGCATCCATGTGAAGCTGGAACATATTCATGAAGATAAGTATCAAGTTGCTATGCATACTTATTTTCTTAATTCTGAATATATGCTTTAGTTATGTGTCTAATTTCCTATTATGGAATTTTTTGTTTGAGATGGATATTAGATGCCTGATTGCATTGTCTATTATTGTAGGTGACAGTTGTATGCAAAATTCCTTGGAGGAATCCCAGGGTATCCCAAAGGAATGATTGAGCATTGTTTTCCAAGATAGCTAGCAGAAAGACAAAGCATCCTCGAAAAGAAAAGCTTTGCAATGCAACTAAAAAGAAGGACATGGACCCTTTTTGAAAAAAAGAGAACATTGTGGATGTTGTTATTCCAAGGGGGGAGGGGATTGTAATATCCCTAGTTTGACCCTTGAAATATATTGAATCCATTATCTAAATGTTTCTCTTATTTGAGCTATGTGATTGGCTTATTGAGTCAATTCAAGTGCTATGTAAATAGTATGTTGGTTAATAACATGAATGGTCCAAGATGAATGTGTAAGGTGCACAAAAGGGGATATAATTCCACTATAGGGGAAGAGGAAGGAGGGCCTATGGGGGATTGAATCCTTGATTGAAAAGTGTCATCCATAGAGCCAGTCCAATTGCTTCCATGACCCTTGAATGAGCCAATTACTTCATTTTTTCTGTTTTCACTCAATCATTAAAATCCCATGCGAAATGGGTGGGAGAAGTCCCTTTATGTAGTTAGGGAAGCATGGGGTTGCATGTGCTTCTATGACAGTGAAAAATCTCATTTCTCCATGGTTAGAAGTTATGTTAGTGGAGCCTGTTGTTTTCCCCTTTATCCTACCTAGGGATTTAGAGTTGTAACATACGCTCCGATACCACATTGTCACGTCCCCTTCCATCCATCCGACTCAAGGAAGGGAACATGACTACAATTCTGGGATTTTCAAAAAATTAGCCCCATTCATAATTAATAATTCATGTAAACAAAAACATGCAGATGTGTGCATATGCAAATAAAAAAAAAATGCACAATGGAATTAAACTATCCACACACATTTCACATGCATACACCAGCATAATCATAATAGCCATTAATTTAATACATTGCAGAATTAACACAAAAGAGAGAATACTTATCTTACAATGGTGACTTCTCGAGCAACTAGCTATGTCACTACAACGTTCCACCCAGCCATAGGCCAGTTGTGTTCATCCATCTCTCAACACAACTTCCACCCCCAAGATGGGCATGATTTCCACAAGGAATTTGAATCTTAAAACTTATGCACAGCAAACTGAACACCAAAAATCATCCAAGCCAATCCACAGCTGGGTTTATCAAGCCAAATGTGAACCCTCTTCTGATTTTGGATGCTTTCAATCAAGCTCAAGACAAAGAAATGGATACCCATAACTCATGCCCTAGCATACTCTTTCTACACACAACAAGCACAATTGTTTGCATAGAAAAACGTTTTCAACTATAGGTTGTACAAAACAAAATGTCCATGGATTTTCTCCAAATCGTAGCACCCAAATTGAGTTGTGGGAAGGGAAATCGACCACAAGGAGAAAAAACGATTTCTCCCACAGGTATATACGCATTTATATGGAAAAAACGACCTCCTAGGACGCCCAAATCAGATTCCTCTTCTTCCTTACTCTTTTATATCACAAAAATGCCCTTCTCCCAACTGAGAATGAAGGAAATGTGGGGAAAAACGTGGAGAAAAACGCACAGTAAGACCAGATTATGTGAGGGAGAAAAGACAATGGGTGAAGAATGGATTGGGAATAAAATGCTTGGATATTTTCTTTCCCAAGAAGCCAAACATGTTTTTCCAAAAATGGTGGCTTTCCCATACCCGAAATTGGACAGCCATACCTCTCCATTTCCCCAAAAATAACTATTTCAACCAACTCTTAGCAGAAATAAATGATTGGGTACAAAAGTCAACATGGGTGGTTGAAATTTCATGGGTTCTCTCATTAACAATTGGATTGAATCTATTGGCTTCGAGAATTTGAATATTTCCCTCTCAATTCCTTGTAAAAATCATGCCCCCCACTCTTGTTGCATTTCATAACTAGTTGTGGGTATTTTTATTAAAATGCATATTTACATGATATTTACGATTTCTATTGTGCCTGGCTAGCATGCAAACCATATGCATCAATTTTAACACTAAATCGATGGTGGGGCCTTGGCCTTGAGCTCCTCACTACGATTTTATAACGATATTACATCATTTACATGTTAAAGGAAATGGGGTCAAAATCGAGATATTACACTTTCTATGCACACATTGAAATAGCACCCAGAGGGCGGGGATGCATAAGGGACTATTAAGTAGAGAAGGGGTACCTCCTTGGTGTTGTGTGGGGCAAGTATTGTGGACCCAAGCTGGCCGATACTGGTTGGGGTGCATATAGCTCTATGATTGAGTTCACCAGCTTAGTAGATTCCACCCTTGAATTCATTAAATGTCAGATAAACCTAACTATGTGTTGGCTTGTCATTCCAATCAGTGATTATGTATGGCTTGGTAAATCCATTTGGTGTGTTGGATTGGCTATGAAATAAATGGACCAAAGGGAAGAAAGCTAAAGCTCACATGTGGCATCCATGTGAATCTAGAACATATTCATGAAGATAAGTATCGAGTTGCTATGCATACTTATTTTCTTATTTATGAATATATGCTTTAGTTATGTGTCTAAATTCCTATTATGGAATGTTTTTCTTGAGATGGATATTAGATGCCTGATTGCATTGTCTATTATTGTAGGTGACAGTTGTATGCCAAAGGCCTTGGAGGAATCCCAAGGTATCCCAAAGGAATGATTGAGCATTGTTGTCCAAGATAGCTAGTAGAAAGACAAAGAACCCTTGAAAAGAAAAGCATTGCAATGCAACTAAAAAGAAGGACATGGACCCTTTTTGAAACAAAGAGAACACCGAGGATGTTGTTATTACAAGGGGGAGGGGATTGTAATATCCCTAGTTTTACCCTTGAAATATATTGAATCCATTATGTAAATGTTTTTCTTATTTGAGCAATGTGATTGGCTTATTGAGTCAAGTCAAGTGCTATGTAAATAGTATGTTGATTAATAACGTGAATGGTCCAAGATGAATGTGTAAGGTGCACAAAAGGGGATATAATTCCACTATAGGGGAAGAGGAAGGAGGGCCTATGGGGGATTGAATCCTTGATTGAAAAGTGTCATCGATAGAGCCAGTCCCATTGCTTCGATGAGCCTTGAATGAGCCAATTACTTCATTTTTACTGTTTTCACTCAATCATTAAAATCCCATGCGAAATGGGTGGGAGAAGTCCCTTCATGTAGTTAAGGAAGCATGGGGTTGCAGGTGCTTCTATGACAGTGAAAATTCTCATTTCTCCATGGTTAGAAGTTATGTCAGTGGAGCCTGTTGTTTTCCCCTTTATCCTACTTGGGGATTTAGAGTTGTCGACCTTACCTTTCACACAAGAATCCGTTCACAAGAAGACACTAAGACTTGGGATCTTTCCCAGTTTTCACTCAAAACCTCATCCATACATTTTCCTCCCAAATGACATCCCCATTTTTTCCTATGTTGAACTCGTGCGCACCTTGGAAGCATCTAGAAAGATGGATCATTGAGGGAACCGAATTGGTGAAGGGACTCATGAGCCTCGATATATATAGATAGATAGAGTTGGCTATAAATGAGCCCTAAGTTCTAAGTTCAACCCTATGTGTTCTTCTACTCTTACACGCATGAGAAGCCATGAGTGAAAGTCATCATGATGATCGTTTGCTTATGTAAAAGAACTTTGTACTATTCTAAATGTGGGTCTTTAAATCACTAACTATTTTAATCGACAAAAACATCACAATTTACATTGTAAAATATGTTATAAAAAAGTTATATGACGTAACAAGTTTTCATAACATTAAATATTTTTCAAAGTTTTCAAAATTTTAGCATCTTAATTTCGACCATTTTTTATATTAAATAATTCTTGATTTGAGAATAAATTACAATACATAGTTAACACTCATAAACATAACATATCAACTATCACTACAACACAAGTCAATATTTTAGAGCTTTGTAAAGAAAGTTAATGGGTTTTTAATTTTGGCCAAATTTTTGGCATCCTTTGGACCATTTTTTCATATTAAATAATTCCAACATAAATTTTGTAGACAATTTGAAGAATGGTTTCGTATATAGGTTGATATATATTTGGTTAGAAAATGAATTTGAAAGTATGGTTAGTTGTTAGTTCATCATAAATGTGATAATATGGATTGGATTAATGGTCATTGAAAATGTGGAAAAATGTTTCAAGTAATTTAATATAAGTTAAATTTTTATTTTTATGTACATAATATAATTGAATTAAAAATATAATATTTGACTTCAATTATTTTTTGAATTTTGTATTGTTAATATATGAAGTTGTGGTAATTCTATGATTTATGATTGTTGTATAATTTGTCATAGTATCATGTGTATAATTTTTGTATAGTTTGTCAGAATATTATGTTTATGTAATAATAATTTTTTTATTTGGTTTTCATTTTGTTCTAGTATAATTTGTGTGGATTTTATGTTTTATTGTAATTTTCTTAAAAATGTAGTAAAATTTGTCATAATATTATACTTATATAACAATATTATTTTGTTGCAATTTTATGTTGAGCATTACAAAATAATATTTAATTATTTTTAATAAGAAAACTAAGTCTTCATCATTTCATGTTCTATATAACTTAATTATTCAAATGATAAACATAAATGGATCATTTTTATAAGTGTAGCCAAACATCATAACAAAAAGTAAAGTATTACCATGTAATATTATTATAATATATGAATATAAACATCACAAAAAAATGTAAATGTGAACATCAATATGACCTATCAATGTATTGTTCAAGATTTTTATTTTTTTGACAATAAATCACTTTACAATGGCAAATATCAAAAGCTCTAATAGGAAGGAAAACAAATACTTAATTTAAACAACACCCTTTTGGCTATTAAAATGGTTAACATGTATGATAATTTAATGCCATAGTAAATTGATTATGGATATTTGGATGAAGGTTCAATTAGTTTGATAGAATCAATGAATATCTTAATTTTGCATTGTACTATATATGGTAACCATTTAAGATTGCGGTGATAAATATTAGTTGAATAGTTCAATGATCCTTCCTGGTGTAACTTGAATGACAAAAATGAGAATTGGTTATGATTAATACATAATTAACATGATTTGTTTGTGTGTTGAAACTTTTCCAATTATTTGCAATATTGACAGTATGTACTTTTCCATTAAATGCGATTGGAGAAGATGATAAAAGGGAGTTCATACCTTGTCATCAATTGCCAATTGTTATGATGCACATTATGATGATTTATTTGGACTTTATGTTTTGGATATGAATATGCTTATTCCAAATATAGAGTTTTAAAAAAAATATTGTTTGTTATTTTTAATTTATTATATCATAATTTTAAAGTATATACATATTTCATTCTTGCCATAAGATTTTTTACGCCTTAACGATATATACGTGTCTAAGTATCTACAATATAAAATATAAATGTCTAATTTTAATATATTGATTAAATCGACCTTGTTATTCAAATGAGAGTAATTGAAATTACAACAAACAATAAATATGATTGACATCAATGGTAATTTACACTCTAATTAGTTGATTCTAATCTAGTTGTAAGAGTTTAATAAATTAATGATAAAACCCACACTACAATGAACTAAATGTTAACAAACTCAAATTGTTTAAACAATGCATCCAGTAATCTGCAACTTTCCAATTGCACTGGCATAACATGAAAAATAAACAATATAATTAGACAATCAAAGATAACAATAAAAAAATGATATATAAATCTGTAAATGATGAAATAAAACACGTACATATCACTCTCTGTTTCTATGAACTCAAGTTGTTTATACACTTATGTACTTAACCAATTCAAAGTGGTTAAACATTGCATCCAGTAATCAACTTTCCATTTCCACCATCATAACATGAAAAAAAATATAATTAGACCTTTCCTTAGTAACAATAACAAAAACATATATCAATCTATGAATGATGACATAAAATATCTAGATATCACTCTCCATTGCCATCGACGTCGTTATCTTCCTCGGTTGGAACGAGAGCACTATTGTTCTCATAAACATGTTTTTTTTCTTACGCCCCAAGGGGGCATCTAAGGTTACTCCAATTGCAAGGAATCTCTGACAAGTAGTTGGTGGTCTATGAAATTTATAGTTTATTATAAACTTGTCACCAGGAGACAAACTACATATCACATGTACACCAAAAAATTTGGTCACTTTCCTTTTCATAAAGAACTCCTAGTCATTGAAGTGTTCCTCAAAAGAATAATTTGCAGAAAATGAAGAGCACCTAGAACTATTTATGAACCCTGAAATGTTCCCATGAGTGCGTGGTCGACCATCTATATATAATAGGTTCTTCCTGTTAAAGTTTCTAGGAACATATCCATTCATGCACATATTATACATGGAAATGCTATGCTTGTATTTAACAATATTCAAGTAATCCGACCGGCAATAATATGACCGCAAAATGGCATAAGTGCTACTCGTTGTTTCAGAGGAACAAGTACATGTGAAAGGATATGTAACCCAATATTTGAGGCATCTATATTAGACTTGGAAATCATAAAACAATTACCACAAAAGGAGAATTTGGTTCCAACATTAGGCACAGGTAGAGAAGATAGCCAAGCACCATACAAAGCGTGGTTGTAAGAATTTTTATATTTACTTTGCAAATCCACAGGAAGGGAGAAATCATCGCCACCCTCCAACAATTGGAAGGACCTTGCTGTGTACTTGGAAATTGTTTCTATCAACTCATGCAAATTTTTGGATCTTCTAGTAGAGATGTGTTGGGTGGCATTCATATCATACTTTGGATCAGTATAAATTTTATTTTACTAAACATAAGTAGAGGGATTCATCAATTTAGGATGAAACATAGTTGTTTTGGCTTCCAACATTTTCAAAAATGAGCATAGGGAAATGTTCCTACATGTATTTTCTATATCACGTATTGTATTTTTTACTACAATAGGGGGTATTATATCATCAACATTGGGTAATGTATCATTGGTTTAATGGGTGAGTGTGACACGTCAAGGGTTCTCTTTCAACCCTTAACATTTTGAACAACCTCAAACTACTGGGGTGTCATATAAGAGATCCGGCTCACATCGAATTATCGTCGATGAACCAGGATTGTGGCTTGTAGATGATATGTTATAATTGGGGGGGTAAATCGGTTTCCCATTTTCATCTATGAACTGCTTGCGGTATCTTTCTCTTGATAATAGCTTACGACATTTTGAAACTGGTGGAATATCTTATGCATCTGAACTGGAACCTGAATTAAGATCCTTCAATATGGAATAAATTGGTATTCATATTCACATGGATAAGTAACATAAATTCAAATAAAAATAATAGTCAAAATATAAATAAAAACCTCATCGAAATTTGAACAAGATGGAATCTGAAGAATTGGCCATTTGATACTATAACATTTTATCCCTGCATTTGAGCCAAATCAACAATCAATATACATCTCTACAGTCCTAAAATAGTTTTAATAACTATATCACAATCTAACTTCCAATATAGTTTGGAAAACATTTTGTAAGAACAAGGTAAGTTTAAACAACATATATATACTATGAAATATTTTAATTGGTGTGGTTGAATACTAAAAGAACTTTTGAGATGAATATATAATTTTAAGTGGACACATCAAGCCATAGGATTTTCAAAGTAAAACAGTGTGCCTAATTTATTTAACACACATTGGTGCTCCACCTTATGCATAGCGCAAATTCGCCATCACAACAAATGCACCATATATCAACAATGAACATCCACAAAAACCCTCACAGAATAAAATATCTGTTACATTTGATAACAAATATTTATCGATGCATTTTTACGAAATAATTCATATCGGTGTGGAATATAAATACATGCACATCGGTGTGTATGAATTCAACATGCACCACTCCACGAGTTTTATTTTTTTTATTTTTTTATTTCTTGTTTATATGGTGCCACGTTGAAATCCAAATGCCTCGCTGCGGTTAATATATATACACACTGATGTTTCCGATAAACAAATGCATCAAAAATGCCAACGTAAAATTAAAAAAAAAACGCACAAGTTATTTTTTCCCTAAACTAAAAAAACGATGGAAATTTTAAAATCGAAGACTAATCCTAAAAGGTGTTTAAAAGCAAAAAGCCTAAACATTGTTTCATTCTTTCACTGAAATTTTGAAGAGAAGGTTTTGGAAAATAGACTTATGTGGAAGGAGTTTGAAACAACCAAATTATTCCAAGGATCAAAATTTGCTAGGTATGGTGAAGCAACCAAAACCCTACATAGTAAAAATTTCAAGTATGTAAAATATTACTATTGATCTTATTATCCAACTATTTAGATTTGAACTAAATTTAGAAAAAAAAATTCATAGTTACCTTCAATGTTGCAACCCTTATTTTCTCATTGCTTCTTTTCGTTTTATGCGGCTGCAAAATTTTACATTAGGATTTAAGTCCCTTTATTGTTACACAATTACGATTTTTCCTTTTAGGGATTTTAGATTTGATGAGTTTGTGATTATATATACAAAGCGCAGAGTGAGATGGGGCCACATTTTGGGTCGAATTCGTAACCATGTAAGCCCTACCAATATATATATATATTTTTTTTTCAATAAAAACACATTAATCATTTTTGTTGTGTCCATGTAACATGAACGCACTGGTGTGTTTGTACAACTAGTGCACTGGAACTAATATGTATGACAATATATTCATTTTTTAAGAACTCAAAAAATCATTTCTCGGTTCTTGGTGCCATAGTAACACACCGGTGCATTTACACGAATATCGCATAGCTAACAACAAGAATGCATCATTTTTTATTTTCCTAAAATGTTAAATAATTTATTCACCCATTTACAGTGCACCTTTGTTGATATAACACCCTCGTGTGTGTATGTAAATAAATGCATTGAGACGTTTTATATGATTAAGCACACCGATATCTACTTGTTTTTTATTTTGAAGTTCTATAATTTATTTGTGTAATATATTGCTAGCTTCTGTATTTAATGGTCCATGTCATTTGTTGATATAAAATGCATGGTACGAGTTCAATGAACAACAATTTTAGTCAACATAATGGGAACACATCCATATCTACGAAGAAGGAAAGTGATTTATAATTTCTATATTTAAATTAATTTATTTGAATTATTTGTAAATTTAACTAATATGTATTGGTTCATGTGTGACATGCTGTTGGCGGGCATTTCTACCCTATAGCAAGGAAACTACTGCTATCAACTTGGTTGGGGTGACAGGTAAGTGTATTGATGCTATTATAGAGGCATTTACAAAAAGAAATAGATTGTAGATTTAGGGAACACACCTTTTAACCGAAGTCTGATCCTAGCCTTGACTCGGTCTCATGTCCAGCTTCCGAATCTACCTTCCCTTCAACAAACCTGCAACAACAATACCTTTCTCAAAACATTTTGGGAAATATATAAAGCTTGACATAAATAAAAGCAATGTTTAACATTCAGCATTAAGCAAAATAAATCCAATTTAAAATGCCATTTCCTAACACATTCAAATTGGAACAAGAAAAACACTTCAACCTTTATTTGTCCAAAAGTAGAATGAAGTACAACTATACCTGACAATGAAGCAGGCTCCTGCAACTAGATTCTGGGCTCTGGCTCTGCTCTGGCTTGGCTGTCTTCAAAATCAACTTCTTCAATGTCTTTAAATTTTCTCCATTAACTCATCCTCTAGCTTTTCTAGCAATAATTTCTAACCTTGCTCCTTTAACCTTCTTGGTATTTATAGGTTCAAAGAAACAGTTCAGGTCGAGATGTAGTTATGGAGGAAGTTGGGGGAGTTAGGAAAATGCCATCAACTAATCCTCCTCGATGAATTAATATATTTTTTAGTCATCTTTTAATGTGTACGCGACTCTTCTTCAGTGGAGTAGCGTATAGGGCGCTACCCTAGTGTTTAACAACTAGCGCTCAATCGATTTTAAATGTCGAGCGCTACTTTGCTACACTGGAGTAGCGTATACTTGGATATGGGTGCTACTATGATACAGTGGAGTAGCGTATGGGTGCTAGTCTCTTTAAGTAGAGTAGCGCTCATATCTTAAAATGATATTTTTTATGGTTTTCCAGTATTTTCAGGAAATGGAATGAGTTGTCATATCATCCAAGGTCAACATGCTCCTCCATCCAAGTTGTCCTTTTGTGTGATCAGCAGCTCAGGGTGATCACGGACGGAGAGGTGCAAGTTTGACCTATAACAGATGCCCCCTAATGTGTGAGGTCAGAGGGAAACGATGGCCGAAATACATTACAATCCAAAGCCAGAAGAGGAGCACAGAACCGCAGAAAACAAGTCACAAGAAACTTGCAACAAATATCAAGGTTAGAGAGCAATTACATTTTTGACATCTTATAAATGTGTAGTGTGATACAACATGATCTCCAATACATAACAAGGAGATGTATATAAATCATGGCCACTTGAAATACAAGCATGGATCCATGTCAAACTGAGAGATCATAGCCATAAATACAAACTGGATCTATGTCTCATGGAGAGCCGAATATGAGTGAGGCTTAGTCTTGCGCAACTTGGGTGATAACAAAATGAGGTAATGTCATCAAAATCCCAAGGTCTTCATCCCACAAGAAACCTAGGTACAAACCCTAACCATGTGAATAAATGAGCTGATAGTTGAACATGGAGGGTATTGTTTGATTACCGGTCATTGATGTATACCGTTAACAAACGCGAGGACTTCCACCGATGATGATGATGGGGTCCAAGGTACCAAGTACGATTCGCCAAATGTGAATAGATGGACTTGGATTCGAACACTTGGGAATCCCGTCGAAGAAGAGACATTGATGTATTCTCATCATTCAACAGCGAGGAAAATTGCCACTAGTGACTGCAATCTCCAAGGTACTAACCGAAACTCTAAACTTTAATCCCAGAATAATGATTTGGTGTCGATGGGAAGAAGTCCATTGGAAGGGAGGCCTTAAGGCATCCTCCATCATCCAACTCGAGGAACACTCAACTGGTAGGAGCGGATATGGAATAATATGTAACAAGACTGACACTAGGAAGGCCGACACATGAGGTCAAGGTAAACTACAGAATGGCTGACACAGGGTATATCCTTGAACAGTGAGCACGACACAAAAGTGACTTAGGCAGCTTCTGACATAATGGGGTAAATAAGTCTGAAATGTAAGAGACATTAACAGACCCTCCATATGGTTGGAAGAATAACCAACCAGAGGAGTAAATAACTCAGAGGAAAGGTTCACCCTGAGGCCAAAAACTAACCCAACCGACAAGATAGACTCAAGTAGGTGCTGTGTTCAAGGATAGAACTTGACTGAAACTGCCTTTGACAATGAAGATATGATATGTTTTTTCCCGTTCCTTATTCTTTTTAGATAAAAGAATACCCTTCTTGTGGATTTAATGAGTCCAAGAAAGAATGAAAATTCAATAGGTCCAACCATGTAAAAAATTTAACGAGCCCATGGGAGGAAGACTCAGTACCTTCTTCATAATTTAGAAAGTTCGAAGAAGAGATAGAAGATTACTCTATATGTACTTATCTCTGTATTTTAATATCGAGCCGAGATCTGTTCTTGCTCGCCGGTGTTTTCAATTTTAAGGAGTCTGAAAAACTTAAGCAATAACTCCATATATCTGCTCGTGGATTTTAATATCGAGCCAAAGCAGATTAATGCTCGTTGGTGTTTTCCTATTTATAGAGTCTGAAAAACTTAAACAATACTCTTTTCACCTATCCGTGGATTTTATATCGATCCCGGATTGGTCTGTGCTCGGCGGTGTTTTCTTGTTTATAGAGTTGAAAAACTTAAACAGTCCTCTACTTACCCTCTCGTGGATTTCACATCGAGCCCGAGTAGGTGAATGCTCGCTTGGTATTTTCATGTTTAGAGAGTCTGAAAACCCTAAAGAGAGACTCCAAAAGGTCCTTTTTCGTACAGTTAGTCTCCTCCCCCGAAAAACTATAAAACAATGAAAGGAGAACTCTTCTAGTGCATACAGGAGTATACCTAGAGTATACCTTTTCCGTAGTTAATCCACTGAGGCCCGGAAAAGGGATAATTCTATACCTGAGTGGATGAGCCTTCGGATATTTTAACGAGCTCGAAGAGGACAAGTTTGCTCGGATATCTTGTTTAGGTTTAAATAGTCCAAACAAGAGCTTAAAATGACTTAAAGGTCAGCT
Organism: Larix kaempferi; assembly: GCA_027924585.1. NCBI lineage: Eukaryota > Viridiplantae > Streptophyta > Pinopsida > Pinales > Pinaceae > Larix > Larix kaempferi. The sequence continues at coordinate 1,045,411 of BSBM01000659.1, forward strand.
TCTAGGATCATAGCTTCATGCCCTGCCAAGACTAGGTCTTCAACAAAATATTAGTCGTTGTGGAAAAAATCTTAAATGATATATGAATTTGGAATGTTTAGTTAACTGACAAGGTCTATCATCAAGAAATTTGAGCTTAGGAGACGAATCCGACAACAATTGAGTGAAAATTGAACTTGGATCAGTGTTATACCTTATTTTGTGTTTCAATTGATTAATTAGGGTTTTTTTGAAATTTTTTGAAACTATGGAAAATTAAAAATTATGGGTAAAAATCAAAATCCAATTTTATATATAATTTCATTGTTAAAAAATCAATTTTCAATTTGTGTTGTAGGGAAAAAATTGGGGCAACTTTTGCAAATTTCCAATCTCCATTACGATCGAACCGGGCATCCAACTACCAAACTTCCTCCATCAAGTAAGTAGAAATCCACCTATCTTGCATTTCAATGGTTTATTTTAAAATTTTTGAGCAAAAATGGCTTGCAACGCGATGCTCATAAGGTTTTATGCGCGGGCGCTACTGTGTATACACAAGAGTAGCGTACAAATGCAATGGGCGCTACTTTGCTCAAACAGAGTAGCGCTTACACGCTACTGTGTAGTATACACAGTAGCGTACATACTTGCAAAGCTACTTTCAAGCACCGAGACTCAAAATTTTGGGGTTTTTGTGTAGGATGGTCTTACAATGGAGGGAAAGGGAGCATGAAGACATGGATAGGTTAGCCATGCAAGACCCGGCTACCCTCCATGCGCTCCGTAGATGCGGTTTGTTGAAATTTTATCGAACTGTAAACATGCAGGCACTAAACAAGCTGTTTCGGAGACTGATTCAGTATTGGGATGTCGATACTAATACCTTCATCATCCGGGGGAAAACTCTTGAGCTTACCGTTGAGGACATATACTTTATTACTGGTCTCTCAAGGAGAGGAGACGTAATCAATCTGAAAGGGACTTCTCGTTTGGGTGCACGATCAGTGCAAGAATATGTAAATACATACTGTGTTGTTGGAGCAGAAAAATCGGGAAGCCAAGTCCTGATTTCAACTATTGATGGTCTCCCGCTGAAAGTGATAGTGAGCATGATCAATTGGGTAGCCGGTAGTGCATCACAACACTTAGCTTCCAGGCATTCGATGCATATTGGTGTACAGTGCTTGCACGGCCATGTTTATGATTGGAGTACTAGCTTGCTGGAAAACATGAATTATCAATTGACGGGTTGCAAAACTGGCACAATGAAGAATTTTGGGTACAAAAGTATTTTGTGTACTTTCTTCTTCGAGAGGATGCCTGCTATTAGTTTGGGGATGCCTCTACCATAGGTTAACCCCCGTGAGCCCAGACTAGGCCATTGGGGTGACATTTTTCTCCGTCAGGGTGGTGGGGAAAGTCACTATTGTTACCACACTGATGACTTCTGGGGGTGGTGGGAGAGGCAAGTACCCGCATTTGAGCAGTTTCCCTATGCTGGATTGGATTTTCGTCACGATCCAGAGATGGTGCTTCCACCAGGTGGAGCCTGGGGAGATATTGGTATGTTTAATTTTGAGAATTTATTAAATTTTTTCAAACTTTTCAAGTATTTGATTTTTATGAATGAGTTTCGAAGTTCTAAACAAGTGTCATATGTAGATGTTGGGCCTGTTCGTCCTGAGGGCCATCCTACCATCTATGTGAGGCCAGCTGATATTTCCGCAGCGGATGCTATGTTGGGAACCCTGGAGAGAAAAATGAGTCGGTTGACTCATGAGATTCCTGCATGCCGCATGGACTAGATACCTGTTGACATGCAGGAAGATGTTGTTGGGGTGCCCCTAGCATGGCTTAGGGTGCTGCGACGAGTTGCTAGACTAGTGATATGCTATCGCAATGCGGTAGATGATGAGGAGGTCCCTCCTTCTCCATAGGAGAAGAAAACATTATATGTATATATTTTTTGAGGCTACTATGCCCAGCTTTTGTACTTTTATGACTTGACTTGACAGACTTATGACTCAAAACTCATATTTTTTGACACGGTATCAGTTATATACAGTATCGGTTATTTACATGTGTATGCGTTTAAATTTTATGTGTGTAATGTTGTTTATGACAATGTATGATGCAAATGCCAGTCTAACACATAGTTTGCTAAAGAATCAGCTAAAGTGTTTAAACTTCTCGGAATGTGTTCATATCTGATAGAATGAAATTGTCTTTCCAATAGTCTAACTCGTAGAAACTGACGTAGCAATCCTGGATCCTTGATCTGATAGACACCTGTTAACTGAAAAACAATTAATTGTGAGTCAAGCCTTACCTCCAGGTACGAAATGCCATGACTGAGAGCATCTCGGAGGAGTTCTATAACTACACTGTATTCAGCTACATTATTCGTGGTAGGTCCCAAACAAACCCCCCCCCCAAAGAAACCAGTTGGTCAGCGGGTGAGTAAATGACCCAAGCTGCTGTAGCCAACTAACAGGTGTGGCGACTGGTGCCATCAGCGAATCCTAAGAAATGTGCGGTTGACATCTGGTACACGAAACGAGAAACACACATAAGATAACCTAACGAACATAACAAAACTAGCTTTACAAAAATATACAGCTATGTTACAAGAAAAAGTATTTCAGCCTAGGCATAGTACTTCTTCAGGTAGGGTCAATGCCTGGATCCTCCTCAAGAGGTCGGGCAAAGGTGTTATGGAACTCACGGAAAAGATTGGTATATGGGATGATCTCATCGAGATAACATCCCGTTTCAAAGAAAATATTTCCGTTGACCCCAGTGAAAATGTTCACCAGCGATGTATGTAATCTATTTGCTTCAACAATAGCAACTTGTGAAGGAGTGAGACCAGTATTTTCATCGGGTGGTGAACAAAATTCACCTCTCTCTAACAAGTTAAGAAAAGGAAACAAGAAAGACACGCGATCTATATGTTCACGAGGATGGTCTGGGTCGTTCAAAGCTTCTAACATTTCCTCATCAGAAGGTAAAGTAATTTCTGAACTGTCAAGAGAATGGATCGGATCAGGTGTCTGACTAGTGGCACAATCTATGTTTGACTCGATAGACACCAATTGAGTCGGCATATCTTCTATTGTATTTTGATGAGAATCCAAGTGGGTAACTTCTACAACAGAAATGGGCACGGAGGGGTTTGTATCAGTTGAGTGAAACTTAGGGTCAGTCATTGAACTAACCATAGAAGTTTTAGACGATGAACATCCCTCAGTCCCAACAAATAAAGTAGGAGCGGGTAGGTCGAAAGTGCCAATTAATGATCCGAAAAGTCCTGCTCCTAAACTCTCGCCAACTGGGGTGGTTTGATCAATCAAAGGGACTATGGTTTCCGAAGAAGTCTGGTGTTTTCCTTGAGTGAAAGAAAGTTGATCAACTGTAACGATCTTACCTTCAAATGGGAACATGACCACTCGAAAAACTGTCGATGCTATAGCTTGCATGGCATAAGTCCAACTCCTGCCTAATAACATATTGTAATCGAGCGGAGTGTCCAGAACTTCTATCTCAATAGCAACTGTCTTACCGGCCAAAGTGACATTAAATGATGGCAAAAATCCATGTGGATGGAAAGTTCTGCCATCAAATGCAGTAAGCATTGTGTTGGAAGGGACTAACTCAGGAGAACCTGGAGCTTTCCAATAGGAAATCGACATTACGCAAGTCGACGCTCCCTCATCTACTGCAGCTCGTCTAATGGTCATTGGACCATGAACGACCTCAATCTGGAGGGCAACGTGATATGACAACCGGTATTTGACATCAGTCATGTCAAATCGCACAGACATGTTGGAGGACTCCATACTCCCAATAGCTGCCAGAAGTGCATTTCGTTGCAATGGACAACTCTGCAAGACTTCTAGAGTAGACATGGCACAAGGGGTTTGGGCTAGATCTTCAACCACATTGTAGTTGGAAGCATCCCGTGTGTTGGGATTGTGCGATGCCCTCTTCAAAACACGTTTTGGGATCTTGGGCATTGGGTCCACAGGTATGTGGAGTGGAGTGGAGGATTCAACAATCTCCTTATCCTTTTTCTGCGCTTCCGGGGTATAGTTCCTGGCTCTAGTTTGCAAAAGTGCATCTGAATTAACCATGTTTATAAATGTTTGATCAACCGAAGCATGCGAAGTGCCCCCAGTTTTGGAGGTGCCAGAAGTTGAGCCTAGCCCTTTAGGAAATGGATCTTTCAAGATGGCAGGCTTCTTCTCTCTTAAGAGCTTCTGGGCTTCTTCTAGTAGAGGGCACTGGTGGGTAAGGTGGTTCCGCTTGCAAAGTTTACAAGGGACCTTAACCTTCTTTTCTTCCTTGTTACCCTCTTCAGCATTGTCTTTTTTGGGCTTTTGTTGGTTCCCCTCTCCTTTCTTGCCCTTCTTTTTGTTGTTGGGATGCCGAGGGCCCTTTTGATTGTTCTGAACCTGATTAACAGGCTCAGACATAGAAGGAGAGGTTGTGACGGAAGCAATGTCTGCAGTCAAATGTTTGACAGTTAAGGCTTGGACCTGTTTGGTCAGTGCTTCGAAGGCTGCAGAGTTAACTGAACCCACTATGCCGTCAGCATGTGGTCCAGGTTTGGGTCTACTCAGATCAGTGTTTGATCTCGGTGCGTCAGGTATAATCTCGTACAGTAAACCAGATTGTGCATATACAAGGTCTAACTGTTGAGTCCTTAAGATGGCTTCTTCTTCATTGGATACTCCAAATGTCGCTACTTCCTTAGAAATATAAGGAAGGAGTGATTTCAAGTACCACTCAAGCAGGAACTCTGGAGGAATGTTGGCCTTTATGAGCCTCTTCCGTCTTCGCCACTCCTGAATGTGGTCAGATAAGTGAGTGGCTTTGTTTTGTCTAAAAGTAGACAAAAGTTCTGTTCCGACATCATACCGAACAGGAAGCTGGAAATGGTTCAAAAAGACGGTTGCTAGGTCCCCAAAACTAGAGAAAGTAGTCACAGGTAGTTCAATGTACCATTTGGCTGCAGGACCAGTTAAGGTCCTTTGAAACAATCTCAATCTGATTGAATCCTCGTTTAAGGAATTGGAAGAACACCAAAGGTGGAAGGTAGTGACATGGTCACCGGGATCTTCACCTGTTTTTCCTTCGAATTTTGGAATATCTGAAGGTAATTTGGTGGGAACTGATGGCCACGTGGCATTATGACACACAGGATCATTTGTCAGTTTAGAAAGGTCTGGCAAATTCAAAGTTGCCAGAAAAGGCAGACGAGGCCGGTAAGATGATGCTTGATAAGGAGGACCACCCATCGTTTGTCCCATGAATTGTTGGTAGGGGTTTCCCCCAACCATCTGGTGATAAGGGTTTCCCCCGGCCATGTGCTGATAGGGGTTGCCACCTACCAACTGTTGATAGGGGTTGCCCCCAGTTAACTGTTGGTAGGGGTTTCCCCCAACTATTTGTTGGTAGGGGTTTCCCCCTGCCAGTTGTTGTTGTTGTACGGAAGAGTTACTAAAATTTCCCCACCCATACGAGAGTGGATTAGTGCTTTGCAGGTTCGTCCACTGTGGCTGGGTGTTAGCCCTACCATATTACTGGTTAAAGATATTATCCCCTCCCCCTGAGAATAAGGAAAAAGGGGTGTTACCTGCAGGCATGTTACCTTGATTCAAGTTAGGGCCTACAAAGGTGTTGAAACCAATAGAAGTTGATGTGGACGGTGCAGTCATGGTACCCATGACTGGCATGTTTGCAGAAGCACTTGGTCCTACCACAGGTGTGGAAACCCAAGTACTAGGAATTTGATATAACGGTTGGGACGTAGAAGGTGTTGCACAGTTGGCCGTACTGCTAGGTCCAACAGTAGGTGTAGGAATAGATGCCATTGTTGTAAAACTAGGCATACCTAATGTACTAGTGTTGAAACTGAAAGATGGAGTAGGCACAGATGTGGTTTGTGCCTAACTAGGTGTAGCAGTAAAAGAAGGGTTAACTATGCTGGTATTCATACCTAAAGTGGGAGTTTGGGGAACCCCCTGTTCACCTCCTGAGTTAGACATCAGATGATCGGGAAAGGAAAGATCTGCACTAACAAGGGGCTGCTGGAAACCAACAGGTGACAGAAGTGGAATTCTAGTATTGGTTAAGGGAGGATTGAAAGGAGTGCTATACTCCGCGGAAGTAAGATCTTCCACCTCAACAGTACTAAAGTGTTGCTGATCTGTGATACCTAGTAGTGGTTCCTCAGGAACCTCAATTTCAAGGTTTTCTGTTACAAGGATTTCTTCAAGCAATTCTATTTCAGAGGTAATTTCTGAAGAAATACCGGGGTTTACCCGTTGTCGTCTGGCTAGTTGTATAGGTTTTGTCCTAACTGGTGGAAGGTTTTGAATCCTTCTTGATCTACGGAGTTGTTGATTCTCCGTGATTATAAATATAAAATGACAGACTAGAACCTGGTGGCCACTACAACTAGGGGGAAAACAACACTCCAACTAAAAAAATTCCTAAGTATACAAACCAGTCAAACAAAGGTGCCTTCCGGAGAAGAGTCTGGGATGATGAGGGCCCAAAACAGATCAACGAAGGAAGAAAGACAGTTACCCGGGGTCCACAATACAATGACTAAGGGTGCAAGCACTGGAATCACCCAGCCGCCCTCCCAAAAACCTGCACGGGGTTTACTCCCACGTCTGTCTTAGGTACAACAGATATGCCCTCTGCTGTCACCTATGTATGAACCTAGAAGTCTGATACTATGGATGCCACAACACCGAAAATTCCTGGGGGAACAGTCACCGGTCGAATCAGAAAGCGTGGGCAGGGTAGCTAAGCCCGAAACTCGAAAGAGTCCCCAATACACAATCCGATCCTGGCGTATGCTCGAACAGTAAGTAGGAGGAGTATTCCCACAAACTGATCTCGCAATGACCTACTGCATAGATCCCAGGCCAATTTTGAGTGAGGTGGGTTTACCTATGATATTCTCACTACGATTTTTGCACAATGTGTGATCTTGGGTGGTTTAAGGTGATTTAAACCCAAGACCCTAACCAAAACTAGTTGGTGTAGTGTAACCTAAAAAGAAAAAGTTTCTAGTTCATTTTATTAACAAATTTTAGGGCTTTTATTACATAAAAAGGATAGTGGGTGTGTGAGCGTGGTTATAACAAGAAAACAAAAGTGCAAATATAATTCAATCTTTCCTACAACAAAGCTTTTTTCATTTTTCAATTACTTCCTTTCAAAACTGAATCCTAAGCAAACCTACTTAAAATTTTTTGTTTTCTTTTTGAAATTATACAAAATACACTAAATTATCTTGTAATGACAAAAACAAGTCCTATTTTAACTTAAAATACCATTATTTTTTTTTGCTTTTTCAAATAAACGAAAAAGAACTATATGTAAAAATGGAAAGCCAAATAAAACTTTATATGTAAATTGTGTAAGTATGGCTAAAAAGACTTGATCTACAGGTTTTTTACTAAGAAAAAGCGTATAAACTTGGACACCAAGTGGGAGAAAACAAAGGAGAGAAACACCAAAGGACTGACCTAAAGTGTCTAACCCTAGCAAGACCACAAAGCCAAGCACAAGTAGACAAGCAAGCTGCCCTACTAACACAAAGAAACTGAGAGGTGAAACTAGCCTACAGCTGTTTAAAAAGCACTTGTAACCAGCAGAAAACAAGGAGTCTAGGAAGAATGAAACTTGACCAAAAATAAGACACCCTAGAGGCTCTACCAAAAACCAAAACCTAAAACAAAGGATGGGGGTAGTAGAGAGCAGACAACGTCACCACAAACAGTGGACACAGGAGTGTACAGGTTCGTAAACTGGCAACAGGCAGTCAGGGTCTAAAAAAGTGAAAGTGTTCATCACCAAACACCACCAAGTCTTCCAAAAAGTCAATAAAAAGTTCCAAAAATCCCAAAGGTCAACAAGCGGTTTAAAAGATGGAAAAAACTTTAAGGAGAGGTTCTATGACTTGAACAACAGTTAAAAACCTCATGCAATCATCAAAAGGATCCTACAACACAGTCAGCAAATCATAAACAAGGGCTAAAAACAAGCAAACCAAAAATTGACTGCTTCAGAAAGTGTACTCTACTGCGTAGTAGAGAAACTCGCGCCCCTACTGAAACGGGTGCTACTGTATATACAGCACAGTAGCGTATGGGCTCTACTGTACACATATCAGAGTAGCACTCATATTTCAAAGGCTTGAAAACTGACTTTGGAAGGTATAAAAAACTGATGAAAGAAGGCAAGAAAGAGGCAAGGGATACCTAAAAAGGTTCTTGACACATCAAAGAAGTCAAAACAAACTGGGAAGACACACAAGAACAAAGTTTCCTAAAGCCAAAAACTCTATATCCCCAGCGGAGTCGCCAGTTTGTTGGTGGGCATTTCTACCCTATAGCAAGGAAACTACTGCTATAAACTTGGTTGGGGTGACAAGTAAGTGTATTGATTCTATTACAGAGGCATTTACAAAAAGAAATAGATTGTATAATTAGGGAACACATCTTTTAACCAAAGTATGATCCTAGCCTTGACTTGGTCTCGTGTCCAGCTTCCGAATCTACCTTCCCTTCAGCAAACCTGCAACAACAATACCTTTCTCAAAACATTTTGGGCAATATATCAAGCTTGACATAAACAAAAGCAATGTTTAACATTCAGCATTGAGCAAAATAAGTCCAATTTAAAATGCCATTTCCTAACACATTCAAATTGGAACAAGAAAAACACTTCAACCTTTATTTGTCCAAAAGTAGAATGAAGTACAAGTATACCTGACAATGAAGCATGCTCCTGCAACTAGATTCTGGGCTCTGGCTCTGCTCTGGCTTGGCTATCTTCAAAATCAACTTCTTCAATGTCTTTAAAGTTTCTCCATTAACTCATCCTCTAGCTTTTCTAGCAATAATTTCTAACCTTGCTCCTTTAACCTTCTTGGTATTTATAGGTTCAAAGAAACAGTTCAGGTCGAGATGTAGTTATGGAGGAAGTTGGGGGAGTTAGGAAACTGCCATCAACTAATCCTCCTCGATGAATTAATATATATTTTTAATCATCTTTTAATGTGTACGCGACTCTTCTTCAGTGGAGTAGCGTATAGGGCGCTACCCTAGTGTTTAACAACTAGCGCTCAATCGATTTTAAATGTCGAGCGCTACTTTGCTACACTGGAGTAGCATATACTTGGATATGGGTGCTACTATTATACAGTGGAGTAGCGTATGGGCGCTAGTCTCTTTAAGTAGAGTAGCGCTCATATCTTAAAATGATATTTTTTATGGTTTTTCAGTATTTTCAGGAAATGGAATGAGTTGTCATATCATCCAAGGTCAACATGCTCCTCCATCCAAGTTGTCCTTTTGTGTGATCAGCAGCTTAGGGTGATCACGGACGGAGAGGTGCAAGTTTGACCTATAACACATGCACATCTAAAAAATGAGGAAGCTCGATAAGATTCTTACCAATCTAAGTCCAGAAGAGTGTAAAACGTTGATGGAAAAGTTGCAGAGGGATGAATCAGGTGAATAAAAAATAAGTTAGTATGAATTATTTCTTCAAATTTGAGTAATATTGTACTACTTAAGAATATTCACTAATATATTTCAAATAATTTAATTCACATATGTTGAATGTTATGCAGGGACGGAAAACAACAAATGCAAATGTCATCATAAGAAAAAAAATATGGAACATGCAAATGATGATGAATTGGTCCTTAGCTCATCTAGAGTGGTGTTGGAAGTTAATAGAAAGGGGAATGAATTTTATAATACTATGAGGGATATAGTGGAAAGAACGTATAGACATACCCTTTCACTTACAAGATAGAAATGAATCAAATGATTCAAAGAATCAATTCCCATGTAAACTACAAGAGGTGCTTCCAGAGCAATGGTCAATGAGACCTGTCAGACTTGCAATAGAAAAAACATACAACAACAAAAAATAATCGTTCAAAAATTAATATTCCTAAACATGTTCATGTAGAATATGTATTTATAACTACTACAAAGTGTCATTTCCTATAATAATTTTAATTCTTCTATATTAATTTTTCATATCAACAAAAAAATAATTTAATGCCATTTTACATTTCCAAGAAGATTATGAAAATCCCAAAGGATGAACGAGGTGATATGTGAAATATTCCAGTAGGGATGTCCAAAAAAGTGTATAAGGAGGTGGTCAAGGAAATGGATATAATTACATCACAGGAGGAGCCATCTCAATAACAATGTCCTTCGAATATATGAAATCACTGATTTTTTGGATTATGTACATCTCAATAATTAATTAAACATTAAATATTAATTTTCAATTGTTTTGTTGCAGAAAAGAAAACAAAATGGAACCCATTCAGAACAGAAGATGGGACAACAAGGAAAAAAGGGGTTGATAGAAAAGTTTGTGAGTATTTGTGATTTCCTTATATCAAATTAAGATTGCATAGTAGTTGTGATCTTTATATTTATTTCTTTTTTTTTCACTAACCATCCTTGGATGACTCGAAACGGGTGTTAACATGAACAAAGAGGAGCCATCGGAAGAATTGATTGACATTGGGTTAAGAAAGGGTTTTGATTATATGTTGGCATATCAATAATTAATTGTGGATTTTGTAAGTATCTATGTTGTTTTACTTTTCTCATTTTATAAATAATAGAACAACAAAAATCATAAATGTTAAATGAATGGTTTCTTACAGGGTATAAAACATGTAGGAAACAAACAGTATGGAGTGCATCCAACATAACATTTGTTGATAGATAGCATGAGGCATGGTTTTGAAATAATGTGTGACACCCAGGATGCAATCATTGCTCTGGTACATCGGATTTCAATTTACATTCATGTATATTTTCTATTTTAATTTGTATTATTCTCAACAATGTAGATACACTCAATACACTTTATTTTTATGTTTGTAGATGGAAGCTAAAGAAGAGGAAAACAATCAAGCCATTCAACAAAACATTCAACCAAATAACCCAACTGATGCAAGTGGCTCAAGCACTGATAAGAGTTCCAGCGAAGAATGATGATCCATATTAATTTTTTATGTTAATGCAAGCTGTTGTATATTAATTTTTAAATAATTGTCTCTGATAATAAATTTTTTTGTATAATGTACTGGACATAGTGTCTGAATTGAAAGACAACAGGTAACCAATAAGTGTTACAATTACATGCATGTTGACATGTTGATTATGTTGTCCTATTTTGTATGAGAAAGCTTCTCTTATTGATATGTAATGAAATAAACCTTTTTTATTCTATTGCATTCTCCAATGTTATTGTAAAATGTTACATGTGAAATGGTACATTATATTGATAATTAAATGTATAGATGCTTAACCATTACAATAGATGCTAGATTATATAATATAAGAAATTAATCCAAACAAATGCACTAATTAAAATTGAAATGAATAGTACTATAAAAAAAAATATTTCCATTTCTAATGAATAATGGAATAAAAATAATAATATAGATGTTTTACTACAATGTCAGGAGTCATTGTTCAAATAATCATATACGGTGATTTTGGTACTTTATGTCGCACTGGTGTGCTTACTCGAATTATATGAACCGATGCCTTTAAATAATTTATATGCCCCGATACTCCAATGTAAATTAAATGTATCGTTAAATTAAAAAATTAAAAATGGCCACATCTCAGTTGCATTTACCAGTGCATTTTTAATTGTTAATCGCGCTAGTGCATTTTAATTGTTAATATGCACCTGGATATTTGAAGCACACATGCACCAGTGCTTTTTTTAATATATCGCACCAGGGCATTTTAATTGTTGAAATGCATCGGGAATTGAAATAGTTTGTATGCATTGGTGCTTATTATTATGAAATGCACCGAGGCACTATTATAAATAGACAACACAATCAAAGTTTAAAAATATTAAAAATTTCCGGTGCCTATGACGTAAAATGTCGCATCGGTGTGGTTCGGTTGTAAGTAAGCACTGATGCATATAAACTATACGTAATTATTGGTGTGGGGTTAAAATTTGGTGCTCTTCGGTGCTCTATCTATTTGAGTGCACCGGTGCGGATTATTCATATTGTTTAGCATCGGTGCATTGTTTGAAGGTACTCATCAGTGCTCAGTTTTCCAACAAAGCACACCGGTAAAAAAACCTAGGTTAAAACCTCTGACCACCAAGTTTTTTTAGTTATAGAATATATCCATAATAACCTCCATTAAAACATCCGCTACCATTGGCAGAGGTTGTAGCGGATGTTTTTTTGACAACTTTTTCAATCCTGTAACACAAAAAGCCTTCGCTATGACCTCCACTACAGGATCGTTTCCTTGTAGTGACAGGAATAGTATATGTTGGACAGAGTACCTATGATTGGGAAGAAAATGTCACTTACACATCTAGTTGCTTGTATTTTTAATCCAGATAAGTATTATCTTCTATCTTATCTATGCTTGATTTATTATTTACTGTTATTTGAATCTTCCATGCTATTATGATTATTCCTGTGATGTATGATGTTGGCAAATGCATGTTTTGTGGGTGTTGATGAAGTTTAATTCCGTTGTGTTTATATTATGCATCTGAACACACATTTATTTTCTGTTATGGATCACATGTGGCCTTTGGGATTAATTTAAGAACCCATAACTCATTCATATCCCCCTCTTAGTGGTACGTCTGATGGACGAATATGTTACATACATGAATTGCATGGGCTAGTGATAAGTCTGTAGGTGGGGTACCTATAGACTATATCATAGAGTGTCTCGATGTGATATTACATTGAATGTCATACTAAGTGAGAATTACACCACTAATTTAATAAAAAACATGTGTCTCAATCTCAAAGGGGTTTTGTAAGTCTAGTAGGGTGAGTACAAGTGTTAAACAAAGACGATGTTTTGTATCCTTGAATGCTTTCTGTTGTGACTTTGACCAAATTAACTTGTATTTGTTCCCACCCTTGGTCACTTAGATTAGGGGCTAAGTGATATGATATCCCCAACATGAACCTGCAATAGAAGTTTGTAGGGCCCAAGAAATTATAGACCTCCATGAGAGTTTTCAGGCTAGCCAACGACTAATGTCTTTGATCTTGGTTGGATCCACATGCACACCATGCTTATCCATGATGTATCATAGATACTGAATTTTCTGCATGCCGAATGAGCATTTTCCATACTGGAATATATCTTGTGTTGTTGCAATTTGCTACAAATATTTTTCCCAAGTTTTTCTAGATATGAATATATAATCTAAATATACAACCAAAAAAGAATTGTGATTATATGCAAGATAGCATTCATCATTCTCATGAAAAATGCTAGAGAAATAAGAAAGTGAAAATGCATGGCCAACCACTCATAAAGTCCCTCTTTATACTTGAAGGTTTTCTTCCATACATTATTTTTCCCAAAGGGTACTTGGTGGTAGTTTTTCTTAGGATGAATCTTATTGAAAAACTAGGCACCCATGAGCTGACTAAGAAGTTACCACTGATCTTGATCATTTGGAGAATAGAATGAATTCATAAATACGAGTGGAAACATACAAAGATATATTGTAGAGATCATAGTAGTACAGTAAAATCCAAATTCTATTAATGATTGAAATAGAAAAAGGATATAAACTACAAACTAATATAAACTAGCTAGAATGGTTGTATCTTATCTCTGAAAAGAGATGTTCCAATTATGATCATTCACATAGAGGACATTGCAAGAGGCAAAAATTTCCTTTTAACATAAAATATGATTCGCTAGGATGAAAACAACCTAAATATCCAAAATCATATCCCTAGGAATTGATGTAGCAAAAGAAATGTGGGCCCTAAGGAGTCTAGTTAATGCGTCAACTTCCCAAGTGTGCAAATTTTGCTTACAAACTTCATTTAGGGAGTTTCTTGGACCAATAAAAATACTAACTCATTCTCTATGATTTTGGAAATCCACTCAATCAAATATTTTGTGGCATATGTCCACTACGAGAAACGTAAGGAAATGCTTGAAGATGTGTTGAAAGTTCGAACTAAAAAAACTAAAGTAAAATTGAATACATGGAACCATTATGAATCAGTGGAATAGGTGGTTTTCCACCAGTATCCACCTATATCATTCCAATAGTTCCACTTGAACATCAAATACAAGAAGAACATCAAAAAATGCATTGTGAATTGCCTCAATTGGATTTTGGTTGTTGTATTGACCACAATGCTGAACTGTTGTGGACACAGGATGCACGGGTGTTGGAAGGTGGTTTGGATGAGTTAGTATCACGGATGTAGTGCAAGGTTGAATGTACCAGGAAAGGAGGAAAGCAGCGTGCAAGTCGATTAGTTTATGTAGTTTTGGGTCATTTGGACTGCATTATGTGGGTTTTTGATCATCTTTTTGTAGAGTTTGTTAAGAAGTAGCTAGGCGGTTGCCTAAGTGGAACGTAAATGTAAAGGCGCAAGCCTATAAATAGACATAGGATTGTAAGTGTTGATATACCGAGTTGGAAATCCATGAGCTGATGAATTGAAGAGACAATTGAGCATGGATGATTTTTCTTGTCTGTTAATCTGGGTATGCGACAGAGGAATTATTGTTGTATCTATGGGTTGTCGCAAAGGTTAATATGATATGATGTTGAGAAAAATTACTGTGCCTTTCATATTCCCTTGTGATGAATGCATTATGTGATATGAATCTGTGAATGATGCGATGTTTCCTTGGTACAATTAATGTTTTACTATTATATCTATTGCGCATTTATGGTTTTGTCAATAATGAGATCTACTGAATGATGTTGCTTTATGTTTAATGCCTAAGTTGAATGCTTAGATCTATTTTTGAATGTCGCAATAAGTTGATCAGTTGATGCACAAAATCCTCCTTCATTTGGTGGAAACTTGGTTCTGTCAACTCTCGCTTGAACATATCGGGTGAGACCTCATCTGCTCCGTAGGTGTTGCTGGACAGGGTAATTATTGTGTCTTTCTTGTTCCCTTGTGATGAATACATTATGTGATATGAATCTGTGAATGATGCGATGTTTCCTTGCTGCGATTAATGTTTTATTATTATATCTATTGCGCATTTATGGTTCTATCAATAATGAGATCTGTTGAATGATGTTGCGTTTATGCTTAATGCCTAATTTGAATGCTTAGATCTATTTCTGAATGTCGCAATAAGTTGATCAGTTGATGCACAAAATCCTCCTTCATTCGGTGGAAACTTGCTTCTGTCAACTCTCCCTTGAACATCTCAGGTGAGACCGCATCTACTCCGTAGGTGTTGCACAACAGGGTAAAACCTATTTGGGTCGATGCTTAGGGAGATCATGGTGGTTTGGGTGTCGACAACGTGAGGAACCCATGTCGAATGGGTTTGTGTCAACAAATGGTTCAGTTGTCGGGATAGTAGCACGAAGTGAAAGGAGGACATGTTGTGGCATCTGATGAGACCGAAAATTCAAGACTGGTTTGAACTAAAGTTGCGAGAGTTTGTTGAGAAAGAAAATCAGAACCCTGGGTTGTCGACAGATTGGTGGTTGGAAAAGTACATACAAAACGGTCCACATGAATATTTTTTCTGCGAGTTCCCAATCATCCTATATGAATGGTTAGAAAAATTGACCTATCAGAAGAGGAACTTTCAAGGTGGTGAGCTGACAGCTTGGACTCGAGAACTGATCCAGGAGCTGCAAGAAGTAGACGATAAAGCATCGCAGGATGTTGAGGTCTGGGTCGATAGTATACAGTTGCCCATTAAGATGCTCATTTGTGAAAAGGGCATACTGAAGATGCACCTCAACCAGTAGAACCTTGGTGGGAGGAGGCTATGGATGCCGCAACAGAAGGGGGGAAGGTGAATGGAATGATATGGGGGAGATGGGTGCAAGTTACGATGAGACTATGAAGGAAGCTGAGGAAGAGAGTGGTCTTACGAGGGGAGGAGCAAGGTTTTGATAGGAAAAGAGGCAGAGGACAGGATAAGGTCTTGCTGCGATTGAAACACAAAGCCATGAAGGAAGACCACATGGGATGAAATGACCTCACAGTGCTAACAAGGACAACCAGGCTACGCCCAAGATAGAGGCAGGACCAAACCCTAATAGCAACGTACCCACACCTCCGCTCACTATCTCACAACCGGGAAGAAATACAACTTTGACACAATCATGGTCATCGTGTCAGCAGAACTTGATTGCTAGTACCTCAACAACTGTAGGAAGGAAGCCCAGGATGGCGGGCGAAGATGCAAAGTTGCCATTGTTCCATGGAAATGGAATAGATAATCCCGAGCGATACTGGTTCTTATGTGAAGCAGTATGGACTGTTAAGCAAATTACTGATGATGATGCCAAGAAAGGACAATTGGTGACAAATCTTCAAGGTTTCGCATTGGATTGGTTTATGAAGTTTGTTCAAGTTCCCGCAGGCACCCCAAAGAAGACGCTGGAAGAAGTCAGAAAAGGATTGATTGCAGAGTTCAGAAAACCCCAGTTTGAAGCGCATTATATTACAGAACTAAAAGAGATTAAGAAGTATCCAAATGAAACTGTGTGGGATTTTGACCAACGGTTCAAAATACTGATGGCAAGGGTCAGCGTTGACATGAGCGATGTCCAGCACAAAGAATGGTTCATTGCGGCATTTCTACCTCACATTCGACTACCGCTGATGCAACAAAACATTACAACGCAGAGTGAGGCTCTGGATATTGCAATGCGGTTAGAAGCTTCACCAATTGGTGAGAACATAGCGGGCATGTTGTAGATTCAGACACAGTTGGCCAACTTGACAATATAGTTTCAAGACCATAAGAAGGGTAAAGAACACCATGAAGAGGCTTTGTGTATGCGATGTTGTGTAGAAGGGCATACTAAGGATAGCTGCTCAGACTTCTGTAAATATCTGGTATCTAGAGCACCGAACCCATTGAGCAGTGGGGGGATGCTATGGTGCTGCATCTGTCAGGTATATGGGCATCAACAAGAGGAGTGTCAATACATGCAAAAGATGGTCACAAAACTAATGAATTTGTATTGTACATTTTGCAAGTCTGTGGGACATGAAGATAAGGATTTCTACGCATATGGCTTGCTTCAGGAGAGAACGTACGATGCATTATATGTGAAGGATGACCAATGTGCTGTACAACAACCGCAACCGTAGCCACAGGTAGCCCAACCACTACCTCAACCATAGATGTAGTTTGTATCGCAGCCGCAACAACAACAGTTTATGCCATAATATACTCAGATGCCGATGGCTCCGTAGCAGCCACATACATTCAACAGCCACAATACGTTCAACCAGCACCATGCGTTCATCCAGGACAGTGTGTGTAGCTGCAACCGAATCCCATGTAGCAGCAGTTTCCTCAACCGCAATATCAGCAGCAAGGGGGATTCCATGGAGGATTATGGGGAGGACGCGGTGGAGTATTTTCTCGTAGAGGAGGACAAGGTCGCGGGCCTGTCCAATGTTATAATTTCAGAGTGTTGGGACACTACCAAATAGATTTCCCACAATTGCAGACACAGTGTACGATTTGTTTTGTTACTGATCACACTGTTGAAAAATATTCGCAGTTGATTGTGCGGTGGTAGGCAGGAAATATACCATAGTTATAGAATTAGGACCAGTTGCCAAATCAGAATCAGCTGCTGAACTAGAACCAATGTCCAAATCAGAACAACAATCATAATGTGAATCAACCTACGAACCCCCCACCGAACCAGAATCAAGGACCCATTGTCGCGATGATCTCAGTAGAGACGAGGACACAATATGCTGCTGTTGTTGTTATCACTCACGGAGGTGCGACGACAGGAGAAGATGGTTCACACCCTCTGATCCAGCTGGCTGGGAAGAAGAAGGCACAGTTTGATATTGATGATGAGGATGACGCATTCTTTCAAGTGCGTAATGTGATGGAAAAAGATCACAGTAAGTCAGTTGTTTATGATATGCCCTTGGCTTTTGACTCAACTTCGGAAGTAGGACCATCACGTCAGCATGGTACTCTGCAAAAATTCTTTGAAATTTGTCTATCACTGGTGCGTGATCCTGATGCACTTACTGAGATCAAGATTTTGTTGTATCGACTAACTAAGGGACGGAGGGAGTCAGTGGTGAACTCCTTACAGAGAAAGAAGACAAGCAAAGAAATGTGCATGAATGTCCAAATTGGGGATTACGATGTCGATTTAGTTATTTTGGATCTAGGCTCTGATGTTAACATATTGACAAAGTAGGCATGGTAGAATATGGGAAGCCCAACATTGAGTTGGTCTCCTGTATAGCTGCGATTGGCTAATCAGGCCAAGGTGACACCAATTGGGAGAGTTCCGTGCCTTGTTGTGGATATTGAGGGGCTGAAGACATATGCAGATTTTGATGCCATTGAGGTTATCGAAGGTGGGAGCTCCTATCCCGCATTATTGGGGATTGGATGGGATAATGATAGTATGGTAGTGATCAATTTCAAGAAGCAGGTGATGACCTTTGAAAATTGGGATCTCCGCATCATCGCTCCATTAGATCTGGCTGAAGGGCGACGGTATGTTGAAATTGTCAAGGATGAGGTTGTAAGAGGATGGTATCATGCATACAACATTTCAGAAGACTACATCCATCCTACTGTTGGTGGAGAACTTGGTTCGCGCAGCTCCAGCTCTACGTCTTCTGACTCGGATGATGCTTTAGAGAATTGGTAGAATCGCCTGCATGAGGTATCATTCTGAAAGTGTGGGTTGATCACCCAGTTGCTGCATCATTTTGTGACTAAGACTGTTGAGTTGCCAGTATACGAAGGACTACCTAGATTGTCTGAATTTCTAGTCACATTTGAAGCTAAGGTGTGAGAACCGCAACAGTTGCTGGAATTGGAGGAGATGCTGAAGGCCACTCCAGCACGGTGGTGGGAGACCCATAAGAAGTCGATTACTGGTTGGTCGCAGTGTCGAAGGTTGATGATAGTTCGCTTTGGTGATACAAAAATATATCACACTGGCAGGTACGATGGGCGGACTGACCCTGGTAGTCATCTGATGGAATGTCAGACTTAGTGGGATTCGCGACCAAGGGATGAATGGGTCCATGCTTTTATCCATACTTTGGATGAAATTATGCGATCATGGTATGCTTCAGCTGAGTTGTGATGGGAGATTACAACTTGGTTAGAGTTGACAGTTTGCTTTACTCATACCTTCAACTTCACGGATGCCAACCCAGATGTCCATAATGCTTTGCAGCTCATCCGCGATGTTGTTCTGAAGGTCGTTCTAGTGGCATATCCCATAGATCTGCATATGCAATGTAAGATGCAATCGGTGATGGAATGTTATAATATCACTAGCGGTCCAAAGGATGGTGATGACCCGCGGAATGTTAGTATTTTGGAATCAGATGGAAGTCACAATGTTGTAGCACTTGATGCGCCAACAGATCCGATCAGTCAGCCATTGAAGCTCCGAAAGGTCAACATTGGGACAGAAGAGAACCTAAAGTTTGCGAATGTTGGCAACTATTGGGATGAATATATGATGGCGAAGGTCATAGACCTATTGCATGAGTTCCAAGGCTTGTTCTCTATGAAGTTTTCAGAGATGAAGGGAATCTTGGGGGATTTAGGGGAGATGAAGATCCCATTGAAACCAGATGCGAAACCGATAAGGTAGTGACCGTATCACCTGAATCCATGACATAAGGAATGAGTCAAAGTTGAATTTGATCACATGCTAGATGCTAGCATCATTGAACCAGTCAAAGAATCGAAATGGATCAGTCCTATGGTGGTGCAGGATAAGAATACAGGTGAAGTACGGATTTGTGTTGACCTGTGCAAATTGAATGATGCGTGCATGCATGATCCATTTTCGACACCATTCACTGATGACTTACTGGAGGGCATGGGTGGCCAAGAGATATATTCCTTCATGGATGGTTTCTCTAGCTATCATCATATCAAGATTGCGAAAGAAGACCGCCACAAGACAACATTTGTGATTGAATGGGGTTGTTTCTAGTACATGGTGATGCCGTTTGGTCTGAAGAACATACCTGTGATATTCTCTAGGGTTGTTGTTGCTACCTTCAGAGATTTTATTCAAAATTTTTGCAAGTTTATATGGATGACTGGACAGTTTATGGCTTCATCAGCGATCATCTAGCAAGTCTGCGACTCATGTTGGAGCACTGTCAGCAACAATAGATATCGCTGAACTTGAAGAACTGCATTTTCTGTGAACCATTTGGGATACTGTTGGGTCACATTGTTTGCAAGTAGGGATTGTTGTTCGACCTAGCAAAGATTGCGCTCATTCTGAGCTTAACAGCGCCTACCAATGTCAAGCAGTTGAGAGCAACTTTAGGACACACTAGGTACTATTGCAAGTTTATCTGGGGTTATGCAACGATCACGACCCCTATGGAGAAGTTGTTAAAGAAGGACGCGGTATTTTTGTGGAGCCCGAATGTCAATTCAATTTCGAGACGCTGAAGGATAGGATGGATTATGCACCAATATTAGTATTTCCTAACTGGAGAAAGGAATTCGATATCCATTTAGATGCATCATCGATTGCGCTGGGAGTAGTGCTCGTGCAACCAGGGGAAGGGGATCTGGATCACCCAATTGCTTTTGCAAGTCGGAAGTTGTGGTTTGTAGAGAGGAATTATACCACTACATAGAGGAAAGGCTTGGCGATGGTATATGCACTGTAGAAGTTTATGCATTACCTATTGGGTGGTCACTTCAAGATGTTCACAGATCATTATGCTTTGAAGTATCTGGTCAATAAGCATGTGTTGGGGGGGAATATATGTCGTTGGTTACTTCTCTTTTAGGAATTTGATTTTGAGGTGATCGTGAAGCCAGGTCGAGTGAATGCAGGGCCAGATCATCTGTCACGGATTGAGATAGGAGAGGAACCAACTAACATTGATGATGGGTTACCAGATGCGCAACTATTCAGGGTTGAAGTAGCTGATGACTACTATGAAGAAATAATTTAGTTTATGGTGACAGGACTCACACTAGAGGGGTTCACCACAAGTCAGAATAAGCAGCCGGTGGCTAAGGTTGTAGATTTCCAATTGATTGCAAGACAGTTGTACAAATTGGGATCAGATGAGATCTTGAGGCGTTGTGTCCTACCTCACAAGCAAGGGAAGATATTGTCAGAAGCACGTGCAGGAGTGGCTGGTGGACACTATGGTGGTCATACGACTTCCCGTAAGGTGCTTCGTGCAGGGCTTTGGTGGACCACCCTTCACAATGATGTGACAGATTATGCGCGAACTTGCTATGTTTGTCAACGGACTTGAAAACCCTCCAGGAGGGATGAGATGCCGCTAATACCTAAAGTGACACTACGGCCATTTGATAAATGGGAAGTGGATTTTGTGAGACCTACTCAACCCACTTGGGAAGTGCACTGGTGCACGATACATAATCAAAGCGACATATTATTTGACAAGATGGGAGGAGACTGCACCAGTTGTCGATTGCACCGCTGCAATAACAGTGCATTTCTTGTTCGACAATATTATCACTCGGTTTGGATGCCCGAAGGTATTGATGAGTGATCATTGCAGTCACTTCATCAATCTCATAGTCAGCGCATTGACAACATTGCTTGAGATACAACATAAGAAGAGTACGTCGTATCATCCGTAGGAAAATGGCACGGTGGAGGCCTTCAATAAGGTGTTGGAGCATGCACTTACTAAGGTTTGTAATGTGAACTGTAATGACTAGGATTTGAAGATTCCTGCAATATTGTCGGCTTATCACACCACTTGTAAATGGTTGACGGGCCAAACACCTTTCAAATTGGTGTACGGGAAAGAGGCAGTTATGCCTATGGAGTACATTGTTTTGAGTCTGCGCATAGCGGTCGTGACATGTATGAATGATGAAGTGGAATTGGCAGAACGAATGGAGCAGCTGGCGCAGGTTGAGGAAACCCTCTTTATTGCAGGATTTCACCAACGTGTGGAAAAGGATCAACAAAAATATTGGCATGATCACCACATCAAGAACTCATAGTTTCAGCAAGGGGACTTGGTGCTGTTGTATGGCAGCAAGTTCATGAAGCATCCAGGGAAGTTATATATGCATTGGCTCGGTCCATATTGCATCTGTTGCATAACTTAAGGAGGCACAATACAACTACATCAGTTAGACGGAGTGATGCTACCAAAGCTAGTAAATGGTAGTAGGTTGAATCCCTACAGGATGGGCTCGGAGTAGCGTGATGCTTGAATAACATTGAAAAAAAAGTGCAGGAGGCTAGGTGGTGGGAAGGCGCACCAGCAGGGACAGAATGCGCAAGAAGAAGTGATTTGTTGGCTTACAAACTAATCTAGAGGTTTTCCAATGTAGACCCAGGTTCTTTTCAGTTTTAACTAAACCAACAAAACCCCTTCTCACTGGCCCTTTCGGCAACATCCTGCATGCAGGATGAGGTCTCACCCGAGGTGTAGCAATGGGGGCACTATGGAATCAATTTTCAACAGTGAGGTGATTATTTATTTGGATGGTACTCCTGCGCAGTGCACTGTAGAGCACGCGGTGCAACCTGAAGGTTGCGCGACGATAGGCTGCGTCACGACCTTCACTTCTACCAGCTGAAGTACGTGCTCAACCAGTGCATATATGGAATGCGTGGTTCAGACGAAACTTAACCAGTAGGGTAGTGCAACTGACTTATACGCTTCCTTTTCCACTCTTAAATCTTATGCAATTTCACTTAGCACTCAAAAATCCATCTACTTCTTTAGATTAATTAACCTTATAATGAATGTAGTTGACAAAACATACACTACTGTGCACAGCCTGTGCTACGCGTCAAAGGGTTATACACTCTGAATGTTACATACACTTGTGATCATTCCATAAACCGATGCATTCACAGACTTAGAATACTAAGCATTCAACATTCATTCATTCCATCAATACCTAACATATTATCCCCATCTTTCTCCTATGGTGAATACATAAAAAAGTATCAACATATAGCTATAAACGAGAATCCAAACATTCAAAGTAGGAAAATAAGTAAAAGTAGACACACAACAATCACACTGCATAAGATTTAACTTGGTTCACCCCCCGGATGGCTGCTATGTCCACAAGAACTGTTGTTGAATTAGTCTTTTGGGAAGGGTACAATAGTTCTTAGTCTGCACACACAGCTGCAGACTCTCTTCTCTCTCAACAGGCCTCTGCGCACTTAGCTTGCAGAGTCTTTACAATAGCACTAAGCTTTAAAAGATACAAAAATATTCAAAAGCTTAACCAAATGAAGAGTATTCAGCAACCCAACAACGCTTTCCCATAAAAAATGTGCCTTATTTATAGATCATGCCCGTAGATCATGTCTTTACAATTCATAGGCAAATACCCTTAGGTTTACAAAACATGGCGTGGCTAACTGCCAGCCTGACTGTTGTCGTCAACATCTTGCTCCGCTTGCTCCAGGCCTTCTAGCTGGGCCACTCGTGACTCACACGTTCTTCTAACAACCGTAGTCCTCAAAATGGTTAGACTACATCGTGGCCTATCCCTTTCCACCCTTCCGCCTGTTGGTCATTGTCGGTGTAGTGGCCTAGCTTCTCAATTGCTTCCCGCCACTCTCCTTGACAGGTATCTTTCTTCTTCCTTCAACCCGTTCCTTACTCAAAATAGGTCACTTCCTCATCTGACCTTTACTTGTATTTCTTACCAAAAGTAGCGGTTGCGCAGGTCCTACGCTGCTGCGTCAAAACTGCATCTTCTCTCCGAGCTGCGCACTCCTCGTAGTCATGTCTTCCGATTTCACATCACAAAAGCTGCGCAGCTCCAAAATTGTTTCTTAATAAAATTGTTCCTACTTGGGCCATGCCCAAAAAGCCCCTAACACTTACTTGTGGCTCGTCCTGAGCCACGTCAGTCCAACTCCTCCATTTGTGCTTTCTTTGAGATTCCCGAGTGGGCAGTAAAATATTCAACAGTTGCACTCAACTTTGCAACTACATCCTTTACATCCTGCTCAGATCCTCTAACTGTATTTAGCAGTTCATCTGAACTTGGTTCTAGAATCTGCTCCTTAAATTTTTTCTCCACGGCCTGAAGGTCTTGCAGCCTTAGCTCAATCTCATCGGTCAGTGTAAGTGCCTCGTCTTGTAATGGCTGCAACCTCACTGAGGTTTCAGCTTCCTTTGCTCTTAGAGCCTCAAGCTCCTTCCTTAGCACTTTGGTTTGCTCGAAAGCCTGCCTCTTTTGTTGGACCTACAAGTCCTTCATGGAAGCATCGTAGAATCCACTTCTTGTTGTTTCCACTGGATGTCGTCGTGGATATTTTGCAGCTCTGGCTCGTCCTGCAGTATGCTCCAAATGTTTGAAACATCATTTAGCAAGATTTGGCACCGTGCGACTGCTGTGCAGATGCCTTGTGTAGAGGCCCTCAGTGCCTCTTCTCTAGCTTCTTGCGCTTGCTGCACCATATCGACTGGCTGTCTTGCCGCCAGTTTGGCGATCTCTTCCTGATGGTCGGTTTCCATCTGCGTAATCTTTTCTACATGGGAAATTTCCAATTCCCTCATTTTTTCTTGCAGACTATCAACAACAGTGCCGATGTGTAGGATAGCCGCCTCAACTTCTGATTCTTCTTCAACTCCGGGGAGCTTCGCGTATACTGTTGATACCGTGGTTTTTATCTTGCACTACTTTTCCTACAGGCATTGAAGCTCCCTTTCCTTGTGCTCGGATTCCCCTTGTATTCTTCGGTAATTCTCTTCATATTGTGGGTGCTGATTGTGCAAGACAATGTCACGCTCATGTATTTCATGGGAAATTGGGGTGTCTAGATGGTGCAACCCTTCAGCTGGAATCATGGCTATGTTTAGTTCTAACTGCTGCAGCCGTCTCACGGTTTTTGTCATCTCATCCGTCGGGAATAAAATGGACCCTGATGCAATCTTGATGATGCGTGTCCGTGTTGAGAAGGCGGGTGGCCTGCGCATCGTCTCACTTGGTTCCCCTACTTAGTCATGATGGTCTGGTTCCTGGGCGAAGTCGCGGTGGACTTGCTCCATCCTTAGGACCAAACTGGTCAATTTGTCAATATTTTCTCGGACCTGCGCTTGATCTGGCTCTTCCCGCCTTCCCTTAAAGCCAGGAAAATATTCTAGGTGCGCAGCTGTTCATCATGCTATCATCTCATAGTCATCGTCATGCAGTATTCTATATAGTGGTTGTTTCGTAGCCTTAGACTTCTTCTTTTGTGTCTTCTCCGGCGTCTGTGTAGCGGGTTCCTTCCTTTTGTACCCTACCTTCGTTGTACGTGTCTAGACTGGATTGCTCTGAACCTCTGGGTTTTTATCTATCTTTTCCTCCTCCTCTTCCGAAGAGGTAGTGATGACAGTCTCTATTGCATCTTCTTTCCAAGCATCAGGCCAGTCCTCAATGATCAACTCGATCATTGGTGCGCCAAGCTGATACTGGCCATCGAACCATTTCTCTGTCGTTAAGCGCGGCTGTATCTGGATACAATGTAATGTGGCTTTGAAAATCATCTTGGGCCTGTACAGATATGTCACCTCCTTGGTGATGCGAGGGGTTTTATCTATAACCGTGCATGACTACTCGTAAAATGTCAGGAATTGTAGGTTATTGAGTCGCTGCTTCTTTGGTCTTGTGGATTCCCGCATGTTCGAGAAACGAGCTACGCAGCAGTCCTATGCTGCTATCGGTAGGCCATTTTGATGCACAGGTTCTTTCCAACCTACGAAAGAAATAAGAATCAACAGCCAGCTAAAGTGGAAGGATAACCCCTTGTCTTGGGTATCCTCGATATCTAGCAGTATCTCATTGAGCAGAAATTTTTCTTAGTTATACCCGTGGCCATCCATGGCCTTTCCCGTTAAGTCCGCAACTGATGCACTTACTTCCTTTGGTCGTACTTTCCTTAGTAGTCTCCCTGCCAGCAACTGAATAGTGAACCACAAGGGTTCAATAGTGATTGGGTCAATCTCATATCCTCTATGGCCTCTGTTCAGTTTGAACTATGCCTTTATCTTTACGGAAAGTTCATGGTCATCTTTCTTGCCTACGAATTCTGCCACAGGGTCGTCACCCTTCTTACTCAAGCCGGTGATCCTTTTAATCAAGTCAACTGTGATATTTACCTTGAATTCCAACCAAATGTATCCTTGGTGTGTACAAGACAGCAGCGTATGCACCACATCCTTGCACTCCTTGCTGTGGTGAAAATGTAGGATGCTCAGCAAGTTGAGTAGGCCAGACTGGGCCAATGGCAATGCCCAGTCCATTGGAACAACCTTTGGGTGTTTCCCAGTTGCACCATCTTTGCTACACATGAATTTATCAAGATATAGGTGCAGGAATTTCTCGGCATCCATTAAGTCATGATCGACAAACTTGCATGTTGAAATTTTATCGAGCAAATCTTCCTTTGTGCGGATGTACTTTGACATCGGAGGCATCAGGATCTGATATTGTGCATTCTTGTCCAAGTGCATCTCCGAGGCATCACTCTTCCGCGGAATGACATATTCAAGATGGATCCACACAGGTGGTGGCGGTGGGATTCCTTATGGAGCTGAAGACTTTGAGGTAGTTGTCGCCTTTGATTTTTTTGGTGCAGAAGCCGGGTGCTTGTCTTTGCTCTGCTGTTTCAATTGGTTCGGCTTCAAACTCTTGGACGGGCCACCTCGTTCTGGTGTTGTTTGCTTCAGCGGAGTCTCCATTACTCTGCTTATATCATATCGTATGAAAGTGCCAAGAATCTCTTCCAAGGTCTTCTCTTCGGACATAAACTCTACGAATACTTCGGCTTCTGAATTCTCAGTTCTCGCACTCTTCATAGTTGGAAAAATTTCAAACGCACAGTAACACGCATAAGGGCAACTTGGTGAATATTTATAGAGCCATACTCGAACAAATGGTCTTGAACGGTTAACTTAGAAACTTAATGCTGCATAAACTTGCAAATTCTCAGCTAGATTTGCACCTTATGTGGCATTGAATGTGTCGGGAATGGATAGACTAGGCATTAAGTGCTAGGTGTGCTGGATGCGATCTTGGTGGCTGCTCGATCTTTTCTGCCGTAAAATATGTCAAGTCAGATTAACTTTCCTTAAATGCGAAGGTGTAACGGTATTGGCAGCTGTGTGATAGCTTAGTGGCCAATTAAATGTTGAGTCCATTACTTGGATCCCGTTATGATCTTAATCATTTCAGTTTTTATTACGGCCAATTGGATGGGATATTATTTTAATGTGGGGTTGTGTTAGTGCTGCCCTTTTTTGAATAATAGCTTTACTAGCCATCCGCCAACTGTCATGGTCATTTACATCCGTCATAATGCATTGGCTGCTCTGACAGTCTGCTTTGCTGGCACGCTTTGTGCTCGTGTTTTCAGCTAAGTGACTGTGCTACGGATTTATGCTTTTTGTTGCAGCCATTCATGGTCCATAGTCGTGCTTTTCCATTTGACCGGTACATCTACTTTTCTAGCAGTGTGGTGCACAGCACATAGCTGCGACGTTAGTTCTTTGATCGGCCTTCTTTGGTCGACGCAGATACCTCTAGAAACTATGAGCTGCGCAACTCTTCCTTTTTTCTTTTTTTTTGCGCGCAGCTTCAGTAGTGCTGCACTTTATATACATTGCTTTATAAAACATCTCATACAGATTCTTTCCCATTTCCAGTGCCCACTTCCAACTGTACTTGGCACTTAGAAATTTCCTTCTTTCTGATCATCCAGGGGTCTGTGAAGTAGGACTATCCCAATAGGGTTTTAGTTTGCTGCCATTAACTAAGCCGGGCAAGTTATCTCTTGCTAATGTGGCTAACTGAGCGATTCCACCATTAGTAACATGCACAATAGTATATGGGCCAAGCTAATGTGTTTTAAACTTTCCAAGAAATTTCATAAATTTACTATCATATAGGAGGACTAGATCACCTACCTCAAAGGACTTGTTCTTGATGTGGCGATCATGCCATGCTTTTTCTCATGCTTTCTACACTTGTTGGAGGAATCCTGTGATGAAACGATCTTCTTCCATACCAACCAATTGTAGCAGTCGTTCTTCTAGTGCCTCATGATCATCCATGCCTATAAATGTAGCTATTCTTAAGCTGGGAACAATGTACTCCATGGCAATTATAGCTTCCTGCCTGTAGGCCAACCTAAAAGGTGTGTGGCCTGTCAACTTTTTGCATGTAGTCCTGTATTCCCATAAAACAGCGAGGATGCATAGGTCCCAATCATCCCTATTTGCATTGCATACTTTAGTGAGCGCATTGTCCAGTATTTTATTAAATGCTTCCATAGTTCCATTCACTTGAGGATGGTAAGGCATACTACACTGATGATGAACGTGGAACTCTTCGGTCAAAGCTTCGATGGTTCTGTTTAGATAATGAGTGCCTTGATCACTCATCAAAATCTTTGGGCTTCCAAACCTTGAGAGTATGTATTCAAAAATGAACTGTGCGGCAATACCTGTGCTATTGTCCCTCACCGGTTTCACTTCTGCCCATCTGGTGAGGTAATCAATTGTGGTTATAATGTACCTCGCGCCAATTCTTTTCACTGGTGGGTTGATAGGACCCACAAAATCAATGGCCCATTTCTCAAAGGCCTGCAATGTCAACTGTGGATTTAATGGCATTTCATCTCTGCATGATGGTTTTCTTGTCCTCTGACAAACATCGCAACTCTGGCAATGTTCCTTGGAATCTTAATGGATAGTATGCCACCATAGACCTACGTGCAATATATTCTGCGTAGTGGCTTTCCCTGCATAATGACCTCCTGCGACTCCTGAATGTGCATCAGGAAATATGAATGGTTTCTCATGCTCTAATACACATCTGCGCAGTACTTCATCAAGTCCCAACTTGTGTAGCTGGCCCACAATAATGGTGAAGTCTGTTGCTCGCACTACTAGCTGCTTCTTTTGCTGCGTAGTGAACTCTGTAGGTGCAAATCCAGTAGTCAAAAAGTCTATGATGTCTTTATAATAATCATCATCTATATGGATTGCAAACAACTGCGCATCAGGAATATTGTCTTCGAGGTTTGTAGGCTCTTCTCTTGACTCAATCCTTGACAAATGATCAAGTCCCAAGTTTAGTTTGCCAGGTTTAACCACTATTTCAAAATCATACTCCTGGAAGAGTAACGGCCATCTGCAGATTCGCCCCCCTAACATTGGCTTATTGACAAGGTATTTCAAAGCAGAATGGTCAGTGAACATAAGGAAGTGCGCACCAAGTAAATAGTGCCTTACTTTCTGCAGTGCGTAGACCATCGCTAGGCCTTCCCTATCAGTAGTGGTGTAATTTTTTTCTGGAGATGAGAGCTTCCTGCTCGAAAATGATATGGGATGGTCAATACCTCCCTCTCCTGGTTGTGCTAAAACAACTCCTAGTGCTATACATGATGCATCCACATAAACGTGAAATGGCTTCTCCCAGTCTGGAAATACTAGGATCAACGCAGTGGCCATTTTTTCTTTCAAGGTATCGAAACCTTGCTCACACTCTGCGTTCCAAATGAATGGCGCATCTTTCTTTAGTAGCTTCTCCATGGCTGCGGTGATCTACGCATAACCCTTTATGAACTTCCTGTAATAACCGGTATGCCCCAATGTAGTGCGCAGCTGCTTGATTGAATTTGGCATTGGTAAGTTTAAAATGACTACGATCTTTGCAGGGTCAACCATCAGACCCTGTTTACAGACAATGTGTCCCAATAGAATCCCATAAGGAACAGAAAAACACACTTTTTTAAGTTCAAAGAGATTTGGTGTTGTCTACACTTTTCCAGCATCATTTGTAGGTTTGCGCAATGATTCTTCAGCAGTCTGAACACAGTCCAATCATCAAAATAAGCTTCTAGAAACTTATACATGAAATTCTTGAATGCTGCGACCACAACTATAGAAAAGATGGCGGGTGCGTTCTTAAGACCAAAAGGCATCACTGTATATTGGAATGACCCCCATTCTGTATCAACTGTAGTCTTTGTTGAATATTGTAACTTCAAAGAATATTATATTTGTATATTATTTATTCCGGAGATGTTCCATACCTCCGATGTGATTATACTATGAATCCGGAGATGTTTATTCCTCCGAGAAGTTGTGGTAACTAGGGTTATTAGACCCACCATGTGGGGGTCGGCCCAGTCAGTTATAATAGGGTATTTAACCTAATGGTTAAATACGAGCCTACATGTACCTGTGTAAAATATATGTCAAAGTAGTGTATAAATAGAGGAGGTGTGTTCCTCATTATACACATTCACTCACTTGTGGAAGAGTGCGCACTTGTCTGGGAGATCTGCTAAGGAGACAAAGAAGGAAGGAGCACATCTTGTATTTTGGTTGATCATCTTATTGAGGAAAGCTTTGCTGGGTTTTCTACCCCATGAGGGTTTCCCAAGGTATATTGTGTGTCTATCTTGTGATTGTGTTTCTTTCAGTGATCTTGCTTGTCTATTTGGTTTAAACTTAACATGGTATCAGAGCTAGACTGAATAGGACATCTTTCACAAGGTAAGAATACCTCTCTCTCTCTCTTTGGTGAAGTTAGGGTTTCATCCCAAAGTTGGTATTATTGATTTTTGGTTGCATGGCTGGATATCTCTTTCCAATACCTTTCTTTTGAGCTATAGATCGAACTTTTTGGTTGGGTAGAACTCCGGAAAATCCAAACCCTAATTCTACCAAAAGTGCGATACGTCAGATTTTGGTTTCAGAAAAAAGTTGTAATTTTTGAATTCTGATTACATGGCTGGATAGCCCTTCTCAAGAGCATTCTTTTGAGCTATAGAGCGAACTTTTTGGTTGGGTAGAACTCCGGGAAAGTCAAACCCTAATTCTACCAAAAGTGCGATAAAATTCTGTTCCAGATTCCGGAAAAGTGAAAAGTAACTTCCCAGGTAAGTCTACTCTGTCTCTTGGACTCCCCCAAGAGAAGATGGCTCCAAACACTAAGCTTGAAGATAAGCTAGAAGGCATAGAGAATTTCCGGGCATGGAAATACAGAATTGGTCTCATTCTTGAGGAGAATGATCTTGCTCATTATATCAAGGAGGAAGTTGCAGAACCAGAAGAAGATGAAGCCAAAGAAAAAAACAGGAAGGATTTGATTAGGGAAAAGAGAATCATAGCTGATTCTATTAAAGACCACTTGATTCCCCAAGTGGCTTCCAAGAAGACTCCAAAGGAAATGTATGATGCCCTAGGAAGAATGTATGAAGGAAAGAATATCAATAGGAAAATGAATCTAAGGACTCAGTTGAAGAGTACCAAGATGCACAAAGGAGAATCCATTCAATACTACTTCTCAAGAGTCTCTCTAATCAAAGAGCAACTAGATGCCATTGGTGATACTCTTGATGAAGATGAACTTGTGATGACAGCTCTAAATGGTCTCACTAGACCTTGGGAGTCATTCATTCAAACTATGTGTGCCAGAAAAGAAAGTATGAAGTTTGATGTAGTTTGGGAGGATTGTGTACAAGAGGAGGCTAGGGTTGCAAATCGAGAAGCCTTGCTCAAAGAGGATGACCAAGCCTTGGCCACCCACACCAAAAGAAAAAGGAGTCAATCCTACTCCAAAAAGGGTAGTCACAAGGAGTCTCATCCTCCACACAGATTTCATAAGAAAAGAGGATCTACTCAAAGAAGAGATTACTCTTCTTTCCAGTGCTTTTCTTGTCACAAAATAGGACACATTGCTAGAGATTGCCCTCTACAGAAGAAAAAGGGCACTCACTACAAAAGGCACCAAGCACATCTTGCAGAAGATGATAGTGAAGAAGAAGAAGTAGAGGAAGAAAGGTCTCACAATAAAAGACCTAGAAGTGAAGAGGAAGAAGAAGAAAGGACCTTCTTCAAAAGAAGGTCAAGGAGAAATGCAGAAGAATATGCAGAAGAATATGTTCTCTTCTCCGCACTCTCTGGATCTATAACCCCTGGAGAAGGTACATGGCTTATTGACAGTGGTGCTTCAAAGCACATGACAGGACAGAAAAGGACTCTCTCAAATCTTGAAGAAAAGACTTCTCCCCAAAACGTATCTCTAGGAGATGACTATCAATATCCCATTAAGGGAATTGGTGAAGCAAATTACAAACTCGATTCTGGAACTCCCATGAAGATGAAGGAAGTTTTATATGTTCCAAGATTGAAGAATAATTTGCTTTCAATCTCAGCTTTAGACAAGAAAGGCTATAGAGTGGCATTCATTGATGGACAAGTGTTAATGTTGTCCAAAGGAAAATCTATTAAGGATGCAATTGTTATTGGTGAAGAGGAAGGAGGTTTATATAAACTCAAGGGTCATCCGGACGCTGCTCTTATTCATGAAACCTCTAGCCCCAGTGAGCTATGGCATAGAAGACTAGCTCACATTAACTACAAAGCCTTACCCTATGTAAGCAAGGTGGTTATAGGACTACCAGATTTGAAGGTTGATCATGATGGCTCATGTAAAGGATGTAAGAAAGGGAAGAATGTCAAGAACCCCTTTCCAAAGAGTGAAACAAAGACTAAGGGTATCTTGGAGTTAATACACTTAGATGTATGTGGTCCAATGCCCACCACCTCTCTAAGTGGATTTGAATACTATCTTTCATTCATTGATGATCATTCAAGGAAAACTTGGATATACTTTCTAAAGGGTAAGAATGAATTTTTTGGAAAGTTCAAAGAGTTCAAGGCTCTAATAGAAAATCTCTCAGAAAAGAAAATCAAGATTCTCAGAACAGACAATGGTGGAGAATATACTTCAAAAGAGTTTGAAGAATTCTGTAAAGAAGCTGGAATCAAGAGAGAACTAACCACTCCCTACAATCCCCAACAAAATGGGGTTGCAGAAAGGAAAAATAGAACCATCATGGAAGATGTGAAGACTATGATACATGACCAGGATCTTCCCATGTATCTATGGGCTGAAGCAACCAGAACAGCAGTATATGTTCAAAACAGATTATCTCATAGTGCTCTTGATTTCAAAACTCCAGAAGAAGTGTTTACTGGAAAGAAGCCCGAGGTAAGCCATCTTAAAATATTTGGGTGTCCTGTGTACATCCACATTCCAAAAGAAAAGAGAACCAAGTTGGATCCTTCTGGTAAGAAAGGAATATTTGTTGGTTATTGTGAATCATCCAAAGCCTTTAGGATTTACATACCAAGCTTTCATCATATAGAAATCAGTAGAGATGTAACTTTTGATGAAGAAGCAGCTCTCAAGAAATCAAGAAAATGCCAACTTGAAGAAATCTATGAAGAAGATCCTTCTTCTAGAAACTCAGAGGCTGTTCACATCCCTGAAGATAATCCACCAGAGGATCATGACATGTTGGAGCCACAAGAACCCCCTATCTCATATTTATCAAAGAAAAGAAGGCCAGCATGGGCTAGAGATATTATCCAAGGGGCTGAAAAATATGGTGCTCCTGAAGGCTCCATTAGAGAAAGAAAGAAACCAAAGCTAGTGTCCAACTATATGGCCTTGATGTGTGATCTTGTGGATCAACTACCTACTAGCTATGAAGAAGCAGCTCAAAAGAAAGAATGGGTAGAAGCAATGACAGAAGAATATCAGTCGATAATGAAAAATGATGTTTGGGATATAGTCCCCAAACCAAGAGATAAAAGTGTGGTTTCTTCCAAATGGATTTTCAAGATAAAACATGCTGCAGATGGTAGCATTGAAAAATACAAGGCAAGGTTTGTAGCCAGAGGATTCTCTCAAAAGGAAGGAATTGACTATGAAGAAACATTTGCACCTGTTGCTAGGTATACTTCAATTAGAACTATCATGGCACTTGCATCCATGATGAAATGGAAATTACATCAAATGGATGTTAAGACAGCTTTTCTGAATGGTGTAATTGAAGAAGAAGTATACATAGGACAACCTCAAGGTTTTGAGGTCAAAGACGGAAGGACCCATGTATGCAAACTGAAAAAGGCATTATATGGATTGAAGCAAGCTCCCAGGGCTTGGTACGGAAGGATTGACAGTTTCTTAACAAGCATGGGCTTTACCAAAAGTAAAGCTGACCCCAATCTTTATCTTAAAGTGATGGATGATGAACCTGTTATATTGCTGTTATATGTAGATGATCTTTTTCTAACCGGAAATCATTGAAAGCAAGAAGAAGCTTTCTTCAGAATTCGAAATGAAAGATCTCGGATTAATGCACTACTTCTTAGGCCTAGAAGTGTGGCAAGAGCCAAAAGGAATCTTTCTAAATCAAGGTAAGTATACTGTGGAGATTCTCAAAAGATTTGATATGTTGGAGTGTAAAGCCATGGCCACTCCCATGGACTCCAACCTGAAACTATTAGTTAATGATTCATCAGAACTAGTGGACATAACCCTATATAGACAAATCATTGGATCATTGATGTATTTGACAAATACTAGGCCGGATATATGCTTTGCTGTAAATACCCTAAGTCAGTATCTAGTAGAACCTAGAAAGGTTCACCTTATAGCTGCAAAGCATATAATGAGGTACCTAAAAGGTACAGTGGACTTTGGCCTATACTATCTTGGAGGTAATGAACTCAAGTTACGTGGTTACTCAGATTCTGATTGGGCAGGTAGTGTCCCAGACAGAAAAAGTACTTCAGGCGGATGTTATGGCCTTGGATCTGCCATGATCTCCTGGTTCAGCAAGAAACAATCTAGTGTGGCCCTCAGTACTGCTGAAGCAGAATATATAGCTGCTTGCTCTGCCAGCTGTGAAGCAGTGTGGCTTCGGAAACTCTTATTTGGAATTTTTGACTTAGAAATGGATCCCACTGTGATTATGTGTGATAATCAAAGCTGCATTAAGATGACTGAAAATCCTGTGTTCCATGATAAGTCAAAACACATTGAGATCCGTTACTTCTATATACGAGACATGGTGCAGAGAGGAGCCATCAAGCTCGAGTACATAAGCACTGAGGATCAGATTGCCGATATCCTGACTAAACCCTTGTCTCGAGTAAAGTTTGAACACTTCCGAGACATGCTTGGCATAGTCCAGAAGGACCCTCCTCGAAAGGGGGAGTAGTATAGTATTTGATAACAATTTTGTTTTGTTGCACTTAGCTACTTACAATTATTTAGATTTAGAACTCTTGTATATCTTTTGTTTCTATGGATAAATATTTTGATATTAGATGTATTAGTAAGAATACATGCTAGATGTATACATGTTTTGGTGTGATGTATACATGTTTTGATGTTAGATGTATTAGTGAGAATACATGCTAGATGTATACATGTTTTGGTGTGATGTATACATGTTTTGATGTTATATGTATTAGTAAGAATACATGCTAGTTGTGATGTATACATGTTCTGATGATTAGATGTATTAGTAAGAATACATGCTACATGTGATACATGCTCTTGGATATTTGTACCTGTATAGATGAGAATACAGAAGGGGATTGGATCATCCCTGGACTTTCAGTCCTAAAGAGAACCGTAGACGTGAGGTCTCCGAGAATGAAGTCCTTAGTGGATAGTTGAGGGGATTGGATCATCCCTAGACTTTCAGTCCTAAAGAGAGCCGTAGATGTAAGGTCTCCGAGAATGAAGTCCTTAGTGGACAGTTGAGGGGATTGGATCATCCCTGGACTTTCAGTCCTAAAGAGAGCCGTAGACGTGAGGTCTCCGAGAATGAAGTCCTTAGTGGACAGTTGAGGGGATTGGATCATCCCTGGACTTTCAGTCCTAAAGAGAGCCGTAGACGTGAGGTCTCCGAGAATGAAATCCTTGGTGGACAGTTGAGGGGATTGGATCATCCCTGGACTTTCAGTCCTAAAGAGAGCCGTAGACGTGAGGTCTCCGAGAATGAAGTCCTTAGTGGACAGTTGAGGGGATTGGATCATCCCTGGAATTTCAGTCCTAAAGACAGCCGTAGACGTGAGGTCTCCGAGAATGAAGTCCTTAGTGGACAGTTGAGGGGATTGGATCATCCCTGGACTTTCAGTCCTAAAGAGAGTCGTAGACGTGAGGTCTCCAAGAATGAAGTCCTTGGTGGACAGTTGAGGGATTGGATCATCCTTGGACTTTCAGTCCTAAAGAGAGACGTAGACGTGAGGTCTCCGAGAATGAAGTCCTTGGTGGACAGTTGAGGGGATTGGATCATCCCTGGACTTTCAGTCCTAAAGAGAGCCGTAGACGTGTGGTCTCCGAAAAGTGGGGATTGTATCATCCCCGGACTTAGGTCCCTGAATTGATCCGTAGACGTGTGGTCTCCGAGAAGTGGGGATTGTATCATCCTCGGACTCAGGTCCCTGAATTGATCCGTAGACGTGTGGTCTCCGAGAAGTGGGGATTGTATCATCCCCGGACTTAGGTCCCTGAATTGATCCGTAGACGTGTGGTCTCCGAGAAGTGGGGATTGTATCATCCCCGGACTTAGGTCCCTGAATTGATCTGTAGACGTGTGGTCTCCAAGAAGTGGGGATTGTATCATCCCCGGACTTAGGTCCCTGAATTGATCCGTAGACGTGTGGTCTCCGAGAAGTGGGGATTGTATCATCCCCGGACTTAGGTCCCTGAATTGATCCGTAGACGTGTGGTCTCCGAGAAATGGGGATTGTATCATCCTCGGACTTAGGTCCCTGAATTGATCCGTAGACGTGTGGTCTCCGAGAAGTGGGGATTGTATCATCCCCGGACTAAGGTCCCTGAATTGATCCGTAGACGTGTGGTCTCCGAGAAGTAGGGGATTGTATCATCCCTGGACTTCGGTCCCGGAATTGATCCGTAGACGAATGGTCTCCGAAAAAGTGATTTTATTGATGATGTGGTTACTTGTATCGGTAGGATACTTGTATTGATGATGTGGTTACTTGTATCGGTAGGATACTTGTATTGATGATGTGGTTACTTGTATCGGTAGGATACTTGTATTGATGATGTGGTTACTTGTATCGGTAGGATACTTGTATTGATGATGTGATTACTTGTATCGGTATGGATACTTGTATTGATGATGTGGCTACTTGTATCGGTAGGATACTCGTATTGTTGATATGGTTACTTATATTGGCATGAATACTTGTACTGCTGATAGTGTGATGACGATGCTGCTGATCGTGTGATGACGATGCTGCTGATCGTGTGATGACGATGCTACTGATCGTGTGATGACGATGTTGCTGATCGTGTGATGACGATGCTGCTGATCGTGTGATGACGATGCTATTGATCGTGTGATGACGATGATGCTGATCGTGTGATGACAATGCTGCTAATCATGTGAAGACGATGCTGAAGATCGTGATGTTGATGATGATGTTGACATTGATGTACCAGTAACTGTTTGAGTTACTGATGAAGACAAATTGAAGAAAGATTCCAATGATTTATAGATGTATCATGTATAGTGACTCCTTGCTCCTGCAGATGCTGTTATAATATCCTTCTCGTTAAGGGGGAGTGTTGAATATTGTAACTTCAAAGAATATTATATTTGTATATTATTTATTCCGGAGATGTTCCATACCTCCGATGTGATTATACTATGAATCCGGAGATGTTTATTCCTCCGAGAAGTTGTGGTAACTAGGGTTATTAGACCCACCATGTGGGGGTCGGCCCAGTCAGTTATAATAGGGTATTTAACCTAATGGTTAAATACGAGCCTACATGTACCTGTGTAAAATATATGTCAAAGTAGTGTATAAATAGAGGAGGTGTGTTCCTCATTATACACATTCACTCACTTGTGGAAGAGTGCGCACTTGTCTGGGAGATCTGCTAAGGAGACAAAGAAGGAAGGAGCACATATTGTATTTTGGTTGATCATCTTATTGAGGAAAGCTTTGCTGGGTTTTCTACCCCATGAGGGTTTCCCAGGGTATATTGTGTGTCTATCTTGTGATTGTGTTTCTTTCAGTGATCTTGCTTGTCTATTTGGTTTAAACTTAACAGCCTTGTGCCTATCCGCGGGATCAATTCTGATTTGATGATATCCCAAAAAACCATCAGTAAAGGAATAGACTTCATTTCCTCCCACATTATCAAGCACTTCATCAGTAAAAGATGTAGGAAATGGGTCATGCATTGATGCATCATTCAGCTTCCTGAGATCAACACAGATCCTAATCTCACCTTTGTTTTCTTATCTTGGACAACCATAGGGCTTATCCATTCATATTCTTCGACTGGCTCAATGATTCCTGCCTCCAACATCTTGTCCAGCTCTGCCCTTACTCTTTCTTTGTATAGCGGGTTCAGTCAATACGACCTTTTCTTAACGGGCTTCGCGTCTGGCTTAAGAGGTATTTTCATAACCCCTAAGTCTCCCAAAATTCCCTTCATCTCTGTAAACTTAGTCGGAAATAGGTCCTGATATTCATGTAGCATATCTTCAATCTCTGGAACAATATGATCATCCCAGTAGTCTCCAATAGATGCGAATTTGGGGTCTTTAATGGTCCCAATGTTCACTTTCTTCATCTTTACAGGTCCTCTCATGTCTGGGATTTCCAACGGAGGTCCCTCTACGTCGCGCACACCTTCTGACTCAGGTATATTAATGTTGCGCGAGTCCTCCTCATCACTGTCTTCTTTACATTCAACCTCTTTAGCTAGGTTGTAACATTCCATAGGATGCTCTACCTGTTCCTTCCATTCTGTCGATAAGCTCGTAGGAATGCTGTCCTTTCCAAAGAATTCCTCTAAAGTCATGTTTTTATGTGGACAATCTTCTTTGAATATGTGCTCATGTTTGTGAAGAGACCTCAATATGTTGTCTCGGATCTGTCTGTCCATTATATTTCTCAAAAGATAGGGTAACCTTATGAGCAAACCTGATCTGCATTTTAATTCGGCATTGATCCCATGTGGTCAATGTCTACTTATGCGCGACCCACCATCTGGCAGGTGTTTCGCGCAATGCCATGTCTAATGCTTGTAAGCGATGTTCTTCTGCCATTGCTGTAGTATATTCTTTAATAAATGAATAAACATTAGAAAAAGCATCATAGGCGAGGACTGGGCTTACCTCCTTTCCAATCCAGTGCAGCGACTTTGTTACCTACGCGCATCTCCTTGCTGATACTTCGTGCATGTGTCTTTGCCAATTTTCCAACCCCACATCAGAGTCTGAGATGCAAGAGCTATCACATCTCCAGTTGAGTGTACCATCCACAGTTGGATTGATATAATCCTCTTGGTTTGCGGACATCTGGTACAGTCAGTCCAAATCTTGAGCCTTAGATTCCTCCTGAATCGGCTCACTGTATCTCTCTCCATCCGCAGGGTCTAATGGTGCGATAACCCTGAGGTGCTTTCCTTCAAAGATCATCTTCTTTGTTTTCAGGTTGATGATGGAAAGGTTATTGATAGCCCACTTAAATTCCTAATAGCACAGGAAAAGGCTGACTATCATCCACAATCTCAATAACCTCGAAATCTGCATAACTCTGCACTCCATCAATGTCAATAATCACATTGGATAACCGTCCAAAGGGTATGACCTTCTCCTGATTGACCACTTGCAACTGGATAGGTGACCATAACAGCTTTGGTCTCCCCATTTGCTGCCATGTCTACTTAGTCAATACATTTACTTTTGATCCCAGTTCAAGGATGACCTCATCCATTTCATAATCTCCTATTTGTGCACTGAGTCTCATTTCTCTGCCTGTTCTCTTGTGTTTCTTAATATGATGAACTGCACTATCAATAGATTCATTTTCGTTGTGTCGTTCATACTGGTCTACCAACTTCTGCAATTCTGCTATAGCATTTGGACTCTTTAGTAACTTCATACAACTTTTGAGGAACTGCACAACAGAGGTGCATGTCTCTGTTGCGGCGCACGTTCTGTCATACACAGCGGGAATATCTTTTACATGCGGTACTTTGTTGCGCAACAGGATTCTTGGTGATCCAGATGCTGGCTCTTTAAAGAGATCTCGTGCTTCTTCAAAGGTTTCTTTATTTTTCTTTAGGTCAAAGGCTAGTGGTTTCCCAGCAGCTTTCCTTATCCATATTGTTTCAAGGGGATTCTGCTTAGTGTTAAAATCTCCAGAAGTCGAAGCCTCTGCTCCTCTATCCCTCCTAGTCGCAGCACCACTGTGGGTTACTACGTTAATACTTGGGTTCGCAGGTGTCCTTTCTGCTGCGAATAACTGGATATTTGGGGCTGACACTTCTAGTCATTTTCTCTTTTTCATTTCTACTTCCAACACTGGGCAGTCTTCAATGACATGATCAAATGAGCTACAATAGCTGCATGTAGTGCATGGGTTAGTACAGTCTCTAGAT
Source organism: Larix kaempferi (assembly GCA_027924585.1). Classification (NCBI taxonomy): domain Eukaryota; kingdom Viridiplantae; phylum Streptophyta; class Pinopsida; order Pinales; family Pinaceae; genus Larix; species Larix kaempferi. The sequence continues at coordinate 1,085,730 of BSBM01000659.1, forward strand.
ACATGACCTTCTTGGCCACAGTTGTAACAAATTACTTGACCTCGGCCCTGCCCCTGCGTTGGACTGTTATTTCTTCCTCTCCCGCGGTATCCTCCGTGGCCTCTATATGCTCCATGATCAGGTTGAGCATTATTCTATTTCTACGGATTCTCTTCTTGGACTCTGTACATTCCTCCATACATATGCTCAATATCCTTTCTTTCTAACATGAGCTCATATGCGTAGCAATTAGATTCGTCTTGCCCTACTGACTTACAAAAATTACAATATAAGCTTTTAGGAGTTCTTACGTATTTCTGTATCATGTGAGAGTCTTCTGGCCGATGTCCTATGGTTCTGCAAATCTCACACCATGGCCCTGGGTGCGGATTCAATGGGTTTGGTCCACCCATGTTGAGGAACTCTTGGAATAAAGGTTAATGATCCTTAGTGTGTCCTTCTCCCTTACAACCTGTACACCAGACTTCCTTTCTCTCTTTCTTTCCTTGCTTGATATCTTGTAATTGTAGTGTCAGGGTAGCTAACTAGTTCTGAATCTGAGACATGCCAATGCTAGTTTCTCCGATCAGTGAAGCTTCCAGCTTCATCGCAATATCCAAAGCTTCTGGCTGTGAATTCACTTTTTGTTGCATCAACGGCTGTCTAATATGTGGCAATAGCGCAGCTATAAACCATTCCTTATGATGCTGTGGTGGAATAACAAAGCTTACTTGGTCTAGTAGTGTCTTGAGTTTTTTATCAAACTCCCAGACTGTCTCATTAGGTTTCTGTTTGATCTCTTTCAACTCTATGATACACTGTGACTCTGATTTCGGCTTCTTAAATTCTAATAGGAGTGCAGCCTTGATTTCTATCAGGGTTCTTGGCTATCCCTGCGAGTATTTCATGAACCAATCCAAGGCTCTATCTCTAAAGGTGGTAACGACCTGCACTTGCTTCACAACGTCATCCTGGACTTGTTTTACACTCCATACAGCTTCACATAGAAACCAATGTTGATCAGGGTCCTCTAGACCCGTTCCTTTGAATGTCAGCAGCTTAATGTTCTCTGTCATGCTTCTTGTAGGTGGTGGAGGGTTCTGCGTGAAAAAAATGAATGTGGTATTGTGCTGAATGTTCACGACTGGCTAGGTTTGTGGAATGAGAGATGTGATGTTCACAACTGGTGGATTCTGGGGCGTAATAGGCTGACAAGATGTAGATAGAGGTGTGGTCTGGCTATCAGGTTCGGCTTCTGTATCAATATCTACACGGAGCCCAAGTATGCTAGAATCCTTCTTAGGGGTATACTTATATCTTTTCCCACTTCTTAGGTTATGCATCTCTTCGTCATAATCACTAAAAATGCTATTAAAAATTACAGATTCCAAAAAATTTACAGCAATCTAAAAACACCTTTCTCAGCTAAGAGCATCTTAATGTATAAACTGAGGTTGTTCAAGTACTTACCTCTGATTCCCTTGAAAAACTCTCTTTCAGCTACACAGTAGGACTTTAGTATGTCTAGAGGGAACTACGTTGCAAAGCCTTGTAGTGTGCTGTCAACCCAGAAGTCAATTGCGCATACAAACGGACTATCCAATGCTTCGAGATTTTCGATAAGCTCTGGTGTCCAGTCGGTCAGTGCTTCGCACTAGACAGGTTCTATGCTCTACGAGCCTTGACAACCACTCATGTAGCTCGTTTCAAAAATATGCCCAGAATACCTCGTGAATGTCTTTCCACAAGTAATTATTCAGCCAATCAATTTCAGAGAGATGTGGGTGTTTGTTATCTTTCCTTGCAAAGTCTCTCTCTATCTTGTCACACCAAGCCCATATTTATTTCTTGTCCGGATACCAAATGGCGACGCCGAGCTCGACTTCTTCTCCTTCACACATCATGTCTTCAATTCATCATGGATTCTTAGTCCCGGAAACAGAACCATTTGTTGGCTTACAAACTGATCTAGAGGTTTTCCAATGTAGAACTAGGTTCGTTTCGATTTTAACTTAACCAACAAAACCCCTTCTCACCAGTCCTTTTGGCAACAGCCTACGCATAGGTTGAGGTCTCACCCAAGGTGTAGCAATGGGGGAACTGTGGAATCAAGTTTCCACAGTGAGGTGATGAGTTGTTTGGATGGGACTCCTGCGCAGCACACTACACAGCGTGCGCTGCAACCTGAAGGTTGCATGATGATAGGCTGTGTCGGGACCTTCTCTTCTACCAGTTGAAGTATGTGCTCAACTAGTGCATCTATGGAATGCATGGTTCGGACGAGACTTAACCAGCAGGGCAGCACAACTGAATACACTTCCTTTTCCACTCTTAACTCTTATGCAATTTCACTTAGCACTCAAACATCCATCTACTGCTTTAGATTAATTAACCTTATAACGAGTGTATTGACAAAACATACACTATTGCACGCATCCTGTTTTGTGTGTCGAAGGATTATACACTCTGAATGTTACATACACTTGTGATCATTCCATAAACCGATGCATTCACAGACTTAGAATACTGAGCATTCAACATTCATTCATTCTATCAATACCTAACATATTATCCCCATCTTTATCCTATGGCAAATACATATAAAAGTATTAACATACATCTATAAATGAGAATCCAAACATTCAAAGTAGGCAAATAAGTAAAAGTAGACACACAAAAATCACATTGCACAAGATTTAACGTGGTTCACCCCCCGGATGGAGGCTACGTCCACAAGAAGTATTGTTGAATTAGTCTTTTGGGAAGGGTACAACAGTTCTTAGTTTGCACACACAGCGGTAGACTCTCTTCTCTCTCAATAGGCCTCTGCGCACTCAGCTTGTAGAGTCTTTACAATAGCACTAAGCTTTAAAAGATACAACAATATTCAAAAGCTTAGCCAAATGAAGAGTATTCAGTAACCCAACAACCCTTTCCCATACAAAATGTCCCTTATTTATAGATCATGCCCGTAGGTCATGTCTTTACAATTCATAGGAAAACACCCTTAGGTTTACAAAACATGGCGTGGCTAACTTCCAGCCTGATTGTCGTCATCGACAGCTTGCTCCACCTTCTCCAGGACTTCCAGTCGGGCCACTCGTGGTTCACACATTCTTCTGATAGCTGCAGTCCTCAAAACGGTTACACTACATCATGGCCTATCTCTTTCCACCCTTTCACATTCCTGTCGTCGTCGGTGTAGTGGCCTATATTCTCAACTGCTTTCCGCCACTCTCCTTGATAGGTCGCTTTCTTCTGCCTTCAACCTGTTCCTTACTCAAAATAGGTCACTTCCTCGTCTGACCTTTACCTATATTTCGTACCAAAAGTAGCAGTTGCGCAGGTCCTGTGCTCCTGCGCTGTTGCGTCAAAACTGCATCTGCTCTTCGAGCTGCACACTCCTCGTAGTCCTATCTTCTGACTTCGCAGCCCAAAAGCTGCATAGCTCCAAAATTGTTTCCTTAAAAAAATTGTGCCTACTTGGGCCACACCCAACACAATTGCATCACAGTTTGGGGTCTGTGCCGCAACACCTGCAGGGTTGTGACCCCGTCAAATCAGCAATAAATGCAGGAAATTAAAGGTAGTTAATTAGCGGCACGTGATGAAATGATCGGCATTAATGGTTGATACAGTCGTTGGATTGACAAGATCAACGACGGATTCAGTTAATTAAGGCATGATTTGGTCATGATGAGTAGTTTGATTTGGTAATGATGATTAAGTGAACGATCCGACAATATAAGAAGGCGATGAATGCGGTCGAAAAGGACCATTGTACAAAGTGTGAAGTATCGGTCAGTGTTGCAGTCCTGAGTCGAGATACAAAGTCGAGTGTTCTGTGTTTGCTAGCAGTGATCTGTGCACATTGCTCAACCTCGAAGGGTGAGTAACTGTTGAGATAAGAGGGGCCTTGGTGTGGCATGCTAAGTGAGCCAGTGGTCGAAGTATCGAGCGGCATAGAGTCACCAGCCTCCCTAGTGAGCATCAAAGAGGAAGTTGCCAGTATGTCAGTTGGATTATCGTTCATCTCCAAGAAGCAGAGGGGGGGCTAGCAGTCTGACTCCCCCAGAGAAAACGGTAGCTAATATCATCCACGACCGCTATGGAGGAGATGCAAGTGGAGGTGTGCCAGTCGATCCAAGGAATTGAATATTAGGCCTCTTGGGCAGGGATATCTGTTGCAGATATCCATGGGTATGTACCCCCATGTTGGCCTAGTGTGTTGACCCAAAATCCTACGAAGAACTAGTGGTATCAAGTGAAGATGCCGGCGATACCATTCGAAACGGCATGCTCTGCAAATATTGTGTCGGCCCTGATGCACATGCGATATGACAACCACGACATGTTGGCATACAAGGAAATTACCATCAATTCCTATGTGCTAGTGACGCAACTTGGTAGAAAACCGATTCCGCATGCTTTGGGCGCGTGGGCTGGACAAAGCGGGATTGCTCAGACTAATCAACATGCCACACTTTGGGAGATTGCTAGAGTTCAATGCATGTGTGAAGCAATTGCTGGCTTGCTTCCACGATGGTACATTATGGATGGACACATCAGTTACAGTCATAGTTGATCTAATTTTTGACATCACCGGGTTGCCAAAGGATGGACCGGACCCTTTGCAATACTTCAGAGGGAAGGAGAATGATAAAAATTGGGTACAACGATACGGATTGGAACACAATGACCACACCTACGACACTGACAATATTAATGATAGGATGATCTGCATCGGGGCAAGGATTCTGTGTTGCAAATTCGTACGGAAGAATCGACCCAACCAGTACAATTTGGGGGTCATGGCGTCTGTGGAGCAATGTGCAGAAGGCGTACATATGAATTGGACACTCTTCTTGATGAACCAGTTAGGAGAGGACGCAAAAACTGTCCAAGATGGGAAGGGAGCATTCGCATACAGCTGGCTCTTGATATTGATCATGCTTATAGCATGGAAGGAGCCCAACACTTACCAAGGAATGGACATTGATGTCGCAAAAGACCATAAGGGTGTGTGTTATTGGGATTTGTGGTGGGTACAAGAACCTGAGTGCCTTAAGGATTGTGCAACGCAGTTTTGGGTCTACTAGGAGACACTACAGGCAGCCGCGATAAGAGTGCCTCGCTTATCTTAAGCCACGGTGACAAAATATAAGCAGGTTGTTTAGTTTGTGATTGGACCTCATGCGATTCATGTGCAAGCATGCCACGACTCAACAAAGCAACGACTGCTAACACAATACAAATTATTTGATGAGGAGTTGGATGACATCATCAATGATTGGCTTGTCGAATGGTTGGAACTAGTTAGTATGGCGGAGATCACGGCGGGACCACCATTGGCGGGCCCAGTTGATCCACCACTCATGCAGGACTAGCAGAGTCACCATGACTCATATCAGGAATCAATGGAGACGCCCACAGATGATGAGACATACCGCGTGCTTAAGGAGGGAAAAACGAAGGTGCGCTACGAGCAAGGTATGCCCAGTGGTACCACACCAATAGTGGATGTGCAGTTGGATCGGTTTATTGCAGCCTTGACATATGCAACGAATGCAACAACTAATGCAATGAAAACATAGATGACAGTAGGTTTCCAGGAGGTAAAATCTCAACTTGATTCCTTAGTTGATCTTGTCATGAAGAGGACACTAGAGATAGCGACTATGTAGGGAGTTGGCACAATCAACACTATGCCACGGGTTCGGAATGTGCAAATTCCCCCAACCGTGATTGCGACTGATAATGAGACCCTCCAGGCTTTGTTGCAACAGCTAGAAGGACTGTCGATCGACATCAACGTGTTGTCCTCGCAGACATTGGTGAAGCTACAGACGATCACAGACCAAGAAATGGCAGATAGGGAGCAGGATGTTAGCGGTCAATTATTGCGATTGCAGGAGAACAAAGTAGCATCCCGCAAAGAGGTAGAAGAACTAAAGGGAAAAGCAGTCACGGCGAGGGAAGTGGTAGATGAGTTGGAAGACAAGCTAGAATAGCTGGCTGCAGAGAAGGCACATGTGATAGAGGAGCTGAAAAAGGAGCAGGACTGGTTAATGGTGGAGAAAGCTACCCTTTGGGATGGTAGTGTGCGATTGGAAGAGGAAATTGCTAAGGCCTGTAACTACATGTTGGATCCCACTGCAGCATTGGATGCAATTGAAAGAGCACAGCGACTTGGGGTCGTCATTGCCCAATTGCAGCGCGATAATGACGACTTACGAGCTATGGTGCAACCAAGCACACCATCGGCGAAAGTAGTTAAACGGAAGCGAGCTATAGATGAGTTAACAACACAGCTAGGCAAACAAGAGTAGGCAGCGACAAAGATCACTATAGAGACTGTGTAGTTTTGGGGCAACATTGTTTAGGACGAGCAGTTAGAACAGCTGACCAAGCTGCGGAAAGAAGCGGAAGGGAAGCTGGCAACACTGAAGGTGTAGAGTAGAACGCTGGCACCAGTTATTGAGGTCACCAAATCGACAGAGCTGGAATAATTACAACAATGTTTCACAAAGGCAGAAGAGCATCAGAAGAAGTGTAGCACATAGCTGGAGGAGTTCCAATAGGTTGGAGCATAGTTTTTGCTTAAGGAAAGTTTCGCACTACAGGTGTGTAGGAAGGATAGCGGAAAGTTGCTAAGAAGCAGAGTGAGCACCCATCAACGGAGGGAGAGGAAGAGAGTCAGCAGATGGGTACGGCAGTTCAGGAGCAAGTGCAGGAGATCGACCAGCAGTACAAATACTTCCAACTGAAGACCAATGAGTACGCCATGTCTAGCTGGCGTGGCTTGAGGGAGATCCACAAGATTGTGTTGGGGGCCTGTTGGTAGGCAGTTTGGATGAGTCAGCATCATAGCATTGCAGATGCTGGGCAAGGTCGAAGGTACCGCTAAAGGAGGAAAGCAGCATGCAAATCGATTAGTTTATGTAGTTTTGGGTCATTTGGATCGCATTATGTGGGTTTCTGATCATCTTTTTGTAGATTTTGTTAAGAAGTAGTTAGGCGGTTTCCTAAGTGGACTGTAAATGTAAAGGCGCAAGCCTATAAATATACATAGGATTGTAAGTGTTGATATACTGAGTTGGAAATCCATGAGTTGATGAATTGAAGAGACAATTGAGCATGGATGATTTTGCTTGTCTGTTTATCCGTGTATGCGACAGAGGAATTATTGTTGTATCTATGGGTTGTTGCAAAGGTTAATATGATATGATGTTGAGCATAATTACTGTGTCTTTCCTGTTCCCTTGTGATGAATGCATTATGTGATATGAATCTATGAATGATGCGATGTTTCCTTGCTGTGATTAATGTTTTACTATTATATCTACTGCGCATTCATGGTTCTGTCAATAATGAGATCTGTTGAATGATGTTGCATTTATGCTTAATGCCTAAGTTGAATGCTTATATCTATTTATTAATGTCGCAATAAGTTGATCAGTTGATGCACAAAATCCTCCTTCATTCGGTGGAAACTGCTTCCATCAACTCTCCCTTGAACATCTCGGGTGAGACCTCATCTACTCCGTAGGTGTTGCTGGACAGGGTAAAACCTGTCTGGGCTGGTGCTCAGGGAGATTGTGGTGGTTTGGGTGTTGACAACATGAGGAACCCCTTTCGACTAGGTTTGTGTCAACAACAGGTGGCCCCAAATGTATGTCAAGGACCTTGTTTTTGTTGTTACCTATCAAAAACTAGGCATACGTAAAATAGTCTTAGAATTTTATCTTCGGGATGAAATTTTATGTCATTTGGGCCATTTGAGTGTTCCTTCAGGTGAGCATGAGAAGTGGCTTTGGGAGGTGCATTACAATATAGTGGTAGGGCACTTATGCATGTATATGATAATGGTAATGCTACAAAAGTACTTCTTATGGCCAAATATCTAACATGACATCAACATGTATATTAGATAACTCATTACTTGTGCATTTTCAAACCTACCATCGAGAAGCATGGTAGTATACACTCCACTACAACCACCTTAGATAGACCCTAGTATTCTATATCCATGGACTACATTCTTGACACCTTACAAGAAGACTATCAAAATAGAGGCTACTACTAAGCTTTCTTTGAGCATATTTGGGTTCATTTCTATCTCCCACGAGCAATTATCTCAGAATGGGATACTAGTTTATTGATTACTTTCTAGTTTTTCCTATGGTCACGGATGGATACCAAGTTGACCAAATGGACTAAGTTCCACCCCCGAATCGATGGAAAAAAAATGTAGTAAACATGTTGATCGTGCATATCCTAAGAATGCACAACCTCAAATATCCACACACATGGGACAAGAGCCTTCATTATTTTCAAGATAGCTTCAACATATCCCTTCATAACTCTATTGGCCACAATTAAAGTTCCAACCATTGGCCTTGAATGACATAGATTTTCCCATTGCATCTACACAAGAATAATTCTCCCATGTTTAGATTGAGGTTGATAGAGTAGTGAATTTTTCTGAATGGATCTAGCACATCCAACAATAAGTTCATAATATTTTATAGAAAGGCAATGCCAAGTATAAGTAGGGCCGCGATCAACAATGGGTTCCACAAAAGTTTAAGGTGGGAGATAAGGTATGGTTGCAGTTACAAAAACAACACCTCACAAAACCCCATCAAAATCTCCACCCACTTCAATATGGGTCTTACACCATCACCCAAGCCATGGGTGAGAATTCTTTTGAATTAAGTATTCCCCCTTTTCTTGGCTTACACCTTGTATTCAATGTGGAGCTACTTCAACCATATTTTCTACCTTTCCTGGACACCTAAATGGTGGTTGAGCACTTGGCCCCTACATAACTCAATCCTCATTGCATTGAGCATCCAAAACTTGACCGAAGCATGGACAGTTGGAGGAAGGACATTGGCTAGTAGAACATGCAAATCTATCAGGTTGTCAAAGCAAGGAAACTCCTTCACCGGGGGAAGTAGCTCATGCGGTGTTAGATTCAATATAAATTCCCCCATATGATGGAGGAACGTGATGCAATGGGGACCATTTTTTTCTAATGGGGGATGAATGATCTAGGTGGATATTGGTGGCCTCCCACCAATTTTATTGATTCAAAATGATTCCACATGTTAGTAGTTCTATTATAGTGTTTTAGGTCCTGAACCTCTAGTGCATTTTTTGGGTATTTCCCTTGCATTTTTGGTAGTTGACATAGGTAATGTAATCAAGTGTGGATTTACAAACACCTAGATCATGGATTAAACTTTGTAACAATTTAATAAAGGCCATAAAAAATAGTTTGTATGCAAAAGGTGTGGCCCCACTAAGTTGACTAATCAGCTATACTCTTCGACACTCGTTTTCATTTTACCACATCGCTTACTAAGGTTAGGGTTCTGGGTCTTTAGGGTTTTTCCATCTTAGCACATAATACTTTCTATATTAAAACAAAGTTTTGGACTTTTGTAGTCTTTTTTTTTTATGAATGAGCGTAATCCACACATCTCTCTTTAGACATAACATACCACCATTCTAACTAATTTGTATTGCTTTACATTTTATAGTCTTTTTATATTTCATTCATTAACAAGATTTTGATTTTGATCTATTGTTGTTATCTATGCGTGGTTTCTTTTATATTTCTACCTTCATTTCATTATGTAATAATCCAAATAAAAATGATAAAAGAAACCACTTCTACATCTTTCCTTATAAGCTTCTATCAATCTTATATCTTTATAAATCTTCTATGTTATTCCTTTTAACTCTTTCTCAAATTAAATAAAATTAGTCCCTGAACTCACATCAAACCTCTTTTTATTATTTTTCTTCTCTAATTTATTAATCAAATTTTATCCTTCTTAATATTAAAACTAAATTAAATTAAATTAATACAACAAATTTAAACAAAATACCGAACTTCACATCCAATCTAAAGGGTATCAATCATTTTTTTAAGTCTTTTAATATATCTTGTCTCATTTTTGTATTTATTCAAGCATTGCATATGGTTGGTCAAAGGCTATAACTCATGTATTTGGCATTTATGATTTCAACATAAGTTAAATAAACTAAATTTAAATTTTATTTTTTAAAAAATTCAATAATATGAAAGCGATCAATGTTTGTACCATTTAAAAATAAGTCCTAATTCAATAGTTTATTATGTCAATAGTTTTTGAGTAATTAAAAATTTGTCTTCTTTGAATATAATGATATGAAATAAGTTAACATGCTTATGCTTCTAAGTTCGAATATAATGAAATAAGTTAACAATCTAAGCTTTATTAGGAGTAAAAGTTTGTTTCTTTAATGGTTTAGGTTTTATCTACCTACCATGATTGAAATTTTAAATTTATAAAAATAAAAATTAAGTTAATAACTCTAAAATATTATAAACTTTATTTTATTTTGAAAAAAAACATTAATTATAAATATTATTATATTATTTCATCAAAATAAATCTAAAATTTAAGCTTACCTTATCTTTTACTAAAAACAACTACTTGCATTAACACATCAACATTTCAAAAATATAAATCTCAATTAAAAAATGTTTCAATATTTCACATTACCAAGCAAACAAGTTCCAAAATATGAGGAAGAAACTAAAACCATAAAACTACACTATCAATCAAAGAACAACCAAGCATATACTCTTTGATAATGATGAATTTTTTAATGCGATTAGACTCAACCTCCTACAATTAGGACAATGATATAGTTCCAATCAAAGAAAAACTATGCACATACTCTTGAGAATGACCAAATTTTTAATTTAAGTCCTACGGTTAGGACAATCTATCACATGCTTATGGGAGTATAGTATATCACATAAGAAATATTTTAAACATTGAACCAGCATTGACTTCATAAATATAAATATAAAGTCAGTTGCTCACATGACTACATAACACTGTAACACTTTTAAATGCCTATGGTCTCACTATATATAAGAAAGAGACATTCAAACTATATATATAAAAGAAAAAGAGAATCAAACTATGCATATAATAGTTAGTTAGTGCATCACATTGTACCATTTTTAAACGCATGTGATTACTCAAATTAAATCTCATATATGTATATATATGAATGACAAACTATATATTAAATCTCATATATGTATATGTGAATGACATACTATATATGGTTGGCTATTTATTATTTTGAATGGTTCTTTCTTAAGTTAAGGCAAATGGATATATTGTTGGTTACTCATTATCTTTTTAATAGTTCTTGTAAGTTAAGGCAAATGGGCTGGCAGCGGTGCAATACAATAAACCATGAGTTCAAAGAGGAGGCTATTTCAATGTAAGGCTGGGAATATGATATATCAATATATATGTAATTGCTAGAGATTATTGAGTGCTTCAAATATTTTTATACTTAAGAGTGTTGGAGAAGTGTAATGTTTAATTTTATTATTTTATATTAAATTTAATTACTTAGTTATGTAAGTAAAATGTTATATAAATTAAGAGTTTTTTTTAAAATAAAGTTTTATAAATAAAGTTCTATCAATTACTACAACTAGAATAATAGAGATACTCTTATCTATTTATTTATTTTTTATGTTTATGTGGATAGGAAATATACCTATTGTTTTATGGTAATAATATTCATGTACATGTATGCAAATCTTTCTAAAACCTAATGTTTAGAAAATGTTTTATTCTTTGTATTTAAATTGGCCTTTTTTAGAATTTGTGATCGACCGCATGGTTGATGATGTCGGATTTGGGATTTGGATCTTAGGTTGTGGTGGTAGGGTGACAAGTCTCCTAGTGTATAGGAAAACTATGGGTTTAACTCTTAGCATTGATTGAAGCATTCTTTTCAAATTATTGATGATAGGGTTTCATTCTACCTGCATCTCGAGCATTATATGTCCTCATGGTGTATGAGACTAGTGTGGGTTTAAGTCTCATCATTGATTGCAGATGGTTGATTGTGCCTGTGTTTGGAGTGTTGTTCTTACATTGTTGGTGCTAAGCTTTCACTATGCCCATGTGTGATAGTTCAAGATTCTCTCCTTGAGGTTTTGGAGTGGGAATTTGGATATTGTTTTGGGTGTTCTTAGTAGTGGTTTAGTTGTGGTAGGCTAATGAGTATGCTTTGGGTTTAAGTTTGAGAACTGGTTGCTAGATTTTGGATTTTGAAGTTTGCATGGTTGAATGCACCTACATCTGAAGTGTTCTTCATCTTCTTTGTGTTGACTATTGTTACTTCTCCACGACAATAATCCTCTTGTACACTTAGCAATTCTTTCTAAGACCCAATGTTTGGAAAAGGTTGTATTATCAATATTTGATTTTAGGTTTTTTGAGTTTTTGGTTGGCTCCACTATGTTTAAGCTTGGGCATTGATTATGCAAGGTCTCCATGGTCAATTGTTGTTCTAGATGTTTTGGTAGTGTAAGAGTTGTGGCAGTTGTAAGGGATTGTGGTGGTGTTGGTGATTATTAGTTTTTTTTACAATTGTTATGGGGTTTGCAAAGCCTTTCAGTATTCATATAGTTGGTGTAATTGCTTTTAAGTCTACAAATTTATTTGCTTACATTTGGAGTATCTTTAGGGCATTTTTTATGTTAGGGTTCCATTATACTCTTCTTGCTATTTTGGTGGGGTTTGGCCTTTAGCTATGGCATCATCTTCTTGGTGTTTTGTTGGGGTTATAGGATTTTATTCTAGATGTTCTTGGTAGTGGTTTGTTACTGTAAGAGTTACGGAAGGGGTTTGGATTTTCATGGTCATGGTACTTGGTGTACTCTATGCATTGAATAATCTTGTATTCTCGGCAGGGTTCCATTGTATTGTTGTTATTGGTCTTCTTAACAATGCTTTGGTAGGCATTATGGTGGTGGTGGTGTAGGCATTTCAGAAGGTGTGCAGTTCCATCCGATACTGATGGGCGAAGTCAGAAAAACAAGATATTAGTAGATGCACAGTATTAGTTGAAGTGCACTAGTGCATAAAGAGAACACCATACATAATCTGAGCGCAGACTGCATAGGTTGATGATGCAGCACATAGTTCATGGAGTACGAAGTCAATTGTAAAGGTGTGAAGTGTTCATCTGAATTCCATGATACATAACAACAATTGCAATATCTCAAGGTCGCAGAAAGTGTGCACAGCATAAAGAAAAACATATTATCAGAAGTGTGCATGGATCAATAGTTCAATAGTGTAATATCTTATTCTTATATATCTAGACGACAGGACGAGGGAAGGAGCAGGGGGTCGTAGCCTTCTTCCAGTTGGTGCTGGTAAATTAGGGAGTTGGTGCTTCCTTTAGGTCGGTGCCTATAAAATTAGGAGGTCGGTGCCTCATTCTAGTTGGTGATGGAGAACTTAGGAAGTTGGCACTTCCTTGAATGCAATATTTTTATTATAAAAGAGAATTCCTTGGTTTTCTCCTATTTGGTTTTCCACGTAAACATTCGGCGTGTTATGTGTTTTTGTGCATATGTGGATGAATGTTTTATTTATGGTGGATGCATAATTAAATTTCAAGCTTAATTAGTTAATAAGATAAAAATTGTTCATAATTGCACTAATACTGATTCACTCCGTCTCAGTATTAAATAGATTCCAACAATTGGTATCAGAGTAGGTTTCTTCAGTAACAGCTTAACATCTAGAAGATAGATCCGTGCACAGATATGGACAAGCAGGAAGGTCTCTCCACCAACAAAGCACCAAGGTTTGATGGTACCAAATCTACTTTCTGGAAGGTCGAGATGGAAGATTATTTGAAATCTCTTAGAGATGATGTATGGCAGTCCATTGCGGATGGTTACAATGTCCCAGCAATCGCACCAATTGACCTAGTTGAGAAGAGACTATATGAGTGCAATGCAAGAGCCACAAACACACTGCCATGTGGTATACTGGATACTTAATTTATTAAGGTCGTGCATTGTAACTCAGCCAAGGATGTATGGGATAAGCTCAGAGGTGTCTATGAAGGCGATGAGAAAGTAAAGAAGGAAAAGCTATACAATTACTCTGGATTATATGAATCCTTGAAAATGAAAGATGAAGAGAATATTGCCTCTTACTTCTTGTGAGTTGATGAGATAGTTAATGCTATCAAGAGTCTTGGATTTACTCTAGAAGTAGAATTAGTAGTATAAAAGATATTGATAACTCTGCCTTCAAAATTTGATGTAAAGGTATCTATGTTAGAAGATAGAGCCAATCTTGCATACCTGGAAAAGGATGAACTTCAAGGGATCTTGACTGCATGTGAGATGAGAACCGAGAAATAATGTCCCATCAAAAAATAAGCGGCCTTTAAAGCCACTGGAAAGTTTAAGCACAAGAATGAGAAGGATTCTTGCAATGAATCAGAATAAGAGGAGTCAAACTTCGTGAGAAAGCTGAAAACAGAATGTGGTAAATATAAAAACAAATTTCCTTTCAAATGTTTCAAATGTGGAGGAATAGGCCACTTTGATTCTAAGTGTCCATACATGGAAGATGGAGATAGAGACAGTGAGGAATAATCCAGTTACCATAAATGAAGAATGACGAGCACTCAGGAGAGACCAGAGACTAGAAACAAGGTTCCAAAGTAGAGGAGGAGTCTATATACTGAGGAAGTCATCTACATGTCCAAAGGAAGTGAATGTGACCAAAAGCCAAAATAGGTTCTATTTATGGATTTTGTGGAAGAAGAAATCAGTGATGAGAAGAAGAAGAGCTATCCATCAATAAGGAAGAATACACGAGTTGTGCAAAGCAAACCAAGATCATTGGATAAGTAATTCTTTAGTGGGTCCTTCAATACACCTTCAAAACTTGTTGCATAAATTAAATCTGATAGTCAATATGAAGAAGAATAAGTTGTAGATGTTGATTGGGAAGGTGAACTATTCAGTTCCTTAGATGAATTGAAGAATTCAAGAAAGAAGAATAAACTCTTGCAGCATTAAATATCAAAGTATGAAGAACATATTGAGCAAGCTAAAGTGGTTCAAGAGTCTCTTGATAAACAAATCTGTGAAAAAGTGATGATCTGTGTAAAACAACTGAATTGCGCAGTCGACAAGGTCAAAGTGCTTGAACAAGAGAAATCTATATTGAAGGCTTCTTTAGAAGAGTTAGCGTAGAAAAATACGATGCTAAAAATTCAGATTGAACTAAAGGATAGAGAGATATCTCACCTAGAAGACAAGTTGATCGATATAAAGGGAAAGAAACAAGTCCAAGATCACATCGTAAGTGATACTCCAAATTGCAGACATCCAGGAAGTGACAAGACTTGTCTTGAATATGAAGTGAAGAACAAGTTCAAAGGAAGCATGTCAATTCTGAACAAAATTTTGAATGATCAGAGATCACCATAAGATAATTCAGGACTTAGTTATGAAAGAACATCTAGGAATGTCTACAACAGTGAACATCGTTCAAATCAAGTGAAGTCTTTTAGGTATGAAAATTCCTTTAATGATTACAACTCTTTCTATTACACTACCCAAAGAAGGACTAATGGAATGAAGTGCACAAGGTGCAATTTTATTGGTCATATTGCTAATTACTTCCAAACTATGAGATGTTATGCTTACGATGACTTTGGACACAAGGCTATTTATTGTCGAAAAACAATGAATTGTCTAGATGAATATATTCTACTTAACAACTATCGTAATGCAAGGACCAAAAGAAGATATAATCATGCGCATAATCATAATGGAAGTGTGCACATGAAAAATTGGGTAAGGAAATCTCCTAAAAAATGCGTAGAAGAAGCTGACAATCCTAGTACATCCAAAGCAATAAGTAATTGTTGCCCCTCTTGCTGATCTACAAGAGATTGAGTGAGACCCTTGAATTCAACATGATGCATATTAAGAATTTAGGGAGTATGTTAGTGAAGGTTATAGTTTGAAGGTGTTTGTCACATAAATGATAATTTTGCAAAAGTTATATGTGTTAAGTTGGATTGTCGCAGAAAAGATCTTCAGTATTTTTGATGAGCAAAGATACATATATTTAGTTTGCACATACATATTACAAGATGAAGAGAATTTCAAATAAGCATTGCTAAAAGCACATGATTCTACACAGATACATGAACATAGTATATTATATTCAAAATTTGTGCTTTTACAAAATGCATGAATCTTCTATTGACTGAAAACAGAATTGAAGAACAAAAGAGACATCATGCTGAGGCCAAAAGGTGAGTTCAAGAAGACAATTAAGGCCTTGATCAACAAAATTAAAAGCCGTAATTCAAGGCCTAACTCCGCATTGGGTTGCTGTGCGAGATGAATCTCTAAATCCATTGGAACTAGCTTATCATACTCAGAAGTTGGATGCAGGGGATAAAGCTGCAGAGTTGTAGACGATGGTTGTTCCGCAGATTGCTCATCCCGAATTGAATTTAGCTCGTCAATAATTTGTTGTTGTTGCTGCTCCAGGAAGTCAACCTGTTTGCTCAGATTAGTCAATCCTTTTGTGTGGCTATGGTTCACTTGCGACTGAGCATACAAATGATTGAATTCATACTCCTTCATTTGTCCCTACCAAATTCCCATGTCGATTCTCAGACGAGTAAACTCTAATTGCTGCAACTGGACAAAAAGGTGCACACTTTCAAGAGAATATTTGAACTTATTGAAGAAGGAATCCATGACCAAAGAAAATGAAAGACTAGGAAGCAATGTGGCACAGAGCAAGATGGCAGAAGAACAAAGTTGATGAACCTGGCATTTCGCAACTCTATTATAGAATTAGATGGTAGTTTTCGCATGCGTGAAATTAAGTTCAAGATATGTGTATTAAATTGCATTCAAGTCCACACGATCCGAAGCTAGTTATGGAGTTTCCAAAAGTAAATGCATGAGTTAATAGATTTGGGAAAAAGTAAAAAAAACATAAATCTAATTCATTGTTCCATGCGACCAGAATGATGTTTCCCAAAAGGTTCAAGTACAAATGCGACATGTCAAAGTTTCCACATGAAATGATTGTCATATTGTTTTATTGCCGAGCTGGCTGACTGGTGGAAAAATGTGCCAAATTTGTTGCTATCGTGGCAAGGGATGCGATGTCAGAAAAGGTAACAAAGGTAGTCACAACGCAGTAAATGAAACTTAAGGAATATTCAGACACATAAAATAAATCGATGGGAAAAATAGTGAAAAAGCAAAAGCAACTAGAATTTGGTACTGTGCAATTGGCACAATAGGAAGATTGTATATTGAAGATTTGCACAAGGAATGGTGAAATATTGTGAATTATTGTGACAGGAACATAAGATCAAGATAAGAAGGAAGATAAAAATTGTACAAGGGGAGCATCTGAGATGGCTATGAAATCAGATACATATTGCAAGGTATCGGCATAGAAAATTTACTAAAATAATGAAGCATGAAGACAAGGGGAGTTATCCCTGTAAGCAGATGAATGAAGACCATCGTAAAACATAAGAAATGAGAACCAATAATTACATAGTAATGGAACCTCTTTTCCATTGATGTCAAAGGGGGAGAAAGAGCATGAAGCATGTAGTAGCATTATGAGAATGATCATAAGCATGTGATCTACACAGAAGTAATGGAAAGCAGAAAAAGCATTAACAACAGAATGCGCAGATGACTGGAAAAGAACACAAATGAGTACACACAGGGGGAGTACTACAACAAGCATAAATGAAGCATATAAAATTTAGGAGATGATTATGCACAACTTCATAAAGTGTTGACATCAATGCCAAAGGGGGAGATTATTGAACTTTGGTTGTCATTGATGTCAACTGATGTCAAAGAGGATTCAATATTCCTATGTCAGTTTATAGAAGTATATGAAATATACTTTGAAGAAGAATATAGATGCCAGTATGAAGAAGTATATCCATAAGTGCATCCATCTTGAAGAAATATGTTACAGGTGCAGGTCTCAAGTCCACCCAGTCAGCTAAAGAGTTGGTTGGACAAAAGTCCGGGAGTGCGCAAGCAAGCCAAAGAGTTGATTGGACAAGGTTTGGGAGTGCGCAAGCAGCTTGGAACAAGAAGTGGTCGAATAGTTATGCAAATACCGAAAGCGCAGAAGACTCACCAATCAGAAGAAGATTTCATTTGTTGAAGCATCCACAAACACCAATAAGGTAGTAGCGATTGAATATGTTAAGTGCGCAAGTCCCGCAAATAATGATTCATCAAGGGCGCAAGACCACAACATAAGGGTGAAAGTCCCACTAGGTAGAGGACCAAGTATGTGCAAGACCCACAAGAGATGACACCTCAACGACGTAGAAAATGACAAGTGGTGAAATCATGAACCATGAAGCAAAGAAGAAGGAAACCCACAACCAACTTGTGGACATACAATCCGCACATGACAAGTATAAATAAGAATCAAGTTGGAGATTTGATGTAAGCTTGAAGTAGAAATTTGGAAGATACAGATTTATCAAGATTCTAATACTTAGGGCATCAAGGGCTTGTGGAACCAGAACATGATGATCCAGCAGATATCTGAATGTGCACAAGCAAAGGAATGGAATATATAACGGTGCGTAGAATGATGATGTGAATCTGTGATAGTTGCGTGAAGACAGAAAGGAAGAACTACAATAGATACGCAAGTGCGTGAGGAGTGAATGACAGTATCGCAGACAACAAGAAGACAATCACTGATGATATAAGACAAAAGCACAGAGAGGTATTTGAAGTATATCTTGTGATGTGCAAAGTGAAGAAGTTTATCTGATGCGCTAAGACAGAATTGTAGCATGGTGAGAGATGTGCATTATGATAAGGATGATCTGAGACAAGTGCATTAAACAGAAAGGATGAATCATATGATGCACATAAGGTCGCATATTGTCTAAAGACTATTGCACCAAGACAGAATGGACACATTTCAAAAGGTGTGTAGTTCCATCTAATACTAATGCACAGATTCAGAATAGCAAGATATTAGTAGATGCACAGTATCAGTTGAAGTGCAATATCACAGAAACCGAACAACATACATAATCTGAGTGCAAAATGCAAAGGTTGATGATGCAAAACACAGTTCATGGAGTGAGAAGTCAATTGTAAAGGTGTGAAGTGTTCAAGTGAAGTTCGTGATACATAACGACAATTGCAATATCTCAAGGTTTCATAAAGTGCGCACATCATAAAGAACAACAAATTATTAGAAGTGTGTGCGGATCAGTAGTTTAGCAGTACATTATCTTATTCTTATATATCTAGGTGGTAGGACAGGTCAAGGAGCAGTGGGTCGTATCCTCCTTCCAGTTGGTGCTGGTAAATCAAGTATTTGGTGCTTCCTTTAGGTCGGTGCCTGTAAAACCAAGGGGTTGGTGCCTCCTTCTAGTTAGTGCCGGAGAACATAGAAAGTTGGTGCTTCCTCCAATGTAATATTTTTATTATAAAAGAGAATTCTGTGGTTTCTCTTGTTTGGGTTTCCACGTAAAAATTTTGTGTGTTCTGTGTTTTTGTGCATATGTGGATAAATGTTTTATTTATGGTGGATGCATAATTAAAGTTCAATATTAATCAATTAAGAAGATAAAAACTGTTCATAACCACGCTAATATTGATTCACCCCCCCTCTTAGTATTAAATAGATTCCAACAATTTGCATCCAAAATAATGAATGTTGCGATCTTCTACTAAATTTTCTATTTGCTTACCTTGATTGTCCACTTTTTCTACTACGTTTCCATTCTTGGTTGTCTTAGAATCTAATTATGGGATTATCCACCTCTTAATGTGGTCCAATGCAGCCTAAAGATATACAATTTGATGAACACTTCACTTCTAAACCCTTTATAGGTCAAACATTTCACACATTATGCACCTACGGGAATGCCTATGGCTATTCATATTGAGCATAAACAAGTACTCTGATCCAGAAAAAATGTCTTAAGCATAAGCTAAATAAAAAGAGGTTGGAGAAGAAGCATGTCACTACATTGTGGACACATAGAGACATAACACCTAAAGAACCACACCATAACCAAACTCATAGATGATGCAAGAAAAGATCATACATGGTTGGCTGAGAGAAAAATCTAAAAGAGATCACAAGGATTTTGTCATGGAAAATATCTCACCTACATTGAATATCGACATCCTTTAAAACTTAAGATTCCTTCCATTTCCTTGCTTCAATTAGGGAGAAGCAACTATGATGGGGGGTAACTTAATTCCCATCATGTTGGCTTTAAAACCCATTGCTACTTGTTCAATATCTTGAAATGCATATCACTTCTTGATTTTGAAAGTGTTATGTCAAGGGATTTAAGCTAGAGAGTGGAACCCCACCCTAATTTTTTGACAACATTCCACAATTTGACAAGGTTCCTTTATTTTCCATATCATCTACCTCGCTATTTAGAATTGGAACACCTAAAGAAACTTGATAGAATCGAAAGAGTTCATCGCACCTTGTATTTTAATATTAGACTGAAAAGACTAAAATCTTAAGAAACTTAAGAATTTTGCATTTAGTAAATTATTATAATTAAGACCTTGATTATGATAAGATTGCTGATCCCCATTACCTTAAGGATACAAAACCTTGATACAAAGCTAAAGCTCTAACTTGATTATTAATGAATATACCTCGCACACATTCTTAATTTCTCTCAAAATTAAAAACAACTCCACACCTACCATTCCAAGACTCAAGTGAACATATTTAAAAACTATAAATCTTAATAAAAAATGTTATAATACTTTTGCATTACCAATCAAACAAGATCCCAACTAGCCATAATTATAGTTTAAAAACTATAAATCTTAATAAAAAATGTTATAATACTTTTGCATTACCAATCAATCAAGATCCCAACTAGCCATAATTATAGTTTCGATCAAAGAAAACCTAGGCATAGACTCTTTCATAATGATAAAGTTTTTAATTTAATTAGATTCAACCTCCTACTATCATACCAATACTCCATTTTCAATAAATAAAAACTAGGCACATACTCTTGAAAATTAAAAAATAATTAATTTGAGTATATTCAACCTTCGTTGGTATCACATGCTTCTAGAGGTATAGTATATCGCACAAGAAATATTTAACAAAAATGAACGAGCATTGACTTCAACTAAGGTCACACTACTGGTTGCTTATATATATATATAATCACACTCTATACAAACGAAAGAAAGAGAATAAAAAATATATATTCATTAGCTTCGACATGAATACATAACATTATACATGATAGAAAGAATCAATATTATTATATAATATAATATATAATAAATAATATTATATATAAAAGTAATAAATATTATATATTTAAATGATATGTGATTAATATATAACATTGTATATTATATTTGTTTATAAATCAGCATAGATTCAAATCTTAGGCTCTATTAAGCGTTGAGAGGGATCAAATTTCCCAAGGTACAAACTCCTTGAATAGCTCCTTGAGTGCAATACGTGAGTCACCTAATCCTAAGCTCTAAAGTCTCTAGTTTAAGTCTCATATTTACTTTTTTACTTTGTATTATTCTTTTTTGTTTATGACCGACATAATATTTATTACTTTTTACTTTGTATTATTCTTTTTTGTTTACTTTGTATTATTTTGTTACTCATCAAACACTCTAAAATCTCATATTTACTTTTTACTTTCTACTAAAAGTAAAAAGTAAAGTCTCTAGTTTAAGTCTCATATTTACTTTTTACTTTGTACTATTCTTTTTTGTTTATGACCGACATAATATTTATCACCTAATCCTAAGCTCTAAAGTCTCTAGTTTAAGTCTCATATTTACTTTTTACTTTGTATTATTCTTTTGTGTTTATGGCTAACATAATATTTATTACTTTTTACTTTGTATTTTTCTTTTTTGTTTACTTTGTATTATTTTGTTATTGGACAAACACTCTACTTACAAATGTTATTTATGGCCAACAAATACCGACACACACTCGACTTACAAGATCTCCCTCATACTGGGTTGTAGAGCGCCTCTCGGCGCAATAATAAATATATATGTGTGTTTGTTGTTTGATATTTCTTTGTCCTCGCCTTAACTTAGGCAAATGGGTCGTCAATGGTGGAATGCAATAGAACAATAGCATAGTTTGTTTTTTATGTTTTTCTAAATGTTATTTTATATTTCCAAAAAAAATAATATTAAATTGATTTTTTCATAATTAAAAGTAAATTTAATCATTCTTAAATTTTAAAGATTTAATTTTCTCATTATTGAAATTTCCACTCTGCAAATATGATGCTGAAACAATTAAACATATCGTCATTTTTTGCTCCTTTACCAAAAATTTATGGACTGTTGTATGCACAAATAAGGAGATTAATATGGATTGGGACAAGATTCCTTTACCAAAAATTTATGGACTGTTGTATGCACAAATCTGGAGATTAATATGGATTGGGACAAGATTACTCTAGCCGAGAATTTTTATGCTTGGCTAAAAAACAAAAAGGATCATAAGTTACTTATAGCAATAATATGCTGGCTAATCTGGAATATGAGGAATGCAACTCTCTTTGAAGACATAACACCTTTTTTCTTCTTCAGGATTGACAAAATTAGTGAAATGGTATAAAGAGTTTACTCCTAGCTACATTTTGAAAAATTGTAACTCTGCCTTATATAAAGGAGGCCCATGGTTTCTTTGATGGAGCTGCTATAAATGGGGACTGTGTTGTTGGCCTTTTCTTAGTTATAAATCGAGATCATAATTTCAAACTGAATCTACACATTGGAAAAGGTACAAATACAAAGGAAGAACTTGTAATGTCCCTTTATAAATTTTTTATTAAAATGGCAAATTTTTCACTCTTTTCCCTAATTCGACTTTTGACTAGTTTTGATGTCTAGGTCTCCAAATTGCTCCAGCAAATCTTCTGAGGAGGTGTATGAATGATATTAATAATTGATTATGATGTTCAGGGATGATTTAATACCATTAAAACACTTAAACAAACTCCTTTAATATTCTGGTCTATGTATGGTATTTTACTAGCAATTTATCTTTGACTAGTATTGGTCCCTTAGTCTCCAAATGACTCCAAATTCTCCCAAATTGCTACAGAAGGTACTTGGATTATATTAAGACACATTTATAATTTTTATGGATGCTATGGAGTGTTCATATTACTTTTTCAACTCCTCTTTCAAATCTGGTCAAGATAGGGATTTTACTAGTACATTGTGGTTCAAATCCCCTAGGGGTAGATGATGAAAATGACTTTCCAAATGCACTCAATGCAAGTCGAAATTATGAATGGAAGTAGGGGACATATAAAGGACATCAAATTGAACTCATATGAATCACCATTCAACTTTTAATGTCTTCTATAACTCCCTTAAATTGATGCAAAACAACTAGTCTCGACCTTGGGGGAAATGGCATTAAATATTCTTCAAATGGTATTAAACTGATCAGAATGACTCCAAATGCTTAAGTACTGAACATGAAACTTGTGAAGATCATAAATTATAGTCCATTAATCATAAATACATCTTAGGAATGATCTTTCATTCGAATACATCAGTACATCATTGCTACACATCAAGGTAGTGGGGAAATGGCACCATTCTTTCATTAAAAATCAGATCTATACATTTACACTTGGAATTTTGACCTGAAACTTTTGGAAGATGAAGAAAAGAGTATTTAATTCATATTACAAAATAAATGGGGCATGAAAATCTCCCCCAAAGAGTACAATAGCTCACCAAAAACGCCCTCCCTCAAGGATCAAGAATATGCGATGAAAACTGGAAATGGTTGAAGGAGTGAGTTGCACTAGAAGAAACCATGAGTTTACCTATATCTTACACCTACAAATTAAGACTCCATTAAATATCCAAATGAAAGGTCTGAATGGTCTTTCCAATTACCAACTTGGATGGGAATCTTTCACCCTCGAAATTGGCTAAGGCAAGAAGCTAGTCATCCACTAGCTCTCCCTCTTCACAAATGCAATTGAAAATTCTAAAAATAATCAAAATATACCTTCATTCTTTGCTCTTGACATTTATAAAGTTTCCAAGCTCTCCATGGGTCTAATTGCTTCCAAGAGATTCATTCCAACTCAAGTTGGGAAGAGATTCCAGAGGATGCCACTTGTACAACAATTCCTAGTCTCCCACATCCACCAAATCACATGTGGAAGCATATTAGCTGCCCTAACTCCCTTAAGTGCCCTCTTGGAGGCTATTTTTAGCCCTGACATGTCATATATGTCATATGTCATCCTTTAGGTCTGATTTGTGTCATAGGTGTCATAGCATCTTCATCACTGTTGTCATAGAACTAGGGAATCTAGTCCAAGTGTCTTACTAGCTCCAAAATGCCTCTTCCTCTTCCATGAGAGTTACTCTTCCACTCCAATTCGATCTTAATTGATTCATGTCAAGTATATTGACCTTCCAACTCATCCCAATACCCTTGGGCTTCTTATGGATTCGAAATCACAAGAGGAGGATGTCATGTGGCATAGAAAATCTAGCTTGTGTGGGTCCCACTTCCTCCTTGTGTCTTCATGGTCAAATGCCACTTTGATTTTTCCTTGTATATATTTATTTAGCTCCTTTATTAAATATTTATGTTATTCTAATGTCCACACATTATTGATTATCCTTCTTATTTCAAATCTCAATGCTTCCACCCACAACCTAGGAAACTAGTAATTTTTCTCCTTGGCAATTATTTGACCCTTAACATTAATTTGACAAATTCTCATGAGTATGGCCAATGTCTTAGGCCATTGTGACCCAATGCAAAATTTGGGACATGACAAATCCTCCCTTCCCAATATTACTTGTGCTCAAGCAATTTCAAACATGGGTGTTTAAGAACCTGCTTTCTGTATAATTCTTTGAAGTTGCCACTAAGTTTCCCAACTTTGAGTTTTCGAATTTCCATGAAGATTTTAGAGAAGAACCACCATGCTTTCTACTGCACTACTCTGATTAAACTCACTTTACTAAGTGGGGAATCCATTCCCTATACTACTTGTTTCCCCAAAAATTGAAACCAATGAGACTAAGAATTATCCCAGGGTCTCATTGCTTGTATTGCACTCCAACAATTAGAAGTGCTCTCCGATTCATAGTTCTTGGATATCATTTTCTTGTATACATCCTTCCCAACATCATGAGTAAAAAATATATATCATCAAATTACATAACAACATAATGAAAATGAATATCAAGAAGATGCTTCGTCAAAGAATCATGAAAGTGCTTATACCTCCAAGCAAGTAGACCACCATTTTCCAAGTGCATACAAGCATCAAGTAACCAATCAAATCTACTCCAATGACATAGGTGAGGATCCCATGTCCTATCATGCTGCTCTAAAAGGATGCAATATGCATCAAAATATCCATCCATGTATTCTTTCATCCAAGAAGTGAATGAAGAATCTCCACTAAAATCTGAACCGAATAATGAGTAAGAAAAACAAGGAGACTTCAAATGACTCAAAGAAGTCTCACCCATACATCCATGAATGTGAGAATCATAAAGATATAACAAAGTATGTGGCTTCCAAGAAAAATGTTCTCCAATCATAAATCTATTCACCCCGGTGTTGGATGAAGTTCCTCCAACATCAAATGAACCAAGTGTTGAGCAAGAAAAACCATGAGTCTTCAAGTGACTCAAATGCATATCATAGGTGCATCCATGTAGATGTGAATCATCATAAAGTAACAAAGGATGCTGCTGCAAATGTGAATAAGAATGTGCTCCAACCATGTCATCATAAAAGGTAAATCTAGGAGTTCCATACTCCTCACGTGGAACCATAAAAAAGAACCCTTTCACCCATACTTCATTGAGACTAATGCTGCAAAACATGGAGTTGTAGGATCTAGGAGAATGAACTAACTTACCCAAATGATCAAAAAGTGCAGAATGTTCATCATGGGAAGGATCCATATGGGTAGTATCATGCATCTCCTTCAAAAGTGTGAAACCTTTGTCATAGATTGGTTCCAATGTAGAGGAATCATGCTCTTCTTTAAAAATTGCACAACCTTCATCAAGAGACAATTCAAGTTCCTCTTCCACCACATCAAGTGCTTGGATCTCTCCAAGTTCATCTTCAAACACATCAAGCATATTCAAATTTTCCTAGTTCTCATGATCTACCATGTCATGAGAATCCTTCAAACAATCTACCATTTGACAATCTGAAACATAGGAGGAAAAACAAGTACCTTGCAACTTTTCAAGAAGTTGCTTATTTTGAATTGTGAGCTTATGATTATCCTCATTATTCTTCAAGTATGCATCATGTAACAATTCATTAATCTCAAACAAAGGGTTTCTATCAAAAATCAAAGACATGAAATTACCTTTGATGTGGCACATTGCTCTTTGAATCTTCTCCATGTCTTCAAGGAAGGATGTTTCCTCCAATGAAGTAGCTCTCCAACAAGAATTTGACACCAATACTTGAGTGTCATGGAGAATAATAAGGGACTCTTGGATCTTATTTTCATTCATATTTAAGGACTCTTCAATAAACTTAGGCTCTTGCAAATGAACCTCCTCATCTTCTTCCTTCTTACTTGGACCAACTTCACGAAGCTCAAGTGGTGATGGGGAAGTTGATCTTATTTCTTCTTCAACTGCCACAATGTTTTCATTTTCATGCTTACTGGAAGTTTCTCTTGCAGAAATACTTCCAAAAGTTGTCTCCATGTCACCAACATAGAGGTGTGAGCACCCATCTATAGGCACTCCTTCATAGTTTAAGCATCCATCAGTAGATGCTCTTTGATTTATGTCCAAGGTAAAATGTGTCTCTACCTTTTGCTCCTTCAAGCAAGCTAATGCATTATGTACCCAAGTATGTGCTAAACTTTGAGATGAGCCATCAAAGGTGGGAAGTGGAATTTTACTTATTGCATAATTCAATTCTCTATTTTGAAATGGATTCTTATTACCTTCCTTCATCTTGAGCTTGTTTGAGACAATGAGGTATTGATAAAATGGTAAAGTGTTTTTGCAATCTTCACTCAAATTTTTCCATTCGATTAGAGTTTCTTTCACATCAATGGGATCAAGAAATTTTTGTGTAGTAGGCCTTGGTGTTCTCTGAAATTCATTTTCTCTATTATGGGGTCCTGTGCTTGAGAAAATATGCTCAACCATTGGCTTCTTTTCCTCACCATGAGAACTGTTGTTTCCTCCTATTACTCCTTTGCTCCCAAGTTGGCTAGAAAACAATTCAAATACTTTCATCATCTACTTGGACATGTATTCAAAGAGTGGTTTAATGAGTTTCCTAATCTCCTCAATCTCCTTTGAGGTTCCCCTTTTATCCCTAGTCATAGTTTCCTAAAAAACAATTGCTCTTCTTTTCCTACTTTTTCCTTTTCAACAAAAGCACTTTTGGTTTCAATATCTAATGGTGGTCCCTGACTTCTTGTCCTCATGAATATCATACCACATGAGGTTCCAATATCATGCTTTGATACCACTGTAATGTTCCTTTATAATAAATTTATTAAAATGGCAAATTTTTCACTCTTTTCCCTAATTCGTCCTGTGACTAGTTTTAATGTCTAGGTCTCCAAATTGCTTCAAATGCTCCCAAATATTATGAGGAGGTGTATGAATGATATTAATACTTGATTATGATGTTCAGGTATGATTTAAGACCATTAAAACACTTCTGCAAACTATTTTAATATTTTGGTCAATGTATGGTATTTTACTAGCAATTTCTCTTTGACTAATATTGGTCCCTTGGTCTCCAAATGACTCCAAATTCTCCCAAATTGATACAGAAGGTACTTGGATGATATTAAGACATATTTATAATGTTTATGGATGCTATGGAGTGTTCATATGACTTCTTCAAGTCATATTTC
Organism: Larix kaempferi; assembly: GCA_027924585.1. Lineage (NCBI taxonomy): Eukaryota > Viridiplantae > Streptophyta > Pinopsida > Pinales > Pinaceae > Larix > Larix kaempferi. The sequence goes on from BSBM01000659.1 coordinate 1,113,549, forward strand.
AAATTTGGTCAAGATAGAGATTTTAGTAGTAAATTGTGGTTCAAATCTCCTAGGGGTAGATGATGAAAATGACTTTCCAAATGCACTCAGTCCAAGTCGAAACTCTGAATGGAAGCAGGGAAAATATAAAGGAAATAAAAATTAAATAATATGAATCACCATTAAACTTTTAATGTCTTCTATAACTCCCTTAAATAAGATCCAAAACAACTAGTCTCCACCTTGCGGGAAATGGCATTAAATCTTCTTCAAAGGGTATTAAACTGATCAAAATGACTCCAAATTCTTAAGTACTGAACATGAAACTTGTGAAGATAATAAATGACATTCCATTAATCATAAATACATAATATGAATGATCTTTCATTTGAATACATCAGTACATCATTGCTACACATCAAGGTAGTGGGGAAATGGCACCATTCTTTCATTACAAATTAGATTTATACATTTACACTTGGAATTTAGACCTAAAATTTTTTGAAGATGAAGAAAAGAGTATTTAATTCATATTACAAAATAAATGGGGTATGAGAATCTCCCCCAAAGAGTACAATAGCTCACCAAAAACGCCCTCCCTCAAGGATCAAGAATATGCGATGAAAACTAGAAATGGTTGAAGGAGTGAGCAACACTAGAAGAAACCATGAGCTTCCCTGTAGCTTACACCTGAAAATTAAGACTCCGTTAAATATCCAAATGAATTTCTAAATGGACTTTCCAATTACCAACTTGGATGGAAATCTTTCACTCTCGAAATTGACTAAGGCAAGAAACTAGTCATCCAATAGCTCTCCCTCTTCACAAATGCAATTGCAAATTCTAAAAATGATCAAACATTTCCTTCATTATTTGTTCTTGACATTTATAAAGTTTCCAAGCTCTCTATGGGTTGAATCACTTCCAAGAGATGCATTCCAACTCAAGTTGGGAAGAGATTCCAAAGGATGCCACTTGTACAACAATTCCTAGTCTCCCACTTCCACCAAATCACATGTGGAAGCATATTAACTTCCCTAACTCCCTTGAGAACCCTATTGGAGGCTATTTTTAGTCCTTACATGTCATATATGTCAAATGTCAGCCTTTAGGTCTGATTTGTGTCATAGATGTCATAGCATCTTCATCATTGTTGTCATAGAGCTAGGGAATCTAGTCCAAGTGTCTCACTAGCTCTAAAATGCCTCTTCCTCTTCCATGGGAGTTACTCTTACACTCCAATTCGAAGTTAATTTATTCATTCCAAGTATACTGACCTTCCAACTCATCCCAAGACCCTTTTTCTTCTTATGGATTCGAAATGACAAGAGGAGGATGCCATGTGGCATAGAAAATCTAGCTTGTGTGCGTCCCACTTCCTCCATGTGTCTTCATGGTCAAATGCCACTTTGATTTTCCCTTGTATATATTTATTTATCTCCTTTATTAAATATTTATGCTATTCTAATGTCCACACATTATTTATTATCCTTCTTATTTCAAATCCCAATGCTTTCACCCACAACCTAGGAAACTAGTAATTTTCATCCTTGGCAATTATTTGACCCTTAACATTAATTTGACAAATTCTCATGAATATGGACAATGGGCTTAGGCCGTTGTGACCAAATGAAAAATTTGGGACATGAAAAAACTCCTTTCCTTATGGTGCTTAATAAACTTTGCAATTCTCGTATGTGTTGATACTATAAAAATATTTGGAGATTCCTTAACTATTGTAAAATGGGAAAACAACTATGCAGACTTACAATCTATAAGTCGTCTTCATTGTTGCAATAGAATCAAAGCTTCATTATTAACGTTCCACGTCTAGTCTATAAATCATATCTACATGGAACTCAATGTTGCTACAGACTCCCTTTCAAAAGAAGCTTTGGAATTGCAGGAAGGACATCTAGTTTGGGCATAATTTATTGAAGAACATATGGATGCTTCAGGTTATATTCCTTTTTTTTATACTTAATGTGTTCCATTTAGCCTTTAGACTCTTTTTGAAGGTCTTTGTATTTTGGCATCTTTAGTATTGCTTGTAATTTTTGGGACTGGTTGTCGTGTTCTGTTGGTGAGTAGTTCTGGATTATCCACCGAGACAAACTTTATTGGATGATATCATGTACTTTTTTATTTCAATAGAAATATAAAAAGTATGTTTTTTCTTCTTGAAAAAAAGATATAAGTTCTTGTAGAAGGTATTCTAATTGTTAGAGAAAAAAATAGAATATTTTTACATAGTCAATGCATTACATGTGGCTTTAAATACAATGGAATTTTTCTATTTTCAGTTGTCTTTCATCCTCCATTGTACTATGGTTTCCCCATCAAGATTGCTTCTTTCATAATCCATGCATTCATCATCATTTACCAATATTTCATGTCTCAATATGATCAATTGTGTGTAGTTTTCCTTTATATTTGTTAATAGTCAATTTTTTCTCACCTACCTTGTCATGAGTTTCATCACCATTATGCGTCATTACAAGTAGTATTAGCACCACATATCTACCCAATTTCATCCACGCGACCTGAGTAAATGACAAAAAACTAAAAGTCAACTCGAAAATTGACTTTTTCTTTCAAAATACGCAACCCAAGGTCGCACCTTCTGGTAAAAAACCCTCAACTAAACAATTTTTTGGTTATTATTCATTATAAAATTTTCCACTTCCCCAAGGAAAGTAGTATCTAAAAATGGACAAACATAATTTAAAAGGTCGAAATTAACAATTGATATGATCTTCCAAAACCATAACCTCGCCACTAAGTCATCAACAAAATAGAGAGCATCCACATTGGAACTAGATCTCACTTTTGATCACTATTTTCCCTAGAAAAATATCCCTCATGGTCACCATTTCATAAGAATACCCATATCTTTCAAAAGAATTTTTATGATTCCGGAATTTCCCCAGAAAGCACGAAAGAGGCCACTCCTTTGTCGCCACTTTCACTATCATAAGATGTTACACTTATCACTAGGATGGAGATTGGGATACAAAGAATAAGGATGAATCCTCTCTTGGATCTGCCGTGGAGGTCCTTCACCTTATACAATTGATACCGAGGTGTGATTGTATCATCTTATTCTTTGTATAATAATAAAATATTTTCTTTTACATGTTGTGTGTTTCTTTCATGGCTAGTTTTGGAATCTATCTTGCATGCATGTTTAAAATTTGATGTCTTTAGTTCAGTTTAGTTTAGATTAATTTTTGTTCCAATCTTCTACTAAGGATTGCACAACCCCTTAGTAGGTATATTTGGCACCTGTGTGAGAGAAATTGCAAATAACATATTTACCAACTCCATTGAAGAAATTTTAGTAGCATAATAGTGATTTTGAATGAAATGAAGACTATTATGAAATGGTGACCATAATGGATTTTTTATAGAAAAGATAGTGGTAAAAAATGATATCTCATTCTAATGTGGATCCTCTGCACTCTATTAATGACTTAGTGGAGAGGTTAGGGTTTTGGAAGAATAGATTAGTTTTAAATTTCGACCTTGTCAATTGTGTTTGTCCACTTTTAGACATTATTTCCCTTGGGGAAGTGTGAAATAATGAATAATAACAAAAAGTGTTTTTTTGGACCAGGTCACAGGTGTTTGGGAAAAACATGCAAGCTCATGTTATGTCTATTGAAGGGAAAAATGTGACCTATGAGTTAGGGTAAATTTTGGAGTTGGATTTTGGGTTTTGGTCATTTACTTAGGTCATGTGGATGAAATGGGGTGGAAATTATGCTAATATTGTTGGTAATGATGCATAATTGTAATGAAACTCATAACAAGGTAGGTGAGAAAAAGTTGGTTGTTAATAGATTTTTGCCTGATGTGTGAGGTCAAGAGTTCATCATATGGAAAAAATAGATCATAATTATTTCTCAATTTTTATAGGGAATTGAAGGGAATTAAGGATAAAGTATCATGACTACTCTAGAAAGGGACTCCCCTCCCCAAGGGACTACAAAGGACCATACCTACATCTATGGTCATTACTCACATCATTCATTGATCTTCAAAATTTCCAGCCAACTTTGGTTGACCTTTGGTGTAGATCTCATGAATCTTAGGTCCAAATAATGAATTACCAAGGCCAAAATGTATCCTAAATAAGAAAAACGTAGAGAGAGATAAGCAAAAAGGAGAGAGAAAAAGAGAATATTATCATATTTTGATATAACTTTTGATCCCGAACTTGGATTGGGGCGCACTTGGTACCATTGGAAATATCTCGTCGAGGGATACAACTTTTGTGTTTTGAGCTTCATGAGATTCGTCATGGTTTGTATGGGGCTATGAAAGATAAAAAAACACACATATTGTCAACAACAATCTATGAATGCAAATCAAATCAATACATACTCATACCACCTTGAGGAAAAATAAAATTTTAAAATAAAATCTTAAAAAATGATTAGTTGTAGATCTCAAGCAAGACACGTGTTGCAAAATCAAAAGAAAGACCAACATTCAAACATAAGAAGAGCTTTAAAAAGGTGATTCATCTCACTAAAGCTAAAATAGGTTGCTAAGGTGAAAATATATAAATAAATTTAAACATTGCAAATCATTTTCCAACTAGCTTTCTTCATAGGAAAATCCAGTGCTAATGCACCCCTTAGAAAATGGCTCATAACTTGTGAAATATTATACATGTAAGAAACTTCTCTGGAGGAGTTTCAATACTTGTGCAGGAATGTTTGTTTTCAATGCTTATTACACAATTCTTTATGTAACCGATATTTACAATCTTGGATTTCATGGATGAGCTTAGATTAAGAATACTAAGTTTTATGATAAAACTTAAATCCCTAACATACATTTTTGTTTCTTGTTACGCAAATTGTCCTATGTTTCCTACAACTTATTTTCTTTGAAAGACATGTTTAAATGAGCATGGGGAACTAATATGTGAAAATGGGGTCACATATTTTCAAAGGAATATGCTCACATCATTAACATGTTTAAAGTATATCCAAGGTGGGTTGCGTAGCAATTTTCAAAACATCAATAGAGAACTTCTCCATTGGAGCTACACATCAAGCATATCAAGTTTAATTGATTATATGTTTCACTAGTATTCCCTCATATCTGCACTCAAGGTGTCATCTTGAATCACTGCATTTACATTTTGACAAAGAGTGTTGGTCACCAATGTTATTGTTGAGCCAGATGCATCCCCATGGCCATGATACCACTCTTGAACTTTACTTCCTACAAACAATCTTGCTGCTATTCCCTTCCACTCCTTAGTAATAAACATGAAATTTTCTATGAAATGGAACTTTCTATCAAATTGACATATTCTTCAAACAACATCGATGTTTCAATGATATGACACAATAATTCCTCAAAACCCTCTCTTCTACCTAATTCTTTTTGGTGTAAACTAAACGATCGATGATGTGCACCCATTTTTTGATGATTTTTCCAGCCAAAATCCGAAGGAAGATGATGAAAGTGCAATTTTAGTTTGTTGGAATTGCATACTCAAGGTGACCTGAAGGTAACCAAGGTCCCTCATTCCATTTCTGCAATCAAAATTGTAATTTGAACAAAAAAATTAGCGATTTAAACAAAATCGAATTATCGGAATCCGAGAACAATCATCAAAAAAGTGCAAATCATCTATTATTTAACTTATTCCATCCTTAGGTGCAAGCCTAAGAGTTAATGAATGCACTCAATCTATGAGTTATTTTCTGACCCTATTCCAATTTCAACTTTTAAGGTTTAATTTTTTCAATGTGCAAATGTTTAGGGTCTGTTTATCTTTATATCTCATCACTATATAATGCAAAAAGGATTATGTTATAATGCAAAAAGGATTATGTTAATTAATATGGGAGACTATAACTTTAAAAAATTAGACCAACTTCACTTTCTTGGGTTTAGATTATACCAATAAAAATAGGAATTTCAATTTAATGTTATCTATTTGATAAGAAATTTCAACAACATAAGAAAATGATAGTATTACAAATGAATGGTGTTTAAGGACACTAGTTATGGGTATTTGCTCTAACCATGAAAAGCAATACTTTCTAAAATTTCAACAACATTCCTTTTTTAGAAAGTATTGCTTTTCATGGTTAGAGCAAATACCCATAACTAGTGTCCTTAAACACCATTCATTTGTATACTATCATTTTCTTTTCCTTGTTTTAATATTTTATGTGCAAGAATATAAAGAAATTTCCTTCCATTTTCCAACTAAGTTTTAAATAGTATCATTTTCCTTTCCTTCTTTTAAATATTTTGTGTCGTGCAATATCAAGTAATTTCTATCTGTTTGTTTTAAATATTTTGTGTTCAAGAATATCAAGAAATTTGCATCGCTTTTCCAGCTAACACATGTGGTTGTGTTTCACCGTTTGTGACGAAACAAACAAATCTAACACTGAAATGCGTTGAGCACGAGAAATTTCAATCTATTTTCCAGCTAAACACACGGGAGTCGGGACGTTGTTTCCACCCTTACAAACAAATCTAACACTGATATTTGTTGAGTTAAAGAAATTTCCATCTATTTTCCAGCTAACACACGACTGTGTTTCTACGGATGAAACAAACAAATCTCACACTGAAATTGAGCACATTGAGGTGGTTGCCAGTAGTGATGGAATTTGACGGATAAAATGTTTGTTATGGGGTATTTTGATGTGTTTGATAGTTTGAAATTTTGGCTAACCGTTTTTTGTGAAGGGTAATAAAATTTTTAAAACTTATTTTTGAATGGTGATAAAATTTCTAAACCATCATGATATTATACTACTATTTTTTAAGGACAACAAAATTCCTAAATTGTCATTATATTACTAATTTACTAGTAGTATTTATATATTATGTTATATAAAACTATACTTTCAAAATTCCAACTTCCAAAACATATATTCACTAAATAAATAGAAACTATTTTTGAAGGACAACAAAATTCATAAAATGTTATTATATTACTAATTTATTAATATATTTATGTTATATAAAACTATACTTTCTATTCCAACTTCCAAAGCATATATAATCACTAAATAAATAGAAACACCTATTAAATTAAAATTATTTCCATGTCTTTCCATTTGTAAATTGCATTGATTTGTTAAACTATACTTGCTAAATTCCAACTTCCAAAGCATAAATTCAGTGAATAAATAGAAACATCTATTAACTTAAAATTATTTCCATGCCTTTGCATTTGCAAGTTGCATTGATTTTTCCTAAGAAAAAACTCATTTAACCCAATGATTTCTCCAATATTTTTTGATTTTTTATTAGTGCAATGAGCATCTAGACTCTACAAATTTCAGTGCTCAATGCTCATTTATTGATTGACACTTATTTGCATTATGAGAGGTAATGCTTGCACTATTTGTTTGGGTATGTTTGTGTATTTTTTAATAATTTTATATAACATCAATGTATGGGCTATGTATCCCATAATTTAAGTAATCTCTATAGATTCGGACTCAAAGAGTATTGGTTAATTCTTCAACTCCCATTGAAATTGAAATGAACATCTCTTATATTTATCTCATGGTTCAATTTGAGTGAGAGATGTGGAATTTAAATGAAGGCAAGTACTAAATAAGGGGTTGATAGACATGAAATGTGAGTGCAACATTTGGAATAAAAATAGTCTATGCAATTTGTAGAATAAACGATACTCAAACATAATATACAGAAAAAAAAGGGGCATATAGAGCTATAATTTGTAGAGTCTTGAATTTCAATTTACAAGACTCGCTTATTGCGCCCAAAGGTGCTCTACAATCCAGTATGAGGGAGATGTTGTAACATGTGAGTGTTTGTCGAGTTTGTAGAGTGTTTGTTGAGTAACAAAATAATACAAAGTAACCAAAAAAGAATAATACAAAGTAAAAAGTAAATATGAGACTTAAACTAGAGACTTTACTATTTACTTTTAATACAAAGTAAAAAATAAATATGAGACTTTAGAGTGTTTGTCTAGTAACAAAATAATACAAAGTAAACATAAAAGAATAATACAAAGTAAAAAGTAATAAATATTATGTCGGCCATAAACAAAAAAGAATAATACAAAGTAAAAAGTAAAAATGAGACTTAAACTAGAGACTTTAGAGCTTAGGATTAGGTGGCTCACTTATTGCACTGAAGGAGCTATTCAAGGAGAGGTTTGCACCTGAGGAGATTTGATCCCTCTAGCCCTTATAGAGCCTAGGATTTGGATCTAGGTTGGTAGATATATAGCTTTTTAGTGAGAATATTGATTCAATTCAAGTATATTGTAACTCTTACCTCTATTTTATGATATCAATTTTACAAGCAAAAATAATTATGTGATATTTATTTTCTTTTTATATGCATAATTGTGTGAAATTAAAAAACCATTTTTTGTTTGTTTATTTATGCTTCATTGTTTATTTAATTTTGCATATTATGATGTGTCTTCATATTTAGTCTTTTAAGTTATCTTTTTATATATTATTAATTTAGTACATAAGTAGTAAATAAAATGAATATGAATCAAGTTAATGGATCGTGATAGATATTAATAACGATTATTTTAATTTTATTATATAAAGTCAATACAATAAATATTATTTTGAAAATAGTTAACAAAATTTATTATAAAAAACTCAAGAAAATAAATATTATTTTGAAAAAATTCAACAAAATTAAATTATTGAAGGGCAATATTTTTTTAGGAGACTTCATTGTTGAAGGGTAAAATTTTAAACAAAACTTTTTACTACCAGTAATATAAAAACCCAAAACTTCAAAAAAAAATCTGACAGGTGAAATGAAAACCAAATTTCAACACTGGTTACCCTTGAGTTCTTTCTGCAATTTTTTGTAAAAAATTTAATATAAAAAAGAACTTAGAAATAGCGATGTGAGTAACGGAAACAGCAGCTCAGCTGAACACACCAAACATATACGAGATAAATAGCAGAAATGGTAAAGCCTTTAATCACTATATAGATTTGTTACATCAACCTTAGAGTAAACTTGTTTTCAACCGAAGAAAATGTCAAAATATTTGTTACGTGTATAACAAGTCTTTTACTGAATCAAGTTTGTCGTAACAAGAAAGTTGGAGTTTTGTCAAAAAAAAATTGGCCAAAAGATTATAATTTAACTTGTATAGTTAAAGTCTTATAACTAAATTGGACAAACTTAAGCACCGGACCATGTCAAACAGAGTCGGTAGCACACTTACAAACCAGTGAAAGAAAGCACGCATGTCGGCCAAAAAGATAAGAATCCAGAGCGAAGTTTGACATACGCGGAGTGGAAGCGACAGAAGAGGACAAAGAGAGTAGAAAGAAGGTGTTCAATAGTTATAGTTAGCTAAACATTAAATGGCTGCGGGTTGTGTTAATTATTAAAATTTATTGAGCTGAGTATAAATATTTAAAAATAAGTATTTTTAAATATGTCTAAAGCTAAAATAGGTTGCTAAGGTGAAAATATATAAATAAATTTAAACAGTGCTAATGCACCCCTTAGAAAATGGCTCATAACTTGTGAAATATTATACATGTAAGAAACTTCTCTGGAGGGGTTTCAATACTTGTGCAGGAATGTTTGTTTTCAATGCTTATTACACAATTCTTTATGTAACCAATATTTACAATCTTGGATTTCATGGATGAGCTTAGATTAAGAATACTAAGTTTTATGATAAAAATTAAATCCCTAATGTACATTTTTGTTTCTTGTTACACAAATTGTCCTCTGTTGTTTCCTACAACTTATTTTCTTTGAAAGACATGTTTAAATGAGCATGGGGAACTAATATGTGAAAATGGGGTCACATATTTTCAAAGGAATATGCCCACATCATTAACATGTTTAAAGTATATCCAAGGTGGGTTGCGTAGCAATTTTCAAAACATCAATAGAGAACTTCTCCATTGGAGCTACACATCAAGCATATCAAGTTCCATAATTGCTAGACTTGTTACAATATAATTGATTATATGTTTCACTAGTATTCCCTCATATCTGCACTCAAGATGTCATCTTGAATCACTGCATTTACATTTTGACAAAGAGTGTTGGTCACCAATGTTATTGTTGAGCCAGATGCATCTCCATGGCCATGATACCACTCTTGAACTTTACTTCCTACAAACAATCTTGCTGCTACTCCCTTCCACTCCTTAGTAATAAACATGAAATTTTCTATGAAATGGAATTTTCTATCAAATTGACATATTCTTCAAACAACATCGATGTTTCAATGATATGACACAATAATTCCTCAAAACCCTCTCTTCTACCTAATTCTTTTTGGTGTAAACTAAATGATCGATGATGTGCACCCATTTTTTGATGATTTTTCCAGCCAAAATCCGAAGGAAGATGATGAAAGTGCAATTTTAGTTTGTTGGAATTGCATACTCAAGGTGACTTGAAGGTAACCAAGGTCCCTCATTCCATTTATGCAATCAAAATTGTAATTTGAACAAAAAAATTAGCGATTTAAAAAAATCGAATTATCGGAATCCAAGAAAAATCATCAAAAAAGTGCGAATCATCTATTATTTAGCTTATTCCATCCTTAGGTGCAAGCCTAAGTGTTAATGAATGCACTCAATCTATGAGTTTTTTTTTTTTCTTGGAAAAAGTCGTAATTTTATTTCAAATAGTTGAACAAAATTACATTCTGCACATGTAATAGAATCACAAGGATCCCTACATTGTCACAAATAAGCTGTCCCATATGACTGTCCAAAACAGTCCTCATATATCCGACTACATATGACTATCACATATGACTGTCCCATATGACCATCTAGTGTCCCATACAAAATCAAAACAATGTAATTGGCTGTCCAAACAGCCCTCCTATATCCGACTACATATATCAAAGACAAAAATGCAGAAGGTGATCCAAACAACAGCAAAAATATATTGTCCATACATCCCGTGTATATAAAAGCATAAACAGAACTATTGTAATGTAGCAAAAATAGAAGCTAATGCTCCATCCGGTCCTCAATGTCCCCATGGAAAGGCCTGTGATAATAACTGTAGTTGCCTTCTGTGGAATGAATAATGATCCTCCATGTGCCGTATATCAAATGTTGCTGCGTCGCTTCTTTGGATAGCAGGTCGGCCACCCCATTTCTCTCCTTGTAGACATGTGTAAATGTAATAAGATTAAAAGTTTGCTTTAACTGTAATACCTCCTCCAGGATAGGTAAGAGTACCATCACATTACACTGTGTAAGTTCCTTGGCCCAATCAATAACTATCAGTGAGTCTCCAAAAACTTGTAGAGATAGACAACCTTGTTCTAGTGCAAAAAGCATGAGCAGCCTAAGTGACATAAGTTCAGCATAATTATTTGAACCACTCCCCAGACCAGCCACGATATGAAAAAAATGAGACTCAGATTTGTGTAGTATGCCCCCTCCACCACACACCAATTGATGGTCAGTTGATGCTCCATCGAAATATGCCCACGGCATGGATTTATCTATTACTTCCGCAATCACATGTCGTATTCAATTCGCTTTGAAATTTCCTTGTAGTGTAGTATAACAGCCACAGCATGTGCCACTACATGCTCCATCGGGACCCTACAGTCCTAAAAGATGATCTTATTACGTGTGATCCATATGCCCCATGCGAAGATACATGGGATAGCCCGAAAGGATGAGTTCTTATAAGATGATCACCACATTTGAAACGCATCAATAACACTCTCTCCCCACCAACTCAATCTATGAGTTATTTTCTGACCCTATTCCAATTTCAACTTTTAAGGTTTAATTTTTTCAATGTGCAAATGTTTAGGGTCTGTCTATCTTTATATCTCATCACTATATAATGCAAAAAGGATTATGTTAATTAATATGGGAGACTATAACTTTAAAAAATTAGACCAACTTCACTTTCTTGGGTTTAGATTATACCAATAGAAATAGGAATTTCAATTTAATGTTATCAATTTGATAAGAAATTTCAACAACATAAGAAAATGATAGTATTACAAATGAATGGTGTTTAAGGACACTAGTTATGGGTATTTGCTCTAACAATGAAAAGCAATACTTTCTAAAATTTCAACAACATTCCTTTTTTAGAAAGTATTGCTTTTCATGGTTAGAGCAAATACCCATAACTAGTGTCCTTAAACACCATTCATTTGTAATACTATCATTTTCTTTTCCTTGTTTTAATATTTTATGTGCAAGAATATAAAGAAATTTCCTTCCATTTTCCAACTAAGTTTTAAATAGTATCATTTTCCTTTCCCTCTTTTAAATATTTTGTGTCGTGGAATACCAAGCAATTTCTATCTATTTGTTTTAAATATTTTGTGTTCAAGAATATCAAGAAATTTCCATCGCTTTTCCAGCTAACACACGTGGTTGTGTTTCACCGTTTGTGACGAAACAAACAAATCTAACACTGAAATGCGTTGAGCACGAGAAATTTCAATCTATTTTCCAGCTAAACACACGGGAGTCGGGACGTTGTTTCCACCCTTACAAACAAATCTAACACTGAAATTTGTTGAGTTAAAGAAATTTCCATCTATTTTCCAGCTAACACACGTGACTGTGTTTCTACGGATGAAACAAACAGATCTCACATTGAAATTGAGCACAATGAGGTGGTTGCCAGTAGTGATGGAATTTGATGGATAAAATGTTTGTTATGAGGTATTTCGATGTATTTGATGGTTTGAAATTTTGGTTAACCGTTTTTTGTGAAGGGTAATAAAATTTTTAAAACTTATTTTTGAATGGCGATAAAATTTCTAAACCGTCATGATATTGTACTACTATTTTTTAAGAACAACAAAATTCTTAAACTATCATTATATTAGTAATTTACTAGTAGTATTTATATATTATGTTATATAAAACTATACTTTCAAAATTCCAACTTCCAAAACATATATTCACTAAATAAATAGAAACTATTTTTGAAGGACAACAAAATTCATAAAATGTTATTATATTACTAATTTATTAATATATTTATGTTATATAAAACTATACTTTCTATTCCAACTTCCAAAGCATATATAATCACTAAATAAATAGAAACATCTATTAAATTAAAATTATTTCCATGTCTTTCCATTTGCAAATTGCATTCATTTGTTAAACTATACTTGCTAAATTTCAACTTCCAAAGCATACATTCAGTAAATAAATAGAAACATCTATTAACTTAAAATTATTTCCATGACTTTGCATTTGCAAGTTGCATTGATTTTTCCTAACAAAAAACTCATTTAACCCAATGATTTCTCCATTATTTTTTGATTTTTTATTAGTGCAATGAGCATCTAGACTCTACAAATTTCAGTGCTCAATGCTCATTGATTGATTGACACTTATTTGCATTATGAGAGGTAATGCTTGCACTATTTTTTTGGGTATGTCTATGTATTTTTTAATACTTTTAAATAACATCAATGTATGCGCTATTTATCCCATTATTTTAATAATTTATATAGATTATGACTCAAAGAGTATTGGTTAATTCTTCAACTCCCATTGAAATTGAAATGAACATCTCTTATATTTATCTCATGGTTCAATTTGAGTGAGAGATGTAGAATTTAAATGAAGGCAAGTATTAAATAAGGGGTTGATAGACGTGAAATGTGAGTGCAACATTTGGAATAAAAATAGTCTATGCAATTTGTAGAATAAACGATACTCAAACATAATATACAGAAAAAAGGGGCATATAGAGCTATAATTTGTAGAGTCTTGAATTTCAATTTACAAGACTCCCTTATTGCGCCCAGAGGGGCTTTACAGCCCAGTATGAGGGAGATCTTGTAACATGTGAGTGTTTGTCGAGTTTGTAGAGTGTTTGTTGAGTAACAAAATAATACAAAGTAACCAAAAAAGAATAATACAAAGTAAAAAGTAATAAATATTATGTTGGCCATCACCCATAAACAAAAAAGAATAATACAAAGTAAAAAGTAAATATGAGACTTAAACTAGAGACTTTACTATTTACTTTTAAGACAAAGTAAAAAGTAAATATGAGACTTTAGAGTGTTTGTCTAGTAACAAAATAATACAAAGTAAACAAAAAAGAATAATACAAAGTAAAAAGTAATAAATATTATGTCGGCCATAAACAAAAAAGAATAATACAAAGTAAAAGTAAAAATGAGACTTAAACTAGAGACTTTAGAGCTTAGGATTAGGTGGCTCACTTATTGCACTGAAGGAGCTATTCAAGGAGAGGTTTGCACCTGAGGAGATTTTATCCCTCTAGCGCTTGATAGAGCCTAGGATTTGGATCTAGGCTGGTAGATATATAGCTTTTCAGTGAGAATATTGATTCAATTCAAGTATATTGTAACTCTTACCTCCATTTTATGATATCAATTTTACAAGCAAAAATAATTATGTGATATTTATTTTCTTTTTATATGCATAATTGTGTGAATTTTTTTTTATTTATTTATGCTTCATTGTTTATTTAATTTTGCATATTATGATGTGTCTTCATATTTACTCTTTTAAATTATCTTTTTATATATTATTAATTTAGTACATAAATAGTAAATAAAATGAATATGAATCAAGTTAATGGATCGTGATAGAATAACGATTATTTTAATTTTATTATATAATGTCAATAAAGTAAATATTATTTTGAAAATAGTTAACAAAATTTATTATAAAAAACTCAAGAAAATAAATATTATTTTGAAAAAATTCAACAAAATTAAATTATTGAAGGGTAATATTTTTTAGGAAACTTCATTGTTGAAGGGTAAAATTTTAAACAAAACTTTTCACTACCAGTAATATAAAAACCCAAAACTTCAAAAAAAAAAATCTGACGGGTGAAATGAAAACCAAATTCCAACACTGGTTACCCTTGAGTTCTTTCCGCAATTTTTTGTAAAAAATTTAATATAAAAGAGAATTTACACCTAAAGAAATTGAATCCTTATCGATGCTTAATAAATCTGAGTTTAAGATGGATCTATAATGAAGCCGCTAACATCTACTAAACATATTTAAAACCCGTAGTCTGAAAATTGCAATTTTTGCAATGCTGAGATTTCAGCGATTACAATGATGAATGATGAATCCTAACGTGATTTTAAAACTACCTGGATCTTAGAAATAGCGATGTGAGCGACGGAAACAGCAGCTCAGCTGAACACACCAAATATATACGAGATAAATAGCAGAAATGGTAAAGCCTTTAATCACTATATAGATTTGTTACATCGACCTAAGAGTAAACTTGTTTTCAACCGAAGAAAATGTCAAAATATTTGTTACGTGTATAACAAGTCTTTTACTGAATCAAGTTTGTCGTAACAAGAAAGTTGGAGTTTTGTCAAAAAAAAAAATTGGCCAAAAGATTATAATTTAACTTGTATAGTTAAAGTCTTATAACTAAATTGGACAAACTTAAGCACCGGACCATGTCAAACAGAGTCGGTAGCACACTTACAAACCAGTGAAAGAAAGCACGCATGTCGGCAAAAAAGATAAGAATCCAGAGCGAAGTTTGACATACGCGGAGTGGAAGCGACAGAAGAGGACAAAGAGAGTAGAAAGAAGGTGTTCAATAGTTATAGTTAGCTAAACATTAAATGGCTGTGGGTTGCGTTAATTATTAAAATTTATTGAGCTGAGTATAAATATTTAAAAATAAGTATTTTTAAATATGTCCATGTAGCTTGGAGAAATATTTTTTGCTTGCTTATAAGTTCATATAAGCTTGCACATCTGGACGACATAGTCGTTGTTGGTCGAGTAGGAACTTTACCTGCAAGATCAGGAAAAGGCTAATATCTTCTGAATCCTGATTATTATTAACTAAATTTAATTTTTTAATATAAATTTATTAAATATTTATAAAAAATAAGAAAGTTTAGATACAAATATTTTTGAACTTATTTAAAGAATTCAAAATAATATGTACTTGATTTTTACACTCGATCATATTTTATATATATATAGATTTCTAATTACTATATATATATTTCACGTGATAAGTGATTAAAAATCCACCCACTTATTATATTTATATTCCATTTAGTATATATATATATATATTTTTTACGTAGTAAGTAGTAAAAAATCCACCCACTCCATGAAATAAGTGTTCAAAAATCCACCCTTTTTGAAACTTTCCATGGCCCTACACTCCTCCATAGCTTATTTTATTCCACCCAGATCCGTCTTCTTGCATCGTTTGGGCGTATCAATGACTAGTTTTCATTGCCATATCCATTCCTCTCATCAAGAAATGGATCAGACAACGATAACAGCAATCAGGCCTCCTTAAGATAAACCTTTGAAGAGAGATCCTACTCTCCAACAAAAAACCTATCAATAAGGAAGTAGATAAAATTAATCAATTAATTAATTAAGAAAGTTGGTAGTACAATATTTGTTTTAAAATTCGAAGTTTAATGTGGTTATTAATGTTTGTTAAATTAATGTATCAAAAATTCGGAAGTAAATTAAATAGTTCTTTATTTTTCCTTTTTAAAGTCGTATAGACCAAAGTGTTCTAGTGAACATTAACTATTATTATCATCTTTAACTATATATTTATGACAATAATAAAATCAAATTATTTAGAATTGAATGTTGTTGTGTGCATATACACAATATGTTTGTGAATGCATGATATACTTTTTTTTTAACAAAACGGTTATGGAGTATTTGTATAAAAAAAAAAGAAGAAGATTACAATGATAAGCAGAGGAACTATTCCCAAAGGGAGACAATATCCATGTCCTCTTGTTCTCTTTTTACAAAAATAGGTCTGTCTCTAAGTATCCCAGGATAATGATAGCTGAAAATTCTTACAAAATGCCCAAGCAAAATGTGACAGAAACAAAACATAGCTAAAAAGTCTGATTGTTTATCCAGAACCCAGTAGTAAACAGAGTGTTGATGTTGGAATTCAAAAAAGCTCCTCGTCTATAGAGTAAATAACATAGAAAATTTGCCATAGTATGCATAAGAAAAAAAACAGCCCAAGTATTGCTAATTAAAAACCAGTGAGTTTGAAGATGAGCCATTTCAGCGCCGACTTGGAGCAGGAGGTCCAGGTACGCTGTCTTGAGAGAGTTCCTGAAGGTTGCTGATTCCCGAACCTTTACTGTCGTGGAGACCCTGGATGCAGTGGGCAATATCCTCCCTCAGCCTATCAATTTTCCCTTCGACATCTGTGATGTTCCGATGGTTGTCATCAGTTTTGGAGTCTACGTTTGCGATGCTGGTAGCCACAAAGTCCATCGTATCATACATATTAGAGAGCCTCCCATTTTATTTCAGAGTTTTCAGCCTTGAGAAGGCGAATTTGTTCTTCCAGGGATTCCATTAAGTTATGCAGATCAAGGGTTGAAACAAGGTTGGAGAGGGACCGAGAGAATGGGCCTTCCAGGGTGAAATGGTTGAACTGATCACTGAAACTGGTGAGCGTTGAGGTGAGGGTGCAAACACTGGGGGGGATCGAGCTCCTGCTTGGGGACGAGGGACTTGTTGCAGAGAAGGCATTGAGACGAGGGATGGAGTTAACACCTAGGGTGGATGTCAGGGCAGAGCCAAGGAACAATTCACCCATTACAGAATGGGGCCAAAATTTCGTAGAGGACTGGAGGAGAATGAAAATGGAATGCAATACAAGATTGAAGGTGGTTCGGGAGAGAAAGAGCCCACCTGCCAAATTTAAGTCGAGCATGTTAGACTGTTGTTGGGATCGAGGATTCCCAACTGTAAACCAAAGGGAAATTAATGCAGGGACAGGGAGGTTCGAGATGGTATTTCCATGTTTTGGGTGAACAAGCAAACCCATTCAAGGTATAAGACTATAGAATAACAAGCGCTTAAGGAGGTGAAGGGGTCTGCTCCGGATCTAAGAAGAGTTAGGAAAAACAACCATGAGTGAGTAATCAAGGAACCCAACTACGATCAAACTTATCTCCATTGCAAAAAATGTAGCCTTGGTCCAATAGAACTCCCTTGTTCTCCATTTGATCCATTGTGAGATTGTTTGTTCGAAGAATATGGAGGAATTTGACAGCGTTGAAGTCACTGAGGAGATTTTTGAAAATATGATGCAGCTTGAGAGTAGGAGATTTTTACTTCATGATGAGTTTTTATGATTCTCTTATGACAATGAGAGAGTCACTGAAAATGACCATATCTTTTATTCCTAGGGAACTTGCTATCTCCAATCCTTTAATTAAGGCGAACCATTCCGCACAATTGTTTGAGTTCTTCCCCATTCCCTAAGAGTAATCTTTCTGTTTGTTTCCCCCAAGGTTAAAAAGACCCCTCCCGCACCTGCTAGCCTAGATGAATGCATGATATACTTACCCATGTATTTATATGATAATAAAAGGAATAGGATTACTTGCAGTTGAATGTTGTGCATATGTACCATATATGTCAAACAATTTGGGTGAACAACTAACAAGCAATTGGTACCTTGTAGATATCCAAACCACCAACACACTTTTAGAAATTCAAAATTTAACAAGGAAAAGATAAGACATAAGAAAGTATAATAAGCTTTGAGTTTCACATATAAACAACTCTAATGCAATAATTTGAATTTCACATATACAACAACTCTAACATGATAATTTAAACACACAAAGGTAACAATATTTGCTTATGGCTCGATGCTCTCTATGCCATTAGGATTGCAATTCACCTCCATATATTTCTCTGATGCCACCTCATGAAATTGTGCTTCGTCCAGGATATCGAAGTCTAAATACTTAAAAAAGGGCATCCGGTCTAGAAACTCTCCTTTGACCACCACTTCTACCGGGAGTGGCACCTCTGGCATCATGTATTCTTTAGCGGCTTTGGTCTTGGTCCGACCCTTCTTCATTACTGAGGTAGTGACCATAGTTGCACACTGATCCATATCACAGTTGGCATTGTTGTCAAATGCCGACATATTTAGCGACAAGTCATCATTGTTGACACAACTCCGATGAGTTCCGACCTCAACATAACTTCGACACATTCTGCGACCTCATAGTTTCACGACGTCGACATTCAGCGTTGACCTGCAACTTGCGTAGCATCAACTTGCGAGTTGCGACTGTCGAACTTCGACAAACTGTCTCTCTATCTTCCAGTCGACTATAACGATTGAACTGTTGAACCATTATAACTTCTTTGTAACTGAATGTAATGGGAAGGCACCCAAGCATATCAGCACTCATTATATAAGCATGTAAACTATTGTAATATACATCTTATTAGTCATGTTCTTTTACATCCAGTAATAGAGAATTAGCTTGCATTCCTGCATATTTGTCTGTATGTTTATATCTTTCTGTGCATAGTGTATCCTTGCTTTGCTTCTTCTCATTTATTAAGATTTTTTCATAACAAATCCGACTCATTCAGTCGAACTATTGTTCCCCTTGTGCTTCCTAGCCCCGAGTGGATCATTGGTATCAGAGAAAACTCAGAGCTCATTCAGAACCTCGTCAGAGTGCATCAGCTTTGTTCGTGCTTAAGTTTTGCGTAGACACTTCCAACGAAGTTACCTGACTTATGCCGGTTAAAACATGCTCGTAGACTCAGCAATCCAAGCAGACACTACCTCTAGAGATGGATGAAGAAATAGGAGAAAGACATGCAATCGACGAGACACAGTAGCTCATAGAGCAAACAATGGCTTGACAATGAATTGAGATGTTCACCCAGTTCAATGAGATTCTCACGTGATTTGCTTTGAATTCAGGAGCATTTCCAGCGAGAACTAACTCCGACAAAATCATCCCCTTCAAAGTGCAAATGAATTTGGACATATCGAATCTAGAAGGAAAGATTGGCACGGAATCCATCGACAATTGGGTTCAACAATTGGAGTCCTATTACTCTGTGAATTAACTCTTAGAACCGACAAGATCACCATCGCATCCTTAAAGATGTCAACATCTGTGCATTGTTGGTGGGAGAATATTTCAACAAAGATGGAGAAAAATAGAGACCCCATCGAAACATGGGAGAAATTTGTCGAACACAGCCAAAAGGAATTTTACCCTCCCAAGTACCTCGAGCAACAGTATAAGAAGTGGCAGCAGGTAAGGTAATGAAAAGACCAGTCCGTACAAAGTTACACCGACGAGTTCTATCGACTCATGACTAGACTTGGTGTTCAAGAAGAGGAGAAATTTCTTGTTCTAAAGTACGTCAATGGATTATCCCAGTACATTCAGCAGGAGATGGAGTTTCTGACTGTCAATACTCTCGTGGATGTATTCCACTATGTTGTTGGCGTATATAACTGAGCTAGAGGTTTCTAGTGTAGACCTAGGTACTTCACAGTTCAAGGAACCAACAAAACCCCTATTCACTGGCCCTTTCTGCAACAGACTGCGCACAGCCTGAGGTATCACCCGAGATAAAGCTGAGGGGGTGGTTGTAGAATCAAGTTTTCGTAACCTAGTGATGTGAAGGTAAAAGGACTGACGAGTGGCCCAACACTATACGGGCTATCATGGACAGACAACTGCACGTAGTCTCTACTTCATGTTGGATACTTCAGTAAGTAGAGGCGTTTGCACAACCAGCACATCCACAGATTGCGTGGTATATGGCTGCTTCGTGCATCATAGCGATAAGCTATCAATAACTTACCTCGCAGCACTCTCAATGGTTCAGTGCATCGACTAGACCGCGCGTCTACTCAGAACTAGTCTGAGTTCAACCAAGACTTGACGACATTCACAGACTTGTAGCTACCGAATACTTAACATTCCTCCATGCATGTGTTTGTTTATCAGCCAATACATTCACAACCTGAAATACTTTGCATTCATTAACCATTCATTCATGTAACACTTAACATATTATTCCCATCTCTCTCCTATGGCGAATACATATAAAAGCATTAACATACAACTGATAAGTGGAATTCAAACATACATGTAAGTAAACAGATAATTGCAAACAACACATTCAATCACACTACATAGGATTTAACGTGGTTCACCCCTCGGATGGAGGCTACGCCCACAAGAACAGTAGTTAATATTGCTCTTTATGGGAAGGGTACAACCGTTCTTAGTCTGCGCACTCAGCTGTAGACTCTCTTCTCTCTCAAATAGGTCTCTGCGCACTCAGCTGCAAAGCCTTTACAATAGATTCAAGCTCAATTGATCTTACAATGTTCAATAACCCACAATGAGAGTTCAACAACCCTTTCCCATACAAAATCATGCATATTTATAGATTATGCCTGTAGGCATATCTTTACAATTCGTAAGCAAAAACCCTTAGGTCTACAAAACCGACGTGGCTAACTTCCAGCCTGATTGTTGTCATCGACAGCTTACTCCACGTGCTCCAAGCCGTCCAGCTAGATCACTCGTGGTTCACACGCTTCTCTGACAGTCGCAGTCCACAAAACGGTTATACTGCATCATGGCCTGTCCCTTTCCGCTGCTTCCATCTTCCTGTCACCATCAACGTCATGGCCTAGGTTCTCAACTGCTTGCTTCCACTCTCTCTAACAGGTCCTTTCCATTCGTCTCCATGTCCCAAAATAGGTCGCTTTCTCCGCTCTGACCTTTCCTTTCATTCTTCCTCCAGAATGGCTATTGCGCGCGAATCGCGCACCAGCATATTGCACAACCTTTCCTACTCCTTGCTGCTATGCGAACATGCGTAGTTCCTCAAAACTGCTTCCTCTTCCTGCCACACTGTGCAATGCGTAATTATCAAAACTTGCATATTTTTCCAACCCATTTGGGCCCTGCCAAACAGGCCCCTAACACTCACTTGTGGCTCGTCCTGAGCCACTTTCACTTGCAGATTCTGGTGCTGCATCTTCCGTCGTATCGAGCTTTGATGTAAAGCTTTGTAGAGTTCCTGCTAACTTTGCAACTATCTCCTTGGATTTTTGTTCCAAACTTTGAAGCGTCTCCAGAGTTTTCTACGAGACCTTCTCCCTAGCCACTTGTTCTTTCATGGTTCCTTCTGCTGCCTGAAGTTCTCCGAACTTTGCGTCGAATTGCTACATTAGTTCAAGGCCTTCTTATTCAATGGGTTATAGCCTGTCTGATGTAGCAGCCTCTTTCTCCCTTAGTGTTGCCAATTATTTCTGTAGGTCCTTGACCTCACTAAATTTCTGCACTTTCTCCCTTGCCGACGCATTCCTCAGCTCCGTGCTTGCAACATCTACCTGCTGTTGCTTCTGCTGTAATTCCGTTCTTACCTTCTGGAGCACAAGATCCTCATTCAACCCAGTGATTGTTGTAGTTATCTGTTCAAGTAAGCCTTAGCATTTCATCACTTCCGCCAAAATGCCATCCATGGTTGCTTTGACTTCCTCAGCTGGAGTTGGGCACTGATCAGGTGGAATGACAGGGTGCCTAGCTTCCATCTTT
This sequence comes from Larix kaempferi, assembly GCA_027924585.1. Classification (NCBI taxonomy): domain Eukaryota; kingdom Viridiplantae; phylum Streptophyta; class Pinopsida; order Pinales; family Pinaceae; genus Larix; species Larix kaempferi. The sequence continues at coordinate 1,135,927 of BSBM01000659.1, forward strand.
GTGATCTCCCCTTTATAAGAAGCCTCTAATTGCATTTTCTTAGAGGTGAGGGACTCTACTTTGGCCCCAATTTTCTTTATCATGTCCTCCACATCATCCTCTTCTTCGCATTCTTTTATTTTTGTGCACACCGCTGAAATGGTCTCCTTCAGCTTTCAGCCTTTTCCTTGGTTGTGCTCAACTCTTGCTTGTTGTTATCTAATTCCTGCCTTAACTAATTTATATCTTTAGTTAACTATGCACAATGATCATATGAGGCTAGGCCTCTCTCATGAATTTATTCCACAACTCTAATGTGTAATTCGTTTAGGTCCTCTAGGGGCAAGGCCACGATGTTTAGGTCGAGCCGCCTAGTCTTTACTGCCTCCTTAACCGCTTAATTTTGATAAATAAGGTAGCCCGGTTCAAGGTTCAAGACGTGCAGATACTTACTTTCAGCAACAGGTGGTCTTCTTTGTGTGCTTAGTCCCCCTGACTTCCCGTCAGAAACTGAACTTGGCTACCCCAACCCCATATGGGCTACCATTGTTTTGACCTCCTCCATAGCTTGTATTATGGTCAACTGCAGTTGTTCTTGTTTGGATTCTTTTTCGGCGTGAGTCTCTTCCCATACTTCCTGCACTTTGGTTGCGATGATATCACAATCGTCTGGATGTAGTACTGGCCCGAACTCAGGTTTTTCGACCTTCCTCTTTGTGTGTCGGCTTTGGGATTGTGAGGGGCCTTCAGTGGCCTTTCTTTTTCCCACTGATGTCGCTGTATGTTGACTCTACGCATCATCCTTTTCTTCCTCAATGGGCGTACCTGTAGGTAGCCCGCCTGCTTGTTGTTCCTTGTGCTTTCCTGTGTCTTCTTTATCTGTGTATGTGTTTTCCTCATCGGAGTCCTTTATATTGATCTTGTGTGACAGGGGTTCTACCTATTGTTCATAGTCTGATGCATCATCTTGTGATGCGGGGACTTTCCAGTCTGCATCCCAACGCTCCATCATCTTCTCAATGGTTTCTTCATCCAGTCGGTAAAACCCAAGATACCATAATACTTCCTGCTGATCAGCCCTTGGTTGAATATGTGACTGATGTCTCTTCACACTAAATCTCATGATGCATGTAAACTTGTCGGTCAACAGTTTCGAAATGCGCGGCATTGCCAGAATCACCTCGCGCAACTGGTGATAATAGACATAAAATAATTCGGTCGTATGCCGCTGTCTGGATGCCTTCGAGTTTTCCCATAGGTTGGAAAAATGTGTTCCACGACCTTGCCCTGCTAAGATCGAAACTCCTTGGTACCCCTCTGGCTCTTTCCAGCCTACAAAGGCTATCGATACTAGCAGCTAGCTGAAATGGAATGGTGTTCCATTATCCTATGTCTCTTGAACATCTCCTAGGAACTCGTTTAATAAGAACTGGCACCAATTGTAGGATTTTCCCTGCAAGACGTTAGAAGCTGCTTTGATTGTGACTGCAGGTACCTCAGGTGGCCTACACTCGTGTAGTATCTTCCCTGCGAGCAACTGGGTAATAAACTTTGTGGCACGGTCATTGATATCTACAGTTGGGAACCCACGTCCCTTATGCACGACACTGAATTCTTTTGCTACTTTGGTGCTCAAGTTTCTATCTTGTGCCCTCTTTATAATCAGGTCGGCCGGGTCCTGGCCTCTTTTATTCAGGCCTGTAATATGATGTATCATATCAATGTTGATATCAATGCGGGTATCTAGCCATAAGAAGCCTTCATGCACACAAGTGAGTAATGTGCGCACTACTACGGAAACTCGGGACTCTTAGTGAAGTGTGGCATTTGCAGTAAATTCAATAAGCATGTCAGTCGGATGGCCCTTAGCCAATCTTGGACTTCCAGTCTGTCAGCGTCGGTCTATGCGTCCTTTACCCAGTTGATATATGCATCCGATCTAAATTGCGGGTAAGTCTTCGGTGTTACTAGCATATTTTCAAGTAAGTCCAGGTCGTCCAGCTTGCAACCTGGTACACCACCCATTAAATTCTCCTCAATCTTCACCCTGGTAGAAATAGCGGGCATCGACATTTCATACTTGAAATTCTTCTCTATGTGGACTGGTGGGGCATCGAGCTTCCATGGAGGGATGTAGTCGGGCATTGTATAAAAAGGTAGGTTCTGAGCCGAGGTCGACTGCTGTAATGGTACTTTGGACCCCCCTGCTCTGAAGCTAGCTCTTTTCCCTTGCTGCTTCCTACAACCTGTCATGCTGAGCTTCTAGATGCACCTGCCTTCGTCACCGTCATTGCTGCTGGAATCCCTGCTTACTCAAATAACCAGGAGATATCTGCCAACTGAACTGGTTCACTCATACAATGCTCTAGTCACTCGACTCTTTGAAAGTTCAAACAACTAATGGCAACAACTTCATAACGTGAATAAGTGGCCGGGATAGGTGTATTTATAACCTCTGTTGTTTTGCAACATGGCGTTCGGCGGTTGCCGAGGCACTTGATGCCATATTAATGTCCAATTCTTTCCTAAGGTCTTGGCCGTACCACTCGATCCTCATCATTACGCTAGATCTGCTTCCTTAAATGCTAAAAGGATTATTGGTAAGCCATCTTGTCAACTCCATCGAATCAGCGTTAATGGCTCATCCTGCCAGTTGGACGTTGATGCTAAATTGGTCACTTCGGTCTTTAATGTGTTCCAAAATGTCACATCCGTCCTTAATTTTTAAACTTTCCAAGTGCCGTCGATTTGGTTAACGGCCCACTAACTGGCCATCAGATGTCATGGTAACAGTTTCCGTGATGGTGCGTTGGTGGTCTAACAGGATGTTTAGTTCGGGATGCACACTTGGTGTGGTCTTCTATGCGACTGTCGTGCCGTCTTCTCGGTGCGATCAGTCTCTGGACTTGCTCTCTTTTTCTCTTTTTTTTTTTTTTGCGCGCAACTTCAACAATGTTGCATTGTACGCTTCCCCGAGTCATACAGAACTCTACGCAGCCAGAATATCGCGGTAAAGATTTAGTCTACTACCATTTATCAAACTTAGTAAGGTCTCTCCAGCTAATGTAGCTAACTGGACTGCGCCACCATTAGTAACATGCATTACAGTATATGGGCCAAGCCAATGCATCTTAACCTTTCCAGGAAATTTCATGAATTTACTATCATACAGGAGGACTAGATCGCCTACCTGAAAGCTCTTGTTCTTGATGTGGTGATCATGCCATGCTTTTTCGCGCTCTTTCTGTACTTGTTGGTGGAAGCCTGCGATGAAGCGATCCTCCTCCAACCCAACCAAGTGTAGGAGCCTTTTGTCTAGCGCTGCACGATCTGCCATGCCTGTAAATGCTGCTATTCTCAAGCCGAGAGAAATGTACTCCATCAGCATTATTTCCTCTTTCCCGTAAGCCAGTCTAAAAGGGGTATGGCATGTCAATTTCTTGCATGTAGTCCTATATGCCCATAATACGGATGGAATGCGCAAGTCCCAGTCACCCCGATTGACATTGCATATCTTGGTTAGTGCATTCTCCAATACTTTGTTAAATGCTTCAACGGTTCCATTCGCCTGTGGGTGATACAGCATGCTGCGCTGATGATGAACGTGGAACTCTTCGATCAGAGCCTCAATGGTCTTATTCAGAAAATGAGTGCCTTGATCACTCATTAATATCTTTGGGCATCCGAACCTTGTAAGGATATTTTCATATATAAACTATGCAGTTGTAGTTGTGCTACAGTCTTTCATTGGCTTTGCTTCTGCCCATCTGGTGATGTAATCGGTAGTAATAATGATATACCTCACACTAGTTCTTTTCCTTGGTGGGTTAATAGGACCCACAAAATCAATGGCCCACTCCTCAAAGGCCTGCAATGTCAGCTGTGGATTTAAGGGCATTTCGTCCCTGTGCGATGGCTTCCCTGTCCTTTGACAGACATTGCAACTCTGGAAATGTTCCTACAAATCTTTATGGATTGTAGGCCACCATAGCCCTACACGCAATATCTTCTGCGCAGTAGCTCTACCTGCGTAATGGCCTCCTGCGACTCCCGAGTGTGCATCAACCAATATAATTGGTTTCTCATGCTCTAATAGACATCTGCGCAGTACCTCATCCAGTCCCAATTTATATAGCTGACCTACGATTATAGTGAAGTCTGCTGCATGCACTACCATCTGCTTCTTCTGCTGCGTAGTGAACTCTGTGGCTGCAAACCCAGTAGTCAAAAAATCAATGATGTCTTGATAATAATCGTCAACAACATGTATGGCGAACAACTGCGCATCAGGCAGATTGTCCTCCAGATTTGTGGGCTCTTCTCCTAACTCAATTCTTGACAGATGATTAGGTACCAAATTCAACCTTCCTGGTTTAACCAAAATTTCAAAGCTGTACTCCTGAAATAGTAGTAACCATCTGCATATGCACCACCCTAACACTGGCTTATTGACCAGGTATTTGAAAGCAGAATGGTCAGTGAACATGGAGAAGTGCGCACCATGCAAGTAGTGCCTGAACTTCTGCAGTGCATATACCATCGCGAGTCCTTCTCTTTCTGTAGTGGTATAGTTATTCTCAGCGGATGATAACTCTCTGCTGGAAAAGGAAATAGGATGATCGATACCTCCCTCTCCTGGCTAAGCAAGAACAATGCCCAATGCGATACATGAAGCATCAACATGGACATGAAATGGCTTGTCCCAGTACGAAAAAACTAGGATTGGCGCAGTGACCATCTTTTACTTTAATGTGTCAAGTCCTTTCTCACAGTCCTCATTTCAAATGAATGGTGCATCTTTCTTTAGCAGTGTCTCCATTGCTGCGGTTATCTGCGCATACCCTTTTATGAATTTCCTGTAATATCCGGTATGTCCCATTGTAGTGCGCAACTGCTTAACTAAGATTGGTGTCGGTAAATTCACAATGACTGCAATCTTGGCAGGATCAACCATCAAGCCTTGTTTACACACAATGTGTCCCAACAAGATTCCATAGGGAACACAAAAAATACACTTCTTCAAATTCAAAGAAATCTGATGCTGCCTACATTTTTCCAGCATCATCCTGAGGTTCGCGGCATGGTTCTTTAGTAACCCAAAAATGGTCCAATCATCAAAATAAACCTCTAAGAACTTATGTATACAATCCTTAAATGTTGCGACGACCACTCTAGAAAATATGGTGGGTGCATTCTTCATGCCAAAGGGCATCACTGTATACTGGAATGACCCCCATTCTATAGCAAAAGTCATCTTGTGCCTATCTGCGCAATCAATCCTGATCTGATGGTATCCAGAGAATCCATTAAAAAAAGAATACACCTCATTCCCTCCAACATTGTCTAGCACTTCATCTATAAAAGGTGTAGGAAATGGGTCATGCATGGAAGCATCATTCAGCTTACTCAAATCTACACAGATCTTGATTTCACCCTTTGTCTTCTTATCATGGATAACCATCGGGCTTATCCACTCAAATTCTTCAACCGGCTCAATGATCTCTACATCGAGCATCTTATCGAGTTCTGCCGTAACTCTTTGTAGCGTGGGTTCAATCTATATGGTCTTTATTTCACAGGCTTCGCACCAGGCTTAAGAGGGATTTTCATCACTCCTAAGTCTCCTAGTATACCTTTCATCTCTGTGAACTTGGTCGGTAATAGTTCTCAATATTCCTGTAATATACCCACGACCTCCTCCACTATGTCTTCATCCCAATAATCTCCAATAGCTGCGAACTTTGGCTCTTCGTTGGTGCCAATGTTCACTTTCCTTGTTTTCATGGGTCCACTCATATCTGGAATTTCCAGTGGAGGTCCTTCTACCTCGTGCAATCCCTCTAACTCAGGTATCCGTATATTGCGCAGGTCCTCCTCATCGCTATCTGTTTTATCCTTAGGTTCTCCATCGATGTGATAACAATCCAGAGCATGTTCTAGCTGCTACTCCCATTCAGGTTGAAGGCGCAGGTATGCTTTCTACGCCAAAGAACTCTTCTAGTGTCATGTTTCCTTGTGTACAGTCTGGATTGAATATTTTTTCTTTAATAGCCTGTAGCGTGTCATTAATACTTGGATGCTCATCTTCAAAACTGAAATCCCGCTGGAAGCTCGCAGTTAGGCCAGACCAGTCCACTGTTCCTCTGCGCAACTCCAGGTCTAGGTACCACTTCTTCGGGATCGGTTCTTCTAGCGTGTGCACAAATAGATGCACCCATTCTATTTGTGGCCTCTCCTTCCATGCTTCAGAACAGACTTGAATATGCTATCTTGGATCTGTCTATCCATTATATTTCTCAAAGGATAGGGTAACCTTAGCAACAAACTTGATTTGCATCTTAATTCTGCACTGATCCCATGTTGTCAGCGTCTGCTTATGCGCGGCCCACCATCTGGCAGGTGTATTGCGCAATGCCACATCTAATGCTTGTAAGTGATGTTCTTCTGCAATTGCTGCAGTATATTCATCGATACAAGAATAAACATTAGAGAAACCATCATAGCCAGGGATTGGGCTTACCTCCTTTCCAATCCAGCGCAATGACTTCGTGATCCGTGCGCATTTCTTGGAAGATACTTCATGTAACCTACTTTGCCAGTTTCCTAGTCCTGAATCAGAGTCTGAGATGCAAGAGATATCACAGTGCCAACTTAGTGTGCCATCTGCAGTTGGATTAATGTAATCAGTAGTATTGGTTGTCATCTTGTAAATACAGTCCAAGTATTGGGCTCTAGATTCCTCTTGAATTGGTTCAACATATCGTTTGCCCTGTGAGGGGTCCAACAGTGCGATGACCCTGATATCGTTGCCTTCAAATATCATTTTCATGGTTTTCAAATCAATAATGGCAGAGTTTTTCATTTCCCAATCGATACCCAACAATGCTGGATAAGGATGGCTGTCGTTCACGATTTCAATCACTTCAAAGTCTGCATAGTTGTGCACTCCGTAAATGTCAACAATAGTGTTGGGTAACCTTCCCAAAGGTATAACTATCCCTTGATTAGCCATTCTCAACTGTAGAGGTGACCATTGTAGCTTGGCTTTACCCATCTTATGACATGTATTCTTGTTCAAGACATTTACTTTGGGTCCCAAGTCAAGGATGATCTCATCCATCTCATAGTCCCCGATCTGTGCAGTGAGTCTCTTTTCCCTTCCTATTCTTTTAGGACTCCTAATATTATGGACTGCGCTGTTGGCAGCCCCCCTCTCAATGTTTGGCTCATACTGCCTCAGTAGCTTTTCAAATTCCATGTAAGCATCTGTGCTCTTCAGTAATTTCATGCAGCTACGTAAGAATTGCGCAACCGAGGTCTCTGTATCTGTTGCGGTGCTTGTCTGATCATATGCCATTGGAATATCCTCTCTTTGCGGTGCTTCACTGTGCAACTGTGTCTCGAGGAGCCGGGTGGCGGTGATCTAAAGATGTCCCATTCTTCCTCGAATGCTCCCTTATTTTTCTGTAAGTCCAGACCCGGTGCTTTCCCAGAATCTTATCTAATCCATACCGGCTCTCGAGGATTCTGCCTAGGATCGTGCATTCCGAAGGTCGAAGCTTCTGCGCCTCCATCTCTTCTTGTATCTACACCACTGCACATTACCACGTTTACACTTGGATCCGCAATTCTTCTCTCTGATGCAATCAACTGAATGTTAGGGTTCGGTGGTTCTGTCCTTCTCCGTTTCTAATTTCTACCTCAAGCACAGGACAGTCTTCAATGACATGCTCAAATGATTGACAGTAACTACATGTTGTGCATGGGTTGTTACAATCTCTAAAAACGTGACCTGGCTGGCCACAGTTATAACAGATTACCTTGCCGTGGCCTCTGCCTTGCACTGGGCCGACATTTCTTCGTCTCCCGCGGTATCCACCACCACGGCCTCTATATCCTCCCTAATCATAATGGGTGTTTTCTTGTTTCGGTTGATTTTCTTCTTGGACGTGGTACATTCCAGCACCTCACATCATTTCCATATCTCACTTTCTTTCATTCATGAGCTCATATGCGCGGCAGTTGGATTATTCATGTCCAACTGATTTACAGAAATTACAATACAAGCTCTTTGGTGTCTTTACATATTTTTGTATGAGATAACAATCCTCAGGCCTGTGTGCTCTACTTCTACAGATTTCACGCCATGGCATCTGATTGTGATTCATATTTATCAGATTTGGTGCACCACTGTCAAGATAATCTTGAAATAGGGGGCAATGTTCTCTGGTATGGCCCTCTCCTTTGCATCTTGTGCACCAGACTTCACGTCTGTGTTCATATCTTTGTTCTTTTCCATTCTTCATACCTTGCAATTCTAACGTCAAGGTAGTCAACTGGTTCTGGATCTGTGACATCCCAGAACTACTCTCACCAATCGGTGAAGCATCCAACTTCATTGCGATCTCTAAGGCCTTTTCCTGCGACGCAACCTTCTGCTGCATCAATGGTTGTCTGATGTGGGGCAACAGTGCGGCAATGAACCATTCCTGGTGTTGTTGCGAAGTGATCACAAAGCTCACTTGATCCAACAACATTTTAAACTTTTGATCAAATTCCCAGGCCGATTTGGTAGGCTTCTGCTTGATTTCCTTTAATTCTGTTATGCACTGCGATTCTAATTTCGACTTCTTAAACTTTGTGACGAGTGCAACCTTAATTTCTGTTAGGGTTCTCAGCTATGCCTGAGAATATTTCATAAACCAATTCAAGGCGTAGTCTCTGAAAGTGGTGATAAGTTGTGCTCGCTTTACAACATCTTCCTGGATCTGCTTTAAACTCCATACGGTTTCACATAGAAACCAGTGTTGATCAGGGTCTTCTAGACCTGTTCCTTTGAATATCGGCAATTTTATATTGTTATCTATCATTCTCATTCCTAGTTGTGCAGCGCTCTGAGTAGTGCTGACTATCTGTGCGAAGAAAATAAAGGGAATATTCAAACTAGTGGTATTCTGTGGGAGATTATGAGATTGGGTATTCTGAACTGGGATAGTCTATGTCAAACTGGCCTGAGAACCTGCTCTTGTGGGGTGCGCGGTATCAACGTTCTGCGGGGTGGGCTGCGCTACACTCGCATCGAGTGGGTTCTGATCTAGGGGTGGTGTGATTTCTACAATCGGCGGATTTTGAGGCATAATAGGGTGGATAGTGGCTGATGGCAGCACGGTATAATTGTTAAGGTCAAATGGGAGTTCAATACTCACACGGAGTCCAGGTCCTCTGGGATTCTTTTCTTTATTAAACTTATATCTCTTTCCACTTCTCAGATTATGTGTTTCTTCATCAAAATCACTAAAAATGCTATTGACCATGACATATGCAAAAATATTACTGCATTCTTAAAATGCCTTTCTCAGCTAAAAGCATTTTAATGTATAGACTTAGATTGTTCAAGAACTTACCTCTGAATCCTTCGAAAAAGTATGCTTCAGCTTGACTATAGGACTTCAGCATGTCTACAACAAACTCGGTGACAAATCCTTCAAGTATGCTATCAACCCAAAAGTCGACTGCTCGCATCAGTGGGTTGTCTATTGCTTTGAGTTGCATCATGAGCTCTGGAGTCCACTCTATAGGTACTCCTCCTTGAAAATAGGTTTTCTTTTTTGTGAGTCGCGAAATCCACTCATGCCAGTTGTTTCCAAATGAGGCCCAAAATATCTCGTGAATCCCTCTCCATAAATATATGTTCAACCATTATACGTCAGAGAGACGTGGATGTCTGTTCTCTTTCTTTGCAAAATTTCTTTCGATCTTGTCACACCAATCCCAGATCTCTTTCTTTTTAGGATGCCAATTATGTGAACCCAATGGGAACTGGTATTCTTCGTCAAACATTAATTTTCCAAATATGCTATCGCATCAATGGTCTTAGTAAAGCAACGGAACCATTTGTTGGTGTATATAACTGAGCTAGAGGTTTCCAGTGTAGACCCAGGTACTTCATGGTTCAAGCAACCAACGAAACCCCTATTCACCGGCCCTTTTGGCAACAGACTGCGCGCAGCCTGAGGTCTCACCCGAGGCGAAGCTGAAGGGGTGGTTGCAGAATCAAGTTTCCATAACCTTGTGATGCGAAGGTAAAAGGACTGACGAGAGACCGAACACTATACGGGTTGTCGCAGACAGACAACTGCACGTAGTCTCTACTTCACGTCGGATACTTTGGCAAGCAAAGGTGCTTGTGTAACTAGCGCAACCACAGATTGCATGGTATATGGATACTTCATGCATCACGGCGATAAGCTATCAACAACTTACCTTGCACCACTCTCAATGGTTCAGCGCATCGACTAGACCGCGCATCGAATAGACCGCGCGTCTACTCAATACTAGTGTGACTTCAACCAAGACTTGACGTCATTCACAGACTTGTAGCTACTAAATACTTAACATTCCTCCATGCATGTGTTCGTTTATCATCCAATACATTCACAACCTGAAATACTTTGCATCCATCAACCATTCATTCATGTAACACTTAACATATTATTCCCATCTTTTTCCTATGGCGAATACATATAAAAGCATTAACATAAAATTGATAACTGGAATTCAAGCATACATGTAAGCAAATAGATAATTGCAAACAACACATTCAATCACACTACATAGGATTTAACATGGTTCACCCCCCGGATGGAGGCTACGTCCACAAGAACGGTTGTTAATATTTCTCTTTATGGGAAAGGTACAACCGTTCTTAGTCTGTGCACTCAGCTGCAGACTCTCTTCTCTCTCAAATAGGTCTCTGCACACTCAACTATAGATCCTTTACAATAGATTCAAGCTCAATTGATTTTACAATGTTCAATAACCCACAATGAGAGTTCAACAACCCTTTCCCATACAAAATCATGCCTATTTATAGATTATGCCCGTAGGCATATCTTTACAATTCGTAAGCAAAAATCCTTAGGTCTACAAAACCGGCATGGCTAACTGCGAGCCTGACTGTCGCCATTGATAGCTTACTCCACGTACTCCAAGCCATCCAACTAGACCACTCATGGTTCACATGCTTCTTTGACAGCTGCAGTCCACAAAATGGTTATACTGTGTCATGGCCTATCCCTTTCCATTGCTTCTATCTTTTTGCCACCATCGACGTCGTGGCCTAGATTCTCAACTGCTTACCGCCACTCTCTCTGACAGGTCCTTTCCATTCATCTCCATGTCCCAAAACAGGTCGCTTTCTCCGCTCTGACCTTTCCTTTCATTCTTCCTCCAGAATGGTTGTTGCGCGCGAACCGCACACAACCTTATTGTGCAACCTTTCCTACTCCTTCCTGCTGCGCGAAAATGCCCAGTTCCTCAAAACTGCTTCCTCTTCCTGCCATAGCACGCAATGCACAATTATCAAAACTTGTATATTTTTCCAACCCATTTGGGCCCCACCCAACATATGCCAGCAAACTTGAAACCAAGCAGAAGGGAAAAGCACGCTTCGCGACAATTCCAACATCAGGATGACCACCCGACAAGAACGAACCAACCGACTTCGACAAGTCAAAATATTCTCAACCGACTCCTCCAAATCCTGATCACGGCAAAAATCCTTTTCACAAAATGGAACGTAGAAAGAAACCTACTGGAAAATGGTACGACTACCATCACTCATCTTGGCATGATACATCTAAATGAAAATCTCGGAAGACATTTCTAGAAAAAGTGTCAACATCTGATGCGTTCGATAAGACTGTGGTAGAATTTGACCTAGAACCAATGACTCTTTTGACATTGACAACTCCACCAAACTTGACTATCGTTGACGAGGAGGAACGAGAGCGCCTATTCCATACACAGATATGGGTTCAAAACAGTCCATTGCATTTGATTGTGGATAGCGGGAGCCATAAGAACTTTGTTTTTGAAGAACTTGTGAATAAACTAGGTCTTGTGACCACTCCGCATCCTCATCCTTACAACATCGGTTGGATGAAGGATGGAAAAGAGCTAAGGATCACCCGACAATGCAAGCTTTCCTACTCCATAAATCCTTTTGAAGATGAAGTACTTTGCGACATGGCACCTCTCTCCATAGTCGATGCCATATTTTGGAAGCCTTACCTATGGGATCACCATGGAAGTTACCAGTCACGACCGCAGAAGGTGATTGTCATAATTTGGAATCAACGATACAACATACCATAACGACGACCTACATCAATGGTTTCCATGATATTTGATAAACATACAAAGAATCTCATCAATCATGCTCAGAAGTTTGCATTGATTATGATAAAGCCGCAACATTCTATGAAGACTGCAGTAGCCAGTCGAGTCACCAACCAATGCAACTCCTGACAGAAGAAGCAGATCTACAATATTCTTGATGAGTACCAAAACCTATTCCAAGTTCCAAACAGAGTACCTCTACATTTCCAGGTAAAAAACTCTATTGAACGTGCTCCTAGTTCTTCTTTTCTTAACACTTTTGTCTGCAAAAGATCCATTCTGAAAAATGAAGAGATTCACAGACAAATCCAAGATTTGATCAACAAAGGTCATATCTGACCCAGCCCCTCCCCTTGTGGAAGTTCATTTTCCCTTGTTCCAAAGAAAGATAGGACTTGGTGCATGTGCATCGAATACAGGGCACTCAACAAAATATCGGTGAAGAATCAGTACCCTCTGATGCAGATAGACAAGCTCATTGACTGTCTGAAAGGTGCTAAGTTCTTTACTAAGCTCGACCCCAAGTCGGGATATCATCAGATTCGAATCGAGCCCTCAAATGTATGGAAAACTGCTTTCAAGACCAAGGAAGGATTGTTTGAATGGTTATTCATTCCTTTTGGCTTAACCAATGCACCTGCGACCTTCATGCAATACATGGATAACATTGTTCGACCTTTCATCGGAAAATGGGTCAATGTCTATCTTGACAACATATTGATTTTCATTCGATCATGGGAAGAACATTTCAGACAACTTCAACAAGTCCTTGACACTCTCCACCAACATCGACTCTACATGAACATGGACAAATGTTCCTTTGCGATGAACAACATCAAATATTTGGGGTTTGTAATCGACTCTGCAGGCATTCATGTCGACCCAGAAAAAGTACAAATTCTCAAAGATTGGCCCATTCCTCATAACATTCAAGAACTAAGAGTTTTTCTTTGTTTGGCGAACTTTTATCGATGATTCATACTCTACTTCAGTCACATAGCCTGGAATTTGAATCAGTTGATGAAATGAAGTGGGAAAACTGTCTTCAAATGGACACCGACACAACAAGCAGCTTTTGAACAACACAAGCACAAGCTCTGCACTGCACTAGTACTTGTGTTACCTGATTTGCATCAGCCCTTTGATATTGAGACAGATGCATTGGACTATGCCTTGGGCATAGTGATCACCCAGTCTGGTCACCAAGTCGCTTTTCACTCCGAAAATTTTAACGACACTATTAGAAGATATTCGAGATACGAAAAAGAACTGCACGTCATTGTGCAATCTCTCAAGCAATAAAGGCATTACATCCTTGGAAAGGAAAAGTTCATTCCCAATGACCATAAGCCTCTACAGTTTGCCCCGACCCAGTCGAAACTACAAACAACTCGACAAATCAAGTGGATTAATTACCTACAACTATTCCAATTGGTAATTAAGTATCGGAAAGGTAAAGTTAACGCCGTTGCTAATTGTCTAAGCATACCGCCCATTACTCTTTGTTTTACAGTGATGAGTATGCAGGGATATGACACAACTACTTGGCCTCAGTTGTATCAGAAATACATCGTATTTTCACCAGTCTATCGATAGCTTCAGACTAACAAGTCGTCGACCGTCGACTATTTCCTGAAAGATACCTTGCTATATAATCTTGGATAGCTTTGTGTATCGACAGGTGAGCATCAACAGCAACTCATTTGGGACACTCACTACAGCAAGACTATAGGACACTTTGGAGTAGAAAATACACTTGCTATTCTCTAGAAGTATTTCTTTTGGACTCCACTTAAAGCCAATGTCAACAAGTACATTCAATCACACGTGCTTTGTGCAATTGCTAAACCGCCTAATCGACGACAGGGATTGTACACACCTTTTCCAGTTCCTAGTCGACCATGGGAATCTATTTCTATGGACTACTTGACAGGATATCCTACTACGAAATATCAACATGACACGATCTTAGTAGTAGTCGACAGATTTTCCAAGATGGCCACTCTCATTCCATGCAAGAATATGACTACATCGCAGCAGACCGCGCAGCTCTTCTTCGAACATGTCTGGAAACACTATGGTTTACCAACAACCATTATCTCCGGTAGAGATGCCAGATTCGTCAACATATTTTGCAAGATGCTTTGGAAACAACTAGACACACGACTCTCATTATCAACATCTTTCCATTCTCATACTGACAGACAGACGGAAGTTGTGAATCGCTTGGTAGTACAATTGCTTCGCATGTACAACCACAAGCATCGACAAACATGGGATGATAGTCTTCCCTACATACAACATAGTTACAATCATGCTCAGCACAGCTCTATGCGAAAGAGTCCATTTGAGATATGTTATGGATTTCAACCCTCAACACCTATCGACTTGATTATCTCTTTGACATAGTCGAACAACACCAACCATAACTAACGAGAAGTTGAAAAAGCATTGAAGTTTCGAGAATAGATTTGCGACATCGGGGGACAAGCACAGGACATGTTGCATCGAGCAAACATGAAGTCTAGGGCCCAACATGATAAGCATCGTATTCCTCATTCATTCCAAATTGGGGATAAGGTCTGGTTACATCTTAGGAAGGAGCGCTTCACTGGTCCATTCAAGAAGTTGAAACCTTTGCGATATGGTCCATACAGTATTCTTCAACAAATTGGAGAAAACACTTTCCAGCTCGACATTTCTGCATGCCTTGGTCTACATCCAGTATTCAATGTGGATCTACTTCGACCATACCATGCAACACTATTGGAACAGAACGACTTACAGACAACAGAACCTAATGACATCTATCCATATTTTCAGGAGCCTCTTCCTTGCAACACCATTATGGGACGACGAGTACAACATACAAGGACGAACACAATTACATTTTTCAGGTTACTAAAGTAAGACAGGTCCCAACACAAGGAAAGTGGTACTCTTCCACTAAACTAATCGACAAGTTTCCTCACCTTAACGAGCAAACAATGGAGACCATTATTTCTTAAGGAAGGATGATCCATATTGCAGTTCACATTGTTGTCGAATGCCAACATATACTGTGACAAGTCATCTTCATCGACACAACTCCGACGAGTTCTGACTTCTACATAACTTTGACAACTCCGTGACTTCTAAATGCTCCACGACCTTGAAACGTTCCTCGACCTCACAATTTGATGACGTCGACATGCAGCGTTGACCTGTGACTTGCGCAACATCAACTTGCGACTTGCGACTGTCAAACTTTGACAGACTGTCTCTGTTAATTTTTGAGCATTAATTCAATATACTCTAGTATCTTTACTAAGAGAATAACTTGTACAACATATCAAGTATAACAATGCATATTAATCACACCAAGCAATCACATGAGACAATAGACACACAGAGTTTCACCAGGGAAAACCATAAAGGTGAAAAGCCCCACAACTTCCTCAGAGATAGAAAGAGAAATGATACAACCAAAGTACAAGAGATAGTCTTCTCCTAACAGATGATCCTCCTCCTCACAAGTGCGCCACTTTCTGAGAGAGATAGAAGTGAGTAATAAGTGATCAAATAGAGATCTCCCGATCTCTATTTATACTTGTCCTGTCCTCCCCAATAAACCAGTGGGGCCGACTTGTCTAACTTAGCCTAATAACCTTTGGTTAACTTAATCAGGGCCGACCCCACACATGGTGGTCTAATAACCCATCGGCAAGTTATGACACTTGTTAATACAAATGATGACACTTCGGTATAGAGGAATAATACATCTCTATAGGAGTACAATATACATAGGTGAAATACATTCTGAATTTACATATACATCAACACTCCCTCTTAACTAGGAAGGTATTTCTTGACACAGATATGCTAGCACAAGTATTCTTCTCTAGATCATCATCAACGAATCATCATCCTTGAATCATCATCATCGTCACTGCTGCTGCTATCACAATCAATCTCCAATCTACTCATCATAGGAAGTTCTACGGAGCCAGCCATTTTTCATACTGGATGTAGGCCCACCACCTGCAGGTCTTCATCATCGCTGGTCATACTGTGGAATCTCCAGGACTTATTATGTGCATCACAATGCCTTGAAAGAGTATCCCAGGACCATTTATGTGCCGAAGCACAACTGGCAAGATCTCCCAGGTCCACTTACATGTGACTATCACAAAACCTTAAAAGAGTGTCTTTCCAAGCAAGATCTCTAAAGAGCATCTGAGGCCTTTTTCATCCTGTCCAGATATCCAGGACTTATTACATGTGACCCCTACCACAATGCCTCGAAAGATCATCCTAGGAATAATTATGGGCACATAGCTCAACCTATCGGATCTCCCAGGTCTACTTACATGTGGTCATGGCAATGCCCCGAAAGAGAATCCCAGGACTTATTACAGGCACACAGCCCAACCTATTGGATCTCCCAGGTCTACTTACATGCCATAGGACAATGCTTCGAAAGAGCATCCTAGGTTGTTACGAGCACAGAGCTCTACCTGTCAGATCTCCCAGGTCTACTTATATGTCCTCCCAGAGCAATGCCTCAAAAGAGCATCCCAGGCTGTTACGAGCACATAGCTCTACCTGTCGGATCTCCTAGGTCTACTTATATGCTCATCTACACAACCTGTCCACAGCCACAGAGCATCAACCTGATACTCACCATACATCATCCTGATCATCATCACTACATCATTCTGATGCATGTTATTTGGAGCAGCATCCTGAAGCTCATCATCCATGATCATCCTGATCATATAATGCATCCACCTGATGCATACCAAGTATCTACCTGATACATATCATCATACATGATCCACCTGATCATATAATGTATCCACCTGATACATACATAGATACATGATCCACCTAATCACACAATGTATCCACCTGATATATATCAACATACATGATCTACCTGATCATACAACATATCCACATGATCTACCTGATCATACAAAGTATCCACCTGATACATATACAGATACATGGTCCAAGCATCCAACATGATGCATATACATATACATGATCCAACTGATCATGACAAGCATCCAACATTATGCATATACAAATATATCAAGCATCCAACATGATGCATATATAGAGCAGTAACCGGAGCATCGTCATGATGCTCATCATCCAGTGCTTACATTTGCAGCCATGGAAGGATCCTCCTCTCACCATGATGGGAATGGCTCCTGCAAATGTGTCCATCACTTCTTCCTAGAAGTGTCATCAATCTGAAGAACACCAAGCCTCTCTCTGAAGTACTCGAACTTCACTCTAGCTAGTGGCTTCGTTAACACATCTGCAACCTGCTCATCCATTGCAACATACAGGAGCTTCACTGCTTCAACCTATGCTTCATCCTGTCGTGGAACACCAGGTTCTCAAACAGCCTCACACAACTCTGGTTGTCACAAAAGATACCAGTAGCATCCATTGGGAGATCAAATAACTCAGACAGTAGCTTCCTCAGCCATACTGCCTCAAAACTAGCCAAATAAGCTGCAATGTACTCTGCCTCGGCTGTACTCAGTGCTATGCAGGACTGCTTCCTGCTAAACCAAGAGATCACACCTGATCCCATACTGAAGCAGCACCCAGATGTGCTCTTCCTATCTGCAGCACTGCCTGCCCAATCTGAATCAACATAACATTGCAGGTTAAACTTTTGATTCGCATCATACTTGAGCCCATAATTGATTGTACCCTTCAGGTACCTCAGAATATGCTTTACAGCAACCAGGTGAACACCTCTGGGATCCATCAGGAACTGGCTCAATGTGTTTGCCACAAAGCAAATATCTGGTCTAGTGTTCGTCAGGTACATCAAGGACCCAATCATCTGATGATACACAGTGACATCAACCGGATCAGATGAAGCATCACACAGAAGCTTCAGGTTCGATGCCATAGGTGTGGGCATCACCTTGCATTCCATCATCCCAACCTCTTCAGGATCTCTACTGCATACTTTCCTTGTCCAAGGAAGATTCCATCTGCACTCTGCCACACCTCCATGCCTAGAAAGTAGTGCATCATCACAAGTCCTTCATCTCAAACTCGGAAGCAAGCTTGATCTTGTCGATCCACTTGGAAGTCACAACATAATTCCCTTCTTGTCTCGGGACCACATCCCAGACATCATTCTTCATGATCGACCGGTACTCCTCAATCATGGCATTCTTCCATTACTGCATCCTGGATCCTGGGAACTTCAGATTCTTCAATATCTTCAATAGATAGTTTTTATTTGATCTTCATTGTTGGAACAAATGTTGTAGTCCTTTTTGTAGGTGATGGTACACAGTCTTTCCTACAAGACAAGTCCAATTGCATGATTAGAAACTTCTCATATTTTTTCAAAAACACATTCTTATGCATAAAGACATATGTCATACAGTCATGCAATTATCTTGGCCAATGTTTCAATACAACATTTATCCATATTTCGTAACTTTCTAGATGCCTTCCATCTCTACCAGAACATTGTTAAGAGTGTGCACAACTCCCAACATGTCAGCAAAGAGGTTTCATTCTAGATAAGTAGCAATGGAATGTTGTATAGTACCATATGCCACTTACCCATTATTTACATATTTAGTAGTATCTTGTTCATTAATGCAACTTTTCTAATATGCATGATACATATCCTAAATCTAGGAACATAAGTATATACATATTTGAACAGTATTATTTAAACAATCAAATATACAAGAAATGACAATTCAAATATTTATCTTTGCTTGTTTGATGGGTGGACTCCCTCTCAATCTTTGTTTCCTTGTAGGAACTATTGGAGTGTGCTCCCTCTTGATCTTTGCTTCCTGGATTACCTATCCTTGAACTTATATCCATCCTCAATCACTATGCATGCTTACTAGTATCATCATTGTGTTATCCTCGAGATCTCATACATAATCATACATTTATTAGTATAATCTTAATACTATCAAAACACAATAATCTTAAGCATGTATAGTCATGATCATTTCAAACATAGATAATAAGCATTAGTATTCAAGGTTTATATAGGACTTTTCTGTTTATTCATATCATTAATCAAAGTAAGGAACATAACATGCATAAACCCTAGATTACTCAAACTTTTAACTTCATGAGTAATCATTATCAATCATACAAAAGTATAAGATCCTTTGATATAGGAAAAAACATGCCTGGTCATCATATTTGCTAGTTATGTCTAGCAATGTTTTCTTGTTCTCTTCAATGACCTGCATAGCTCATAATTTAACCATTGTAGAATCAAATTATAGATACCTCTATGTGATCCATGACTATGGATGAATCTTTGTCTTCATATCACCATAGCATGTTCAGGTTGTCCCTTCAATTTGTACAATCCTCTCTCTTGCTCTCCAATCACCACTGCACCATCTATAGATTTACCCTTTGGCCACATTAGGACTTGACCATCTACAAATGCAACCCTCATGCCTTTTGCATCTAATGCAAATATGGAGAGTAGGTTCTTCTTGAGCCCAGGTTCATCTTCAAAGACCTCCTAGAGTCTAGGTTGTAGGAGGCTTCACCACTTCCTTTGATAGGGTATTGATAGTCATCCCCAAGTTTCACCTTATGGGGTGACTCATGTTCAGATAGATTTGCAAAAGATTCTTTAAACCCATACATGTGTTTGGAAGCCCCACTATCAATAAGCCAATCATTACATCCATGAGAGATAGTACTTGTGAGAGCATATATTAGAACATATTCATCTTCACTTGATGAATCATCACTTTCTGCCCTAGCCTTCATCTTTGGAGGTTCATCATCCTCAGCAGCATGAGCATGGTACCTTCTTTTACTGCCCTTCTTCTTCTTGTTGAAGTTGTTGTTGTCCTTTTTGTTCTTGGGACAATTTACAACAATATGTCCCTTCTCATTATAGGTAAAACATATTCTCCTTTCTCTATTGTGATGGTGGTGTGAAGATTTCTTGAAGTGAGATGGCTCTCTCTTGGGCTTCCCTTTCTTGGTGTGTGCTGTGAGAGCTTGATCTTCATTCCCCATCTTTCTTCTCGGGCCACAAGCTTTGCTTCTTCTTGAGAGAATTCCTCCCATAGTCTACTAAAGGAGATTAGCTTCTTTCTTGCACAAATTCCTTGGATAAAGGAATCCCATGACCTAGGTAGGCCATTCAATGTGGTCATAGTAACTTCACCATTATCCACTACCTCATCCATAGCTTCAAGTTATTCCTTGATCTGAGAGACCTTAGAGAAATAGGATTGAATGGTCTCTCCATTCTGAATCTTTACCCCTTTCAATTGGTTCCGCAGGGTCATCTTCTGATTTATGTTCTTCCCTTCAAATATCTTGGTAAGGGAATCAAACATCTCCTTGGGTGTCTTCAAAGATGACACATGTGGGATGAGATGATCCTTGATAGAATCAACAATAATCCTCTTTTTCTTGACCAAGTTCTTTTTGTGAAGAGCCTTAGCCTCTTCTCCCCTGGGACAGGGACCTCTTCACTTATATAAGTGTCCAACTCATTTTCTTCCTGGTTTAACCCAATCCTATACTTCCATGCTCAAAAGTTATCAACCCCTTCAAGCTTATCCTCAAGCTTGGTGTGGTGAGACATCTTAAAGAGTACTTCAACTGGAAATAGAAAAGGATTTAGGTCTTATCACTTGATTTGCTGAAAATTGGATCTAATCCAGGATTAGGGTTTGTCAAAGAAACCCTAAAAATTCAAAATGTGAATTTCAACTTTCTTAAAGGATAGAAAGATGCGCCTTGATGAGCTGATCAGCTTGGTATATTCAGATTTTGAGATCTGCAAAGTTTCACCCTTCATAAATTCCTTTTAGTCTTCCCAGATTCATTGGGGAGGACCCTGAATTAGGGTTTGAGCTTCCTGGAGCTTTACCCAACCAAAAATCTCGATCCAAAGCTCTAAACTTCGATTTTTCCAAGGAGCTTCCAGCTATGTCTTCAAATTTCCGAAATTCCTATTTTTGTGGAAACCCTAATTTTTAGGGCCAAAACTGAAAGTGCTCAGAATTGAATTCTGATTAGACAGAGAGATTCTCCTTGATGAGTAGCGTCAATCTACCTTATTGCTTTTCCAAAATCTGTGGAGAGAAACCCAATAAACAAGAAACCCTAGTTTCCGCTACTATACAGTGTCTTCTTCTCAGGGAAGCTCTGATACCATGTTAATTTTTTATCATTAATTCAATATACTCTAGGATCTTTACTGAGAGAATAACATTTACAACATATCAAGTATAACAATGCATATCAATCACACCAAGCAATCACATGAGACAATAGACACACAGAGTTTCACTGGGGAAAACCATAAAGGTGAAAAACCCCACAACTCCCTCAGAGATAGAAAGAGCAATGATACAACCCAAGTACAACCAAAGTACAAGAGATAGTCTTCTCCTAGTAGATGATCCTCCTCCTCACAAGTGCGCCACTTTCTGAGAGAGATAGAAGTGAGTAATGAGTGATCAAATAGAGATCTCCTAATCTCTATTTATACTTGTCCTATCCTGCCCATTAAACCAGTGGGGCAGACTTGTCTAGCTTAGCATAATAACCCTTGGTTAACTTAATTAGGGCCGACCCCACACATGGTGGTCTAATAACCCATCGACAAGTTGCGACACTTGTTAATACAAATGACGACACTTCCGTATAGAGGAATAATACATCTTTATATGAGTACAATATACATAGGTGAAATACATTCTGAAGTTACATATACATCAACAGTCTCTTTGTCTTCCAGTCAACTGTAACGGTTAAACTGTCGAAGCGTTATAACTTCTTTGTAACTGAACGTAACAGGCAGGCACCCAAGCGTCTCAACACTCTTTATATAAGCATGTAAACTATTGTAATATACATCTTATTAGTCATGATCTTTTACATCGAGTAATAGAGAATCAGTTTGCATTCCTGCATATTTTTTCGTATGTTTATATCTTTTTGTCAATAGTGTATCCCTGCTTTGCTTCTTCTTGTTTCTTAAGCTTCCATCATAACAGAGCCGACTCATTCAGTCAAACTATTGTCCCCCTCGTACTTCCTAGCCCCGAGTGGATCACATGCTTACTCTTAGACATGGTTACTCTTTGCATAGCTCACTCAAATTGTTGCAACAACACTTCTCACTTCCTCTCTTCACTACTCAGTAGACTTATGCACCTTTCCTCATCCTTGGCTTCTCTTATATCTAGTTGTGACAAATAGGATACTCCTACTACATTAACTTCTCTCTCTCCCCTATGCCTCTTCTCTTTACTTCTAGATGGGATAGTGATTGTACACAGATTCTCGTTATCGCTATGTGCCCCTCTCCATGATTGCTCAATAGGATGACCAACTCTGTACAGGCTATGTCTTCCTTTGTGTGTTGTCACCTTCATTCATGTAGGCTACCTTTCTTTTTGTGCTCTTGTGATTTCTTCCATGTGAGTGATCTTTTAGGGAGTGACATCAAATATTCTCTATCCTTTATGATGTTTTCTTTTTGAACGATGATTTAATGTAGTACTGAATCCCCTTTATGACATTGTCCTTTGCCAATATTTCCAAATCGGGTAAAGATGATTGCGATTGAGACATAGTTTGACTGAAAAGTGTGGTAAAACTAGTTGACTAATAAATAACGGATGGGTTTATGAAAAAATCATGACTATCAATTTCATGACTATGACGTGATGGCTAGTGGTTGCATAAATGGTCAAATGATGGGAAGCGAATGAATGACTAGCAGAGGGATCAGTTGCACATTACTAGCTAGAAATGTGCTATTATGATGAACTGGAAATTTTACTCATGACTCGACTAATGAATTGGATCTACTTGATTCCCAACATTCCCTACTGAATCTAACAAAATCTCAACCTTAATGCTGACTCCTGACCTTTTTTATTAACTCCTATGCTAACTAAACTAGAACTAAACATATGACACCATGACTGAAATTGAACCCACAGGTACTAAGTTTTTTGTTTTTACATGTTCTTTCCCCTGTGGGCCATAATAAGTATTCAAGTGACTCGCATTGATGAGCCCCTTCATTGGTTGTCCTGCCAAGGTGGCAATCCTTGCTACGCCTGCTTCAGTAATAAACATGATCCTTAATGTGCTTAACCATCTCATCCTAAGCTTTCCTAGGTTCTTTGGAAACCTACTATCATACATTAGCACTAGGATGCTAGGTTCCAGGGTCTTACTCTTGATGTTCTTGTCATGCTAGGATTTTTGTCACTACTTCTCAATGACTTAATTGAACCCTGCAATGAACTGGTCTTCTTCTAGTGCCATAAGGTCCTCCAATCTGTGCGCAAGTGATTCATCATCTATCATCTTTGTATCCAAATCTATGCATAGGATGGGGACAATTAATTCCAACAGCATTACTACTTCTTTCCTATACACCAATATAAATGTGGTCTACTCGTGAGCCTCTTGGACATTATCTTGTATGCCCACAATACTACTAGAATGCATTGATCCCAGTCATTGCATTGGATGATGCAAATATTTGTAAGCACCTACTCCAAAATCTTATTGGATGTTTCTATTGTACCATGGGCCTATGGATGGTATGGGGCACTCTTCTAGTGGTGTATAATGAACTGTTTTGTAGGTGCATGGATAGTGGATTTTAGGAAATGAGTTCCCTGATCGCTAATCAACAACTTTAGGAAACCAAACTTGGTAATGATATGGTCAAATATGAACAACTTGGCAGTCTCTGCAATGCAATCCTTCACTGGCACAACCTCTAACATTCTTGTTAGGTACTCTATTGCAGTGATGATGTATATAGAACCAGTTGTATGTGCTGGTGGGCTGATTGGGCCCACAAAACCAATATCCCATTTATCGAATAGTGCAAGCACAGTGACAGAGAAGAGAGGAATCTCATCCCTGCGCAACAACTTTCCCACTCACTAGAAAACATCAAACCATTTGCATTACAAGTTAGCTTCTTGTAACATTGAAGGCCACCATAATCCTGCATGAAGCACCTTTTGCACAGTATCCTTTCTTGCATAATTTCCTCCAGCTATGCTTTGATGTGCTTCCCTGAGAAGAAGCAACATTTCATGTTCCAACACACATATGCGTAGTATGCCATCAACTCCCAACTTATAGAGTTGTCTTGCAATCAAATAGAAATATGTGCTACATGTAACGAGCTATATGCACTATGCAACTATATACTCTGCTGATGCACAATGAGAATCCAAAAATGCTACTATCTAATTGAATTGATGTGGGTTGGGATCATCATTTAGACTTCCTCCTTCCCCACTAGATTCTAGTCTTGTCAGATGAACTGGACCAACACTATTCTTACCAGGATTAAGAACGACCTCAAACTCAAAATCTTGAAATAGGAGCATCCATCGACAGATGTGCTCCCCCAACACATCCATCGACAGATGTGCTCCCCCAACATTGACTTGTTGACCAAATACCTTAAAGTAGAGTGATTTATGAAAAACTTAAAGGCACTCCCCGAAAAGTAGTGTTGGTACTTTTGCAAAACATATACCATTGCTAAGCCTTCCCGCTTAGGCGTGGTATAATTCTTCTCGGTTGTAGATAGTTTTTTGTAGGAAAAGGAAAAAGGGTGATCAAGGCCTCCCTCCCTTGACTGGGCTAGGACTACTCCCAGCACTATCGATGACACATCTACATACACATGGAATTGATGCGTCTAATCTGGAAATATGAGAACTAGCGTAATCACCAATTTCTCGTTTAGAGTATTTAGAACCTATTGGGACTTCGAATTCCATTCATACTTAACTTATTTTCTCAATAGCTCCTCCAATGGCATTGTAATGCTAGCATAATTCCTGATAAATTTTCTATAGTAGCTAGTATGTCCCAATGTTGAGAGAAAACCTTTCACATGTGTTGGGGTCGATATATTGACTATGAATGCAATCTTTGTTAGGTCGACTAATAGACCTTCCTTGCACACAACATGTCCAAGCAATATGCCAAATGTGGTACAAAAAATGCACTTCTTCAGGTTCAATGAGATTTGCATCTGCTTGTAGAGATCTAACATGAGCCTCAAAAGCTGGAGGTGATCCTTCAACAGAATGAACACTGTCTAGTCATCTAGATAGAATTCCAAGAAATTATACATGAAATATTTGAGAGTGGCCACCACTATCCTACAAAGCATAGTTAGCACATTCTTCAACCCAAAGGGCATGACATTGTAGGAAAAAGAGCCCCACTTAGTCGCAAAAGTAGTCTTTGTGTGATTGTTCTCTCCTATATGCACCTGATGGTAACCAGAGAATCCATCAGTGAATGAATAGGCTTCGTGACCCCCTACATTCTCTAACACCTCATTTGTGAAGGGTGTAGGGAATAGGTCATGTTTACATGTTTCATTGAGGTTGCATAGATCCACGCAAATGCATATTTCTCCAATCTTCTTATCCTTAACAACCATTGGACTAATCCACTATGATTCTTCCATTGTAAATATGATCCTTGCATCCAACATGTGGTATAGATATTTGTGCACTTTCTCCTTGTACCGAGGGTTTAGTCTATATGGTCTCTTCTTGATTTGCTTACCCCCCTCCTTTAGTTGAATGTTCGGGTACACAGGGTACTACCAAAGGACCAAACACCAAGAGAAACCACTTCACACAAATAGATCACAGATCAACATATCGATGTTTTGACGTGGTTTAAACCCTCTTGAGGGAAACACTCCACAGCCCCGGCCAAATAGCTTCTACAAGACAATTTATTATGCAAAGAAAGAAAGTTACAAATGAGCTTCTCATAATCGATCAACTAAACAATGACCCTCCATGCTCTTTAAATAGAGATCATGGACCAATCGGGTGCTAAGCCATGGATCAAGGTTAGGTTTGATCTAAGAGAAGTTGAGCCGTCAGATCAATCTATGTCGGGAACATATCGTGTCCGTCGGATTAAGTATTTACAAATGCATACTAATGCATACTAAAGAAACACACTATCCCTGACGGATATATTACACAAGTTGATCTTAACTAACTCCTAAGTGTCTAAATATCCTAACATCCCCCCTTAAGAACAACTTGGGATAGGATTGAAGGATTTACAAAAGTGACACTATTAGGAGAAGGAAGGAGGCATTAGAGCCTATCCCCCCTTAATGACAAGTTCCTGAACTCCTAACATAGATCAAAGTTTAGAAAACTTCGCTTCTGTAAGAGACTTGGTGAAGATGTCTGCAACTTGATCATGTGTAGGGCAAAAGAGCACTTCAAGAACACGATCATGAACAAGATTTCTGATGAAGTGCATATGTATCTCAATGTGTTTGCTGCGTTGATGTAGAACTAGATCTTTGTCAAGCTTGATGGCACTTTGATTGTCGTACCAAAGTGGAGTAGGCTGCTACTGCTCGAATCCAAACTCTGAAAGGATCTGTCGAAGCCATAAAGCTTCTTGACTGGCATTAACTGCTACTCGATATTCTGCCTCTGCTGAAGAAAGAGCAAGAGCTTGTTGTTTCTTACAAGCCCAAGTAATAGGTCCAGATCCCAGACTGAAAACATAACCTGCAGTAGACTTTCGATCATCAGGATCGTCGGCCCAATCTGAATTAGTGAAACCAACCAACAAAGGTTCCCCCCCTGTACTGTAATGAATCCCAAACTGAACTGTACCTTGAATATATCGAAGTATTCTTTTAGCTACTTTCCAGTGACTTTCATGAGGTGTCTGCATATAACGGGAAACACGACCAATGGCAAAGGAAAGGTCAGGACGGGAATGAGTCAAGTATAAGAGACTACCAAGAAGCTGACGATGCAAGGTGGCACCAAATTCAGGTGAAGTACAAGTGGCAGAAAGTTTGACTCCAGACTAGAAGGGAGAAGGGGCTGGTGTACAATCTTCCATGTGAAAGCGACGAAGAAGGTCACAAGCATACTTAGACTGAGAAAGAAAGATTCCTTCTTTGGTTTGCAGGACTTGGAGACCAAGAAAATAATGCAAATGTCCTAAGTATGACATTTCAAAATTTTGTTTAAGACTAGATTTCACATGGGTTATAAGCTTAGGGTCACTACCAGTAAGAATAAGGTCATCAACATATAGAACAAGTATGATGAGATGGTTTCCTACTTTCTTGGTATAGACATTGGGGTCAGAATGGCATCTAGAAAAACCAGTGTCAAGGAGAAAGTTATCCATTTTGGCATACCAAGCTCTAGGAGCTTGCTTAAGGCCATATAAGGATTTCTTAAGGCCGCAGACAAGGCTAGAGTTATTTTGAACATAGCCAGGAGGTTGTTCCATGTAAATTTCCTCCTGTAAATCACCATGTAAGAAGGCAGACTTGACATCCATTTGATGGACTTCCTAGTTGTGTAAGGCTGCAAGGGAAAGAACAAGGCAGATGGAGTTCATTTTTGCGACGGGAGCAAAGGTTTCATTGTAGTCAATCCCTTCAACTTGGGAAAAACCCTTGGCAACTAACCTTGCCTTAAGTCTTTCAACACTTCCATCTGATGCATGCTTACTTCTGTAGACCCATTTACATCTGACAAGTTTTCTTCCTTTTGGAAGAGGTACAAGATCCCAAGTATCGTTCGCCATTAAGGAACGATATTCTTCATCTATGGCTGCATCCCAATCTGGATTCCCTGAAGCTTCTGCAAAAGTCTCTGGATCATGATTCTCGGAAACTTGAGCCAAAAGAGAATAGGCTTGCTGAAATTGAGAATGTGTTCGACGTTGATCTGTAGGATCACTGGCAAGATCACTAGCTGCTTCACATGTTGAACGGACCCATCGACGAAGCACTTGTGCTGGTGCAACTGGAGGAACATGAGCAGACGGAGGTGGATTTTCATCCTCACTGTCATTATCAGAAACTGGAGTTAGAAACCTGTCAAGGAAGTTATAAGAATAAGAAGGCACAAACGTCGAATCAGGCTCGCAGGCCACAGATGGCACAATCACCGAGTTAGGCTCGCAGGCCAAGAGATTCTCATCAAATTTAACATCTCTTCTAATGATTATATCATGAGAATGTGGTTGAACAAGTCTATAACCTTTTACATCTTCAGAATATCCAACAAATATGCACTTTTCACTTTTAGGCTGCAATGCTTTCCGTTTTTCATCCGGAATGTGAGCCCATGCTTCACTACCAAACACACAGAAGTGACTTACATCAGGTTTAGTTTTACTCCATGCTTCTTCCAGTGTTATACCTTGTAATGCTTTAGTGGAGGTGCGATTTACTATGTAATTTGCACAATTAATGGCTTCAGCCCAAAATTGAAGACTTAGTCCCTTAGATTGGATCATACAATTAGCCATTTCTTTTAAAGTGCGGTTCTTCCGCTCAGCTACACCATTTTGTTGTGGTGTATATGGAACAATGTGTTGTTGTTGGATGCCTTGTTCAGTGCAGAAAGTAGTGAACTTTTTGTTAAAATATTCTCCTCCATTGTCAGATCTTAACTTAATAATTTGATGACTAGATTATTTTTCAACAAGGGCCTTGTAGGCCAAGAACATGTTAAATACTTCGCTCTTAAGTTTTAGGAAATAAACCCAAGTGCATCTGGTGTAATCATCAATGAAAGTTAAGAAATATTTGAAACCAAAAAAGGAAGCAGATGGAAGAGGACCACACAAGTCACTATGCACAAGCTCCAAGGGAACCGAGGCATGCCAAGAGGCACGTTTGTCAAAACTGTCCCGATGATGTTTTTCGAGTACACAACCGGAACAAATACCATCTCTGCAAGATACCATCGGAAGACCTGTCACCATATTTTCTTTACATAGTTGTTCCAATGAGCGATAATTTAAGTGACCAAATCGCTCATGCCAAAGTTTGCTCAAGTTATCACTATGAGCAACAAAAACTGAAGGGAAAGGTGATGACCCAAAGTTGTTAAACTTGTACAACCTGGTAATATCATCAACAATTCCGGTAGCTAGGACCTGTTGAGGATATTTAAAATCCTTGATTACAACTTGGTGAGGTGTAAAGGTCACAGTTTTACCTTCACCGGAATGAGTGATCTGATAGACTGATAACAAATTGCAGGAAATTCTTGGGACACATAGTATATCACTAAAATGACCATTATCTATTGGAACTGTTCCAGCTCCTACAACACTTAGAGATCTATCATCACCAAAAAATATTTGTTTGGTGTTACATTCATGCATAGTAGAAAAGATGGCTTGATCCTAAGCCATATGATAAGATGCTCCAGAATCAATGAGCCATTCATTTGAAGTAGAAGAAGAAGATGCATTATAAGAATAACTAGAAGCACAAAGTGCATGTCAATGAGAGGAAGATTCTGAAGGTGAATCTAGGCTGATGTGGTGCTTCTTCATTGCTACTTCCAAGGATGCCATCTTCTTGAAACACTTAGATTCATCATGATTATCTTTCCCGCAATAGTTGCAATGACGCTCAGTCTTCTTTCCTTTTGGCTTAGATCCTTTCTCATGTTTTAAAAAAGGAGCTGACTGAGAGGGTTTTGGACCCTTGTTTAACTTATTATTGCGAAAATTTTGTTTCTTGGGAGGCTTGAACTTTTCTTTCTGTTGGGACAATAAGGCTTTCCCAGATGTATCTGCATTGTTGATTATTTCAAGATGAATGAGTTTATCTTGTTCTCTAATCAAGGAATCACAAAAGGATTCAAGACTAGGCTCTTGATATCTAGCTGCATTCGAGGATGCTTTCATGGAGTAAAATGTAGATACAAAAACAGAATATGCAGGTCCAAGTTTGGAAAGAATATGATAAATGCATTGTTTGTCTTCCCTCTCAATCTTACATTCTGCACATAAGAGTTTAAGAGTTTTGTACTTAGATAAATAATCTTGAATGCATGAAAAGTCACTTGGATTTAAATAAATCAACTCATTTTCGAGTTGGTGACCTCGAATTTCATTGTGTTTACCAAACACAGATTCCAACTTGTCCCAAGCAGCATTAGGTTCATCAATTCCAGATATGTGGAATCGCAAATCAGTAGAGATTGACATCCCAATCAATCCACGAGCTTCATCACATCTATTTTCCCATTTTATTTTCTTATCATCATCAGTGGGCTCTTTTTCTTTCCCTTAGGTAATTCTGAAAATTCCCCTACTTCGTAGAACATCCTCCATACGAGATTTCCATGAGAAATAGTTGGAACTGTTAAGCAGAATATCACAAAGGGCGGCCATATTTATAAATTAATGGCTATAAAAATAGAAACCAATAGTCTAGATGTGAAGATCTCGAAAAAATAGACAATTTAAAAAAAAAGGCACTGAAAACTGACTCTGTATGATGAAGTTATGCTTGAACAAAGAAACTGTTGAAGATGTCCCCAATAGTGACGTGGCAGCTAGAGAATGTCCAGCAAAAAAAAGAACCCCCCTCTTCCCAAAATGAACCTTTTGACAATCACTTTACAAGAAAGTTGCTTTAAGTCAACCACTTTTGTAAAATAAGTGATTTCACTTTTACAATGATATTACTTTTAAATAGTGCAACAATAAAAAAACTTAAGTGACTCACTTGTATTTTTATTTTTTATTATTTAAGTGAGATGCACTTTTACAATAAAGTAACTTGAAAAATAGAAATTGCATGCACTTTTTCTTTTAAAAGTAACTTCCTAAGACTTGAACTCAAGACCTATTAAAGAATAAAACAACTTTGAACCAAGTGAGCTAGATTAAAAGGTATGTAAAATATGGGAATGAGGAAGGTTTTTTTTATTTTTTTATTTTTTTTATTTTTATACTCTTCTTGCTCGGTTTGCGTGCTTGCCCTTTTTCCTGCAAAACACCCCACAAATCGAAACAAAACAACTTTTCCACACTTGTGGAGTTAGATCTCGTTAGCTTGCCCGGAAAGTCTACGTTTTCTCTCTGTTTCTGATTTGCCAAGATCGCACAAGGTGCACAGCAAAGAGCATATGCACACGAGAAAAACCCTTTCCCTTTTTGTTTCTGATTTACCGAGATCGCTCAAGGTGCATGGAAAAGAGCATACGCAGACGGGAAAACAACAATCTGAATCCCCCCAAAAAAATCTAACAGTAAAAAAAATGATAAAATATGAGATTTTTTCTTTTAAAAAACACAAAAATAAAAAATGCGTCACCGTAACATTATACCTTCAGATCTGATGAAATATGCATTTCTGGAGCAACCGAGAACCGTTTTTGATCAAACGAAAAATATTTTCCAATGGAAACGATGCTCCGGATGCAATGGGACACCTGCCACAGCCTATAAATGCACACAAATACCAGAACTAGAAACCCTTTCGAGTTTCAGCAACAGCAGTTCAAGATCTAGATCATAACCAGAAGCGACACTTCAAAAAAGCTCTGATACCATGTTCGGGTACATAGGGTACTACCAAAGGACCAAACACCAAGAGAAACCACTTCACACAAACAGATCACAGATCAACACACCGATGTTTTGACATGGTTTAAACGCTCTTGAGGGAAACACTCCACGACCCCGGCCAAATAGCTTCTACGGGACAATTTATTATGCAAAGAAAGAAAGTTACAAATGAGATTTTCATAATCGATCAACTAAACAATTACCCTCCATGCTCTTTAAATAGAGATCATGGACCAATCAAGTGTTAATCCACGGATCAAGGTTAGGTTTGATCTAAGAGAAGTTGAGCCGTCGGATCACTCTATGTCGGGAACATATCGTGACCGTCGGATTAAGTATTTACAAATGCATACTAAAGAAGCACACTATCCCTAACGAATATATTACACAAGTTGATCTTAACTAACTCCTAAGTGTCTAAATATCCTAACATTGAATCCTTATTTCTTCAAGCGCTCTTGCAATCTCCTTCATGACTGAGAAACTACGGGGAAAAGGATCTTCATACTCTTTCAACAAGTCAATTATATATGTGACTGTCTCTTGATCCTACAGTATCCTATTATGGCCGTCTTGGGCTCCTCATTAGTGCCAATGTTAGGGTTCTTTGTCTTGAGGGGCTCTCTGAAATATAGAATAGTGTTGGACGATGGATCATCCTGCACCACACGTTCTCTAGTAGTTTCTTTAATCTGTATGTTGCAGGGATCCTTGTCTTCATCAAGATCCTTTCTATCTACTTTCTAGTAGTATATTGGTTTTTTTAACCGTGCCAAGTCCTGATGGTAAGGGCAGACTATCCTCTACATTAGATCCTATTGTGGTGTTTCTCCAAAGATAACCTACTTGATATGATGGAGAACTTTGGCCATGTTTAGATCTCTATTACTAAACTGGAATGTGCCAATAAATTTAGTAGAAACCTTCTCCCAACTTCTTTTCTTCCTCCTTATTTCTTGCTGAACATACCAACTACGTATGTATGGCATCCAATGTATGGTAGAATTGATGCACCCACTAACTGCATGGCACACTCTTCATCTCCCATCTCCGCTGACAGAAATCAAGGTGCTCTATTAGGTTCTCAGCTCTCTTGAATCTGTTTATAAGCTCCAGACCTGTAACAAGATGGAACCCATCCTTAATGCATGTTTCCACAACTTCGTATTTTCTCATCTCCTCTTTGTGCATCTTACAACAATGGTTTTGTTGTAGTCTAGTTGGTTAGGATACTCGTCTCTCACCCAAGAGACCTAGGTTCAAGTCCTGGAAACATAACCATTGTTGGTTACAGTATGTAAGAACAAAGGTTCGACTTATACAACTAATAAAAGCCCCATAGGTATCATCATTTTCAATACTCCACGAGCATAGTAAAGTCTCACCGTAGATGCACATAGTAAAATATATAAGAACTTGAATCAGGGATGCACAAGGAGGACTATGTTGTTGTTTTCACTCAACATCTAAATAACTTATCCTTAAACATTCATTAGACTATTCAATACACAAGCATTCATCATCTGGCTAATAAGCAATACATAATGCATGTTTCCACAACTTACTGGCTACTCAACTTCTCTATGTCTATCTTCCAACAATTTTTTCATTGTAGTCTAGTTGGTTAGGATACTCGGCTCTCACTTGAGAGATGCGGTTTCAAGTCTTGACAACGGAACCATTGTTTTCTGTAGTTTGTCAGACCCAAGGTTCAACTTATACAATAAACAAAAACCCCATAGGCATTGTCATTTTCAATACTCTACAAGGAAAGTAAGGTCTCACCAGAAATGCACAGAAGAAAATATATAGGAACTTGAATCGGGGTTGTGCAGGAAGGACTAGGTTCTTTTCACTCAACATATGAATAGTTCATCCTTAAATATTCACCATACTATTCAATACACAAGCATTCATCATCTGATTGATAATCAATCCATAAGCATTTACTCATAAAGACATTGTGCAAAATATGAAGGAAACAACAACTCCATTCTATTATTGGAATAAATTGGCTATCACCATATAAGACTAAAAAAATTAGCTCAACAACTTAAAGCTTCTTCATACATCAAACTTTATTGTAAAAAAGAATTACATAATGATGAGAACTTTGGTTGTTTACACATAAGCGTAGAGAGATATCAACTAACAGAACCCAACATAACACTTCTTACAAAAATAGGTGTCAACTACTCGTAATAGAAATACTCAACTACTGATAGTAAAACCCAAACCATTTACAAAACAGGCCTCATATAGGCTAAGGTTATTAAAACTACAAACTAATACTATCATGTAGTTGCTAACTACTTTATGTTTGAGCGCAACTGATTCTAACTATCTTGCTCAGCACACAGTAACTAATCAAAACTTGGGAACCAACATATTTGGTTTGACCTTCAATTTTAATTAAAAATAAAATGATATACATATATAGTTGATAAAGGTAAATAAAAATATCATAGATTGATGTTAATCAGGTCAACTTGAGTAGTTGTGAGATGGAGTGCTATCCTATCCACCTAGGTTCTATTCTTATAAGTAGTTCAAGCGTTGGTGTATTTCTAATTGATTTTGTGTATAGATTTTTCTCATGTTTTTGTATTTATACAATTTCTTTATTTATGACAACATTTGGAATTGACTATCAATGGTGAATGATCCTAGGAATTCTATAGGGAATAGATTATACTTGCATTTTTAGTACAATTTAAATTTTCTTTTGGGATAAAGCACCAAGATGTTCTTCTATTATTCTGTTGGGTCCCTCTACTTGAGATTCAATTAACTCAATGAGCTTTAAATTAGTATTTCATTCTACATGATTCTAATGCACATGTAAGTCAAGGATAATTTTAGGGTCGAAATTTAGCCCATGGGCTATTTTTCCATTTTTTTTCCAAAAAATGGATTCATCAATTTGCATTTTTTGAAGTCCCATTTTGCCCAATTTTTATGGGGTAAACTCTTTTCACTCTAAAAATTGCCAAATTATTATATAAACTATATAAAATCCTTAGAAATTGAAATAATTTTATAAAATTATTGCCAAGTATTTTATAGTTGACATTTTAAGAATTGGTAAGATTAGCCAAGGTTTATACACTTTTAAATAAGTATGGGTCCTTAAAATTATCCCTCATGTAAGTAAACTAGACTTGTATTCATCATATGATGGAAGCTAGTTAGTTAACTATTGGAGGGCATATTTTATGCTAGAGTTTTTAAACTGTAAATAGTATATATGTGCCGATGGAACACATGTCTCTAGAATTAGGAAAACAAAGTTAGAAATGTGGTCCATAATATGGAAATATCAACATTGCCTTAAAAAAAGAGACTTCAAAATCCATCTTCATTTTGAGAAGACTTTCCTAGACCATAGGGTGTCTCCCCAAACTTCAATACCCTAAAGTTATCCAAGACAAGTTGTTGATGAAATAGATTCCTGGACATGGAATGCTATGCATGATGAAGACCAAAATTAGCCATCAAAGCAAATTCCCTATGTTTGAATGCATATAGAAAATTTGAGCTTCAAAGTGGAAAAATACAAATTTGACTTGTGTTATAAGTCAAAATGGCATTCCTCCATCCGTGACGACATTAAACTTGTCAGTCACACAAAAGGACTCTATTGATAGAACAACCTTGGCTTGATGTTTAATCTCATGCCTTAAATTATCCCCTGTTCATCCGACATTCTTATTTTGTTTATCTTGGTTTGTGACATACGTGCAATTGATGGTCATGCAACCTATGTGTTACGCATAGTTTGATTGTTCAAACACATGTGCTTGCAATAAAAATTTGCATGTGCATGCCGCAAAGAGTTGAATTGCGTGTTATTTGCATGATGATAGTTTACGACTCACATGTGGCTTATAAAAATTCAAAAAATAAAAAGAAAATCAAATTTTCAAAGTAGTTGGGGTAGTTCTTGATAACTTCCGTCAACAATTATGACCTCTATCCATTCGATGGTTTCCTCCTTTTACTATAAAAACAAAAAGGTTGGCTAAGAACATGACTTTTGGCTCATTTGTAAAGAAATTCTAGAATAATTTAGACTCACTCCAATCCCCTCTTTTATGTGACTGAGATACCCCTATTCCCTATCACCTAGAGATTCTTAGAGCTTGTGTATAAGAGAAGCAATGCAACCTAGGTCAAGGTTTCGTGAGGTGCCCAACCATAGCAAGGTATATTTGTATTTTCTATTGTTCATTAATAAATACAAGACATCTTTCCTTTCCCAATATCATGTTGCAATTTGTTCAATGAGATGGTTCAGATTTTTATATTGAGATTTAGTATATATGTTTAAATGCTTATTAATATCTTTGTCTCAATTCATATATATTTTTTTGTAGCCATAAACTTTTGAGAAAGGTATTGTCTATGTTTTGGTAGGTGTTCTGGTGAATAAGGTGAAGCTTTGGAACCAAAGGTTAAAGAATTACTAAAATCTTGGACCAACCTTCTTAAACAAGGTACACATTTTCCATTTCCAAGTTTAACTTTCATCTTATATAAACCCTTTTCTTGATACTTTCATGACTGTATATGTCTTTTATTTCCATTAGTATGTTGACAACCTCACCAAAGTCATAGGATAGTTTTCCTTACAACAACTTGAAGAAAATAATTCCTTAAGAAAAATGTGAAACACTTGAATATAGAACTAGAAGAAAGAAAGTATGTTAGCAAAATTATTCTAAGACAAAGAATGAAGTAATTAAGCTAGGTACATACCACACTACAAAGGTTGTTAAATTTTCCTCAAGCAATACTAAATTACACAACTTCACTTGAATTTGTAAGGCTCACTATGCATATCACAGTTCATCCTTTTTCATGTACATTCGGGGATGTCAAGGCTCACTATGCATATCACAGTTCATCCTTTTTCATGTACATTCGGGGATGTCAAGGCTCACTATGCATATCACAGTTCATCCTTTTTCATGTACATTCAGGGATGTCAAGGCTCACTATGCATATCACAGTTCATCAGATGCTCTTTCTCGCACATTTGATTCCCAAGGTTCTCTTTCAGCTATTTTTATGCCTGTTCCAAATTGGTTGCAATCTATTCAACAGGGTTATGTCAATGACTCTTCCTTATCTCAAATCATCCAACGCTTGACCAACAACCCTTCTGCTGTACCACATTACTCTTGGGATGGTGCTTATCTGTGATACAAGGGTCGTCTGGTGCTTCCCCAGAGCACAGATCTTCAACAGGCTGTCTTCTATGAACTCCATGCTTCTCCATCGGCAGGGTACTCTGGGTTCCTCAAAACGTATGAACGAGCATGGCGTAACTTCTTTTGGCAGGGCATGAAAAGGACAATTCAACAGATGGTGGACAAATGTGATACCTGCCAGCGCAATAAGGGTGAAACAACACTCCTTCCAGGATTGCTTGAACCCTTTTCCATACCTACACGGATTTGGACAGATATTTCTATGGATTTCATTGAAGGGCTCCCTAAAACTGGTGGGAAGACAGTGATTCTCGTTGTGGTTGATCGCCTCTCCAAATATAGTCATTTTTGTGCTCTCAACCATCCCTATACAGCCTCCTCCGTCGCTCAAATTTTTCTGGACCAGATCTTTCGTCTTGATGGCATCCCTTCTTCCATTGTCTCGGATCGTGATGCGACTTTCACCAGTCATTTTTGGACAGAACTATTTCGCCACACTGGCACCAAACTGAAGATGAGTTCAGGGTATCACCCACAAATAGATGGTCAGATTGAAATTGTCAATAAATGCTTGGAAACTTATCTTCGTTGCTTCACCTCAGAACAACAACATTAGTGGGAAAAGTGGCTCCCTTTTGCTGAATGGTGGTACAATACCTCTTACCACACTGCCTCTAAAATGACCCCATATGAAGCAGTCTATGGTCAGGCACCTCCAGCTCTTCTTCCATACACCCTCACCAGTTCACCAGTTCAGGAAGTTGACACGGTCCTTCGTAACCGTGATCAGATTCTTCACATTTTGCGGGACAATCTTCACATCGCAAGAAATCGCATGAAGCAACAAGCTGATCAGCACCATTCGGAGTGTTGATGTATATGTAACTTCGGAATGTATTTCACATATATGTATATTGTATTCCTATAGAGATGGTATTATTCCTCTATAAGGAAGTGTCGTCATTTATATTGTAAGTGTCGTAACTTATACTTGATGGGTTATTAGACCACCTTATTTGGGGTCGGCCCTGTATAAGTCATGTGGGTCAAAGGGTTATTAGACCACCCTATTGGGGGTCGGCCATGTGGGTCAAAGGGTTATTAGACCACCCTATTGGGGGTCGGCCCACTCAGCATTATGTTATGTGGTTAAGTTCGAGCCTACATGAGTTAGGTAAAAAGGCAAGTCAAGTCAAGTATAAATAGAGTGCGGGAGGCACTCTATTTACTCACTCACTTCTCACACATGCTCTCAAGGAGGAGAGGCGCACTTATGGAGGAGGAGGATTGCTGCTAGGTTATGGCTATCTCTTTTGGTTGGTTGTATCATTGCTCTATCTATCTCTGAGGAAGTTATTGGGGTTTTTCACCTTATGGTTTTCCCCAAGTAAATCTTTGTGTCTCTTGTGTGCTTGCATTATTGTCTCCATGATTGATATGCTGTAGATATGCTGTACATGTTGTTCTCTCAGTTAAGATCCTAGATCAGATTGAAGTAAATTCTGAAAATTTAACATGGTATCAGAGCTAGCCTGAAAGAAGGCATGATATGGCATGTATGACACTTGTTGCACTTACGACGCTAGGGCTTGATATAGTAAAAACCAGTCGTCGTAGCACTTTCGCTATAAATCCGTTTTGGCGAAGGTTTCGAATCTGAAATTGTTACAGGTCGAAGATAAAATCTCCAGGTACCTTGTGTCCAAAGGACAACCTCTAATTCGTTGTACTTTGTGATTTATGATCTGTACAATATAGGGTTTCTGCCTCTTCCAGATCTGAGTCAAAATCAGTTGACCTTGGGAAAAAGGTCATAACTTGGGCTAGGAAGCTCCAAATGAAATTTCGTGAAAAGTGACAGGTAGTACACAGGCCGAGCTATCTCAGAAAAATTTTTCAGAGGCCGAAGGTCAAACAGTGACACGTGGAACGCCGTACAAGTTCGCTCTCCTGTATTATCCCATAAACAGGTCACGTTGCGACACTTGGCATATCTCTCTCTCAGAGAATCCAATTGAGGTCAGACCTATCAGGATGGAAAGATAACAGGCCGAGCTATCTCAAAAAACTTTTTCAGAGGCCGAAGGTCAAACAGTGACACGTGGAACGCCGTACAAGTTCGCTCTCCTGTATTTTCCCAAAACAGGTCACGTTGCGACATTTGGCATAACTCTCTCTCAGAACATCCAATTGAGGTCAGACCTGTGAGGATGGAAAGCTAACAGGTCAGGATATCTCAGAAAACTTTTTCAAACCCTGTGGATCAAAAATTTCGGAGTTACACCAGAAACAATCAGGTACATATTTCTGTCAAAACAGAATTATTTTTTGGTACCTTCATTCATGGCTTCCGGAATTTAGGGCTTTGAAGAAAGTTGGAATTTTTGTAATCGGAGACCACGGCTGGATGCTACTCATCAAAATAGAAATTTAGAGACCAAGATCAGAATTTTTGGCTGGGTAGAAGGCCGGGCTTGATTAGACCCTAGTTCGGGACTTTGATCAGAAAAGTGGAAAATTAGGGCTTCTATAAAAATGGGAATTTTTTAAATCTGTGACCACGGCTGGAAGCTCCTCAGAAAAATAGAAGCTTAGAGCTTTGGATCAAACATTTTGATTGGGCAGAAGAGTGGGCTTCATCAAACCCCAGTTTAGGGTCACGTCCAGTGAATCCAAAAGTTTCAAAGGAAAAATTGAGGAGTGAAACTTTGCAGTTTTCAAATTCTGAATATACCAGTTTGATCAGTTCATCAAGGCGCATATTCCTATCCTATCGGAAGGTTGAAATTCAAAGTTTGAATTTTTGGGGTTTTTCTGACAAAACCATATCCAGCTCTAGGTCCAGTTCTTGCAAATCAAGTGGATTGGGTTAATCCTAGAAGAAGATGGATTGGTCACCTGCATAAGTGAAGAAGTTTGTGTTTCAGAGGGAGATGAGGCTAAGGCCTTACATAAGAAGATTTCAAGCGATCTCGACAGGTATGACTCATCGAGGTATGTTTCGATATTTGTCCATGATTAAGTTTATGGTATGTTTGTCTTCATGTTATTACGGTTAGTACAATTTTGATTTTAGATTTGTCGTTTCACCTTAACAAAATTATGAATGCATGATAGAAGATATTCATTGGTTAGGGTGTTGACACTTATGATTGTACTAATGCATTATGGTGTTGTATGAGGTTTATGTTGTCTACTAACATGAAAGGTACACCAAGAAAGACAAAGCATGTTCCAGTTCAAGAACATATGATCATGATGACATGAGGATAAAGACTCATCCATTGTCATGGATCTCATAGAAGATCCATTTATGAGGTATGTATAACTTGGTTTTATAATGGCTAACCTATGAGATATACAGGTTACTAGCACAAGTCATTGAAGAACAACAAGAAGACATCATGTGAGTATAAATAGCTAGCATGCTAATCCAGGTATGTTTTTTCCTATATCAAGATAGAATCCTACCTTGTGTTAGGATCTTATACTGTTGTGTTGTTTGATAATGATTATTCATGAAGTCATAGGTTTGAATAAGTCATGGCTGTATGCGTATTATATTTCTTACCATAATTGATGATATGACTAACCAGAAGAATCATGAAAGTATAGGTTTGAATAATCACAGGTTTTATGCACATTATATCTCTTATCTTAATTGATGATTCAACTAACGCGAAGAGTCATAGGTTTGAGTAATTATAGGTTTAGACATGTTATGCTTCTTATGATTTGACTAACCATAAGATTCCTACATAAACCTTGAATGCTAATGCTTATTATTTCTGTTTGAAATGATCATGACTATACATGCTTGAGATTATTGTGTTTTAATAGTATACTAATGAATGTATGATTTTATATGAGATCACAAGGATAACACAATCATGATGCATAGGGACCAAGGATGAATGTAAGTTCAAGGACAGGTAATCCAGGAAGCAAAGATCAAGAGGGAGCACACTCCAGTTGTTCCTGCAAAGAAAGCAAAGGAGCACACTTCAGTAGCTTCTGCAAGGATGCAGATATTTAGAGGGAGTTGAACATCTTCCTACATTCCACAATAGAAAGGTGTAGAAGAAGCTACTTCAGATTATGACTCTAGTATCTCCCGCAAAGAAGCAAAGACTCAGAGGGAGTCCACCCAATGAACAAACAAAGATAAGTATTTTAATTATCATTTCTTACATATGTGTTTGTTTAAATAAAATTGTTCAAATGATGTATATGCTCATGTTCCTAGACTTAGGATATGTATTATGCATATTAGAATAGTTGCATTGATGAACAGTATACTACTAATATACATGGGTAAGTGGCCTATGGCACTGTACAACATTCCATTGCTACTTATCTAGAATGAAACCTCTTTGCTGACATGTTGGGAGTTGTGCACACTCTTAACAATGTTCTGGTAGAGATTGGAAGGCATCTAGAAAGTTACGGAATATGGATAAAAGTTGTATTGAAGCATTGGCTAAGATAATTGCATGACTGTATGACATATTTCGTTATGTGTAAGAATTTGTTCTGAAAATTATGAGATGTTTCTAATCATGCAATTTAACCTGTTTTGTAGGAAAGACCGTATATCTTCACCTACAAAAGAAGAACTACAACATTTGTTCAACAACAAAATTATCTATTGAAGATATTGAAGTTCCCAGGATCTGGGATGAAGAAATGGAATGCCATGATCCGTAGATCATGAAGAACGATGTTTGGGATGTAGTCCCAAGACCTGAAGGGAAGTTTGTTATGA
The DNA here is from genome assembly GCA_027924585.1 of Larix kaempferi. Classification (NCBI taxonomy): domain Eukaryota; kingdom Viridiplantae; phylum Streptophyta; class Pinopsida; order Pinales; family Pinaceae; genus Larix; species Larix kaempferi. The sequence goes on from BSBM01000659.1 coordinate 1,177,489, forward strand.
CTTCCATATGGATCTATCATATCAAGCATGTTGCAGATGACAGCATTGAGAAATATAAAAGTGATACTACTTTTGTATGCAGATAACTTGTTTGTTACAGGTGAAGATAGATTGATTGCCGACATGCAGCGAAAGCTTACTACCGAGTTCGAGATGAAGAACTTGGGAATGATGCACTATTTGTTTTTGGCATGGAGGTGTGGCAGAGTGATGGAATCTTCCTTGGACAAGAGAAGTATGCAGTAGAGATCCTGAAGAGGTTCGGGATGATGGACTACAAGGCTATGGCCACACCTATCACATCGAATATGAAGCTTCTATGTGATGCTTCATCTGAGCTGGTTGATGTCTCTACGTATCGTCAGATGATTGGGTCCTTGATGTACTTGACGAACACGAGACCAGACATTTGCTTTGCTGTGAACACATTGAGCCAGTTCCTGACGGATCCGAGGTGTGTTCACCTGGTTGCTGTAAAGCATATTCTGAGGTACCTGAAGGGTACAGTGGATTATGGGCTCAGGTATGAGGTGACTCAAAAGTTTAACCTGCAGGGTTATGTTGATTCAGATTGGGCTGGCAATGCTGCAGATATGAAGAGCACATCTGCATGTTGCTTCAGTATGGGATCAGGTGTGATCTCTTGGTTTAGCAGGAAGCAGTCCTGTGTAGCACTGAGTACAGCTGAGGCAGAGTATGTTGCAGCCTGTTCAGCTAGTTGTGAGGCAGTATGGCTACGGAAGCTACTGTTTGAGTTATTTGATCTCCCGTTGGAGGCTACTGGTATCTTCTGTGATAACCAGAGTTGTGTGAAGCTATCCGAGAACCCAGTGTTTCATGACAGGTCGAAACACATAGAGATCAAATATCACTATATCAGGGATATGGTGCAGAGAAGAGCTGTGAATCTCCTGTATGTTGCGACGGACGAGTAGATTGCAGATGTGCTGACGAAGCCACTAGCTAGAGTGAAGTTTGAGTACTTCAGAGAGAGGCTTGGCATTCTTCAGATCAAGGACACTTCGAGGTAGAAGTGATGGACACATTTGCTGAAGCCATTCCAAGCATGTTGGAAGGAGGATCCTTCACATGGCTGTGGATGTAAGCGCTGGATGATGAGCATCAGGATGATGTTCTGGTTTCTGCTTGGATATGATCAGTTGGATCATTATATGTATGTATGTATGCATCATGTTGGATGCTGGATATGATCGGTTGGATCATGTGTCTGTACTTTGTATATGCATCATGTTGGATGCTGGATATGATCGGATGGATCATGTGTATATATTTTTGTATGAACGCATCATGTTGGATGCTGATGGATACATTGTGTGGATCATGTATCTTTGTATGATCAGGTAGATCATGCATACTGATGGATACATTGAGTGGATCATGTATCGTTGTATGATCAGGTAGATCATGTATGCTGATGGATACATTGTGTGGATCATGTATCTTGGTATGATCAGGTAGATCATGTATGCTGATGGATACATTGTGTGGATCATGTATCTATGTATGTATCAGGTGGATACTTGGATGATCGTGGATGACGAGCTTCTCCAGATGACATGCAGCAGGACGTTGCAGTGATGATGATCAGGATGATCATGTGTACATCAGGATAATGTTTGATGAGTATCAGATGATACTTTATGGCCGTGGATCAGGTTGTGCAGGAAAGCATGTAATTTGTGCCCTGGGAGATTTGCAGATGGTCTTTCGAGGTTTTGCCTATGGCATGTAATTCGGTGCCCTGGGACATCTGACAAATGCTCTTGCGAGGTTTTGCTTGAGAGGACATGTAATTTGTGCCCTGGGAGATTTCAGGTCGGAGTTGTGTACCCGTAACATCCTGAGATGCTCTTGCGAGGTTTTGTCCTATGGCATGTAATTTGCTCCTGGGAGATCTGGACAGGATGAAAAAGGCCTCACATGCTTCAGCCAGGTTTTGCCATGACCACATGTAATTTGCTCCTGGGAGATCTGGACAGGATGAAAAAGGCCTCAGATGCTTCAGCCAGGTTTTGTGGTGGACCACATGTAATTTGCTCCTGGGAGATCAAGACAGGATGAAAAAGGCCTCAGATGCTTCAGCCAGGTTTTGTGGTGAGATCACATGTAATGTGCTCCTGGGAGATCCGACAGGTAGAGCCGCGTGCTCGTAACAGCCTGGGATGCTTCAGCCAGGTTTTGTGATGGGTCACATGTAATGTGCTCCTGGGAGATCCTACAGGTAGAGCTGTGTGCTCGTAATAGCCTGGGATGCTGCAGCCAGGTTTTGTGACGCACGTAATAAGTCCTGAGGATTCCACAGTATGGCCAATGATGATGAAGACCTATAGGTGGTGGGCCTACATCCAGTATGAAAAAGGACTGGCTCTGTAGAACTTCCTATGACGAGTAGATTCAGAGATTGATTGAGATAGCAGCAGTAGTGACGATGATGATGACTCGATGACGATTATCTAGTGACGATGATCCAGAGAAGATGACTTGTGCTAGAAGAACTGTGCTGAGAAATACCTTCCTAGTTAAGAGGGAGTGTTGATGTATATGTAACTTCGGAATGTATTTCACATATATGTATATTGTATTCCTATAGAGATGGTATTATTCCTCTATAAGGAAGTGTCGTCATTTATATTGTAAGTGTCGTAACTTATACTTGATGGGTTATTAGACCACCTTATTTGGGGTCGGCCCTGTATAAGTCATGTGGGTCAAAGGGTTATTAGACCACCCTATTGGGGGTCAGCCATGTGGGTCAAAGGGTTATTAGACCACCCTATTGGGGGTCGGCCCACTCAGCATTATGTTATGTGGTTAAGTTCGAGCCTACATGAGTTAGGTAAAAAGGCAAGTCAAGTCAAGTATAAATAGAGTGCGGGAGGCACTCTATTTACTCACTCACTTCTCACACATGCTCTCAAGGAGGAGAGGCGCACTTATGGAGGAGGAGGATTGCTGCTAGGTTATGGCTATCTCTTTTGGTTGGTTGTATCATTGCTCTATCTATCTCTGAGGAAGTTATTGGGGTTTTTCACCTTATGGTTTTCCCCAAGTAAATCTTTGTGTCTCTTGTGTGCTTGCATTATTGTCTCCATGATTGATATGCTGTAGATATGCTGTACATGTTGTTCTCTCAGTTAAGATCCTAGATCAGATTGAAGTAAATTCTGAAAATTTAACACGGAGCGCACTTTTCAAGTCGACGATATGGTTTTTCTTCGTCTCCAGCTGTACAAACAATCCTCCTTGAAACTCAAAGGGTGTCATAAGCTCGCTCCAAAGTTCTATGGGCCATATCGGATTGTTCAGAAGATTGGGTCCGTTGCTTATAAATTGGAACTTCCTCCTTCTTCCCGCATTCATCCAGTCTTTCATGTCTCTTGTCTGAAGAAAGTTCTTGGCACCAACATCAGCAGACAAATGATTTTACCCAACCTGGATAATGAAGGATCCATCCTTTTGGAGCCAGAGGCCCTCCTCAATCGGCGCACGCGTCAGCTTCATTCTCGCTCTATCACAGAGGTCTTAATTCAGTGGAACGACATGCAACCAGAGGATGCTACATGGGAACCACTCCTTCAGATTCAACAACAATTTCCACATCTAAAGCTTTGAGGACAAAGCTTTTTTTAAGAGGGATGGGATGTTAGGAACCCATGTCTTTACTTTGTTAGTATGTTGTTGTTGGACGCATATGTTTTGTAAGTCGTCCCGTAGTATTTGTTAATCAATAGTTTATGGTATTGTTGTTGGCGCATATGCTTTGTAAGTCGCCCTTAGTATTGTTGATCCATAGTTTGTAATGGCCCATGGTCTCGACCCATAGTATTGGCGCCTAGAATTAGTATATAAGTGTGTGTTGAGACTTATGAAGGCACCGTGAAGTTATTTGTATTGAGCTTGCTCATAGGAGGTTGCCCCCTCGAAGTGGCCTGTGATCAATATAAAAGTGATTCCGAGTTCAGTCATTTCTGCTATTTCGCATATTCATATTAATTAATTGTTGTAGGTGCCTCACAGGATGTTGATTTAACTATACTTTGAATCATTAACCAAACATGAAAGGACATTGGAACTTACGCATTGACATAGGTTCATGGATCATTATTTTAATCACATATATTTTTCTTTTAGTTTTTTTATTCAATATATTTCATGGTATTGTGATACTTTCTAAGTTTCAAAACAACCTAGTAACCATGGTCCAGGGACATTGCCACCATGTGGATCTTTTTCTTTATATATTATTGAGATTCATATGTTAACAGTCGTGCATTTCTTAACTCACGTGTTAACCATTACCAAGTTTCATTAGCTTTAATTAGTGTTCAAATGTTCATCCACGATGTCTATTTCTAATGTTATAAAGGGGTCCTGAAGTCATTTAATTTAAGTTTGTTGAGGCCTCAATAAATGGTCATACATTAATATAAGTTACGAACCTTTACTAAGTATTACTGGATTATGAAATAAAGATTCTCACGAGATGTAGATATTTTATCCCTTTGGTGTTGCTCCACTACCCATGAGTGCCTATAGCCTTGATAGAGTCACCAAGGTGTCAAAAATATTGGTTCTCTACTAGCGAGCATCCATAGCCCCAACGAGGATATTTGCATGTCCCCTTTCTTTATTATAATTCATTTCCCAATCCTTCCCTTTTGGATTTATATATACTTTATAAATCAAAAGATGCAGGAAGCAGTGGCTTTTACAAATTTGGTAGGAGATCAATTCCTTATAGTTGGGATTTATTTAATAATTTGGTGTGCCTTGTTATTAAAGTATATATCTGTCACCTACCCAAATTTCTGAAAATTACTATTTTATTTGCAAAATACTTTATGTTAAATTTAATTACAAAGTTTTGTAATTATGATCAGTTTTGATCATGGATGAATGTAATTACTGAATATTATTATTTAAATAAATTAATTAGGAGACAAACACCCAAGAGGACTATTAAATGAGTGTTCACTGACCCACTAGGAGGAATGGAAGCTATTGGAAGGTATGGGACAGATGGCAAGAATTGCATCACACCACTAGCTGTTAGTTATGGGACAACTACCCCTAAAAATAGGGCATTATCCCCTAGGTGGAGGGAGTGAGCAGGCAGCTCATTTAATGACCTAGTAACATCTGAAAAGGTCTAGGCAGCCTATAAAGGCAAATTCGAATTGAGCAGGCACTTCTTAATCAATATTTTTGCAGAATATTTTCTCATGTGCATCAGGTGATCACTGAGAGATTCGAATAGGCAGGCTAGTTGTGAATGCAATCTTAAGTCTTCATATTGTTGAGAAGAACCAAAGATGTTGGTGCAGGTCTATTGGACTGCTAGCTATTGAAGATTCAGAAGTTATTTGCTACTGCAAGAAGAAGTCCTATTTCCTAAGTTTCTTCCTCTTGGTGGTTCAGTGAACAGGCTCGGGGGTCCTAAGACAGTACTTGATTGTTTTCAGGAATTGGTTGGGTGGAATAGTCTTCTTGGGTTGTTTGTTGCCTTACAGATTTATCCAGGTTCTTACAAATTTTCTACCTTATCTTAGCTACCAGAATTGTTCTATATATTTAGTAATCTCTATTTCCTGTTTTCAAAATAGAATCAAATTCTAAATTTGTTGAAGTCTGAATGTTAAAGTTTAAATGATTGATAAATCAGTATCTATATTTTTCCCCATGTTGTTTTGTGCATCGTACTCCAGTATAGATACTCAAATTAAGAATAGATTGATAAGATAGGCAATTTGCCAATTTGATTCGATAAATAGATATAGTAATTCATATGTTTATCAGTTTCTATTCTATAGTTATTAATTGTAGAAAGTTATGTATAATATTTAATATATATAAAATGTTTCCTTAGTTATACAAAGAACAAATCATGTTTAATTCCTGTATAGTTGCATTGCATCATTCTTATCATCATTATGTAGATAGGAAATAGATAGAAATCATCTTTCTTTATATCATATTATGTTTGCATTATAACAACATAGCCAAAATTAAATGAATGTGATAATCATATCAAGACTGTACATAACAGTCATCACACAGTTTTTCATATTGCACATACACACACTATTTTCCTTACTTACTATATCCATTTCCTAGAATTTTATAGTACAAACAGATAATAAAAACATTATAAATATTTTATTGCTATTAGACATTTTATCCAGTAAATATTCAAACTGTAAATAGAAATGGTGTAAAACCTATAGTGTTTCACACTCATCATTTTTGTTTCATAAATCACTTGTATCTTTCCAATCTCAGTATTGTATTTTCCATTATTTTACAAACTGTTTATAGTATTAAAAACATAGCTTTATAGCACTGTAAAACCTAAGATTGCATTGATTGAATATCCAATGTCATTATCCACAGTATTATAAACATATATTATTTCCACATTACTCTACAGTACAAACCCTATCATATGAAGAACTATTATGAGAACAACTATATTATAAATGTTTCATTTCCAAAGAGCATCTACGTGTGAAGAACTTGCAATAATTAATTAATGCAAATACACGAGATATCAGAAATAATAGAACTCAGAATCACTTTTATATTGATCATGGGCCACTTCGAGGGGGCAACCTCCTTTGAGCAAGCTCAATACAATTAACTTCACGGTGCCTTCAATGACCTCAACACACACTTATATACTAAGTCTATGCCCAATACTATGAGTCAAAACCATGGGACATATAATACTACGGGACGACTTAAAAAGCATATGCGTCAAATACTATGGGTCAATACTATGGGCTAATATAAACTACGGATCAACAAATACTATGGGATGACTTACAAAGCATATGCATCCAACAATAATATACTAACATAGTAAATAGAAGGGTTGACATTGGTTCCTAATATCCCCTCTCCCTTAGAAAAAGCTTTGTCCTCAAAGCTTTGGTTGGAGAAATTCCTGCAGAATCTGAAGGAGTGGTTCCCCGGTAGCATCCTCAGGTTGCATTTTAGGCCACTGATGCCTTTGGAGTGTCAAGGAGGATTGCTTGGAAGGCTGTAGATGAAGAAGAACCCTGTCAGCTGCGTGGAAAATGCGCTCAGAACGGTGCTGATCGGCTTGTTGTTTCAGGTGAATTCTAGCCATGTGAAGATTGTCCTACAGAATGAGAAGATTCTGATCGTGGTTTCGAAGAACTGAGTCAATTTCCTGAACTGGGGAGCTACTAAGGGTGTATGGAAGAAGAACTGGTGGTGTTTTTCCATAGACTACTTCATATGGTGTCCTTTGAGATGTGGTATTGTACCACTAGAGCGCTGCTAGGAAATCCATAGAAATAGTTGGCCAAAGCTGTGTAGGGATGGGCAAGGGTTTGAGCAATTCCGAAAGGAGTGTCATTTCACCCTTGTTGACTTGGAAAGTATCATCGTCAGCCACCATCTGTTGAATTGTCATTTTTAGTCCCTGCGAAAAGAAGTTACATTGTTCCCAGTCATACATTTTGCAGAACCCAGAGTGCCCTATTGATGAAGAAGCATGGAGTTCATAGAAGAGAGAGCCCTGTGGAACATATTGCAACCAATTTGGAACAAGCAGAGAAAGAGCTGTAAGAGAAACGGGGTCATCAATTGTGCAAAAAGGATCATTTTCCACCATATTGTCCTTACCCTTCTTGTAAGTGATCACATAAGGATAACCCATTTCAGGCGTGTTGGGGAGGAGACCCATTGTTCCTGAAAATTTTCCAGACTCGAGAGATCAGTCTTGATGCAGAAATAATTCCCTAATAGGTATGGATGCCACTTCTGTACTGCATGCAAAATAGCCATCATTTCCTGCTGAGAGGTAGATGTGGCTAAATTCTTACCGGAAAGGTCTCTTAAAGGCAGCAAGCGCATTGGTTCAGCAAAGATACCTGCATATCTATCCAAGGAAGTAGTGGAGACTGTTGATGGGTGCATCTGAATGGAATTGAGCTGAGCGATGACACCATGTGAATTCTTCTTAAGGATTTTTTCCAAGCAATGTGAACTGATGATGCAGAGAGACCTTGGTTGTAAGCCCATAAATTTTTGTTGTGCCCCGTTGACTTTAAACTGCATCCAAAGTTCAGCAAAATCCCATAAGATGGGGCCAAGTGTGCGTAACCATTGAACGCCCAAAACCACATCACATCTTCCTAAGGATAAGGCAAACATGTCAGAGCGTAGGTTATAATATTCCATAGAGATACGCACATTGTGACACTTCCCCTTACAAGGTAAGGTGCCCCCATTGGCAACCATGACTTCAAAGTTGGAGCAAGGATGGACAAAACAATCAGCCTGTTTGGCAATCCGAGGGTCAATGAAGTTATGAGTGCTACTAAAATCAATGAGTATGGTAAGAGGGAGCTTCTTGAAGTATCCCCTGAACCGCATTGTTTGTGGGGTGGTGATGCCGGTTATAGCATGGAGAGAGATCTCAGGTGGGTCGTCCTGAGATGGGGTGTCAACAGGTGGGTGTTCACCAAATTCTAATGCAGGTGGAGAATCCACATCCAAGAGATAGAACTTTTGTTGAACACATCTATGTCCCCGAGTGAATTTCTCATCACAATTATAGCAAAGCCCTTTTCCTCAGCGTGCCTGCATTTTTATTTCAGACAAATGCTTGATAGGAGTTGGTTGAGGAGAAGGCATGATGGGAGGTCGTTGGGAACCCATATTTCTGAAGGGAACAAAGGTGGGTTTGAAGCGTTGTTGAGATGCGATCTTGTCCTCGGCCAGCTTAGCCAACCCTAGGACTTCCATCATTGTGTTGGGACAAAACATTTTGACCTCTGAGCGGATTTCATCCTTGAGACCACTGATAAAACAACTCCTGTAGAATTCATCAGACAATCCTTCTGTGTGATTGGCCAATTTCTCAAATTCTGTCTAATACTCTCTCACTGTGCCAATTTGGTGAAGTTTAGTGAGTGCTCCTGTGAAATCATCAAAAGCACTAGGACCAAATCGTGGCAAAATGAGTTGGCAAAAATCTGTCCAGTTTGGCTCGGGATGAGCTTTGATGTACTGATGGTACCATTGAAGGGCTTCCTGTTCCAAATGAAAGGATGCAAGTGGAACTTTCTGGACATCAAAAGTATTATGCAGACTAAAATATTTTTCTACTCAGTATATCCATCCAGTCGGATCAGTACCATTGAAGCGAGGAAAATCAAGCTTCGGCCCACGAAAATTGCTGGAAGAAGAGAACCCGGTGGCTGCAAAAGATTCTGGTTGTCGGTTATTGTTCATGGCTGAATGCTGAAGATGGAGGCTGAGAAATTTTTCATCCAGATCTTGGAGTTTGGTTTGGATGGCTGCAAGTGCTTCCTCCATGGTGTTTGCTCCGGCACGGGTGACAACCATAACCAGGTTTTTTTTTTTTTTTTTTGGTGGAATGGGTAGAAAAACATAAACAGAAGCTGATTAAGTAAAGGGAAATTTGGATTGGGGAAACAATCTAGTGGGTAATTGAGGTTTGACTAGATTTTGGACACTATCGAAAGGAAAAGAAAGAAAAAAGGGGGATTTTAGAAGCGGGGTGATAGAATGAGAAAATTTGGCAGAGAGGGACAAAGAAGTAGAATTCAAAAAGGAATTCTGTGGTAAAATTTGAAGGTGATTGGGTGAAATCTGAGGAAGTTATGTCAAACCCTAAAAATAGACAAATGTGGGATTTCGGGCTTTGGGAAGGGGAATTGGGGATAGGATCCTCAGGAATGAAATATGCAGAATGGAATGACAGGGGTTCCCTAAAAATTTCGAGGGAAACAGAGTGAAAACAAGGGACATATGGAGAAAAAACTGAATTTTATCATTTTTTTTTTTTTCAAAAATGGATTAGCAACAGTGGCGCGGAAGGGATCTGCAATAGATGGATCTACAACGGTGTGAAAGGGATCAAAAATGGTGGCGACTGGATCTGGAACAAATTTCACAATAGATATGAAACGACTGGATCTGGAGCGGAAGTGATCGGCAACAGTTCAACTGAAAATAGACTGGACCCCAGGTATGTGCGGCTTCCTAACAGTTCAGGGGTTTCACTCGGCCACCAATGCTGTCTGACGGCTTGCGTATTGGGGTAGTACCCCTCACTCCACGGCTCAGGTAAAACTGATAACCGCTTTGCCACAAACGACAGCTCTTGGTTTACCTCACGGGTGGAAACTAGTCAATCAGGTAGGGGTCGTTGCCCTTTTCGCTGGCAGGTCCTCTCAATGGGCTAGCTACTTCGGGGTTCCTGTGGTACTCCTCACAATGATTTTTAGGGATTATGCCCAATTAATTCCCACAGTTAAACAGATAGGGATTATTCCCAAATCCGAACCTGCAACAGATGTGAAAAAAAATTTGGCAGAAATTTCACCCAGCGAGCCTAAGAAAGTGCTCTGATACCAGATGTGAAAAACGTGCAATAATTAATTAATGAAAATACACGAGATATAAAAAATAATAGAACTCAGAATCACTTTTATATTGATCACGGGCCACTTCGAGGGGGCAACCTCCTTTGAGCTAGCTCAATACAATTAACATCACGGTGCCTTCAATGACCTCAACACACACTTATATACTAAGTCTATGCCCAATACTATGAGTCAAAACCATGGGACATATAATACTACGGGACGACTTACAAAGCATATGCGTCCAATACTATGGGTCAATACTATGGGCTAATATAAACTACGGATCAACAAATATTACGGGACGACTTACAATGCATATGCATCCAACAACAATATACTAACATAGTAAACAAAAGGGTTGACATAGGTTCCTAACACTACGAACCAGGGTTTGGCCTGTCGTTTCCTTTACAACGAATGTAACTACCATTCAAACAACATACATTACAGAGCTATCATCTGAGACAGGTTTCACATATCCTAAGGTTAGAACGAAAATCGCAATGACATCCTACAGCATTACATGTTATAACACAAACGATTTTTACATAGAAACAGTTAACATACTTGTTCATTGCTAAAAGGGAATCATCGTATTCACCATAAACAAGCCTCGGCTCTTTGAATCATTCCTTATAACTTAAACAAACAGGTCGCGGCTCAATGGAAAAAACCATTACAAGTCCCAACTTCAAGGAAATGAAGACGTTATGCCCAGAAACGATAGTTACAGAATGTTTACCAAAAACATAAATTGTACAGGGTTATTTTCCCAAGACCAACATTTGAAACCAGTCCTTAACAACCTTGACATTGGCGAGCTTTACCTTTTCCAGTTCAACGAAGATAGATAACAAAATAGAAAACCAAAGATCTTATAACCAAACGAAAGACACAAAACCGAGGAAACAGTTATCATTTGATTTCCAAATGGTGGTTCGAAGTTCTTCAAATAATAACCACGACGAGTCATAGCAGGACCATTTACTCATTCTTGCAAACCACTTCAACCTCAAATGACGAGCACTTACGAGGGTTTTTGGAAAGACCCGAAGCTTACCAGGTTGAGAGCTCACCAACTTTATAAAACTTTGCTCGAATTCTCTACTTCACAACCTGCAACTGACAAAAATGATGGTTTAGATGACTGATATCTTTTCAAAACTGAAAGAGGAGATACTTTAAATGAATCACTATTTCGTTACATGGAAGCTTACCTCACTGTAGAATACCAAAGATTTCCACTTTCACCAATTCAACAATGACTCCATGCTGAAGACGAGACAAGAAACCCTCGGTCCATTTACACTAGGGAAAATATTTGACTCAAACTAAAACGATGAGTTCCAGAACTATCAACCATTGACAATATAAACTAGATACACAGTCTACCAAAACGATGCCATTTCAGAAGGAAGGGAACTGTAACCTCCCCAAACCAGAGGTCTCGAGATTGAACCTCATGCACTTTCTAAACCAAAATTTCTGCAGCCTATCGGCCACAGACCGAAAATAATGGAAACATTAAACCACTTTCCAACCTCATAAACCAAAATCCACAACAAAAATTAGGGTTGTAATCTAATGGCTCAAACTCCACACCATCAACGATCACCATCGTGCCAACGAAATAGCTTTGGGACAAGCAACAACTGCATTAAATGTCCACTCCACAGTACAGCTTGGTATTGCTACCATGGCACATGGAGGATAGATCAACGACCCATTTCGAAGATAGTTCAAGATCTTTAACCATTACACCTTGGCAACTGCATAAACAACTACCTCAAATTTCCTACGTGGAATGATAACAATCCTCATCACCCTGTATTTCATATCAAGCTTTCAATGCAGAATCAAAGGGCAATCTTCATTACAGCTCAACGTTCTTATCACATTAATGATCCAGCAACCCGAACCCTGCCAACATTAATGCCTGTCAGTACCTTGGAGAATTACGATATAGTTCTATTGGTTATTCATAAATTCACAATGTTATTGTTATGCTACGTTAATTTGACTTTATAATACATATGATTCAAGCCATGTTATATAAACATATTAATTTGTTGTGTTGACTTACAATGTTATATTAGCCCACCAAGTTTCAAAGGTCTAGGTCGCTATTAATAGATAGAAGTTTATTTCCCCAAAGGTAAGCCTTGTAGTCTCTTTTTAATTATTAAATATTTGGTTTATATAATAGTTTCTAGGATAGCAATAGACACCAAGTTGATATAGATTTTTAATAAACAATACTTCACATAAGCCATAAAAGCTTATAAGTATCATGTATGCTCGACATTACAGAATTATAATTGGAGAGGTCCATACACAATAGACTTTAACACTAACTTGGTGATTTTGTTGACATTTATATAAATTCTATAGATAGTCTATAGGATAGACATTTCCATGAATACATTGGCAAGGATTAACATAAAAGTTAACTAAGTTCTATGTGTGCTTACCATACCCTCTTACTACAAACTTTAACAATTGCAATTTATCGATTACATTAGAAAGAGGAAGGTAATATATTATCTCAAGACGACAACAAACCAGCTACTATAACATTGAAGAATCATAAGACGTACATCTAGAAGATAATAATTTTTAGCTATGAAATTCATACCTGCATACTTTTGGTGAGTCGCAACAGAATTATAACATTTTATTATTTACGACGTTGAATTTGAAACTGTACACATAGCCTTGAAACTTCTTACCTGTCGTCTGCACATAGGACATTCCTTAAGCTTTAGCATTGTAGCTAAGTAAGCTCCAGGGTACCTCGTAGGACACCCTTATGCAGCAAAGTCAAAACTGTCAGTATCATAGCAAAAGAGAAAGTGTCACATCATATTCCCAACCTGTTTATTTCATTTTCGTCATAATCATGTTTACTAATTATGTGTTAACAACTGTCATTATCTTATTGCTGCTAAAACATAAAATAAAGTATGCTAATGTTGTCATAATCCAAATTTAATATTCTACAATTATTATTATCATAATTAATGTTGTTACAATTTTTTTTTAAAAATTTTTATGAAATTTCGAGATGTTACATGTGGTATCAAACCTTAGATTTGAACTCTAGGCCTGAATGAGGTCCAAAACACGCGATAGAAAATTTTCATACAACAGAAAATTGTACTAACTTGAAAATTTAATTATTATGTTATCCAGAAATTATTTTCAATTACAGGTATGGAGAACTCAGCTGAAAAATTAGACGACAGATTTCAGCCAAACAGTCACAGTTCGAGACAACACTTTGTAGCAGAAGGTCACGGTGAACTAGATAACAGTTCGATAGAACTATTACGTTCCTTTCATGAATTAAAAGCAGAAATCAGATCGGTGAAACAAGACAATGAAAGGATTCTGCAAGCACAAAAGCAATTAAACCAAGTACTGTTTGAACAAAGTCACACTGAGGAACAAGAAAAGGATAATGAAGATATTTCCAAGGTTGAAGATCTGCCTCATGCTGATGAAAACAAGAAAATGAAAATCAGGAAGGTGAACGATAGTTCAACCTCATCAGGAGATGCTATTGAAACTCACAGAAAGAAACGTAACTACACCAGTGATAGCAGTGAAGGAGATTTCAAACCCATAAAGAAAAGTCAAAAGAAATATGAGTAGATTTCTGGGGAGTTCAAAAAGATTAGACCTCCAACTTTCAATGGAGAAACTGAGAAGGGAGAGACAGCTGAAGCTTGGCTGTCCGGTATGAAGAAATACTTCCAGATTTATAACTATTCAGAGTCTTTAAAGGCAAAAATGGCTATATATAACTTGACCGGAAAAGCCGATATTTGGTGGCAGGACATCAAACGAATAAAAGCCATCAAAGATAAAGATGTAAGCTAGAGTACCTTTAAACGATACCTTAAAAATAAGTACTTGTATGAACAGTACTATGAAGAAAAATCCAAAGAGTTCTACGATTTGAAGCTGGGAGGTATGAACATGAAGGAAATGAATAGTAAGTTTCTGAACTTACTAAGAAATGTACCATACCTCATAGAAGAGAAACCAAAAATTCAAAGGTACTTAAGTTGTTTGCCTTTCAGTATTAAGGATAGAATCGAGTACGACAGTCCTAAGACCTTGGAAGAGGCAATGAGAAAGGAAGTTTTATGTTATGACACAAATCGGAAAAGAGAGGGAATGTCAAACTGAAAAAATCATAAGCCCAACAATTTTGAACAGAAAAAGAAAAATTTCAGATTCAGTGAAAATTTCGGATTTGAAAGGAAAATATTTCAGAATTGGAATCATCAAGGGAACAAATCCAGAAACAATTCATAGCAGAATTCTACAGCACCCAAAAATGCACCTAATAATGCCAAGACCAGTGAGCCAAAGGCACCTATCAAATGTTTTGAATGCCAAGGTCCTCATTACGCATCAGAATGTCCATTAAGGAAATGGAAAGCAAAGAACATCAATTCTATACAGACTGAACCTATGGTGGGAGATGTGGCAAGGGAAATGCCCATAATCAATGCAACACTCGACAATAGGAAAGCAGATCATCAAATCTCCATGGTAGAGATTGAAGGTATGATACATGACCATCTTGTTACTATTTAAATAGATCCAGGTGCTAGCTTAAGATATATATCACCAGACATTGTGGAAAGTCTTAAACTGAAAACTGAAAAGTTTAGTAAATCATGGCTGGTTAGACTGGCAACTGGAACAAAGAGGAAAGTATCAGATTTTATACAAAACTGTGTTTTGTCCATGAATCATTTACAGATGCAAATCAAGTTGAATATTCTACCTTTAGATTCTTGTGATATTATAGTTGGGATGGACTGGTTAGAAGCCCATCATGTCATCCTGGACTGTTATGGAAAAAGTTTTACATGCTTAAATGACGAAGAGAAAACTCTAGAAATAAAAGGCATCCTAAGGAAGGTAACACTTAGACAGCTTTCACCCATGCAAGTTAAGAGGGAAATTAGGAAAGGATTCCAAATATTTGCAGTAAATGATGAGTTTATGGATAAAGAGAACAAACTGAAATTAGAAGACATACCTGTCCTAAGGGATTTTAAAGATGTATTTCCTGAGGAGATTCCAGGATTACCTCCCAAAAGAGATTTAGATTTTACCATAGAGTTAATACCAGGAGCAGTACCAAATTCGAAAGCCCCGTACAGAATGAACATATTGGAGTTAAACGAATTAAAATCACAGTTGAAGGAGCTTATTGAAAAGAAGTATATTAGACCCAGTGTGTCTCCTTAGGGAGCACCTGTCATCTTTGTTAAGAAGAAAGACGGAACCTTAAGACTGTGCATAGATTATCACCAGCTTAATAAGATGACGATCAAGAATAGGTATCCATTGCCCCGCATAGATGATCAATTTGATAAACTGCATGGAGCAACTGTATTTTCGAAGATTGATCCAAGATCAGGATATCATCAAGTACGGATTAAAGATGAAGATATTTTCAAGACAGCTTTCCGAACTCGGTATGGACATTACGAGTTCGTAGTCATGCCGTTTGGCTTGACTAATGCCCTGGCTGTATTTATGTGTCTAATGAATAATATTTTGCATAAATACTTAGACAAGTTTGCTGTTGTGTTTATAGACAACATTTTAGTGTACTCAAAAAGAAAAGAAGAGTATGATGAACATTTATGGATTATCTTACAAGTATTAAGAGATCATCAACTATACGCCAAATTTAGTAAGTGTGACTTCCACAAAGACAAAATTCAGTATCTAGGACACATAATTTCAGCAGAAGGAATCTTAGTTGACCCTGACAAGATAAGGGCCATTAATGACTGGCCGGTTCCTAAATATGTGTCGGATGTAAGATCATTTATGGGCATTACGGGGTATTACAGAAAGTTTATAGAAAAATTTTCAAAAATTGCCAACCCCATAACTTCCTTGCAGAATAAAGGGAAGAAATTTGTTTGGGATCAGAAGTGTGCCGATAGTTTTAAAAAATTAAAGGAACTACTGACGATAGCACCTATCTTGAGGATAGCAGACCCCAACAAAGATTTTGTAGTTTGTACAGACGCATGCAATGACAGACTCGATGGAGTCTTAACACAGGAAGGACATGCGGTGGCATATGAATCTAGAAAGCTTAAAGTACATGAAAAGAACTACTCTACCTATTATTTAGAGTTATTGGCAGTTATTCATGCCTTAAAAATGTGGCATCACCACCTTATTGGCAGGAAATTTACATTATTGACAGATAACATGGGTCTGAAATATTTATTAGATCATAAAAACCTGAATGCTAGACAAACTAGATGGTTGACATTCTTAAGTGAGTATGATTTCAAAATTTAGCATATTAAAGGGAAGGAGAACAAGGTTGCAGATGCCTTGAGTCATAAGGCAAAATTAAATTTCATTTCAACAATCAGTACTTATTCAACTGATTTAGAAAATCAGATTCTGGAAAAGAGTGAAACAGATGAAGAATACAGAAAAATGAAGGAAAAGACAACAAACAACAGTTTTGAAAATTGTATGGTAGATTTCAGCATGAAGGAAAACGGTTTATTATTGTTTAAAAACAGATTATATGTACCAGACATACTAGAAATAAAATTTCTGATATTAAATGAGATGCATAAAAGTCACTATTCTGGTCATCTAGGTTATCAAAAGACTATCACTATGCTGAGAAAATAATATTATTGGCCCAGAATGAAAGATGAAGTAGCAGAGTACATAGCTAAATGTTTGGATTGTCAAAAAGTGAAGGTTGAACACCAACATCCTGCTGGATTGTTGCAACCGTTACCAATACCAAGTTGGAAATGGGAAGTGATCAGTATAGATTTTATTACTGGGTTACCTAAAAATCAGAAACAACATGATTCTATCATGGTGGTAGTGGACAAACTCAGCAAGGCAGCACATTTCATACTTGTAAAGACTACTCATAAAGCTCCAGATATTGCAAAGATATTTATGAAACAGATTTTTAGACTACATGGAATACCAAAAGTAATAATTTCAGATCGTGACTCGAAGTTTACAGGTAACTTCTGGAGGTCACTGTTTAAAGGGTTGAACACAACGTTAAATTTCAGTACAGCATTTCATCCATAGACGGATGGTCAGATAGAAAGAGTAAACCAAGTTTTAGAAGATTTATTAAGAATGTATGTTAAGGATCAGCCTAGTAAGTGGGAAGACTACTTGCACTTAGCAGAATTTGCTTATAATAATCACTATTATGCATCGGCCAGACTTACTCCTTTTGAAATTCTTTATAGTAGGAAATGTAATACACTTGTTTCGTGGAATGATCCAGTAAATATAGTTGTTTTAGGACCTGAATTATTGCAGGAATTAGAACTAATTGTGAAATAGGTGCAAGGACATTTAAAAGCTACCCAAGATAGGAAAAAGGGTCAAGCAGATTAAAAAAGAACTCATAAAGAATTCCAGGTTGGTGAACATGTATTCGTGAAGGCAAGACCGAAAAAGAGCTCACTGAAATTGGGAAGCTGTGCCAAGTTGGCACCTAGGTATTGCGGTCCTTTTGAAATATTGTCTAAGGTTGGAGCAGTGGCATACCAACTGGCTTTGTCACCAAACTTAAAAATACATAATTTTTTTCATATATCATTTTTAAAGAAATATGTGCACAATACTAGGCATGTTGTGAACTAGAATGATGTACAGGTGGGACAAGACGGAGATTTTATGGTGGAACCAGATTGTATCCTCGGAAGGAGGGAAACTATTCTCTGGAATCGCAGCATTGGGCAAGTGAAGGTGCAATGGAAGCACCTTAGCCCAGAAGAGGCAACCTGTGAGTTGGAGAGTAGTATGTTGGTAACATATCCAACTCTGTTTCAGGAACACTCAAGGAGTGATTAACCAACATCGAGGACGATGTTGAGACTTAAGGGGGGGTGTATGTCACCTACCCAAATTTATGAAAATTCCTATTTTATTTGCAAAATACTTTATGTTAAATTTAATTACAAAGTTTTGTAATTATGATCAGTTTTGATCATGGATGAATGTAATTACTGAATATTATTATTTAAATAAATTAATTAGGAGACAAACACCCAAGAGGACTGTTAAATGAGTGTTCACTGACCCACTAGGAGAAATGGAAGCTGTTGGAAGGTATGGGACAGATGGTAGCATTTGCATCACACCACTAGCTATTGGTTATGGGACAACTACCCCTAAAAATAGGGCATTATCCCCCAGGTGGAGGGAGTGAACGGGAAGCTCATTTAATGACCCAGTAACATCTGAAAAGGCCTAGGCATCCTATAAAGGCAAATTCGAATTGAGCAGGCACTTCTTAATCAATATTTTTGTAGAATATTTCCTCATGTGCATCAGGTGATCACTGAGAGATTCGAATAGGGAGGCTAGTTGTGAATGCAATCTTAAGTCTACCTATTGTTCAGAAGAACCAGAGATGTTGGTGTAGGTCTATTGGACTGCTAGCTATTGAAGATTCAGAAGTTATTTGCTACTGCAAGAAGAAGTTTTATTTCTTGAGTTTCTTCCTCCTGGTGGTTCAGTGAACAGGCTCGGGGGTCCTAAGACAGTTCTTGACTGTTTTCAGGAATTGGTTGGGTGGAACAATCTTCTTGGGTTGTTTGTTGCCTTACAGATTTATCTAGGTTCTTACAAATTTTCTACCTTATCTTAGCTAGAAGAATTGTTCTGTATATTTAGTAATATTTGTTTCATGTTTTCAAAATAGAATCAAATTCTAAATTTGTTGAAGTCTGAATGTTAAAGATTAAATGATTGATAAATCAGTATCTATATTTTTCCCCATGCTGTTTTGTGCATCGTACTCCAGTATAGATACTCAAATTAAGAATAGATTGATAAGATAGGCAATTTTCCAATATGATTCGATAAATAGATATAGTAATTCATATGTTTATCAGTTTCTGCTCTATAGTTATTAATTGTAGAAATTTCTGTATAATATTTAATATATATGTAAAATGTTTCCTTAGCTATACAAAGAACAAATAATGTTTAATTCCTGTACAGTTGCATTGCATCATTCTTATCATCATTATGTACATATGAAATATATAGAAATCATCTTTCTTTATATCATATTATGTTTGCATTATAACAAAAGAACCGAAATTAAATGAATGTGATCATCATATCAAGACTATACATAACAGTCATCACACAGTTTTTCATATTGCACATACACACAGTATTTTCCTTGCTTACTATATCCATTTCCTAGAATTTTATAGTACAAACAGATAATAAAAACATTATAAATATTTTATTGCTATCAAACATTTTATCTAGTAAATATTCAAACTGTAAACAGAAATGGTGTAAAACCTATAGTGTTTCACACTCATCATTTTTGTTTCATAAATCACTTGTATCTTTCCAATCTTAGTATTGTATTTTCCATTATTTTACAAACTGTTTATAGTATTAAAAACATAGCTTTATAGCACTGTAAACCTAAGATCGCATTGATTGAATATCCAATGTCATTATCCACAGTATTAAAAACATATATTATTTCCACATTACTCTATAGTACAAACCCTATCATATGAAGAACTATTATGAAAACAACTATATTATATATGTTTCATTTCCAAAGACCATCTACGAACCAGGGTTTGGCCTGTTGTTTCCTTTACAACGAATGTAACTACCATTCAAACAACATACATTACAGAGATATCATCTGAGACAAGTTTCACATATCCTAAGGTTAGAACGAAAATCGCAATGACATCCTACAACATTACGTGTTATAACACAAATGATTTTTACACAAAAATAGTTAACATACTCGTTCATTGCCAAAAGGGAATCATCGTATTCACCATAAATGAGCCTCGGCTCTTTGAATCATTCCTAATAACTTAAATAAATAGGTCGTGGCTCAATGGCCAAAGCCATTACAAGTCCCAACTTCAAGAAAACAAAGAAGTTATGCCCATAAATGATAGGTATAGAATGTTTACCAAAAACATAAATTGTACAAGGTTATTTTCCCAAGATCAACATTTGAAACTAGTCCTTAACAACCTCGACATTGGCGAGCTTTACATTTTCCAATTCAACGAAGATAGATAATAAAATAGAAAACCAAAGATCTTATAACCAAATGAAAGACACAAAACCGAGGAAACAGTTATCATTTGATTTTCAAATGGTGGTTCGAAGTTCTTCAAATAATAACCACGACGAGTCACAGCAGGACCAGTTACTTATTCTTGCAAACCACTTCAACCTCAAATGACGAGCACCTACGAGGGTTTTTGGAAAGACCCAGAGCTTACCAGGTTGAGAGCTCGCCAACTTTGTAAAGCCTTGCTCAAATTCTCTACTTCACAAACTGCAACTGACAAAAATGATGGTTTAGACGACTGATATCTTTTCAAAACTAAAAGATGGGATACTTTAAATGAATCACTACTTCGTTACACGGAAGCTTACCTCACTATAGAATACCAAAGCTTTCCACATTCACCAATTCAACAATGAATCCACGCTGAAGACGAGACAAGAAACCCTTGGTCCATTTACACTAGGGCAAATCGTTGACTCAAACTAAAATGACTAGTTCCAGAACTATCAACCATTGACAATATAAACTAGATACACAGTCTGTCAAAACAACACCATTTTAGAAGGAAGGGAACTGTAACCTCCTTAAACCAGAGGTCTCGAGGTCGAACGTCATGCACTTTCTAAACCAAAATTTCGGTAGCCTATCGACCATAGACCAAAAACAATGGAAACATTAAACCACTTTCCAACCTCGTAAACCAAAATCCACGATGGAAATTAGGGTTGTAATCTAACGGCTCAAACTCCACACCATCAACGATCACCATCGCACCAACAAAATAGCTTTGGGACAAGAAACAACTGCATTAAATGTCCACTCCACAGTACATCTTGGTATTGCTACCATGGCACATAGAGAATAGATCAATGACCCATTTCAAATATAGTTCAAGATCTTTAACCATTACACCTTGGCAACTGCAGAAACAACTACCTCAAATTTCCTATGTGGAATGATAACAATCCTTGTCACCTTGTATTTGATATCAAGCTTTCAATGCAGAATCGAAGGGCAATCTGTTAAAATTTGAGCATTAATTCACAATACTTTTGGATCTTTACTGAGAGAATCACATATACAGTATATCAATGCATAACAATCACAATAAGCATGACAAACATCACAAGAATCAAAAGCATGAGTGACAAGAGACATAGAGTTTCTGTGGGGAAAACCCTAAGGTGAAAAAACCCACAACTTCCTCAGAGATAGAGAGAGCAATGGCTCAACCAAAGTACAACCAAAATACACTTGAGATAGTCTCCTAGAGCAGATGATCCTCCTCCTCACTAGTGCGCCACTTTCTGAGTGAGAGAAGTGTGTCTTTCCGAATGATCCAAATAGAGATCTCCCGATCTCTATTTATACTTAACCTGTTTGCCCAGCGACCTTATGGGGTCGACTTGTCTATCTAGATGCATCCACAATATAATATATATTTTAGGGCCAACCCCACACATGGTGGTCTAATAACCCATCGGCAAGTACACACACTTGCGACACTTATCAATCCACATGATGACACTTCCTTATAGAGGAATAACACATCTCTTATAAGGGTACAATAAATATATATGAAATACATCCTGGCTAGTGGCTTCATCAGCACATCTGCAATCTGCTCGTCCGTCGCAACATATAGGAGCTTCACGGATCCTCTCTGCACCATATCCCTGATATAGTGATATATGATCTCTATGTGTTTCAACTTGTCATGAAACACTGGGTTCTATGACAGCTTCACACAACTCTGGTTATCGCAGAATATACCAGTAGCATCCAATGGGAGATCAAATAAATCAGACAGTAGCTTCCATAGCCATACTGCCTCACAACTAGCTGAACAGGCTGCAACATACTCTGCCTCAGCTATACTCAGTGCTACGCAGGACTGCTTCCTGCTGAACCAAGATATCACACCTGATCCCATACTGAAGCAGCACCCAGATGTGCTCTTCCTATCTGCAGCACTGCCAACCCAATCTGAATCAACATAACCCTGCAGGTTAAACTTTTGATTCGCTTCATACTTGAGCCCATAATCCACTGTACCCTTCAGGTACCTCAGAACATGCTTTACAGCAACCAGATGAACACTCGTCGGATCCGTCAGGAATTGGCTCAATGTGTTCACTGCAAAGCAAATATCTGGTCTCATGTTCATCAGGTACATCAACGACCCAATCCTCTGATGATACATAGAGACATCAACAGGCTAAGATGAAGCATCACATAGAAGCTTTAGATTCGATGCCATGGGTGTGGCCATGGCCTTGCAATCCATCATCCCAAATCTCTTCAGAATATCTACTGTGTACTTCCCTTGACCAAGGAAGATCCTACTTGAATTCTGCCACACCTCCATACCTAGGAAATAATGCATCATTTCCAAATATTTCATATCGAACTCAGCAGCAAGCTTCCTCTTAGTATCTGCAATCAATCTGTCATCTCCTGTTACAAATAAGTCATCCACATACAGGAGTAGAATCATAGGATTCCCTTCCTCAACCTTGTAGTAGAGGTTGGAATCCGCTTTACTCTTGGTAAAGCCCAATCTAGATAGGAAATTGTCCATCCTACCATACCAAGTTCTAGGATCTTGATTCAAGCCATACAAGGCTTTCTTTAATCTACACACATATGACTCCCTGTCGTGTATTTCAAAACTGAGTGGCTGCTCCACGTATACCTCCTCTTCAACTACACCATTCAAGAAAGCAGTCTTGACATCCATTTGGTGTATTTTCCATTTCATTACTGCAGCCAGGGCAAGTACTGTTCTAATGGAAGTATACCTGGCTACAGGTGCAAAAGCTTCTTCATAATCTATTCCCTCTTTCTGAGAGAAGCCACGCGCTACGAATCTTGCTTTGTATTTCTCTACACTGCCATCTGCAGCATGCTTGATTTTGTAGATCCATTTGGAAGTCACAACAGACTTCTCTTTAGGTCTTGAGACAACATCCCAAACATCATTCTTCATTATTGATTGGTATTCCTCAACCATGGCATCCTTCCATTCTTTCTTTTCCATTGCTTCTTCATAACTGTAAGGTTCTTTGTTCATAATGTCACAGAGTAAAGCAACATAGCTGGTATGCGATCTGGTTCTCTTCTTTGCTCTGTGTTCTTCTTCTGGAATGCCAAATCTTTCTGCATCTTGAATGAGCTCTCTAGCCCATGTAGGTTTCCTCTTGTGAGAGTTATCCTCACAGGGTGGATCTACAGGTTCTTGCGGATATTCAAACTAACGAACAACTTCTGGAATTGCTTCAGTCATGGTAGTGTCTTGAAATCTAGTTTCCTTAGGTTCTTCATAAACTTCGATAGGTGCCTTCCTTCATTTGATGAATGTTGAGTTTTCAGCAAATGTTACATCCCTGCTGACATCAATATTCTTGAACCCTGGAAAGTATATTCTGTAAGCCTTCGAGCTTTCACTGTAACCCACAAAGATACCGTTCTTTCCTAAAGGATCTAGTTTGGTCCTCTTTTCCTTTGGGACATGAGTGTATACTGGACAACCAAATATTCTGAGATGGCTAACTTCAAGTTTCTTACCAGAAAATACCTCTTCTGGTGTCTTGTTGTCCAATATCTTGTGGGGTGTTCTGTTCTGCACATATACAGTTGTTCTAGCTGCTTCTTCCCATAGATGCATAGGTAGATCCTGGTCATGCAGCATTGCCCTTACTGCTTCCATGATTGTTTTGTTCTTCCTTTTTGCAACTCCATTCTGTTGAGGATTATAAGGAGCAGTCAACTCCCTCTTAATCCCTGAATCACTGCAAAGCTTCTTGAAGTCACCTGAGGTGAATTCTCCACCATTGTCGGATCTGAATGTTTTGATCTTTTTGTCAGTTTTATTCTCCATCAAGGTTTTGAATTCCTTGAAATTATCAAACACCTCATCTTTGTTTTTCAAGAAGTATACTCAAGTCTTCCTGGAGAAGTCATCAATCAATGAGACATAGTAAACATACCCACTTAGAGAACTGGATGACATAGGACCACATACATCTGAGTGGATGATTTCCAGGATATCTTTTGCCTTGCTTTCACTGCTTGGGAAATCCTTATTAATATTCTTACCTTTTGCACTTCCTTTGCAAACACCTTCATGTTTGGTCTTGATTTCAGGAAGACCCTCTACATCCTTGCTTGCAATTGGAAGTGCCCTATAGTGCATATGAGCAAGTCTTCTATGCCAAATTTCACTTGGCTCCATGGATTCATGCACCATGGCATGTTCAGGTTGTCCTTTTAATTTATACAAACCTCACTCTTGCTCTCCAATCACAACTGCATCATATATGGTCTTTCCCTTTGGCCACATTAGGACTTGGCCATCCACAAATGAAACCCTCATACCTTTTGTATCCAATGCAGAGATGGAGAGTAAGTTCTTCTTGAGCCCAGGTACATAAAGGACTTCTTTCATCTTCAAAGATTTTCCAGAATCTAGGTTGTAGGAGGCTTCACCACTTCCTTTGATGGGATATTGATAATCATCCCCAAGTTTCACTTTATGGGGTGATTCATGTTCAGACAGATTTACAAAGGATTCTTTAAACCCAATCATGTGTTTGGAAGCCCCACTGTCAATTAACCAATCATTACAACCATGGGAGATAGTACCTGTGAGAGCAGAGATTAGAACATACTCTTCTTCACTTGATGAGTCATCATTACTATCATCACTTTCTGCCCTAGCCTTTTTCATTGGAGGTTCATCATCTTCAGCAGCATGAGCATGGTACCTTCTTTTGTTACCCTTCTTCTTCTTGCTGGAGTTGTTGTTGTTGTGTTTGTCCCTTTTGTTCTTGGGACATTCTGAAGCAAAGTGACCCTTCTCATTACAAGTGAAAAACCTTAGATCTTTCTTGTCTTTGTGAAAATGATGAGAAGATTTCTTCTTGTGATGGGATGGATCCCTCTTGAACTTGCCCTTCTTAGTGTGAGTTGTGAGAGCTTGATCTTCATTTCCCATCTTCTCTTCTCTTGCCACAAGCCTTGCTTCTTCTTGAGAACATTCCTCCCATAATCTGCTGAAGGAGATTAACTTCTTTCTGTCACATATCCCCTGGATAAAAGAGTCCCATGAACTAGGTAGGTCACTCAAAGCAGTCATAACAATTTCACCATTCTCCACCATTTCATCTACAACTTCAAGTTGTTCCTTGATCTGAGAGACCTTGGAGAAATAGGATTGAATGGTTTCTCCATTCGACATCTTGACCCCTTTCAATTGATTCCGTAGGGTCATCTTCCGATTTATGTTCTTTCCTTCAAATAGCCTGGTCAAAGAGTCAAACATAGCCTTGGGTGTTTTTAGAGAAGACACATGGGGTATGAGATGGTCTTTGATAGAATCAGCAATGATTCTCTTTGCCTTGACCAAGTTCTTCTTATGCATTACCTTAGACTCTTCATCCTCTGGGATAGGGATGTCTTCTTTTATATATGAGTCCAACTCATTCTCTTCCAGGATTAAGCCAATTCTATACTTCCAAGCTCGGAAGTTATCAGCCCCTTCAAGCTTATCCTCAAGCTTGGTGTGGTGAGACATCTTAAAGAGTACTTCAAATGAAATAGAAAAGATTTAGGTCTTACCACTTGAAATGTTGAAAACTGGATCTGGTCCCGGATTAGGGTTTGTCGAAAAAACCCTAAAAATTCAAAATGTGAATTTCAACTTTTTGGAACGATAGAAAGATGCGCCTTGATGAGTTGATCAGCCTGGTGTATTCAGAATTTGAGATCAGCAAAGCTTTACCCTTCAAATTTTCCTTTTTGTCCTCCTGGGTTCACTCGAGAGAGCCCTGAATTAGGTTTTGAGTTTCTCAGAGATCTACCCAGCCAAAAATCTCAATCCAAAGCTCTAAACTTTGATTTTTGCAAGGAGCTTCCAGCTATGGCTTCCAATTTCAGAAATTCGTATTTTTTGGAAACCCTAATTTTTAGGGCCAAATTTGAAAATGATTAGAATTGAATTCTGATTGGATAGATAGATTCTCCTTGATGAGTAGAGTCAATCTGCTATACTGCTTTTCCAAAAAATGTGGAGAGAAACCCAATAAACAAGAAACTCAAGTTTCCATCACTGCAAAATGTCTTCTTCTCAGGTTAGCTCTGATACCATGTTAAAATTTGAGCATTAATTCACAATACTCTTGGATCTTTACGGAGAGAATAACATATACAGTATATCAATGCATAACAATCACAATAAGCATGACAAGCATCACAAGAATCAAAATCATGAGAGATAAGAGACACAGAGTTTCCGTGGGGAAAACCCTAAGGTGAAAAACCCCACAACTTCCTCAGAGATAGAGAGAGCAATGGCTCAACCAAAGTACAACCAAAATACACTTGAGACAATCTCCTAGAGTAGATGATCCTCCTCCTCACCAGTGCACCACTTTCTGAGTGAGAGAAGTGTGTCTTTCCGAATGATCCAAATAGAGATCTCCCGATCTCTATTTATACTTAACCTGTTTTCCCAGTGACCTTATGGGGCCGACTTGTCTATCTAGATACATCGACAATATAATATATATTTTAGGGCCGACCCCACACATGGTGGTCTAATAACCCATCGGCAAGTACACACACTTGCGACACTTGTCAATCCACATGACGACACTTCCTTATAGAGGAATAACACATCTCTTATAAGGGTACAATAAATATATATGAAATACATAGATGAAATACATTCCGAAGTTACATATACATCAACACAATCTTCATTACAGCTCGACGTTCTTATCACATTAATGATCTAGCAACCTGAACCCTACCAACATTAATGCCTGTCAGTACCTTGGAGAATTACGATATAGTTCTATTGGTTATTCATAAATTCACAACGTTATTGTTATGCTACGTTAATTCGAATTTATAATACATATGATTCAAGCCATGTTATATAAACATATTAATTTTTTGTGTTGACTTACGATGTTATATTAGCCCGCCAAGTTTCAAAGGTCTAGGTTGCTATTAATACATAGAAGTTTATTTCCCCAAAGGTAAGGCTTGTAGTCTCTTTTTAATTATTAAATATTTGGTTTATATAATAGTTTCTAGGATAGCAATAGACACCAAGTTGATATAGATTTTTAATAAAAAATACTTCACATAAGCCATAAAAGCTTATAAGTATCATGTATGCTCGACATTACAAAATTATAATTGGAGAGGTCCATACACAATAGAATTTAACACTAACTTGGTGATATTGTTGACATTTATATAAATTCTATAGATATTCTATAGGATAGACATTTCCATGAATACATTGGCAAGGATTAACATAAAAGTTAACTAAGTTCTATGTGTGCTTACCATACCCTCTTACTACAAACTTTAACAATTGCAATTTGTCGATTACATTAGAAAGAGGAAGGTAATAGATTATCTCAAGACGACAACAAACCAGCTACTATAACATTGAAGAATCATAAGATGTACATCTGGAAGATAATAATTTTTAGCTATGAAATTCTTACCTGCATACTTTTGGTGAGTTGCAACATAATTACAACATTTTATTATTTACGACGTTGAATTTGAAACTGTACACGTAGCCTTGAAACTTCTTACCTGTCGTCTGCACATAGGACATTCATTAAGATTTAGCGTTGTAGCTAAGTAAGCTCCAGGGTACCTCGTAGGACACCCTTATGCAGCAAAGTCAAAACTGTCAGTATCATCGCAAAAGAGAAAGTGTCACATCATATTCCCAACCTTTTTATTTCATTGTTGTCATAATCATGTTTACTAATTATGGATTAACAACTGTCATTATCTAATTGCCGCTAAAACAAAAAAATAAAGTATGCTAATGCTGTCATAATCTAAATTTAATAGTCCGCAATTATTATTATCATAATTAATGCTGTTACAAATTTTTTTTTTAATTTTTATGAAATTTCGAGATGTTACAATATCAACCCACACACTTTTGACTTTTCACCCTTTAAGTAATCAATTGTTTTAGTGCAAAAATTGATCCTTTGACATATCAAACTTTCTCTTGAACTATGATGCAAGGACAACCAAACATAATTATTCACTCTTCAGTACTACAATTTAACCACTTACACTTTACTATTGTATATCCCTCATTTGCATTAAGATAATATTTCATTTTGGCTCATAAACGAACATAATCATGCATAATTTTTCTAGACTTATTTCTTGTGTGTGATGTTACCACTATTAGATAAAGGTTGAAAAAACACACATACAGTCAACGACAATTGGTGAATCAAAATCAAATCAGTACATACCCATACCACCTTCACTGGGGCTTCACTCAATAAACCGCTATCATAGCACATTCATTCATGGCATATGAAACAATACCCCTAATTTCACTAAATATTGGAAAATACCTTCCAAAATCATTTTTTTAACCCCCTCTTGTTGTTCGGGATTTCTACCCTATAGTGAGGAGATGGACACTACCAATTGGGTGGGGTTGACAGGTAAACACATTGATTATATTGCATTTAGTTACTGCAAAAGAAATAGACTGGGATTGAAAGACATACCTCTTTTTGAAGTTTGATCCTAGCTTTCACTTGGTCTTTCACTTGATCTCCCGCTTGATCTCCTGCTTGACGAACCTGCAATACAAAAGATACCTTCCTTAGCATATCTTGACCATATAAAATATGATGAAATTACAAAGCAATGTAACATCAACTATAATCAAGAATTAAGCCAAATAGAAATACAATCCAATAGATATCTTATTTGGGATAGGAAGGGTGTTTGGACCTTTTTATTGTCAAAGAAACATGAAATCAGTACAATATACCTGACATGTAGAGATGTTTTTGCAACCAGATCCTGGGCTCCTGCTCTTCACTTTGACTTGGAACTTTCCTCCAGCGTAACAATACTTCACGCCTTCTCTCAAGATTTTATGGCTATTGTGAGTAACCCCTCTCATGGATCCTCCTTGTATTTATGGGACAAGTTAGGCAGTTAAGATCGAGAGGTGGTTGGATTGGGAGGTTGGGGAATTTGCAGAACCAACTTCAACTAATCCCCATTCGTCAAATTAATATATTTTTGATTTCATCTTAAGATGTACGCAGGTTTAATACAACAAGAGAAGCATACAGGAAGCAACTTTTATGCTTTACAACATGTGTTCGCAATGTTTTGGGAGGTGTACGCTGGTTTCCCTTGAGGAGAGTAGGGTACAGTACGATGGTCTTGTATGCATAGAGGGGCGTACATGTGGCAAAAGTAGGAGAAACTGCAATCTTATCAGGTGAGGAGTGTACTTCTAGTAGCAAAACATCCAAGGCAATCTAGCTCTTCAATCCTTTGTGTCCTTTTGTGTGATCTACAAGGAAAGGTGATCATGGGATGAAGAAGTGCAGATTTGACCTATAACAGATGCCCCCTAATGTGTGAGGTTAGAGGGAAACGATGACCGAAATACATTATAAGTCCAAGTCAAAGGAGGAGCAAGAAACCGTAGAACCAAGTCACAAAAAACCCCTGCAACAACAATCAAGGTCAGCGAGCAATTACAATCTTGACATCATATAGATGCGTAACATGATCTCCGAGACATAACTAGGAGATGTATATATAGAGCATGGCCACTGAAATACAAGCGTGGATCCATGTCAACAAAGAGATCATAGCCATAACAACAAGTTGGATCTATGTCTCATAAAGAGCCAAAATGAGTGAAGCTCAGTCTTGCGCAGCTTGGGGGATAACATAAATATGGTGATGCTATCATAGTCCCAAGATATTCATCCAAAACAACCCAAGGTACAAACCCTAACCATGCGAATAAATGAGTTGAATTCGAACATGGGGGGTATAGTTTGATTACCGGTCATTAATGTATATTGTTAACAAACGCGAGGACTTCCATCGATAATGATAATGGGGTCCAAGGTACCTAGTACAATCCAACAAGTGTGAATAAGAGGACTTGAAGTCGAACACTTGAGGAACCTGTCGAATAAGAGACATTGATGTATTCCCATTTATTCAGCAGCGAGGGAAACTGCCACTGATGAATGCAATCCACAAGGTACTAACTGAAACTCTAAACTTCGTTCCTAGAGCATAATGATCTGAGGTCGATGGGAAGAATTTTGCTGGAAGGGAGGCATTAATGCATCCTCCATCATCCAACACGAGGAACACTCATAGGTATGAGCTGATGTGGAGTAGGACAAGTAACAAGATGAAACAAATTGACACTAGGATGGCCAACACATGAAGTCAAGGTAAAATGCAGAATGGCCGACACAGGTTGTATCCTTGATCAGAGAGCACGACACAAAGTGACTTAGGAAGTTTTCAACATAACGGGGAATGATATAAGTCTGCAATGTCGGAGACATAACAAATCATCCATATGGTTGGAAGAATAACCAACCGAGGGAGTGAAAACTCAAAGATTAGGTTCACCCTAAGGTCAAAAACTAAAACCCAACTGACATGAAAGACTCAAGTAGGTGCTGTGTTCAAGGATATGACTGACTTAACTTCCTTTGAAACTGAAAGAGATGCGATACACCCTTCTTATCCCGTATTCTTTTTGGTAAAAGAATGTTCTTCTTTTTTATTTAATGAGTCCAAGAAAAATAGAAAACTCAATAGGTCCAATCATGTAATAAGTTTAACGAGCCCATGGGAGGAAAACTCGGGACCTTCTTCATTGTTTACAGAGTTCGAAGAAGAGATAAAAGAATACTCTATAGTACTGATCTCTGTATTTTAATATCAAGCTGAGATCTTTTCTTGCTCGTCGGTGTTTTCAATTTTGAGGAGTCTGAAAAACTTAAACAATAACTCCATACACCTACTCGTGGATTTGAATATCGAGCCCAAGTAGGTTAATTATCACCGGTGTTTTCCTGTTTATAGAGTCTAAAAAAATTAAACAATTCTCTATTTACCTTCTCATAGATTTCACATCGATCCCGAGTAGGTCAATGCTCGCTTGGTGTTTTCATGTTTAGAGAGCCTGAAAACCCTAAAGAGAGGCTCCAAAAGGCCTTTTTCGTATAGTTAGTCCCCTCCCCTGAAAAAGTATAAAACAATGAGAGGAGAACTCTTCTAGCCATGTATGACTAGAGTATTCTTTTTTCGTATGTAATCCGCAAAGGTCCGGAAAAGGGTTAAACTTATACCTAAACGGATGGACCTTCAATTCCTTTAACGAGATTGAAGAGGCCAAGTTTTCTCGGCGATCTTGTTTAGTTTTTCATAGTCAAAACACGAGCTTAAAATGACTTAAAAGACAGCTACTAGGATCATATGTTCATAACCTGCCAAAAATGTGATCTCAATAATCCAGTTAGTAAGTGGCGACAAAATTTCTCAATAACATAATAAATGATCAATACAACGTCTATATTAGTCCATCAATAAAGAAACTAAGTCATACCAGTTCATAACCTGCCAAAAATGTGATCTCAATAATCCAGTTAGTAAGTGGCAACAAAATTTCTCAATAACATAATAAATGATCAATACAATGTCTATATTAGTCCATCAATAAAGAAACTAAGTCATACCGGTTCAATGCTTTGAGAATCTAGTGAAAATTTGAAATATAAGGGGTATAATTACTTCACCAAAACTTGCAAGTATTGGTGATTAAATAGAACCCTTTTAAGAACAACTTGAAACTATAGACTTTTGCAAAAAGTGGGTAAAAATTAAACTCTCTTTTATATAACTAGTTTCAAATTAGAAAATCAAATATCACAATTGAGAATTTTAGGGCAAGAATTGGAGCAAACCCTTGATCTTCTTCCACTCATTACGATCAAACTGGAGTACCAATCAACCTTCCGCTTCCACCAAGTAATTTCATTCCTCCCAAACTTGCATTTTCATGTCTTTTTTTGTCAATTTTTATGGTAAAAAACCCTGTTTTGGCAATGCTCACAACATGCTCTGCATGTACTCTACTCTGCATGAAGAACAACAACATTCTAAACGTGTTTGTCTAATGTAAAGAGCAGCGTACACCCATGAAAGTGGCCAAAAAGTTTAAAAAGGATAAGAATTGACTTTTTTTGGTAGGATGATGTTGGTATGGAGAGAAAGAGAGCATGAAGATATGGATCGAGAAGCATTGCAAGATCCAACGACTCTTCATACACTCAGAAGGTGTGGATTATTGAAATTCTACAGAACAGTCAACATGCGGGCATAAATCCGCTTGCCAGAAAGACTTGTCCGATACTGGGATGCAGATGGCATGGTGTTTGATATCCGAGGTGAGATACTGGAGCTCACCGTAGATGATATTTACTTTATCACGGGTCTCTCTCGTAGAGGAGAGTCGGTGAATCCAAAAGGGTCTTCTAGCAAACTGGGTGCATTAACAGTGCAAGAATATATCAATGCATACTGTGTACCAGGAAGTAAGAAATGTGGTCATCAAGTTCTTGTCTCTACTGTTGTAAGCTTCCCTCTTCGAAATTTTCTGAGTGTTCTCAACCAAATGGGGGGAAGTGCTTCACAACATCTTGCCTCAAGGCACTATATGCATATAGGTGTTGAATGCTTGCAAGGGCATGTTTATGACTCATGTTCGAGTCTGTTGGAGAACATGAAACTTCAACTCTCGGGGAGTAAGACCCAGAGGATGAAGAACTTTGGATATGGCAGCATACTTTTCACCTTCTTCTTTGAGAGGGTACCTGCTATCAGTTTGGGAATGGCATTGCTCCCTGTCAACCCTCGCAAGCCAATGCTGGTCCGTTGGGGTGAGATCTTCCTCCACCAGGGTGGTGGTGAGAGCAACCTATGTTACCAAGAGGATGACTTCTGGGGTTGGTGAGAATGACAGGTGCCAGCTCTTGAGCAGTTTCCGTATGCAAGCCTAGATTTCCGTCATGATCTAGAGCTGATACTTCCTCCAGGAGCAACCTAGGGAGATATAGGTATGTTTCTGTTTTTTGAAAAATTAATTAATTTTTTCAAATTTATGCATATATGATTTTTATGATGAGTTCGAAATACTGAAACAAAGTGTCAAATGTAGATGTTAGACTAGTGCACCCTGAGCGACACCCATATACTTTCGTACGACCAGTAGAGGTGGGTGCAGTTGATACCACTCTGGGGGCCATAGAGAGGAAGATGGGTTGGTTGATCCATGATATTCCTCCATATTGGATTGAGCAGATGCCGATTGATATGCAGAAAGATGTGGTTGGTGTGCCCCCAGCCTGGATTAGATTGCTGCGGAAAGTAGCCACGCTGGTCATATGCTACCGGGAGGCAGCAGAACCAGATGAGGCTCCACCTTCTCCATAGGAGAAGGATATTTTATGTGTATTTTGAGGCCATTGAGCCCAATTTTGTATCTTATGACATAACTTTGTGACAGACTTGTGATCCAAACTCATATTATTTTTTGATATAGTATCGGTTATCTACATGTGTGTTATTTTGTTTTATGCATGAATTACTATGTGTGTGAATGATGCAAATGCCAATCTAAAACATAGTTTGCAAATGAATCAGCTAATGCATTCAATTTCCTTGGAATATGTTGATATGTGATATAATCAAATTGTCTCTCAAGTAACCTAACTCGCATAAACTGACGTAGCAAAGTAGGATCTCTAACCTGATAAACACCCAGTAACTGAAAAACAACTAACTGTGAGTCGAACCGTACCTCCAAACGTGAAATGCCATTAAACAGAGCATCTAAGAGTATCTCTATGACTGCACTGTATTCAGCCACATTGTTCGTTGTGGGACCTATACAAGCCCCTCCCGAAGACACCATTTGGCTGGTTGGTGAGTAAATAACCCAAGCAGTTGAGGCTAACTGATGGGTGTGGCGACTAGTGCCATCAACAAACCCTATGAAGTGTTCAATTGACATCTGAAACACCAAAAGTAAAAGATGCATAAGACTACAACAACTGTAAACAAAATTAACTTTACAAAAATGTACAGCTAAAAATACATGAAAAAGCATAACAACACTTCTTCAAGTAGGTTCAATGCCTGGGATCGCATAATGAGGCCGGGAAAAGATGTCATGGAAATCATTAAACAAATTGGTGTATGGAATGATCTCATCAAGATAACAGTACTCTCCAATAAAGATATGTTCTGTGACCCTGGGTTGAGTGGAAATGTTGATGGGGATGGTTCTCACTGTACTCGTCCTATTCCCTTTGGCAAAAACAGTTTGTGAAGTGGAAAGGACATAGGGCCAATCAACATTCTCACTGGGTCTCGGAGAGAACTCACCTCTCTCAATCAAGTTTAGAATGGGAAGTAAATAGGACCTGGGGTGCATGACTTCTCGAGAGCAATCCAAGCCTATCATAGCTTCCAAAATTGTTTTGTCAGAAGGAAAAACCATGTCTAAACTATCAGGAGAGAGGGTAGAGTCCGTGACCTTGCAGGAGTAGGGTCCATATCTGACTCGACAGAGACCAACGGAGTCGTGATATGTTCTATTGTAGGTTGTTGTGAATCTAAGTGGGTATCTCTGCAAAAGGTACAAGCATCGCTGGTTCTGATTCAGTGTGGAGACTCCGTGTATCTGATGTTGAACAGATGGTGGAGGTCTCAGAAGATGAACATTCTTCAGAACCAATGAACAAGGTAGGAGCAGGTAGGTCAAAAGTGCCTATTAAGGACCCATAGAGCCCTGCTCCTAAACTCTCAGTGACTGGGCCAGATTGATCAATCAATTGAATGGATGAGTCCGATGAAGCCTGGTTGTTCTTCTGGGTAAAGGAAAGTTGATCAACTGTGACGATCTTTCCTTCATGTGGGAACATTATGAACCAGAAGACAACTGATGGCACTGCCTACATGGCATATGTCCAGCTCCTACCCAACAACAAATTGTAATAGAGTGGGGAATCCAGAACTTCAACCTCTACTGATACTAGCTTGCCTGCAAGTTCGACATCGAAGGATGGTAAGACTCCGTGTGGACGGAAGGATCTTCCATCGAAGGCAGTGAGTATCGTGTTCAAGGGAGCTAACTCAGGTTCACCTAACGCTCTCCAGCAAGAAATAGACATTACAAACGTAGATGCGCCCTCATCTACTACAGCTCGTCCGATGGTCTTAGGACCATGGATGACGTCGATCTGGAGACCGACATGATATGACAACCGGTACTTGATATCTTTCATATCAAAGTGTGCAAGCATGTTGGACGAATCATCACTCCTGATCGCTGCCAGAAGAGCACTGTGTTGCAATGGGAAACTTTGCAGTACCTCCAGAGTAGACATGGCACAAGGGGTTTGGGCTAAGTCCTCCACAACATTATAGTTGGGAGAAGCCCGCGCGTTAGGGTTGTGCACAGCCCGTTTGTAGACACCTTTTGGTATCTTAGGTAGCGTCTCCATAGGTATGTGAAGAGGAGTGGAAGATTCAAGAATGTCCTTTTGCTGCGGGTTCGGGGTATAATTTCTAGCTCCAGTTTGCAACAGAGCGTCTGAATTAACCATGTTAATAAATTACTGATCAGCTGGGGTGCCCCCAGCACTAGAGTTTCCAGAAGCTGAACTCTGTCCATGAGGAAAAGGATCTTTCAAGACAGTCGATTTCTTCTCACGGATCGGCTTCTGGGCTTCTTCCATTAGAGGGCACTGGTGGGTAAGGTGGTCCCCTTGACACAGTTTGCAAGGGAACTTAGCCTTTCGTTTCTCTTTTTTTCCCTCCTCGGCATTTTGCTTGTTGTTGGGATTTTCTTGGTTTCCCTCCCCTTTCTTGCCCTTTCTTTTGGGCTACCAAGAGCCCTTTTGGTTTGTCTGCACCTGTTGTACAGATTCAGTTGTAGAAGGGGAGGATGCAACAGAAGTTGATTCTGTAGCAGTCTATTTGACTGACAAGGCATGAACTTGCTTTGTTAAGGCGTCAAACGCTGTAGAATCGACCGGACCCACGATGCCATTGGCATGTGGTCCAGGTTTAGGCTTACCTAGGTTTCTATTAGACCTTGGTGCATCAGGAATGATTTCGTACAACAGCCCAAACTGAGCATAAATTAAGTCGAGCTGCTAAGTTCTCAAAATGGCCTCCTCTTCAGAAGACACCTATGAAGTGGAAACTTCCTTAGAAACATAAGGAAGAAGAGATTTAAGGTACCATTCTAACAAGAATTCTAGGGGGATGTCAGCCTTTATGAGCCTCTTTCGCCTTCGCCACTCCTGAATGTGATCAGACAGATGAGTGGCTTTGTTTTGCTGAAATGTCGACAAAAGGTCTGTGCGGGCATCATACCGGACAAGAAGCTGAAAGTGGTTCAAGAAAATAATGGAAAGATCCCAAAAGGTGCTAAAGGTAGCCGCCGGTAGTTCAATACACCACTTGGCCGCAACACTCGTCAAGGTT
Source organism: Larix kaempferi (assembly GCA_027924585.1). Classification (NCBI taxonomy): domain Eukaryota; kingdom Viridiplantae; phylum Streptophyta; class Pinopsida; order Pinales; family Pinaceae; genus Larix; species Larix kaempferi. The sequence goes on from BSBM01000659.1 coordinate 1,214,449, forward strand.
CTTTGGAAGAGCCTCAACCTTATGGAATCGTCGTTCAGTGAGTTGGAGGAACAGCAGAGATGAAAGGTTATGACATGGTCACTAGGGTCCTCACCAGTCTTACCTTCAAACTTTGGTATGTCTGAGGGAAGTTTGGTGGGAACAAGTGGCCATGCAGCATCGTGATGCATGGGGTCATTTGTAAGTTTTGAAAGATCTGGCAAGTTTAAAGTTGCTAGAAACAGTAAGCGCGGTTGAGCCGATGGCATTTGGTAAATAGGAACCTAGTATTGGGGGCCACCCATGGCCTGGTTCGTGTACTGTTGGTTGGGGTTGCCCCCAGCCACTGGTTGTGAAATGAAAGGATTGAAATTGTTCCATCCGAAGGTAAGCGGATTAAATCCTTGGGAAGCAGTCCATTGTGTCTGGGGGTTAACCCCACCGAACTACGGGTTAATAATATTACCCCCTCCTCCTGCAAACAGAGAGAAAGGGACACTCCCTACAGATATGTTCGACGGATTAACGTTATAACCTGGATAGGGGTTGAAACCTAGCGTGGTAGTAGTGGATGGTGCTGTCATCATACCCATGGCAGGCATGGATGCAGAAGGGATGGATCCGACCACAGATGAAGAAGCAATGTTCTGAGTTATACCTTGCAATGATTGTGTGGCAGAAGACTGAGTAAAACTCATTGCGGATACCATCGATAGAGGTACATTGTTAGGTCCAAAAGTGGGTGTATAGGCTGGGGTAGATGTCGAGGCTAATGATCTTGGCATGCCTAAAGTGCCAACATTGAAACTAAAGGACGGGGTTGAGGACGAAGCATTATGCGATGAACTCGATTATGCAGTGTTTGAGAAAGAAGGATTAAGAATCCTTGCATCCATAGAAGTTGTGGAAGTTTGAGGAACTCCCTACTTGTCTCCTGGGTTAACCATGGTATAACCCGGTGTAAAAAGATAAGCACTAAACTCAGGCTGCTGGAAACCAATAGGTACCAGAAGTGGATTGTGGGGTCCTGTAAGAGGAGGGTTGAAAGGAGTGCTAAACTCTGTAGTAGTTAGATCCTCAACCTCGACAGTGTCCAAGACTTGTCGATCCGGTGTTCTAGGCTGTGGTTCTCCAGTAACCTCTGTGTCACCCATAAGTTCAAAAGAACCATGGGAATCAGTTCTCCTACGTCGCGGTGGCAATGGAGGATCCACTATAAGTGGGGGAAGGTTTTGTAATCTTCGAGACCGACAAAGATCTTGGTCCTCCACAACTATAATAAAATAAAACTAAGCAAAAACCTAGTGGCCACTACAACTAAGGAGCAAACAACAAACCATTAAAAAATTTCCTAAGTAATAAAACCAATCAAACAGATAGAAAATACTCTCAGAAGCAAGTATGGGATGATCAAGGCCTAGAACAGACTAATAGAGCATTGATGGTCAGTTTCGTGGCATCCACCGGAGGTCCACTAGGTGCAAGTGCTTGAATCACCAAATCACTTTCCTGGGATTACTTCCAGAGGGTTACCTTCTACACCTGTCTGAGGTGAAGTGGGATTAACTACCCACTTTACCTGTGCAGAATCCTAAAGGTCTGATACTAAGGCTACCATCAATACAAAATAACCTGGAGGGACAGTCATCAGCCTAATCGACATGCATGGGCATGTTAGAAAAGCCCGAAGTCTGAAAGGACCCTCATACGTGAATCGACTCTGGTTTATGGTCAAAAGGAAAGTGAGGGGATATCCTTAACAATTCCAAGCTCCCACGGCCTCGTGCTTAGCTCTGGTTTAAGTAGAGTTTCCTAGGACTATTTGATATAGATGGATTTACCTAAATGAAAGTCGTGCTACAATTGTTCATTAATGAAGCCAGTTTCAAGTAGTTTAAGGTGATTTAAGCTCGGAACTCTAGCCTAAGCTAGTTGATGTCGTGTATGCTTAAAAAGAAAAATGTTGCTAATAAATTTTATTAATAATTTCCTTTAAAGGCTACTTGTTACTCAAGGGTTGTAGTGCGGTCTGTGGAATGGTCTGTTATGAAAGTAAAATACTTGAAAAAATAACGCTTTCAAATTCACAAAATTTTCTCTTTTCGTTTACAACTTTCAAAAACTTGAAACCTAAGCAATCCTAAAGAAAAATATTTTTGTATTTTCTTTTTGAATATTTCAAAGCAAACTAAACTACTTTGAAATAAAGCAAGATCTTACTACTGAGCTATTTGAACATTTTTTTTTTTTTTTTTTTTTTTTTTTTTCTTCTGATAAATATAAAAGAAAGATAACTTTGTACAAAAGCAAGCAAAATCTAACTATAAAGTGTGTGTAAGGAAAACATTTAAATGGCTCAAAGCAAACGAATCTTGAGAGACTCGATGAAGACTTGAGTTACCAAGTTTTTGCAGAAGAAAAACTTGAGGCTTGGAAACGAAGTGAAATAGAAACAAAGAAAATAGACACTTATGACGGAAAGGCAGACCTAAACAGGTTGCTCGTAAGCATCAAAACCCTAAGAAAACACTAAGCCAAGCAAAAAGTAAGTGAGCAAACAAATAATGACTTAAACAACACACAAACTCAACAACAAGAAAACTAGGAGGCTTTGACTCACTTAAGATGAACTGATAAAACAATCAGCAAGTGTCTGAACCAAGCAACTTTTTGGAAGCAACCCTAAGGACTCAACTTGAGAGTCAAATCCTAATGAAAAGGATGAGACCAAGTGAAAGCATGCTAAACGTTGCAATAGACAACAAACATTCAAAGTGAAGGTTTGTATGATTGCAACAACAACTAATGTGAAAAGATGCAGCTATGTCCAAAAAGAATAGCGCATGAATTTCAAAAAGGGGCTCGTAAGCGGCAAATACACTTAAACAAAGGCTCAAGCAAGCAAAACAGGCTAAAAGAGATTGGAGAGGCTTACAAGACTCAACCGAGACATATGAGGTCTCAGGGGTTAGTAAAGACAGCAAAGCAACAGGCTGGAACAACGACCAAAACTTGGAAAACAAGCCCTAACAACAAAATAAGACACTACAGGAACATACACCATTGTGCAGTGTTGCAACCAGCGTACACCAAGACAGGTACGCTACTGTGCAGTGTAAGGAGGGGCATTCATCAAGTGAAAAACACAGCTGTAAGTAGGGGAGACCAACATACAGGCCTCAAAAGGGCACAAACAGGATTTGCAAACCAAAAATTGAGTTGAATCAAATAAATAGGAAAGATAACACAGACCTACAAGGCCTCTCAGACAATCAAATCTGAAAAATGGGCTGGAAGAAAACCAAAATTAAGTCTCCTAGAGCAGAACAACTAAGCGGTTACTCCCCAGCGGAGTCTCTAGTCTGTTGTTTGGGATTTCTACCCTATAGTGAGGAGATGGACACTACCAATTGGGCAGGGTGGACAAGTAAACACATTGATTATACTGCATTTAGTTATTGCAAAAGAAATAGATTGAGATTGAAATACATACCTCTTTTCGAAGTTTGATCCTAGCTTTCGCTTGGTCTTTCACTTGATCTCCCATTTGATCTCCTGCTTGACGAACCTGCAATACAAAAGATACCTTCCTCAGCCTATCTTGACCATATAACATATGATGAAATTACAAAGCAATCTAACATCAACTATAACCAAGAATTAAGCCAAATAGAAATACAATCCAATAGATCTCTTATTTGCGACAGGAAGGGTGTTTCAACCTTTTTATTGTTAAAGAAACATGAAATTAGTACAATATACCTGACATGTAGAGATGTTTCTACAACCGGATCCTGGGCTCCTGCTCTTCACTCTGACTTGGAACTTTCCTCCAGTGTAACAATACTTCAAGCCTTCTCTCAAGATTTTATGGCTATTGTGAGTAACCCCTCTCATCGATCCTCCTTGTATTTATGGGACAAGGTAGGCAGCTAAGATCGAGAAGTGGTTGGATTGGGAGGTTGGGGAAGTTGTAGAACCAACTTCAACTAATCCCAATTCGTCAAATTAATATATTTTTGATTTCATCTTAAGATGTACGCAGGTTTCATACAATAAGAGCAGCGTATAGGAAGCAACTTTTATGCTTTACAACATGTGTTTACAACTTTTTGGGAGGTGTACGCTGGTTTCCCTTGAGGAGAGTTGGGTACAGTATGCTGGTTGCCCTTGAGGAGAGTAGGGTACACTACCTTGGTCTTGTATGCAGAGAGGGGCGTACATGTGGCAAAAGTAGGAGAAACTGCAATCTTTTCAGGTGAGGAGTGTACTTCTAGCAACAAAACATCTAAGGCAATCTAGCTCTTCAATCCTTTGTGTCCTTTTTTGTGATCTATAAGGTAAGGTGATCACGGGACGAAGAAGTGCAGATTTGACCTATAACACCTCCCAATATGCTTTCCCAATTTAAAAAAAACCCTATTTTCACTAGATATTGTATGTATCAGTTTTTTCATTAACATTTTTTATACCCCTTTATATTTCTACCTAGTATATTGATATGATACCCCTCTTATGACCCCACATGCATTCTACAATGCACCTTGCTTCTTTGGATGTATATTGTGGATGCACATTACTTCACCCACAATGCAATTAATCAATCACATATCATTATGATTTGCAACATATAATGGTTTAAGGAAGAGATAGTAGATCACTTCTTGTATATCACTAGAGCCAATACACATAGTACAACATTTAGATTGCATGTTGTAGTTCCCCAATCGTTGACTAAGCCTGTTGTGGGCTAGGTATCCAAGCCCCCAAGGCCTGTAAGAAGCTCTAGGAGGATGACTAAACCTCCCAAGGCCTGTAATAGGAATGAGTGGTTGGGTATTCAAGCCCCCAAGGCCTATCGAGGGCCTATAACAGGCCCTGGAGGCTTAGAGCCTCCCAAGGCTATTGGTAACAATTGGCTGAGTGATATTGGTAACAATTGGCTGTTAATGACCACTGTCTCTCAACTATGATCGACTAGAAACCCACTTCGCCACGAAACCCCTGGCCTCAAGCATGCCTCAAGGCGCGATTTCCCTGCGTACTGGTAAGCCCGAGCCTTGCCTCAACCCAATTTCTCATCCGGTCTTGATCCCACCATCTCCATTTGGCGGATATTTGTCAGCCCACCCATATAAAAAAGACCCCAAAGTATTTTGTATTGTTACATTAAATAAAAAAACCCTTTGACCCTTAATATATAAGCAATATAATTTTTAGGTTTTCATGAATATTTAATACCGCAATAGGAATGAATGTGATATTATATTTCCTTCTAGTAAAGCCCCCTGTGACCACCTTAAGGAAAAAGAAAAATGTTAAAACAAAAATTTGAAACAAGGATTAATCATAAATTCCAAGTACGATAGATGATGTAAAATCTAAAGAAAGACAAGCATTCAAATAAGAGAATAGCTTTAAAAAAATGACCCATCAAGCGTAAAGCTAAAATAGGTTGCTAAGGTTAAAATATATAAACAACTTGAAACATTACAAATCATTTGCCAACTAGCTTACCTCATAGGAAAATCCAATGGTAATGCACCCCTTGTAAAATGGCTCATAACTTGCGAACCATTACACATGTACGCAACTTCTCTATAGGGGTTTCAACACTTGGTGTAGGTATGATTGTTTTGAATGCTTATAACTTAATTCTTTATGCAACTAGTATTTATAATGATAGGTTTCAAGGACGAGCTTTGATTGGGTACTAAGTTTTACGCTAAAACTAAAATCCTTGGTGCACACTTCTTTGTTTCTTGTTATCCAATTGTCCTTTATTTCCTTTGCAACTTAATTTCTTTGAAAATGAGCATGGGGAACTAATATGTGAGAATGAGGATCGCATATTTTCAAAGGAATATGCCCACATAATTAACATGTTTAAAGTATAGCCAAGTTGTCTTGAATGGAAATTTTCAAAACATGAATATAGAACTTCTCCATTAGAGTTACACACTAAGCATATGAAATTCCATCATTGCTGGACTCATTGTTGCAATATTATAAATTATACATGTCATCAATCACTTCATATACACTTACACAAAGAGTTTTGGTCAACAATGTTATTATTGAGGCACATGCATACCCATGGCCATGATACCACTTTTGAACATTACTTCGTGTAAATAGTTGAAATAGTCTTGTAACTACTTCCCTTCCACTCATTCGAGATCAATGAATTTTCTATCAAATGGACATTTTCTTTAAACAAAGTTCAATGATACTACACACTTATTTCTCAAAACCCTCTCTTCTACCTAATTCTTTTCCATATTTAATAGACAGTTTCTTTAAACAAAGTTCAATAATATGATACACTTACTTCTCAAAACCCTCTCTTCTACCTATTCTTTTTCTTTTTCATATTTAGGTGTAAGCCTAATATCACTCAATCTATGAGTTATTGTCTATCATGTTGCACTTTCAACTTTTTAGAAATCATTTTTTAAATATGTAGTGCTTATAATCTTTCTATCTTTACATCTCATCATTGTATAGTACAACAAGGATTACCTTCATATTTACCTTAATTAATATGAAGATTATAACTTTTGCAAATTAAACAAAATTCACTTTTTAAAGTTAATTATTTGCTCTTTTAAGAAGTCTTTGAACAACATTATCTTTTTAAGTTAATTCTTTGCTCCTTTAAGAAGTCTTTGAACAACATTATTTTCTCATTTACAAAGTTTTGGTTTTCTTTGTTAGAGCACATACCCATAACAAATAAGAAGTGTCTTTATACACCAGCCATCCATATCCATCTCTATGTTTTAAGTTTTAAATATTATCATATCATTTTCCATCATTAGAGTTACACACTAAGCATATGAAATTCCATCATTGCTAGACTCATTGTTGCGATATTATAAATTATACATGTCATCAATCACTTCATATACACTTACACAAAGAGTTCTGGTCAACAATGTTATTATTGAGGAACATGCATACCCATGGCCATGATACCACTTTTGAACATTACTTCGTGTAAATAGTGTAAATAGTCTTGTAACTACTTCCCTTCCACTCATTCGAGATCAATGAAATTTTCTATCAAATGAACATTTTCTTTAAACAAAGTTCAATGATACTACACACTTATTTCTCAAAACCCTCTCTTCTACCTAATTCTTTTCCATATTTAATAGACAGTTTCTTTAAGCAAAGTTCAATAATATGATACACTTATTTCTCAAAACCCTCTCTTCTACCTATTCTTTTTCTTTTTCATATTTAGGTGTAAGCCTAATATCACTCAATCTATGACTTATTGTCTATCATGTTGCACTTTCAACTTTTTAGAATTCATTTTTTAAATATGTAGTGCTTATGATCTTTCTATCTTTACATCTCATCATTGTATAGTAGAACATGGATTACCTTCATATTTTCCTTAATTAATATGAAGATTATAACTTTTGTAAATTAAACAAAATTCACTTTTTTAAGTTAATTATTTGCTCTTTTAAGAAGTCTTTGAACAACATTATTTTCTTAAGTTAATTCTTTGCTCCTTTAAGAAGTCTTTGAACAACATTATTTTCTCATTTTAAGAAGTCTTTGAACAACATTATTTTCTTAAGTTAATTCTTTGCTCCTTTAAGAAGTCTTTGAACAACATTATTTTCTCATTTACAAAGTTTTGGTTTTCTTTGTTAGAGCACATACCCATAACAAATAACAAGTGTCTTTATACACCATCCATCCATATCCATCTCTATGTTTTAAGTTTTAAATATTATCATATCATTTTCCATCATTAGAGTTACACACTAAGCATATGAAATTCCATCATTGTGCAATATTATAAATTATACATGTCATCAATCACTTCATATACACTTACACAAAGAGTTTTGGTCAACAATGTTATTATTGAGGCACATGCATACCCATGGCCATGATACCACTTTTGAACATTACTTCGTGTAAATAGTCTTGTAACTACTTCCCTTTCACTCATTCGAGATCAATGAAATTTTCTATCAAATGGACATTTTCTTTAAACAAAGTTCAATGATACTACACACTTATTTCTCAAAACCCTCTCTTCTACCTAATTCTTTTCCATATTTAATAGACAGTTTCTTTAAACAATGTTCAATAATACGATGCACTTATTTCTCAAAACCCTCTCTTCTACCTATTCTTTTTCTTTTTCATATTTAGGTGTAAGCCTAATATCACTCATTCTATGAGTTATTGTCTATCATGTTGCACTTTCAACTTTTTAGAATTCATTTTTTAAATATGTAGTGCTTATGATCTTTCTATCTTTACATCTCATCATTGTATAGTACAACAAGGATTACCTTCATATTTACTTTAATTAATAGAAAGATTATAACTTTTGCAAATTAAACAAAATTCACTTTTTAAAGTTAATTATTTGCTCTTTTAAGAAGTCTTTGAACAACATTATTTTCTTAAGTTAATTCTTTGCTCCTTTAAGAAGTCTTGGAACAACATTATTTTCTCATTTTAAGAAATCTTTGAACAACATTATTTTCTTAAGTTAATTCTTTGCTCCTTTAAGAAGCCTTTAAACAACATCATTTTCTCATTTACAAAGTTTTGGTTTTCTTTGTTAGAACACATACCCATAACAAATAACAAATGTCTTTATACACCATCCATCCATATCCATCTCTATGTTTTAAGTTTTAAATATTATCATATCATTTTCCATTACATGTTTTAAATATTTTGTATCCAAGAATATCAAGAAATTTCCATCTATTTTTCAGCTATGGTGTAAATACCATCATTTATCTTTGCTTCTTTTAAATAATTTATGTACAAGAATATCAAGATATTTCCATCTATTTTCCAGCTAAACACACGGGACTTTGTTTCCACCTTTTGCCATGAAACAAACAAACAAATCTCACACTGAAATTTGTTACACACGTGACTGTGTTTCCACCTTTTGGGATGAAACAAACAAATCTCAATACCAATAGAATTTGTACCGCTCAGACAGAGAAAAATTCTCTACAATCTTTTCAATTTTTAGGGTAATCAGATAGATTGAACTAATTTTTATTGGACAAATGTGAATATATGTTATTTAATTAAATTTTAAATTTGGCGTTCATCCCACTTCATATGCCCACCTATTTTTTAATTTGATAAAAGATAAGAAATATGATTAAAGTTATATCATAAACATTGACAATGTGGAACAGTCAGACAATTCTGAATCGATCCAAATGATTAATAGAATTGGATATTCTCACTTCTCTAAGATTTCGGTACGTTAAAAATTGCTACAAAATTAAAAGGCTCTAAAATGAATGCAATTTACATGTACATTTATATTGAACATCTGGCAACAAGTAACGTCAACCGGATAACTGGGTGAAAATGCCGGAGACAGAGACGGCGGCCTGTTTGAGATTCTGCGGCAGAAAAAGACTGGCAAGATTGTGAGTACCAAATATTCTCTGATTACGTCGTACCAAATAGATGATCCAACACTCATGCCAGCCCTCACCGATTGGACTGCTACACTGTGAAACGAGGCCTCGTGCACGGCGTTTGAAAATCATATTGTGATATATTGTGGAAAATTGAAAATTAAGGAAATGTCCAATTTTTACTCCATCATGATACAAATTATTAAAATCCTTCTAATACTTGAAAAAATTTAATGGTAAACTGTCAAAAAAAATTCTTGCCTGTAAAGTCTTTTACTGATTAAAGTTTGTCCCAACAGAGTTTGGAAAATATTCGTATAATTAAAGTCGACAAAGAAAGTGGAAAGAAGTTGTTCAATAGTTATAGTTAGAATAAACATTAAAACATGGCTATGGCTTAAATGTTAATTAAGTTAGTTTAAACTGTGTTCGTCCAGTGGATGTTTTCGTCATTGCGTAGGTTTATTTTTTCAAAGTGTGTTTTCCATTTAAAACTGGTTTTTATAATAAATCCCAGTAATATGATAAAATATTTTCCAGATATCAATATTTTACAGTAATATGATAAGCAGATTTGGAAAGAACTGAATCTCATAATTTGACCTTTATAAAAAATTAAAATCTACTCACAATTCCAAGTTTTATTAACTATTCAATAATAGTTTTTAGGCAGAATTCCAAAATTTATTAATTATCCAATAATATTTTTTTGTTAAGTATTAAGGGTTTTAGTAGTGCAATATATGATATATCATTTTGAGATTATCTATTTGGATTAAGTCATTAATCTATGTATGATCCATATCCACAAGTATGAGTGGCAATTAATCAATTTTTTCATGATTTTTGAATAATTCTTTAATACTCATTAAAATATTTTAACTGAGATGAATGGAATGAATTTAATTGCAAAATTTTCCCCATAATTAAAGTCACTAACCGAAATGGATAAGATGAACTTAACTGTGAAATTTTATTCCCACAATCAAGTCCATTTAACTTGCTACTTTAAATTTACAAAACCTTAACAAAATATATTCTTATAAAGAAAATAGTCAATAATATTATTATATTTTAAAAAGAAGTATGTTAAAAAAAATATATGCATAAATATTATAAAAAAAAAAATTGGTAGCCGGAACTTCTACTTGGAATATCACGAAAAGGTTAGTGTCTTATGCATCACAATTACTATTAAGTAAATTAATTCTAAAATATAAATTTATTAAAAATTTTGATAAAATTAAGAAAATTAAAGTACAAATCTTTTAAACTGGCTTAAGAAATCCAAATTATATATAGAGAGAGAGTACATTTTCATAATTTATATATATATATATAAGTTAGAAATAACTTATATATATATATATATATATATATTTCTCGAATAAGTGGTATAAAAATCCACCCACTTCATGAAATAAGTAATTAAAAAATCCGCCCATTTGAAACTTTCTATACTCATCGTATGCACAAATATAGTATTTCTAATTGTATTTGTTCTAAAGTTCTGTCTCAATCATAGTAGCAAGATTTGAGTACGGATTCAGATATAGATACGATATGGAAAAAATAAGTAACGAAAAAATCAAGTACGACTAAAATACGGGAGTAGACATCTTATAAATACCTTAATCCTCCTCGCTGTCAATACCTCCATTGTTTATGATAAACTCAAAAGCATAGTCCATCAAACCACTGTTGAAGTATCACAATCCACCAACTCCTGTTCAGACAGACTAATCAAGTCATCCGTCACAATTTGGTTTATACCTTCCATGGCTGCAACTTCCAAGAACGCCCAACAACTTCCCGCAAACATTCCCACTACACTTCATCAAAAATTACATCCACCAGAAAATAAACTACCCTGATATATAAAATTAACAAAGGTATAAAATTACCACGATATACTCCGATTCTGGATGCAAAATGACGTACAACTTACCGCAAGAGGCTTGATTCTTGACTTTTATGACAACGCCTTTCTTCCTCCAGTCCACAGACTTTGGCAAAGTATCGCCAACGTTGTACTCATATCTAGGGCTTTGAGACTTCCTCCTCCTTGAAAGTTGTTGGTTCACATAAAGTGAACTATTAAAGAAACGTTGCAGCATTATTACGCAATATACTTATAAGAAATCTTTCTGTATTTATTTCACAACAGTTCTCAATCTATTTCAGATTCAAAACCTGTAGCTTGGGTGACAAATTGACAATGTGACTCGTAATGCAATTACAATATGGTATTATGCAGTGATGCACTATGCAGTATGCTACTATACACTTACAGTATTGGGTATACGCATACCTGTTACGCACACACAGATCACAGCAGTACGGATGTCGCTATTGAAATTTGAAAATGCAAACAAGATTTCGATTTTCTCTTTGAGTTTGAACTCTCGCCGATGCACGACGCATGCCACTGTTGAGCGGTCGACCCTTCGCAAATCAAAATTCAGAAACAAGTTTGATCTTCTTTGGTTCACGCTTATTTTTTGTTTGACGGATGCTAAATTTATATGAATTTTAAAAAAAATTAATGTTTTTTGTTAAATAAATTTTTTTATTAGTCTACTGTGTTTTAGAGTTTCGAATTTTATTATATCAATATCAAAGATCAAGTTCGATTTGATTAAAATTCGATAAATAAATAGTTAACTGTACTGAACCTGTATCATCTCAAATATTCACTGTATTTTTATATTGATTCGAATTTCCATACAACAAGTGCCAATACTGCTGTATATTACTACTATGGTCTCAATAACAAAATTGTCTCCGCAAAAGGATTTCATCTTGTGAATTGAATGGTCTCGTCAAGCAAGCAATGCTAGACAAGCAGGGGAGTACAAACATAAAACAGAGACCGAGACTAATCACAAAAGCATACAGTTAGTTATAGTTGATTTAAATACTAAAGGAAACAAGAGCTTTGAAGCTCTTTTTTATTAACCCATATAGCTCTTTGTTCTCTATATCTATATTAAAATCAGACTTCATACATATATGTAAAACAAGCAGGTTCTTGTTTGGGAAGTTTATTACATTAACTGAACTACCTAACTCTATTTAAGACTATTACATTGATTGGTTTACATCTATAAGAGGAGGAAATAACTCCTTCTTACACTCCCCCTTAGTTTCTACCTTATACAATTCATGGCTGCCTTTATCTAAGTTATGCCTTTGAAATATAAATTTGTCTCTTACCAATGGTTTAGTGAAGATATAGGCCAGTTGGTTTTGAGATTTATAAAATTCCAAAGATATTTCTCCATTGCTTACAAGCTCTCTTATAAAATGATATCTGGTATCAATATGCTTGCTTTTCCAACGGAAAACATTATTTTTGGATAATGCTATGTCTGAGTTGTTATCACAAAAGATTTATGTTGCTTCATTTTCTTTATGCTAGAGATATTCTAATATCCTCCTCAACCATATAACGTGATAGGCTTGTTGATATTTGGTTGAGCTTTGATCTTTAATTATTTTAGATCAAAGACTTGAAGCAATGAGACAATTCAATCCATGAAATTCATACAACCATAACACAATATATACCTTGGTGAAAATTCTCAAACTTATGAGAACAAAAACCCCATCAATTCTTCTTAGTAAAATATAATGGATAGTAGAGAATGCTTTCTTTTACAACATAGTAGATTGCTTTAGGAAGATAAGAGATGACCAAACACTCTTGATGAATATACAGAAGCAATATAGAAGAGAGATCAATTGGACATGTGCCCAACACAACAATAACAAGCATGAACAATACCTTGCACAAAGAGAAGCACCTTGCCTTCAATGGAGAAGAGAATTCACTTCACACTGGATTCATCAATTTTGTACAACATATTCATACATTCTTCTCTTATATTTTTATCTTCTAACTTCAAGATGAACTTACCCTCAAACTGGATGTATTAATCTTGTTGCATGCATAGGTGCGCCCCACTTCTCTTGTAGTGCTTTATCTCACTGAGGTGTCACTTAGGATGAACTCGCTTCTTAATTGAAATATTTCCCTCTTAGTTAGGTGGATAAATTAAGTGTCGACATGCAAGTGTCACAACTCACGTGTCATCTTTTAGTAATAACACTTAGTTAACTAGATCTTCTTCTTTGTCACTTAGTTAACTCTCTTTAACTGAAGTGTCATCTTTTAGTTTAACGAAAATGAGAAAAATTTAGTTAACTAGTCCTTCTTATTTATCACTTAGTTAACTGAAATCATGCTGATTGATTTACTTGAAGTGGCCATTGTGTGTTCTTTAGTTAACTGAGGCATATATTTAACTGATGTTTTAATTGAAGCATTGATACTTAAATGAAGCTTTATAACTGAAGCTTTAGCAATTCAAGTTCTCTTTAATTAGATAAAGTGTCTGAATGGGAAATTTCGAATTTTCTTGATCTCTATGCTTTATCTTTTATTTATTTACCTCTTACTCCATGCTCAATATGTGATAACTTTAATTATCCATCACATTACATTATACTAAGAAGAATTATCAGATGTTGTGATCATATTATATTATTCTGGACCAAATGATCGTATGTTAAAGTAATTCACTTTAGAGGTGATCAATCTCTAAAGGAAACTTAATAGCAATTTAGTGATCATGGTTAATAATACATCACACAACATTAAATGCTTTTAAGAAGTAAAGCATGACCTTTATATGGAAGATCCACCTCTATACGGGAGGCCCATCATGGATACCTTTATACGGAAGGTTCACTTGATAATCATGACTTGACACACAAGTCCGTAGTTTTGTCCAATAAGACTTTACAACATCATTACTTTGATCAATTACCTCGATACGAGAGGAATAACCTTTACACAGACTTAATAGAAATCTAGTGATCATGGTTAATAATACATCACACAACATTAAATGCTTTTAAGAAGTAAAACATGACCTTTATATGGAAGGTCCACCTCTATACGGGAGGTCCATCATGGATACCTTCATACGGAAGGTTCACATAATAATCATGACCTGACACACAAGTCCGTAGTTTTTTTCAACAAGACTTTAAAACATCATTACTTTGATCAATTACCTCTATACGAGAGGAATAACATTTACACAGAAGGAAATCAAATTGATCACCTCTATACGGGAGGATCAATCTTGGCTACACAAGATTGGTTTGGAGAATGTCTCCTGATCTTGTATTTTTAACACTCCCTCTCAGCGAGGGAGGCATTCTCTGCCATACCAAGCTTGTCTTGGAAGTACTTGAACTTTGTCGCTAACATAGGCTTTGTTAACACATCTGCAATCTGCTCATTAGTAGCAATGTATTGAAGTTTCATTGTACCTTTCTGGACCATGTCTCGGATGAAGTGATACTTCATTTCAGTGTGCTTCGACTTGTCATGAAACACTGGATTTTTAAAAAGATTGATGCAACTCTGATTGTCACACCTAATAACTGTAGGCTCAAGCTTGTCACTGAACAACCCTACAAGTAGATTTATGAGCCACATTACTTCTCGAGAGGAAACACTAGCAGCTATGTATTATGCTTTGGTAGTGCTCTGAGCTACGGAGCCTTGCTTCTTGCTGGACCAATATATCATAGTTGATCCTGGGCTATAATAGTAGTTGAATGTACTCTTACGATCCACAATGCTTCCTCCCTAGTGTGAGCCTATATAACCAAGTAACATGACTCCTCCAATGAAGGAATATCTGAGTCCATATGAAATTGTACCTCGAAGATACCTAAGCACATGCTTAGCAGCTATCCAATGTCTATGTCTCAGATCAGACATAAATTGACTCAGAATGCTCATAGAATAACATATATTAGGCCTTGAATGTATCAAGTACATTAGCGAGCCTATAAGTTGTCTATACAAAGTGGGATCTACTAGATATGATCCAGATCCTGACTCATGAAGTTTCCTCAAATTGGAAACCATCGGTGTCGTCATATATTTGCAATCTATTATGCCAAAACTACATAATATATCCACAATGTACTTCCCTTGAGATAGAAAAATTTCATCTTTTCTTTTCTAGATCTCAAGGCCAAGAAAGTAGTGCATTAGACGTAAGTCTTTCAAATCGAACTCTGAGGTGAGATCCCTCTTGCACCAAGCAATCATATGTTCCTCTTGAGTGAGAAACAAATCATCAACATACAGAACCAATATCAACGGTTTTTTTTCACTAGTTTGAAGTACAAATTTGGATAAGCTTCACTCTTATAGAATCCTAGTGTTTGAAAGTAGCTATCAATTCTGGAGTACCAAGCCCCTGGGGCTTGCTTAAGCCCATATAGAGATTTCTTTAGCTTGCAAACATGGGACTCCTTCCCGTGAAACAAAAATCCTTCAGGCTACTGAATATAAACCTATCCCTCAACCTCACATTGAAGAAGGCAGTCTTCCCATCCACCTGGTGAATTTTCCATCCTAGAACAGATGCAAGTGCAATCATTGCTAGAATTGCGGTGTACCTTTCCACAGGGGAAAAGATCTCATCATAATCAATGCCTTCTTTCTGAGAGAAACCTCTGCCAACGAGTCTGGCTTTATACTTCTCAATACTACCATCCGTAACATGATTTATCTTGTAAATTTACCTAGAAGTCATAATGGACTTCCCATCAAGTTTGGGAACAACCTCCCAAACATCATTCTTCGTTATAGAGTTTTACTCTTTTGTCATTGCATCTTTCCAAACTTGTTGCTTTGCAGCTTCTTCATATGAGGATGGTTCTGAATCAGTGATGTGACTCATCAGTGAAACATACCCTGAATATCTGTCAGGTTGCTTGCACTCTCTAAATGAACCTGCTGGTGCTCCATGTTTCTTTGCATTTTGTAAGATGTCTCGACACCAAGAAGATATTATTTTATTGGGAGGTTCATCAAGTGACCTCTCAACTAGTTCTACTAGTTCTTTAGGAGCTAGCGAATCTGAGGCATCTTCTGGTTTCTCCCTCTCAAACTCTGAAGTGGGAGAATCAGACTCGGGATCCTCCATCCCTCAATCACATTGAATCTCTTTCAGTATTTTGAAAGCAACTTTCTCATGGAAGGTAACATCTTGGATGACTACAATGTGTCTCTTACCAGGTACATATATTTGGTATGCTTTGGATGACTCTCTATAACCCGAAAAGGTTCATTTCTTTCTAGAAGGCTCCATCTTTATTCTCTTTTCTTTCAGTACATGAATGTATACTGGGCTCCCGAAGATCCTCAAGTGTGATATGTATGGCTTCTCACTAGTAAACACTTCTTCTAGTGTCTTCTTATCTAGATTTGCATGCAGGATTCTATTTTGGATGTACACAGATGTATGGGTGGCTTCTTCCCATGATGAGGTAGACATATCTTGATCATGCATCATGGCTTTTGCAGCCTCACATATGGTTCTATTATTCCTCTCGAAAACGCCATTTTGTTGAGGGTTGTATGGTACTGTTAACTGTCTACATATTCATGCATCACTACATAGCTCATTAAATGCATGTGAATCAAATTCACCTCCATTATTATACCTTAATGCACGTATGTGCTTTTCTTTCTGATTTGCAACTAGGGATTTAAATTTTTTTAATTTGCTAAGAGTTTCACTTTTAGTCTTCATGAAATAAATCCATGACTTCCTAGAAAAATCATCTATGAACAGTACATAATATAAGAAGACATTGAGGGAGGGGGGTGACATGGGACCACATAAATCAGAATGTATTAAATCTAAAATCCCTTTAGATCTAGTATAATTGCTAGAAAATTTTTTCTTAACATTCTTCCCAAGTGCACAACTACGACATACACTATCATGCTCAAAATCAAATACGAGCATACCTTTTACCATCTTTTGAGGTCTTGGTAGTGCTTTGTAGTGTAGGTTTCCAAGCCTTCGATGCCATAGATCACATGGAATTATAGTGTGGTGAATCATAGATTGAATGTACTTCCCGAGTACCTTGTAGAGCCCTCCCTCTCGAACTCCAATCACAACAACAAATTCTAGGATTTTGTTCTTCGGCCATAAAAGTGATTTGTTATCCACGGAGATAACTTAGAAGCCTTTGTCTTCAAGAACCAAAACTAATAGGAGGTTCTTTTTCAATCCTGGAACATATAGAATGTCCTCCACATGTAGAACATCATTGGTGCTCTACTAGAATGAGGTGGATCCAACTCCTTGGATCATATATGTTGAGCTGTCCCCCAACTCTACCATGCATGTGAATTCTTTCTCCTTTAGATCGGTGATGGAACTCTTGTTCCCAATCATATGTTTGGATGCACCACTATCAATCAACCATGTGTCTACATTTGTGATGACGTATCCCGAAAGCGATGAGACAAGATAATACTCCCTTCTTGTCTCATTTTCTTCGGATGTATTATTTTGAGTGATTTCATCTTCTATGGTGGTAGAAGCATGAAACTTTCCTTTCCTCTTTTCTCTGCAATCTCTTGAGAAATGGACTTTCTTGTTGGAATTGAAACATCTATCTTTTGACTTGTTAAATCCTTTGTTGAAATCCTTCTTTGGATGAGAGAAATTCTTTTGGAAGAAGGGTTTTTTTCCTTTCTTCATTCTTGCCGTGAGGGAAAAGTTTTCTTCTTTGATGCACACTGACTTGCTCTAGATTCGCCCCTCTTATTGGAGGTAGTCATTCCACAACCTTTCAAAGTTAGGTTGTACCTCTCGGCCATTTACCGTAGCCAAGAAGGTCTCCTATGAGGATGGTAGACCATCAATATCGGTTTGGAGAAGATCATATTCATCCACTGCTACTCCAATGCTAGCAAGTTGATCTCTTACCTGAGATATCTTGGAGAAGAAGGAGGACACTGTCTCATCCATCTCCATATTTCAGTTTCAAAGCTTACTCTTCAATGCCATCTTTTGAATTGAGACCTTCTTCTCTTAGAGATTGTTTAATGTATCATAACATTCTTTCGCAGCCTTAAACAGTGTGATCACGAGCATCAAGTTATCTTTTACCGAATCATAGATTATCTATTTAGCCTTAGCTATCCAGTGTCTGTTTCTCGGATCAGATATAAATTGACTCAGAATTCTCACATCATAACATTTATTAGGCCACGAATGTATTGAGTAAATTAGCGAGCCTATAATATATCTATACAAAGTGGGGTCTATTTGATCTAACCCAGAGCCTGACTCATGAAGTTTCCTCAAATTGGAAACCATCTGTGTAGTCATAGATTTTCAATCTATCATGCCAAACCTGCACAATATATCCACAATGTACTTCCCTTGAGATAGAAAATTTTCATCTTTTCTTTGCCAGATCTTAAGGCCAATAAAGTAGTGCATTAGACCTAAGTATTTCATCTTGAACTCTGAGGTGAGCTCCCTCTTGCACCAAGGAATCATATGTTCCTCTCCAGTGAGAAACAAATCATCAACATACAGAACCAATATAAATGGTTGGGTTTTCACTAGTTTGAAGTACAAATTTGGATCAACTTCACTCTTATAGAAACCCAACTTCTGAAGGTAGCTATCAATTCTGGAGTACCAAGCCCTGGGGGCTTGCTTAAGCCCATATAGAGATTTCTTTAGATTGAAAACAGGGGAATACTTCCCATGCACCAAAAATCCTTCAGGATGCTGAATATAAACCTCTCCCTCAACCTCACCAGTGGGGAAGGCTGTCTTCACATCCACCCAGTGAAGTTTCCATCCTAAAACAGATGCAAGTGCAATCATTGCTCGGATTGTGGTGTACCTTGCCACAGGGGAAAAGGTCTCATCATAATTGATGCCTTCTTTCTGAGAGAAACCTCTGGAAATGATTTTGTCTTTATACTTCTCAATGCTACCATCCACAACATGCTTTACCTTGTAAAGTCATCTGGAAGTCACAATGGACTTCCCATCAGGTTTGGGAACAACCTCCCAAACATCATTCTTCATTATAAGTTGTACTCTTCTTTCATTGCATCTTTCCAAACTTGCTTCTTTGCAACTTATTCATATGAGGATGCTTCTGAATCATTGTTGTGAATCATCAATACAACATACCCTGAATATCTGCTAGGTTGCTTGCGCTCTAGTAATCTCTCTGGAGAGAGATTACTGGCATTAGGCAAGTGATAAAAAATAAGGCCCTAGTGAAGGACTCTTTATCCAAGTATGGTTTTCTCATGTTTCTTGAGAACCCCTTGTTGTGGTTGGATTGAATGTTGCTAGCCCGATGTAGGGGCCTTCTATGCATATGGCGAGAGGATAGAGATCACCCTTCCAAATATGTACTTCATGATTGGGCTCCCAAATCTTGGATTCATATGTGATGCTCAAGCTGCAATACCATATGATGTGGATATGGAGGATATACTAGCCACCCACTAGAGGGAGAAGGTCGTGAAACATGGATCCTCCATCCTATTGACAAACATAGTAATCCTAGAGACACAAGTAGTTATTATAGGTTTCATATCAATATTGGGGTTAGGAGGGACCCATAAGACATTTTGGTGGTCACATGATGATAGTGGAGCAGGTATTGGGAGGCACCTACTTTGGGTGAGCCCATATTTTCTAGATGGTGGTGCATCAAGAACTCAAGCATTGTACCCATGGAAGAGGTGATTTCAAGTTTGGCACCTTCATGTGTTCCTTCTCCTTTGAGTGAGTTCCTACATTGTGACCTCATGTCAATATCTAATATGTTAGGCTTGTGGACCCATGGATGCACTAATGGGGGGAGATGATGATATGGGGTGAGAATAGTTCCATCAACAATGTATTCCACTAGGAATTTTTCACATAATGGCACCAGCTTCCAATAGTTAGTGAGGACTACCCATATGAGGGGATGGAATTTTGGGGTGACTCGGAATTACCATGCTCACCAAGTCATGCATGGGGACCTGATGATATGTACGAATATGCATTATGATTTTTTAAATTATTCTTATGTACTAGCATATATGGAATATATATTTATTTATGTGATATATGATACTAATTACTAATTTCTCATATATGCATATGTGGGACAAACTCCACTAGTGATATTTCAATGATAATGGGGAATGGTCAACGGGGTTAATCCTATTCTCCAACATAGTGATGATAGTGTGGGGATAAGGCCATTATAGGGGATTTAGTTCATGGCATTGATCATATACTAGAGGGTATCACTGATGATGGCTTGGAATATATGGATGAAAATTTGATCGCTATGTGTTATCGGCCAACACTTGAGTGGCGCTTGAACATGAGGCAGATAGTTTTGCATTCCCAAGGAATATGAGATATGACGAGGGGGGATTTCCACCACATTGGTTATAATGATGAGCATATCAAGGAGGATGACTCTAATTACTCAAATAATGAGGATACTAATGAGTAGGCAGTCATATGGAACTGCCCTCATGCCATGGACATGGGAATTTTGACTATGTATCACATATTTTAGACTAAGTTACGAGCTCATGGATGTAAACACTTCTTATTTTGGACTATACTTATATAGATACATATCCGTATGGGCATCTTTATATACATTAGCGTTATGTTGTGATGTCATGTGATGTATGCTTTTATGTACAGGTGGATGCACTTTAATCATTATGATGCTATGGACAAATGCATGGTTTGTTTCCTTGTTAATTTTTTATTAATATGCCAATCTAGAATCTAATTTTTTGTATGATCCAAAAAACTGTGAGACTCTTGGGTTTATTAATGTGTGTAATGAATTCAAAATATCTAACCATTTATTTATCTCACAGAGACTTTTTAAAGAGGCAAGGATCGCATAGTTGATAATAGTTGTTCAATTGTGTGATAAATAGTTGGGAATCGAGGTAAACATGGAGGTGATGAAAGTGCATATAGAGAGAATCAACCATGAGGTCAATCAAGACACTGTATCCCACCTAATTATTGTTGGTAGCACTGATACATACTCCACTAACATGGAATATATATATCGATGAGGAATATATAAGCCAATCTGGTGAGGTAAGATTTGAAGGATATATACTTGTGTCATCGTTGTAACCAATGTAATAGGAAGGATAAATATCCATCTAGAAAGGACAAAAAAAAACTATAATGCTCATCCTAAAAATGGAAATATAAAATAGTTATAATACAAGGAAAATGGATGTTGATATCATGGACAATATTTATTGATATATAATGCATTATGAGGGTTCTTCAGCAGTGATTTATGACATATGGTTTGTGCCACAAAGACTCAAACTTTCATCGACCAAGTTTATCGCATGATTAGTCATAAACAAGGATGAGATTGCCTTCATGGAATGAGCATGGGTTGATGTGGCTATCATGCATAATGGGATTTGAATTCTACATGTTAGCTTCGATGTTCTGCAAAGAAACACAACAATCCCCATATTCTTGTTCCGAAGTGATAAAGCATTGTTCCAAATGTCTAGAAAAAGGTTGATGACAATGTGTAAGGAGAAAGGGAAAAATTTATCCCATGGGCTAATTTTAGGCGTTTTTTCCCCAAAAATCACCCATTTGGACATTTTTTTTCTAAATTGATTCGCTCAAATTCCATGGGATAAAATTATTTTACTCTAAATATTGCCAAAATTGTCCAGGAACTATATCAAATGCTTAGAAATTTGAATCTTTTTACAAAAATATCCCCAAACATTTTATTACTGGAAGTTTAAGAATTAGTGAAATTTGCCAAGGTTTCTACACTTTAAGAAAATATAAATCCTTAAAATCTTCCCTGGTGAGGAGGGATCTGACACTTAATGGGTAAGATGGACTTGACTCCATGGATGAGATAGAATGAAGTGAACATGATGGAAGTTATGGTGGGTGTCCAATATTCCAATTGGACTTGTGCTTATCCACCATCGATTGGAGGATTCTTTTGAGGACCTTGTTGATGGCCTCAAATTGGCCATTTCCCTAAGGGTAATAGATTTAAGAAAATTAGTACTCAAATTTCAAATGGTAAGATAAATATTTACACACGACATCTTCAAAGTGAGTACCATGATTGGACACGTATTTTTTGGGGACAATAAATCAAGTGATAAAATGGTTGAAGAAATAGAGTGTCACGATGGTGGCAATGTTGTTGCATGTTGCCATGGATACCGCCCATTTATTGAAATAGTTAACAACCACTATGATGTAGTTATGCACACCAGCCAACATGGGTTTATTTTCCTTGAATTCAATGGATCATTTACAAAATGGAGTAGTATTGATGACTAAATGTAGGGGAACAGGAAGGGACCTCGCCTTTAGGGAAAAAGATGGTAATTTTGACAATGCTTCATTGCCTCTATGTAATCAAAAAATAAGGTAGGACAAAAATAACTAGTTTAGATGATCTTTTGGGTAGTAGTCATTCTAGAGAGGTGGCCAACATAGGTACCACTATGGAATTCATTCAAGACTCGTTTGGCCTTGTCAAATTTAAGGCATTGTTGTAATATAGTGCCAACTCCTTTTAGATAAACAACATCATTGATAAGTAGGTTTTACGGGGGATAGTGATGAATCTAGTGATGATCATTATGGGGTAGATGAGAACTAAAAATTTGAGTGCGCAAAAAAATGAGGATATCCACATACCAATGATCATTTAACTAAATGGTGAACATATGTTCATCTGATAGGTCATCATTGAGAGGGGGTGGGTGGTATTGGAGGGTAAATCTGAAATGAAATCTGCTAAGGGAAAGTCCTTTTTACTCTTAGGAGTCACAAAGTCAAGGTCATAGTATTGAAGGAAAATTATCCACTCAGTGACCTTTCTTTGAATGAGGAATCAACTCAAGAGATACAACATGGGGTTTGAATTGGCAATGACTTTGGTTTTGGTCATAAGGATGTAATGGTGAAGTTTTTGAACCACGAAAATGATGGATAAGGCTAGCTTCTCCTCATGGTTATATGATACATAGGGTCTATATAAATTATTATTAACAGAGTAGATGGCATGTTCCCTACACTCGGTGTATTTTAGAATGATTTGTCCAGAAAACAACATAAGGGGATGTTGGAATGTAAAGTATTAAATTCTTTACAAAATCAAGGGTGCTAATCAAGGGTGTTGAAGTAACATCACACTTAAGGACATCAAATAACCTTTAGCTTGCTCATCCCATACAAAGGGAATAATAGAATGTATAAAGAGCAAGAATCCATGTACAGTCATGGAATAATATGTAAGAAAGCAATGTAAGAAGTCATCCTTGCCTTGACATATTTGAAACCAATGCAAAGTCTTAGTAGGGGAGAATTCAAGACTGGATTGAACCTTCAGAGAACAAACACTGATCCCTTTCTTGGAAACAATAAATCCTAACAATCGACCAACTGTAACACAAAATATGCACTTGAGCGTGTTTAAGCAAATGTTGTACTTACAACATTGAATGAACACCTTCTAGAGATGTTCCAAGTGATGTGAGCATTACTTGGAATGAATCATAAGGTCATCCAAGTATCCTATGATAATTAATCGACCATATCATGAAATCTAGATGACATGGCTCATTGGAAAATGGTTCTAGTTCTATTGAGTCTGAATGGCATGAATTAATTAGTGGATTTCCTCCAAGGAGTGGTAAAGGTGGTTTTATAGTGATCTTGGGGATGAATTTTGATCTGCTTATACCCCACAAAACTATCCATGAAGGATAGAACCTCATGCCTAGTGCATGCATCAATAATTTGATCGATGAAAGGGGTGGGGAAGTTGTCTTTGGGACAAGGTTTGTTTAGATTGTGGAAGTAATTGCAAACACAAATGGTGCCTTGCATATTGTTGACCAGAACCAGATTGGACACCCATGTGGTATATGCAATCAGATAAATGAATCCTATGTTCTGTGATTATCAATTTTGACTTTAGCGACTGGAGCATTGGATGGTTGTATGGGTCTCTACTTATATTGCACAAGTTCAACCTTAGGATGAATGTTTATATGGCATATCAAAACCTAAAATTTCAGAATCGAAACATGAAAATATGTCACGAAATTCTTGAGAAAATCCTTGTAGGTAGAAACTTCTTTGGGAGTACAAGAAGCACCCAGCAGGATGTTTTCGGTGACACTATGTTTAACCAAAATATCCACCTGAATAGTGGGAGATATATTGGCCATGATACCTTCTTCAAATTCATTCAGATTATGGATAGGGTTCTTAATCCAATCTACATCCCTTGGGGGGGTAAAGTACTTTGATTCGATGGTAAACTGGTGTGAAGATGGACCTTCCAACGAGGGTTCCAATGGGATTAAGTATGTGCAATGACGTATATCATCTCACGAGAACTTAGGGAAAGAAAGGGATTTAGGGATTTCCTTATCACATCATAAGGTAAAAGTAGATAAATCAAATCGGCCCACATTCACAGTGGTGTACATGGGCGTAGAAGGGATAGAAGAGGAAGCCTCACTAGATAAATAAATATCCTAAATGGAAATAATTTCTTCGTATGATGGAGAAAAAGGGAGGTAATTCTTCAATGAAAATGACTCATATAACATTCTACCCTCTTCTACAATGTATCCTAAATAAGAAAAAGGTAGAGAGAGATAAGCAAAGATGAGAGAGAAAAAGAGAATATTATTGTATTTTTGTGATAACTTTTGATCCTAAATTTGGATGGTAACATCACACACAAGAAGCAAGATTAGGGAGAGAGTTATTCAACCCTTGAGTTGTTAACCGCCAAGTTGGGAAGGGGAAGGAGTGCAATGCCCATTTTGTGTATGACTCGCTCTACAGCTCGAAAATTGTGGATTTCTTATTGTACAATGGAACAACTATGGATCAAATCCCATCCCTTCAGTTAATTATGGATTCTTACTCTCTTAGGGGGAGTTCAGTCCTAGTAGAGTGTGTAGTCCAAAGAGAATCAATGAGTCTTAACTCTCTTGAGTTCAGGTTGGATAGAGGAATGACCAGTGAGCTTCTTGCATGCAGTATGATATGCCTAAGTGTTCATCCATCATCGACTGTTTAGTATGAATCCAATGACTAATGAACCTTGTGTATGGATCCAAGAGTATAAGTTGAGAGATTCAAGATGTTCTTGAT
The DNA here is from genome assembly GCA_027924585.1 of Larix kaempferi. NCBI lineage: Eukaryota > Viridiplantae > Streptophyta > Pinopsida > Pinales > Pinaceae > Larix > Larix kaempferi. The sequence goes on from BSBM01000659.1 coordinate 1,239,944, forward strand.
AAACCTAGTGAAGGTTGGAACCTCCTTTCTTAGAAGATGACCAGGGTTTGGGTTACCTTTCTATGCATGCACCGAATAACACTTAAAGGAAGTGGATTTCCTAGGGAGTACTGTGTAGTGAAGGGAAAATTCTTACTAATGTTGATCCACTCAGTAGTTGGCATTATTGTCGGATGCTAACATCAGCTGCGACAAATCATCGACTTCGACACAAATTCGACAAGTTACGACTTTGACAACATTAGCAACTTTGACAAGTTCAAAAACCTCAACAGTTCCACGATGTCGACATGTAGTGTCGACTTGCGACTTGCGACTGTCGCATTACGACAGACTCTCTCTATATTCTAGTCAACTGTAATGGTTGAACTTCCAAACCGTTCTAACTTCTCTTGTAACTGAATGTAATGGGAAGGCACCCAAGCATCTCAGCATTCTATATAAGCATGTATAATATTGTAATATACAATTCATGATCTTATATCCAATAATAGAGAAATCAATTCGCATTCTTGCATATTGTCTGTGTGTATTGTGTTTATCTGCGTATTGTATTCCTTCTTTGCCTATTCTATATCTTATGATTCCGCCATAACAGAGCCGACTCATTCAATCGAACTATTGTTCCCCTCGTGCACAAGACGGTGGAAGATACCTCCTTCCTTAAGAAACAATGGTCCCCATTTTTCGCTCGATCGGGTGAGGAAACTTGTCGGTTAGTTCAGTAGAAGAGTACCATTTTCCTTGGGATGGGAGTTGTCCGACTTTAGCAACCTGAAACAAGGGAATAGTGTTCATCCTTGTATGGCGTACTCATCATCCCACAATGGTGTCGCAAGGAAGAGGCTCTTGAACATCTGGATGGATGTCTTTGGGTTCTGTTGTCGGTAAGTCGTTTTGTTCCAACAGTGGTGCATGGTATGGTCAAAGCAGATCCACATTGAATACTGGATGTAGACCCAGGCATGCAGGAATGTCAAGATGGAAATCGTTTTCTCCAATATGTCAAAGAATACTATACCGACCATATCGCAAAGGTTTGAGCTTCTTATATGGACCGGTGAAGCGCTCCTTCTTGAGATGTAACCAGACCTTATCCCCAATTTTGAATGAATGAGGAATAAGATGCTTGTCGTATCGGTCCTTAGATTTCACATTTTCTCATTGCAACATTTCTTGTGCTTGCTTCTAGATGTCGCAGATTTGATCTTGAAACTTCAAGGCTTTATCAACTTCCCACTGGCTATAGTTTGTGTCAGAGTTTGACTATGTCGAAGAGCTGATCAAGTCGATAGGTACTGAGGGTTGAAATCCGTATCAAATATCAAATGTACTCTTTCCCATAGAGCTGTGCTGAGCACGATTGTAACTGTGTTGTATGTATGAAAGAATTTCATACCATGTTCATCGATGCTTGTGGTTGTACATTCGAAGCAGGTGTACTACCAAGTGATTCACAACTTCCGTCTGTTCATCAATTTGAGGATGGAAAGCTATCGACAATGAGAGTCGTGTGTACAACTGTTTGCAGAGAGTCTTCCAAAATATGCTTATGAATATGGAATCTCGGTCGGAAGTAATGGTTGTCGGTAAACCAAAGTGTTTCCAAACATGTGTGAAGAAGAGTTGAGCAGTCTGTTGCGCTATCATTGTCTTCTTGCATGGAATGAGAATGGCCATCTTCGAAAATATGTCGACTACTACTAAGATCGCGTCATGCTGATGTTTGGTAGTAGGATATCCCATAAATTAGTCCATAGAAATTGATTCCCATGGTCAACTAGGAACTAGTAGAGGTGTGTACAATCCCTGTCGTCGATTCGGCGGTTTAGCAATGGCACAAACCACGCATGATCGAATGTACTTGTTGAAGTCGGTTTTAAGTGTAGGCCAAAAGAAATACTTCTGGAGAATAGAAAGTGTCTTTGCTACTCCAAAATGTCCCGCAGTCTTGCTGTAGTGTGTGTCCCAAACGAGCTGTTGTCGATGCTCACCGGTCAGTACACAAAGTTGTCCAAGCTTGTATAACAAGGTATCTTTCAGGAAATAGTCAAAGGTCGACGAATTATTGGTCTGTAGTTGTCGATAGACTATTGAGAATTTCTTGTCGTACTGATACAGTTGAGGCCAAGTGGTCGTTTCATATCCCTACATACTCATCATTGTGAAAAGGAGAGTAATGGGTGGTCGAATTAGACAATCGGTGGCGGCGTTAGCCTTACCTTTATGATAGTTAATCACCAAATGGAATTGTTGTAGGTAATTAATCCACTTGATTTGTCTGGTTGTTTATAGTTTCGACTAGGTCGGAGAGAACTGTAGAGGCTTATGGTCAGTGAGGATGACCATTTCCTTGTCAAGGATGTAGTGCCTCCATTGCTTGAGATCTTGCACAATGGCATACAATTCTTTTTTATACGTCGAATATCTTCTAACTGTATTGTTAAAATTTTTGGAATGAAAAGCGACTGGGTGACCAGACTGAGTGATCACTGCGTCCAAGGAATAATCTGATGCGTCCATCTCAATCTCAAAGGGCTAATGCAAATCAGGTAACACAAGTACTGGTGCAGTGCAGATCTTGTGTTTGAGTTGTTCAAAAGATTCTTGTTGTGTCGGTGTGCATTTGAAGATAGTTTTGTCATTTCCCTTTGTCAAATGATTCAAGGGCTAGGCTATGTGACTGAAGTTGAGTATGAATCGTCGATAGAAATTCACCAAACCAAGAAAAATTCTTAGTTCTTGAATGCTTTGAGGAATGGTCCAATATTTGAGGATCTGTACTTTTTCTGGATCGACGTGAATACCTGCAGAGTCAATTACATACCCCAAATATTTTATGTTGTTAATCACAAAGGTGCACTTGTCCATGTTCAAGTAAAGCCAATGTTGTTCGAAAGTGTCGAGGATTTGTCGAAGCTGTTCGACATGTTCTTCCCATTATTGACTAAAAATCAATATGTCATCAAGATAAACAATGACCCATTTTCTGATGAAAGGTCAAAGAATGTTATCCATATATTGCATGAAGGTCGCAGGTGCATTGGTTGAGCCGAAATCCATGACTAACCATTCAAACAATCCTGGCTTGGTTTTGAAAGTATTTTTCCACACATCTGTGGGCTCGATTGGAATCTGATGATATCTCGACTTGAGGTCGAGATTAGTAAAGAATTTATCACCTTTCAGATAGTCGATGAGCTAGTCTATGCCCGACATAGGGTAGCAATCCTTTACCGAAATTTTGTTGAGGTCCCAGTAGTCGATGCACATGCGCCAAGTCCCATATTTATTTGGAACGAGGACGACTGAACTTCCACAAGGAGAGGAGCTGGGTCGAATATGACCTTTGTTGATCAAATATTGGATTTGTCTATGAATTTCTTCATTTTCGAGAATGGATCTTCTGTAAACAGATGTGTTAGGAAAAAAGAACTAGGAGCAAGTTCAATGGAGTGTTTATGTGAAAATCCTCACAGCAGATTTAAGAGATGATGTATACCACACAATGAAAGAATTTAGGAATACGATTAAGAGTGGTCAATGCAGTAAAATGAGCAACATAATAATAATATAGTAGAACTAGGATAGAAGCAAAATAACTTCACACACACTTAAATTCATTAATCACAATATGGACAAATAAGTAGTACAATGCATGAGCATTCAAATGCCAAGGTGGCAATTCGAATTAGCCTTCATGGAGTGATCAAAAGATCACTGGAGTGTCATCAAAGCACAACTAGAAGTCTATCTCATCATCGATGGAGTCATCAATGCACAAGTAACTGTCAACCATCAGTCAAACTGAGTCTAACTGAGTGTGGTAGGTGTGACTGAGTGTAACTAGCAAATGCAGACACTAACTAAATGAAGGAGGCTCAGTGGAGGACGCATGAGGAGCTAACTGGAGTCAGAATGGCAAGTCCAGTCTCATTGGAGGTCCATCGGAGTGATACAGTCAGTTGAGAGCCAGTCTTGCCTTAAATCAAGGAAAGAACTAAAGATAACTCAATTAACTGAAGTGCAACTGAGTGGTAGGTGAGAGAGGACGAGTGGCTTCCTTAAATCAAGGAAGAAGGGAGCACTAAGCTCTAGGAGGGATAAAAATGATCAGTGGGAAGTTCCCGGGGGCTGGCTAACTGAGGGCTAGGTGTTGGGACTAATGACTGGGATGCATGCAGAAATGCATGTAAGACTGAAAATGCAAATAATGAAAATGTTGGTAGGACTAGGATGGAGTATAGGAATACCCTAACACCCCCCCTTAATCCATCCTAGGCCCTGGTAACTGAGACCAAAGTTCACCCAATACAATGAATAATAATAGTCAATAAATCGAGGAAATGGGGAAAACCTCATGGGAAAAATACCCCCCCTCAAAATAGACTGTAAGGCACACACAAAAATAAATGCTAAAAAACTCAAGCAGGTGTGATGCTTGGTCATATGTCTGGAGGTATCTTCTTCTTGGGAAGAAGTGGATCATGCTCAGAAAGCATGTGCTTGTACTTGCTCTTCAAATCGAATGTGATGAGAACAAATCCAAAGGTAGGAGGATGATCCTTGAACCTGCGATTCGAATCAGTTGAGGTAGGATCAAATCTATGAATGTGCAGATAGTCTTTTGTCTTCTCCTTCGAACCATCATAGGTGATATTTTGCCCAAAAGAACCATCACATGATAGTAAATGCTCTGAATCCAAATCAGATCCAAGACTTGAAGAATGGTTTCTTAAGATCTCCTTTGAACCATTTGAGGTGATATCTAAACCATTGAATGCATGAGAAATTATCCCAAGCGAATGGCAATGGCCATCATGGGTGATATTATGCCCAAAAGAACCATCAAATATCAGTGATTGCTTGGAATCCAAATCAGATCCAAGACTTGAATCATGGTTGCTTAAGATCTCCTTTGAACCATTTGAGGTGAGATCTAAACTAGTAAATGCATGAGAAATTATCCAAAGCGAATGGGAATGACCATCATCTTCAATAACCTTTTGAAAGCATGAAATAATGATCATATAGTAGAACATAATATGTGAGTGATCAATTAGAGCGACTGCATTACCTTCAATGGTTGATTTGACCTCCGAAACATTCATGAGATCATGATGCAAACCAACAGACTTTGGTGCAAGAGAGGATTTAGGAACCTCTGCAATTTCTAGAGTGTGAGCTGGCACATAATTCAAAATAGAAGGAATTTGGAGCATGACTGTAGAATCTGCAAGCTCTTCTTCTTTGTGGCTAACTTCAATATGAGATATGTTTGATACTGATTCATGATCAATGAGATCATCAAGGAGGGTGAATGCAACAATGGTCTTTCTCTCGAAAGGGTTTGGACCAATCCCTTCATTCTGTCTACCAAATCTTTCATCCAGGTGAGCCCATAGCTCTTTTGGAGATTCAACATCAAGGGAGTGGAATACCATGCATCGAGAGATAGCATACAGCATGGCTGTAATGGCTCTTTCACCTTCATTTAACCAGTCATTCTCTTCTTTAGAGGATTCAAACTCTCTTTCAAAACAATAATCAAAGAGATCATGTCTCTTCAAATATGCTATCATTTTTGGTTTCCATTCATCATATTCGAATAGATAAAGAGGAGGGATTTCTTCTGAATACATGGAAGCTGTAGAAGACCTGCAAAAACAATAGAAAAGTCTACAACTGCTACTGCTGCAAAAGTGCAGAAACTACTGCACTCGAAATCTTGATAATAACCTGCAAAAAGCTCTCCGGAATGGAGATAAACAATACTCTCAACATGCTCTAATACCATGTGAAAATCCTCACAGCAGATCTAAGAGCTGATGTATACCTCACAATGAAAGAATTTAGGAATAAGATTAAGAGTGGTCAATGCAATAAAATGAGCAACAGAATAATAATATAGTAGAATTCGGATAGAAGCAAAATAACTTCACACTCACTAATTCATTAATCACAATATGGACAAATAAGTAGTACAATGCATGAGGATTCGAATGCCAAGGTGTCAATTCGAATTAGCCTTCATGGAGTGATCAAAAGATCACTGGAGTGTCATCAAAGCACAACTAGAAGTCTATCTCATCATCGGTGGAGTCATTAATGCACAAGTAACTGTCAACCATCAGTCAAACTGAGTCTAACTGGCACACAGAGGGACTAACTAAATGAAGGAGGCTCAGTGGAGGGTGCATGAGGAGCTAAATGGAGTCAGAATGGGCAGTCTAGTCTCACTGGAGGTCCATCAGAGTGATACAGTCAGTTGAGAGCCAGTCTTTCCTTAAATCAAGGAAAGAACTAAAGATAACTCAATTAACTGAAGTGCAACTGAGTAGTAGGTGAGAGAGGACGAGTGGATTCCTTAAATCAAGGAAGAAGGGTGCACTAAGCTCTAGGAGGGCTAAAACTGATAAGTGAGAAGCTCCTGGGGGCTGGCTAATTGAGGGCTAGGTGTTGGGACTGATGACTGGGATGCATGCAATTGCATGCATGCATGCATAATGCATGCAAGACTGAAAATGAAAATAATGAAAATGATGGTAGGACTAGGATGGAGTATAGGAATATCATAACAGTTTTACCTGGAAATGTCGAGGTACTCTGTCCGACTCCTAGAATAAACTATGATACTCATCAAGAACATTTCCGATTAACTGCTTCTGTCGAGAGTTACACTGGTCGGTGAGTCGACTCATCGCTGTAGTCTTCCTAGAATGTTGCGGTTTGATCATGATTAATGCGAACTTCTTAGCATGATTGATGAGCTTCTTTGTATTTTTAGCATATATCAGTGAGACAGTTGGTGTAGGTCATCGCTCTGGTATGTCGTCCGTCGATTTCAGATTCTGACAATCATCTTTTGAGGCCGTGACTGGTAACTTCCATGGAGATCCCATAAGTAAGGTTTTCCAAACAAGGCGTCAAATACAGAGAGTGGTGGCACGTCCTAGAGTACTTCATCTTCAAAAGGTTTTATGAAGTAGGTGAGTTTGCGTTGTTGGGTGATCCATAGTTCATGTCCATCCTTCATCCAACTGCTATTGTAAGGCTGAGGATGCAGAGTGGTGACAAGACCTAGTTTCTTCATGAGATCTTAAGAAATGAAGTTCTTCTGGCTATCGTTATCCACAATAAGATGTAATGGATTGTGGTCAACCCATAGCCCTGTATGGAACAAGCACTCACGTTCCTCCTCATCGACAATAGTCAAGGCTGCTGGAGTGGTTGATGTCGATGTCAGAAGGGTCATTGTGTTTGGATCATATTTTTCCATTGTCTTGTAGAATCCATTGGATGTTGAAACTTTTTCCAAAAATGTCTTTGGAGATTTGTATTTAGACGTATCATTCCAATATGAGTGGTGGTAATCACAACATTTCCCGTTAGGTGGTTGTTTGCTAGGTTCCCTTTTCTAAAAAGGATTTTTTCCATGATCTAGCTTTGGCGGGGTCAGCTGAGAAGATTTAGACTTGTCGAAGTCGGCTGGTGCCTTCTTATCGAGTGGTCATCCTAATGTCATCTTTGTCATGAAGCGTGCATTCCCTTTCTGTTTGGTTTCAAGTTTGCTGGCATGGTGGAATGCATCTGCGAGCATATTGACAGTCATAAATTCCATCTCTTGCTAAATGTACTAGGACAATTCACTGATGTACTTCAGAACAAACAATTTCTCTTCTTCTTGGATGCCAAGTCTAGCCATGAGTCCATAGAAATCGGCAGTGTAACTCTGTACTAATTGGTCTTTCCATTTCCTTAGCTTCTTCCACTTCTTATACAGTTGTTCAAGGTATTTGGGCGGGTAAAATTCGTTTTGGATGTATTCGACAAATTTATCCCATGTGTCGATGGGGTCTCCGCTTTTCTTCATCTTTGTCGAGAGATTCTCCCACCAGTAGTGAACAGATGATGACATCTTTAAGGATGCAATGGTGATCTTTTCGGCTTCCAAGAGTTGATTTACAGAGTAATAGGATTCCAAATGTTGTACCCAATTGTCGACGGATTCTGCGTCAATCTTTCCTTCTAGATTCGGTATGTCCAAATTCATTTGCACTTTTAAGGGGTTGATTTTGTCAGAGTTAGTTCTCGTCGAAAATCCTCTAGATGTCGAAGCAAATCGCATGAGAATTTCATTGAACTGGGAGAACATTTCAGTTTGTTGTCGAGCTAGCGCTTGCTCAATAAGTTGTGCTGTCTCATCGGCTGCATGTCTATCATCTATTTCTCCTGCCATTTATGGAGGCAGTGTCTTCTTGGATTGTTGAGATTGCGAGCGTGTTTGAAGGAATAAGTTAGGTAACTTCGCTAGAAGTGTCTACGCAAACTTAAGCACGAACAAAGATGAGATCTATGATACCAATGATCCAACCATGCCCAAGTGCACGAGGGGGACAACAGTTCGACTGAATGAGTCGGCTCTGTTATCGCAGAAGCATAAGAGATAAAATAGGCAAAGCAGGAATACACTACATAGATAAACACAATACACATAGACAATATGCAGGAATGCGAACTGATTTCTCTATTATTGGATATAAGATCATGACTTATATATTACAATATTATACATGCATATCTAGAATGTTGAGACGCTTGGATTCCTTCCTATTGCGTTCAGTTACAAGAGAAGTTAGAATGGTTTGGAAGTTCAACCATTACAGTCAACTGGAAGACAAAGAGAATCTTTCGTAATGCGACAGTCGCAACCTGCAAGTCAACGCTGCATGTCGATGTCGCGGAACTATTGAGGTTTCCGAACTTGTCAAAGTTGCTGATGTTGTCGAAGTTGTAACTTGTCGAAGTTGTATCGAATTTGATGACTTGTCGCAGTTGATGTTAGCATCTGACAATAATGCCAACTGCTGAGTGGATCAATTATGTGTGGTAGGTGTTATGGGTGCTAGACTGGATGAGTGTTCTTGAGGTTCTTATAGCTCTATGGTTGAGCACACTATCTTATAAATCCTTTGCCCTTAACTTTCTTGGTAGCCTAATAAACCCAACTATGGTCTGGATTGGTTGTGTAATTGTGTCTTGGTGATAGAGTGGGATTATGGATGTTCTTTATAAACCTATTGAAGGTTAGAATCTTCTTTATTGGACGATGAATAGGGTTTGGGTTACTTTTCTATGCACACATTGAATAACACTTGGAGGAAGGAAACACCCAAGGGATTTCTAATCTGTGAAGGGGACCTTCGTGGTGTTGTGTGGGGTAGTTATTATTGGTACCAGGCTGGATGAGTCTATTAGAGGTGCTTATAACTTTGTGGTTGAACTCACTAGCTTAGAAGTCCTTTCATTAGTCCACTTGGTACCCTGCTAAACCCAGGTGTGGGTTGGCTTGGTTATGCAATTTTTTTTTGGTGACATAGTGGGATTTGGATGTTCTTGATAAACCTATTGAAGGTTGGAACCTCCTTTCTTGGAAGATGACCAACATTTGGGTTACCTTTATATGCACCCATTGAATGGAACCTCGAGAAAGGGAACACCTGAGGGACTGTAGAACAATGAAGGGGACCTTCTTAGTGTTGTGTGCAACATGTATTGTTGGTTATAGGTTGGTTGAGTCTTCTTGAGGTGACTATAGCTCTATGGTTGAGAACGCTAGCTTAGAAATAATTTTCCATTAATTCTCTTGGTAGCCTGATAAACCGAGCTATAGCCTGGCTTGACTATGAAAGCATGCTTACATGGATATGAGTGAACCTTACTAGTTCCCCTTTTTCTTGTGTAAATTGTTCCTAGATTAGGGTTTTCCTATTAGCATAAAGAGTATATGTTGGACAGATTGCCTACGTTTGGGTGGAATATTGTTTCTCTTTTGCATTCAATTTCTTCGGAAAGCATCCTTAAGATAAGTATTCACTTGATGTGCTATACTGATTTCTTTCCTTCATAAATTAATATTGAATGGAATGAATGCTTCTATTTTTTTTGTAACAAGTGGTCTATGAATACAAAAATGTGACCATGCATGTCTATACAAGTCCCAATAGCATATATTCAAGCTGATTGTGTAGTATTTCTTAACTACCTATAGCTTTGCTTGATTGCATGTGGAATTCCATTTTTGCATGAGTAGCACTAATCATATTTGCATGTTCATATGAATCATGCATACCATTAGAAAACATGTGTAGAGGAAGCAAGCATCCTGCATATTCCTAAATACCCCAGAAAATGAGGTTGGATGGCAAGTGAAGGCGTTGTTCGATTTATGTGAAAACCCCTAAACTAACTAAGTATAGCTCTTAGACACATTCACCATAAATTAGTCATCGGGAAATATAGGAAAAGAAAGTGTGAAGGAATTCTGATGTTTAAATCTCGAAAGGCTATCAGATAGTTCCTATTAATATCGAGGAATGTCAACGTAGATGACCCAATGTATTAGAGTTAGTGTATCAAGAATCGCAATTGGGATTTTATTCGAGAGATCCAAAACTAGTGAATTCGATGTTACATTAGAGGCGAGGTATCGAGGATGCCACATCATGGAATCACGTTGATATAGTATGCACTGGGAGGCCATAATGCGATAAGAGGCCCGGTGGACCGAAGATTGATATCATATTGAAAATGATATATTAAGAGTATGGTACGAGGGAGAGAAACGAAAGGGAAAATTTCATTGGAGTATCAAACACGGTGATTTCGGAGAGGCCTCATCGAAGGAAGGTTAATAGAGGACTCATCTGATGGAGTATGTGCAAAAATTAAGAAAAAATTGAAAGGCGAGATATAATTTATCGGACCTGATATATCAGAACAACCTCGTCAAAGGAGTAAATTTAGAATAATCACGTTGGGAATGGTCCATCGCAGAATCACGTGGATGTGCATGCGGGGTATCTCATAGAAGAGAAACCAATTAATTGGAGCCGATAGTTCGGGATGGACTTGGAACAAAGTCCAATAAATTTGAAGTCGCTGATAGTGAAGAAAACCAATGTATAAAGTAAAGAGACAAAAGAAGACAAGGATGTCTATGTAGAAGAATAACATCACTTGATACCTTGAAGGGTTATAGAGGAGGCCAAGTGTTGGTACTAATTTTGACCATTTTCATTTTATGAGCAATTGAGCCTTAAACCAGGGACCTACCTACCTGCTAAAATTATCTTGATGATTTGGATGGCCTAATTCACATATTTCTTGTGAATTAAATATAATATCAAGAGAAAAGTTAATTTGTCTTTTATATTATATTATTATAATGTAAAAGATTTTTGGAAAAAGGTAGATCATGAGCATCCTAGATCTATGGCTCTCATGAATTCAGGCTTGAAAAGTTGCAAGGAAGATAATCAAAAGCACTGGGTCCTGAATTCAAAACCACTAGTATGACGTGGCAGGCTCTCGTCGATTCAAGGTCCCAAAAGTGATAATTGGAAACCGTTTTTCTATGGCTATGAAACCACCAAGCTGATAAAAGATGTTTTAAGACATGTGATAATTTGTCTTTTATATTATATTATTATAATGTAAAAGATTTTTGGAAAAAGGTAGATCATGAGAATCCTAGAGCTACGGCTCTCACGAATTCAGGCTTGGAAATTTGCACGAAGGATAATCAAAGGCACATGTGCCTGAATTCAGAACCACTAATATGACGTGGCAGGCTCTGATCGACTCAGGGTCCCAAAAGTGGTAATTGGAAACCATTTTTCTATGGCCCTGAAACCACCAAGCTGATAAAAGATGTTTTAAGACATGTGGTAATTTGTCTTTTATATTATATTATTATAATGTAAAAGGTTTTTGGAAAAAGGTAGATCATGAGCATCCTAGATCTACAGCTCTCATTAATTCAGGCTTGGAAAGTTGCATGAAGGATAATCAAACACACATGGGCCTGAATTCAAAACCACTAATATGACATGGCAGGATCTCATCGATTCAGGGTCACAAAAGTGGTAATTGGAAACCGTTTTTCTATGGCCTTGAAACCACCAAGTGATAAAAGATGTTTTAAGACGCATGGAGAATCGTGCACCTACAGAAGACGTGTTTTTGTGTGAGTTGTTCTGGGAAAACCATGAGGAATTAGCTCAAACGGTTAAAAACCCACTTCACAAATGGGCCAATTTACCTTTCTATAAGGGTTGTTTTCAAAACAAATGCATAAGTTGTGAGATATTCGGGACCGTTTGAGACGTATTTTTCTGGAAATTTTTCTGTTACATCCAGCTGTCATATCCATTTTTCTGTTATGATCTCTTCTCTCTCTATTTAAGCAAGGACAATTCGAATTCATAAGGGCAATGAGTTTTCTCAGGAAGGGAGAGGGTTGAGCTAGCCATGGCCGGCAGGCCATCATGTAATTACTTTCAGTGAAGAGAAACCAATCATTGGATTCATGATCCTTATGGAGGAGCAGATGCAATGTTTTTTTGCAGAGATTAAGATCATTGGTTGTAGCAGCTTGTATCTCTCTTGTATTTCCACATTTTTTCCTCTCTCCTGATCTTTCTTTAAATAAAATATTTGAGCAACAGTTTAGCAATTATTCATATTTTTTGAATATTTTGTTAAATGATACATATGCATTTGTGTTGGGCAGGGACTGCAATCTTGGTTGGCTCTTTGTTTAATTATATATGCATTTTGTTTTGTTGAAAAGTTTATTCATGAAGATTTTGTAGCCTGTTAGTAACTGCTGAATACTCAGAAACGATTGAGGCTCAGCATGTTTATTCATCAAGAATTTTAAGACTTTCAGGAACTTGTCCAAGAGGCACTCCTTTTAGTCTTCTTCTTTTCACCTTCTAAATTCATCCTCATTTAAAGTTGTTTTACTGTTCCAGTCAATGAAATTCCTTTGTAATTGGTATTATGTCCAATTCATTTTTTAAAGCTCTTCTTTATGACTCCATGCCCAATGGAAATGCCTCTGAGCTGAGAGTTTGCATATCCCAATCCTAATTCTACTGGTAACTGCTTCCATCCAAATTCCATATCATTTCCTTGTTAAATCTGGCTTATTCTCTTGAAGTTCTAATAATCTATGTTTCTCAATAAGCAGAAAGTGTTAGATCAGTAATCTTGTGAGGGAACCCCCTCTAATCTTAGTGCCATCTAAAGATTTAAAGATTGGTTGAAATATGTTCTTCGCTTGATCTCTTACAGCCAGGAATCAACCGGAGTACTGACACCGAGGACATTACGGTATGGTATCATAGTCGAAATTTTGACAAAATGGTTTCAAACGAGATTCTTATCATCCCAAAAGTGTTATTAGGCAAACTAGGGACACTTTAGGTTGGTATTATAGCGATGGTTATAGCATTGAGCTTGCATGGGCTAAAGGAAGTTGAATTAGATTTGTGTTTACATCACTGGGGACCATGGGAAAGGAAAATATATGTAGAAAGTGAAGCTACTATAACATGGTAATTGTTTGACAGAGCCATGGTTCAATACTCAGCCTTTGAGTATAAGAAAAATGGGAAATTCCACCAATCTAATGTGAGTGTGGAAATGAAAATGAATGTTGTTAGAAAGTTATATTAATATGTTGTCTAACAAAACTTCCTCTTATGCACAATTCTTACAACAAGCTGAATAAGCAGAAAGGGTTAGCAACAGACTAATAATCATGAATGATTCACAAGAACCCTATAGACCTGATGAATATGTCATGGTGGAATATATGCATGGTGATAATGTAGAAATAAATTCCAATGGAAGGAGATTTCAGATCATGCCTCGAAGAATTGTTAAAACCATGCAAATATTTAATGGCAGGTTAACGAAGGCACAAGAAGAGCAACATCAGATAAATGTTTCCATACTCCAAAACTTGGCAGATATTTAGAAGAAGGCCCATTTGGGAGAAAATCAATACAACGGTAGCAATGATAGGAAGAGTGTGGGTAGTCACTCTCGGGGAACTTTCTCAAAGCCCGAGATATTCCTTGTGGAAAAGATACAAGGTTTCCAAGGAAACAAGTCTTCAATTCTCATAACACTTCCCATCATAAAATTACTTTGGATTTTTTTTTTTTAATCTAAGTATCATCCTCCACTCTAATGAAGTGCATTTGAACACTTCCCATCATTAAATTTCAATCCTTTTGGATTTTTTTTTTCAATGTATAGATCTCATCTTGCACCATTAAGATGGATGATATTTTTAAGGATGGATATTAAATAAAACAATATTGAAACACCAAATCAAATAAAATGCATTTGGATGTGTTGTTTTCAATGTATGTATCATCATTTAATGGAAATAAAGATAATATATTTAAGGATGTATTCTATATTTAAGGATGGTCTCTATACCGAAACAGCTAATCAAAATGAATTCTAATAGGAGAGCTTGTTTTTCAATGATTTTCTTCACACAAAAATGAAAAATCACCATATTGAACATTTATCCCATAGAATAAATGAAAGCCATAGCAAAGTTTGTCCCAAAGAGTAGGAAAATGCTAGAAAGACACCATCTTATACTTTCTAATGTTGTCCAATGAGAAATTGGGAAGCTATAAAGTTCAATATGGTGACTTTTATAGTGCTCAACTAGTCTCAAATTTGTGTGGTCCTTGATTACTTGAATGCTTGATCCTTCCAGTACAAAATACATTTACTAGAAACTGTACTTGAGAAAATTTTGATCGATCGTTCATCTAAATGGTTCCTTTTCTAGTATCGTACTTGTGGAAGAACTATTGAGCTTTCCTCTAGATAAAATGGTTTCTGGGAAATATATTTGAGGAAGATTGGCTAATTATTCTTCTAGAAGATGGGATTTCTAGCCACCCTATTTGAAGAATATTTTTTTGTTCTTTCCTCCACATATTTTTGTTGGGTATAATATTATAGGAAGGGTCTACTGATCTTTCCACTAGACAATACATTTACTAGGTCCAATACTTGAGGAAAGCTTGGTTGATTTTTCCTCTAGCTGATGGATTTTGTGGAAACTATATTCAAGAGAGGGTAGGCCGATCCTAATTCTATGTGATACATTTCTAGGATACACTATTCAAGGAAGGGTTGATCGATCCTTCCTCTAGCATAAAGGTTTCTTGGATACATAATTTGAGAAATGGATGACAGATAATTAGTTTGCATGATAGGTTTCTTGGAAAATGTGTTTGAGGAAAGAATGACAGATAATTCACTAAGAAGATAAATTTACTATGTACTGTATTTGAGGAAGAAACGACCGATCTTTCCTCGAAATGACACATTTCTAGGGAAAAGTGCTTGAGGAAGGGACGACCGATAATTCCCCTACTATATTTGAGGGAGGGTCGACATGCCATTCGCAAAAAAGATACATTTCTTGGTATTGTTTGTGGAAAAGATCGATCGATCCTTCTTCTAGTTGAGAAGTATCTTGGATATCATATTTGATGAAATATGGGAAGATATTTCCTATAAATAATGAGTTATGGGCACTAGTTTTTGAAGAACAATCAAACGAACCTTCTTCTAGAAGGTAGGGTTACTAGATTTTGTATTTTTTGAAGGGTCATATGATATTTCCACTAGACCATACATTTATTGGTAATAAATGTGAGACAATGTCATCCTATCCTTATTCTAATATGTTTCTTGACTAAGTTTTTTAGAAATATCGGTTGATCCTTCGTCTAGTTGATATGTTTTTTGGCTATAGTATTAATGGAAAATTAGGTATATCATATCATATTTGACAAACAATCAGGATATCGTTTGTCTAGAGGGTTTTCCTTATGGATAATGTATTTGAGGATGATTTGATAGATTCCTCCCCTAGATAATACATTTATTAGGTACAATAATTGAGAGAATATCTACTGAGACATGTTCTAAATCATGCACTTCCTAGGTACCATACTTGAGGAAATATCATTCAATCATTAATCTAGCTAACACATTCGTGGATATTGTATTTGTGGCAGGGAAAAATTTAGGGACGGAATTTATCCCATGGGCTAATTTTCAAGGTTTTTTTCCAAAACAATATTCTTCATTTTTCATTTTTCCCAAATTCCATGGGATTGAAATTTTTTACTCTAAAAATCCTCAAAATTATCCAAAAACTATATAAAAACCTTAGAAACTTGAATATTTTTTAAAAAATATTGTCAATCATTTTATGGTTGGAAATTTGATAATTAATAAGATTTGCCAATGTTTCCACACTGTAAAAAATTATGGATCCTTTAAATTTCCCATGATTTGGGGAAGGGTCGGCCAATCCTTCCACTAGCTACAAAGTTTATTGGATATGGTATTTGAGAAAGGATCGACTCATCATTACTCAAGTTTATACATTTCTTAGTAGTTTTTTTAAGGAAGATTGACCAAGCCCTCATCTAGTTAAAAAGTTTCCTAGCTATTGAATTTGACGAACAAGCAACAAATATTTCATATATAAGATAGGTTTAATGGCTACTATACTTGAGAAAGTATTGACCGATCATTGCTCAAGATTATAGGTTTTTTGGTACATTTCTTGAGGAGGATCAACCAATCCTTCGTCTTATTGATATGTTTCTTGGTTATGGTATTTGAATAAGGGTTGAAATATCCTTCCCCTAGACGATAAGATAATGGGAACCATATTTTAGAAATGGTCTTATATTCCTTTGACTTGAAGGAATATTTACTAGAAACCTTTTTTGTACAAGGGTCAACCGATCCTTCCACTAAACAAGACATTTACTAGGGACCATACAAGTTCGAGGAAATTCAATTGATCCTTCTTTAGTATCATGCTTGAATAGCATTTGAAGAAGGGTATGTCAATCCTTCTTCCATGTGATCCTTAGAGTGAGTTCCACATTTGAGAAAGGGTTGGATGGTCTTTCCTCTAGATAATTCTTGGCCCGAGGTCCACATTTTGGGAAGAGTCGGTTGATCCTTCCTCTAGATGATGCTTGACCCAAGCTTCACATTTGAGGAAGCTCCAACTAATCCTTCCTCTACATGATGTTAGACACTTGTTAACCACATTTCAGGAAGGTTTGGCCATTCCTTCCTCTAGATGATGCATTTATTGGCTACCTTATTTTAAGAATGGTTTGTTGATATTTCCTCTAGCTGGTACAAATGGTGTCTTTCATATTTCAGAAATGGTCAGCCAATTTCTCATCTTGATTGTTAAATTTTCAGAATTTACTTCAATCTGATCTAGGATCTTAACTGAGAGAACAACATGTACAAAATATCTACAGCATGTCAATCATGGAGACAATAATGCAAGCACACAAGAGACACAAAGATTTACTTGGGGAAAACCATAAAGGTGAAAAACCCCAATAACTTCCTCAGAGATAGATAGAGCAATGATACAACCAAGAGATAGACATAACCTAGTAGCAGATCCTCCTCCTCCATAAGTGCGCCACTCCTCCTTGAGTGCATGAGTGATAAGTGAGTGAACAAATAGAGTGCCTCCCGCACTCTATTTATACTTGACTTGACTTGCCTTTTTACCTAACTCATGTAGGCTCGAACTTAACCACATAACATAATGCTGACTGGGCCGACCCCCAATTGGGTGGTCTAATAACCCTTTGACCCACATGGCCGACCCCCAATAGGGTGGTCTAATAACCCTTCGTCCCACATGACTTATACAAGGCCGACCCTAACAAGGTGGTCTAATAACCCATCAAGTATAAGTTACGACACTTACAATATAAATGACGACACTTCTGTATAGAGGAATAATACCATCTCTATAGGAGTACATACAACATACATATATGAAATACATTTTGAAGTTACATATACATCAACACTCCCTCTTAAATAGGAAGGTATTTCTCAGCACAGTTCTTCTAGCACAAGTCATCTTCTCTGGATCATCGTCACTGGATAATCATCATCGAGTCATCATCATCATCACTGCTGCTGCTATCTCAATCAATCTCTGAATCTACTCATCATAGGAAGTTCTACAGAGCCAGTCCTTTTTCATACTGGATGTAGGCCCACCACCTGCAGGTCTTCATCATCACTGGCCATATTGTGGAATCCTCAGGACTTATTACGTGCGTCACAAAACCTGGCTGCAGCATCCCAGGCTATTATGAGCACACAGTTCTACCTATAGGATCTCCCAGGAGCACATTACATGTGACCCATCACAAAACCTGGCTGAAGCATCCCAGGCTATTACGAGCACATGGCTCTACCTGTCGGATCTCCCAGGAGCACATTACATGTGATCTCACCACAAAACCTGGCTGAAGCATCCCAGGCTGTTACGAGCACACGGCTCTACCTGTCAGATCTCCCAGGAGCACATTACATGTGGTCCACCACAAAACCTGGCTGAAGCATCTGAGGCCTTTTTCATCCTGTCCAGATCTCCCAGGAGCAAATTACATGTGGTCATGGCAAAACCTGGCTGAAGCATCTGAGGCCTTTTTCATCCTGTCCAAATCTCCCAAGAGCAAATTACATGCCATAGGACAAAACCTCGCAAGAGCATCTGCCAGATATCCCAGGGCACCGAATTACATGCCATAGGCAAAACCTCGAAAGACTATCTGCAGATCTCCCAGGGCACAAATTACATGTCCTCCCAAGCAAAACCTCGCAAGAGCATTTGCCAAAAGTCCAAGGCCACCGAATTAAATGCCATAGGCAAAACCTCAAAAGACCATCTGCAAATCTCCCAGGGCACAAATTAGATGCTTACCTGCATAACCTGATCCACGGCCACAAAGTATCATCTGATACTCATCAAACATCATCCTAATGTACACATGATCATCCTGATCATCATCACTGCAACATCCTGTTGCATGTCATCTGGAGAAGCTCGTAATCCACAATCATCGTGATCATACAATGCATCCATCTAATGCACACCAAGTATCCACCTGATACATACATAGATACATGATCCACACAATGTATCCATTAGCATACATGATCTACCTGATCATACAAAGATACATGATCCACACAATGTATCCATCAACATACATGATTTGCCTGATCATACAAAGATACATGATCCACACAATGTATCCATCAGCATCCAACATGATGCGTACATACAAAATACATACACATGATCCAACCGATCATATCCAGCATCCAACGTGATGCGTACATACATATAAATGATCCAACTGATCATATCCAGCATCCAACATGATGCATACATACATACATATAATGATCCAACTGATCATATCCAGCATCCAACATGATGCATTCATACATACATAAAAATGATCCAACTGATCATATTCAAGCAGAAACCAGAACATCATCCTGATGCTCATCATCCAGCGCTTACAACCACAGCCATGTGAAGGATCCCCCTTCCAACATGCTTGGAATGGCTTCAGCAAATGTGTCCATCACTTCTTCCTCGAAGTTTCCTCGATCTGAAGAACGCCAAGCCTCTCTCTGAAGTACTCGAACTTCACCTTGGCTAGTGGCTTCATCAACACATCTGCAATCTGCTCGTCCGTCACAACATATAGGAGCTTCACGGCTCCTCTCTGTACCATATCCCTGATATAGTGATATTTGATCTCTATGTGTTTCGACCTGTCATGAAACACTGGGTTCTCGGATAGCTTCACACAACTCTGGTTATCACAGAAGATACCAGTAGCATCCAACAGGAGATCAAATAACTCAGACAGTAGCTTCCATAGCCATACTGCCTCACAACTAGCTGAACAGGCTGCAACATACTCTGCCTCAACTGTACTCAGTGCTACGCAGGACTACTTCCTGCTAAACCATGAGATCACACCTGATCCCATACTGAAGCAGCACCTAGATGTGCTCTTCCTATCTGCAGCACTGCAAGCCCAATCTGAATCAACATAACCCTGCAGGTTAAACTTTTGATTCGCTTCATACTTGAGCCCATAACCCACTGTACCCTTCAGGTACCTCAGAACATGCTCTACAGCAATTAGGTGAACACTCCTCGGATCCGTCAGGAACTGGCTCAATGTGTTCACAACAAAGCAAATATCTAGTCTCGTGTTTGTCAGGTACATCAAGGACTCAATCATCTGACGATACGTAGAGACATCAACCGGCTCAGATGAAGCATCACATAGAAGCTTCATATTCGATGTCATAGGTGTGGCCATAGCCTTGCAGCCCATCATCCCAAACCTCTTCAGGATCTCTACTACATACTTCCCTGGTCCAAGGAATATTCCATCTACACTCTGCCACACCTTCATGCCAAAAACAAATAGTGCATCATCCCCAAGTTCTTCATCTCGAACTCGGCAGCAAGCTTCCGCTGCGTGTTGGCAATCAATCTATCTTCACCTGTAACAAACAGGTTATCTGAATACAAAAGTAGTATCACTGGATTGCCTTTCTCAACCTTGTAGAAAAGGTTGGAATCCGCTTTATTCTTGGTAAATCCCAAACTGGATAGAAAGCTGTATATCCTACCATACCAAGTTCTGCACACATATATGACTGCACCATGCTGTCTTGAAATCCATCTAGTGCATCTTCTATTTCATCACTTTTATATTTCTCAATGCTGCCATCTGCAACATGCTTGATTTGATAGTTCCATTTGGAAGTCACAACAAACTTCCCTTCAGCTCTTGGGACCACATCCCAAACATCATTCTTCATGATCGACAGATCATGGCATTCTTCCCGTATCCTGGGAACTTCAATATCTTCAATAGATAATTTTATTGCTAAACAAATGTTGTAGATCTTCTTTTGTAGGTGATGGCATACGATCTTTCCTACACAACAAGTTAAACTGCATGATTAGAAAACATCTCATAGTTTTCAGAACAAATTCTTACACATAAAGAAATATGTCATACAGTCATGCAATTATCTTAGCCAATGCTTCAATACAACATTTATCCATATTCCGTAACTTTCTAGATGCCTTCCAATCTCTACTAGAACATTGTTAAGAGTGTGCACAACTCCCAACATGTCAGCAAAGAGGTTTCATTCTAGATAAGTAGCAATGGAATGTTGTACAGTGCCATATGCCACTTACCCATGCATATTAGTATTATATTGTTCATCAATGCAACTATTCTAATATGCATAATACACAACCTAATTCTAGGAACATCATTATATACATTATTGAACAAACAAATATGCAAGAAATGATGATTAAAATACTTATCTTTCTTTGTTTGTTGGGTGGACTCCCTCTGAGTCTTCGCTTCCTTGCAGGAGCTGCTCGATTCCTAATCTGAAGTAGCTTCTTCTACACCTTTCTGTTGTGGAGTGTAGAGAGATGGTCAACTCCCTCTGAATATCTGCATTCTTGCATAAACCACTGGAGTGTACTCCCTCTTGATCTTTGCTTCTTGAATTACCTATTCTTGAACTCATATTCATCCTTGGTCCCTATGCACGCTTATTAGTATCATGATTGTGTGATCTTTGTGAACTCATATAAAATCATACATTCATTAGTATACTATTAAAACACAATAATCTCAAGCATGTATAGTCATGATCATTTCAAACAAAAATAATAAGCATTAGCATTCAAGGTTTATGTAGGATTCTTATGGTTAGTCAAATCATAAGAAACATAACATGTCTAAACCTGTAATTACTCAAACCTATGACTCTTCGGGTTAGTTGAATCATCAATCAAGATAAGAGATATAATATGCATAAAACCTGTGATTATTCAAACCTATACCTTGATGATTCTTCTGGTTAGTCATATCATCAATTATAGTAAGAACAATAATATGCATCCAACCATGATTATTCAAACCTATGACTTCATGAATAATCATTATCAACAACAGTATAACATCCTAACACAAGCTAGGATTCTAGCTTGATATAGGAAAAACATACCTGGATTAGCATGCTAGCTAGTTATGTCTAACATACTCACATGATGTCTTCTTGTTCTTCTTCAATGACTTGTGCTAGTAACCTGTATATCTCATAGGTTAACCATTATAAAACCAAGTTATACATACCTCGTAGATGGATCTTCTATGAGATCCATGACAATGGATGAATCTTTGTCCTCATGTCATCATGATCATATGTTCTTGAACCAGAACATGATTTGTCTTTCTTGGTGTACCTTTCATGTTAGTAGACAACATAAATCTCATACAATACCATAATGCATTAGTACAATCATAAGTGTCAACACCCTAATCAATGAATATTTTCTATCGTGCATTCATAATTTTATTAAGGTGATATGACAAGTCTAAAATCAAGATTGTACTAACTGTAATAACATGAAGACCAACATACCATAAACTTAATCATGAACAAATATCGAAACATACCTCGATGAGTCATACCTGTCGAGATCGCTTGTAATATTCTTATGTAAGGCCTTAGCCTCATCTCCCTCTGAAACAGGAACTTCTTTACTTATGCAGGTGACCAATCCATCCTCTTCTAGGATTAACCCAATCCACTTGATTTGCAATAACTGGACCTGGAACTAAATATGGGTTTGTCAGAGAAACAATTCAAACTTTGAATTTCAAACTTCCGAAAGGATAGAAATATGCGCCTTGATGAGCTGATCAAGCTGGTATATTCAGAATTTGAAAACTACAAAGTTTCACTCCTCAATTTTGCCTTTGAAACTTCCAGATTCACTGGACGTGACCCTGAACTGGGGTTTGATGAAGCCCACTCTTCTGCCCAATCAAAAGGTTTGATCCAAATCTCTAAGCTTCTATTTTTCTGAGGAGCTTCCAGCCATGGTCACAGATTTCAAAAATTCCCATTTTTACAGAAGCCCTAATTTTCCACTTTTCTGATCAAAGTCCCGAACTAGGGTTTGATCAAGCCCGACCTTATGCCCAACCAAAAATTCTGATCTTGGTCTCTAAATTTTTATTTTGATGAGTAGCATTCAGCCGTGGTCTCCGATTACAAAAATTGCAACTTTCTCCAAAGCCCTAAATTCCGGAAGCCATGAATGAAGGTACTCAGAAATAATTCTGTTTTGACAAAAATATGTACCTGATTGTTTTTGGTGTAACTCTGAATTTTTCAATCCACAGGGTCTGAAAAAGTTTCCTGAGATAGCCTAACCTATTATCTTTCCATCCTGATAGATCTGACCTCAATTGGATTCTTTGAGAGAGAGTTATGCCAAGTGTGGCAACGTGACCTGTTTTGGGATAATACAGGAGGGAGAACTTGTACGGTGTGCCACGTGTCACTATTTGAACTTCGACTTCTGAAAAAGTTTCCTGAGATAGCCCACTCTGTTATCTTTCCATCCTGATAGGTCTGACTTCAATTGGACTCTCTGAGAGAGAGTTATGTCAAGTGTCGCAACGTGACCTTTTTATGGGATAATACAGGAGAGCGAACTTGTACGGAGTTCCACGTGTCACTGGTTCAACTTTGGCCTCTAAATTTTTTTTTGAGATAGTACAGTCTGTGTACTACCTGTCACTTTTTACGAAATTTCATTTGGAGCTTCCTAGCCCAAGTTATGACCTTTTTCCCAAGGTCACCTGGTTTTGACTCAGATCTGGAAGAGGCAGAAACCCTATATTGTACAGATCATAAATCACAAAGGACAACGAATTGGAGGTTGTCCTTTGGACAAAAGGTACCTAGAGATTTAATCTTGGACCTGTAAAGATTTCAGATCCGAAACCTTCGCCACAACGGATTTATAGCGAAAGTTCTATGATGACTGGTTTTTGCTATATCAAGCCCTAGCATCGCAAGTGCAACAAGTGTCATACATGGCATATCATGCCTTCTTTCAGGCTAGCTCTGATACCATGTTAAATTTTCAGAATTTACTTCAATCTGATCTAGGATCTTAACTGAGAGAACAACATGTACAACATATCAATCATGGAGACAATAATGCAAGCACACAAGAGACACAAAGATTTACTTGGGGAAAACCATAAAGGTGAAAAACCCCAATAACTTCCTCAGAGATAGATAGAGCAATGATACAACCAAGAGATAGACATAACCTAGCAGCAGATCCTCCTCCTCCATAAGTGCACCACTCCTCCTTGAGTGCATGAGTGAGAAGTGAGTGAACAAATAGAGTGCCTCCCGCACTCTATTTATACTTGACTTGACTTGCCTTTTTACCTAACTCATGTAGGCTCGAACTTAACCACATAACATAATGCTGACTGGGCCGACCCCCAATAGGGTGGTCTAATAACCCTTTGACCCACATGGCCGACCCCCAATAGGGTGGTCTAATAACCCTTCGTCCCACATGACTTATACAGGGCCGACCCCAACAAGGTGGTCTAATAACCCATCAAGTATAAGTTACAACACTTACAATATAAATGACGACACTTCCGTATAGAGGAATAATACCATCTCTATAGGAGTACATACAACATACATATATGAAATACATTCCGAAGTTACCTATACATCAACATTGATAATACATTTCCTAGCTACCATACTTTAGGTAGGGCTAGTTGATCATTCTTATAACTAGTAGAATTCATTTCTGCTATAATTTAGAAAGAGTCGGTCAATATTGTGTTTAGATGATATGTTTCGTGGATATCGTATTTAGAAGAGAGTCGGCCAATCCTTCTTCCAAAATATGTTTGAACCGAGCTCCATATTTGAGGAAGTGTTTGTTGATCCTTCTTTAATATGATGCTTGATTCGAGGTCGATATTTGAAGAAGGTTTGGCCAATCCTTCCTCTCTATGATTGATGCTTTACCTGAGGTGCACTTGTGAATAAGGGTCTGGACCCTAGGTGCACATTATAGGAAGGGTCTACTAAACCTTCCTCTAGATGATGCTTGAACCCAGTTGCACATTTGAGGAAGGGTCGGTCGACCATTCATCTACATGATGCTTGACCTGAGGTGTACATTTGAGGAAGGGTTGGCTGATCCTTCCTCCAGATGATGGTTGAATGCATGTGCACATTTGAGAAAGGTTCAACCGATCCTCCCTCATGAGTATGCTTAAAATCACTATGATGTCACCCTATGGTGATGACATCACTATATGAGATACATATCCCTTGTCGGAACTACAAGGGTTGTTAACTTTCTTTGGGTTACGATTTATCCATCATTTTGAGTGTTGTTGAGTGTATACATCAAGATGCATATGAGCCCTAAGTTTTCCTATTTATTATTTTATCTAAACAGGGAGCTTTAATCTGTAGATTCTGATCTAAAGTGAAACTTCTAGATTGAAATGTTATGCTTCATCTACGAGGTTGATGTTGTAATCATCCGTATTGTTCAGAGAAGACTGCACTATAGATCCAGAACCATTTACAAAAGGTTCCTTTGAAAATGTTTTCAATCTCTATTGAAGTTGGTTAAGTACTTTGACTTAAAATGTATCCTTATTTGTGTTACACTCGATTAGAATCAGTTTTACATTTCTTCTTTTCTCATCACCCATGTCTTTCATTAAGGATAGTTGGAATTTATTTATGCACAAAAAAACAGTTGGAGAATAGTTGTCTACATGTTTATCATTAAGTATTCAAAATGAAAACTTCTCTCTATTTTTATTCCATGTTGAATCGAGTATACTAATTCCTTTCAAATACTATAATAACTGCTTTCTAACATCTTACTGCTATGGCATGGCAGAGGGAACCAATTTCATTGTTACTCCCCTTTCTATTCTATATGAATACTAGGCCATAAATCAACAACTCAATTTCTATGTGAATACTTACTCAACTATTTCCTTAACGACGAACACCATCTCTTTTCTTTTATTTCTGGATGGCACCTAATTGACTCATCAATGTGTGGGTGGTTTTAGACTCGATGCACTTGGTTTTTACACATGGTGGGTGTGTGATATAGTAGTGGTCCATGGGGAAACCTACTGTAGTGTAGGGCTCCTAATTTCTTGTCAAGTTTATCAATCAGTGGGTCCTTCAATCAATTCACAAGATTCTAAGTGGGCATGCTGACTCGCTCCCACTCTTTTTGATGTCAATGTTTTTGAGTTGGAGCATTTTATTAAGGATACCTACTAGGTAAATGATGGCTTTGTTCATGATGTTGTGATCTCATTGCTTCTTTATGGAGATGATGTAGTCCTAGCTTCAAAGGAAACTAGATTCCTTATCCTTTTTTTGTCATCTTTGGCACTCGGCTATGAACCTCAATAACATAATTTTTCATGGTTCTTAATACCACCACAGAGTCTCTTCAGTTCTTCTTAATAAGGCATATATTCCTCTTACCATTAACTATTTCATACTATTGTGGTCATTTGTTGGACATTAATAAAATTATCCTATCTTATCTTATATCATTGCATTGATAATATTGATTATTTCATATGAATTACAGTCAAGCTCAGCATGTTCTACTTTGTTGTGTTGGTTTTAGAGTATTTATATTTAGTAATGCAATAGCTCTTTGATATATAAATTGGTCCCATTTGTTCATAAAATGGGTTTATTTGGTAAGTCTGGTAGAAAGGTTTTCATGCAGAATAAAATATTTAACATAATGGATACCTAGAGCAAGAAACCTAGTTTTGAATTACAAATGCATACCTTCATCACTACATTTTGACACTGAGACTAGCCCAGATATTCCACCTATGTGCTGCTTTTGATAATATCTCTATGTTTTGTTCAAGTGATTTGTTTTGTTGAAATGTTTGAGTTGGATTCAAATCATATATGCGTATTTTAGTGAAGTGTTAGAGTAAATAAGACTTCTCTTGATATTACTCTCATTAGCTAGGATATTTTCCTTTGGAATGAGAAAAACACTATAAAATAATTCTACACCCAACATTTTTTAGGAAAATTTTCAAATTCATATCCGTGAGATGTAGAACAGTTGGTGGCGGGTTATGGTTAAGACCCCCCCTAAGCGGAAAGGTTGTCGGTTCTAATCCCGCAAATACCAAAAAATCCAACCATGTTAAGGGTTGGTGCGGTCCAGGCAGGGTGTAATCCCCGGGTGATTTTGATGGCTTAGATGCCCCTAGTTCATGGTAAATTGGCCAAAGGAAAACTTGCTAGTCAAGGAGGTTCCACCACTTTGCCAACAAAAAAACAAAAAAAAATTGTCAAATTCATATCATTAGTTTATGTGCCCTTCTCATTAGGTTCTTATTTGCTTGTTGTTTCATCCAGTTTTGTGCAAGCATAACATTGTTCCTAAAAATTTGAAGAGTATATTGAATTAAGATTGTCCCAAAGAAGTTGAAGGGTATCATGAATCTTTTGTCTATGGGTTGCAATTATTTCAACCTTAGTGTTGGTAGGAGTAAAGTGTTAAGGTTTGGAAAAGTACAGTCATAAAATACTTCAAAAGGGGTCATCTTGGATGTTGCATGGCGAAAGTGCTATACCATTAATTTCTTAGGGCTATCCATTTAATCTATTATGATTGTTTATTGGTAGCTTAGCAATGAAAATAACCTTCAAGGCACTTGTTCAAAACCTTTGTTTGGCCATTTGTTTCTAGATGATAGCTAGGGCTTATAGCTAAATGATTGGGTGTTATGGAGATTAACTACTCTTTCTAGAAATCACTGGTGAATTTAGGATACTTTTCAAATACAATCGCCTTAGGAAATTCATGAAGAAAAACATTTGCAATTTGGCTAGATTTGGCATTGGATTGAACTATATTTGGTAAGTCTATAAACAATAACCAAGATGGCATCTATTTCCTTTAGATTTAGAAAATCTGGTAATATGAGAAATAAGATAAGATAAGATTATGTTATTAATATCTAAGGAATGAATCAAAAATAATTTAATAATTAATGGTACTTCAAGGGTACTAGCTCAATGTACGAGCACCTGCCTTATAGGTAGGAGGTTGGTGGTTCGATTCCTCCATACCCTATCTACAAAAATCAGTGAATATTCACATATAAAATGACTAAAACAACTAAATTAGTGACCAAAAAGTGAGAGATAAGCGACAAAAAAACGACCAAAACTCACATATAAACAACCAAACGACAGTTTTGGTGGCTAATTTCCAGTCTCTTATCACGCGACAAAAAATGTGTTCATATTTAGTTTGGTCATTTATAGCTTGTCTTGCGGTCTTTAATTTGGACATATTTTTGGTCACTAATTTGGTCATTAATTATGAGGGCGGGCACACGAAGATGGTCCCCAAATCCATTGCAATGGGGATGCGCTAGCGGCGAAAAAAAATGATGCGTACGCACCTAAGGTAGTGCACATGTACCACTAGGTTCGGTACCGAACCGAGGCGCGTACGCACAACGGTGGAGCGCACGCGCCTCTATTAAAAAAAAAACAGAGCACAATTTCCCCATTCTTGTATATGGACAAGCGTGACCTCCACCCCCACATGCATGTCAATTCAACCACCAAAGGAGCCGAAATCCACTCCAAAACCACCCAAGAACACCCACAAACTCATCAACACATCGATTGATAGGTAAATATCAAGTTATTTTTTCATTTTATTCATTCCTTGTGTCAATTTTTTTATTTTTCTTGTTTATTTAATTGTTAATAATTCCCATATTTTGAAAACAATGAACAAAATTTCAATTACAGATTGTAAACCAAGACAATGAGTGAACAAGATGTTAACCCCGAGTCCGGTGGAACACAAGAAAACCCAAACCTTGGACCCAATGCCGAAGAAAACCGTGAACAAAATCCAAATTCCGAAAAAAACCAAAACCCCCAAGCTAATTTTGAACAAGATGACCTTAACCATTATGTAAATGAAATGAGAGTGCACACTCGTGAACTAAGAAACTCGGGGGAACCATCTCGATTGTCTCTTTCCACGTCAATTGAGAACTCAATTGACTCCCTCACCCATGCACACCAGCAATTGACCGACATGACTGAATTTAGAGCTAGGATGAAGGAGTATTACTCTACAGGCATCTCCAAGGAAGCAATAAAAGATTTGAACATTACAAAAGCCCAATTATACAGTATGTTTACCGATCCAAAAACAAACGAACCACCGAACACTAGAAATCCATGTGTCTTCATGGATTGGTGTCATTACCAACCATGGAGGGACAATTGGATGCAGAGGTGGTTCATGGTGTACGATAAACCTCCTTGTAATAATAGGGAGGTTCCACAGTACTTCCTTCGGCATCTGTGGGCTAAGTTTTGCCTCGGTTTACATGTTAACTATTTTGACATAACTGAGTTCCAGGGTGTTGGGCGTGGCTCTTCCCAAGATAGACCTGCTTACAGGAGGAACCCACTGAGAGGGCCACCAGCTCCTAGGCATGACCCCAACCTCTCTCCCCAGCCACCTTAGTTACCCGACAAGCTTGATCAGATCGAGGAGGCAATGAGGAATGTTTCACGTGGACTCCTCAGACACACCTCCTTTGTAGCAGCGACTACAGTGGAGAGGTCGGGTGACCTTGATAGAGTTCCAAGTGTAGGGCCTTCACGACAGGGCTAGGATAGACCCGTGACCGGTGGTAGACATGCTGGAAATTCCAGTTCGACGGGGACAGTGCCACATCTTTGTCCCCATTGCGGGCACAATTGACTTGGCCCAATCGAGGGCTGTTATATGGATCAGGTCAGCAATTTTTTTAATGTGTTTTTAATCATCACTTGATAACTTGTAAAGTATTTTTGTTTGACTTAAACTATTATTTCAATGTACAATTATTTAGAGCCGATACACCAACATGGGATAACGTAGGATCTCCCAACCTGGATGCAGCAATGGCAACTGCAACTGAAATTGCGGCACCTCACACGGAGGTATTTTCAGTACCTTACACAATATTGTTATTACTTATGTCAGTTATATTATGTAAGTATTTATATTTATGGCGTACACGTTTATAGTTCGTACAATGTTTTTGAATATCTTGATTGCCTAAATAATGAATTGTTTAACATGTTCATAACATGCATGCATTTTGGTGTCCACAGGTGTTCCATGACTACGGTAATCAACTATCTCCGCCAGGGATTAGTAGATCACCATATACACAGGTACAATGTGTAGTTAAATGCACGCCTTTAATTTGAATTGTTACAACTTACTATGGTTTAATTTATTGTTTGTTTACTAAATTGTGATATTACAAATGTATATGTAGGTGCCACCAAGAGCTGCAGGTGCCCATTTTAGTCTTGTGTTTCCACCCCCTCACATGAGTCCCCTCCCTCACTTCCATCTAGACCCCTCCCTCCGTCCAACCCCTCCCTTCCATCCATCCCCCCCTCCCTGGCCATACTCCCCCCTCCATCCATCCTCCCCCACTTGTCCACGCCCGCCTTTATATACATCCTCCCCAATTTATCCATGCCCCCATGTCTATCCATCCTCCCCCATTCATCCACACCCCCCCTTCCTTCCACCTTCCCCTCTTCGTCCACAACCTCCCATTCCTCCATCATCCTCCCTCCATGCAGAACTTCCCTCCCATGCACCATCCCTCAACATCCCCTCCTAGTACTTTTCGTTCGATACCCTCTATCATACAACTAGTAGGGGTTCATCATTCACTACATCCTCCTCCACCCCATACCACCATGTCTTATCCCACCATATCATCCCTGCTTACACCACTATTGTGGCATCTACTCTCCCAGTACCTTCATCTATACCTCCAGTGGTTGCACTTGTAGTGGCTACCACTACATATGCGCCCCCCCCCCCCCCATGACTGCATTGGAGCTAGTTGTCCAGCCATCTGCTCCACCTACTAGCCCAAAATCCTAGCCATGTCCATCGTCGGTGGTGTTCAGGGTGAGAATCAAGCCAATTTATGAAAATATTTTGATGCATTAACAAAAATAAATTTAAGCAATTATTACTTTTCAATGAAATGATTGCTGTAAATGTTGTAGGCTGGAATTGTTGGGAGGATTCGCAGATCCAGGACACCTGCCTCACATTTCCCACTCACATCACAAGTGATTTATTTAAGATTTGAATTTTACATTTGTTTTATAAATGTGGTAAATGTTGCAAATGCTTGAAAATGACGGTATCTTATATCATTTGTTCCAGAGCCCAGAGAGACAGTCTACTCCTAGACGGAGCAAGACCCGAGGCACCGGTAGCTCGAAGAGTAGGAAGATCGACTTTGGAGATGTGCTTGGGAGTGACGGGGGTGGTCACAATGCTTGACACACCCTGCTATGTACATTAGCCATGATGTGGCACTTTTGTGTACCAGTTTCCATGTACTTTGTATATACGGCACGAGTTTCCATGTATTTTGGATCTACGGCATGAGTTGTCACATTTTCTATAGGGAACAAGTTGCCATTGTATGTACATTGGGAACCATGTTCCACTATTTTCCAGGAATTGTATATGTTTGGATGAGTTTTGTCACCTCGATGTACATGGATTTTCAGTTATGTGATTTATATATCTCGTTGTCTAATTTTGTTGTCTCATGTTGTGTGTATCATGATGTGATGTTGTCTAAATTTGGGTTTTACCTAGATCTTAGAAGAGAAGTTGGATATCATAGTTCAGCTTGGTTTATCTTTCCACATGTAAAAGCTTCTAATGGTATTTATGTTAAGAAAACATTGTAAACATAGGCTAACTCGAACAAAATCATGTGTGAGAATTAATCTAAAAACAAACGGAATAAATGGATGGACAAATCACACCTCATGGCACATAAGATATATATTGGGAACTTGAGTACTAGGAAAAGAATACTTAAAAATAGAAAATGTCCATTGTTGTCAAAAGGTTGAAATGAGATCCAACATGATTTTTAATAGCTCTACATAATGAGATCCAAAATGTCCATACTCTACATAATGAAATGTCATCACTAGTATTTATTTTGACCATTTTGTCCACTTAAGATCATGCAACAAATTAATAACCAAGTTATGGAATCACTTCTTAATCAATTGTCACCATAAAAATAGGACAACCTTGACCACGATGTATAGCTAGCTCATTAATTCTCACTCACCGATATCCACCTTTGATTTGATGACCATCACATCCACTATCATTTACAATTAGGACTTCCTTAATTTATCATTATGTGATAGAGATCTAATTTTGTTAGGAACCTATGTCAGCCCTTCTCTTTACTATGTTAGTATATTGTTGTTGGACGCATATGCTTTGTAAGTCGTCCCGTATTATTATATGTCCCATGGTTTTGACTCATAGTATTGGGCATAGACTTAGTATATAAGTGTGTGTTGAGGTCATTGAAGGCACCGTGAAGTTAATTGTATTGAGCTTGCTCCCTCGAAGTGGCCCGTGATCAATATAAAAGTGATTCTGAGTTCTGTCATTTCTGCTATTTTGCATATTCTTATTAATTAATTGTTGCATGTGCATCACAAATTTTATGTAGACACCTTGACTTAAACACATGTATAGTTGACATTACAATAAATGACTACTATGAGGTGTATTTTTGAGTCTATATCCACCTCAACACACCAACTTGTTACCCCCAATACCCCAAATCCTGTCGAATTTTGTCTGGAAGGGATTGAGGGGTATTGGGACATCATAATTAATCTATTGGACACTCAGACACTTTTTAAAGACATTTAGAACAAGTGCATTAAATCAATGGAGTCACAAATACACCCTCATCAAGTTGCATGCATCCATTAGTGTGTCATCAACACTAGAACTTGTAAGCATTACTACATGTTGGACCAAGCTTTACTAATGTTATGATAATATTAGGTTTTCCATCCATTGAGAAGGTTTCCATAGATGTGCATATCCACCATACAAAAATCTTCATGGTACAACCTTTTCAAACCATTGGGTTTCTAAATTAGGTATCTGGTGCTAGGTACAACGGTTTTCTAGTTGTATGCACCCTTGCTATATAGATGAGAAGCTATGCATATATGTGTATAGTGATTTGGATTCAAATGCATGCACATGAATATATATGTACAATGAAAATGATTTAATCTTTATATGTATTATAATTTAGGGCTAGATCTTAGGCTACATAATAGGGTTTCATTGTGATTAGAATACAAACTAGGGTTTACGCTACCAACTAGGGTTGTTAGGCTAGGCTCTCGTGTTTCTAAGCTAGGATCCAATCTCTAGGGTCACCATCTTAATGTTTAATTCCACTATCATGACATCATTCTCACCAATACCATGCCCACTACTACAATCACCATCAAGCCTCTCAATCCCACTTCGAACATTTCCCATACTTCCAAGTTAAAATTGATAGGTCTTGTTGCTAAAAGCTTTTCACTTATCTATTCACATAGACAAATACACTCCTGTGAAAGATTTGTTGTAGCTTGGTACGTGCAAGTTCACATGCAATAATACATGAGAGATCATTTTACCCCATGATCCATGGAAGATTCATTGGAGTCATATGAACCTCATTGTCATCACCTCAACCATGGTCAAGACACCAAGATCCATCCTTAGTATACAAAACCTCATGTTGGCACCCATACCACACTCAAAGATAAAAAATTCTTTGAAAGGGCATGTTTGGGGGTTGAGGGAATCTTGATTTTTTTATAATCACACATGAGAGGTTATTAGAGTCAAATACATTGGATATAAATAAATTCCCCGAGATAAATAATACATGACCATATAAGAAGTTTGAAATTTGAGGTCAAAACTCATTAATGAAGGTAGAATGAACTTGGATAGATAGATTGGGAAAATTTTAGATGAATGCCTAGAGCTCTGCACACAAGTTAAAGAAAAAAAAAAACTCCTAACATTGGGAACAAATAGCCAAAACCAACAATGCAACTAGAACAAAATGACCAAGGGAACTTCAAAATGCAACAACACTCCACAAAATAAGTTGCTTTAGACCTACCTCACTCATGAGTCGTGTCAATGCTTGAGTTTTTGGAGGCCGACCTCCCACCCCACATGTCCTCTTCAACATTTTTTGTTCTCTTGGTTTTGCGGCCACCCTAACTTTTTTCATGCTTTAGGTACCTTGAGGTATATCCCCAATCCAAAAAAACTTATATTATGTTGATTATGTTGGTTATTGGATTCACCCAACCAAATTATATTTAACAATACACATATTCATAGATTATGTTCCCCATGCTCAATGCTCACTATATTTAACAATACACTTACATCTTAAATTTAATTCATGTCTTGTTAAAAATTTCATAATGAAATAGCTATTTGAGAGCACCACCTTAGACCAAGACACACCATTAATATGCAATGTACATCACCATCTTCATCATCATCAACGTCTTCATCATCATCGCCATCATCATCATCATCACCATCGTCATCATCATTGTCATTTCTAGGTTCCTCATCAACATCTCCATCATCTTCATTATCTTCATCATCAACAACATCATCATCATCTTCATCATCATCAACATCTCCGTCATCATCATCATCTTGATCATCATCATCATCATCATCTTCATCACCATCGCCATCATCATCAACGCCTTCATCATCATCACCATCTTCGCAATCATTGTCATCTCTAGGTCCCTCATCACCATCTTCATCATCATTGTCATCTCTAGGCCCCTCATCACCATCGCCATCATCATCAACGCATTCATCATCATCACCATCTTCATCATCATCACCATCTCTAGGCTCCTCATCAACATCTCCATCATCATCATCACCATCATCATGTCATTTGTTCATTGAGGCTTCTTTCCACTTGAAAACCTTCAATCATATTCAATTCAATAGTGTCATTTTGAATCGTTTATAGGGAATATGTATGTGGTTCATGTGATGCAACAACTTCCATATTGTCTTGAGCTACTTCATTATCTAATTGAGTAGCACTAACATGTTCATCATTGTCAGCTAATGGTTGGAAATGTCCTTGAGGGAGGATTTATACCTACCTCACCCATGTTAATGCTTGAGTTTTTTGAGGTCCCTCATCACCATCTCCACCATCATCACCATCTTCACCATCTTCATCATCATCTTCATCACCATCGCCATCATCATCAACGCTTTCATCATCATCACCATCTTCATCATCATTGTCATCTCTAGGTCCCTCATCACTGTGTCCATCATCATCTCGATCTTCATCATCTTCATCACCAATGCCATCATCATCATCATCATCATCACATTCATCATCAATGCCTTCATCGTCATCATCACCATCCCCATCATCATTGTCATCTGTGATTCCCTCATCACCGTGTCCATCATCATCATGATCTTAATCATCTTCATCACCATTGCGATCATCATCAATGCCTTCATCATCATCACCATCTTCATCACCATCACCATCACCATCACCATCACCATCACCATCAACTTCACCACCATCACCATCATCATCAACGTCACCATCTTCATCATCATCACCATCTTCATCATCATCACCATCTCTGTCTTTTCGATGCAAGACAAAACCATCACCATCAACTTCACTACCATCACCATCATCATCAACGTCACCAACTTCATCATCATCACCATCTTCATCATCATCACCATCTCCATATTTTGGATGCGAGACGGAACCATCACCATCTTCATCATCACCATCACCATCACCATCACCATCAACTTCATCACCATCACCATCATCATCAACGTCACCATATTCATCATCATCACCATCTTCATCATCATCACCGTATCCATCTTTTGGATGCGAGACAGAACCATCACCATCTTTATCATCACCATCACCATCGCCATCACCATCAACTTCACCATCTTCATCATCATCACCATCTTCATCATCATCACCATATCTAGGCTCCTCATCAACATCTCCATCATCATCATCACCATCATCATCATCATCATCATCATCATCATCATCATGTCATTTGTTCATTGAGGCTTCTTACCACTTGACAACCTCAATCTTATTCAATTCAATACTATCATTTTGAATCGGTTCTAGGGAATATGTATGTGGTTCATGTGATGCAACAACTTCCATATTGTCTTTAGCTACTTCATCGTCTAATTGAGTAGCACTAACATGTTCATCATTGTCACCTAATTGTTGGAAATGTCCTTGAGGGAGGCTTTAGACCTACCTCACCCATGTTAACGCTTGAGTTTTTGGAGGTCCCATATCACCATCTCCATCATCATCACCATCATCATCATCATCATCATCATCATCTTCATCACCATCGCCATCATCATCAATGCCTTCATCATCACCACCATTGCCATCATCATCAACGCCTTCATCATCATCACCATCTTCATCATCATTTTCATCTCTAGGTCCCTTATCACCATCTCCATCATCATCACCATCCTCATCATCATCATCATCATCTTCATCACCATCACCATCATCATCACCATCATCATCATCATCACCACAAGTGCCCGGTGGATGATTTTGCAAATTTGACCCCATTGTGAAAAAATTGCACACTCCCTCACTGAGCAAAATGGTAGTTTCCAAGATGGACCTACAAGGTGACACCGGGGCCATAGGACCAAAGGGGAGGGGCATCCCTAGCACTATCCGGATGTCCTAAATCTAATGGAGTCGATGGTTCTTCGATCGGATCCATGGTCTTCATTCTATGGCTCGTTCTGTCTCGCATCCAAAAGGCCTTCAGGGACACCTGCTGGATACATGTCGGGGGCATAGAACTCCAACCGTGCAGCAAAACCCGGTTCCAGGGAACCCTGCAAGTTTGTCTAGGGAGGTTCCGACTAGTAACGCTAGCCACAAGTGAGCAGTGGATGATTTTCCAAAGTTGACCCCATTGTTCAAAAATTGCACACTCCCTGAGTGAGCAAAACCCTAGTTTCCAAGATGGACCTACAAGGTGACACCCGGGCCATGGGACCGGAGGAGAGGGGCACCCCTAGCACTATTCAGATGTCCTAAATCCAATGGAGTCGATGGTTCATTGATCGGAGCCACGGTCTTCTTTCTATGGCTCGTTCTGTCTCGCATCCAAAAGGCCTTCAGGGACACCTGCTGGATACCTGCCGGGGGCATAGAACTCCAACCATGCAGCAAAACATGGTTCTGGGGAGTCCTACAAGTGTGTCTAGGGAGGTTCTGGCTGGAAATACTAGCCAAAAGTGCCCGGTGGATGATTTTCCAAAGTTGACCCCAATGCACAAAAATTGCACACTCCCTTCATGAGCAAAACCCTAGTTTCCAAGATGGACCTACAAGGTAACACCTGGGCCACAGGACCGGAGGTGAGGAGCATCCCTAGCACTATCCGAACCTCCTGAATCCAATGCAGTCGACCGTTCGTCAATTGGAGCCACGGTCCTCATTTTATGGCTCGTTCCGTCTCGCATCCAAAATGCCTTAAGGGATACGTGTTGGATACCTGCCGGAGGCATAGAAATCCAATCGTGCAACAAAACCTGGTTCCAGGGAGTCCTGCAAGTGTGTCTAGGGAGGTTCCGGCTGGGAATGCTAGCCACAAGTGCCCGATGGATGATTTTCCAAAGTTGACCCTAAGGTGCAAAAATTGCACACTCCCTTACTCAGCAAAACCCTAGTTTCCAAGATGGACTTACAAGGTGACACTCGGGCCACAGGACCAGAGGAGAGGGGCATCCCTAGCATTATCCGGATGTCTTGAATCCAACGGATTCGACGGTTCGTCGATCAGAGCCACGATCTTCATTCTATGGCTCGTTTCGTCTCACATCCAAAAGGCCTTCAAGGCCACCTGCCAGGGGCATAGAACTCCAACCGTGCAGCAAAACCTCATTTCGGGGAGTCCTTCAAGTGTGTCTAGGGAGGTTCCAGCTAGTAACGCTAGCCACAAGTGCCCGGTGGATGATTTTCCAAATTTGACCCCATTTTGCAAAAACTGCACACTCTCTGACTGAGCAAAACCTTAGTTTCCAAGATGGACATATAAGGTGACACCCAGGCCACAAGACCGAAGGAGAGGGGCAACCGTATAACTATCCGGACATCCTAAATCCAACGGAGTCGATGGTTCATCAATTGGAGCCACGGTCTTCATTCTATGGGTCGTTCAGTCTCGCATCCAAAAGGCCTTCAGGGACACCTGCTGGATACCTCCCAGGGGCATAGAAATCAAACCGTGCAGCAAAACCTTGTTCTGGGGAGTCTTTCAAGTGTGTCTAGGGAGGTTCCAGCTGGGAACGCTAGCCACAAGTTCTCGGTGGATGATTTTACAAAGTTGACCCCAATGTGCAAGAATTGCACACTCCCTTCATGAGCAAAACCCTAGTTTCCAAGATGGACCGACAAGGTGACACTCGTGCCATGGGACCGGAGGAGACGGGCATCCCTAGCACTATCCGGACATCCTGAATCCAACGGAGTCAACGGTTCGTCGATCGTAGCCACGGTCTTCATTCTATGGCTCGTTCTTTCTCGCATCCAAAAGGCCTTCAGGGACACCTGCTGGATACCTACCGAGGCCATAGAACTCCAACCGTGCAGCAAAACCTAGTTCCGGAGAGTCTTGGAAGTGTGTCTAGGGAGGCTCTGGCTAAGAACGCAAGCCACATTTTCCCGATGGATGAATTTCCAAAGTTGACCCCAATGTGCAAAAACTGCACACTCCCTTACTGAGCAAAATCCTAGTTTCCAATATGGACCTACAAGGTGACACCCGAGCCATAGGACCGGAGGAGAGGGGCATCCCTAGCACTATCTGGATGTCCTGAATCCAACGGAGTCGACGGTTCATCGATCGGATCCATGGTATTCATTCTATGGCTCCTTCTCTCTCGCATCCAAAAGGCCTTCAGGGACACCTGCTGGATGTTGGGACTCAGCAATGTCCTATTTTCATCCACTTTACCTTTCGCTATTCTTCACATTTCATTGTCCCATTTACCTTTCATCATACAATTTCCATACATATACTTGTGTTTCATCTTATTATTTTCCACTTTATTCATTTTAGTATTACAAGTGAATTTATGATTAAATATTGGAAAATAACATGTTTTTCACTAATATCTCAAGTATGGATGAGCTTTGTAATGTGTAGGAAGATGGAAGGATCAATTCAAAGAAAGACTCCTCGAATATCTCCTCCACCATTTCAAGGAGATAGTTATTGAAAGAATATTCCAAGGAGAAGATCATGGAGATATGGTTGGCATATCTTATTTAGGATGTATGAGAAACATGTGGAGAATTTGTGAGAGACATGTGGAGGATTTGAATGGATCATACTTTGTAATAATAGGAAATTAGTTGAGAGTGGTTGAGAGAATAGTGGATCTATCATTATGAGATGGTTATCTTCTTCTCAAAGAAATTAATGTATAAAAGAGAGTGCTCTCTCTTCATTTGGAGGGGAAGATTGAGGAGGAGATTGATAGTAGATTAGGAGGGGATTAGTCTCACATTGTAGAAGTTAGTTTTGACTTTGTAATATGGAGAAGGGGATTCTCAGCTTTTGTTCATAATCTTAGTTTTGATGCTTTTATGATTTGTCTTGTAAATTAAGATTTCTTTATTGTTAATGTGAGCTCACATGTGTTGTCTCGTCGCTCTTCATATGTTGTCTTTCTTTTATGCAATTTACTTTCAACAGTGTGTTTCAGCTTCCAGCATTAGATTAGCAATTGTGTGTTTCAGCTTAAGGGAGAATTAGATTATCAATTAGCCATTAGCAATGGGGGGTTAGATTAGCTTAATTCAACTTCAATCTTGCATATATTTTGCGTGTGCTTCGTAATCCTACGAACTCGGGTTGACAAATCAAATGGTTGGTGAAATACTACAACGGAATTAAACGACAATATTTCTGCCTAACATTTTGGCACCGCTGCCGGGGAAGCACGATGGATTGAAGTTTAGTTTGATTTTCTGCAAGCGTACACTAGAATTTCAATTTCTGCAATGAGTGTTTCAATTCTGCAATTGTGAATTTCAATTCCTGCAAGTGTGTTTTTTCTGCAACTGTGAAGAGTAATTGTTTTTTTGTACAGAGTGTTTTTTTTGGAGTGTTTTTTATTTTTCTTTTTCTGTTTTTCATTTAGATTTGGGTGCTATAAGAATCCATTTTTCAAAATGATTTAACAATGAGTTTTAGCTTGGAATAACTCACTCAGATCCTTGCAAAAGTAGGGATCTCCTCTTCTCACGAAGAGGAGATCCTGGTAGCAGTCGGAAGCTTAATTACTCCTCTAGAAATAGATGAAGAATTAACATACGAAGTCTCCTGCACATTTGATGACGAACAATTATGCGCACAGGAGGTCGAGGAGGACAACAAGAAGTTGCAGCATGATCTGAGGAGTGAAAACTATGCCTACGAAATCCCTATTGAACGATGGTTTCAAGTGAGTACGAGGTTAGAACAATTTAGTTTTTCTTTTTTTCTAGTTAATTCACAATCACAGCAACTAATTTCATACATTTTCTGTTTGTCCTCACTTTCTATTTGAAAAATTGACATTGAACATATTCTTATTACTGTTATGTGAATGGCTACATTGGATATTTAACTACACGTAATTGCTTTTTGATTTCCAATTAGAGTAGAGTAGGTAGAATCTTATTTCCAGTTTTTAGTTTTCAATAAGTATGCTCTCCTCCGCACTTCGTGCGATCTGAGGATCAGAAAGAAGTATGTTTTCTAACTTTTTCAGGAATGAATAAATTAGTGTTTTGCAAACATGCTTAATCAATTCCATCCTCAATTTGCAAATTTATCTCCATTTCCTATAACTTTTTCAATTTGTAAAATAAAACTGGCCTGCAAATTTATGTGGAAAATTCATTCTAAGCTAAAACAGTCGCTGAAATTATAATAGTTGCAACTCCAAACTGAAACATTGCAACTCCGAGTTGAAACAGTGTCACGCCTGTAAGCTTCTCGTCCATTCGCGTGCACAGAATTTCATGTTTGTTAACTTTATCTGACTATTTCAGCCACTCGAACTCTATTTCGGTTCGGTTTATTTTTTGTTAGAGTCGCCTTGACATGCCTTTATCCTTCAAACCTCAATTTAAACCTAACGGTGCATTTATCCTTCGGTCTGTTATAGCTCTTCATTTTTATCCTTTGACCTGCACATAGGAACTGTTAGTGGCATACTCTGAATTGATTGCAAGTAAAAGAAATAAACAGTTGAGACAGTAATGCTAAATGCCCAGGAACGCAGATCAGATAAATTTAATCTTGAGTATTTTTGCAATTTTTAGTTGTGTGTTGTAAAAATAAAAATAAAAATGAGTAAAACAAAATTGAGTTTTTTCATGCTTAAACTATCACATTTGAATTGAGCTGAAACAGTGGCTGCAATTATGTCACAATTGAATCGAGTCTTTTCGGTCTAGATTATTTCTGGTGCATAAATTTCCACGCTAAAACTTGCAAAAGCAATACCCCAAGATAAAATTTTGTTTCTTTATATCGCTTGGCTCTCTGGATAATTGTTTTATGCGATCGCTAGCTAAATTCCCATGCTTACCAAGCAAATAGACAATCAAAATATTTGCCAAAGTTTGGAACACTGACAATGCACGTTGATAGGGTGAGACGAGATAATAACACATTGTTTTGCGTCACGATTTGCGGGAAGATGGAGATGAACTGTGAAAATCGAGGACATGGGTTTTGTGCGCAACGGCCTCATTTACCTTACAATGTGGAAATTGCCCAAACAAAGCAACAGTTTGAGCTATACAGCTGGTGCTCTGAATGTGTAATTCTCAGATTACTGTTGCACCTGGTTTCATAAATTAGCAATTGGTTGAAATAGATTCCAAGTTAGGAATTCGGTTTCTCATCCTCATGAAGGATTTTCTCAGCTGCCCAGTCATTGAACTTCCCGGATGCTTCTAAGAAAAGGTAATGAAATCATGGTTGCGTGTTATTAATATTTGCTGATGTGTTTTACTTTAGGATTTCCTATGTAACTCCTTGCAAACAGATCTATCAATCGAAAACATTTTTGACCGGTGGCTCTGCTATTGGAATAACCAATGATCGCCATTGTTCGTAATAATTTCTAGCCTGTATTGAATGATGGTGAGAATGATAGCACAACAAAATAGATGGCCGATCAACCTAAGTCGATCAACCTAATTTGTGGAATAACCTGGTGATAGGTTTGTGAGCCAATAAACTTAATCGATCCAAATTTCTAACTTTTCCGAACCTTGCGAGATTGCACAGTACAGCTGAGCATCAAATGAAAGTGTATATTTTGATGAGGCTCAGTCTCCTTATGTGATTGATGAAGATGATGGAATTATAAGCTTCCAGGGGTGAATCCTTAGATTATGATCGTAGAAGCAAGTGGACCGATCTTAACACCACAGAAAGGAGGAAGGCGAGGTAAGTTGTACGTTCAAGATCGAATGGATTGGATAAACTATACTTGATCTAGCAGTTGCATTGAGTTCCTATATCATAGTTGAATGAACAATACCAAAACTTGGGCTGTGATTTCAACTGTGTGAGCATTATTACACAGTGCATATAGGCACATGACCCGTTTTTGCACCAGCATGACTTTGTGGGAATCAAGCATTCGATAGAAGCGGCCAATGCAGAGCTATGTTCCAGGATATTTGATTTTAATCCATAAAAGTGCACAATGAACCAATTTCTCACAGCACAGAGAGTTTCTTGTGTGTCACAGCTATAGGTGGTGTAGTTGTTTGCCATTTTTATTTTTTATTTTTGCTTTGGGTATGTAAAAAAAAAAAAACAATAAAAATTATAAAATCATGAAAAGAAAGAAAAACATTATAAAAATAAAAATTCAAAATTGCAAATGGACATTCCAATTTCCTGAATATCGAACATGTATTGTACATTTAAATGCTAATTTGTTTCTTGGAGTCACTTTAGCAGTAATCAACGAGGAAACAAGTGCACAACGGCAGCAGATATAAAACGTATTTTATTTTTGCAATTTGCTGCATTCGTACCTATTTTTGCATGCTATGTTTTTCGAACTTCTCACAAGTTTTCATGCAGGATTTGTACTAAGCTTTTTCAGGTGGACAGACGATCAATTTTTATGCTGAAGTGATTTTTCAAGAATCCCAAATTTTTTTTGAGAAACATGCTTTGATAAGACAACTTGAAGGAGCTGTTACTCATCAGAAACATCATGACGTTTGCTGTTACACAGAAACCATTCATAGATCCATTTGCGTCATGAATGTTTACCCACATATCTCCTTCAAAGCACGTTAGTCATCCATGTTGAATTCCACTTTCCATTTCCTTATCCGTCGTGACTTCACACACACCTATCTTTCTGAGTTGCATACATAATTTCCTTCTTTTTTAGTCCCTTTCTACCTTTTGAATAAGAACATCCAGTTCCCTCTCCATAATTACATTTCCTTGCCATAAGCACTGTTGCTACTGAGATCTTTCCTATAGTCCTACCAATATTTTTGTAAAAACGCACGTTGACTGATGTGGGATTCCTTAAGGCCCACCTTTCAACAAGTCTTGCCCCATCGACCTCAACACCTTATCTAGGATATAGACTAGAGTTCATTTTTGAGTACCTGGAGGCTTGCATGCCCTAATGGAAAGTTCTCTCGTTGACAATCATGGGAATACATCAATGTCCCTTGATCGTCATATCTTGCAAGTGGCTCGACATCAGCACATCTATTCGCACTTTGCAAGATGTACTCAGGTAACTTGGCACTCATTGACATCAATGGTGAATTTTCCTCACATTGGTTAACGAAATTCATCAATGGTCGGTAATCTAATGACTTCTTTTCATGCTCGACATGAACACATTTATTCACATGACTAGAATTGTACCATTAGGTTTTGTAGTGGGTGAAGACTATACACTTTTTCATGACTCCCTCAGCAGTTACAGCAGCATGACTTCAGCTATA
The DNA here is from genome assembly GCA_027924585.1 of Larix kaempferi. Classification (NCBI taxonomy): domain Eukaryota; kingdom Viridiplantae; phylum Streptophyta; class Pinopsida; order Pinales; family Pinaceae; genus Larix; species Larix kaempferi. Next base: position 1,283,680 of record BSBM01000659.1, read on the forward strand.
TGAGAGTACCACGATTCCACCTTTTGCATTCGACACTTCCCATGATCTAGTTACAGCTGCAATAGCATTTACAGTTACATTTTCATGATCCTGCAGCAGTGACATCTTCCACGATCCAGCCACAGCAATCACATTCTCCATAATTCAGCAGCAGCAATTTCAATTACATTTTTATGATCCTGCAGCAGTGACATCTTCTCTAATCCAACAGTTACAGCAGTTACACCAGCAACATCACCAACCACGTTCCTATTGCATAGTTCATCATCATTCTGTTCGGATATCCACATCATCTTTTGCAGGATCTTGCATGCAATTAGGTTTTGCATGCAGAATCTAGGGTTTGCATGCACCTGCATGCACTTGCATGCATCCCAGTCACCAATTTGATGCCTCCAGCACCTTATCCACCTCATTCTAGCACCCGGGAACCACTTACTACATAGTTTTAGCCCTCCTAGGCTGAAAGGCGCCCACTTCTCACCTACTTCCAGAGAAGGGTGCACTTGTTCACCTACCACTGCAGTTCCACTTCAGTTACATTCAGTTAGCTCCGATTCTCCCTGATTTGAGGCTAGTTTCACTCCCGACTGACTGTTTCACTTCCGTTGGACCTCCAGATTGACTAGATGACTTGTTCTGACTTCAGTTAGCCTCCCATGCGCCCCCACTGAGCCTCCTTCTCCTTAATCAGTGCTACACACTTCAGTTACACTTATTACACTCAGTTAGACTCAGATTGACACCTGGATGACTGGTTCTTGTGCATTGATGACCACCACCGATTGATGATGAGGACTCCTAGTTGGAGTCAAGCTACTCCATTCAGTGATTCGAATGGCCTACTTAGTCAATTCGAATTGCTCATTGACAGATATTGTATTCTATTGTAATTCATTCACCCTTATTGGGATATTGAGCACTGCTGCATGTTTTGCACAGTTTTACACCATATTTTCTATATTCATCTGTTGTGATTGATTTACTTGTTCATTAGATCTGCTGTGACTAATTTTACATGGTATCAGAGCCATTGCAGGGACAAGATCTCTTTTCTACAGGTGTTTCTACAAGAAGATTTGACTGAATTGCTCAAATTGCAATAAGTTTTGGCATGAGATATCTCAAGGGCATTCGCTCCTGTGCATGGAAAGCTTAAAAATACTTCCAATACCACTCCAGAAGCTTGAGTTTCCACATAATTCCTGGATCTGATACATTGGACCCATTCAACATTGTTTGATCTCCAATCCCAGGTGTGATGCAACTCTAAAAGGGTGGATTGTTCGACCTTACGGTGCTTGGTTTGATTGTGATTTGCAGGTTATCAAGCTCCTCTCTTGCATTCGCTATACTGTGCATGCAAACTCCTCTTTTGCATTCGCTACTCTCTGCATGCAAGCTCATCTACATCAGTTTGACTCGCTCCTAGCAATGGAATACTCTTCTTCAAAGCCTATCCTCACCCCATTCAATTATTTTGATTGGAAAGATGATATGGAGATCATATTACGTTCAAAATGTTACTACCGAGTCACTCTTGGTCTTGAATTGGAGCCAAACAATGTGTCAGATCGAACCAAACACTACAACAAGCTTGATGAAGCTTATGGTCTTCTTTGTCTCTCCATCTCCAAAGATCTTCACTTCCATCTCAGTGGATTGAAGACTCCAAAAGCTATATGGGAGCAACTTGAAACACTATTTGGCAAGCAGGATGAGCTTAGGGCTTTTCAATTAGAGATTGAATTGATTGGCCTTAATCCTGAGAATTTCGAGACCATCAATGAATTCTTCACAAAATTCAAGAACTTGAACTTGCAATTGAAGAACAGTGGAATTATCAAAGAGGATAAACAATTGATCCTCTCCATTCTAAGCAAGCTTGGGAAATATTATTCGGTATTTGTCTCTACTTTCAATTCCGGTCAGCTAACTACCCCGAATTGGAAGATGCCTACCTTGAATGCCTTCATTGAGTCCGTCACAAAAGAGCATGACAAGTTGACTCAAATGGGGTCCATAAGCTCCAAAGATTCAGCCCTATATGTTCAAGGACCCAAGATCTCGAATGGTAAAGGAAATCAAAAGAAGGAGAAGCCCAAATTCGAGCCTCACAAGCAAAAAGACAAAGGAAAGCAAACGGATGCACCATCCAGTTCGAAATCCAAGCAAAAGGGCAAAGAAGGTAACCAAAAATCTAAATGTACTTATTGTAACCGTGGCTTTCATCCCGAAAGTTCATGTATGAAGAAGACTATAGATCAAATGGCCTTCCTTTTGGAAAAGAACAACATAACCCTTCCTGACGGTGAAAGGAAGAAGGATAGGAATGATGATCATGAAAGAGGACAAGCACTCATGGAAACGGTTTCGAAGCCCACTACTCTCTTGATAGATTCGGGTGCATCAAATCATATGGCTGCAAATATTGATTCTTTTTCTTCATTCGATCCAAACAGCTCCATCCCCATCCATTTGGGAGATGACTCAAAAATTTCTTCAAAGGGCAAAGGTACGATTCATGTAGAACATGGAAGCTTTCAGAATGTTCTCTATGTGCCTTCCTTGGCTTCAAATCTCCTTTCTGTGTATCAAATGACACATACTAGTGAACCAAAGCAAGTTACATTCAGCCCTAATACAGTTGAAATTTCTGATATCAAAAGTGGAAGACTAGTTGCAGTCGGAAAGGCAAATCACACTGCAAAATGCTATGAGTTTTCACACTTTATTTCGCTTGCAAAGCCCACTGCTCTTCGCACACATGGTAATGAGGTTAGTAGGATTTGGCATGAAAGATTTGGACATCTTAATTATAAGTATTTGCTGCTGTTATCAAACAAATCCATGGTAGATGGGCTTCCACAACTCCGTTCCTCGAAGGGAATATGCACTGGTTGCATCATTGGGAAGCACCCCGAGCACAGATTCGACCGCGGCAAAGCTAGCAGAGCTTCTACTATTTTGGGATTGATCCATTCTGATATCAGTGGTCCGCTGCCCCATATGTCATTAAATGGTTCAAGGTATGTTTTGACATTTATTGATTATTTTTCCCGCTTTACATGGGTATTCTTTCTCAAAAACAAGTCAGAAGTGCTTGGAAAATTCAAGGATTTTAAGGCTTCTGTTGAGACCACCACTGAGAGCAAGATCAAAGCTCTTAGATCTGATAATGGTGGGGAATATATAAAGTCCAAGTTGCTGCAACTTTGTGCCCAAAGCGGAATTAAGATCCAACATACAGTTCCCTACACACCCCAGCAGAACGGTGTAGCGGAAAGGAAAAATCGGTCACTGAAAGAGATGGCTACATGCATGATTGAATCGAAAGGTTTGGCTGCAAATCTTTGGGCTGAAGCAATCAATGTTGCTACATATATACAGAACCGTGTTCCACATTCATCCGTGAAAGGTATGACTCCTTTCGAAGCATTCTTTGGTCACAAACCGAATGTGTCAAATTTGAGAGTTTTTTGGCTCTACTGCATGGGCTAGAATTCCTTCTGAGAAGAGACGAGCTTTGGATCCACAAAGTATCGAGTGCATATTGATAGGATATGGGGAAGAATCAAAAGCATATAAACTCATGGATATCAGATCTAAAAATATATTCATAGAGCGCAGTGTGCAATTTGAAGAACCGCTTCAAGAATTGCAACTAGTCGAGGAGAAGACTGTCGATTCACCGCCTTCACCAGAAGAAGATCCGAGCAGCGATAATGAAGGTATGAGTTCTGATATTTCTGATATTTTAGCAGCATATGATGATCATGACATATCAGGTTCGGAATCCGACCATTATGATCTTCCTCAGTTACCAAAGTGGGCCCAAAACACTCTACATTCTGCTGGTTCAAATCTTGGAAATCCTGCTGATCCGAGACGAACAAGAGGAGACTTTCAAAGAGCAGGTATGGCTCTTTCTATTGCTGATCCATTTCTTCCTGATATTTGTTATTTGATGGCTGGTTCAGATCCTACATCATACTATTCTGCTCATCGAGATCCGAGATGGAAAAGTGCCATGGATGAAGAGTACAGTTCTCTTCAAAAGAACAACACATGGGAGCTAGTTTCTCCTCCACCTGGAAGAAAATTAGTGAAGTGTAAATGGGTCTACCGTACTAAAATTGCTGTTGATGGCACTATCAGTAAATATAAAGCAAGGTTGGTGGCAAAAGGTTTCTCCCAAGTCCAAGGAGTGGACTACACTGAGACCTTTGCACCGGTTGCAAAGATGGATTCCATCCGCCTTGTTTTAGCTATTGCCGCATCCAAGCACTGGGAAGTGCACCACATGGATGTGAAGAGTGCATTTTTACATGGAGACCTTGCTGAAGAGGTCTATATGCAGCAGCCAGAGGGTTACACATCAGATCCATCATTGGTTTGTAGATTGAAGAAATCTTTGTACGGGTTAAAACAGGCCCCAAGAGCTTGGTACGCAAAGATGGACTCCTTCCTTCTTTCTCAGAATTTCCAAAGGTGCAAATCTGATCCGAATGTGTATCTTCAGCGAGTTAAAGGTAATTTGTTGGTTATTGTACTTTATGTTGATGATCTGCTCATTACTGGTAGCACACTTACTTCAATAAACAAGCTAAAATCTGCCTTAAATCTAGCTTTTGACATGAGCGATTTGGGCTTGCTGAGTCATTTTTTGGGCTTGGAGATAGCTCAAAATTTTGATGGGATCACTATATCTCAGCAAAAATATGCTTCCGACCTGTTATTGAAGTTTAATATGGCTGAATGTAAGGCAGCCCCATTCCCATTCCTCTCATGAATCAGTCTTGAGGAGGGAGATTCCACACCGCTTGCAGATTGCAGTATGTATCGACAGTTGATTGGTTCACTACTTTATTTGACACACTCACGGCCTGATATCTCATATGCCGTGAGTGTCGTGTCAAGATATATGCAGCAGCCACATGAGCTTCATTGGCGAGCAGCCAAGCGGATCTTGCAGTATGTGCAAGGTACGAGACAGTTTGGCATACATTATGCTGCAGATTCTGAGCTAGATTTCATTGGTTTTACTGATTCAGATTGGGCAGGTGATAGCATTGATCGGAAGTCCACTTCCGGTTATGTTTTCATGATTGGTCATGGTGCTATTTGCTGGTCCAGCAAAAAGCAAGCAGCCATTGCACTTTCTTCAGCAGAGGCAGAGTATCGAGGGGCAGTCAATGCCTACATTCAGGCAGTTTGGTTGCAGGGTATTCTTTCCGAGTTTGGTTTTGGTGGCACTACTTCGACTATCCTATTTTGTGACAATCAAAGTGCTATCAAGATCTCCACAGATCCAGTTCGGCGGCAGAGGACCAAACACATTGAGATTCATATGCATTACATTCGACAGTTGGTGCATGACCGCACCATCATTCTGCAATATTTCCCTACTGATGAGCAAATTGCAGACATCTTCACCAAGAGCTTCACTGAGAAGAAGTTCTCTTACCTCCATTCACTGTTGGGGGTTAGTTCCATCATGGTGGAGACAGATTGATTCATTATTATGCTTTAGCTTGAGGGGGGGCTTTCTTCCCACTGGGTTTTCCCTCTTTCCTCACTTAGTTTATTTTCAGCATTTTTTGGATTATTGTATTGGGGGTGACCTTTGGTCTTAGTTACCAGGGCCCCACATTATTTTTGTTGGCACATCATAGTCTAGATTGAGGGGGGGTGTTCGGATATCCACATCATCTTTTTCAGGATCTTGCATGCAATTAGGGTTTGCATGCAGAATCTAGGGTTTGCATGCACTTGCATGCATCCCAGTCACCAGTTTGATGCCTCCATCACCTTAGCCACCTCATTCTAGCACCCGGGAGCCACTTACTACAGAGTTTTATCCCTCCTAGGCTGAAAGGCACCCACTTCTCACCTACTGCCAGAGAAGGGCACACTTGTTCACCTACCACTGCAGTTCCACTTCAGTTACATTCAGTTAGCTCCGATTCTCCCTGATTTGAGGCTAGTTTCACTCCCGACTGACTGTTTCACTTCCGTTGGACCTCCAGATTAACTAGATGACTTGTTCTGACTTCAGTTAGCCTCCCATGTGCCCCCACTGAGCCTCCTTCTCCTTAATCAGTGCTACACACTTCAGTTACACTTATTACACTCAGTTAGACTCAGATTGACACCTGGATGACTGGTTCTTGTGCATTGATGACCACCACCGATTGATGATGAGGACTCCTAGTTGGAGTCAAGCTACTCCATTCAGTGATTCGAATGGCCTACTTAGTCAATTCGAATTGCTCATTGACAGATATTGTATTCTATTGTAATTCATTCACCCTTATTGGGATATTGAGCACTGCTGCATGTTTTGCACAGTTTTACACCATATTTTCTATATTCATCTGTTGTGATTGATTTACTTGTTCATTAGATTTGCTGTGACTAATTTTACACATTCTTGGGTAAGTGGAGGTATGTTGTTTTCTGAACTTTAATCATGCAATTCCTTACATGCTAGCAATGAATAATTTGGAAAATTCCCTCACCATGCTCCATTTCCTTTTTCACTTTCATAACCCATGCCAAGTTGCACGAGGACATGCAACAAGTTGAGTTGGGGAGGATGAGATAGAGATTGCTAAACACTTTATAGGATCTCAAATGCAATCATATTTTCAGAGGACAGGAAATCTTTTGTGGCAGTTTATTCATTTTCTCATGCATATTGTTCCTTATATAAAATGCAGAATTTGAATTGAGTATATCTCACAAACCACGCATTGGATCCTCATGATTTTTGGACAGGGAATGGATAATATTATGATGAACAAAATTGGCAAGTTTCAGCGTAATACAATGCATAGATTTCGAACAAATAGCCATCATCACCTACATCCAATTTGCAATTTTCTCGAAATCCGTGATGTGGGTTTTTCTGATTTTTGGTGTGGAGATGCATTGGACTGGTAAAAAGTTGCTTTCAAAATTTCAGCCAAACCCAGTTTGTGATTTGAGAGAAATTCAACTATTTCTGCCAGCTGTAACACCTACCTGCAAACATTTGTCACCTACAGCCAATTTGCAATTTTCTCAAAATCCATGATGTGGGTTTTTTTTATTTTTGGTATGGAGATGCATTGGACTTATATAAACTTGCTTGCCAAATTTCAGCCAAACCCAGATCGTAGTTTGTGAGATATTAGCTCAGGAAGTTTACTGCAACACCAGCTATTACTCCACCAGATTTGCCAACTTTTGCAGCTATTACTCCGCAGCTGTTACTCCGCCAAACCTTCCATTTCACAGCTGAACTATATTCACTATCATCATTTCACTACCATCATTCCATTTTTCCACTACCATCACTCCATTTTTCATCTCATTTATCATTCACCAACATTTATTTTCTGACAAATCCTCTATTGCACTTTGCTTCATACACATGGATACACATATTGGCATGATTCATAAAGGTAAAGAAAAGTCTTTCTCATACACATTGATGCTTTCTTATGGACATTGATATCTTATCATTTCCAATGAGTGTATGGTTAAATTATTATTGCAGCAAGAAAACAGATAAATAAATGTTGTTAACACAAGAACCAACATTCTTTGTATTCATGGTTGTTACACAAGAACCAACCATAAGAAAATGTCAGCTACTAACACCCTGGAAACATTCATTGTTGGAAAGACATCATCAATCAAAGCCAAAGTTCAGATGCCAAAAGTTCTTAAGAAAATCCATGCACGGTTGCATGAGGACATGCAACAAGTTCAGTTGGGGAGTATGTTGGGACTCAAAAATGTCATATTTTCATCCACTTTACCTTTCGCTATTCTTCACATTTCATCGTCCCATTAACCTTTCATCATACCATTTCCATACATATACTTGGGTTTTATCTTATTATTTTCCACTTTATTCATTTTAGTGTTATAAGTGAATTTATGATTAAATATTGGAAAATAACATGTTTTTCACTAATATCTCAAGTATGGATGAGCTTTGTAATGTGTAGGAAGATGGAAGGATCAATTCAAAGAAAGACTCCTCGAATATCTCCTCCACCATTTCAAGGAGATAGTTATTCAAAGAATATTCCAAGGAGAAGATCATGGAGATTTGGTTGGCATCTCTTATTTAGGATGTATGAGAAACATGTGGAGAATTTGTGAGAGACATGTGGAGGATTTGAATGGATCATACTTTGTAATAACAGGAAATTAGTTGAGAGTGGTTGAGAGAATAGTGGATTTGTCATTATGAGATGGTTATCTTCTTCTCAAAGAAATTCATGTATAAAAGAGAGTGCTCTCTCTTCATTTGGGGGGGGATATTGAGGAGGAGATTGATAGTAGATTAGATGATAGATTAGGAGGGGATTAGTCTCACATTATAGAAGTTAGTTTTGACTTTGTAATATGGAGAAGGGGATTCTAAGCTTTTGTTCATAATCTTAGTTTTGATGCTTTCATGATTTTTTTGTAAATTAAGATTTCTTTATTGTTAATGTGAGCTCACATGTGTTGTCTCGTTGCTCTTCATGTGTTGACTTTCTTTTATGCAATTTACTTTCAGTAGTGTGTTTCAACTTCCAGCATTAGATTAGCAATTGTGTGTTTCAGCTTAAGGGGGAATTAGATTAGCAATTAGCCATTAGAAAGGGGGGTTTAGATTAGATTAATTCAACTTCAATCCTGCATATATTTTGCGTGTGCTTCATAAGCCTACGAACTCCTTGGATTGACAAATTAAATGGTTGGGAAAATACTACAACGGAATTAAACGACAATATTTCTGCCTAACACTAGATACCTGTTGGGGGCATAGAACTCCAACCGTGTAGCAAAACCTAGTTCCAGGGAGTCCTACAAGTGTGTCTAGGGAGGTTCCAACTAGGAACGCTAGCCACAAGTTCCCGGTCGATGATTTTCCAAAGTTGACCCAATTGTGCAAAAACTGCACACTCCCTGACTGAGAAAAACCCTAGTTTCCAAGATGGACCTACAAGGTGACACTCGGGCCATAGGATCGGAGGAGAGGGGCACCCCTAACACTATCCGGAAGTCCTAAATCCAACGGAGTCGACGCTTTGTTGATCCGAGCCACGGTCTTCATTCTATGGCTCATTTCGTCTCGCACCGAAAAGGCCTTCAGGGACACCTACTGGATACCTGCTGGGGGCATAGAACTCCAGCCGTGCAGCAAAACCTAGTTCTAGGGAGTCCTGCAAGTGTGTCTAGGGAGGTTTCGGCTGGGAATGCTAGCCACAAGTTCCCGGTCGATGATTTTGCAAAGTTGACCCCCGTGTGCAAAAATTGCATACTCCCTTACTGAGCAAAACCCTAGTTTCCAAGATGGATGTACAAGATGACACTAGGGAAACCGAACCGGAGGAGAGGGGCACCCATAGCACTATCTCGGTGTCTTGAATCCAATGGATTCGATGGTTTGTCGATCCGAGCCACGCTCGTCATTCTATGTCTCGTTCCGTCTCGCATCCAAAAGGCCTTCAAGGACACCTGCTGGATACTTGCCGGGGTCATAGAACTCCATCCGTGTAACAAAACCGGGTTACGGGGAGTCATACAAGAGCTTTCCAACAAGCTAACGACATTACTGACGTGGAGGCACCTTCATCAACCATAGTATGTTTGACAAAGCTCTTAAGGAAAACCACCTAGATTTGAAAAGCCATGTGGTAAGGTAAGCGAGGCTGGACATCAGTAGTATCGAACTTGATAACACTAGGATTTCCCCCATCCTGAAATCCTAACGCACTCAAAAGGGCATGCTTCTGAGAAGGATAGGCTTGCAAAACTTCAAGAGTCGACATGGCTAAATGAGCTCCCAACACTAGAGCCGGTATGTCTCGCCTAGGAGAGGCTTGAGACTCCCAAACTATAGCAGGAGGTAACAGAATCAGTTATAGAGACACCTAGGCTTTACTGCGTGTACAAGGTCAAGTCCACTGCATAAACACAACTGTTCTGTCCAATCCCTATCTGACTCAGGACACAAACAACATAACCACTGCAAGTACCCTGTGTGATACCTAGGTAAGGAAACTATGGTCACCGCGATATAACCAATGCTTAGGGGTACAGTCGCAGGTGGGACCCGTTGTATGGGCAGGGTAGCTAAGCCTGAAGCACAAGAGGACGAACCTCCGGTACCCCCAGATACGAAAAAATCCTTGATATATCTCCCATGTTCAGCCGGTATCAGAGGGATATCTCCTTAACCAACCTCCCATGACCTCGTGTTTAACTCTAGATTGAGTAGAGCTTCTTGAGAACACCGATCTATACCATGGATTCCTCCACTCCCTGGTCAGACACCTAATGTTTCATCTAGTAGTCTTGGATTGTTTACTCACAATGATCTATTCCAAGACTCTAAACCTATGCTAGTTGGTGTACCCTATAAATAAAATCAGTCTAATCAATTTTAAGATTAAGCGTTAATTTTAGTGCCTGTGGTTACTCAAGAGATATGATCGTGAAACTAGTGATGTGTAGACTCAATACTATGCAAAATCGTCCAATCCTAGACTCATCTATCCAATAAAACAATGTCACTAATATGCAAAATCAACCAACAATTCCGAAATAAAGATGCAATCTTTTATCTTTTTGATGCACAAGCGGAACCTAAATGAAGGCAACAAGCACTCAATGCAAGATGCAATACATGAAAGTAAAATATTTTTATATTTTCGCTTATAAACAAGAAGCAAAATGCAAAAAACTAGATGTATATTTTTGTATTTTTTCAATATAGATGGAATGAAAAAATGCAAGCAAAATCCTACTATTCAGTCACTGAAGTGCCGAGAAGATCACTAAGACAACCCAACAGATCCTAAACAGCAAGACTCAGTGAAAGGAATGAGCTCAAAAGGAAAAAGCCAGGAGGCTAAATCCAAAGATGGGTAAAAAACCAAGAAGGCTCAACCAATAGAAACGAAGAGTTCTGGTCACAACCAAGGCATGAAATAGTCAATAAAGAGACCAATAAAAACTCAGGAACCACCAAAGCCAACCCAACAACAACCAATAGCCATAAACCAACAAAATCCGGAGTTGTACGCTACTGTCGAAGGAATACCTGCGGGTACCCACGAGCAGTAGAGAAAACAGAGGCGGGTATACGCGAGCTGAGCTAAGTTAGCCCGCGGGTGGGGAAAGGAAAATGGGCAAATAAAGAGTCCAAGGGCTCATAAAAAGCAAGTTTTCTATGGTGTATCTTAACGGCCAATCAGTGACACAGAGCTTCGATAAACAACAACTCTAATTATGGACTAATGCTCAAAAAATTTCCCAAACATGGATGTTTTCCCCAGTGGAGTCACCATTTCTGTATTGGAGAAAACTCACTATGGCTTGGGAATACCACAACAAACAGATGACTACCATAAATCAACTCAATTCTCAAAACAATGCTATTATAAATTACAATGTTAAGATAATGGAGAAATGTAACCAACCTCGATCCAAACGTTTGATGTAGATCCCCGTTGGAGCTTTCAATCCATGCACTTGAAATCTGCAAATTAGTCTTGACAGCCAATATCCAACAAGCACATATAATATAAAAATGACATTAACATTATCAATAACAATGGTCCATAATATCACAAGCAAATGTAACCCAATGTATAATAAATAACATTTACAACATGATGGACAAGAATATGAGTATTTCTATTAATGAACAAGAAGAAGTACAAAGTGATACGACCACTTCCTCGCAACCAATCTGAACCAAGATCTAGATCGATCCACTTGTGCCTCCACCACTTCAATCCTCCATGAATGGAAAACTCAAACTAGAAAGGAGTTTGGAAGGTGAACATAAGGGGTTCACAACTACAAGGATCAATGAGTGCATACTCAAGATAGGGCAAAAATCCACTAGAGTTCTCTTGCTATTCTCTTCTTCCTCCCGTCCATAAGCCATATGTGCTCAATATATATTCCTCTCAAAGGTAGGTGAAAGGACACATCGAGGAATTACTCGGGCAGATGGAGAGCCAAAGGTTACCCAATGACCTCTTTTTGGGAGTAAAAAGTAATAAATTAGTGATTTTTACCATTTTACTTGATACCCGCAGACTATAGTGATACAACTCGTGGGTACGCATGCTATAGTGATGCAACATGCGAGTAGGAATAAAAATAGGGAAAAATAGTATCTCTGAAGGATATGAGTGGATCTGAGTCAGTGAAATGGATCCTACAGGCCAAAGAATGTTGATGCTCACAGTGTGGAAAATTACGATGTAACATATGCCCCCTAATGTGTGAGGTCAGAGACTGATGCTACGATGGCCGAAATACATTATAAAACTCAGAAGTGGAGTGATGGAGACATAAGTGGAAAGAGCATCTCACTCGTCATAATACAATAATATCTCTGAATACATGTCGGTATAGTACAATAATCTGATACAATGACCATGAATAGGAAGTACATAATGGATACATGTCATAAGTGATCATAGCCATGATCCCTCTACAATAAGATATGGTCTTCTGCTGAAAAGAAGATAACTGGTGCAAACTGGAGGTACAAACTGCTGAAATCTGAGAGGTGATATCTCAGATGTAAAGTCAAAGTCATATGTAGCATACTGAATGCCACAATCGCCTGGGGTCTTCTACAAAAGTCTTCGACGGTGCAAGTCCCATCAAGTGAATAAAGGAGTTGGGGTCGAACCTGCTGAGACATCATCTGATTATCGATCAATGATGTATACCGTTAACAGGCGCAAGATGACCCACCAATAATGAAAATGGGCATCAAGGCACAAAGCACAATCATCAAAGTGTGAATGAATGAGTTAAAGTCGAACACTAGGATGAATCCATCGATCAGGGGACATTGATGTATTCCCAAAACTGTCGATGGCAAGAGAACCTGCCACTAATGACTGCAAGCCTCAAGGTACTCAACTGAAATCTAAGCCTCAAGTCCCGAAATAAATGGGTTGAAGTCGACGGAACGAGATTCGCTGGAAGGAGGGCATTAAGGCATCCCCCATCGACTAGCATGAGGTACCAGCAATGCTGAAAGATTTGGAAGATCTCAGGTGAAATGGATTGACTCAATAAGGATGGCCGACATGCAATAGTCAAGAGATCTGAGGAGTGGCCGACACTGGTTTCAGGACTTCCTTTGAACAAGAGCATGAGAAGATGGATAGACTCAGGCAGCATAGAATTGACATAAACTGTGCAATGCAGGAGGCATTACAGAGGACTCCATAATGATTGGAAGCTTAACCAAACGGTGGAGAAAACTGAGAAAAAAGTACAGCTCCTAAGGCCCAACTATAGTCCCGACTCATAATGTACAGAGTGGAATGAATGCTCTGTTCAAAGGAGACACAATAGCTTCCAACAAGAAATAGTGACCATAATCTCATCCAGCTTTTTGAAATATTTGATTTTTTTTGGTCTTTTTCATATTTGGGAAAAGCTTGAAAAAGAATAAAATTACTTATAGTACAACAAGTGAGGGAACGAGTGTCAAATAGCTAGCAGACTAGTCCCAAGCAGTGGAACATACCTATGCTCAAATGCAAGGAAGTGCATGCAGGATGTGGACACTCGGGGGTATGTTCCCTTAGGGTCAAAAGGTCATCAATATTGTGAAGGGAAAATATATAAGCTATGCAGGGCTCGACAGGGAAAAGTGCTCAGGCACCAGGCTAACAACTGAGTAAACAGGAGTCGGCACAAGGCTCAAGTGGCAAGCAGGATGATGCAATGCAATCACAACATGATATCACTGCGGGGAGTCCTTAAGGGCAATGGCCAACATAAGAGAAAGTAGAGTATGAGTCTTTATCGCAATTTCATGGCGTGACTACAAAGGACTCCCAATCCTAAGGAAAAACAACGACATGGGCACCAGAATGCATAAAGGGGTTCTAACTAGGGTACCCATGTTCGAAAAATCCATACCGCCACATAACGACACTTCTATAGCAGTGTGAAGGTTCCGTGTCAGTTACGAAGCGGGGTTGCACCTAGGGTTAAGAAAATGGTCAATAGGTCAAATGCATAATGCATGCGGAAATGGCATCTAACCTATATGCCAAGTGTGAAACGTACTTGCCGTAGGTGTGAAATGGTTCAGAACAACTTTTGCCGAGGAAATCTGATCAAAAACACTACTCCATGACACAATATTAGTTCATAATAGCTCAAAAGGGAAAAAACTATAGAGAAGTGGGTCCAGAAAAATATAAATAGTAATAAAATTCTCCAAATTACAATTCATTTGCACTATTCACCAATTTGGAGTTTAGTGGTTAGTTTTTACCTGAAATTTCAGTTGTCAATTCGGGGAGCTACAGGCGACCGTTCAGCGAACCGTCTAGAGCAGGTTGGTGGTTACTTCCATACCTTTGATTTCAATGCTTTTATTTCAATTATTTACAGTGGGATTTTTTGTTTGGCCAAGCCCTAGATGGATTCGGCACTACCTGCGCGCTATAACTATGCGGGTCGCGGGTAGGGCACCAAATGTGTAGTCAAAAAATAGACTACCTGCGGGTACCTGCCACTGTATACAAATTAGCCCGCGAGTATGGCCGTGAAGAAATTTTTAATCATGAAATTGACCAAAATTTACTTGTTTTGCACTCCAGGATGGTTCTAGAGTGGAGGGAAAGAGAGCATGACCAGGTTGATGAGGTCGTGCGCAATGATTTGCAAGCGCAACATTCATTGCAAGCATGTGGTTTATACAAGTACTGGAGTATAGGGGGTTTAAGGGCCCAAAACCTATTACTCCGTCATCTTATAGACTACTGGGATGTGGATGCACAAAACTTCATCCTCAATGGGAAAACTCTGACACTGGAAGTAGAGGATATCTATTTCATTACCGGTTTGTCCCATGGAGGGGAGGTGGCCAGTCTTTGATCTCGGACCGTGGGTGGTGGGATCATTGTTTAGGACTTCATAGCATGGTATTGTCCTGCAAACACACAAGTGGTGGGAAGCCAAGTGACCATCAACGCCATAGTGGATCTGAGCACAAAGATCATTGTGGCTACCCTGGTGCGGATCACTGGATCCAAAGAATTGCACCAGGCATCCAGGTCGGTGATGTTTTATGCATCACAATGCATGCAACCTACGATATTCGACTGGTGTACTACTCTATTGGTGTCTATTAAAACACAACTGACGGAATGCAAAGAGGGGAAGGACAAAAACTTCGGGTATGGTAGTATCCTATGCATCTTCTTCTTTGAGAGGCTTCCGAGGCTTAGTCCGAGGGTGGATGTCCCTCCTCACAGCCTCCGTGATCTAGCCCTAACCTGGTGGGCTGAGATCCTAACAGGACAGGTGGTGGCCATCTAGCATCACCATATACTGAGGAGTTCTTCCGCTGGTGGAACCGGCAGGTGATCGCTATAGAGGACTACCCCTATGCGGGGATAGACTTCAGACAGGACCGTGACATGCCGCTACCACCAAGTGCAGTGTTCGGAGACATCGGTGAGTACTCTTTTGGTTTTGTGTTTATTAAATTTGTATGGATTTTTTATTATAGTTGAAATGTAAAAAATCTTTTTGGTGGTAGTATCAAGTGCTAAAGTTTGACTGTTTGCTCGCAGATAAAGGCCCAGTGAGACCCGAGGGCTTCCCAAGACATGGTCGTCGGGGTAGAGGTGATGAGGCAGCAGATGCTACAGTAGGGCACACACTCCAGACGTTGCGGCGCAACATATCACGGATGGTTTCCCGAGTACCACAGATAGAGGTAGCCCGACTACCTGAGGCCATGCAGTGCCAAGTAGTGGGTGTTCCTGGTGAGTGGGTGCGGATACTGCAACGGGTGGCCAATGTAGTACAGTACTTCTATGAGACACATCCCGTTGAGGCGGCAGCTAGACCTCCTTAGAGGGAATAGATATCCCAGGGTCCCATTTTTTGTATCGATATGTATATTTTTGAGGGCTACGGGCTCCAGTTTTGTATGACACTACCATTTTTTGGACATATTTATATATATATAACTTTGGTTCTCGGTTCTACTATATGTGTGTATGTACAAATGTATGAATGTCTTTGTAATTATGTGCTTCATGATGAATGTGACAAATGCCAATCTAATACATAGTTAGCGTATGCATCAGCTATGTAATTAAGACTTCTCAGAATATGAATATATGTAATTGAAACAAAATGTCTCTCCAAGAGTCGTACCTTAAGGAATATCCGTAGTAATGTAGGGTCTCATACACGGTACTGCCCATTCAACTGAGACACAACTAGTTGTGAATCCAGGCGGACTTCTAAAGACTGGACGCCATGTGAAACAGCATCCCGAAGTAGCTCAATAACGGCACTATACTCAGCCACATTATTAGATGTAGGACCGAGACAAGCACCTCCTGAGGACACAAATAGGTGGTCAAGTGAGAAGATAACCCAGGCAGTAGAAGCAAGCTGCTGCATATGTTGGATAGCACCATCCGTGAAACCTAAGAATGTAGGAGATCCCATTAACATATGTCAATCAAAGAGAGGCTAATCAGTAGACCCGATAACCAAAAGGCAAGCTAAACTATGTACAGAAAAACTATACAATAGTGTACAAAAGTATCAGCTTGAACCGAAGGTTCAAGCGTAATACCGCTTGAGGTAGAGCCCATTTCTAGGCTCCTTCAAGACAGTGCCCTCATAGTCTTCTAACTCATAAGCTCCTTTTTCGAGGACACGCCTCACAATGTAAGGACCGTGCCACATGGGATTGAACTTTCCTACCCCCAAGGGGTCTTTAGCTCGGTCATACAAAAGTACCAAGTCGCCTTCAGCATATTGCCGGGGACGGACAGACCTATCATATTGAATCTTGACATGACACTTGTTAACATCGATGGCCATAGCGGCATCGCGACGTTGCTCGTCAAGTTTCCTGAGGTGTACTAAATGTTGCTCAATCTCTGTCGTATCAGGGAGGAGCTCTATGGCTAGCTTGAGTGAAGGGATTTCACATTCAATCGATAAAAGTGACTCCACACCATGAACTAACTGGAACGGTGAGAACCTGGTGGCAGTCTTAACTGCGGTTCGATATGCCCACAAAGCAGGATATAACATGATATGCCAATTGGTCTTGCTTTGTTGGATGGTACATTGGAGAATGGTCTTCAAAGACTTATTTACTGCTTCAACCTGAACATTCACTTTAGGATAGTAGGAAGAGGAGTGTTCCTGATGAGACCCAAGCTTGAGAGATAAATCCTCCATCATCTTGTTTTGAAAGTGATTGCCATGGTCAGTAACAATCTCTTTCGGGATACCGAACCGAGTGATAATTTGGTTGAACACGAAATGGGCTGCGGTAGCACCATCGGCTTTTACGGTAGGCATGGCCTCAGCCCACTTAGAAAAATAATCCACAGCCATGATAATATGGTGATGCCCCCCAGCCAAAGCTGGTTTTCAATCCACGAAATATACCCCCCAATTAGTTAAGGGACCGACAGTGACAACCGGATGGAGGGGTGCTGGATGCGAGTGTATGTTCCGAGAAAACACTTGGAAAGGGTGACATCTCTTCACAGTGTTAATACAATCTTTAAAGATGGTAGACCAAAAATAACCAGCTCGCATGATACACTGGGCTATAGCAAGCCCAGATAAGTGACCGCCACATGCCCCTGCATGGAAATCCTTAAGTACCCACTATGCTTCTTCGTGAGTCAAGCAACGATGGAGAATGAAATCCTTTCCTTGGCGATACAAAGTGTCATCAACGATAGTATAATCTTTAGCGTGATGTCTCACACACCGTCGCTCATCTCGTGAATAATGCGGAGGAAACTTCAAAGTTTGGAGATATATAATGACATCCCCATACCAAAGGGTCCTCGGATGAGATAAGAAATAAGTGTTCATCCACAAAGGAATCTTCATGAATGACATCCTCATCAAGTCGTGGAAGGTCTGACATAAGCTCAGCGAATACCAATTATTTCATCGATTTTGCCGAAGCAAAATCAAGATCAAATTCCTGAAGGATTACAATCCATTTATTATACTTACCCCCGATAAGGCGTCGTGATAGCACAAACTGAAATGGATTGATGTGAGCTACAACTGTGGTTGTTAGAAGTAAAATGTAATGTCGTAACCGCTGGACTGCATGGACAGTCGCAAGTGCCAGCTTTTCTACGTGAGTGTACCTTAGCTTAGCGTCTACTAAATTTCGACTGAGATAATAGATAACATGCTCAACGAGCACATCATCTACCTAAACCAAGACCATGCCAATAGTATCTTGAGATGCGGCCACATAAAGAATGAAATCTCGTGTGAAATCCGGTGGACTAAGCACAGGGGCCGAACCAAAGCTTTCTTAAGGTTGTCGAAAGACTGCTGGGCTCGCTCATCCCAGATAAAAGGTGTGTCTTTCTTCAATAAGCATGCGAAACCTTTGGTAATGTTAGCATAGTTAGATATAAACCGACGCAGAAAAGTAGCTCTCCCTTGGAGGCTCTGAAGTTGTAAAAAATTACGCGGAGGAGGCAACTGAAGTATTGCCTCAACTTTGAGAGGATCGACTCTAATACCCTCTTTTGAGACTATGAATCCTAGAAGGTGACTAGTCCTAACAACGAAGATGCATTTATTTGGATTCAATCGAATTTTGTAGTGGATACATCGTTCAAGCATCATATGGAGGTGCTTGGAGTGGTCCACTCTCTTATGAGAATGGCCAGCAAGATCATCCAAGACTTCCATCCTCGAATGACCAGGAGAAAGCTTCCCGGAGTTCCGTAAACAAATCAGTGTAAATAGTGATCTCCTCAGGAGTGCAATTGGCACCGACGTAAACATTCTCCACCTTTCTGGCAGTGCGAGAGATGTTGATCGAATTTGTTGGGGAAATATTGGCCATATTCCCCTCCGCAAAAACATCATGCGATTCCAAAAGAGCCACAAGGTGACCAACCATCTCTACTAGAGTCATCCTAAACTCCTCTTGCTCAACGAGCTCGAGGTTGGGAAGGAGATAAGAGCGATGGTGCATATCTTCCCAAGGCCTCTCACTACCACACATGGCCTCAAGGATAGCTTCATCAGATGGTAAAGTATCATCAAGGCAATCGTGGGAGCAAGAGGAGTTGGCTGCCCAAACTGGTAGCGTAATGGGATCTTCTTCAACTATCTGGGAAGAAGAGAGATCCGGATCTGCAGTGGTTTGTTGGATATGATCGTAAGCGAGCTCCGCTACAGATAAAGGCATAGACATCCCGACGTGCGCAATGTCTCCAAACATGGAACTCGTGGATGGTAAAGTCCACGGATCATCTAAATAAGAGGTCCGTAATAACATATTATTCGAAGGAGGAGACGCATTGTCGGTAATGGTTCCAATAAAATTCACAGGTGCAGAATGGTTAAAGTTCCCATCAATGAAGGGTACATTCCAACACCTATGTTCCCAGTTGCTGGCTGAGAATTAGAAACTTGCGGGACTACGGATCCCGTGGATGTTGTGGAAGGAGTGCCAACATAATCCAGCTGATTGATTGTCACAATCTTGCCTTCATGGGGAAAGTAGATAAATATAAATACAGTAGACGTGACATCCTTCATAGCGTACATCCAGTTCCAACCCAATAAAAGGTTGTATTCGATGGGTGCATCAACCACTTCGACTTCAATAGGCACAGACTTACCTCCCAAGGAGACAACAAGGGAAGGGATAATTCCATGCGGCGTAAAATATCTACCGTCGAATGCAGTGAATGTAGACACGAGTAGAGGAGGAGAGCCAAGAGCTTTCCAACAAGCTAACGACAATACTGAAGCAGAGGCACCTTCATCAACCATAGTACGTTTGACAAAGCTCTTAAGGAAAACCACCTGGATTTGAAAAACCAAGTGGTAAGGTAAGTGAGGATGGACATCAATAGTATCGAACTTGATAACACTAGGATTTCCCCCATCCTGAACTCCTAATGCACTCAAAAGGGCATGCTTCTGAGAAGGACAGGCTTGCAAAACTTCAAGAGTCGACATGGCACATGGATTTTGGCCCAAATCTTCTACGATGGAGTAGTTCTAGGAGGCTCAAGCATTGGGGTTATGCATAGAGCGCTTGAGAACACCTTTCGGTATCTGCGGCATAATGGAGGGCTTCTTGATATGCAAGGAATTGTCAGGAGGAGGGGGAGGCTCACTCCCCAAATTAGGTTGTGGTGCACCATAATAGCGCTGATGAGTAGCAACACAAACCTCCGACTGAACCAAATTCACACATCCATAACCACTAGTATTAGAAGAAGACGTTGTCGTTTCATTAGTACCATAACCAGTGGTGGGAGCATCCGAAGCCATGTTTTGATGATGAGGAAGGGGATCCTTCAACACATCTGGGCTCTGTGCCAAATGCTTCGATGCTTCTTCAATTCGAGGACATAAGTGAGTAAGATGATCCTCCCCACAAAGCTTGGAAGGGAATTTCACCTTACGCCTAGGTTTATGATCCTTGTCAGCATTACCGCCTTCCCGAGGAGGGTTGGCATTCTCTTTACGAGGAATACCACAACAGTCTGAAGACTCAAAGGGAGCCCTCCGGTGTCCTCTATCAACATGGCGTGAAATCTCGGCAGGCCCTAGGCTGGCCAACCGATGGGATCGACGGAGAGTAGGGCTCCGCACCACAATATCTCCGGAGAAAATATAATCAAAATGTCCCCTAAAGGCCAACTATCGATCAAAAAATAGTAAATCAAAAGAACACACCTAGAGAAACTACAGCCAAGAGTAGACAAATAGAGTGGCTAAATGAGCTCCCAACACTAGAGCTGGTATGTCTCGCCTAGGAGAGGTTTGAGACTCCCAAACTATAGCTGGAGGTAACAAAATCAGTTATAGAGACACCCAGGCTTCACTGCGTGTACAGGGTCAAGTCCACTGCACAAACACAACTGTGCTTTCCAATCCCTATCTGACTCAGGACACAAACAACATAACCAGTGCAAGTACCTTGTGCAATACCTAGGTAAGGAAACTATGGTCACCGCAATATAACCAATGCTTAGGGGGATAGTCACAGGTGGGACCCGTCGTATGGGCAGGGTAGTTAAGCTCGAAGCACAAGAGGACGAACCCCCGGTACCCC
Organism: Larix kaempferi; assembly: GCA_027924585.1. Lineage (NCBI taxonomy): Eukaryota > Viridiplantae > Streptophyta > Pinopsida > Pinales > Pinaceae > Larix > Larix kaempferi. The sequence goes on from BSBM01000659.1 coordinate 1,304,825, forward strand.
CAGATACAAACAAATCCTGGATATATCTCCCATGTTCCGCCGGTATCAGAGGGATATCTCCTCAACCAACCTCCCATGACCTTGTGCTTAGCTTTGGATTGAGTAGAGCTTCCTGATAACATCGATCTATACCATGGATTCCTCCACTCCTTGGCCAGACACCTAATGTTTCGTCTAGTAGTCTTGGATTTTTTACTCACAATGATCTATTCCAAGACTCTAAACTTATGCTAGTTGTTGTACCCTATAAATAAAATCAGTCTAATCAATTTTAAGATTAAGCATTAATTTTAGTGGTTGTGGTTACTCAAGGGATATGATCGTGAAACTAGTGATGTGTACACTCAATAGTATGCAAAATCGTCCAATCCTAGACTCATCTATCCAATAAAACAATGTCACTAATATGAAAAATCAACCAACAATTCCGAAATAAAGATGCAATCTTTTATCTTTTCGATGCACAAGCACAACCTAAATGAAGGCAACAAGCACTCAATGCAAGATGCAGTACATGAAAGTAAAATATTTTTGTATTTTCGCTTATTAACCAGAAGGAAAATGCAAAAAACTAGATGTATATTTTTGTATTTTTTCAATATAGATGGAATGAAAAAATGCAAGCAAAATCCTACTATTCAGTCACTGAAGTGCCGAGAAGAGCACTAAGACAACCCAGCAGATCCTAAACAACAAGGCTCAGCCAAAGGAATGAGCTCACAAGGAAAAAACCAAGAGGCTAAATCCAAAGATGGGTAAAAAACCAAGAAGGCTCAACCAAGAGAAACGAAGAGTTCTGGTCACAACCAAGGCATGAAATAGTTAATAAAGAGGCCAACAAAGACTCAGGAACCACCAAAGCCAACCTAGCAACAACCAATAGCCATAAACCAACAAAAGTTGGAGTTGTATGCTACTATCGAAGGAATACTTGCGGGTACCCGCGAGCAGTAGAGAAAATAGAGGCGGGTATAGGCGAGTTGAGCTAAGCTAGCCCATGGGTGGGGAAAGGCAAATGGGAAAATAAAGAGTCCAAGGGATCAGAAAAAGCAATTTTTCTATGGTGTATCTTAACGGCCAATCAGTGACACAGAGCTTCGATAAACAACAACTCTAATTATGGACTAATGCTCAAATAATTTCCCAAACATGGATGTTTTCCCCAGCAGAGTCGCCATTTATGTATTGGAGAAAACCCACTATGGCTTGGGAATATCACAACAGACAGATGACTACCAGAAATCAACTCAATTCTCAAAACAATGCTATTATAAATGACAATGTTAAGATAATGGAGAAATGTAACCAACCTCGATCCAAAATTTTGATGTAGATCCCCATTGGAGCTTTCAATCCATGCACTTGAAATCTAGAAATTAGTCTTGACAGCCAATATCCAACAAGCACGTATAATATAAAAATGACATTAACATTATCAATAACAATGGTCGATAATATCACAAGCAAATGTAACCCAATGTATAATAAACAACATTTACAACATGATGGATGAGAATATGAATATTTCTATTAATGAACAAGAAGAAGTACAAAGTGATATGACCTCTTGCCAGAAACCAATCTGAACCAAGATCTAGATCAATTCACTTGTGCCTCCACCACCTCAATCCTCCATGAATGGAAAACTCAAACTAGAAAGGAGTTTGGAAGGTGAACATAAGGGGTTCACAACTACAAGGATCAATGAGTGCAGACTCAAGAAAGGGAAAAAATCCACTAGAGTTCTCTTGCTATTCTCTTCTTCCTCCTATCCATAATCCATATGTGCTCAATATATAGTCGTCTCAAAGGTAGGTGAAAGGACACATCGAGACGTTACTTGGACAGATGGAGAGCCAAAGGTCACCTAATGATCGCTTTTTGGGAGTAAAAAGTAATAATTAGTGATTTTTACCATTTTACTTGATACTCGCGGACTATAGTGATGCAACTCGCGGGTATGCATGCTATAATGATGCAACATGTGGGTAGGAATAAAAATAGGGAAAAATAGTATCTCTAAAGGATATGAGTGGATCAGAGTAAGTGAAATGGATCTTACAAACCAAAGAATGCTGATGCTCACAGGGTGGAAAATTATGATGTAACAACTATATGGACGTCTTGAATCCAACGGAGTCGATGATTCATCGATCCGAGCCATGGTATTCATTCTATGGCTCGTTCTGTCTCGCATCCAAAAGGCCTTCAAGGAAACCTGCTGGATACCTGCCGAGGGCATAGACCTCCAACCGTGCAACAAAACCAGGTTCCGGAGTGCCTTGCAAGTGTGTCTAGGTAGGTTCCGACTAGAAAGACTAGCCATACCTTCCCAATTGACAATTTTGCAAATTTGACCCCAATGTGAAAGCCATCCAAAATAGCTAAAGGGGGCCATTTCCCATCCGAAGGCCCCCAACCATGCCTGGCCACCGTGGACAGGTCCAAAATGGCTATGTGGACTTGTGGGATCCAACAAAATCCAAGTACGCTTGCCAGTATGGGTTCCGTGGCCCCAGAGCTTATCCCCAAAGTGTCCCTGAATGGCCCCGGGGTGCCCGACTAGAATGCCAGTAGTAACCGAAATGTGGCTCGGTTCGTGAATCCGTCGATTCCGGTGGGTTCGGGACGTCGGGTTTCAACTAGGGGACCCCCCACAACGTCCCTTGAAGACCCGATAGCGGTGGAAATCGGCCATCTTTGGAGCTAGGGTTTTGCTCAGTGATGGCCATTCCCAAATGGCTAAAGGAGGCCATTTCTTGTCCGGAAGCCCCCGGGCGTGCGTGGCCACCATGGACACGTCCAAAATGGCCATGCCGACCTATGGGAGCCAACGAAATCCAAGTCTGCTCGTCGGTTTGGGTTTCGTGGCCCCTGAGCAAATCCCTAAAGTGTCCCTGAATGGCCCCGGGCTGCCCGACTAGAATGCCCGTAGCGCCCGAACCATGGAGCGGTTCGCAAATCCGTCGATTCTGGTGGGTCCAGGATGATGGGTTTCAGCTAGGGGATCCCCCATAGCATCCGTTGAAGACCCAAAATCGGTGCCAATGGGCCATTTCCAGAGCTAGGGTTTTGCTCAGTGATGGCCATTCCAAATTCGCTAAAGGGGTGCATTTCTCGTCCGGACGCCCTCGGGTGTGCGCGACCACTGTGGACAGGTCCACAATGGCCACGTGGAATTATGGGATCCGACGGAATCCAATTCCGCTTGTCGGTTTGGGTTCCGTGGCCCTGGAGCAAATCCGTAAAGTGTCCCTGAATGGCCATCACTAAGAAAAACCCTAGCTCCGGAGATGGCCCATTGGCACTGCTTCTGGGTCTCCAAGGCACACTGTGGGGGGTCCCCTAGATGAAACTTGGTGTCCCAGACCCACCGGAATTAATGGATTCGCAAACCGAGCCATGGTTCGGGCGCTATGGGAATTCTAGTCGAGCACCCCGGGGCCATTCACGGACACTTTAGGGATTTGCTTGGGGGCACAGAACCCAAACTAACGAGTGGATTTGGATTCTGTCGACTCCCACAGGTCAACATGGCCATTCTGGACCTGTCCACGGCCACCACGCACGCCTGGGGGGCCTCCAGACGAGAAATGCACCCCCTTAGCGAATTTGGAATGGCCATCATTGAGCAAAACCCTAGCTCCGAAGATGGCCCATTGGAATCATTTCTGGGTCTTCAAGGCACGCTGTGGGGGGTCCCCTAACTGATACCCAGTGTCCCAAACCCTCCAAAATTGATGGTTTTGCAAATCGAGCAACGGTTCAAGTGCTACGGGCATTCTAGTCGGGCACCCCGGGGCCATTCAGGAACACTTTGGGAATTTGCTCCGGGGCCACAGAACCCAAACCAGTGAGCGGACTTGGATTCCATCAGGCCCCATAGGTCCACATGGCCATTGTGGACCTTTCCACGGTGGCCACGCATGCCCGGGGGCCTCCAGACGAGAAATGGCCCCCTTTAGCGATTTTGGAATGGCCATCACTGAGCAAAACCCTAGCTCCAGAGATGGCCCATTGGCATCGCTTTTGGGTCTTCAAGGGACACTATGGGGGATCCCCTAGCTGAAACCCGGTGTCCCGGACCCACCGGAATCAACAGATTCATGAAATGAGCTACGGTTTGGGTGCTACAGGAATTCTAGTCGGGCACCTCGGGGCCATTCAAGGACACTTTGGGGATTTGCTCCAGGGCCACAGAACCCAAACCGATGAGCGGAATTGGATTTCGTCAGCTACCACAGGTCCATGTGGCCATTGTGGACCTATCCATAGTGGCCACACATGCCCGGGGGCCTCCGGACGAGAAATGGCCCCCTTTAGCGATTTTGGAATGGTCATCACTGAGCAAAACCCTTGCTCCGGAGATGGCCCATTGGCACCGATTTTGGGTCTTCAAGGCACAATGTGGGGGGTCCCCTAGCTGAAACCTGGTGTCCTAGACCCACCGAAATCAACGGATTCACGAACCGAGCCATGGTTCAGGCGCTGCGGGCATTATATTCGGCCAGCCCAGGTCCATTCAAGGACACTTTGAGGATTTTCCCCGGGGCCATGGAACCCAAACCGACGAGCGGACTTGGATTTCATTAGCTCCCACAGGTCCAAGTGGCCATTGTGAACCTGTCCACAGTGGCCACACACACCCAAGGGCCTTCGAACGAGAAATGCACTCCTTTAGAAAATTTGGAATGGACATCACTGAGCAAAACCCTAGCTCTGAAGATGGACCGTTGGCATCGCTTTTGGGTCTTCAAGGCACGCTATGGGGGGTCCCCTAGCTGAAACATGGCATCCCAGACCCACCGGAATCAATAGATTCGCAAACCGAGCCATGGTTTGGGTGCTATGGGCATTCTAGTCGGGCACCATAGGGCCATTAAGGGACACTTTGGTGATTTGCTCTAGGGCCATGGAACCCAAACCGGTGAGCGTACTTGGATTTCATCGACTCCCACAAGTCCACGTGGCCATTGTGGACTTGTCCATGGTTGCCATGCATGCCCGGGGGCCTCTGGACGAGAAATGGCCCCCTGAGAAAAACATAACTCCGAAGATGGCCCATTGGCACCACTTCTGTGTCTTCATGGGATGCTGTGGGGGGTCCCCTAGCTGAAAATCAGGGTCTTGGACCCACCGAAACAAACGGATTCACGAATTGAGCCATGATTCGAACTCTACAGGAATTCCAGTCATGCACCCCTAGGCCATTCAGGGAAACTTTGGGGATTTGCTTCGGGGCCACAGAACCCAAACCGACGAGCGAACTTGGATTCCATCGACTCCCACAGGTCCACATGGCCATTGTGGACCTGTCCATGGTGGCCACGCACGATTGGGGGCCTCTAGACGAGAAATGCACCCCTTTAGTGAATTTGGAATTCGCCATCACTGATTAAAAACCTAGCTCCAAAGATGGCCCATTGGCACCACTTCCGGGTCTTCAAGGCACGCTATGGGGGGTCCCTTAGCTGAAAATCGACATCCTGGACCCACCAGATTTGACGGATTCACAAACTGAGCCACGGTTCGGGCGCTACGGGCATTCTAGTCGGGCACCCTGGGGACATTGAGGGACACTTTGGAGATTTGCTCTGGGGCCACGGAACCCAAACCAGCGAGTGGACTTGGATTCCATCGACTCCCACAGGTCCACGTGGCCATTGTGGACCTATCCATGGTGGCCACATACGCTCAGAGGCCTCCGGATGAGAAATGCACCCCTTTAGCGAATTTGGAATGGCCATCACTTAGCAAAACCCTAGCTTCGGAGATGGCCCATTGGAACCGCTTCTAGGTCTTCAAGGCACACTTTGCGGGGTCCCCTAGCTAGAACCCGATGTCCCAGACCCACTGGAATTGATGGATTCATGAACCGAGCCACGGTTTGGGCGCTACGGGCATTCTAGTCGGTCACCCCGGGGCCATTTAGGGACACTTTGGGGATTTGCTCTGGGGCCACGGAACCCAAACCGGCTAGTAGAATTGGATTCTGTAGGCTCCCACAGGTCCACGTGGCCATTGTGTACTTGTCCACACTAGCCATGCATGCCCGGGGGCCTCCGGATGAGAAATGGTCCCCTTTAGCAATTTTGGAATGGCCATCACTAAGCAAAACCCTAGCTCCGGAGATGACCCATTGGCACTACTTTCGGGTCTTCAAGGGAAGCTGTGGGGGGTCCCCTAGCTGAAATACGGCATCCTTGACCCACTGGTATCAATGGATTCGCGAACCGAGCCCTGGTTCGAGCGCTACAGGCATTCTAGTCGGGCACCCCAGGGCCATTCAAAGACACTTTGGGGATTTGCTCCGGGGCCATGGAACCCAAAACGGTAAGTAGAATTGGATTCCCTTGGCTCCCGCAGGTCCATGTGGCCATTGTGGGCCAATCCATGGTGGCCACTTATGTCCGGGGGCCTTCGGACGATAAATGCACCCCTTTAGCGATTTTGGAATGGCCATCACTAAGAAAAACCCTAGCTCCGGAGATGGCCCATTGGAATCGCTTCTGGGTCTTCAAGTGACATTGTGGGGGGTCCCCTAGTTGAAACCCAACAACCCGGACCCACTGGAATCGATGGATTCGTCAACTGAGCCACAATTCGGGTGTTATGGGCATTCTAGTCGGGCACCCTGGGGCCATTCTAGTGGTGATAACAAGTTTACTGTCTATTAAGTCTGATACTACATCCAGGAGCCGCTCAGCAAACTTTGAGATAGAAATATTTGTAATTTTAGGATACTGATTCAACCACTCATACAGTTTCTCACCTTCTCCAGGATCTAAATTTATAATTGCCTTCTAGGTAGATTCAGGCATTCTCGAGGATCTAAATTTATAATTTCCTTATGGGTAGATTCAAGCATGGAATAATATTTGGCGGCACTTCCAAGCTCCCGAGACCATTTGGTTAGCCACAATATGTGCGATTCCTTTGACGAAAGATAAATTCTGGTGTGGACAGAAGCATTTGATACACTAGCCAAATATATGATGTTGGAAGCACTTACATATTTCAACAAAGGAGCGTTTTGCAGGTGACTTGAAAACCCCTTCCATTTTTCAACAATAAACAAAGAAGTTCAACATACAGATTTTTAGGCAAGCTTGTCAACCAATCAGAAAATCGAATACAGGGACATAACCACGCCCAAAAAATTCAAGCTATTATAAAACTCTTGTTTATCAAGATAAGGATCGACTATGTGTACATTACGAGAATATAGATGAAGGAAGTCGTTGTGATGAACTTGTCCTCTTGCTTTCTCTAGAATGTGTTTAAAGCCAGGGAGTATTGTCCAAGCTTCTGTTGGTTTACATAAACGTTTATTCCCAAAGATGATGTCACATAAAACCACTTCGTCAACTTTCAATTGGGTCTGAATGGCATCTCTAACTTGTGTTAGCTGTGGATAACGAGGAATATGAAAGGGAAGGTACCTATAGACCCAAGTTTTCGATGATAAAGGTGAATTACCACTTATCAGAGCGCGAAATGCTGAACAAAAGGCTAATGGAACACAACGAAGGATTCCCTGGTTCCATTTGTTATTGAAAATGATACTTTCTCTTGACGAAACCAGTAAAATATCTGCCTGTATTATAAATGGAAATCCTGTTACAATTTCCGTCGGAAGAAAAGCATAGATACCTACAACTGCCATATTTCCTTCTGTAATCCGCTCGCCCATCAGAAAAGCTAATGCAATAGCCCATTTCCCAACATCTTTCCTCTGCTCAACCCTACACTCATTTTCCACGGGAAACTGCTGCCTCCACATGTAATAACTACATTGGTTTGTCGAAAATTGATCTTCTTCTGCTAACAAATGTAAAATGAAGGATTCATTGTCATTGCTATGAGAAGTTCTAAGGTCAGTTTCTGGTAAAACAGATATTGTATAAATCCTGTTAAGATCAATATGTTCTAGCCAGAACCTCCCTAGACACACTTGCAAGACTCCCCAGAACAAGGTTTTGATACACGGTTGGAGTTCTATGCCCCCGGTAGGTATCCAACGGGTGTCCTTGAAGACCTTTTGGATGTGAGACGGAACGAGCCATAGAATGACGATCGTGGCTCCGATCGACAAACCATCGACTCCGTTGGATTCAATATGTCGGGATGGTGCTAGGGGTGCTCCTCTCCTCTGGTCCCGTGGCCCGGGTGTCACCTTGTAGGTCCATATTGGAAACTAGGGTTTTGCTCAGTCAGGGAGTGTGCAATTTTTGCACATTGGGGTCAACTTTGGAAAATCATGCACCGGGCACTTGTGGCTAGCGTTCCCAACCGGAACCTCCCTAGACACACTTGCAGGACTCCCCAGAACTAGGTTTTGATGCACGGTTGGAGTTCTATGCCCCTGGCAGGTATCCAGCAGGTGTCCCTGAAGGCCTTTTGGATGCAAGATGGAACGAGCCATAGAATGAAGATCATGGCTCCGATCGACAAATCATCGACTCCGTTGGATTTAGGACGTCTGGATAGTGCTAGGGGTGCCGCTCTCCTCTGGTCCCATGGCCCGAGTGTCACCTTGTAGGTCCATCTTGGAAACTAGGGTTTTGCTCAGTGAGGAAGTGTGCAATTTTTGCACAATGAGGTCAAATTTGTAAAATCGTCCACCGGGCACTTGTGGTGATGATGATGATGATGGTGACGATGATGGTGGTGGTGATGAAGATGATGATGATGATGAGGATGGTGATGATGATGGAGATGGTGATGAGGGACCTAGAAATGACAATGATGATGAAGATGGTGATGATGATGAAGGGGTTGATGATGATGGCGATGGTGATGAAGATTATGATGATGATGATGAAGATGGTGATGATGATGGAGATGGTGACGAGGGACCTCCAAAAACTCAAGAATTAACATGGGTGAGGTAGGTCTAAAGCCTCCCTCAAGGACATTTCCAACCATTAGGTGACAATGATGAACATGTTAGTGCTACTCAATTAGATGATGAAGTAGCTCAAGACAATATGGAAGTTGTTGCAACACATGAACCACATACATATTCCCTAGAACCAATTCAAAATGAAACTATTGAATTGAATAAGATTGAAGGTTGCCAAGTGGCAAGAAGCCTCAATGAACAAATGACATTGCAAAGCCAAAAACCCTAGCATGAATGGTTATCATAAGCCATGATGAATATGAATATGAATTTTGTTACTAACGCTAATGAAAAAAGCCTTAACATGCCCTCGTTGCCAACATATTTGAACAACAATGAAATTATCCATTATTATGTGGATGAAGGCAATGAAGAACCAACTCAAGAAGCCAATGAATAAGAATCATAGCTCCCAAATGATCCTCATATTCATCCAAGTACTAGACCAATATTGAAACAAATCCTAAAGCTCCAAATGAAGAGAGTGGTAGAGAAAATGGGGGTAATATCCAGATTTGGATGCTACGGGCGTCTTGGTAAGACCTAGGGTTTGAGGATTGAAATTCCAAGATAGACATGTAGACTTGGATTCTACAAGTTGAGTTCTCTAGTGGTGTACTTGTGTGACATGACAAACCATTCTAATAGTGATCCTATCCCACTTGGAGTCCAAATACCCCCTATTGAGGGTATGTTTGGTGGTTCATGGATTCTAGGGATAGATTAGGTTAATAGGGATAGATTAGGTTTCTAGGATTCTAGATTAGTTTATGAGGGTTAGATTAGTGTTTCTTGGGTTAGTTTAGCTTTCTAAGATTTCTAGGGCTAGATTATGTTTCTAGGATTCTAGATTAGTTTCTGAGGGTTAGATTAGTGTTTCTAGGGCAATTTTAGCTTTCTAGGATTTCTAGGGCTAGATTATGTTTGTAGGGTTATATTAGTGCTTCTAGGGTTAATCATGCATGAATAAACAATCACATGGTTATAAATCATAACTCAGAGATCAAATAAATGATATAAGATAACGATATCAAATAAACTATCTAACATGAATAACATTAATCGTGCATGAAAAAACAATCACACGGCTATACTATGTACCTCATTCAATTAGGCCTTCTAGATCCTCTCGGTTTTTTATTGTCTAGAACAACCTCTCATGCTCCACATGAGGTAGTAAGTGGCGTACCTTGTTTGATGACTTCGTTGACATTGTCTATAGTTGGATGTTTGTACCCATGATCAAGTGCGTAAAGTGATACACCCACGACCCTGGTCTATAATCCGTGTATGTGTAACCATTTCTCTTTGGTCCCTTTCCATCCACTGTAATATATTCCCCCTGAACAACCATCGAGCTAGTCGGAAAGGTAATGCCTTCACTATCTGTTAATGATGCGAGGAGGGTTTGCTTCCTCTGGATGCATCGTGCCAACCAATAATTCGTCCCAATTACATTGTCTGTCGGGGTGACAACTGCGTAGATGTGTCCTGCAAAAATGCATTTTAGGGTCAGATTCCAACAAGTAGTGGTTTGATAACTTGGATAATTACAAAAACAAGGAGGGAACTGGGATATGCATGCAGAAATGTTAACCTAGTTGTACAAGATCAGATATATGATCATATTCATTCGAAATAGAGGACTGGCCTTCCTCTAACTAGATTGTTTCAACAACTGCATGTGGGTCCACTGCAAGTGATACATGATCCCATTCAAAAACCCAATCCATTGATTCCCACTCATCCCACTCACAACTGCTACAAGACCCACAAAAGCAAGCAATTTTTCACGTCCATATTTCAAATAAGGGGTTGTTTGAGCTTTGAATCGAATGAAATCCATGAGTGCCTTGCACAGTACTACAACTATAAGAATGCAATCGATCTATATTGACTACATTCCAGAAATTTCTAACAACATGTCCTCTACCTATTGGTATGTGTTGCTCTGTGGTTCAATCTGACATTTTTTCTTTGCACCATCGAACAGTGGATTCGGCATTCTGCATATGAGGGCCTCCCATGCACCTGATCTCCTCCCTTCATATGGCAGTTTTGAGACATGCTCCAGCCCTATCGTGCTCTCCCTTTCCATGCCCGGTCTCAAAATAGTTCCATACATGCAGCACATTAGAAGTCTTGTGCAAAATAATCAACCATTGGAAAACACGTGCATTTTTTAACTGGCCTGCACAACCATCTGACAATATCCAATTTTGATCCATCTGTATACCTCTCTCCTTCAGCTGATCATAGAAAATTTTGAAGCAATGTTGCATATAATGTAGGTCGTGGCACCTGTCGTCACTGATGTAGAAGTTGGTCTCTTTCAATATTATCCTCATGTTGTTGCTTCTCTATAGCGCATGCATGTACGTGATATGGACCATTATGCTAACTTGGTCTAAATGGTAGTATTGACTTTGAATCTCATTATGTGGCTGTAGGGTGTAGTTTTCTGCAAAGTCCACAACCGACAATATTGTGCCCTTGGGAAAGGTGTCCCTGCACTGTCTGTATTGTTCATCCTGCCATCGTGCTATATGGACGTGCTGTACATAATGCTCGGTCTTTTGGTAGAATTCCTTCATGAATTTACAAATTTGTACCTGGTGCCACAAAACCAAGGGCATTAATACAAAGTGACATTTTCAATCTAAATATATATGTACAAATTCAACATGTGCAGTATGAAAGTATGCAAACTTAGATCACCTGCGACTTCACCAATGCAATTTTTTTGCTTTCCTTCAAACTATCTACTTGATATGTTATGTATTGGAAGTTCTGCATTTCTACTGACATCCTGCCAAATTCGTGCTCCGTGGTTGCGTGGATGCAGCGGCTCAATAATGCAAATCCACTGCAACTGAAACATGTCCCATATAAACATGATCTTTTATAATATTTTTGTCCTTCAGGGCTTGGACACATTATGCTATGTATAAATTCTCTAGATGCATTCGATGGTTGTAACGATGGGAAATCCTGCACAATGTTAGTATTCAAACGACAAAATATATGTCTATATGTATCATAATAGTACTCAAATTCTACATGGTATCTACAACATGTATTGCGATCAATGCAAATTCTAACATACCAGGGTTTGCATTTTTCAAAGGACCTTTGGCCTAAGTTCAATTGTGTGTGCTCATTCTTGAAACTCTCATAGAGTTTTGTTTGTGTCGTGTCAAGGAAGTGCTTGACATGGGGTTCACCCCCCCTAACAACTTTTCTCAACTTTAAAACAACTCTTTGATTCGATGACGGTCTGGTGTTATCATGCCAAAAATTTTGCACTAATTCTTTAACAGCATCAATGAGCTTCATGTCTGAACGAGGTAACCTACCAACAAAGGCACAACAATCTTTTTGGCCTGGGGTCTCAAGTTTTTCTCTAATGGAAGAATACTTTTGAAGAGTCTTTCTATCTACTTTAAAGATTTTACATGTGTGATTGGGCATCTTACCTTCAAGTCCCGAAAATGAACTTTCATCCACATGAATACGTCTAGGATTGTAAAATTAGTCACAGCAGATCTAATGAACAAGTAAATCAATCACAACAGATGAACATAGAAAATATGGTGCAAAATTGTGCAAAACATGCAGCAGTGCTCTCTATCCCAGAAAGGGTGAATGAATTACAATACAAACTGTCACAATGACTGAGCAATTCGAATTGCCTAAGGAGGTCATTCGAATCACTGAATGGAGTAGCTTGACTCTATCTAGGAGTCCTCATCAATCATCGGTGGTGCTCATAAATCACAACAACCAGTCATCCAGGTGTCAATCTGAGTCTAACTGAGCGTAATAAATGTAATTGAAGTGTGTAGCACTGATATAGGATCTGGAGGCTCAGTGGGGGCGCATGGGAGGCTAACTGAAGTCAAAACAAGTCACCTAATCAAACTGGAGGTCAAACGGAAGTGATACAGTCAGTCGGGAGTGAAACTAGCCTCAAATCAGGGAGAATCGGAGCTAACTGAATGTAACTGAAGTGGAACTGCAGTGGTAGGTGAACAAGTGTGCCCTTCTCTGGCAGTAGGTGAGAAGTGGGCGCCTTTCATCTTAGGAGGGCTAAAACTCTGTGGTAAGTGGCTCCCGGGTGCTAGAAGAAGGTGGATAAGGTGCTGGAGGCATCAAACTGGTGACTGGGATGCATGCCTGTGCATGCAAAACCCTAGATTCTGCATATCCTGAAATAGATCATGCAAGATCCTGAAATAGATGATGTATCCCGAAATAGATGATGTGGATATCCGAACACCCCCCCTCAAGCTAGACTATGATGTGCCAACTAAAAATAATGTGGGGCCCTGGTAACTAAGACCAAAGGTCACCCCAATACAATAATCCAAAAAAATGCTGAAAATAAACTAAGTGAGGAAAGAGGGAAAACCCAGTGGGAAGAAAGCCCCCCCTCAAGCTAAAGCATAATAATGAATCAATCTGTCTCCACCATGATGGAACTCACCCCCAACAGTGAACGGAGGTAAGAGAACTTCTTCTCAGTGAAGCTCTTGGTGAAGATGTCTGCAATTTGCTCATCAGTAGGGCAATATTGCAGAATGATAGTGCGGTCGTGCACCAACTGTCGAATGTAATGCATATGAATCTCAATGTGTTTGGTCCTCTGCCGCTGAACTGGATCTGTGGAGATCTTGATAGCACTTTGATTGTCACAAAATAGGACAGTCGAAGTAGTGCCACCAAAACCAAACTCGGAAAGAATACCCTGCAACCAAACTGCCTGAATGCAGGCATTGACTGCCCCTCGATACTCTGCCTCTGCTGAAGAAAGTGCAATGGCTGCTTGCTTTTTGCTGGACCAGCAAATAGCACCATGACCAATCATGAAAACATAACCGGAAGTGGACTTCCGATCAATGCTATCACCTGCCCAATCTGAATCAGTAAAACCAATGAAATCTAGCTCAGAATCTGCAGCATAATGTATGCCAAACTGTTTCGTACCTTGCACATACTGCAAGATCCGCTTGGCTGCTCGCCAATGAAGCTCATGTGGCTGCTGCATATATCTTGACACGGCACTCACGGCATATGAGATATCAGGCCGTGAATGTGTCAAATAAAGTAGTGAACCAATCAACTGTCGATACATACTGCAATCTGCAAGCGGTGTGGAATCTCCCTCCTCAAGACTGATTCCTGAGAGGAATGGGAACGGGGCTGCCTTACATTCAGCCATATTAAACTTCAATAACAGGTCGGAAGCATATTTTTTCTGAGATATAGTGATCCCATCGAAAGTTTGAGCTATCTCCAAGCCCAAAAAGTGACTCAGCAAGCCCAAATCGCTCATGTCAAAAGCTAGATTTAAGGCAGATTTTAGCTTGTTTATTGAAGTAAGTGTGCTACCAGTAATAAGCAGATCATCAACATAAAGTACAATAACCAACAAATTACCTTTAACTCGCTGAATATAGACATTCGGATCAGATTTGCATCTTTGGAAATTTTGAGAAAGAAGGAAGGAGTCCATCTTTGCGTACCAAGCTCTTGGGGCCTGTTTTAACCCGTACAAAGATTTTTTCAATCTACAAACCAATGATGGATCTGATGTATAACCCTCTGGCTGCTGCATATAGACCTCTTCAGCAAGGTCTCCATGTAAAAATGCACTCTTCACATCCATATGGTGCACTTCCCAGTGCTTGGATGCGGCAATAGCTAAAACAAGGCGAATGGAATCCATGTTTGCAACCGGTGCAAAGGTCTCTGTGTAGTCCACTCCTTGGACTTGGGAAAAACCTTTTTCCACCAACCTTGCTTTATATTTTCTGATAGTGCCATCAGCAGCAACTTTAGTATGGTAGACCCATTTACACTTCACTAATTTTCTTCCAGGTGGAAGAGAAACTAGCTCCCATGTATTGTTCTTTTGAAGAGAACTGTACTCTTCATCCATGGCACTTTTCCATCTCGGATCTCGATGAGCAGAATAGTATGATGTAGGATCTGAACCAGCCATCAAATAACAAGTCTCAGCAAGAAATGGATCATCAATAGAAAGAGCCATACCTGCTCTTTGAAAGTCTCCTCTTGTTCGTCTCGGATCAGCAGGATTTCCAAGATTCGAACCAGCAGATTGTAGAGTGTTTTGGGCCCACTTTGGTAACTGAGGAGGATCATCATGATCGGATTCCGAACCTGATATGTCATGATCATCATATGCTGCTACAATATCAGAAATATCAGAACTCATACCTTCATTATCGCTGCTCGAATCTTCTTCTGGTGAAGGCGGTGAATCGGCAGTTTTCTCCTCGACTAGTTGCAATTCTTGAAGCGGTTCTTCAAACTGCACACTGCGCTCTATGAATATCTTTTTAGATCTGATATCCATGAGTTTATATGCTTTTGATTCTTCCCCATATCCTATCAATATGCACTCGATACTTTGTGGATCCAAAGCTCGTCTCTTCTCAGAAGGAATTCTAGCCCATGCAGTAGAGCCAAAAACTCTCAAATTTGACACATCCGGTTTGTGACCAAAGAATGCTTCGAAAGGAGTCATACCTTTCACGGATGAATGTGGAACACGGTTCTGTATATATGCAGCAACATTGATTGCTTCAGCCCAAATATTTGCAGCCAAACCTTTCGATTCAATCATGCATGTAGCCATCTCTTTCAGTGACCGGTTTTTCCTTTCTGCTACACCGTTCTGCTGGGGTGTGTAGGGAACTGTATGTTGGATCTTGATTCCGCTTTGGGCACAAAGTTGCAGCAACTCGGACTTGATATATTCCCCACCATTATCAGATCTAAGAGCTTTGATCTTGCTCTCAGTGGTGGTCTCGACAGAAGCCTTAAAATCCTTGAATTTTCCAAGCACTTCTGACTTGTTTTTGAGAAAGAATACCCATGTAAAGCGGGAAAAATCGTCAATAAATGTCAAAACATACCTTGAACCATTTAATGACATATGGGGCAGCGGACCACTGATATCAGAATGGATCAATCCAAAAATAGTAGAGGCTCTGCTAGCCTTGCCGCGGTCGAATCTGTGCTCGGGGTGCTTCCCAATAATGCAACCGGTGCATATTCCCTTCGAGGAACGGAGTTGTGGAAGCCCATCTACCATGGATTTATTTGATAGCAGCAGAAAATACTTATAATTTAGATGTCCAAATCTTTCATGCCAAATCCTACTAACCTCATTACCATGTGTGCGAAGAGCAGTGGGCTTTGCAAGCGGAATAAAGTGCGAAAACTCATAACATTTTGCAGTGTGGTTTGCCTTTCCAACCGCAACTAGTCTTCCACTTTTGATATCAGAAATTTCAACTGTATTAGGGCTGAATGTGACTTTCTTTGGATCACCAGTATGTGTCATTTGATACACAGAAAGGAGATTCGAAGCTAAGGAAGGCACATAGAGAACATTCTGAAAGCATCCATGTTCTACATGAATCATACCTTTGCCCTTTGAAGAAATTTTTGAGTCATCTCCCAAATGGATGGGGATGGAGCTGTTTGGATCGAATGAGGAAAAAGAATCAATATTTGCAGCCATATGATTTGATGCACCCGAATCTATCAAGAGAGTAGTGGGCTTCGAAACCGTTGCCATGAGTGCTTGTCCTCTTTCATGATCGTCATTCCGATCCTTCTTCCTTGCACCGTCAGGAAGGGTTATGTTGTTCTTTTCCAAAAGGAGGGCCATTTGATCTATAGTCTTCTTCATACATGAACTTTCGGGATGAAAGCCACGGTTACAATAAGTACATTTAGATTTTTGGTTACCTTCTTTGCCCTTTTGCTTGGATTTCGAACTGGATGGTGCATCCGTTTGCTTGCCTTTGTCTTTTTGCTTGTGAGGCTCGAATTTGGGCTTCTCCTTCTTTAGCTTTCCTTTACCATTTGAGATCTTGGGTCCTTGAACAAATAGGGATGAATATTTGGAGCTTATGGACCCCATTTGAATCAACTTGTCATGCTCTTTCGTAACGGACTCAATGAAGGCATTCAAGGTAGGCATCTTCCAATTCGGGGTAGTTAGCCGACCGGAATTGAAAGTAGAGACAAATACCGAATAATCTTTCCCAAGCTTGCTTAGAATGGAGAGGATCAACTGTTTATCCTCTTTGATAACACCACTGTTCTTCAATTGCAAGTTCAAGTTCTTGAATTTTGTGAAGAATTCATTGATGGTCTCGAAATTCTCAGGATTAAGGCCAATCAATTCATTCTCTAATTGAAAAGCCCTAAGCTCATCCTGCTTGCCGAATAGTGTCTCAAGTTGCTCCCATATGGATTTTGGAGTCTTCAATCCGCTGATATGGAAGTGAAGATCCTTGGATATGGAGAGACAAAGAAGACCGTAAGCTTCATCAAGCTTGTTGTAGTGTTTAGTTCTTTCTGCCACATTGTTTGGCTCCAATTCAAGACCAAGAGTGACTCGGTAGTAACCTTTTGAACGTAATATGATCTCCATATCATCTTTCCAATCAAAATAATTGAATGGGGTGAGGATAGGCTTTGAAGAAGAGTATTCCATTGCAAGGATTGAGTCAACTGATGAAGAGGAAGCTTGCATGCAGACTATAGCGAATGCAATTGCTGTAGGGAAGCTTGCATGCAGAAGGTAGCGAGTGCAATTGGAGGAGACAATAAACCTGCAAATCACATCAAAACAACCACAATAAGGTCGAACAATCCACCCTTTGAGAGTTGCATCACACCTGGGATTGGATTTCAAGCAATGTTGAATAGGTCCAATGTATCAGATCCATGAATTATGTGGTAACTCAAGCTTCTGGAGTGGTATTGGAATATTTTTCAAGCTTTGCATGCACAGGAGCGAATGCCCTTGAGATATTTCATGCCAAACTTTTTGCAATTTTTAGCAATTCAGTCA
Organism: Larix kaempferi; assembly: GCA_027924585.1. Lineage (NCBI taxonomy): Eukaryota > Viridiplantae > Streptophyta > Pinopsida > Pinales > Pinaceae > Larix > Larix kaempferi. The sequence goes on from BSBM01000659.1 coordinate 1,322,626, forward strand.
AATCTTCTTGTATAAACACCTGTAGAAAAGAGATCTTGTCCCTGCAATGGCTCTGATACCATCTAAAATTAGTCACAGCAGATCTAATGAACAAGTAAATCAATCACAACAGATGAACATAGAAAATATGGTGCAAAACTGTGCAAAACATGCAGCAGTGCTCTCTATCCCAGAAAGGGTGAATGAATTACAATACAAACTGTCACAATGACTGAGCAATTCGAATTGCCTAAGGAGGTCATTCGAATCACTGAATGGAGTAGCTTGACTCTATCTAGGAGTCCTCATCAATCATCGGTGGTGCTCATCAATCACAACAACCAGTCATCCAGGTGTCAATCTGAGTCTAACTGAGTGTAATAAATGTAACTGAAGTGTGTAGCACTGATATAGGATCTGGAGGCTCAGTGGGGGCGCATGGGAGGCTAACTGAAGTCAGAACAAGTCACCTAATCAAACTGGAGGTCAAACGGAAGTGATACAATCAGTCGGGAGTGAAACTAGCCTCAAATCAGGGAGAATCGGAGCTAACTGAATGTAACTGAAGTGGAACTGCAGTGGTAGGTGAACAAGTGCGCCCTTCTCTGGCAGTAGGTGAGAATTGGGCGCCTTTCAGCTTAGGAGGGATAAAACTTTGTGGTAAGTGGCTCCCGGGTGCTAGAAGAAGGTGGATAAGGTGCTGGAGGCATCAAACTGGTGACTGGGATGCATGCCTGTGCATGCAAAACCCTAGATTCTGCATATCCTGAAATAGATCATGCAAGATCCTGAAATAGATGATGTATCCCGAAATAGATGATGTGGATATCCGAACAAGGATTTCTTCATTGTCCGGTTGATAGTCAAGGCAAGGGAGTCGGCAAGGAAGTACGAGTCTCGTCAATGGTTTGTTGTGGCCCTTCGTTCACAAATTGGTCCTGCAAGGGTGTGTGTTCGCCATGTGTGTGCTCTTCTTTGGGAGGTTTCTAGTTAAGAACTTCTTCAACATCCATCCCTTCATACTCGACATCAGGCAAGATTTGATTGACTTTAACCACTTTGTCATTGCTTGTTGATGGATCAAAGGCACTAACATTTTGGTTTCTATAGTTTTGCATGTACAACCTGGCATTTTCTCTTATCTCATGGGCATTTTCAGGCGGTAGACACATCCTTCTAGACTTTCTTTTATTATTACGTCAGTTTCCCATATTCAATGCATTTTTTGGAAAAACAAAAATATCACCCCTACAAGAATGAACAACAAACAAGATATTAAAACTCGATGTGCATGATTATTAAAGCTCGATGTAGCAATTGATTATGTAAAACAACATCTAGTGAGAATGTTTTCATATAATCTTAAAATCTCATACTCACTTCATTTTCAGGGGATGGATGAGGGAAAATAGCCCCAAAAGACTAAGAATTTTCAATTGTTTAGGTGTTTGTGTGAGTTGTTGTAGTGAAACCATGAGAAATTCAACAAATGTTTGTCTTCTAGATGGAGGAATGTGATTATGAAATGTTATTGGTGGTGATGCAAGTAATTTTTTTTATTATATTCATGAAAGGTTGAAAGCATTGCTTGGTGCATGTTGTAGTTTTTTTTTTTGTAAGATGTTTTTATTGTCTATGTTGAAGATTAAGAAGACTAAAATAGATCTATCATACAATTCATGAGGAAAAACCAAAATAGATGCCATTCAAACAAGTGAATGAAGACTAAAATACATTTAACAAGATAAAATTGTCACCATACCTCAAGGATTATGATTTCTCTTTGCTTCAAATGTAAAATACTCCTTTGATGTGTCCACTATATGTAAGAAGAGTTCATGTGTGTCCATGTAGCATGAGAATTCAATCCAAGGAGCCAAATAGAGTCCAACTGTTGTGTATTCACTCAAATGATCCAAATAGAGCCCAAGAGGTGTGTATTCAATCCAAATAGCCAAATAGAGCCCCAAATGTTGTGTATTCTATCTAAATGGTCAAGGAAGCACCAAATGGTTATTGAATTCAACCTAAAATGGTGATCTTGTCGGACTGTGCATGAAAAGAGACAACAAAACGCGATGAAGCAAGGAGAAATTGTGGGAGAAGAGTGCGGATGTTTTTCTAAATTTCATCTTCAGTAGAGACGCACATGCACCAAGGAGCGCATGCGCGCCTCTGCTGAATGTTGTATAGTTTGTTGGGTAACGTTCAGTGCATTAATTACCCAACAAATGTAAATGTGTTGTTTTATTCCTAGAGCCCCTCCCCCATAAAATCCTTTAGGCCCTATTCTAACCCATAATCCCTAAGTGCATTTAAGTGCTTCTAGGTGTTTAGGGGTGATGATAGAGATGTTGATGAGAAAGGGGGAGATGACAATGAAGATGAGGAGGATGATGCAGATGATGATGATGATGGTGAAGATGATGATGATGAATATGTCAAGATGATTATGACGATGGTGATGATGATGATGAAGATGATGATGATGATGGATATGTTGATGAGGAAGGGGGAGATGGCAATGAAGATGAGGAGGATGATGCAGATGATGATGATGGTGGTGAAGATGATGATGACGATGGTGAAGATGATGATGATGATGATGATGATGATTATGATGATGATGAATATGTCAAGATGATTATGATGATGGTGATGATAATGATGAAGATGATGATGATGATGGAGATGTTGATGAGGAAGGGGGAGACGACAATGAAGATGAGGAGGATGATGCAGATGATGATGATGATGATGGTGAATATGATGATGACGATGGTGATTAGGACATGGTGATGATGACGATGAAGATGATGATAATGAGGAAGGGGGAGATGACAATGAAGATGAGGAGGATGATGCAGATGATGATGGTGATGATGATGATGATGAATATGTCAAAATGATGATGACGATGTTGATGAGGACATGGTGATGATGATGATGATGGAGATGTTGATGGGGAAGGGGGATATGACAATGATAATGAAGAGGAGAACGATTATGATGAGGAGGAGGATGATGATGACGATGGTGAGGATAATGATGATGATGATGGTGGTGGTGATGATGAAGAGGAGGACGATGATGATGATGATGAGGATGATGGTGATGAGGATGATGATGGTGATGGTGATGATGATGATCATGATGATGATGATCATGATGATTATCATGATCATCGTCATCATCATGATCATCTTCATAACCATCATCATCATCATCCTCGTCACCATCATCCTCATCTCCATCATCATCATCTTGTTCATCATCATCGCCATCATGATACTGATCATCATCATCACCATCTTCACCACCATCATCATCATCATGCTCATCACCATCATCCTCATCTCCATCATCATAATCATCCTCATGACGCTGATGATGATGATGATGATGATGAAGATGAATATGGTGATGATGATGATCACGATGTTGATGATGCTGATGATGATGATGATGAATATGGTGGTGATGATGATGATGATGATGATGATGATGATGGTGATGATGATGAAGATCATGATGATGTTGATGATGAATATGGTGATAATGATGATGAAGAGGAGGACGATGATGATGATGAGGATGATGGTGATGATGGTGATGATGATGATGGTGATGAAGATGATGATGATGATGAATATCTCCATCATCACATCTTCTTTGTCATGATGAGTACGGCGATGAGGATGATGATGATGATGACGAATATGATCATCATCACCATAATCATCATCATATTCATCGTCATCATCATCATCATCGCCGTCATCGTCATCGTCATCATCATCTAATTCATCATCATGATCATCAACATCTTCGTCATCATCATCATCATCAAAATCATCTTCATCGTCATCATCATCTTCATCAAAGTCATCATCACCACCATCATCATCATCACCATCTTCATCATCATCATCATATGATCATGGTCACGATCATCATCATCATCATGAAGATCATGATGAAGATGGTGATGATGGTGATGGTGATGGTGATGGTGATGATGATGAAGATGATGATGATCATGATGATGACAATGATGATGAAGATGATCAGGATGATGATGACTAATGGAGATGATGATGATGATGAAGATGAAGATGATGATGAATATGCAACACATCATCCTCATCATCATGATCATCTTCATCATCATCCACAACATGATCATCATCACCATCTTCATTTTCATCATCATCATCATCATCATCATCCTCATCATCTTCATCATCATCTTCATCATCATCCAAAACATGATCATCATCACCATCTTCATAGTCATCATCATCATCATCATCATTGTGAGGACGAGGATGATGATGATGACTAATGGAGATGATGATGATGATGATGATGATGATGATGATGAAGATGATGAAGAATATGCAGCACATCATCCTCATAATCATGATCATCTTCATGATCATCTTCATCATCACCAACACCATGATCATCATCATCAACACCATGATCATCATCATCAACTTCATCATCATCATTGTGAGGACGAGGATGATGATGATGATGATGATGGTGATGATGATATGATGATGATAATGATGATGATGATGATGATGATTATGATGATGATGATGATGATGATGATGATGACGATGGTGGATGATCATCATCATCAAAATAATCATCATCATAATCAAAATAATCATCATCATAATCATCATAATAATCATCATCATCATAATCATCATCATCAAAATAATCATCTTCATCAAAATAATCATCATAATCATCAAAATAATCATCTTCATTAGTCATCATCATCACCATCTTCATCATCATCATCATCATCATATGATCATGGCCACGATCATCGTTGTCTTCGTCATCATAATAGTCATCTGCATCTTCGTCATCATACTT